>JAJQKT010000058.1:0-2400000 GCA_030512225.1 Rauvolfia tetraphylla | reverse complement strand
AAGGTTGTTTGCCTAATAATGTGGAAAAAAAATATTTGCTTACGTATCAGGTTGGAGAAAACGATTAATGTACTATTCATGCAAGATTCTCGATCCGCAATATCAAAATCTGAAAGCTGCACCAAACAGGACCGTGTTAATCTCAATTTAATTAGCTCAACCTACGATGATCAATGCCGTCTAGAAGGACAGCGTTGGTCACGATTGAAGAAGTCTGAAGCATGCACCTCTTCGGATTCACAAAGAACACATGAAGAATACCAGAAGAAGTCAAAGGAATTCGGTTCGATATATTCCTTCCTTCAACTATTTCGAAGAAAAATAAATGATGATTGAAGGAATACTATTATTAACACTTTCTTGTTCTATTTAAGGCACAGTAGTTGGATCCAAGGAGCTACGCTTTGACTATTACTGCTTCCAGCAAATCACTTTTTTTTGGGCACAAAAAGCACAGGGCAATCAAAGTCACAAAGTATAATTGAAAGAAGCTGCTTTTTCCACTAGAGTTTAATTTTTAGCCGTGTTTGAGTGTAAGAGAAAGCAATTGAATTTGAAACCCCACGTTCCTTTTAATCTTGCTTCCCAAGCTTTGCTTTTAGGTAGATCAAAGGATCAGCTGACGGCACATAGTCTTTGACTTCACTGTACGCCTTGTGAAAGAATTGAGGGTAATTGCGATGGCCTTTTTTCATAATTTTACAATAGAGCATACCTCAATTATTTTGTCGTTAAAACTATTTTTGATTGGCGATTAAAAATAATAATAAAATTAATAATTCTGATATTTATAGAAGACATAATAATTTGATTAATGTAGTGAATCTAAAGTAAAAGTAAGTTGAGTTTATATTACGATGTCAAATTTAAATATGAAGTTAGTAAAATATAACTCGGAAACTCAAGATTATAAATGTCTTAATATTTTATATGCATTTTGGTTGTGCCATGTGTTAAGTCTGTTTCTAGATTGTAATCTTAATGGTCTGGATCATATTCACATGTTATATTACCAAGTTTTTTTCTAACTTATTTCCTAAAAGTACATGCTGCTAATACGGAAAGTTTTCAATTCTTTTAAGTTGTCTTATGTTTTTTGTATGACGGTAGATTTTATATAATTTATAATAAATTTAAACTAATATATATATAGTATCCGTAATATATATTAACATCTACTTTAAGACACATGTTAAGAAAACTCCTATTTTACTATTACTTTTATGGCTACCGCATTTTAAAATTTAAATTAATTATTTTCTTACAAAATAATTTATTTTTACACGTTTTAATATAACTCAACTTCAAATGAGTTTCTGCCTAAATAGACTCTAACCCGCGGAATGAGTCTTCTAATGGATGATGAAATCAATTACGCATGCCCTTGTCCCTTTATTAATTTTTCTAATGGCTTATTGTCCGTACCTTTTATTTGAAGGAAATTCATACTTTGTGGGCCAATAAATGAATGCGTTTAGTAATTGGTACCCCATAAAATTAAAACCATAGGCAGGTAATGAACAGAAGGTGCCAAATTCAGAAGCACCAAAGTAATAAAAGGCGGCTTGCTTCTGCTTTCTTCCTTAGATCTCATATGGTCAGTTGGTCATGGGTCAATATTATTTGGCTGATCCTTCTCTCTCATTTCCTATTGTCTCTTGCGCTGTCTTTTCTTTATATACCCTTGCCAAAATATTACTGCCTGCCCCTGTGCCATCCTAATCGCAGAGCCAGAGATTCAGAACCTGCATGGAAATGGAGGTCGTGATCCCTATCCGTCATTTGGATTTTGAATTCAATAGCGGTCGTGCTTCTCCAGTGAACATGAGTGCTCCTTCCAGTCCAAAGCGTTTTGGGGAGTATTATTACAGTGCTCCCGCTAGCCCTTCAAGAATATCTCAGTTCTATCGAGATTTGGAGGATTACTTGATCATTAATGGTGGTGGCAGTGGCGATCAAAGCGGCGGCGGCTCTGCTGCAGCCGTTCCTTTTGCTTGGGAAGAAAGGCCCGGTAAGCCAAAATCACCCAAGGGCGGCTTTAAGGCGGATGACTTTGCTTTTGACGTAAGTCAGGATTTCGAGACAACCTCTGTTTCGGCTGAGGAACTCTTTGATGGCGGTGTAATCAGGCATCTGAAGCCTCCTCCTCGTTTGCAACTTCAAAGCAGCCCTATTTCACCTAGGTCGCATTGTAAAAAGGCTATGATTAATGCTTTCTCACCAAGACACAAGAAAGAATCCAGCACTAGAAGGATGCCGGAGCGCGAAAGAGGAAGAGAAAGAGTTCCTGGCATATCTTCATCCAGCCGAAGAGCGACACGGTCCCTTTCTCCTCTCAGAGTTTCTGAATATCCATGGGAAGAAGAAGATCAGCAGCAGCCAAACAAACCACAATCACCGAGCGGTGGAAAACAATCTTCATCCCAAATCAGTGCTTGTTCAGCCTTGTCTTCCTCTTCAAGTTCGAAAAGTTTCATGAAATGGAGTTTCAAAGACTTCTTCTTGTTTCGAAGCGCATCAGAAGGCCGCGCTGCTGATAAAGATCCCTTCAGGAAATACAGAGCACTGAGGAGATACGAATCGAGCACCAGAGCTATTGATTGTGCTGGTTCTGGATCCTTGTCAAGAAGAAGAGGACCAGTCTCTGCTCACGAGTTGCATTACACCATAAATCGAGCAGTTTCAGAAGATATGAAAAAGAAGACATTCTTGCCATACAAGCAGGGAATTTTGGGAAGACTTGCATTCAATCCTGCAGTTCATGCATTAGCAAATGGCTTTGGTTTTTCTCACCACTGAATTTTTTAGTTTGATTTGTTTTTTGAGTTTGATTTGTTTCTCCTTCTCCTTCTTCTTCTTCTTCTTCTTCTTCCTGTATAGTAGTTAATCGTTTGTTCTTTGCACAGAGAAATAGCAAAGCTATATGAATCCTGCTATGTAATGCTTTGGTTTGCAGCAAAGAGAACATCAAAGCACCCGAAATCAGCCAAGTTTTTGCTGATTATCACCCGTATACATAAAAGAATCAAAACCACACTTAGTTTCTTCACCAAGGGCGTCTTCAACTTTTCGAGTTATCAATAAAGTGGAAAATTTTGTGAATGTTAACTTTCTTTTATGAATCCGTTTTCCAGTATATTCTGCCTTTGTAGAACTCTTGACGCCATTTCCTTTACAGAATGCAAAACCCCTTGTGCTCTGGATTCAATTCTTGTATTATCAAATTGAAACATGAGCTCTCCAGTTTGATGATTGCTAGAATCATTTCGGTCCTCCTGTAATTTGGTAAACTCTCGCAAACATCATTTAACAAATTTATTTATTATACTTAAGAAACAGGCATCTATCATAATATACACAAAAACAAAACATAGTGATTAATAGTAATCTAATTTAAAAAGCAAAATAAAAAAAATAAAAGAGGCATTTGATATTTATTTTTAGTATTCTCTAAATTCGTGTTTTGATTTAAAAATTTTTATTTTAAATTTTATAAAAAAATTATTTATAAAAAAATAACACATAAAATAAAAATTAAATTTTGTAAAGATTTTTTTTCTAATTACACTATTGAAAGCCTAAGAGTCAGAATGTTACGACGGAACAGGTCGCATTTGGTTTGCGATTTTTCTTCTGACATCACCCTGCTGGATGACGAACAACCTAGAATAGACATTTGGAGATGATGGTGATTCCTGACGCACCCCCTCCTCCACCCACGCACGCACCCATCAAACACCCAAAAAATAAATTCTAAAAAAGCTGCTATATATGAAGATAAATGCGACATAGAGGATACATCTGAAGCATGTTCCGCGAGGGTTCGGCTTAATTTTGTTTGGGTTCCAGAAAAATATTGCTAATCGTAAACTTCTAGATTAGCTGACGATTTTGGTTTCTTGTTCCTGATATTTTTCTATATTAAACGCCCATTTTCGAAGCGCACATCCGTTTAATTTTCTAATCTATCTGCTATATGATGACAACAGATGTAGCTTGCAACCATGATTGGACATGTAAGAACAATGACCTAAACCGACACATTTCACATTCACATCCGCTCCGAATTATGAAGAACTAAGAACACGTGCTCTCTAATCTATGATCAGCATGCCATTCTCATCCAGCCGACACAAACCTCTCTGGGAGCTACCAACTCAAATAGTTGGTAAAAGTTCCCTTTCCGGATCAACAAGTTCCAAGTTCAATAACCCCATCTCCCTTCATAGCCTTCCAATTTCTTTAGCAACAGTGTAATCTTCCTGGTAGGACGAAGGTTGTCTAAACATTTCGACTTAATGGTAAGACAATGCTTGTCTGATAAACAAATTTAACTACTAAGATGTAGTAGTCATCCAGTCCACAAAATGGTCATCGGCTGGACTGGTTAACTCTCTTCCTTGAGGAAATCAGATGCATCAATTATTTGACGTACAGCTTTAACCGAAAGCTTTATACGTCCAGCACCCCAAGCATTTAATGCCTCAGTCAAAATTATCTATCTTGATGGGAGTGATTTCATCAGGCACGTCGAAATGTCCCACCAAACGTGCAAAGAACACCATTTGTTGTTCAAGCGTAAATTTTATGTTTTCAGCCTGTGCGATATTCAAGGAGAAAAAAAGAGAAGGAAAAACATGAGCTAAAACTTGAAAGCCGATGAGTAGTTAGAAGTGATGCCTTGAGGAGGAGAGATACCTTGCGGAAGCCATGCTGTTCTCCTTCATATTCCACAAGCGCAACAGGCAATCCTTTCTCTTTCAAAGCATGATAGATTTTGCGTGCTTGGTCAGGGGGTACAACCTGTAACACGTATCTATGATTCTAAGTCTTGAACAGTGTCAACCAAAACAATTAGAGAAAACATAAACTCAGAACCCACTCACCCTAGCCATGTACTAATAAAAGGAAAAAGGATTATAAGCTTATTAATTCATTTGAACTTCCCAGTAACTGGGTGTATATACATCCACATACAAACATATACGGGTCTTCTTATTTGACACTGCATCCTATCCATTTTAAGCAACTTTTGCGGCCATGTTCGAAGCTTTTCTCTGATGAATGAGAAGTTTTATCTTAGTAGCTTTATAACTTGTATTTATCACATAAGTTATACAACCACCGATAAAAATAACTTATATGGGTAGGAAATGTCACATGGCCCATGCGTAGTTAATTTTTTTAATGAGTTAATATTTTTCATCCACATGAGTTGTCTTTAAAAAATTAACTACGCATGGGCCATGTGACATTTCCTACCTATATAGGTTATTTTTATCGGTAGTTGTATTACTTGTGTGATAAACACAAGTTACAAAGCTATCAGGATAAAACTACTCCTAATGAATACATAGTGGGACAAATGAAGGTGTATTTTTTACTCTTGATGAAGCAAGATATGTGTGCTCCTCTAGCTGATTACTTATAAATGGAAACATCGGCTGCTAGGGATACCTTGTCTTCTAAGCCTTGGAAAAGAATTATAGGGCAGGAAAATTTCTCCACAAAGTTAATGGGTGACCTCTCAAAGTATGCATCTTCGCTTCCTGCAATGGTAGAAATCTTTGCTTGTCACAGAAATGAGCAGAATTTAAATGATATGAGCTTCAAATAGAGCATTTATAATAACATGGATGATAGGTGACTCAAATATTACCAAGAAGATTGTCAATATAGTGAGATTCAAACTTGTGAGTTTCTTCCTTCAGCAGCTTCAGGTCACCTATCTGTTTGTTAAAGAATAGGACAAAAACAATAAATAACTAGTGTGTGAAAGATGTTACCAGGATGTAGACTTTAGGGCAAATACAGCAAAAAGGAATTACAAAATGACAAATAAAAACTATGAAAGCCAACAGCAGATGATTGAGCACTCACACCATACAGGGAAGCTCCAGCTTTAAATGTATCTCTGAATGCAAGTGCGGCTAATGTTGTGTACCCCCCAGCAGAACCCCCAGTAATACATAGCCTTTCACCATCAACTTTTCCAGTAGCGACCTTCAACAGTAAAATCCAGCAACTCAAAGGAATATATAGCGGGCTTAATTCATCATAAGCTAGGCGAATCATAAATATTGCTTACCAAAAATTTTGCACAACTGCAACAATCATCCACATCAACAATCCCCCACTTTCCATATAGTCTTTCTCGATATTCTCTACCATAACCTTCACAGTTGAAATGAGGGAATCTATAATCATAACAGAATACAGGGCTTCGAGGAATCTAGACAATTTAATTGTTAGATACTAAGGATTCTAGGGTCCACAATTTTCGAAAATCAAAATAGAAGATGAATTAAGTCATTGATAAGGAGTGCTCTAACGCAACTTCTGGATATAGAGATTAAATTCCCCCCATAGAACCCATAAAAACAAATATATGTGTTAAACACATCCATAAACATATTCATATATACAGAGGGGGTGGGGGTGGGGAAGATGGAGGAAGACAAGAAAGAATGGCTACAACATACCAGCACTTCCACCATAATTTACATCTACAAATGCCCAACCACGACTGGTCCAATATTGAACAGTAAGGCTTAATGTTGCACGTGATTCTACAGTAGGTCCTCCTGCAACCATAGGAGAAAAACATATTTTAGGATTCACAAATTAAAGTTTTAAACAGAACTAGTAATATTTTAAGACATTCCCAAAGTTGATAAATAGAAATTTTCAGAGTATGTCATCCTTGAATGGCAAGCAAGCAACTCCATGCTTTAATCCATCTTTCATAGCATTTCCACAAATGGCAATATGAAAAACTGCCTCATCAAATAAAAAACAATATCAGGAACCATTGCAATGGAGAATTCCTAATACTGCATTCTTTGCTCAGACTCTACTTATTATTATTATCCTATTCTTTACTTTAGTAATACAAAATCAGCAGGAGTAATACATGAAACAAGCCTTTGTCAATTCCGTTCCTGAAGAATTAGCAGATGAAACAATGAGACAGATCCGCTCACAGAATGGAGATTGGCAACAGATTACCATTGGACAAATCTGGCAAATGATGCAACAAGCGTTGGAAAAGCTTTGTGTGCAGACTCGGTTCTGGCAAAAATATCAGAAGCTTCCTCTAAAAACCCCACAGCCACCAGTATCATTACCTTTGTCCACATCATCACAACATAATACAGTCCAAAGTAGAAAACCAATAGTACATCATGAGCTCAAAGGAGGAAATGCAACCAAATTGCGTCATGGTCCATCTTTGAAACAAATTTAGTTTCATAGGCTCAATTTTGATTGGCCCTCTGTTTTCATGTTTTATTTTGTATTTGAGATGGACTTAATGACATGTGCAGTCAACGAGACAGTGATGTTTGTGATTGAATGACATGTTCTAAGAGTGGAAAATCATTTGGATTGCGGAGTTTTACTCAGAAAACAAAACTTTTCCTATTCTTTTTGATTTTCAGCTCCAGTTGAGCCCATTGTTTCTATAAGAAACAGCAAAAATTCAGCAGCATGAGGATAATCAACCAACTCAGCTAGCAGATCTTGTATTGCACAAACTACATTGACATGAAACTGCAATCACAAACTCATCAGAAGTTAACTGTCAGGGAAACCAGAAGTCTATGGATTTGTTTTAAAGATTAGGTCACGTCAACTACTCTAAATTGAGAGGAATAAATTGCATCATTTATCGATGGTGGTGCATATTTAATCAAGCATTTTTGGCAGAAATTAGAAAGTAAAGGCTCTAAGCTCCGCTGCTTTGACTGATTGTTCACATTGGATCTCAGATTCTCTATGGCACTCCATAAATAGTAGGGTTCTAAAGGGTCCAACTCTAAAACAGGTAGCATGTCCTCCTCAGTCCAATGCTTTGTAGTGGTTTTAGTCCACCCTGGGGAAATCCCTTAGAAATAGTGAAGCATATGGCTTGCTGCAATCCCCCCTTAAATGAACATCCAAGCAAATCTTAAAATAAAGTAGACAAAAATTTATTACTGATGTGCCGTTGGTCCTCGAACAGTCCTCAGATAATGTAGAGTCGAAGCACAATGTTGCTCCAGATTTTTACCTGTTAATATACTGTAGAGTCCCTTGCTAAGTTAATGCAAATGAACAATGGAAAGCATTTCCTCTATCTTCAACAAGAAATATTCCAAAATTTCCAATTTCCAAATGAGTTCGTGAATGCCAACAGCTCCCAGCAACAACAGACAAACAAAGCCACCAGCTGTGTCAGGCTGGCATTTTAGTTTTCAGTAATACTGGTATCTAGAGTCTAACGTGTGAAGATTTCAATTTTTCATTTTTGGGAGAAATTACAATGCAACCTAAAAATTTAGCATACAATGTCAGAGAATTTTAAAGAAGCAAAGAAACTCCAAATCAAGATTAATCCAAAGAGAAGTAACCAAAACACACCGTGGCATTTCAATAGTAAGGGAGGCATGTCTTCTGTACTTGCTTGATAAATTGGGTTGGTTGGTGGATAGAAGTATGCATAAGCAGTTTGGCCAGGGACTTCAGTTGGGAATTCTATCAATTCTGGCATACCAAAATATGATTTGATATCGGAGGAAATAGATGCAGAAGACCATGCAATCTCAAAACCACTCACTTCTGGTTTCTCATAATTGATAGTCACCTGCAAACACAAGGAAGCAACTATAGAAATGTAGAATGCAAAAGAGGCTGTAAAATATCAATAAAAAATTTTAAAGGAATAAAATGAATGAAATTCGCAAAGGATGATGTGATGAGCCAGAACCTTAGCTATGGACAGTGGATTAACAGCAGAAGCTCCTTCAACAAATAAGAATTGAGCCCAGGAAGTCTGCATAAGCAATAGACTTTTACATTACTCACATGTTCTATGCTAAAGAATTATTCTAAAGCTGTAGCAAGAGGTTGTTGAGTTTTTACTATGTTATTTATATCTGTGAATGGAACATCAAGTGGTGACAATGTGCGTTGAACAGAGTCAAGAATACCAAGATATGATCTTCCATTCTTCCTGCACATATTTATCATTTGAGACCACAGGAAAAAAGAGGGGCAAAAGAAAATAGAGTAAGCTATTTGAGAATATTGTCTGCTTAATGCTATAAAGGAAGTCACCTGTAACTGCAGGCAATTAAGTTATCATTTTTTTCCTGAATAAATTCATAAGTATTGATGCCAAAAATCCATAGAGGTCTTGAAAACTCAGCATCCAAAGGGTAAACAGGTTTCACTTCATTTGAAGATTCTACCTATTGTAAATGCCAAAAACAACAATAGAATCAAATATGAGCACCTCCTTTTTCCACTAATTCACACATGAAGAGTAGGAAGAAAATGCCATCCACTAACTCAAACAATGATAGGCATATGACATCTTTTGAGGATTAAAGGAAAGTAGTGGTAGCATTAGGATTCACTTCCTAAAAGAAGAGAAGAGGTTTTGAAAGTTGATTAAAAGGTAAAAAAAATCCAAACATTAATGCCAATCATACCAACTTCTAACCAGTGTTTAACAAGGACATTTGGCATGATGCACAGCAAAAAGGGGGGAAGGTGGAGAAGGTGCAAAGGTCAAAATTATAAATAAATGACAAAGGTAGCCATGATATAAATATATGCTAAGACGATTGCACAATTAAGAAAAAATGGCAAGCAAATAAGAACAGTTTTTGCCTCCTAATACAAGATTAGAAGCTCACCCATTTGTAGAGATTCCAAAACCCAGTTTTCCTGTCAGTGATGAAAAACAGTTCTCCTGCTAAATGGCAAGTGCAGTGAATGAACAACCAATATTGGAAATAGAAGAGTTGCTGCTACAAAATCAAAATCTTTTGAAAAGGAGAATGAGCTCACAGTAGAATCATCTTTCAGAAAGCACAATGTACATCTGGGAAAGATTAAATGGCATGTCACGAGAAATGACTAGCACATACCTATAGGCTTATTCTTGTTTCTCATTACAGAAGTTATTTTTGAGGTGCTCATATATGCTAGTTTTCATCGTGATTTTAGATTTAAAAGGATGAAAGGACTGTTTAAACTGCTTTTGCTTATGAAAACTGTTAGGTTGAAGAATTATATAATTTTGAAGCTCCTTTTTAATGAATCACCTTTTTCTCAGAAGCTCCAGAAAAAGTATTAGCAATGGAGAAATGGCTTACAATCAGCAAATGACATGAATCTCTTTCCAGACACTGGCTGAGCCCAATTAAAAAATAAATTGTTCAAAATACCTTCAGGAGACCATTTTGGCTCAATTGGAGATTCCACAACTGTTCTATCACCACCAGCAACACAAATCCTTTTCTTCACATCTCTGAGAGACGAAGAAGATGAACATTTAGAGGTGAGAAAGACAACATAAATCTGAGTATCAATGCAAAACATCTAATCCTTGGGCTTGCATTAGCACTTACTCAAAAGTTATATCACTTCTAAAAGAACATAACAGGCAGGAAAACCAGTGGAACAGCATATAGGAATTCTGAAAGCAGAAATTGTAGACTAGCAGATTACATGTTAGATTCTCTCTCAAGGACTAATAGCACATAAACATTGAATTAAGGATTCTGTCGAGCCAGGCCATGCAAGTGAAGTCATTTCCCTTTAAGGCATACATTGAACGCAGTAGAGTTTCACACTACTTACCAGAAAGCAGTAGAGCTCCCACAAAATATTAACCAAATGACAAACTTATACAACATATGAGACAGGTAAGGAGAAAAATGGAGATCTATGTCACAAGGAACATATAATTGCATAAATTTGTGAACTATTACATGTTTGATCTTGAATTGCTCGGTGGTTTATCATCAGCTGAGAGAGCAAACATAGATCTATGTCACAAGGAATATATAACTGTATAAATTTGCGAGCTATTACATGTTTCATCCTGAATTACTCAGTGGGTTATCATCCGATGAGAGAGCAGACATCTGCAAACTTTAGAAGCTTTCTTTCCTTTACTTCTTCTTTCTCCATATTTAAGAAGTGGTTTAGAAGCTTGCTGCAGGTATAAACAACTAATTTATGTCTTCCCATAAGCAATATTGAAATTTTAGGCAGAGCCTATCAGAGTAAAACTACAAAAGAAAAAACGCAAAGAAGAAAAAGAAAAATAGACTTTCCTACTAAGCAAGCTAATTTCCTAAAATCAAGAGACGGACTGAGGCAAGTCATTTTTCAAACTCCAAAGGTCTCTATGAACTGCAAAGACACAGACCCATTTTCACCGATATAGCCAACCCAAAGTTCCGATCTGTCCCATGGCATGTTTGGATGGGCCCATTCAATCCATGCTATACGTTCTCCTTTTGGATCTAAACGGGGGAAAGCATAGAAGTCTCTGCCTGAAACCAACACGCCTGGTTCTGCATATACAAGTGAGATGAATACAATCTTAATGATTCATCTGAAGTAAGTTCCCTACAAGGACCCTAGAGAAACATAAAATCATTCTCCAACTAATTACACTTTCCGACTCACAGAAAACAAATAATTCTGAAAGAGACAGAGAGAATAAACAAAATGAAAAGAGATTAGAAAGAAAGAGTTTACCTTTGATATTTTTATCATTGAGATCGACTGACACTATTGTTGTGATTGAATTTGTACTACTCTGACGGCAGTCTATCAAAATTAAAAGAAGAAATGAAACAGATGCATAAATTTTCAGCCATAAACCTAGTACAAAATTAAATTCTGGAATCTTACCTTCCTGCACAGTCACATAACGATTGAATCGTGAGTCAAAAACTCCATCTGCATAGCATACAAGTGGTTTGCCATAATCTGGAGTAACTGGCACTGGAGAAGCATCTGCTAGCAGAAGTATACAAATTTAATCAAAAAGAAATATATCAAGAAGAGGCTTTGAAAGATATTCTGCCAACTATATGCAATCCCAAACAGATTACCGCACTTTGGACATAGACGGCAGTTCTAACTCAAATAATAGTTTGTCATGTTCAGTATTACTATGTCTATGTTTCCTTCAAGCAGACAAAATTGATACCCAAATAGACCTGTATGGTGTAATTGTAGTATTTTAGCAGCTCAAACATAGATTAAAAAAACTGCATGATTTTACTGCTGCATAAAACCCAAAACTTTCTAATTTGAATAATGGCACAAACAGAAGAAGAAAATGTGCAAGAACTAAAGGAACCCGGTGCACCGAGCATGTTTGATAACCAGATTTAAAAAAAAAAAGTTAAAGGATATAACCTTTGGATGAAATTGACTGTTTGTAAAGCCTTTGATCCTTGTAATTGGAGAAAATTATTGTGTCCCCTGAAATTCTAAACGCTCCACCTCCGTACTCCTGAGCCACTGTTCTCACTGAAAACTCCTTCGGGGTAATATCTATCGGCTCATCCCCTTCTTTTTCTCCTTCCTTCACTATTACCGATCGTCTGAATCCAAAATCCAAAGACTCAAAAACCTCTTGTACAAACGACGAATAAGAAAACCATATAACGCTAAACCCCCGCAAGCAGTCTAAATTTTAAATGCGTCATACATGTTTGAACCAATACTACATACCCGGATTCAGTGGGACGAGATTCGAGCCACAAAAGGCGGCCGAGGGAGTCGACTGTGGTGCCCCCGAGGCGCTTGTCGGAGCCTGAAACGAGGTCGGATGTGATGGGGGACTTCCAGGAACCATAAGGTGCAGTGATTTTCTCACTGTTTCCCACTGCTGCAGAAGACATTTGCGCGGAACAGTGTTGGCGATAGCCAGAAGTAGCGACTGTTACTCTCTTAGACCCACGGTCCCCAACTGGTAGGTCTTTTGTGCTACTGTGGTTAAGTGAAGCAGAAGTAGAAATACACGGCGTCGTAATCAAAGGAGGAATACGATAGTGCCTGCTGTAGCGAGCGAGGGCGGATATGGCTGTTACTGAAGCTGCCATACACAGGAGCTCAGGTTGCCCTGGCGTTCAAAAGCTTCATTTTTTTATTTTATTTTTTCCTCAAAAAAGGGAATATTTTAAAAGGAAAAAGAGTATTGCTGATAATTATAGATTTAAAATTTTTTAATATACTTTCTAATCTATAAAAATCTTTATTTTCTCGGAGGAATAAAAATCTGACTGGGGACAATCCAAAGTTAGAAAATCTCAGCATCAGGGGGACGATGGTGCAGAAGAAGATGTTCATGATTTGTTTCTTGGCTGAATTGCTTCTTTATAAATACGGGGCTTGGGATAGCATCATGCCGTTTCTTGCATACGCATTAATCTTACAAGGGATTTTGCAGCAAGTGTCGATAGAATCTCAATGACATCATCTTCGTTCTTGCTCAAGTTAGAATTCCTCGACATGAGTAATACTCCCGTAACGAACTCACAGCACCACCTCCAAAGAGAAGAATTAGAAAAGGTGTAGCAGAACTAAACAAATAAAACGAAAGATCATTGAGGAACCAAGTATTTATATATATAGAGCACCCAGGAATCCATTTGGAGTAGTGTTGAAGTATAGCGTTGAGTCTTTTTTCGCATCATTGGTTAAAATTCAAGATTCACAAATAAAATAATCAGAAGCAGATGATAGAAAAGAAATTTAATGTTGTTCATGGCTTTGGGGAGCAGGTCGAGAAATGCTTGTAAAGTTCCCATGATTGCCGGTATCTCTAGAAATCATTTACCACAGCAATTGCTCTTGACCTCATGTATTATTCCAGAAGCATATATTGAGATTATTGCAAGTGAATTTGAGAGATGAGACCTGATGAGTGCTTCAATGTATTGATCTTATTTCAAAATTGATTAGTTTGACGATTCAAATACATTGGCTCAAAATAATCTAATTATGAGCAGAAGAATTAGAGAAATGATGAAAATCAAAGATATAAAGAAAATGAAAAGTTTTTTATTCCATATTTTAAGTAAGAATGGTGTGTTCTACCACCTATATAGAGGTGGTATAACAGAAACAACAATTCTCATCTCTTAGCCCTCTATGTAGAAATCTTTCGGCAATGCCTTCTTGAAACACAGAGCCACCAAGGAAGGAGACCATAAATTTCAGGGTTGAATTGTATATCACCACGAACAGCTTATCAAATAAAGGAGCACCAAAGAAAGAGACAAGAAGTTGTTGAATGACTTGGAATTCATATTCTCTTCCTACTTTCTCGCTCTGCTCTTTGCTAAATGCAAATGCCCCTGGATTCAACATACTAGTATATATAGCTTCAAAGATGACAAGACATTTTGAGTGGAATTGGCTTCAAAGATTCAAGAAATTAATTTAAGGTATAAATTAAATAGTAAAGGGATTGAATCTTATGTAACATTTCTAACAAATTTAGATGAATTAATACGAAGATCATTTTACTAAATTCACTAACGATATTACACCGGAATTCATGAATACATTGTGAAATTAAGATGATGTTACAAAATAATGGCTTCAGTTATTTTAAAACAAATACTATAAGATAATATATTTTAAATTCAATCTATTCATTTGACCTTTGTCTTTCTAGTATATAAAAATATTTTTTAAAAAAAAGGTTTAGACCGCTGTGGAACTACACTGATAAACTGTCTCGATGGTGCGGCCCAATGAATCCACAAGAGAAAAGGAAATTTCTTTTCTTTCTATTCTAAAAACCCATTTACGAACGTACCACTGAAAAGGCCCATAGTTTTCTACTTTTCTCGTCTTTTCTTTGCCCTTTCTGGTTTAAGAGAAAAATAAACAAGATGATATATTATTTTCTATATATATAGATATTAGCTAAAAAAGTCCGTGCAATGCAGGGGTATATAATATTAATTTAAAAAAATATAAATATAATTCAAATATTACATAATATTAATTTTTAATAAAGTTTAAAAATTTCAACTTCAATGCTTAAAATAATAATATTATTAGAGAAAAAATATATCCTTAAATAAAATTGAATGTTTGTTGATATAGTAGAATTCTAAATGAATTAAGAACAAAAGACATACAAAGCAAATATAATAAACCTAAATATGCCTTGAAAAGAATGGTTTGAAGAACTGCAAGTGAGAATATTGAGAAACTAATCAAACAAAGAAAATTTACAATATGAGATAGTTTTATAATTCTTATTCTCCTTCCTTCTCTCCATCAGGTCTTTTAGACTCGTTTGAAAAAAAATAAAAAAATTATACATAACATGACCAATAACAAATGAAAAAGGAATAATGCATAAACAAATGAAATACAATATGCTAAACTCACAATACCTTTTATAGGGTATTTATTCTCCTAATAAAATCGCCAAGCAAACCTAGGAGATTTGCAATGATGCTAAGAAAATCTATTAGTCCAAACATTAAAAATATGAAGCATGTAAATTAGTTGAGTATCAAATCCGAACGTACCTTTTTTTGCTTGATCTATAACTTTCAAAGGAGGAAAAGTAAATATTTATAGATTGTTGCATAAGTGATAAGTTGTTGGATAAACTTTAAATTTTAAAAAAGAAAATATGTTAGTAACTAAAGAATCTTTTGTGCCTCTGTTAAACATAAGAGAAAGAACCCGTAAGATAATTCATAAATCATAAATTAAAGAACCTTTTGGATCTTGTGATATAATAACGTAAATTAGGGATAGAGTTTTAAGCATTTTGGAGGAGGAGAAAGAGTAATATATGTATTTCAATATTATTCACAATCCAAGAAGTAGCTGTTAAAAAAATGGATGCAAGATAGTTATATTCTTTTCTCTTTTTAGATGAAAGTTTCTATTTCTTCTTTTTTTTCCCCCTTCAAAAAGAAAGAGTAATTCTTAATATAGTTGTACATTAGGAGAATAGGAAGTAAGACCGCGTGAATTTTGTATTTCTTTATCTGGATGGTAGCAGTAAGTAATTATTTTAAGACTGATTTTTAAATTATCTTAATTTTTTAAATTTTTTACTTTTTGAATTAGTTTTCAAAATTTGATTGGTTGGAATTATTTTTAATCTATTAAAATAAGTTTAAACTAATTTATATATTAATTATAAATTTTAATTATATATATTAAGTTACTTTGTAAAACTTTTAGACTTTAATTATTACTTTTAAAATTTTTCATTGGTTAAAATTATTTTCAACCCATTAAAATAATTTTATACTTATATATTGAGTTAAATTTTGAATTTCATATTTTTTAGAAAAATAAATTATATATTTCCAATTACTTTGTAGAAGTAAAACTTTATTCAATAATTGTCAACAAACATAATTTTTATTTTTATCATTTTTATTTAATACAATCTTTTAATTAAATTAAATTTATTAAAATTAAATTTTGAATATCTGCCAATTTCTTCCACACACAATGTACATCATTACTATTCTCTTCTGTACATTCTTTTCTTCTTCTTTTCTCTTTTCTAAAATGTAACCACCTTTTTCACTTTTTTTAGTTTAATTATACTTTTTCTTTTTATTGTTAATCTTAATGTAATTCTTTCACTTCTTTCTTTCTTTCTCCATATGATTTATAGGTTTTTTTTATAAGCATTTGAGTGTTGTATTTTATCAATTCTTTTGTAATCCTTTTATTTTTTCTTAAATGATGTATTTACTTTAATTTAATATAAAATTTGATAATTTATTTGGTGTATTTTATTAGTGCATCCTTAAGCAATGCAAATGAATCTTTTTTATTTATTTTATTACACTTAAATTTGTTTAAATTTTGGATTAGAATTGTTGCCTACATGATAGTTTTTCAAACTTGAAATTTGAGTGTGCTTCATAAGTATATGTAAGTACTCTATTTTTTTCTTTTTTCTTTTAAAAATATCAGAGTTGTCTATTTTATTCACCTTCGATCCCAGGTTTTAAGACTAAAAATTTTACATTATGTTTCATACTCCATTATTTTACCTATTATGTACTTTTTTGTTAATATTCTGCCTTATTTGGTTTCCTAATACCACAATAGCAATACTCATAACATTCACTTCTAGTGTTCTTCTAATTTCTTTATTTTTTCTTCTCTTTCATACTTTATTTTCTCATTTTATATTATATTTTATTATTGTATCTCAAGATATTTTTCTTGCTTATATTTATTAAACTATTATACCAAAATAATTATCTACTTATTAGGAGAAAATAAACATATAAAAATTATATAATTTACAGTGAAATAAATAAATTTTTATTGAAACCTTAATATCAATACTTTGTTTAAATTTTTATTTACTTTGATTTATCGAGAAAAAAACCTCAAAAATAAGAAATCATTTAGATATATTAACTTTTAATTCCTTTATTATATAATCTATTAAGATCATTTTGAAACCGTTCTTTATCTGACTTAATAAGTTAATTAGAAAATACTGTTGCAAATTAAAGTTCAAAAAAATTAATAATTATAATTTCTCTTTATTATTGATAAAAGGAAATAAATTGCCATTAAGGATTTTTTTTGGGAAAACAGAAAAGACAACTTGATTAATGAAGCAAATAAGGAAGTTTTTTCAAACTAATAAGAGTTTAAATAAGTTAAAATTTCTTTGATTTAATAAATGATACATGTTATGTATATTTTACAAAAAGAAATTTGTAATATTTGTATGTGAATTAAAAATTTTTAAAAAGTTAAATTTTAATATTTTTTATTTTAAAAATATATATGTGCATCACATGAGTTTAGGCTAGTATGTATGTATAGATGTATGTTTGGAAAAAAATGAATTCAATTTTAAGTAATTCTAATAATAGATAAGTGGCAAGAGATATGGAGATGTAATAAGAAGTTTAAAAGTTTTAAAATTTAAAAGTTATAATATAAATTTAAATAAATTTAAAAGTCTAAAATATCTTGGTCAATCAAAATATTTTTAACTAATTAAAAATTTAAAATTTTATAAAATAAAAATGGAAGTACAAAGCTTTTATAGGAGGAGAGATAGTAAAAGTGTTTTAAATATATATAGATGTGTGTGTGTGTGAGTGTGTAGATGCATGTATAGATGCATAGATGTATAGATGTGTATTTAGAAAAAATAAATTTAATTTTAAATAATTCTAATAATGAGTAAGTGATAAGAGATGTGGAGATATGATAAGAAGTTTAAAAGTTTTAAAATTTAAAAGTTATAATATAAATTTAGATAAATTTAAAAGTCTAAAATCTTTTAGCTAATCAAAACTTTTCTAACTAATTAAAAAATTTAAAATTTTAGAAAATGAGAATAGAAGCACAAAACTTTTATAGGAGGAGAGAGAGTAAAAGTGTTTTGGTAATATATATATATATATATATATATATATATATATATATATATATATATATATATATATGTGTGTGTGTGTGTGTGTGTGTGTGTGTGTGTGAGAGAGAGAGAGAGAGAGAGAGAGAGAGAGATTAGGTTAGGAGAAAAAAGCATACATCTCACATGACATCCCTTTAACCTTTCCTACAGTTATAATTTCTTCCATATTATTTATTAAAAAAGTTTTTTATCTTAATAATTTTATAATTTATGTTTATTATACAAGTTATATAATTGTTAATAAAAATAATTTATGTAAATAAAAAATATCACATGATTAATTAATTTTTTTAATGAATTGATATTTTTTATCTACATAAATTATTTTTATTGATAATTATATTATTTGTAGATAACAATGAAAAATCAATAGTCTTGACCAATCTCTTATTGAAAGTTGTGAATTCTTGGAACTTACTCTTTTGCTTTATAAATCTAATTTTAAATTTCTGTCACTAGTCACAACGGTCACTAGTGAAGTCACAATAAGGAGATATATGTTGAGGCCGTTGGGTTCCCCTTTTCACACCAATCCGACTCTAACGCAAAAGTATCAATCAAACTTAGTATATTATATATATTCATTTATCTATACATTTAATTTCTAAATTATTTTGGAAGTTCGACAACTTTTATGGCTAAGAATAGTCTATTTTTTTTCTTGTTGATAGTTTTTTCCTTTTTTATTGGGTGCTTTGGGGTCTTTTTTTTTTTTTTTCCTTACTATCCTGCAAATTGCAGATAGCTAAACTGAGTCTTATGGACATTTGCAGTATGTTTGGGAGCGGATTTAAACGTATTCCAAACAGTCTTGACCAACTTAGCTCTTGCTATAGTGTTGCACGTGCTGTTTGCATTACTTGTAGCACCAAATATCAATCGACCGTTCATATTTCTTGCTTTATTATTTGTATTTTTTATTTTAAAAATTTATAATTTTTTATAACCGTCGAATAATCAAATCGATTTATTATTTATATTTTTTATTTTAAAAATTTATAAATTTTTATAACCGTCGAATCAAATCGGAGTTGAGAGTGAATGTTGCATGTCTTACAAAAAAGAACGTATAATATAGTAACTTTACTGAGCTTCTTCTACCTTCATCTTGAAGCAGCTATGAACAACTTTAACTTCACCATAATAGAAACTGCTCTAAAATTGGTATTTGAGGTCGGAATAGTTTGAGGTTGTGCATGTCAAGCCTCCCCACACTACATTAGTAAGGGCAACTCGGATACCAACAAGATCAAAAGTATAGCTGTGGTTTGGGTATTTGGATTGTTCAGATAAACCGTAATCCGAGTGTTATTGTTGCTTTATTTGCAACAAGAATGATCAAGATTCAAGATTCACAAATTGAATAGCCAACAACAACAAGAGGACAGGAAAAAGGGGGAAAAAAAAAACTGCCCGTAGAATTCGCTTGATTGCGGGTGCCTCTGGAAATCATATCCCACTGCAGTGGGCATTGGACTGTTGTATTATTCCAGATGCATCTATCAGAGATTATTTCAAGTAAATTCGAGAGATGAGACTTGAGATGACTGCTTCAATTTATTGACCGTATTTTGATATTGATCATTTGATGGTTCATATATATGGATGGACTTAAGATCAATCAAAATCGAATTATTATGAGTAGACGAATAAGATAAACAAAGACAAAAGAAAAAAGGGTCCGTTAAAGGAAATCAAATCAAAGATATAAACAAAAATGAATCATTCTCTACCACCCATACAATGATACAAAGGTGATATAATGGGAACAACTATCTCTCTATCCTTCTATCCATAAATCCTTCAAGAATGCGTTCTGAAACGCAGAGCCACCAAGGAAGGAGACCATAAATTTCAGGGATGAATTGTACATCACCATGGACACCTTCTCAAGTAAAGGAGCACCAAAGATAGAGACAGCAAAGTTGTTGAATCGCTTAGAATTCATCTTTTCTTGCTACTTTCTCTGCTCTTCGCTCAATGCAACTGCCACTGGATTCAACATCGTATACATAGCTTCAGCGATGATAAGAGATTTTGAATGGCTTTCAGTCAACAGTTTTGATGGATCTTTGCTATTTAATGCATATCTTAAATTAATTACTTAGTGAAATATAAATATTATTTTACATTACGACAAGAATTAAATCTATATAACTTTTTTAACAAGTTTTATATGTTATGACGTATTAATACTAAAATTACTTACTAAATTTACTCATGATATTACACTACAATTCATGATAAGTATTACGTAGCAAAATAATGACTCAATTAGTTTAAAACAAAATTTACGAGATGATAAATTTTTAATTTAATTTATATCTCTATCTTTCCAAAATATTTTAAATAATAATAATAAACACAAACGCTTAGACCATTTTGTAGAACTAGTACTGATAAATTGTCCGGTACTTTGTCTTCCAGAGTGTTGCAGCAGCAGAAAAGGAGTTCACCTTTCCTTTTGTTCTATCAAAGCCCACTTACGAACGAACATACTACCGAAGAGGCCCATTTTCGTTCTCATAAAAAAAAGGATGATATTATTATATTGATATTGAAAGAACGTAATAAAGTTCGCCAAAAAAAAAAAAGAACGAAATAAATTATTAAATAAAAATAAAATTTCTTTTTTTGGGGGAATATAGTGATAATCTTCCTTTTGTATAAAATGACTATTCTCTCCATTTTCAAATATAAAACCTTTTGGTATTTTTTTCTTCTCAACATGTTTAATTATTTTTTAATTTTAAAAATGATTTTTAAAGTTATTTTTATTTATAAATATAATTTTTTATTATTTATTATATTATTAAAATTAATTACTAATATAATAAAAATTTATTTTTTAATATATAAAAAAGAATTAAAAAACATTATATTTTGAACGAAATGAGTAATTCTTTATATAAGGTGGTGTCATGAACAAACCACACATCACCCTAAGAAAGGTCGGCAACTGTAAGAGCAATTGGCAGGAGCAGTATAACATTGGATCCATGATGACTACAATTATTGGAGACAAAAACATAGGCATAGCACAATTTATGTTCAACTGAAAATATACACTAACACTAACTGGTTATATATATATATAAAAAAACTAGTTATATATTGTTAAAAAATTATGCGCATTAGAATATTTAATACTGCACATTAGACATTTACTTTATGTTCATCGATCACTTTTGAAAGTTGGATTGATAATTTAACATTTACAGATGACTTAAAGTGAAGGAAAGGAGCGTCCCTTTAGATGAAGGATCCAGTAAGTAGAATGAAGCTTCTGCAGCTACTGTGAAAGCAAGTTTTGGTGTTAGCTTTTTGTGCATCCGTCCATGTGATGAGCCAATTCAGTTGGCGGAGCCCGAAACTAGAATCACCAAGGGATGCTCCAAAGTCTTTGATCACCAAAAAGATGAAAAGATATAAGTATATGCATCGTGTTTTCTTATCGTCCTTTACTTGAGATAAACAAGTACGAAGTAACCTGTGGTCTCTAATATGACATGCACCAAGAAAGAAAAATGAATTTCTTGCCAAAAAATGAATCCTTGATTAGGTCCTAAAATTGCCGTTTTCTGGTTCTTTCACAACTTCGGAGTTTCATTTCATCAATTTTGGCTCTATGCCCTTCTACAAACATCTAATGGCTTTGGTGGGACACTGGCACTTGAACTTGTCCCTTAATGTGGACTAGACTAATTAACATTCGTGTTACTGATAAGAATGGCAGCACCAACTTGTTGGATTCTTTCTCCTTCGCATAGGCCCTTAAAGGAGAAGGAATAAATGCAAGTCTTTGTCTATTAGTATTATTGAATTCATCGGATCTGATAAAATACACTTTTAATAACCAATTACGAAAATAATCTATTTAACTTTTAAAGTTTGAAATAAAATATATTAATATTCTTTAAAAAATTTAATTAATATAATTCTTAATGAATTTTTACTTCATCAAAACATCTCAACCATCAATCTCTGTTCAAACCTTCTATTAGAGAAAAGCATATCATTGTCATTTATTGATTTTTTAAGAATAAATTAGGTAACTAACTTCATTTTCCTCTAAAACTATCCTACCAGCCTAACACATGATTACACTTGGAGGCTAAATAATTGAGATTCACCTTTTCCCCTCTTGGAGACCATTCATTGCAAAACCAAATTAGAAGATGCTTTGGAGGACAATAAAGTAAGTTGTTTAATTTATTTTTAAAAAATCAATATATGACGATGATATAATTATTTATGGCTAGAAGTTTAAGTAGAGATTAATAGTTATGATATTTTGGTAAAATAAAAATAAAATTTATTAAAGATCATATTAGTTTGAGTACTAATATATTTTATTTTAAATTTTAAAGTTCAAATATGCCATTCTCTCAACTAATTAAGTTGTCATAATCTTCGAGGTTAAAGTTTAGCTATCGAGAAAATAGCAAAACAACGTTTCCAAATTAAAATGGAGATTGATTTTGAAAGTGATGGATGTAAAGTGTCACCTTGTTTAGCAAAAAGTGAAGGCTCAATTATATTCCCAACAGGAGTTGTGTCTCAAGGGCTACATGAGGTGCACCAGACCTACACGAAGTTGAAGGGTTGAAGCATAGTTTTGGAAAAGTAGCAAACGATAAGGATGCACCGTGAAATAATCAGAAAGGCACATGCAAATACCAGATTACAATAGTATCTTTTTCATCTTTTTGAGGTTTTTTTCTTCTCCTCCTTCCCCACTTCTTGTGGTCCGCCTTCCTTTATCTTATCACATTCCGTCCCCTTTCTTCTCCTAAATATAACTTCGTCACATCAAGCTTTTCCTTTTCTTTTTTAAGAATCAAATTGAAAATAATGTAAACTGAATTCAATTCGATTGTTTCATAGAGAGTGCATTTAAACTATTTAAAATATGTCTTACAATCAATATATACCTTAAATTCTAATTTTTAGAAGTATATTCCCTACAAGCATGCTTAGGGAATAAAAGAAAAGGAAGGGCATAATTACTTAAGAAACACAATACTTTGCGCGGAAGGGAATGTATGTATCTTGCAATCAAAAAGAGGATTGAATTTTTTTAATTGAGTTATATTTAAAATCTTAAAAATAAATTATTTATAAGAAAAAATAAATTTTAAAATAAAAAATAAAAAAATATATTTTATATTAAAAAACCAATCCAAATACACCCTAAAATAAATTTTAATCTTAGAAAACGTAAGCCGTACGAAATATATTGAGGAAGAAAAGGAAGCATTATATTGCCTCATTTTTCTAGCTTAGCCAACTTGAATGTCCCTTTTCATTTCCCCACTTGAATGATTCCAAGGACAATCCAACTAGTAACCTTCATTACGTTCCTATAAATGAAAATGATATTTTCCCTTTACCTGGTACTCTTCCCTGCTGAAATACACATCGATCATCGATCTCCTCTGATCAATATAGCCTTCGGAATTCCAGACCAATGCCGACGGTGTACTCTAGCCCCTTCCACAAACTGGAAAACTCGGCCTTACTGTCGATGCTGCAGCGCACCACCAAAACAGACAGGAAAGCAAAACCCAGCAGTGGCGGGCTCTTTCGCGTGTTCAAGCTCCTCCCTATGTTAAGCACGGGGTGCAAGATGGTTGCGCTGCTGGGGAGGCCTCGGAAACATCTGTTGACGGACAATGCCACCACGGTAACTCTCTTTGGCTACCGTAAAGGACGATTGAGCTTGGCCATTCAGGAAGATCCTCATCGTTTGCCTATCTTTGTCGTAGAGCTACCGATGACCACAAGTGCATTTCACAAAGAAATGGCATCAGATATTCTCAGACTTGCTCTGGAAAGTGAAACCAAGACTCACAAGAAGAAGGTCTTGGAGGAGTACGTATGGGCAGTGTTCTGCAACGGTCGGAAAGTTGGATACTCTATCAGGAGGAAGAATATGAGTGAGGATGAAGCTCACGTTATGCAGCTGCTGAGAGGAGTTTCAATGGGTGCAGGGGTTCTTCCGAGCCCAAACGACAAGGAAACAGCAGCTGATGGAGAATTAACATACATGAGAGCAAGATTTGAGAGAGTAGTTGGATCCAAAAATTCTGAATCATTGTACATGATAAATCCTGATGGTGCATCAGGCCAAGAATTGAGCATTTTCTTTCTAAGACCGCACTAAATATTGAACCAAATATATACACTAATCTACTTATTCCTCCACAGATAATATATATCCTCTTACTAATCATGATGCTCAGAGCTTAAGTTTTCATCTTCATATTTTGTTTTGTAGAAAGACCGTTCTTGAAGTAATTAAGTCAGCATTCATTTGCAAAAAATGCACCAATGATAGTGTTGGTCATCTAGGGAAGGCCGGCTCCGGATGTGTAACTTTTTTGGTACCTCCGAGCCACTCAGCCGTGTATTCAGCAACCTTGACGAAGTAGTACGACCCTTAAATATATTCCAATAACCAGGTTCAGGATATTAGTTTGCACAACAGTGATATATGTCCCTGCTGTTAGAGGCTTAATCATCATGAGAATCATTGGAATCCGGTCAATGTTTCATCGTAGCTATTTGGTCACAGGACCAAGTAGGATTTGGGAGTTCTTAATAAATAGAATGACCGATAAATAGAGGTTAAAGCCATATAGAACTATAATCTCAATGCTCGGGGTAAATGAGAAGGGCGCCGTCAATGTTACAAATGGTAGTAGATTTAACTCTAGTTTTGAGAATTTCTTTCTATAAGACATTTATGAGCACTATGTAAGGACTCGTGTTGGGGGTTCCCTTTGAAGTGCTTCACAGCTGCAGAGCCTAATCACACCTGATCTAGATTAGTCTCCGGTGGGAGGTTACTAAGTATAAAAAAAAAAAAAAAAGCCATATAGAACTGTGGATACAGCAACAAGGAATGGCCTTTCCTTGAAGCAATGCTTGAATAATTAGTCGTATCAAAACCAGTTCGTCCCTAGTAACAGGATTTAGGTGCACGTTTTGACGAAGTTATTTGAAACAACCCTCCTGTCTATCCAACATAACCAACTGCATTCTCATAATTTGGAAACTAGCTTAAAACCCGTTCTCTATTTAAAATTTAAAAATATTAAAATTAAAATTTTAAAAGAAGTATTCAAAGATAAATCTTTTTTACCTTTCAAAATATATGTGTTTAGAGAAAAAAATAAATAATACATAAAAAATAGAAGAATAAAAAGATTCTAAAAGAATTTGAGGGTGAAAAAGCACAAGTGTTGGAGCTTCTAGATATGGTAAGAATTAAGTCATGATTAAATAAAAAAAATGTGGAAGATGTGATTCCATTTTAGGAAAGAGAAGAGAAGAAGAAAAGAATATGCAGGAGAGAATGGTAATAACATGTATTGTGTATGAAAGAAGTTGGCAAATATTAGGAGTTTAATTTTAATAAATTTAAGTTAAATAAAGAGATTGGGTTAGATAAAAATAATAAAGTTAAATATTAAAATTAATGTATAAGATAGTTTAAAAATATTTTAATAGATTGAAAATAATCTTATCCAATAAAAATTTTTTAAAGTAATTAAAAAGGTAAAAAAAATTAAAAATTAGGATGAGAAATTTAGAGGCGTGAGAAATAAAGAGTTACATTTTTATAATATATGTATGAATACAATGTTAAAATTGGTACCTATTTTTTTCAAGGGAAAGAACTAGAAACTTCTAAGTGAAAATTTAAAATTAAATTATCCTACTTTTTTAGAATATACCACTGGTTATTAATGCACGTATTTCAAATTTTGGTACATTATTTTTCAGAAAACGAATTTTACGTATTAAGAGCTCAACAGTAGATTACTACCCACAAAGCAGAATTTTTTGACTAAATAATGGATTATCCATTGATATAGAAATGGCTAGGCCATTACAATTAAAACGCCCAACCGACAGAAGGTGGGCACCCTCCAAGTTTTTTTATTATTATTTTTTTCAGGTTTAATTTTTTAAAAAAATAAAAATTTTAAAAAATTAAAATTATGAAAAAACTGTCCTAAATTATTGTGTATTTAGTAATCTCCTTTTAATTCTTATGCTCATCTTCTAATGTATGTTTGTATGAAGCGTGAAAGAGCTAACATTGAGCTGTTTAAATTCTGGGCCAATATTTGGGCTTTTAACTCTCTTCAAGTTCGGGGCCAGCTTATGAGTCTTCGGCTACTCAGAACTAAAGAGCCCAGATATTTTAGGACTGTGTGTTTTTAACTGTGGGCCTTTAAATTTTGAGATAAAGTATAGCCCACGTATTTTAAAGTTTTTAATTTTTTCTTTTAAAAAAATCAATACTTTTGGTAATATTTAGAATGTTTTTTCTCTTATGGTTTGATTTTTGCAGCTTTGGCTCTTAAACTGGAAGGAGTTTGGAGTGCGGAGCAAGCTGAAGCGCAGGCTATTTGGCATGGTTTGAAGCTTTTCTCAATCTCTGTATCTCAGTTCCATTTTCTGGAGTCAGATGCCCAAGATGTAGTGAAGAGGTTATGCAGGTCAGAACCAGATTTATCAACTACATGTAATTTTGTTGAAGACATTAAAACCTATGGTCATATGATGTTCTTTTACACTTTTGCGTCAAATCAAAACAAGATATTTCGTTTTAGACAAAATTTACCATCTAGCTGGGGCTCAAATTGGTACTAAACTCTGAGGCATTCATCATCAACCCTTGATAATATTAAAGAGAATAGTTGATGATCTCTAGCAGAGGCAGCAGCAAACTTAATTATGTTGAAGTAGTAAAACCTTGCTAGATAATGGATTACAGTTTAGGAAGCTTCTTAGTACGTAGTAAGGTGGACAGTGGGCGGATTAAAGTAGAGAAAGATTCGTGTGGAAGAGATCTGATTGTGATTAGGAGACAAACAAGTTTATTCAAAACCAATAACAAAGAAAATCTTGAGATTTTCTGGCCTTCCTCTCTGTACCCAATTCAAGAGACAAATTAGGCTACGAGGGAATTGATTGAAACACGGGAAACTTATCCACAAATTCGTGCCGAGTGGTATTATACACTGCACGTAGACATTTAATTTTGACCAAATTTAGAAAGATAATCGGGTAGAGATTTACAGATTTGGTTAAGAATCTTTACCCTTTTTAATGTTAAGATTAGTGAAATCTTGTCTATTTATCTGATTGAATTATGTAAGGATCCCAGACACAGGTGAGCTGGAAGTGCTTGATTAGAACCGACATATTGGTAACCTGTTCTCTTAGCTGTTCGCCATTGTTGAGTTCAACTATTAAAGGGGAAGGAATCTGGATTGGTACGTAGGAAGGATACTTTGACATTTAGCGACAAGCGAAGTTGGCGATAATAGATTAGTCGTATATAATGTCTCCTTTTACTTACTTTTTAGTGCTAATTTCCTTTATTTAAATTGCTATAAAAAGTTAAATATTAGTATTAAGAAAAAAAAGTGTAAGTATGAGAACATGATATTTTCAATTTTTAGTGCAGAGGTAAGTATTTTTGCATGATTTTATAAAGTAGAATGATCCGAGAGTGTTGGAAGTACTCGAGCGTTAGTTAATGATAACAACTCAATTTATGCAAGAATAGAAACGTTTGTGGGGAGTTGGCCTATCCAAGACAAGACGTATGCTAGCATTTCCATGGAACCGCGACTCACTCAATTACCAGAAAATCTTGTTTGAATTTTGTACCAAAATAATAATCTTGTCCTGTCCTATGGCAACAACCGATTCCCCATTAATACCTTCCAGTACTATGATGTATGGTCGATTGCTTTGAATATGTGTCTTTTACTTAACGAGGTCAGATAAAAAAAATACAAAAAGAAAATGTAAATTTAGCTAATGCTACTTCTTTCCAACAACCAATTTTTCGATGCAGCTCATATGCGATCGGGACCTTCGGAAGGCCATACTCTGGACAAGCGAATAGAAACCATTGTACAACAATCCATAACAACCGTAACCAAATTGGTTGACCATTTTGATCTTAGAGAGGAAAAAATACTCCGCTTTGCTAACCCCCACGCGGAAAATGGGAGTACCATGCGCTGCAATTGCTGTACGAAAACGGCCCCGCGAGTCCGGCAAATTGGTTGGAAGGGAAACACCATGGGCCACCCTTGATTAATACATATCTAGCGGCTCCAAATCTATTGGTTAGCGAGGTAAATAATAATTGTACCCTCGTCAATCAAACCCAGTTAGTTGGCTAATCTGAGCTTTGGTGGGCCCTGTTTATTTTGCAACAGACAATAGAGAATAACCACTACCCCCTCCGCGGGAAGTGGGAAACAATCAGGTGGTTTCGCGGTGTAAGAAAGTCGGTGGGGCTGCCAGGCTGTGGTCCTCTGTACTCTGTAGTTTCATCAACTGCCCAACTGCTTGCTGCTTTCGTTCCTTCAAGCTCTCTCGTAGACAAAGGCACAAATCATTTTGAGGAAACGTCCAAAGCGTCCTTAAATTCTGCCACGTGGGCGGCTCGAGGACAATCATCCAAACCTTCTCCGTTCAGACTACGTGCAGAGACCCCGGGGTAGGGCGGGAGCACCGGGGGGGTAGAGTGTTAAAAGAAAGGCACAGAGAACTTAAAACGCACGTCTCAGTAATGTTCGTCGTTGCTCGGGCAAACAAAGTACTTAGTATTTCATCGGTTTCATAGTAATTGTTCTAATTTTATTTTATTTTAAATATGTTTTAGTAAAATTTATAAAAAATTTTGATAAAATATCATAAATGCCTCTATTTGACTAATTTCTTAAATACTATCAACTTTATGGAGGTAACCAATCAATACTTCTCTTATATTTGAAAAGTCAATTATTTTTCTTTTTGAAATTGTTAAATTAATATTTATTTTGGTGTTGATGGGTAAATAAAAGGAAAGCTAATACATTTTATTGGATGGTAAACCTAAGTGTAAATTTAGAAAAAAAAACGGTTATAATTACCCTCTTTATTGATAGGATAATTATTTTTTAAAAAAAGACCAAAAATAAATAAGAGTGTCATTGTGAAGAGATGGAGTGCTTTCCATATATAGGACTCTTGTTCAACGTCTTCAGTTGTACATTTATTTTTATCCATTTGAATGATGAGATGATTACCGGACCATTAATTTGGAGGTAGAATTTGATAGAATTTAAGTTTTAAATTTTTTATCTCAGATATCGTAAAAGTAAATTATTTATAAAATAAAGAGTATAACTAAAAGTAAAAATTTTATATTAAATTTTACAATAAAACTAATCTAAATAGTAGTTTCATCAAATTTGGTATAGTAATTACGACTTGTAGAAAGACATTCTATTCATTTTTTGCAAATCAAGAGTAGGATTGGATAAACATGTATCATTTTGAAAGAGAGGGGTGTAGAAGCATGTATCATTCATTCAGTGTTCACAAGATGGCAGATTGAATGATATAGAAGCAAAAGCAAGTTGCCCATGCTCTCATCATTTTCTTTAAGATGGTACTCAATTTTTCTATTTCATTTAACCTTCTTATTGTATTAAAACGTTCAAAAATAATTGTCACTTTATATAAAATAAAATATTTTAATATATTTTATAATATCAAGCAATTAATAATTTTACTATATATTATTTTTATATATTTAAATTTGATACGAAGTATATGCTAGCCTATATATTTTTTACTTTTTTATTATACTTATTACTTTTATAATGTACTTCAAACTTTTGTATAAATCTATATACTCAATCAAACACTATCAAACAAAATAAGATGGAGGGAGATAAATATAATAAAATTGAACCTTAGTTTGTACTAGTTCTTAAAATAAAAATTTATTCAAACGCTTTAACTAGATCTTTAAGGGTGAGTTAGATAAAGTTTGAGCTTTAAATTTTATATCTTAAATTTCGTATAAGAAAATTATTTGAAAAATAAAAATTTTACATAGGATTATCCAAATGCACCTAGAATTTGATCAAATACTGTCAAATAGTAGTTTTAAGTCAAAAGTTATGTAAAAGAATTTATGATAACTTTGAAAAACAATTAGTGTAATTGGATTGGTTTAGTTGTCGAACCCAATCTAAATTTTTTATTTTTGATATTATTATATTTTTTTATAAATAATTTATTTTTATTTAACTCAAAGATAAAAAATTTTAAATCCAAACGCTATCCAATTCCACCTTAAACTTTTAACAAAGATGTTATTATTCATAGAAAATTGGGAACTGCGTGACTAGTGATTATGGCTATACAAACTAACACATATACTTCACTTGTTTCATAATAAATATCATTGTAGAAATCTTCACACATATTAAAAAAATAGTTAAATTAACTAGTTTATTCTTAATTAAATATTCTTTCTCCTTATAAAAAATTACAACATAAGAAACTATCATCTTTACTATATTAAATGCTATTATTTTATTATGAGAGTAAATAAGAAAAAAAAAATTTATCTAATAACACTTATTTTATAACAATGACACTTATTACAAAAATATAAAACGGAGGGAGTATCTAACCTAAAAGTATTTTTACATTTGTTTTCTATTTAGAAACACTGACTCTGTTTTTTTAATTAAATTACAAAAGTAACAACTTTACGTTAATTTATTTCAATATATTAAAAAATTGAATATAATTTTCAGAACCTTAGAAAGAAATCTCAAGTCCGTACAGAAAATTCTCAACTAGTAGGAAAAGCAAAAAAATCATAGTATAAACTCCAAATCTCAAAGGCGATTAATGATTACAAGTCAGCTCCGGTTGCCCATTGTAATTACTCCACAATTTACTTTTTAGTTGGGCACGCTCCTTAACGGCGAGTGGGGCCAAAACCAATCTCAGCAGCGCTCTAAAGTCAAGGCGATTCAAACTCGTATCACGTGAGATTCTTCCAGGCTGTAAGCGGGTCCCATCCTACGTGGAGGTCGTTGAAGTCATCCTCAAAGTGGATATTTTATGGCGTCCCCTTTTCGGGTTTTAACCGGTCCAATTCGAACCTGTTGATCGGAGCCGTTAGATACACTGACTGGAGCTACGGATTGGGAATCACAGCTGTAAGTTTGTGAAAAGTGGTCAAAAAGCGAAGGCCCCATCGGCGTTTTCGACACTTGTTTTCAGTTTTGTTAATAGGAAAATCGCGCATGAGCAGCATTGTGATCATCATAATCGTAAACAGCTCCGCCTTTACTGTCATGTTTTAAACGCTTCTGATAAGATTGAAAGCTCAGTACGAGAATGATTTCAGTTTTAGTACTATTACTTGCATAAAAATTTTTATTAGGTTCATTTTGAATTGAGTTTGTTTTGAATTGAATTAAATTAAAAATTATAGAAATAAATTATTAGTAAAAAATATAAAATTTAAAATAAAAAAATTGAGTTTTTTAATTGGAAAGCCAATCCAAATACATGCTCTAAAATGACAAATCTTCTCTTCTTTCCGTTCTTGCCCTCCGTTCATGTTTGTTATTGATAATTTCTTTCGTCTCTTCATATATATAAATATATATTGTACCGATCTCTATACCTTTCATATTATTAGAAGGATAATAAGCTCGATAAGGCTAATGAGTTTTAAACTCGTACATATAATATGCCAAACAATTAAAAGTTTTATTTTATCAAATCGTACTATTATAGTGAAAAATATAACATCAACTCCATGAGTAATATATTAAATATTCAATTACTCAACCCGCTATTGACAATTAGGAAGGATTGCAATTGTAAAGTGTTTGATTGGATAGAGTTTGTTTTTAAAAATTTTATCTTAAGTTTCGTAAAAATTAAATTATTTATGAGAGAATATGTGTATTTTTTTTTTTACTAAATGAAAGAGTTATCCATTGATATTAAAATAGCTAAAACTATTACAATCAAAGCAATTCTCCCATTCTTTCTCTAAGAGAAGGAAGTGAAGAATTGAGATAACCTGATACAAAAAGTTACACAATAGTTGAAAAACTATGGCAACAGATACTAACACTACTACTAGTAGTAATAAAATAAATAAATACATAATAGACTTTTTCATAATATATTTTTCATAAATCTTCGACCACAGCGGTAAAAAGAAGTCAACTCCCACATCTTCCTTTAAAAGTAGCAACTGAAAAGAATATGGGCGTATCAACGATCTTAAAAGTTGCCTCGGAGAAAAGTAGAAGGCTAGACAAGGGCCCAGATCAAGTCCGGGTATAAAGATTTCTCTAAAAAGATTAGAGAAAATATTTCGATCTGAAAAGATCAGAAAGAACTCTTACCTCTTAGTCTTGGATCTTGAAAAAATATACATTGAAAAGTGTCTATAATGATTTGTGGCAAAAAAAGGAGTGGAAAAAACTGAAGAAGGTAAAAAGCCAGCCAAGATCTGACCAAAAGCCGAAGCCTTTGGCCAGATCTGGCCGGCGATGCCGACTGAGGAAGAGAGGAGGCGCAGGGGGTTCTAGAGAGAAGGAGGAGAAAATGGGTTCTAGAGAGAAGAGAGAGACAGCTTCTTTGAGAGAATATGTGTATTGTATACTTAAAATTTTAAGTTTAATTTGGCAACGAAATACTAATCAATGTGAAGAATGAACACATAACATGAGAAGGCTGGCAACATTAATTTTGAGCTCATCCAATTGCGGAGTAATGTGGGAAGCTTGTACATTCTTTGTACGGACAATGTACATGATACTACTAGAAGTTGAAAGATTATGAATCTTGACAAGAGGACAAATTCAGATGATGCAAAGAGGGGGGCTTTAAAGCTACGCCGAGTTCAGTGAACCGAAGGCGAAAATTCTCTTGTAGTTTACTTGAGCATGGTTTAATCAAGCAAAAGCCCCCTCTCATTCATTCAATGACATATCCTTTCATATCTTTCATCAGTAGCTAAAAATGTAATTTTACCAAATACGACAAAACAGAACCAGCCGCGACAAATCTGCTGACAGAAATAAAATCAGGAATATATATGAATGAACCAGGATTGTATGCACCCGCTCTTTAGTACCCCTACCAACTTTACATCAGGCAATTTCCAAGAACCCACAACGCCCCCCTATTGCTGCGCCTTTGGCCTAAAAAGCCATGCCAAAGTGCATGCACCAATTTCCTTATCCTCTGAGCCACATATAGTCTCTTGTTTCTCTCTATCTATATATATTTGCCCGAGCAACATACTCTTACTCTTCACCTTAGCTCTATCCCAATAGTTGCGCCGACCAGATTCACTCGAAGGCCCTCGAAAGATCCAAAGCTTTGCATAAATCCTCCTTCCGTGTTTGTTCATCGCTTTTAGCCTCTGATATGGATAGACTCTATAGGTGTTCGTCGGCTACTTCATCCTCATCCGATTCTTCTTCTTCTGATTCATCTGGGAAAACTCTCAGAAATGGAAACAAACCAGAGAGGATAAAAGGTCCGTGGAGTGCCGAGGAGGACAAGATCTTAACCCGACTAGTAGAAAAATCTGGACCGCGCAACTGGTCCTTAATAAGTAAATACATAAAGGGCCGTTCAGGGAAATCTTGTAGGCTTAGATGGTGTAACCAGCTGAGCCCTAATGTCGAACACCGTCCGTTTTCATCAGCAGAGGATGAGATCATCCTGGCTGCTCATGCAAAATACGGTAATAGATGGGCCACCATTGCCAGGTTGCTCCCTGGCCGGACCGACAATGCCGTCAAGAATCACTGGAACTCTACGTTAAAACGCAGATACCAACAACGGCAACAACAACGGCAGCATCATGAACAAGAAAGACAAATTCATGGAGGAATCGCTGACGGTGATGCGACCGCGAAAGACGAAGTTTCGGCATCCATGTCGTTGGTGAATTGGGAGAATTTACCTACGAGAGTAAATAATAGCAGTAGAGTCTTTCCTTTAGTCGACTACGATGAATCGGACCCAATGACAACACTATCTTTAGCTCCTCCGGGGATGAGCTCCCATCATGAGCTGCCGGCGGAAAGACAGGCGGAGAGTGTGCCGGCGGGGTTTTGGGATGCGATGAGGAATGTGATTGCCAGAGAAGTGAGAGAGTATGTTGCGTCGTCGTTTTCGGCAACTTCCTCCGGGTTTCATTAGCGGGATAATGATGTTGTGTGCGGTTTAATTAATGTCTTATTGATTTGTTGTTAATTATTTTGTTTATATTCTTAATTAGTTAAAAAAGAAAATTCCGATTGCCTAAGCTCGGAAGGGTTCAACTGTCTAAACAATATCTTCACGTGCAACCCGCTTTCAATAATTCCTCTTGTTAAATTCGCTATGTTTTGCTACGGTTTTTTCTTGGTCAAGTTTAAGGGAAGATGTCGTTCTTTTTCTCGGCAATTTCCCCCTCTAGTCCCAATTCTTAGTCAGAATTATTGGTTCGACAATGATTCTTGTGGGACTTGTTTGGTGAAAGCAAAAATTTACGTTTTCTTCTTCGTCTCCGCAAAGAAGAAAAATTCCTTGATCTTCCGCAGACCGAATTCAATATACATTTTTATGAATTTTTCTTGTGTTCAAACAATATTGGACTCTAGCAATTGAAAGCCAGTAATGCCGCAAAGGGTATTAGAAGCCAGTGCAGCTGGCAAAGGGGTTTGGCCCTCAACCTTTGAAGCCCTCAGGCACATGCGAGTTAGTAGAACAATTAAGGTACTCTCGCTGCCAGTGGTAAGGTGTAGACTTGACTCCTGTTGGGAACCTAAAAGTTATATTTAAGAAGATATAATAGAACAATTAATTTAAAATGGACCACTTGTGCGCAGTAGTATATAGGAGTGTTGAGAACTTGGAACCCAATTCGTATACATCTGCGATTTACATACTCGGACAAAGGTTATGAGATCCAGGAACAATTAGTCATAACTTAGAAACCTGAATTATAAAAAAAATAAAAGTGATGAGAGCGTAATATGTAATTAGTAATTATAATAAGTGATCGTGGAGGGTGCAACAAAAATTAAAAGAAAGTATTGGGGTAGAAAGGGAAAAGTATATTGGGACAGATTGGAAAAATGAAGTAGTAGCGGTGTTGATCAGTGTAGAGTCAGATAATGTTGTCTTCAGGGAATGTTCCCACTTTTCCTTTTCAACTTAACTAATGCATATAGAGATGTTCCATATTGTAAACGTGCTAAACAGTCCATGTCCGTGTGAACGCAGCGGGTTTCTTCTGCCACCATTCCAGCCTTTGTGGTGCCTGGCTTCAACATCTCTTTATCGTCTTCATAATTGCTCTGTCTGTTTGGACATGCTTTAATGGGATTATGATAAGATTTCTCTTTTACGAAAAAGTTAGTGTTCTAAATTCAACTTTTCTCGTTTCTGAAGTTTATATTTTAAACTTATAATTGGAAGAATGACGAGTCGAGATTTTAATAGTTGAGTTTTAATAAAAATGAAACGAAAATACAAAATCACAAATTCTATCAAGTATTTAATCAAAAAATTTTATATTTTAAAATAAAAAATATAATATCATATATAATTACAAATTTATCAAAAGAATAAATAAATTTTGTTTTAAAAACTTCTAACATCAGTTGAGAATGAATGATTACTAGTGTTAAAGCCCGCGCATGCGCAGATATTTATCTACTTATTTTTAATAATAAATAGTATAATTTTTTTAAAAATAATCGATAGATAATATTATATTTAAATATTTGAATTTCTTGTACTCTATTAATATAGAAGATAAGGTTTAGCTCATTATTAATATTATTTACTAATTTTTTTTAAATAAAATCAAATTTTATTTAAAATTTTAGATATAAATCTTTTCAAATTCTAATTAATTGAAGTAAGATTTAAAATCTTTTCATATGCCTTTTTTAGATATAAATCTTTTTAAATTCTATTCATTGAAGTAAGATTTAAAATTTTTTTATATGCCTTTTTTTACTCAATATTTTAATTTTATCTATATTTTTTGTTGCTCCGCCATTAGTTATGAATGAAGTCATTACACTACTGATGTTATTGAGTTATGTGTTTCAGTTATGTATTTAAGCTAAAAAATAAATTGAATAAAGAGCTATAGTTATATATATATATATATATATAAGATAAGTTCATAATAATTAGTAGTATTCAAAAATTTTAAAATTTATTGTTTAATATTTAATATTATTTATAGATTCATTGGTTTTACAATTAATTACATATCATTAAACATTAAAATGATTAGTAGATTTAATGTACTTCGAATTGAATTTCATGAAAATTAATGTATAGTTATTAAAAATTAATGTATAGTTAAATATAAATCTTTTTAAATTCTATTAATTGAACTCAGATTCAAAATATTTTCATCTACCTTTAAATCAATAATTATAGATTCATGTATTCAGCATATTTAATTACATAAATATTTGTGACATTTAATTTGAAATAATTGAAAGTCTATTTAAGCTCATATTGAATTTATGTTCTTCTATTAATAAATCAAAGATATCTATCTCAACTCATTTATTCAATCCATGGTATATAGAGTAGTCCTTAATCATAAGAATTAATTTGTTAAATGCATTGTATATAGAAAAGTCCTCAATGAAAATAATTAAGATACTATTTAATTAATGTAGTATTTAATAAAAATAATTCCACCATAGATAAGGTGATTATTTATAAATATGAGTTCATATAGGCACATTAATTAATGAAGTAATAAATTCCTTAAATCCAACTTGACATCATTAGAGTTAACTTAAGCTTTAAAAATTACACATGTCACTTCTTTATGATTCAATCTTAACTTATATATATATATATATATATATATATATATATATATATATATATATATATATATATATGCATTTGGACTTTAGAAACATGACCACTAAGCCACTAAGAGAGAGGCTTGGAGCTTCTACTTTTATATCTTCCATTTCAATGTATATATATCAAATTCGAGCCCCATGGCCAGCTCAGTTGGTTTTGGGGTAACAGATTAGAAATAAGGATTCAAGATTGAGTTTTAATAGTCGCAGTGTGAGAGTTATATCTAAAGTGGGTGGATTCCTTGTGGGCACTAGGCACTAATCTTCTCACATCAGGAAATGTTGAGTTATCATAATTTATCCCTACATAACTTGTCGGGGCAGGTGCTCCGTGGGCGAGGGATTGGGAACAAGATATCAAATTCTGAGTTGAAAAGTTGCCTTGATATTTGATAAGCCAAAATACCATTCAAGCCTTTCAACCCAATGGGAAACGGTATCTCTCAATAAAAACATTTTTTTTTCTTCCGACAAACTAGTTTGGTGGTGTTCTTTTCTATGGGTCTTGACTTGATTGAAGACTGAAATCTTGGATATTTGAAATTGGAACTTCCATCTCCCTCTTTTATTGAAGCAGTACAGGAGGGCCATCTCTTTTTTTAATAGATGATGGCTTGCATTCTTATATAACTAACTAACAGAAAAACTAAGGAGCAATTCATATTGATTGTGACAATTAATGGACTTATAGATCCCATATGATACTCTCTGCAAAATTGGACCATTCGTGGCTGCTCGTCCAGTAACCTACTGGTTAAATACTGCTACATTCATAATTTTAGAAGATCAAAGTTTGATAATGAAGTTCATTTATGATAAACCATGGCTATTGGCGCCATTTCATGCTAGAAATCTACCAAAGCGAATGGAGAAGTAAATAAGTAGTGCACTTTTAGTTAGTTTATTATTGCAGCATTACATTCTTCGTATCTTAGCGAGCTGTATTTCTCACTAAGCAAACTCCATAAAATCGATGATTTTATGTGGTGAAAGTGAACCAAGCAGGCACAGGAACTGCAAAGAATTTCATCCTTCAATTTCGGCAGTGGTTGCAGTTTCCTTCGCCACTTGCAAAATAGTAAATTCTCCAGTTACCAAACACAAATGCAAAGCCTTCTCCACCCCTTTTGTTGCATTTGCCCGTGATTTGCATTCCTGAAATCGCATCTAATGAAGCTCCAGAGGTTTGGCTAGCGGCAGTCAGACTCTAAGAGCCCGGATCCTCCCATTGGGAGTTGGAGCAGTCATCACACGACAAATTTAGAACGAATATAAACCATACATAGCAGCATAGGATCACCAAAATAAGTCTCTTTAGTGAAGGCTAACGTAGTGTGTCGTTGATGCAGAAGGGCCATGTTTGAGGGACCATTTAGTGTACTTGTAGCCATAGCGCCTGCCTTCAGACCCTCCAGAGATTATGGTTTCTCCTTGGCTAACTGCCAACACGCACGAAATCACCAGGAGGATAAATCCTTGACCAGAACTTCTTGTGGCGATGTCTCTGTTTTTGTTAATCAAAGCCAGGAAGATGAGATGTGCTGGGATGACCTTAAAGAGGGTGTTTCAGCCAGGTTTATTCAGATGGTTTACGAGAAACGATCAGCAGCTGACTTACCTGAAGGACATTCTTTTCCGGGTGTTCAGTGGAAGAGAGTTACAACGTTGAAATCAGAATTCAGCTTTTTTATGTTCCTGAATAGTAGGACTTCAAACTTTTTTAAGCTTAACAGCGTTGTTTGACAATGACAAAGTATTGAAGTTTCTACCTTGGATACTCAATTTTCATGGATTCATGATTAGAGGAAAGCTTTGGAAGTCAGTTAAAAACAACTGAAACAGGGGTTGGTGGATGAACTTGCAGAATTTTACTAAATAAAGGCCCATCAACGGCAGTGCTTTTCTCTTTTACTAGAATATCCAGAGCATCGAAGATTTCCATGCATCAAATTCTGGGGAGGAGGAGGGAAAAGAGAAGGAATTTCAAAGATTTCTAGATACTAACATGTTTGAGCCCGTTGTTCCATCTTCATGGTTGGAATAGCAGAAAACATCTTCTTTAGCTTTAACGCAAAGTTATTAATATCTTTTTTCTCTTAATCTTTATTTGCTAGAAATGACTAGGAAATTAACTTAGGTGACAAAAACGCCTTCCCCTATCTCGGGAACTAAAAAAGAATAGAAATCCCACAGGAATGGACTGAGAATTCTGACAGAAACCAAAGTTTTACTTGGATTGGACTTCAACTTAATGCAAATTTCTCATCTCATTTTTTATCTCATAAAAATTTCTCTCTTCCAAAATTCAAGATCTCATTTTTTATCTTATAAAAATTTCTCTCTCCTAAAATTCAAGACAGAAAATCTCAAAACCAAACTCTATCCAATCACATCCTAAAAAGGGAGAAAGAGAAAACTAGAAAAATGCAAGTATATTTTAGTTCAAAGATTGATTACTCAACTCACTTGCACTAAAATATAGAATTTGAGGTTAATTATCAAGTATGAACTTTCTTCATTGATTTTTATAGCCTTTTCAATTTAGAATTCTTAAATATTTTTTTAATGGTGTATTGAAAGTAACAAATGTGATTAAATAGTATTTGAATTTAAAATTTTTTATCTTAAATTTTGTAAAAATAAATTATTTATAAAAAAATAAAACATAATCCAAATATAATAATACAATAAAATTTTCCCACAAGAATAAACTAATGGTTTTACCCTTTAGGCCCAAGCAGACTTAAAAAAGCAGGTTTTGAAACTTTGAGGTGCTAAAGTTTAGGTATGTTATAGTAGAAAGGCGCGCAAATGTAATTTAAGAAAGAGAAAAAAACAACCCAGTCGTGAGCTCGTCGGGTAAAAATCCTGGGTTAGCGGGTGGATTTATCAAAAACAGAGGCTTAACGCTTTTACCTTCGTTTCCTGGCAACGCGGCTAGTGCGTTCATTTTACTTAGTATCAACATGTATTGTCAGGATGGCATAATGCGTTTTTAGCAATGGAGCCAATCTCGCAGCAAGGGCAAACAGGTCAAAAAACCCTGGTTCAGCTGACGAGACACCCCGCAGTCGTCATCCACAGAAGCCATTAGCTCAAGTTGCTAAGCTTCGTGCTCACCAGATAGCCACGCTTACGTGGATTATCACTCAACTGATACTAATTGAAGTTTGCCACTTTTCATCTTACCTTCCCCGGATTTAAGGTATTTGTTAAGTTTTTACCTTGTTCACTCTACCGTATTAATGTTCTTAGTGTTTAGTAACAATTTCTGGCAATTGTTTTTTCTAATTTTAACTATTTCACCGCAATTTTCCTGGGAATTGTCGTGAATTTTCCCACTTTCCATTGCCATATAATATCTTAGATATCTGGGATTCAGGGATTTGTCGATGCACGGCTGAAAGCTTCTATTTTTTGGGTCTAAGGAAGAACTATTTTAAAGAATAAGATGGATTCTGAGCCCAAAAAGCCTTTGTTTTGCTTAAAATGGCCCTGGGATGTCCATGATCAGAATGTTAAGAATTCCGGTGGTTGCAACTTCGAGACTCCTTGGCTTTTCAAATCTCTTAGGAGTCTCGGCTCCTCGCCCTTCAATTTTGTCAACCAGATTTCAAAATCAGCGAACCCGTTGTTTAAAGTACCGTCGCCGTTAGATGCTGGAATCAAGCGGAGGAGTGAGCAAAAGAGGATCTTGACTTCAGAAGAGCAAGGAGAGGCAGAGCAAAGAGCGCTAGCAGCAGCCCTGGCAACAGGGAAGGAATCAACAGTGATTGAGTTCTACTCTCCAAAGTGCAGGCTTTGCAGTTCTTTGCTTAATTTTGTCGTGGAAGTTGAGAATAGGAACAGTGACTGGCTTAACATTGTGATGGCTGATGCAGAAAACGATAAATGGTTGCCTGAGGTACTCTTCTATCATCAATGCAACAATGTATTGCGTCTTTGTGAGTTGCATTGAATTTTAGACGACTTCTTAATTGCGCAATTTGAAAAGGTTGATCGTCTCATATTTGATTTTCTCGCGATGAATTTGGTTTTCTTGTCACAATATCTTCCTCTCCATGGGAACAAATTCAAGTTGCATATATGTGTGCTATTTCTTATTGTATTTTCTCGATCAGAGTTTCAAATACAATCCAAAGAAACTCTTTCCTGTGTCCAAGGTCATGTAATGTCCTTATTTTGCAAACTTCTTGGTTTTGTGGAAATCACAACCTAACTGGATAGTCTTCTTCTCTGGTTTAATCTTGGTAGAGCTTATCATCTGATTTCTACGTTTTCTTGTTATTTTAGCCAAAAGGTGATACATCATTTTTTCCCTTCTTATCTAATAGCTTGATGATTTTGCCTTGCATTAAGAAATTTGTCCTGATAATGTGAGTTTCGTTTTTTCTTGAAATGTTAAGTAGAGTTAAATGAAAAACATCTGTTGGTTCTCCCAGTCATGGAATGCCTGCTATGCTTCTTAATAATTGCCTACCATTTCATCTCAAAATCTTTGGAACATTCCACTTCAATGGTATTGTGATTCATTACTGTTTAATGTATTTCATGCAGCTCCTCCATTATAACATAAAGTACGTACCTTGCTTTGTCCTATTGGACAAAAATGGGAACGCACTGGCAAAAACAGGGGTTCCAAACAGTCGGCTACACGTAGTAGCCGGTGTTTCTCATCTCCTGAAAATGAAGCGGCCCCAGAAGGTTACTTGACAGATCTTTGACCGGATGAACAAGAATGGAGATTATCAGTTTCTGCAACATACGTATCTTATGAGTTGAATATTTACTTGTAAAATCCTTAAAAGTGTGGCCATCCTACTAGAAATAGCTTCTTTTTTCATGTGAATGTACAAAAGGTTTTTACTGTCATTTGAAGGCAAGATCCCGAATCCCAGGAAAGAGTATCGTGGTTCTTGTCAAGTTCAATTTTGCAGTGGCATCCCCCTGAGTTCATTTTCTGACTGGGAGTATGAACGCAAACCTCTGGAAATTCTCGACCATGTTTCTTTTACAAGCACCCTTTGCCAAAATCAGGGAAAAAAAAGTACCTTGAAATACTGTTTTTATGCTGTTGAATTTTCTTTATGGGCAAGCGGAATGAACAAACAAGTACTACATTGAGTCATCCAACATGTGGTCAAATGCGGCATCGAGTAACAGTAGCTTAAATTTGACACAGAATCGACTCATGTAAGATGAGGAAAATCGATTCCCGTACCTGCTATCTACAATCGAATATGTTTCTTCCAGGCTAGCAAAAATATGCATGCTTGGAGAAGAAATTATATACAATTGGTACACACAATCCGACACTGTATTTTTGGCTGAATACTTAGGACACATTGCTTTGGTTAATATGCTAAGGCTCTTTTTTTTCAGCATGTGCGGGAGGCCCTTCATAGTCATTAGATCAGCATCTTACCGAGGACACATAATCTGACTTGAAATAGATAACAAAACAGTAAGTAATGTTTCTGAATACACTAGGCTAAGGTTTCAAAATTTCTTGAATTCTTTCCCTTGTTTCACTAAGAGGATCAACATGATACACCCCTGCAGTCCATATATGCTGCAGTTGAAGCATTTCCATTCCTATTTCAGTTAATTGCTGTTCCAGCTGGCAAATAGCAGCTGAATCCATGAGACTACCAACAATTGACTGTAATGTAGAATGTCAAGAATAATGAAAAGTCAAAAACAGTCGAAGGTAGAACAGAAGCCACATTCTGTAGATTGTCAAAATCATACACTTACCCACAATGTGCTTAAACAGGCATTTCCTATCAGGCATCTGAGGAAGTCTTCATCAGATCTGCCGAGAGTCCTCTCAGAGCCAACAGAGAATGTAAGGTCCAGGCCTGAAGAATCGAACATAGATCCATAGTTTTTCACAATGACTCTGCCATGCTGCCCTAAAATTTTGTTTAAGTGATCAGTGGTGGATCCATGGGCCCTCTCAATCACAGTCATTTGGGATCTTCGAGAAATTCCTGCACAAGCTTCATGTGTAGTTTCTTCTAAATGAAGCCTAAGCAGAGTTGCAGCTCTCTCGCAATTTGCCCAGCAACAGCATGAGCATACGCCATCATCTGCACAGAGAAAGAATTATGTTGGCCTCTCTCTGCCAACTGGAAACAGAACTGAAAGTAATATTGCAGGAAGAGTTTGAGAACAAGCCTCAAATTTTGAATCTGAAAGAGTTCTTGAACAAATAAACATGCATAGTAGACATTCAGTGAAGATGAGAAAACATGGTAACAATGATGAATGTAATTCATACCTGTGTCAAGTGTTTCATAAGGAAAAATAGTTAATACTTTTCCCATCCACCCAAATTCCATTAAACACAAAACAGAAAGTTTAGCAGAAAGATTCAATTTCGGGCTTTTCCCTTAAAGTCACATGACATGAATCACCGGCATACTCTCTCCTAAACCATCCTCAGAATTCAAAATCAAACCCTCAAAACATCTGACAGACATACCCAAAATAAAGCCAGCTAGTGGGATGTCTATGACAGGTAACGAGGATTGAACTCTAGTGCTCGGAAAGAGAGCTTTTTTGTTCTCAAGAATTAGGATAGAAAGGGCAACAACCTGTTAAAAAGCAAGAATTCTATAAGAGAACAGAAAGTTCAAGAAAGCAAGAACTAAGCAAAGACCAAACAAGCAACTACATCAGAAAAGAATTAAGATAGCTACAGAATCCATTACCCTGCAACGAAGTTGTATTGGTTTTATGTCCACGTTCCTAGTAATTTCAAAACTCATAGCTGCTGGAGAGGCACTGATAGGTATGCTCTGAGTGAGTGCAGATGTGGAAGCAAAATAACTCTTTTCTTCGGATAAGTAGTCAACACCATTAGCACAGTTGACAACAATGAAAGATGCAGGAGTAAGCATATATTGATCCTGTCCACTGTGGAAAGAACATAATAGTTTAATTTGAGTTATCAAAGGTTTTGTATGCAGTGGATAGATAAACGCTCACTAAACACAAGCACAAGCAAGCTGTTAAGTCTATTCATGTGAACATCACAATACTACTTTTTAAATATATAATATGTATCTTAGTACAGCTATAAACTGTTGATGCAATTAACAGACGTTATCACCCATTGATAATTTTCAATTTCCAAGCAACATTAGATTTTAAACCCCTTTTACACAAGAAGATCCATTGTCAAAATATCAAGGAATTGATAATCAGAATCTACTAAATAAGACATACCCGACTGAAAGAACTCGATGAAAGGTTGCATGGATACCTTCCCCAAATCCTGTAGGGAATGCATAATCACCTTGAGCACCAAAAATCCTGGCCTAGCCAATAAGGTAAATTGCAATAAACTACTGAATAATGTAAAAATAGTGATAAAATATAAACAAGTAGGTTGTGAAATTGGAAGATACCTTGTTATGGTCAGCCTGGACATGGATACAAATGCTCTGCGAAACTTGAGAAACTATTGGTTCATGGATATTGCCAGAACATCCATTCCCTGGATGTGCAACAAAAGAATCATGATGAAAATCATGAACAGCCAAAACATGTCCATGGAAAGATACAAGATCTCCTTCAGGCAAAAGGACTTCAGAATGAGAAGTTCCAGAAGATAGCACTGGTGCACCAGTGGACAATCCACTGCCAATACTCGTCTCTCTCTTTCCTTGAAATGAACCATATGTGTTTGTTTCACCACTGTGTGGTACCTTATTACCAACCGTTAAGTAACTTATGATATCAACAGGAATAAACAGATTGATATCCGAACAGATTTCAGAACTAACAGTCTTAAGGCTCAGATGTGAATTGTGGTGTTGCGGATGCACATCTGGGAGTACTTCATTACCATGGAAAGATGAACCACTGGATGGAAATAAAGTTGATGAATCAGAATTCTTGAAAACCTCATCAGACAAAAATGACATGCTCCAGAAACATGTTTTAGGAGTAATAAAAAAAGTGCTGCCAGTTATGTTGCTGCCATCCTTTATGGTGCAAAGCACATCTTTTTCATTGTGCTGTATGACATAGTAACCACCAATTCTCAATCCCTGCAAATTTCAAAAGCACAAGTATTTATGGATGTTGCTATACCGAAATATTTCTTCATCCTCTCTAGAATATATACACATGTTAGGAAAAATGCCACACACCTCATACATGTAAAAGCTCTCAGAACCAAATTCCAGGTATACCCTTCTTCCATCTGTTTTGCAACCAGAACTTGTCATTGCCCTTCTGTCATTGCAATGCAGAAAACCTTGGCAGGGAACCTTGAAACTTCTACCAGAGACAAGACATGGAAATTTAAGTTGGGAACTCCAATCACAATGGTTCTCATTAGAATAAGAGCAGCTGCAAGTTATACTATTTGAAAGGCGATAAATCACACTTCCAGCATCAGATTTTCCAGAATGCAGGGCTTTATTTGATATTTTATCAGTCTTACTTCTCTTTATAGTTCCATCTTCCCCAAATTTATCTCTGCTGGAATACTTTATGGAATTTCTTTGCTGGTTTTGTGGAGTAAACAAAACTGCAACGTCATTCTTCTTAGTAAAAGTCAAATCCCAAGGCAGCAGTATTGCCTCAGCAAACACACTTGACCTGTTTGATATAGCTTCATCCCCGAACAACTGAAGATATACCAACTCTACAAAACTTAGTACCTAAGGAGATACAGTTATGGTGATACAAGATTATAAAAATTGGACTATGTTTGCAACGTAGATATACCTTGTGCAGCAAAGGATACTTGTGTTCTAACCAAAGGAGGTGAAATCTTCCACCTTCCAGTTCCTGAAAGCTTCCTTTCCAGGTTGAGGAAGGAGAATACATATCATTTCGTTGCTTTTGGTCTCTGAAATTGTAGTGAAGATACACTGATGACTTCATCTCTTTCTTTAGTTCAACACCATTAAAAATACTTTGACATGTGAACGGTTCACCTAAGCTTAAATCCAAGGGATCCGGTTTATGAGGTACCCCTTGCATAATTACAGTGAAGTCCTCTATCTGAAAAGAGAGGAAAAAAAAAAAAGAAAAAAGAAAAAAAAAACTTAGAAGAAGAAAAACATTTATGGGGAACCTTGAAACAAAAGGCTAAAGAACAATGGAAAGCTATATGACCTCATAGATTGTGTTGAAATCCCAGGTTAATGGAATGTCAGTCATGAGAACATCAATGCTCCCAGTAGCATCACTTAGCTGCAACCTTCCAGAGGATGAAGAAACCTGGATAAAGGTCATATCAACATAACCAAATAAAACCTTATTCTAAGTGAAGCTATTTGCAGGCGTTAATTGCAATCAATTCCCATGGGACCTTCTCATCTTATCAGTATCAAACTTGGAACACCACAAGTTCAACTAGGACGTAATTCCAGTTCTAAAAGAAAGTGAGAGACTAAGAATCATTTATCATAAATGGCTGTCTGTTGTACTTCATTGCGGGAGCTGAAAAACTATGGCCCGTATTGACAGGACTACTGGCCTAAATTCGGTGAAGTTTGTACCATCCTTGGACGCTTGTTGTTATGACTTCTGTGGTGCTCGACGCCGTTTTGATGTTTTAAAAATATTTTTAATTTTTTTTTTCCAGAAACGACATCGTTTTGATTTTTTTAGCAAAACGACGTCGTTTTTAAAAAGTTCGCTGGTTGGCCCGTTTAGCCTGCGAGCTTACTGTATCGGGCCGCAGGCTTAGGATTCCCAGCCCGCTGGCCAAATGGGCCAGCCCGTGCCAGTCAGTTTCAGGGCTGGGCCGGGCCGTTTGACACCACTATAGGCCAGATCAGATCATAACTAACCAAGATAAATAATATGAGCATGACATGAATCTAATTAATTAAAAGAAAAGAAAAAAGGAAAAAGTTGCTCCATCAATAATTAAAAGACTTGGTAGTAAAGTTCGCAATAAACCTTCAGTTTTCCCAGCAATGTAATGCCAATATCTTTACTGCAAAATATTCTTCTTATCCGCTTTCTGTAAGATCTTCCGCAACAAGATATACAAGTATTACAACTGGCAGTATTCACGATACTCAAATTCCTGTTCCAGTCCAAAAGCATTTTCAACCAGCTGGTCTCACAATGACTGACTAAAAGAGAGATGGGAACGACCTGAGGAAACAAATGAAAAAATAAGTCAGTTGTTTATTGCCAACAAGAATTAAAAGTAAGGCAGAAATAGGCAGATCTTCCATATCTGGTGCCAGAAATTAGACCATAAGAACATGTCTGCTCAAACTTACCAGTTTCAAATGACTGTAATCTTCTCCATTGCCAGAGTTACAAAAACCATGCTTGCAGTATTCCATAAATACTCCTTGCTGCCAAAAGAAATTCAGTAAGGATTGTCCCAACTCTATAGAAGACCATGTGACACTCTCCATTTAGAAAATACCAAAAAAGTGAACTTACCCGCAATTGATACGTAGATGTGGGTAAACATGAAGTGATATATCTTTGAGCCAGTCCTTCACTCTGGAAATACCTTGTAACTGTCGAAATCAGTTTAAACTAACATTTTGAAGAAAAAGGGTAACAATTAAAAGACGAATTTAACTAGCTACATGTTTTGATCCTAAAATGTCCTTCTCCGAGAAAATGCCGGTAAATTTTTTTCTGAAACATGTGATGGCAAGTAGCGCCCTGAAAGAAAAGAAACCATGCACAAGTCAACTATAAACATTGGAAACAAAGAAATAAACCACCTTTTCCTACCATAATCTTGCAGAGAAGGTTAACGAGTCAATCAACTTGTGGAGAAGGTTCTGAGATTGGGATTTCATGTAGCACCTGCAACGAAGAATATTAGCACAGGTGTCTAGCATATCTGGACATTCATGATCAGAAAAAAATCTCTGTTCAGGTTAGATGCTAACCCTGCTTCCAGTGGAGAGAATGATTCCACATGAACGCTTGTCATGAAGCAAGCACCAAGTACGACTGCTTTTGTCCAAGAAAACTTTGGATTCACGAAATGAACATTTCTAACAGATACCTGTAGAAGAAATGCACAAATAGTATATGCCCATCATTTCCCCTAGTATAAGACATACAATGACAGAAATTAACTTCAACTCATAGTAGGCACAAGCTAATGTAACGATGCAGATTTCAAAGTTAATTTCGAAAATTGGACAACTGTACAACACCATTTAAGCAAATGAATAATTACACAACTGCAAGAGCTACTTCACATACAATGGCTCCAACTCTTAAACTATGAGGTACCAGGAGCTGGTGGTCAGTTAACAAAAGCAGAACTTCTTGATCCAACAGAACAACCATGCCCTGCATGTAAATCCCAGTAACAACTCCAGCATAGCTGCCGATCTCACCAAACCCTCTTGTCTCAGCTGCCTTTTCATTTGGAGTACATTTCTTATCCAACTCAGGAAGATGCATGGAAGTTTTATCCGTAGTTAGATACATGACCCGAGAGTCATCCTTCCCAATATGAACCAACTTTTTCTTCAATCCCGACAATGAAAGGACACCGTGGATTAATCTCGAAATAACAGGGTGCCAAGATGAAGCAGACCCGCAGAAGTAAACTGTTAAGGGCTTCACAAAGCAATGATCTTTGTACTTTTCCGTACTTAAATCTTGCAATTCCCTTCTTGAAACTTTACCCCTACACAGTTTGCACTCACAAACTAGAACTTTTGAAAGAAACCCACAAAGATTTCTCAAATCCTTTAGAGAATTGCCATCTGCTGCTGAAGAAGGTACCACAGAGAGGGGACTTAGCGATTGCAAGACACCAAAAATTGAATATTTAGCCTTTAAATCGTCCTTACATTCAACACTGGAACCCAGAAATAATGAAAAAGCAGAGGAATCAGAGATGCATTCCAGATATTCCCATCTAATAATTTCCAAAAAGCCTCCGATATTAACCGCACATTTCAAAGGAACAAAATTCCAGGCACAAACACGAATAGTTTTACCAACTATTCCTGGAAAAAAATCAAGAATGTCGCAACAAACGGTGGCTGAACCGTCAGTAAACCGAAAACAGCTACATTGAATATTGAAATTAACATTGTCGTTGCTACTGTTATAACAAGGCAACGTTAGTCTCCCAACGAGGACAGCTGGATGGCTCGAGGGTTTAAGAATTCTAACGTAAGGGTTCTGAGAGGTATGTTTAGGGAGCTTTGGAGGTCCATCAGTCGATTGGGACTTCGATAAAGATATCTGACGGTTAGGAGTAAGAGCATAGACGCCGGAAACTGGCCGTGCGCGGCGGATGAGATCGGAGATTCTTAGGATTTGAGCAGTTTCTTCTTCCTCCATCGGCGGTTGTGATATTTTCAGCGCAAGGGAGCCGGGAGCGGGAAGGAGGGTTCTTTGAAGGGTTTTTGACCTTTTTAGCCTTGTTCTTCCTCAAATAGTCCGAACGGATTAACTACTCGAAATAAAGGCATATTTGTTGTTAAAATTGGCATGAAACGCAATGTGGTAATGCTTGTTTGCAAAGCGGGAAGGGGCGGACAGGTTCAGAAGCTGATAAAATGGGAGAAATCGGCATGCATAACACTTTGTTTAGTTGAAGTGGGAGAAGGGAAAATGAATTATTGATTTCGTTTGGTTCGAGTGAGACATAGAAGAGAAGTATTTTTTTTCGGCTTGAGATCTTTTTAGTATACTCTAATATATTATTTAATACACAAAGTAAATTATACCATATATAACTATATTATTGGAACAAAAATAATTTAATGGCCTTGAACTAATCATATAATTATATGTGGTGTAATTTAATTAGTGTACTAATAATATATTAAAGAATGTACTAAAAGATCTTAAGCCTTCCCTTCTGAAGATACAAGAATTAGAAATTTACTCTTCTTCATTCAAACCAAACAAAATGAAAATATAAGCCTCTACTTTCATCTATGAAGAGAAGTAAATGTGCCATTTTCCTTCCCCATTCTCTTGCGAACCAAACATAGTGTAAAGAACAAAAGGGATATCGGCCTTTTTCTTTTCTTTAAATAAATACACTAAAAAAGAAAGGAATTGGGTTGAATCCAAAAAAAAAAATTATTATAACGAGTGATTTTACCAGTTCAGTCTGTATATTGTCACAATTAGATATGTTATTTTAAAATTTAATTGGTTGAAAAAAAAACTCCTACAATGGGTATTGCATCCAATTTACATTTTCTATCCTCATATGCATAAAACGAAGTTGAAAATTAGAAATGAGGTATAGTACAACCAGAAGGCCATGATCACAGTTTGCCAAAATGCAAATCGGGTAGTTCATAAGTTACTATAAAGAAAAATAGTTGAGTGGCAACCCGAAGTGCAAATGAAATGAAAACGCATCATATGCAAACTAGCACATATAAAAATATTTGAAGTGAGTTATACTACGCCCTCCATATCCATATATAATTGTTATTTTTAAAATAATTTTCTTGTTAAAATTATTTGTCAATTTGGAATTCAAATAGGTAATTATTACTCCCAGGCTATTCTTAGTTGTCAAAAACTGACAATTATATTGTTCATTTTTAATTACTAAATTTGGGAATTCAAGAATAATTTTATAGGTAAATTCCAAGTTTATCCTTATTTAAATATATTAAAAGAATAAAAGTATTTATTATAACATCTTTTAAAAGTAAATATTAAATTCTCAACAGCCAACTGCTTACTAATTCCAATTTAGAGTGCATAACTTTAACTTTGCACTTAAAACAATAAAAGGGAATAGCAATAGTTTAATCTTCAATTTATTTGATTCAATGATTCCTTGTCTTGGGTCTTCTGGTCATTTTCAACAGATAAAAATAACTAGGAGGAGTAGTTCTCTAATTAGCTTTATCACACTATCAAACATTGTATTAATTAAATTTCAAATTTTGAGACAATAATTTGAACTTTTAACTCATTTGATCATATCAATTGAATAGATTTCTTGATTTATGTGAAACTCTTTCCCTCGTGGAAAATTTATGTGAAATAATATTGATTTCTAAATTTTTTTTTTTGAGTAAAGATTTCTAAATTTCTAGATTTATGTGAAAAAGCTCGTGTACACTGTTAGCAATTCAGACTCAAATATTGTTAAGCAAACTATAGTCCATATGACTGAAGCGGGCCCCAAAACAATGGGGCTATGTATAGCCGCTGCGCATGCAGTCCCCCTTTATCATCGCAAAATCCTTAAACCCTAAAAACTCGAAAGGATCACGATCAACTACGACGGATTTCTGTCCAAAAGTGTGCGGGAAACTGCTTCTGGATGAGATCAAGAAGAACTCCGAGAAGAATCTGGTTGTTTTATCATATCATTCAACGCTATCCTCCACATGATCTCCACCAGATCAAGTGGAGAAACCCTATAGCAGACGCTTCTGTTACTCGAATGAAATAACATGAATGATATACATTCCGAGTGCGCACATATTATGAGTATTGCCTCAGTTGGCGACGGCAACGGCAGCCGTGGACCAGTGATTTGTTGCCTAAGCTGAGCTTGGGCGGATGAAAGATTTCCTCTAACATATTCTTTCCAAGATATGGTGGAAAGGATCTTTAAAGCTAGAGCAAAGAATGTTTCCGTACTTTCTTGAACTTTAATTTATATAGTATATCCGCTCCATCCTTGTTCCAATTTATACTCGTTTATATGATTTATATACGATAATTCTATTCATTTTATGAAGGAATCCGCTTTTTCATATTCATGAAAATGATTGACGTCATCTAATTAATGGATAGGAAATATTGAAAATAAAGAAATATGGATGAAGGCTTTTACCTTCTGAACGAAGAAAAAGTTTCCATCCCCTTCATGACGGGTTGTTTAGGATACTCTCATGGATCATTCAATGGGTTTGAACTTGTTCAAGATTACATATGATACAACTGAAAGGACGCCAAAACATGATAGACATGTGATTAACTTTACCATTTGACAAAGAATTGGCCGACCTTACAGAGATTACAGACAGGTGCCGCAGTTTACGTCTCAACGGTAATCCAGAAGGCTTTTATAGAAATAGATGAGGAAGGCACAGAGGCAGCAGCAGTTACTTTTGCGTCAGATGAAGACGTGGGTAGCGCATTAGGCGATGGCCCCCCAACAAGATTTGTAGCTGATCATCATTTCATGTTCATGATAAGGGAAGCGAGGTCTGGATCGGCACTTTTTACTGGAGCCGTCTGTACTGAATCCTCTACCGGGCAAGGAAGAATGATCTTGGTATTGTCCCTTGATGTGGTTGTCGAGTATGTTTCAAGGTATTATTTCTGCAATTCATTACCTTGTCCCAACGATGCTGTTTTCTTGCTGGAAGCACATCTATCATCCACCTGGAGTTGGCACCATGGTAATGAAGAAGTTGAAAGAAGACGAAATTATCCTTTTAAAAAAAAATCTCATATTTCGCTACCTCCATTTGAGAATGACAAGATAACTTGCGTAGACGATTTGTAGGTATGATTATTACTAAAACAACTTCTGATAAGAGTTATATTTCATTTCAAAATATATAATTTATTTCTCTTTTATATAAAAATTAAAATTTTATAAATTTTATAAAAAAATTTGATAGATATTTAAAATGCTCCTATTTAAATATTCTTGACTAATTTATCAAATTCAAATTTAATATTAAAGATTAATATTTAAACAGTTAATTAAAAAATTAATAATTTTTTTTAAAATAAAAATATTTAAATAGTTAATTATGAATAAGAATAAAATTAAAAATAAAATAATAAATAAAGTAATTTACATTTTGAAACAAACGAAAGTAGGAAGTAAGATATATATTTTCGAATGAGGGAGTAAATAGCACCTTAAGAGCTGCTAAGAATGGAAAAATTGACCTCCTTGTAATCACAGAACCAGGAACTTGGAAAATGGTCCATGTACATTCATCATTATCAATAGACAGACGAGGGAGTCTTCAAACAACAAGAAATTGAAGTGTGGAAAAGAAGAGGCAGTCCAAGATGCCGTGCCAAACCTCAAATATCTACAAATGTTAAATAGTTGGTAACTCAAATCTCCAACAAGACAGTTGCACGGATACAGTACCATAGTACCGCCTTTCAATGTATAGGTTTCTGCAGAAATGGGGAGCAGTAGAAATCAAAAGAATAGCCAAGAAAATCGAACCACATTATTGAAATTATTAAATTCAATAGTCTAACCACATTGAGCTTTCATTATGTCTGTTTCTGACCTGAAAGGCTTTCCCTAACTTGGAGGTGATAGTTTCAGAGCCAGAGGTGGTTTTCAAGTTTCCACCATCAGACACGTAGAAATAATTGTAATTAATTCGAGTGACCAAATCTGCTAAATGAGGAAACTGCCCGACATTGAGCTTGAATGACAAAATCTGCAGCACAACACAGACAATTTCAAAGCATAAACAAAATTTGTTATTTGCAGTCAGAGTAAGAATCTTCAGAATGATGGATGGAGGAATACTCTGAGAAGGAAAGTTATGCATTCATCAAACTGTCTCTCTATACGATCAATTTCCATTTCACATCTTGCTTTGACTGCAGACACTGCACCACTGCTTAGTGTTTGCTGTATGGAATAGAAGTCCAGAGCAAGACCAAGAATAGTGTTGAGACGGCTAGCAATCAACGCCCACTATGCATGGAAAAAGAAAAATGTCCGACATGTAATGTTTCTCAGCTTCTTAGAAAGTGAAGAAGATTATGAGATGAAAAGGCATTAAGAAAAATTGCAGGAGATAAAGAGGCAGTTAGATACCAGCTTGTCTGGAACAACAAAACACAGTCTCTGGATTGACAATAAATAGGATTCATGCACTTCAATGACTTCATCCAAAGATCCAGCTGCAGCCACACCATCACAGAGTTCACGCCATGAGCTGTGATATACCTGCTCATAGTTCTACTCGATAAACCAAAGTTCATATGCATACAAGAATAGCTAAGATCTCCATATCTTGAGTCATGCTGATGTGATGCCTAAATTAACTCTCATGAAACAAAACCTCTATACGTAGGATTGAAAACCTTTCTGAATATCTGATGCATCTTCTATGGGTATCTAATACCGATTACAGGATGGTACATAAAGCAAGGTAATGAAAGCTTCATTAGACATTATTTTTTACAGGTCTAGTATTTATAATTTAGTGATATGACATTCTCATTCATCCTTCAGCAAACATGATTTTGCATATCCATCCATGTCTATACCAAATCTAACAATTCAACATCAAAAACATGCTCAAGAAGGTAGCAAGAGACTTTACTCTGTCCATCACATAGTGGTGAAATGCATCCACAAAATGCAGTAATTTTTGTTCAAGTAACCAGTGCCGCTTGCGGTTAGTTGTAGCCAGGCCTCTGTCCTGAAAGATGCAGTGTTAAGAAGAAAAAACTCCCACAAATGGAATTTGCATTTAAGACAAAGAACAAAATTAGCATTTAGTAAAGAAATCCATTCTGATAATTGGACAAGACAGTTGTAAGTAATGTCCCAATTTGCTGCCACATGTTAAAGCAAGGAACATACATGCACGCACATGCACACTCACAGACACCTACCCCACACACACATGCACAGAGAGAGAGAGAGAGAGAGAGAGACCTTCCACATCCACCTGCGGGCCTTATCAAGAACATACTTTGCACGTTTGACCTTCAACAGAAAAATCATAACCTGTATGATATAAAACAGTATTACCGTGTAAGAATAATAATGCATGCTATTTGTACATAAAAGAATGTCAAATAGCCACCTGGTTGTACTTCTTGATTGCTTCTAAGTTAGCAATAAGTTCAAGCGGCCATGAGACCTGTATGTTTAAGGAACAAGTATGATTAAGACAACCAGCAAGAAGGTGAATATGCATGTCGGAACAGACTTATACAATTACACATATCAACTGAAAATGGAACTGGCTAAATCATCATGCATACCCTATATGTGAACTTCAGTGATTCAAGGACATCGATACCAATGCTCTGAACTCGACTATTCCTAGGAGTTGAGTTAAGAACACAGGTAATAGGTTGTGCATCATCACCAAAACCAGGAGTTTTTGTGATTGACACAACCAGTGAATCTGGTGTACTTATTAATACGCCATCAGCAGAGTTTCGGATTGATTCCTGCAGCGCAATATAAGTATTTTCATTATGTGCTGGTAATATCAAAGTCCAAGGACACAATAAAAATTCATCTACTTTATTCTGCTCACAATATGACTTGTCATGGATGGCAGAGCAAAAGGTCATCACACTGCAAATTTTACTCATGGGTCCTGCAATTATGCTATTTTCGCAAGCCTTTCTGGACTGATATGACTGCATGAAACCAACTATCTGGTCTGACATGGATTTGGACTATACTGTGAATGTCCCACAATGAAAATGCTTAGATTATGACCAAAAATGACATAAAAGTCAGTTTGGTTGCGTTTTAAGTGGAAAAAAGAAAAATAAGAAGAAAAAGGAAAAGGAAACTTGTGGTTTATGTATGAAGTATGAGTGTCTATCCCAAATAACCATTTTAAGCAGGAGAAAGTTAAATTTATGATTTCTAGAGACAAGTATACAATGGACAAGTGGCACTTTCTTAATGACTTTATAAAGCTCCAAGCTATAGAAGTTTCTTAAACAAAACAGGCACAAAAGGTTGTGCAACAACTAAAAAGTTCTCATTTATGATCATCCTAAACGCTATATGACAGGCCTCGTGGGTAAAGTAATATTAGCTTGGGGTGTTGCGATACCAAATAAAGTCCTTCATGGAAAGGAACAATTGGAAAGGAACAATACCAAAACTAGCATAAAGTAAAACTGTTTTAGAAATTGGCATTAGGTTGAGGAACAAACCTGCAATATTGTGTTTAACTCAAACTCATCGTCCAAGGAATCCCCTTTATCTAGTTTGTTAAAAATCACTGCCAAGAAGTGATGTAGAAGATCCCCTGCCAGCAGGAAAGTTCGATATATTAGTGTTTGCCACTCAACATCAGTCATAATATATTTTTGAAGCTTGAATTCAGAGAATACCTGATCCTAACAAGTATATAGCACGCAACACGGCTAGTTCATCTAGCAATCTCCAGTCAAAGAGTAACTTTGACAATATGTTCCTACCTATGTAATCTGCCTGTAAATAAAAGAGGACTTCAAAACATACCATGATGAGCAGAATAGACCAACAAAACACTGAAAGCTATTATTCAAAACCCACTTGTTTCTTAATGTAGGAAACCAGGCATTCCTGCAGAATAACAGCAGGAAGTGAAGTGCCCTTTGGTTCAAGACTTCCAATCCAACTAAGAATTTTAGATGGCAGAGTGCTATTTTTCTGAAAAGGTAAATACTCTGACATTTGAAGATCTTCCTGTTACAAAATGTAAAGGACATTTCAGATAAAGAAACAGCTAAAAACTACTCCTGGAAACAATTCCATCACACCAATAAAGCAGAACCTCAAAGGAAGGAAGCAAAGTTGGAAAAGGAAATAACAGCTCTAGCATCTTTCTGTCCTCCTCTTGGCGATGAAGTTCAGAAACACCAAACTGAAAGCCAAAACCGAAATGTGTGCCTTTTGACAGAAAACATGATTCAGCATTTTCATCAAATATAGCTTTCTGCAGTTCCTGATCGTTTAGAGGTGGAAGCTGCAAACCTCTTGATAAATTCAATTTGCTCCAAGCATCATTGTTCTTGTTGATCTGACAAACAGTTATAGCTGGATTTTGAGGACAAAATGCTCCTAGATGTGGAAAATCATCTTGTCTGTCTGGTACCAGTTTCTTCTGACCATGATCAAGGATAGCTGCATCTTTACGTAAAGATTCAGTACCAATCTCTCTTCTCTGATCCAATGTTTCAGCCAAGAACTTACACCAGACCTTATTAGGGTGTGAAATATCTTGTATAATCTTACCATTTCCCTCTTCTTTTTGTTTCCCCACAGGAGATTCAAAAGAAGAAATAATTAGGTTATCCTGCCAAATGTATTCAGAAATATGATCACTAGAACCAATAAGAGCTGCTAATGATACACAAAAGGCCTCTGATAAGGTCAATCCAGCTGCACGCAGATCAACATTCTGGTTACCAGTGGATACAGCTGAAAAGGATGTCACGGGAGAATGTCGCATCAGCTGCAAAGACTTGCCAGCAGAAACAATTGCCTTGGCCATGTCCTTGATGAATATAGGACATACCTCAGGGTCTTTCTCTTTTCCTTCCTTTTCCTTCATAGAACAAGTAGAGATGGCTTCACTTCCAGTCATACCCATTTTCTCTCTCATGGCAAGTAAAACATGAGTAGGAGAATCCAGTTCTAATTTCTGAGATGTTCTTGATCGTAGCAGGTAGCTTTCCTCCCAAAATTCAGTTTCAGCGATTGAAATATCTTTTTTCGCATAAAAGAACATCTGCAAAGATCAGATGATTCAGAAACACTTCTGTTTTGCTATAGTGCTTAAGAAGTATTATCATACAAATAAAAGATCAAACTAAATTTCCTGGCTTTTCCTGTTATCAACTAAGGCAATCCTCCTAGAAGCAACTTTTTGGAAGGCGATATGCTAGTGCATTACCACGTTAATCAAGGCAACTCAGTTCGTCCAGGGATAACTAGTAACATTCTCCAAAGTTCTGTGTGGCATTCAGAATTACCCAACAGTCACCATCATTTTATGATTTGTCCTTCCCAGAGGCTTCACTAGTAATCACTTTTATCATCGAGCTACTGAAGTGAGTGCAGAAATAGCAGTTTTGAAAATTTTAAATCAGTATAGCTGCTTCATATCCTTTGATATAGAAACTTCATTAGCAAACATAGGATTTCATAGTTTGTCATGGCAATTGAACAAACAGGAAGATGGATTCTTTATCACATAAATATTATACGATATGAGATTTCCAAGGAAATTAGCATCATCAATTTGTTTCAGCTAACATGGTAACCTTGCCCTACATTTCCTTACTGCCAAAGGTAAGATATTCATTCAAAGCGTGAAAGAGAATATTTATTAGCAAAAGTAAGAGCATATATCCAATGAACGCTGTTCCTTACATTATGGAATCTGGAAAGGTTTACCGAACATGGTAAAGATCATTTTCCTTTTTTTGGCTCATTCTGTGTGAGTGATACTTTCTTAAATTTAATCCTCAAGGGAAAGGTTGGTTCCAGAAGGAGCTATTTATTAGAATGTAGGCTCCGAGTCTTTCTACTAAAATTGGGATATCCACGGTCCAAGTGGGTACGAATCTAAATAGACCAATGCGCACCTAGCTATGGTGAAATAGACTAATAAGATCTGATTGCAAGTACCAAGATGAAAATGCTTTAAAAGGTTGAGCAAACTTGTCCAAACACATTCTGAGTTCTGATGTAAGCATAACTACATAATCAATCACTCTGTGGCAAGAATATGAACCATCAAAAGAATATTGGGAACTTTTTAACTACCTAAGCTCAGAATTAGCTCTTGATTCATTACACAAAATTTATTCCTAAAAGCAACATTCCACAAACAGAAGGCTATATAAAATCTATCTAAAAAACTTTGAATAAGAATTACCTCCTCATAAGGGTCATCAAGGTTCCCTTCAAAAAGCCAAGAATCAAGACCCTCGATGTAGGGAAATAGTGTACCGGTGAATATATATAGTAGCATCCTTTGAGCATCCTCCTGCAAAGAGCATTTTCAAATATCAATATCGTGCTCAAAGACAAGTACTGGTGCTCAAAAAGGGTCTCTTTGGTCACCAACATAGTTTCACAACCTCACCCCCTTGCACGAGACAAGCTTCATTGAGATTCCTGTACAGTTGATTAAGAATATGAGAGGCAACATCTGCTGCAGAGACAGAAGAATCAAATTCAAAAATGGCTTCTGGAATAGCTCCATGAATAATTTGCAACAGATATTCAGCTCCTGAGCAAAGGCTACAGAGAAAAGAGATTATCAGGAAATTCCACAGCAGTAAGATTTTAGAAAAGGATCAGCCGCAACTGCGCGGTTAACACAAAAATATATACAAATATGAGGAATGCATGCAAGAACAAACATGGGATATGTTTGTCCAATTGATACTGCTGCATCTAGGCAAGCAGTGGGAATTCCTATCAAGAAAAAAACTCGCATATTTGGGCAAACTATCTGAAAAGAGAAAGATTATTACTCTAGATAATAATAAAGAACGGGTGTCTTTAGCAGTCTTAAGATGACCGCCATCTCTAACTTCAACACCACTCCCCACTTTACCCCCAAAAGAAGAAAAAAGAACAAGGGACCAACTATTAAGAAGAAGAATCTAAAGACTTCACTAATTAACAAATGCACCAGGGAAAGCGGCCAAAATCATAGCATATCAAATTCCTAGAAGATGTAAATGTCTATCTTCTTCAAATCAAGGTAAATTAATCTTCTCATGAGGAATGTTCTCACAACACAACCAATCCAGGAAACTATTGAAATCCTTATTGGTGAAATGTATTTAAACCTTGACAAAGAACTGGACAACCCCAAGAGAGTTGGAATAGTTTTGCTGCCAGAGCTGTTAATCTTTTCCTCCTCTCTCAGAGCAACATCTCGTAGCCTCTGCATCCAATGGAGAAGAAACAAATTAATAAGATCCAAACAGTGAGTTATTAACTGGCAATCAGAAAATGTGGATATCATACTCCAAGCCAGGCAGACACGGAGCATGCAAATGCCCTCAGTGTAGGAGTAGGTAAACCTGCAAATTTCCGAATCTTGTTCACTCTAATTTCTATTAGCTGTAAACAAGTAGCAGCGTACAAGAATTGATCAAGAATGCCACGCAGACTCCCCTGTGAGAGATGGGTTACGTATATCCCATTTTTAACACGAAAGCACTGCTCATTATGGTCCCAATAGAACAAAGAACTCGAGAATCCTTGACAAATCTGTAACACTCCTCGTACCTAAACAGAACCAAAAAGATTTAGAAGGAAAAAAAAAAGAGCAAAGTTTCGTGATTTTAGCAGAAATTCTAATCATTTTGTCGCAAGTGATCAAAGAACTCACCAATTCAAATTCAGTTGTCCTTAAAGATGAAACTGGGCCAGCGAAATGTAAGCCGCCAGCAAAGGAAGTATGAATTTTGCCAATTAAACTGTCAGAAACTTCCATTTTCGCGACATAAACTGAATTTTCTGGAAGATCAAAGAAATGAAATACAATTCGAAAGCACTTTATGAAGGGCTTGAAGACAATGATGCAATTGAGAAGCGGCAGTGGCTATGTGCATAAAGATTCTAACTTTGATTCAAAGGATTTGGAGGGAAAGAGAAATGAAAAACAACGAGATTAGGGTCGTTCCGACTGCAGAAACTAAATAGTAGGAGTAGTTGAGAAATTCAAATATTTTAAAATGAGATTAATAAAAACAAAATATGCTCTGCGAGACTGGACCTAGGCCCAAAAATTAGGATACCTTAATTCAATTACAACCAACCCACAGTACGCCATCAATAAATATCAGAGCCCAAACTCAGATATTGTAAATTTTTTTAGGCCCTTTTAAATGTAATCGGAGTGTAAATTAAAATCAAAACCTCTCATTTTGTTAAAATATTGTCATGATTTTTTACCCATAGCTTGTAGAGAGTTTTAGGCTGTGCTTTTCTTTCTGAGTCAAAATAGAAACAAATTCTTACGATTTATCTTTTTGCCCCTAAAAAAAGGACCAATATTTTATGTTGGGTGTACAATTTCTGGTTTTGAATTCCTAGGGATGGTGAGAGCAGCAGGAAAGCCAATCGACAGAAATAAAAATGTGAATATGAAAATTAATTATTAAATATTTACATTCTCTACTAAGTTCCATTCTTTGTAGCACAACAGAAATTGAAAAAATACAAACGGTACAACAAGGACTGTGCACGATTTTTCCAGATTTTCTGCGCCTAACCTTCCTCTAAATTGCCATACAGCTGATCTCCAATACAAATTGTTAAATTCTGCAAAATGCCTACTTCCTCTCGGTTCTCCGTGAAAATTCAGTTGCCTTCTGAAGCTACAGTCTTGCACAGACAAAAATGTAATGGAACTTCTCTTACTTTAAGCACAAGTACTCCAAGAAACATGAGATGAACTTTCCTAGCTGGCCGAAATAAGTTGTGCTGGGAACGTTAGAGAGGCTTAGTATTTTGTGAAGTAGAGTTGGGCTCCGCCGAAGAGAAACAAGGAAGAACTTCCAGAGTTGACCGAGGAGAGTGACGGGAGGTGTTTCCAGAATCTGAGACTTGAGGATAAGAGTGCAGGCATCCACTAGAACAACAAATACATTCTTAGTATACATTGCCATAATGTCCAAAAGCTGTTTGACGCGTTATAAGATATCTTCATAGGCCTTCATACATGAGCATGTTCTAGGACTCTGCAGGAGATAAGAAACTATGACGTACCTGTTATATGGTAGTTCCCCATTCCTCATGCAGGTGCTTGGTGAAATTGGCATCAAGTCCTTGTTGTGGTTTCTCCAGTCTCCTTTTGGACTTTGTAGTTTATCCTGGAATGTATAACGACAGCTACACTTATTCTTGCATATTCGTGTGCAAACAAAATAAAATAGGGAAATGAGACGTTAAGAAAGTTTCGAGTAAAAGCAGTAGTGATAATTTACAAGTGCAGATAATCTAATAGGACAATATTCTTGCTCGCAAGTTGCAAAATTTTGGTCCTGTGAATTCTGCAGGAAAGGATGCTCCACTAGTCTAGCAGCTGTTGGCCGATCCTGAGGCGCTGGAAGCAACACTGAAGGAAATCCTTCCCTGAAGACAATTTTGCCGGTATATTCTTGCTCGCAAGTTGCAAAATTTTGGTCGTGTGAATTCTGCAGGAAAGGATGCTCCAGTAGTCTAGCTGCTGTTGGCCGATCCTCAGGCTTTCGCTGGAAGCAACACTGAAGGAAATCCTTCCCTTCTGAAGACAATTTTGCCGGTATAGGTGGTGATTTATTCAATACGTTGAACATCGCTTGCACCTATTGTTAAAGACAGACTTGTCAGAAATCAGTGTGGCAACCTGAACACCTTATCCCTGTATTACTTTTGTATCCTTCAATCAATTAGTCATTTGCAATACAATTCCTTTGAGCTCTACAACTACTCTTGGTCAAGAAGCATACTAGTCCTCCATTATATGAATTGGATGTCGAAACTAAAAAGCCTGATAGCACCTCTCACATTTTACAAATATTCTTATTTGGTACCTAATATTGTAATTCACAAACAATGGAAAAAATGTTTCTTGACACTCGGTCAACATGCAAAACCTCTGGATAAAACACAATATGCTTTTCATGTCAAAAATATGTGCAAAGATCAGTTAAAGTTACTTCATAATCCTACCGTAGAAAATTCACACCAAGGAGGTTTGCCTGTCAGCATTTCAATAACTGTACAACCCAGTCCCCATATATCAATCCCAAAGGCAAGCTCTGGATTGGCATCTTTTCGCATCGCAGCCTGCAAGACCTAGATTGGACGAAAAGGTATTCAGGTTTAAAGAGTAGCAATCAGCTAGATGGCGATGAGAAAAGTGCCTAAGATACCTCTGGCGCCATCCAATGTGGACTGCCTTTCAAAGAAAGATCAGTTGCACGTCCCGAAAGCTGAAAACAAATATTGTAAGTATACAAGTACAAAGCAATTAGTTGTATTTCTTAAAACTAAGAATTTACACATTTACGCTCCTGTTGTTTTTTTCTTAACAAGAAATTCTCAGTTGTCCAGTTGAAACAAACTCAAGTTTCACCAATGCACAAGAGCAGAAAATTCAGATTTTCTCTTCTAAGATTACAAGTAATTCAATAAATATGTGCTAGCATAGAAGACAAAAGCGGGAGATAATGGGGCTAATTCTGTTCATATTCTCATTTCAGTAGGTATTCTGAAGTTGGCAGAATAAGATATAATCACTAGAAGAAGATTATTCTGGAGAAATTATAGAAAATGTCAGAGCTTAACTCAATGTGCAAAACTGAACATAACAATACAAAAAGAAGTGGGATTAAAAATTTTCTGGAGCTCACATGTTTCGCCAACCCAAAGTCAGCAAGCTTGACGACACCATGTGCATCAACAAGCAGATTTGCCCCTTTAATATCCCTATTTGACAGTTATAGACAATCAATACTTAAGAAAACTATAAAAGCTATACGATTACTGATATGTCAACCAGGCTTTCCAAATGATGTTACTAAAAGAAAATGCCCTACAATTCTTATTGCCAACCATGGATCAAGAATTAATTCTTATTGTCAGTTCTATGAGGTACTTCTGAATCACATCTTTTGAGGATAACAATATACTTAAGAGAGATCATTGCGCTCAAACATTCTGGTCTAGTTATTACCTGTGTATTTTCTTTTTGCTGTGTAAATAAGTCAATCCTGAGACAATATGACGAGTAAAATTGCGGACAACACTCTCTGTCATAGCTCTACAATGTTCATGGACATACTTATTGATCGATCCAGGATGAACATATTCCAAATATATGCAAAAGCGATCTTCAATCTAAAATAGCATTTCAGACATCAGACACTAATTAGAACTTATACAAGGAAAACCTAGCCAATGCTAGTAGCAATGAAACAATCGAAATACTTACTATTTCACTGCCATAATATTGTACTATATTAGGATGCTTCAATTGCCGAAGAACTTTCATTTCCTGAACAGAAGAGTAACAGAAAAGATTAATGCTCTGATAGGATTGTTATCATTGAAATAAATAAAAGAGCGCACTCCAATTGAGAAGCACGTGATATTAATATTTGTATGGAGAAGAAGCACGAGATATTACAAGCTCAACAATTTAAGAATATTCACAACCTGCTCCAACTGCGCTATACATTCAGCTGCTTTAGGATCATCTGGAATAAGATCAACTTCTTTCATTGCACACAGAGCTCCTGTTTCACTGCAGTATGGAAATTCACATATAATATTAAGATATTAGCAAAAACTAGAGATGAAGGACTGGTAATGTTAGCATACCGGTTGGTTGCAAGATAAACACTTCCATATGTACCCCGTCCTATGAGTTTTCCCTTTTTCCATTGGCCTTTAGTTGGGGATGTTACATTTGATTTACCCATTTGTTGACACATGAAAGATGGTTGCGACGTCCTTGATGCCCCTGGTGGAAGGGGCAGCGGATGCACATTGGCATTGTTACCTTCGAGTCCTGCCTCCGACAGAGATTTGTGAAATGACTGCAGTGGAAGACCAGTTTGTTTTCTTCTATTCGTGGAATGGTTGTTCGATGTTGGGCTTTGAATTGGCGAGTGATCCAGGCTATGTGAAACACATGCAGGCCACACCTGTGAAGAAACTGTTGTCCTATCCCAACTTGAAGCCTCTAAAGCTGATGAAGCATCAAATGAAGAATGGAAAAGATCCACCGTACTAAATCTTTTTGGGCTAAGAACAGGACTTGACAAACCGCTACTAGGGGCACTCCTTGCAGGGGTATTAAGCCTAAACTTATATCCGACTCCTTCAACGCTTAGCTCCATGGGTAATCCCCTGCGGCGATAAGTTGGAGTTTTACATGATCTCCTGGCAACATCATCAGTGCTCGTCCCCAGAGTAGTACATGAAGAGCTTGTGCTGCAATTGGATCATGGATTACAAGTTCATTGTAAATTCAACATTCCTTCAGCAAAAATTCAAAGCTGCGAAATCCTCAACTACGCATGCTTGCTGACGCAAAAAAAGAAGCATAATGTGGAGCGTGGCATAATACAGATCCAGTTCAACAACTTCCAAAAGTATCCAATTTGAGAAATTTGGAAAATCCAGAGTGTGTATTACATAGATATATATGTTCTGAATTTCTGTTCCAGCTTCCGAAACTACCCTAAAATTAAAAGGGGTTGGGGGAACCCACTTTCAAAAGTTCCTCAATTTCCTAAGGTAAAACAACCTAACCACAAAAACAAAAAACTACTACGAGTCAAAGATAAAGCAGTTTGTGCGGGAAAGTTTTATCATATGGCCTGAAAACGGTGTCTACTACTTACTATTCCTACTGCTAGTTGATGAACCTCTAGTTAACATATTCTGCAACTCAATTACAATATTTCCTACTGAAGTACATATATCCCTTCAGATTCTCAAACTCTGCCCAGAAATATACACGGACAATCCTAAGGCACCATATCTGAGCTAAGCTAATTTAAGATTCAATCAGTTGAGACTAAAACATAGTTAAATTCAAAAGCATTCATCTTCCACATATGTTAGCGTACAAAAACAGCTCATCTAGTCAAATTAATGCCAAAAGAAATGTATATGGCGAAAATATTAGCGCTAGATTAAAAGAAAGTTGTCGAGAGAGAAAAGAAGAAGAAGAAGAAGGCGGGGAGCACCTTGTAAGTGGGGCACTTGAGGGAATCCTCTTACTTGGGGAAGGCGAATTATCGTTACTTTTGCTACTGCTTTGTACAGAACGCAGTTCAGGAAGCGGCAGTGGCTGAGGCATGGCTGACCTGGACCAGTGATGTGGCGAGCTGGACCGGGAACCCGTTTCCGGCGAGGCGGGCAGGGACACCGGTCGAAGACCCAGTTCATCTTCACTCACATGCCTCAACTTCCGCAGCCTAGTAAGCCTTCTCTTTGACTGATCTTTGTGAGGAGAATCAGAAGGAGACGTTGAAGCTGATGAAGAAGATCTAAATGCAGACCATATAGGAGGCATCAGGGTTGTCAAAAAAACAAGAAATTGAAAAATAATTGGGTCTTCATCTGATGAAACAAAAACTACATAGACCCTTTTGGAAATGGATCAAAATTCGGTGGCTCTGGTGTGCCGTTGATGGAAGCATTGAACTTTGAAGAAGAAAACGTAAGTCGTCGCATGAGCACACCTCCCTAACAAAATTGAATATTTTGACAATCTTGAAGTTGAATTCTCGCGTTCATACTATTATAAAACTCTAACCTTCCGCTCCATTCCATGCAATACCTTTGCAATTTGCCTCTTGGAGTTAGATACACGATTCCATAGACTTCAGTACACTTGTGCGAAGCTATGCAAAAGTCAATCTCGCAAAGTTTCATTGAAGATACTGCTACTCCTATTCCTGTTAATCGTTTGATTACGGAAATTCTTGTAGACAAGGTCAAGGTTGACAAAATCGCCGCGTGGGAACTGGAATTTTAAACGTACTCGGGAATTTGTAATAAATTGTTTATCTTGATTTGTACGGAAGTTAATGTGTTTGTTAGCAGGAACCAAAAAGTGGATTACTAGTTACTTTCCGATAGTCCAACATAAGCACTGACGACTGACAGCAGGAGTGCCATGAACTGATCTTGTCATCCGGCGTTGCCGCCCCGCGCTGCATTCGGCTGCTGGAATGTTTGGCAATCAGCTGTCTCTTCTTTTTTTTTTTTTTTCCTCCGCTACTGGAGTAATTCTCCTTCTATTTCCAAATATATATCATAATTTCTTTTTTATCTATTTAAAATATATGTACTTTTATCTAAAATGTTCATTTATTATTTTTTTATAACTGTGTTCTTATTTTTAATTAATTATTTAAATATTTTTATTTTAAAAAATTAATAATTTTTAAATTAATTATTAAAATATTAATTTTTAATATAAAATTTGAATTTAAAATATTAATTAATAATTTTTAAATAAAATCATTTGAAATATCTAATTTTTTTTCAAAATTTGTTTAAATTTTATGTAAAATAAAAGTATAATATATATTTTAAAAGAAAAAAGTGTAGAGTCATATAATTATCTCATCCTGTTACCAACAAAATATATATATATATATATATATATATAAGATAATCGTCTAAAATGTATATTATTTTATTGACTATTGTAACTCTTTTTAGCATAATAATATATAAAATGTTATAGAAAAAGAAACAAAAAATCAATTAATTGTTCAATTGCATTTGAGCTATAATAAGTTATAAAGGAAAATTTTGCCATTAGTTTCATATATCGCTATTTTTTTCAACACATACTTACCCGTAAAGTCAAATCAAGAGGGAAATTTCTTAGAAGATAAGTTATTATTTATTAATTTTTATATAAAAAATCACCAATTTTTTAAGAAGGGAGGAGAACATGATTCATATCGTTTCTGAGTGTAATTACTGCGGGCACAAAAAAAAAAATCCTCTTAGTGTCGTGAGTGCAACTTCAATAAGCTCCATTCACTTGATTTGGTAATTATGTTGGGCCAAATTATATAACTGAATTTTCAGGGACTAAAAGCAATTCACCTTATTCTCAATTTGTAGCGCAAATCAAGTTCGGCTGTTTTGACCTCTCTGACCCCGTGTTTATCCTAAACTCCCCAAAAAGCCCCCTTTTTGAGATTGCAGTCGCATTGGAGTATCTGGGGAATGCGTTAACATTAGATCGTTTCGCATTTCTCATCCATCAAACAAATAGGGGAATTTTCATTACTTCAACTAGTACTATTGATGGGAGAGAGACATATGTGGATTAGTACAATTATTGCCATATTCAGGATTCCAAGGGTCTGGTTTTTCGACCCGATCCATTACATGGAATAGAGTACCATATGTTTCTTGGGAGCACATACACAAATGGAATTCGTTTCTTGTACGATAAAAAATGAATTTAACTAAATTACCCTGATATAATACTTTTCCTGATTAAATTCTTTCTTTTTCTGGCTCCGATGTAACCTCATTTGAATTTGAAAAAAAAAAGATATCTCATTCAAATTGCACACTGAGCTTTTGATATATGCGTCCCAGTACTAATCCAATTAAAAAAAAGAAAGATATCTCATTCAAATTGCACACTGAGCTTTTGATATATGCGTCCCAGTACTAAGCCAGCGTCGAGCATGGCGGAGATCCGTCGCTTGAACTCTACTATACGCCGAGTCATGCGGTGGCATGGCCAGTGAAGCACGTGAAAGCTGCATAGCTATCATGCCTACCCGAGCTTCCTCCCGCCGCATTCTCAAGGATGATGGCAACAGTAATCGGAATCGCGGCGACCTTTTTAACTGCTACTTCTTCGGCGATGTTGACTTGATGAGTTCCGCAGTGAACTCCGTAATTCCAGGCTCTTATTACTTCCTTATTTTCTTCGCTGTGAAGTTGTTTCAGTTTCTTTAATTTAGAATTGACTGGTATTGATGTTTAGTCGGCTAATGTTTTCGTCATCAAGATTTCAATCATTTGAAAATTGGTCGAAGAATTGAGGAAACTTGGTGGAGTAATTTTATTTTGTTAATCCACATGTATATTCTCTATTGGTAGGTGAATAACTATTTCCATGTCAACCAACAAGTTACTAAGATAAAGCTTCTTGCACAATCTAAAGAAGTTAATCATATGTCTATAAAAGTACTAATGCATGGAGCTTTATCTGTCGTGTCTTCATTTTGGGGTATTGAGGAAGGGAAGTCTTTTGATTGCGCAGTTTCATTGAGTTTTATAATGGATGACTGTATGAAGTGATAGTTTGTTTATGCAATTGACAATAAAACCTTAAGAAGAAGTTTCTTTGGTATAGATCCTCAAGAAAAGAGTTGCTTTAATTGGTGTCGCACTCACGTCTTACACTTGTGAAGAGTTATAAATACAGAGCGAGTATTGTCTTTCGAGGGCATAGAGCTTCTAAAGATGGATTGCGTTAATTTCTTCACATGTACTTTATAATGTTCCAGAATTCGTGAGAGTTTCACGATTTTCTGTTCAAAGATATAAGTGGTGGTTTTGAATCTGGAAAAGAAAAGCTAGAGCTTTTAACTGCTGAAAAGTTTGACAAAGGTGAATGTTGGACACCATTTGAAATAGATTGCTTCTGTAATCCGTTTAGATACTATAACCTATCTAGTGTGGAAAGCTTATCTTTTCATCTGTTTTTAGTTGGTGTTATTGACTTGCTACTTGTTGAGGAAGGAGCTTTGATATCACACCTCGGAGGCTGATGAGATAAACTTGTGGAGAAAAAATTACTGTGTTGCATGGTTTAACGACTTGTACTTCCTTGATTCTATTATAGAGATGATTTGTGAAACAGTAGAATGGCAAAACTATTTGCACTATTTACAGTAGTCTGTACAAATAATCACAGATTTTGGAGATGGATTTGCAATGAAGAAGAAGAGGAAAGGAAGGGGAACCTGCAATAGTATTTTTCTTCATGGGAGGCTGCTTTTTATTATTAAAAATAGTTGACGCTTCAGTTTATTACAGCTGATAAGGTTTAACATACATCACTGTTTAATCGATGTAGCTTGAACAAAGGTTCAAATATTATTAATTTATTTTAAAAAATTAAATCTCTTGACATATCCATAATCCTTCAAACTACTTATAAAATTCATTTTTTATTGACGTAATTCTTTAGTAGACTACCTAATTTACCAATATATTTATCAAGATTTCAGTTCTATGAATGTACTTTCAATTCGAATGTATACACAATAGGTTTACTGTTCTTGCTCTTGGAAGTTCTATATTTCAAAATTGATGGTATACATTTATCCATCATCTTGCAGTTTGATGATCTTTATCTTACTGAAAGGACAGAATGAGAGATTACCGAATGACCCCGTGTGTCTTGCTTGTGATTCTGAGGTTAAGGGGGTGCTGCTATATCATGCGGATAACTTCCTTGCTTGAGAGATTTACTTCACCGTTCAATTTGTGTATATGCTTGTTTCTTAATGCCAGTTCCTCACTGCAGTTTCTCTGTTGATTTTCTGCCATAGTTGTACTAGCAAATTGGAGGTATCTGAATTACATATCCAGAGTACTTGCTGATTATAATTGGATCAGTCTGTCAAATTAGGATTTGCCTGTAGCCTTTCTTCAGTATCTCTGGGTTCTGCATGATTACTCTTAATATTTTGGTTTTATAGTCCTGCATGGTAGGATCTTAAATACCAAAGCACTTAAAGGGTTTTCAATATCTTGCAACGTTATATTTCTAATCCCTAGAAAAACCTTCATACTAGGCGAGTTTAAAAATCAGGTCTAAGCTTCTAGTTCTTGCCTGGTTGAATTTTTCTGCATATTCAGAGAAAAAAATTTGTCGCTGAGGGACAGCATATGATCTATTCTTTTCTTCTTGTATCCTTCATTTAGGTCTAATTTCTGTGTATGGTATACAAATTTTTTAACATTCTTTTAACATGTATTGACTATCTATGCTCGTCATTAACTTTGAGAATGATGATCCTTTTTTCCTCATTTAAGTTGCTGGATCCAGATGACAGATAAAAGAATACTCTCTGTTGGTAGGGACCTCATTTCATGAGCATGTTAAGTCAAACCTCGTAAGCCAAAAGAAGTTTCAGATTACAAATCCATTGGAGCGTGAGCAGTTCAATTTTTCCCTTTTCTTGATACTCATGAGCAATGTCAAGATATATTTTTGTTTTCCTTTTTGAGGAAAAGTCTAGATACATCTTTACTGATTCGATGATGACAGCCTTGAAGGTATCTTCCTGCGAGATCCAAAATTGCAGTAGGTAGTAGAAAGTGCCCAACATGAAACAGAGCCTGTTGAGAAGTTCGCTTATATGTGCTTCGGGCTGTAAGACTAATAAGGTACTAAAAGCTAATTTACTTGGAGTTCTTGGGCATTAAAGATCATCACTGCTTAAAACTGTTTGAACTTGTCAACTTATTTGAAATTAGAAAAACGTACCTGCTTGATACCTTCACAAATGCCGAACCATCACTTCAGTATATACTCTCTCTCTCTCTCTCTCTCTCTCTAATTAAATATTCACATTTCTTTCTAAAAATATTTATAATTAAATACTTATTTTATTAAATAATTATATATTTTATTTAAACTTTTATAAATAATTTTTTAAATTTAAAAAAAATAAATTTTACTAACACAAAGATTCTATTATTAACTTTTTTATTCTCTTAATTTAAAGAATTTAAGTTTTACTAATATGTTAATTCTATCATTAATTTTTATAATTAATAAAAATGTTATAATAATTTTTTATAATCAAATTATTTTCTTTAATTTATATTAAATAAAAATAGAATATCTAATTTTGAAGGAAGTATAATATACTTCTGGGTGATTAAGCCAAAACCAGGGATAATTGGATTAGATAGTCAAAGGCAGGTAGCGAAAAGAAACAAATTGTGGATGTTTATCTTTGAACGTGTGGAAACTGTCGGTGAAATATTGGTAAGAAAAAGGGTACTCTATCTATTTCATCAAGGTATAAGAATTAAGGATACTGAAAAGAATAAAATGTTTGTTTGCAATAAAATAATTTTGTACTCTTTATAAATATGGAGAAAAAAGAGAAGAAGAGAAAAATAAATAAGGAAAGAGAAGAGAAGAAAATTAAAAAATATGTATTTTTGACACTTTTTTTTTAAAAACAAATCTTATACAGATTGGTCCGATATTATTGGTGAGAAAGAAGAGAAAAGAAAAAGGAAAAGACGAGTTTCGTACTGCAGTTCCATTCTTTCATATGCGTCAGTCTCCTCTTTTTTTTTTAGATAAGTACACGAAAATGGAAGAGACAGATCACATGAATAACCAAATGCAGCGAAACATAAAGAAAAAAAAAAGACAAAATCAAAAAAGACCCACGCTCTCACAACCGCCTCCTCGTAAAAGCATATTTCATTTGATGCTCCAACAGTGGAAAACATTTTTCAATTTAGTTGTCTCCCTCCTCTCGCACTTGGAAGACTTGCGTGTAACAATTGTAAGTCTAATGGTGGATATGGGAGAATCTTTTTAGCTTTCGCCTCGTTGTCGGGCTGGGAATGACGACCTTTTCATGATCTTCATGTAACACAACTATAAGCTGTACTATATAATTCACTCCCTAGGAACTTTTAAAATAATATATATATCAATTTGAAGGGGGAAGGCCTTATTCTTATTGATAGTGCCGTCTCGAATTTTGTAATTAAACAATGGAGAAAGAGATCCACGAGGAAAATATGGTCATCTAGCTTGCTACTTTAATTCGATTAGCGAATCAGGTGCGAGAGCCGGCAGCCTTGTGCTTGTGGGGCAAATACAATAAGTTAAATTTACGCAAGGTTCCAACTTGGCTGGCTTGGCTCGACAAAACGCTATTCAACTTGGCTCAATTCTAAATTTAAATTAAATATTATTAAATTAAAGAAAATCATAATATAATATAAAAAATTAATATTTTTATTTTTATTTTAACTTCTTTGTCTCTTCTCTTATTAATAAACAAAGAAGACTTCAAAAGTTTAGCTCAAGTCTTATTTAAAAATACTAGTTATAGTTATTAAAATCTTTTTATTCATTAAAATAAAAAGAACAAGGTGAAAGAAATAAAAATATTATTTCTTTATAATATATTATTTTATTTATTTATATCTAAATATATTTTGCTAGCTTTCTGATAGAATATTTAAATATTTAAACTTAACTCATTTAAAAATTTAAACTTAAGATTATACTCAAATTTAAATTTAAGCTCGAGCTGGAACCCTCAACTCGATTAAACAATATGATGTACCAGCAGCCTTTCTACTGTTTCGTTTATTATTATTACACCATTAACATTATGTATTTGTAAAAAGATGGTGATTGGGTTTAAGAATTTTTTGTTTATTAAGGCATAAATGTTATCACTTTTTTACGTAATTAGATAATGAACTTAGTAGAACTTGATTAGTACTCATTTTGTTTCAATATAAATATTATTATAAAAATTTTATTCTGTTATCATTAAATAAAATTTTAATTTTTTTATTTATCATCAAAATAAAATAATAATATTTTGTGTAGCATTTATAAAAATAAAAAGTATTTTGTATTGTAAAAGATAATAATTTTTCATAAAAAATAAAAATATTTAATTAAAAATAAATTAATTAATTTAATTAATATCTTAATTTAATATGTATAAAAAATTTTAAAATAACAGAATTTGTATTTTTCATGCGCATAGCTCACTTATGTTGTTGTCTTTGAGACTTTGACCGAGCTACAGCTACAGCCTACTCCCTTCCTGTTCCGGGGAAAAAAAATCGAAGTATTATTTCGGATTCAATAAAGCTAAAGATTGGTTTTTGACTAATAACACAATAGAAGCTTCCGTCATAAATATTCTAAGATCGAAAACACCAAGGGACCGAATTTCAAACCTGAAAATTTGTCTTTGAAATGTTTTTTTCATAATCATGATGATGATAAGGCAAATTGTCGTATGGCTTTCGGTTAGGACATTAAACAAAAGCGATTCTTTGAATCTGGTCAGTCTGTTTTTGTTACAACTGAATATTTTATTTTTATTTTATATAATTCTAAAAATTATTACAAGAAAGTTATGATTGGGACTTGGGATCAATAATAAAAATTTTTAAAATATATATATGTAATTAAAAATATAAATAATTTTTGTAAATTAAATGTTGTAAAATGAGGTGTATTTTAGAAAAAATAATAATATTAAGGACAGAATTAGATTAGATTTTAAGTTTAAATTCTTTTATTTTAAATTTTATAAAAATATATATTATTTATAAAAAATTTACATTGCAGAAAAGATAACATCGGAAATAGGATGCCGCCTTGATTAAAGCAAAGTCTGGACCGGAAGATTGATGGCTTGACCATCCATTTGGCTCGGATTGGACATTTTGGTTTGGAAGGAGGAGAAGACTGACTTGTGAGATTTATAGAGATCTCTCCTACCTAACCGATGACTTGGTTGGACCCCCCCATTCTCATTGACCTCAAAAGCTTTTCCGCTTTATCTCGCAGTAGGAAATCGACTTGGCCTTCGTAAATGCATGAATGAGAACTGGAGGACCTTTGAGTGCCACTTTGCAAGTTCCGCGTCATTGGCCACCACAGACGGGGACAGGAATTATAGATGCTTTTGTTATTGCTCGTGGAAGTGCGGGACCTGTCGTCCTATGGCTAAAGAAATAGACGAAGAATGTTACGAATTCTAAAGAATCATGATTTTCTTAAATTACTATTAGGAACAAACACATGTTCATCATTATGGAGTAGTCTTATGATTAATATTCCCTCAATCTGAAATGACCGTCATTTTTTAAATTTTTTTTATTTTAAAATATTTGTTAAGCTCGCTTTTCATAATATATTTATTTTTTTCTTATTTTTGTCCTCCATTGTTATATAATTTTGAAGTTAAACCCTTGATTACTACTCTTCTAGTTTTAAAATATAAATTGTTTGGGCATTGACACAATAATTAAGAGCTGTGAAAATAAGGAAACTTTTGAAACAAAATTCATTTCAATAAATAGAGAGAGAAAGAGAGAGAAGAAATCAAATTGGAAAAAAAATGTAAAAAAACACTCTTTAAAATATATACAATGACATGTATTATAAAATATTTTTTTCTATTTAAAATAACTTATATTTTGAAATAGAGAGAATATATAGTTTTGAAGTCTATTGTGCCACTTTTCAAACTTCATTATGTCAAGTTATTTATTAAGAATTTATCTAAAAATGAGTAGTTAAATTTAAAAGTTTAATATATTATAGTTCAAAAAAATTATTGCTATTATAATTTTTAAAGAAGTTACATTCATATAAAAAACTTTTAACACTATACTCTGCCACACAGTATTTGGTCAGAAAAAATAACACTTCATTAATGTGAAAGGATAAAATATGTATTACTATGTTATGTTCTTATGGGTAATTTTTTTAAAATTTTTTTATCACTATAGTGTCTCTTAATATTTTTTTATAGTAACAGTGAGTGAATTTCTTTGATTCAATTTGTTGTTGCTAAATTGAAGTGCCCACTCTTGTCATGTGAGTACGAATTGGAGAGGAACAAATACTATGCCTATTTTGCTTTTTAAAAAATGACACGCAAGTGGAGGTTCTAACGAAGTCTTTGGTTGAGTAGACCTAAGTTTTTTGAGAATTATAATAATAAAAATTTATAAATTTGAAGAATAATTGTTAAAGTTGATGGTTGATGTTTTTATTGGGCTTGATACGCACTCCTCTTTCTTTCTTTTTTTTCATCCCCCGTACCTTGGGGACTGTTAATTGGAAAGGCATTTTTTGATCATCTGAAAATGCTATTTTATTTTATTTTTGGAAAATATGCAAAAGATAGTATGAGATTAAAGTTGTTAACTTATTAAAAAAAAAAGTGTGTCTAAAGTCATTATCCACTGAGCATAGTGGGGCCTAACTAGTGGCTCTAATAGACCGCACATCAATTGACTCCGCAATTGAGACTTTGAAACAGTGAAGTCTGCGGTAAGACAATACATCAGCTGATTAAAGATATTCGCCAGTTTGGACACGTGTTTTATTGTAGTTCTTTATTTATTTAAAGCAATAATTTTTTTGAGAAAATAAATAGTTTGATTTTAAAAGTTAAGTATTATAATCTCTAATTTTTTTATTATTTTAATTTAAAAATTATATATTTAATATAATTTTTAATATTTTATATTATTATAATCTCAAAAAAATTCAAATAATTAATAAAATTTAATTATCAACTATCATTAAAGATTAAAATGATAATAATTATAAACGTGGTTGAATTTTATTGGTTGTTTAAAATTTTTTTAAAAAATTATAACTATAAAAAAATATTAAGAACTATAATATATTAAATATTTAATTTTTAAAATTAAATTAATAAAAATTTTAAAAATTATAATATATTAGATGGGATTAAACCGGTTATTTTTTATTTTCTTTTTAATCGAGTAAGCATGCAAAGTGCAATGTAAAAGGATGGATGGTGATTTGACAAAAAAGCAAGCCGACATTACTGAATGCAAATTAAAAAAAAAAACACACACAAAAAGTCTATTGAGATAAGATTGTTTATCTTATTAGCTCATTGATCCTATCAAACTATGTTATACTTTAAATAGCAATAAAAAGATCCATGAGACCTCATTCTACATATAAGAATTGAAGTCTTTAGATTAAAAACTTAAAAGTCAATTTTTTATTTACTATATGATTTTTTCTCTATTATAATAGGATCAATATTCTTTTTACAATAGGGTTTGTAACCTTACATCGAGTTTTAACATTAATTGTCAAATATTTTCTTCATTTACAATTGTATATCTTATTTTTATTTGATATAAAATTTAAAAAAGATTCTTGACTTACTCAATTTACTAATTTATTTTTTTAATATTATAATATTATTATTAATTAAAGAGATTAATAATAATATTTATATATTATTAGAATTTAAAATTTTTTAATCTAAGGAGTTAAAAGAATAATGGCGTATTAATAGAGTTTATTTTTTTAAATTAAAAAAATTAATAATATGAATTTAAATAAAATATATAATTAAAATTTAAAAATAAATATTTAATTATAAGCATCTTTGAAAAATATATATAGATATATAGAGTATTTAGTAATAATATAAAAGCTTTTATATTAAAAAATTAACGATGAAATAAAAGTTCCACAGTCTACAACTCTGGAACTATCCATTTTCAAACATGCTAGTTTCAATTACGTGCCTAACTAGTATTTGGCAGCATTTGAGTGTGGGGAGTACACAGCGGCGTACTACTTTCCTAAACCTGTTTTGCTAAAATGATAGGCAATTTTACTTCTACTGAGGAAGGAAGAAGATCAATTTAAGGAAAAAGACATCTAGTCCCAAGTGTTTTTGATCTAATCCAATTTTTTAATTTCCTTTCACCAAAAAATTAATAAAAGAAGAATGGAGCAAATGATGGGCTATTCTTGAAATTGGGTTAGGATTTTTTTTTTTTAAAAAAGGATAACTATCCCATCAAGAAGATCAACGAGGAGTTCGAGCATAGTTCAATTTGTAGAGTATTCTTTACCAAATTAAAAAATTTCGTGTTTAATGTTCATCCAAGGGCTGTTCTGTCATTTGACGGACAAATAATTGCGTCCCGCCCCTTAAAACCGAAGCCAACAAGCAGCTTCCTCAGTTTCACCTGTCATCAAACATCTTCTCTTGGCGGCTAAAGCCTCTGGTATCATCCCGAACGCCGGGGCCAGTGATGACGGTAACGGACTTTTTCGCCGGCGAGATCGCCACAGAGCTTCTGAAGGAACTCATGACCATTTGCAAAAAGTCGGCTCTGTGTAGGTCTAGTGCCGAGGAACTTATAGGCTATATCAATGAACTCCAGCCCATCATCGAAGAAATCAAGTATTCTGGGGTCGAGCTCCCTCAGCCTCGTCAGCGGCAGCTCGATACGCTCTCCCAGACCCTCCGCAACTGCCTTGAAACTTCCAGAAAAGTTCTGAATTCTCCCCGTTGGAATGTATACAAGAACCTGCAATTAGCTAGGAAGATGGAGAAGCTTGAGAAAACTGTGTCGAGGTTTGTAAAGGGTCCAATGCAAGCTCACGTGCTCGCCGACGTGCATCACGTGAGGTTCGAGATGTCGGAGAGGTTAGATAGGCTAGAAGGGTCGACTAGGCGGCTGGAGCAGCGGCTTGGAGTGATGCAAATCGGAGTGGTTGATACTGGGTGGTTGGGAGAGGCTGTGAAGAAAGTGGAGGAGGAGGAGAGGTGGTGCGAGGGTAGTTTAGTGAAATTTGGAGCTGGGATGGATCTAGGAAAGAAGACTGTGAGGGAGATGCTCACGGAAAGGGAGGACGTGAGTGTTGTCGGGATTTCTGGAATTGGCGGTAGCGGCAAAACCACCTTGGCTAGAGAGATTTGCAGAGACGAAAAGATCAAAAGTAAGTTTGATTTGCTTCTTTTCAATTCCTGAGTATCATATCCATTGCCGATTGATTGGGAGAAGAATATTTTGAATTCATAAAAGCTTTCTTCTCTATTTAGCTCTTGAGAATCGGACAGATTAATTGAGAAGGCAAAAGTAGGCAATAATCAATCACACTGTTGTCTAATCAACGGAGTTAAACAAGATCAGCTAGTCCTCGCAGCTATAATTAAAATAGTTCTTGCTCTCTCATTATTTCTCTGTAGTTTCAAGCGAAGTTATTGTAGCAATCAACTTTCATGAAACAGTAAATATCGTGGTGGAATGTACTGAAGAATTGAAATTAGCCTTTGAAGGGCGATTGTTGAGCTCTACTTTTCAAAGATGTAAAACGGAGTTTGAAGTTCATCCTGTTTACTGTCTTTCTATTTGCAGACTACTTCAGTAGCGGGGTGTTCTTCCTCAATGTCTCCCAATCCCCTAATGTGGAGAGGTTGAGACTAAAGATTTGGGAAATCATATCAGGGATCAGAATTGATGGTTGTGGTTATATTATTCCCCAACCGACTCTGCTGTATGACAGGAAATTTTCAAAGCCAACACTTGTGGTTCTGGACGATGTTTGGTCTCTCTCAGTACTTGAACAGCTTATATTCAGAGTGCCTGGCTGCAAAATTCTTGTGGTTTCACGGTTCAAGTTCCCTCAGCCAGTGATCAACTTTAACTATGAGCTGGAATTGTTAAGAGAAGATGATGCCAGGTCCCTGTTCTGCCATTTTGCTTTTGGGCATAGTTCGATTCCTCTTGGAATGAACAAGAATCTAGTCAAACAGGTAGGAAAATACTTAAGCTTAGCTTTTATTTTTTTCTCTGTAGTTATTCCCTTTGCTCACGAAAAGGCGAAACTCTCTGAATAGATTGTGGACGAATGCAAAGGACTCCCTTTAGCTCTTAAGGTGATCGGAGCCTCTCTAAGGGACCAGCCTGAAATTTACTGGACAAGTGCAAAGAGCCGTTTGTCACGAAGCCAACCTATTTGTGAGTCCCATGAAGTCCAATTGCTCGAGCGGATGAAACTGAGTATTGATTACTTGCCTGGGAAGGTTAGAGAATGTTTTCTGGATTTGGGTTGTTTCCCAGAGGACAAGAAGATTCCTCTAGATGTTCTGATTAACATGTGGGTGGAACTACATGACATTGATGCAGAAGAAGCTTTTGGCATTCTTGTTGAGCTCTCAAACAAGAATCTTTTGACTCTAGTCAAAGATTCAAGGTATGTGGATTGAAGAGAGACTCCATAGAATTAAGTATTCTAACTGTTACGCTTTTAAGGTTCTTGGAATTGGTTTTATTTATTCATTTTATCATGAAGAGAAAATTTATTCTGAAAATCTTTGTTTCATTTCTTAGAGTGGGAGACCTGTATAGCACATACTATGAGATATCCGTATCACAACATGATGTTCTGAGGGACCTGGCTATTCACTTGAGCAGTCTTGAAGATGTAAATCAGCGGAAGAGATTAGTTATGTCAAGAAGAGAAGAAAGATTGCCAAAAGAATGGGAGAGAAATATGGATCAACCATTCAATGCGCGAATTGTCTCTATACATACAGGTACACCAATTCTTGATGGTTTTGACCCCAATGGACCACTTTATTCATTGATCATACAAATATGATCAAGAACTATGGAAATGGGAGTACATGCTGTAGCTGAAGGTATTAATACTTGTTAACTTTGAATTTTTCAGGTGAGATGGGGGAGATGGATTGGTGTGGAATGGATTTCCCAAAGGCAGAGGTACTCATTCTGAATTTTTCGTCAAGTGAATACTTCTTGCCTCCCTTTATTGACAACATGCCAAAGCTGAGCGCACTGATACTGATCAACTATGGCACCTCAAGCACAGTCCTACATAACCTCTCAGCATTCAGTAATTTAACCAAGTTGAGAAGCCTCTGGTTAGAGAAAATCTCCGTTCCTCATTTGCCTCCTACCACGATCCCCTTAAGAAATTTGCAAAAGATGTCTTTAGTTCTTTGTAACATCAGCAAGAGCCTTGATCAACCAGACCTGCCCTGTCTTTTTCCGCGTCTCGAAGAGTTCACAATGGATCATTGCATTAACTTGTTTGAACTACCACCCAGCATATGCCAGATGCATTCCCTGAGAAGCTTGAGCATCAGCAATTGTGATAGCCTGCAGCAACTTCCTATTGATCTGGGCAAACTAAATTCTCTTGAGATTTTGAGGATATACGCTTGTCCAAATCTAAAAAGACTTCCCCCTGGGATCGGACAACTTGTAAGGTTGAAGTACCTTGACATATCCCAATGTGTTAATTTGGGATGCCTTCCAGAGGGGCTCGGAGGATGCAAAAGTTTGGAGAAGATTGATATGAGGGAATGTCCACTTATTAGTAACTTGCCAAGATCTGTTACTTCACTGCAATCATTGCAGCGGGTTGTTTGTGATCAAGAGGTTTCATGGGTGTGGAAGGATTCAGAAAAGGTCATGCCAGGGCTCAGTGTTCAAGTTGCCGAGGAATGCTTTAATCTGGACTGGCTGAACGAGTGATGCTTTCCTGGAACACTGATCCCCTACTTTGTACATTATGTGGGCTATGCCTCACCCTCCCGGAATGTAGGGAAGGAAAATGTAAGTAGATAATCGGGAACTTATCCAAGTTTAGTAGAATAAGTCCTATCAGTAAAGCCTGTACAGATACCTCTCCATTTGATTAGGCCAGATGATTCAGTTACGTTTCTAATGGAAATCCATCTCTTGAGTTCTTCAATTACCATAACCCCGGGGCTAAAGGTAACCTAAGAGAAACTGACTAGGACTAGTCTTATATGATCACTAGAGTAATGTCTGGAGACTCTGAGCTGCCTAGTAGTGAAATAATAATTCTATTTTTTATTACCATTTTAACAGGTATTAATAAAGTGTTTTTTTTTTTTTTGATAACTTCCAACTACCAGCACACTCGACTTATAATTAATTTTGGTTTTGATTCTGTGCTCATTCCGATAGTAGTGTGGGAAAACACCTAAACTGATTTTGGGTGTCCACTATGTTGTCAAAAGAAAGGGGGAAGGCTTTAAAACATAAATATTATACGATGATTTTATTAATAAAAGATAATTTTTAATATTTTTAATATTTTATAATTTTAAATAAAAAAACTGGTGATGCGCCGAGCTTGGACGCATCACTTGAGAACACCACTGTAAATGGGGCCACCCAACTGGAGTTTGCGCCAGCTTTGGTGCGCGTGGGTGCCCACCTCCCTTATTTTTTTTCTGTTTTTTTCCTTTTTTGGTTTATTTTATTGTTTTAAAGTTATAAAATTATATTATTAATTTTATTTAATAATTTTTTTCTTGCTTTAATTTACATTAAGTGTTTTGACTTTTTAAAATGTATTTATTTATTTATTTTAAATTATATTATATTATTAAAATTTATTTAATATTTTTTATACTTTTTTATTTACACATATATTTGCCCTAATTAATATAACTAAATTTAATTTGTTATTATTTTTTTGAATTCTATCACATATTAAGTTTTTAAAGTAAAAAATAATAAGAAAAATTTAGAAGATTATTATTAATTACAATAGGATAAGAATACTAAATTTTAATTAAATTTTATTATTTATTTAAATTTTTTAAAATTTAAAAAATTAAATATTTTAAAATTATAATTAATAGTAATTAAATTTTAAATTAATTTTAAATCACTATTATTGAATTATAATTTTAAAATCTTAATAAAAATTTTAAAAATTAATAACAGAAATTTAAAAATTAAAAAAAAATATTTATTAAAAATAAAATTTTATTACTATTTTAAAAAATAAAAAAACAAAAATAGAGGTTGACGCCCTGGTACCTGCCCAAAAGTTGGGGGGACTCAAGCTAGGTGTCCAATTTACTTTTTTTTTTAATTTTAAATTTATAAAAAATTAAAATTATTAAAAATTATTATATATTAATAAAAATTATATTATACAAAGTAATCCCCGTTCTAAAATCCAAGTGGGACGACCGTGGGGCTCTAAACCGGAGGACGAAAGGAAGGGAAAGACAAAAAAATGGAAATCCAAAATAATATCGTGAAGTCGAACCCAGGAACACGTTTGTACTCCAAATCCGGAAAATTTCAGATAGTGACGTAGCAAATGAGAAAGGTGAGCGGGACCGCCCATGGACGACTCTTGGTTAAATTCCTTGAGTCCGGACGGAAAGATAAACGCGTGGACCCTCTGCCTGCTGCTTCCTCGGCTGGTCCCCCCTTTCGTACCCCTTTCGTAACCCTTTCTTGAGGGAAAATCTCCCTTTCATATTCTTCAAGAAGCATTCAGTTATATGAGAAACAGCATTCCAAATACCGCTCAGTAGCATGCAGTCTCTTTTTCACTGTTGGTTTGGGGATGGGGGGGATGAAGAATTGAAAGGAATAGACAGACAGAGACAACTATTTTGGTCAAATTTGTTTTGTTAGGGTGAAAATGTGTATCGAATGCTAATTTTCTTTCTTCTTCAGCAAAAATTGAAGGAAAAACAGAAATATCGGTATCGGTGAAAAAGATGGCTGTATTACTTCCAAAAACATGTAAGTTGAGCACAGGCTAATGTACACGCACGTAAAGTTATTCACAGAAATCTTGTTGGGATATATTCATTTATTCTTAGAGGGTAGTTGTAGAACTCCTCATTTCTGCTATCTCCTTTCCGCCTCTGGAAGGGTACAAACCACGGAATGCCTCTGTCGTTGCCTGTGTTTCTGGCTTCTAGAGTGTTGTCCAGAAGGGTTCCAACAATGATCGCCACCGTAGGAGGAGAAGAGAAGATTGTGTTCAATATGTTGTTGAACTGCAAATTCCAGGGGGTTAATTTCAGTATCCAAGAACTCTAATAAGAGAATCTCTCTACGGAAAATACCTAACATAACTGGTCAACAGCAAATGTTAAACAGAGTATGGGGATTGTAGACACATCAAAAGCTTGTAATCTTCAGATATAGAGCTGTTCATCAACTAAAGAACATAATATCTGGAATGCAAAATATATGCAACTGAGAGCAAATCGTTCTCTCTTTTACTACTTTTCCTTCTTTTAGGGCGATGGCCATATATATCTTTTCAGCAAATCTTTTATCCAAGGAGCAAAGCAAAGGAAAAATAGCAGGTAGAGAATGGCAGTATTTCATGTTCTACTAAATTACATATACTGATTTGCCAGGACTAAGTTTTCTAAGAAAATATTGCATAAATAATTTACTTAGGTGTGTGGATGGATAATCTGAGAACAAACAAGACAAAGCCCAATGCCACAAAATGTCAACCATGAAGAATAAACATTCTGTTTCACATTCCAGGTACACACTCCTTTACTTAGTATTACGAGCATGCAACTAGATATCACCATGACAATACACCTTAGTTGAATAAGTTTATCACCCTGATACTCCACCCAGAAATTATCCATCATGTCAGAATATTACTGAAACGGGGAGCAATTAATGACAGAGAAGAAAAGGATCAACCATGGAATCAAAACCAAAGGCAAAGATCAGAATCCTTCTTACCCATCCACCACCAGTTTTAACAGGTCCATGGCCAGCTATATCAGTGTTCATGATGAAGTATTGTGGTATTGATATCCCCAAGAACAGAGAAAGGCCTAATATGTAGATGTTTCGCATGGAATTTGGATTTGCAAATTGGATAAATGAAATCCCTATAGCAGCTGCGGTAAAATAAGTACACTAGCAATTAGCAAATCAGTACTTGCTTCTTAAGAAAACAACGAAGAGGTCCAAAAGCTGCACTATGCACAAAAAGAGACTCTCACCAACAATGGCATATAGCACACAATATATGGCGGCAAATATTGGCAAAGGAATTGATGCAAAGAAGGCGCCAAATTTTCCTGAAAATAGAAATTCTTATCGTACATTTGCACAGGCTCAATGAGAGACAAAAAGCAAATGATAAACATGAAATCTAACCAAATATTGAGAAGAAAATCATGAAGGCAGTAGAAATCTCAACAACTCTTCTGCTCCCTACACGAGTTAGCCCAAGAAGACCAATATTTTCACTGCATTTGGTCCAAATATAAGTCAAATGGCATAGACGAGAAAGTGAGACAGATTAAAGTAAATGTATATAACAAGCATGATCCAGTAAGAATCCAAGATGCATATTATCAAAGAGCTGCAACCCCTTACACAGATGCAGTTGTGCCACCTAAAGAGCCAAATATCCCATCGAGCAGTTGGCCTATTCCCTGCAAATCAGAGAACGCAGTCAAATGCCTATTCAAGAGAACAGTATGCGTTAAGAGATGATATCATAGAGACCATATTGAAACCCAGAAATTCTTGGTGACCCAAACCTGCAAACCAATGCTACGGCTCACTACATGAGCAGGCGGTATCGTTGCACCAGCAAGCCGTGATGCTGCATAAAATGCTCCAGTGGACTGCACTACAAACTCATAATGTAAATAACAACAAAAGAAGGGAAAAAAAAGTGAGATCTAGCTAAATCTATCCCCACATAATACTTCGCACAAATGATTTGATTAATCTCTCAAAATTTATATGGAGAATTTACCACAGGTAGGTAAAGATAAACAAGTTCCTCTAAAGAAATCAACTACACATTCCTCACCCCCAGGGACAAAAACACCAATGCAAGAGGAATAAAAGAAAAGCCAAAAAGACTTTTCATCAAACTGTGAATATGGAAAAGAAATGTAGAGCAACTATACCTCTGCTGAAGAAACAAGTGCAGCTCCCATCATTCCAAAGACATGGCTCGCTCTAAATATAGGGGTGCCCCATTGAAATGGGTATGGAATTTTGACCCTGTAGTTGAAGCAATAGAAGTATAAATCCTAGAGAGAGGTCATTTGCAGCGGCATCAGCACCTTACAATCAAAGGCATACCAAGGAGCAGATGAAATTAGGACTGATCGGTCAGTGCGACAACTCAGCTTAGTCTGCTGCCGGACATTGTTGTAAGCACCAGCAACAGTAAGAATAGCAGCAAAAGCCCAGATAATTCCAACACATAAGAGCAAAGCAAATCTCTCAAGTATTGAGCGAGTAAGTGGATGAATGTGTTGTAGATACTATAGACAAAAACAGACAGTTAGATAGAAGTATCACTATTAATGATTTTCTCAAATAGAATTAGCAAATGATATTTACTTGTTGACTGATAACCAGCAAAATTAACATGGGAAGGCCAATCTCCACACAGTTACCAAGCTGTAGATAAAACAGGAGAACACATAAGAGGAAATAATGATTCAAGTTATCAATATTAAGAAATTGTAAATTTCATGAAAAGGGGCCTAATACCTGCGGGAAGCCTCTAGCAAACAGACCAAGACCAAGAACACAAACCACTGGCACTATGACGACAGGACTGAAAAGCCTACAATAAAGCAAGCCAAATAAATATTTTCTTCACCATGCAGGCAGACATGCTTTTATCTAAAGCAAAGCGAAAGGAGAGGACAAGAGGAAGGAAGAAGAAAGAAAAGCAGGGAGGGTGCCAGAACAGAATATTGCAGAACGTAGTGATTTACTAGATAAGCATACTGCATTTATGTACCTGGTAAGATTACCCCAGACCCTGCCATATCCAAGAATAATATTGATGAAGGAAGACACTATCAGTGATCCTTGAACGGCTCTCATGGTATGGGTAAATCTCTACAAGCACCCAGATTAGAGGAGAGAAGCCACAACCATTCAATATACAGCTTGACAAACGAAATAATGAAATAAAATGAAATAATGCTTCACGTATGCGAACAAGGCTAAGCAAAAGGGGTATAGCTATGTGAAAACTGTGTCTATGTAGAAGTTGATTCCAGAATGAATTTGCAGACCTCATGCTCCGAGTCGAGGTTACTGTCGGAGAAGTCGTTGATAGCTAGCAAGACAGATATACCATAGGCAAATGAAGGACCCATTACTGTAGGAAGTCTGGTTCCGAGTAAAGTTTGCAGAAGTGTGTTTATGCCCGACATGAAAAGCATAGATTGGATTACTCGAGCTTTATCACCCTGGTCATAGTACCAACAAAATAAGACCATTTAGATTAAATTTAACTTCTCTGCATTGACGTTAAACACTCTATATTCAAGAGGTGATAAAGCTTACATGGCCACCGCCCATTCGAGGCACAAGAATGCTGGCAATCATAACAGTAGTTCCAAGCATAACAATGTAGTGCTGAAAAGCCAGTAGCACAGTTTGCGCTGCAAAATGTGAATCAACACATAGTGAAGGATACCACCCATATCCAACTTCATAAAACATATATATCACTCGAATTAAATCAGTTGAGATACCGGGCATGAAATCGCAGAACCCCAGGAAAAGGAAAAGTGGACAAGAATCTGAATTCGAAATCTATTTACTTCATAAAAAGTAAGTTACACATACAGTGGCTGGTATATAATTGGAGTACTTTTTGTATAAACATAAGCCAAACTACTTTTTACATTTGTTGTGCAGTACATGAAACTCAAACAAAAGTGGGGAAAAAGAAATTTATTTAATTGGCTTTAAAGGCAAAACTCTCACAACGATGAACGAACTACTTTTATCAGTTACAAAAGAAGGATCAGTTAAATCTTTTTATACTTTGCATGTTGCAGTAGAACACCATAATAAAGTCAGTGCATTTTCTATACAAGATTACTTTTTTAACAAAGCCTTCGGACTAATTTTATAAATTTAACGCATCCGCAATGAAAACCGAGAAAAATAGGACTGCATATTTCAGACAGAGAAAGAAGGAACTCACGCCAGGAGGGATTGGAGTGGATGCAATAATGAAGCTGAAGGAGTTGTTCTGCAGGAGGAAAAGCAGGACCTCTGGCAGCACCAAGAGGAGGCACTGGTCCCGGAGGGGGCTGAGGCGGCGGTGGCAGGTGGTTCTGGTTCCCCGTTTCCACCATCTTTTCTCTTTTACTGTTCTACTCTCCCGATGCGATCTTTCTACTCAAAGTGGGGATATCTCCTCTCCCCAGTCCCTTCTTTCTCCGTTAATTCTAAATCCCAATCACCACCGACTCGAATAGGAAAAGAAACTCAGAAAATCTCCAACGGGGCATTCGAAATAAACAACTATAACCCAGTAAATTACTAAGTGGGATTCTCAGTTCAAACTTGAAAGCTGAAGATGAGAATTTAAGAAATGAAGTAAATGCAAATCAGATCATAAATGTTTGAAGAAAGAAAACAAGTTCAAATTTAGTAATATAGTATAAATTCTGACAGGATGAAAGAGAAAGAAAGAGCAGAGTGAGAGAAGCGGGGAGAAGAATGAGGAATGGGGGAGGTGGAAACCTGAGAGAAAAAACTTGGATTGCGTTCTTGTTTTGTCCGTTTCGAGGAACATAGTGCATGGGTTGGACTTCTAACTTCGAGGTGTAAGTCCATAAATACCCTCGAACTGTACTCTATAACGGTTTTGCCATCTTGAACCTTCTTTGCGCATATTCACATTTTCTCCCTCTTCAATTACGATGCAAAGAATTGGCAGGAAACGAAATTCTTTGCGGCGACTTGGAATTTTCACTTTTTTATTTACAATGAATGAAAATAGTATATTTAGATTATAATTTAAAGTGAAATGTCTATTATCTTTTCAATTTTACTAATGAAGTTTTACGTTAGGATTTTGGAAGAGGAATAATAATTTAGAAATTAAAAAAGTTAAAAATATTAAGTTTTTAATATATATATATACTTCTTAAATATTTAATTCCAAAAAAATTACAATTAGTAATAAAAAATTAATTTGAAAAATAAAAAAATTAGTGTAAAAATTTTCATACACAAAAAGAATTAACAAAATACAATAAACGTATTTAAAAATTTCTATCTGATCACTTAAATTATATTTTATTTTTTACTTAAAATTTTATCTTTTATGAAATTAAATTAAAAATTTTCAAAGTAAAATAGTATCCGAGCGATCTCGCAGAATTTGGATCCTGTCCTGTCCTTTTTGCAGGATATATTTTTAAAAATTCGAATATTTGTAAAATTTCGGCAATCGTTGGATCAGATTTCGAATCTGATTCAACAATCCAGATTTTGTCCTGCACGTCCTGCAAAAAGGACGTGCAGGGATCCGGACTGGATCTCGCATGGGCGAACCTTTAAGGGTGTGATTGGATAGAGTTTGGTTTTGAGATTTTTTATCTTGGATTTCAGGAAAGAGAATTTTTTGTGAGAGAAAAAGTAAAATTTGAGATGAAAAACTGTATTGAATTTCGTGCGAAATCTTGTCCAACATACCCTAAAACCGTAAATAAAAGTAAAAGCATGAATTCACAACGACGTAATTAGCAGGTGAAGGGATGTTGGCAAATCAAAGACTGACAATCAGCCTTCAGCAGTGATCCCTAGTTACGATGCATTATTATCTTCAAGAGTTCTCCATGATAATGTCTGCCATTAGCTTATGAAGCTGTCCAGTCTTGTCTGATTCATAACCTTATCCCCAACCCCTCTCCTCCCCAGCCTGAGGCAAAGCTTTCGAAGACTCTTCTCATATTCCAAGGGCCGCTGATTTCCTTTAAAATTAAATTTCATTTCGATATTCCTCCATATATTTTTAGGTATATTTAAAATTAAAATTTTTTATAAATTTTAATATAAAATTTTTATTTTTATAAACTTTAAAATTAAAAATTTTAAATATAAACTTTATTCAGATATAATTAAATAAAATTTAATTTTATATTTTTATTTTAAAATTTAAAAATATATATATATTACATTTTAAATTTTAAATTTAATTAAAAATAACATATTATTTAATCGTAACTTTAATATTTTATAAAAATAATTTATTTATAAACTTACTTGCATTGATGAACGGAGCAGATAGTGAGGCGGTTGGAATGAGGGAAGGATGGCATAATCGGCAATTTCGCGGAAAGTAGGTGCCATGTTGGAGATCAAGGAAGATGCCGTCACTGCACCGCCAAAGTGTGGAGAATTTTTGAACTTCGCGCCAGCACGTGGACGTAGCATGATCACTGGGGACAAAGTTAAACTCATGCCATGCTGTATCCGATTGTGTAATAAAACTGCTAAACAAAACAATATCAAAACTGAAGTTGTATTTAAATTAGATTTTTTCCAATATCAAAACTGAAGTTTTCAAGCGGAGCAAGAACCAGAGTTGCTTTCCTCGTCCACGGCAGAGATCAAATGCTCAGCAAGCATCAAAGAGACGTCATTTGGGTTGCTGGTTGATTGTCAGAGATCCATTTGAGCTGTGAATTGTTGAGTTTCTGAGATCACAAGAGAATTTGCTCGCTCAATGCTGGTAAAGTGATGAACAGAGAGCACGGGGCCGTTTTTTCTGGATTTAGCTGTCCAAAAGCCCGGACTTCAGGAAAAAGAAAATTGAACTTGCTGTAGCATCTTAGCTACTTGAATAATATACTTCGTGATCCAGAGGCCAGGAGGAGCCACTGAGAACTTGGGCTGCAGCAGCAAAAAACGTAACAGGATTCAACAGATGGACTGGCTCCCTGCCCACTCGATTAAATTAATCTAATTCGGTTTTGAATTTTGTGTTTTAATTTTTAAAAATTTAAATTCAATTTTAATTTTCAATTTGAATTAAATCAAATAAAAGACTGCTGTTTTTAAACTATAATTAAATATAAAATTTGATTTGGATCAAATTAAATAGAAAAAATTAAAAAATTTTCTTTGAATTAATAATTAAATAATAAAATTAATTAAGTTTGACAATAATTAAAGTTGTTTCACAATTTTAAAATATTAAAATTTATATACTTTTACAGATATTATTCAAAATTAATAATTTAAAATAAATTAAATTTTAATTAAAACTATTTTAAAATATTAAAATACTTAATTTTTTATATTTTTATAAATACTATTTAAAAATTAATAACTTAATCTAATATAAAATATAATCAATGTCATTTTAAAATTTAAAAATCTTAATTTCATATATTTCAATTTTTTTTTTCACATCAAATTAGGTTTAGTTAAGTTTTGTAAAAAATTATAAAAAACTAAATTTTCTTCAAATAATAAAAACCGAATTTTCTCTATCCAGAATTAGCAATCCAAGACATCCAAATTCTAAGCTAGCACTTCAATTCGCCAAATACTAGTGAGATACAATACTTAATAATAATACAAGGAAGCAGGATAGAAGTAGCTCCCGGGAGGGGTAGAGGACATGATAGCTGAAACAAACCATCAATTACATACAACAGCAACAGCAAAAAAGACGGTTGTGTGTAACTCCTAGCGCCAATTAGTTGGAGATTAAGAAATTATCGGATTAAGTACACTTCCTATGAACAGCACCACTCCCGTAATATCTTCTCTTATTAGGAAGAGGAATGGGTGATCAGCGACAAAGTCTAACTTTTCAAAAGCTGCCATACATCTCAGCTTTATCACCCCAACAGTGGCTGCACCTGCTTCAGTGCCTTCCTCATTAACCTCAACAAAGGATTTATGGAAAATGCTTGAAACACACAGATTCTGATTCACAGAGGAATCCACCATTTCAGTGAGGTCTCCCCCGGAGAAAGGCAGCACTATCCCCAGTTCTTTTAGAAGTTTAGAAGCTTCGAATCCAAAGGACATCTTAAATTTGGGAATCCGGAAGTCCCCTACTTCCACCTCCATACGAGGCAAATGACGCTCTAAGAATCCAGGCTCAGAACCAACTCTGTCTACTAAAGCTGGCAGCCCATCCTTGGCATCAGGGAGAAAGAAGTACATGGAGAAGCGACGCTTATCCTCACCTTGTTTATAAGAAAGACCCAAAACTTTAAAGCCATCAAAGGCACTTATATACTGTTTCTTTTTGCTTGTCATGAAGGGCACTTGAATTGGGCTGCCATTAAGGAGGTGGAACTCATGCTCCTTTGTCAGAGATGCATCAAACTTTTCATTCCAGGTTCCTTTATAATACAAAGCATTCGCAAAAATAAGCCTCGTTGAATGGTCTACAGAGCCAGGAGGAAGAATCTCTTTGATAAGACCATTTGTCCCTGTCTCAGCCCATAAGTTTACTTCATTCGCCACCTCAACAGGCTTCAATATAACCAACAGAAAATTCCATAACGTTAGCAAAGTTATTGCTAGAAGAGTAAGAGACTCTGTTATCTATCTTTTTTCTTTCTGCTATTTAATGCTATGGCCCGTTAGCAGAAAAATTGCAGAACAGCCTAATAAATCATCAATAGATAGGGTGCCATGACTTCCCCAGCACAACGAGTTACTTGCAAGAAACCAAGATCTCAAAGAAATTCTTAGGAATCAGTTTCCACTGTGCAATTAATAAGAACCAGCTATGCAGAGAAGAGGTCGGTTCAAGCAGCCAAAGCAGAGAAGAAGTTTAGCAAAGCACAGATACAAGTTATATCATGGACAATATCATTTCATTTCCTCCCATGCCTGGGGCTGGAGGAATCAAAAACAATAAATGAATAAGGAAAATGCTGGAAAGCAGCAAGCAAAGAATGCAAAACCGAAAGGAATGTATAAAGGAACGAGAGTAAGTAAAAATATCTCGAAGATGTCCAGTCAGATACTTTTTCTCAGCGCAGGTTGGTTGTCTAATTCAGAATGGGCTAATAAATTAGGAATTGATGTTCATATATTAAGAGGTAGCTCATGAAACAGGGCATCTGTAACATGGTTCACCATCGGCAATCTAGCACGAGGAGAACAACTGAAGAAGATAGCGATTTGCCAATAAAAATTTTCAGCATCTTCTTTCAATTTCTATGGATAATGAAGCCTTGAAAGGGTAACCTACTGGCCAACCGACTAGCTAACTAGACGCAAGGCCCTCCTCAAGGAATTCCTCCTTTTGCTTCTTAGCCTAAGGGATATTAGATCCCCTAAAATTCCTTGCAAAATCTAGCTCTAGATTTTACTATAATCACAAGAAGAAGACAACTACATATTTCTAATTGTCGCTTTATTCTAGCACTTGGACAAGACAACAAAAGAATTCCTAATTCATGGGAGGGGGCATGCCATTGGTTCATTCATTAACAAAGTATGCAAAAAAGAAAGAAAAGCTCATGAATTTTGAAAAGTAAGAATGGTACAACAGTGAAAACTCGTTTCTGTTCACTTGACACTTGCACTCGCACCTCCATCTGATACCAAGATACAAGAGCAGAAGCAAGTACTAGGGGCCAATTAGAAGACAGTGTAGCACATCATAATTAAAGCCTCAACCTTTAGTAAGAAGAAATAATAGGCAAAACGTTTTAGCAAGTGAAACTCATTCGGCATAAAAATAATAAACAAAATGCAAAATAACCAGGTTGAGGATGAAGGTATTGAAGGAAGAGAAGAGAGTTCTAACCTTTTTTTGAAAATCTACTTCATTGGAAGCGGCCTTGTAAACGTCATCGACGATTCTTTTAAAAGATGGCTTAAGAGGCAGCGACTGATCAACCCAGACGCCGTTTGCAAATGACAAGAGAGGACCACCGGAGGGGCCGCCGTCGGCAAAGACAACGGTTACGAGCTGAGAGGAGAGAGAGTTGATACCGTCGATTGACTTTGACCTGAGGAAAGATAGAAGCTGCTCTTGGGTTGGGCCTTTGGAGCCGGCGGCAATGAGGCCCAAGACGACGTGAATCGAGAGCGGCGAGAAGATAGAGTTGCTGTCCTTGGCCTCAGTGGAGATCAAGTGCTTGGAGAGCATGAAGGAGACGTCGTTCTGGTTGCTGATTGACTTCCGGAGGTCCATTTTCCGGTCTGAGATGTGGAGACTGGAGTTGCAAAGCACAAACTGATTCGGAGAACGATGAGTCAAATTGGTTGCTTTCTTTTATGCTCGGGACAAGTTGAGTCTTCAGAGCAGGTTATATATAAAATAAAAATAAAAATAAAATACCACAGGAGAATCGCATTCGCATCTTGAGAAACTTTCGGTTTTGAAGATCATGCTCTGCGCGTGGGCCTATACGTGTAAACTTATCGTCTCCGTGTTGCTCTTCAAGCTCAGACAAAGTCAGAGGAAAGGGTCGAATCCGAGGGGCTTCTTTGACCAAACTATCTACTGCTGCCTCGGTTAAGAAACGATTTTAATTTTGATTTATTTTAAAATACAATTTTACTTTTAAAAATATTACACTTTGGTAATTCCCTTAAAAGAAAACTTTCGCAATTAATTTTATTGAAGACATATAAAGTTAACTAAAACATTATTAACTTTTTAGTTAATAAAAAATATTATGATAATTTAATTACGATAAACTATCCTACTTAACTTTCAAGATTTACAAATGAAAAATCTACTATGCAAGTATATTTGAGTTACAATTCAATTCAATTTTTTTAAAATTTTCTCTTCTTTTTTTTTAAATTTTAAGTTTCCCATATTTTCTCATCAAAATCAAAGATAAACCTTATTAAAATATAAAAATTTTTAAAAATATTTTACTTACTTTGAGTTTTAATCCAATTAGGAAGTTAAAATATATTTTCACTTCTTCACATCTCTTTCTTTTTTAAAAAAAAATGATTGCATCTCTTACTAACTCTGTTCACACTTCTTCTATACTCTCATGCGTATCCCTTTTGACGGAACCAAGATTTTTTACAATTCTGTTATAAATATTAATTTTTTTTTTTGGTTTCTTCATCACATTTTTCTTCAAACTGTCATCCTTCAACATTTGTAAATTTTTTTATATAAGATAATATAGATTTTTGTTCAATCAAATTTGGTTTCGTCTATGCTATCCTATCGTTGCATAAAAGATCCAGGCGGTGCATCCTAAGAAAATTTTGAAAGAATGAGATTGGATTGATTTTTTTTTTTGAGATTAAATATATTATAAATAATAAAATAAATAAATTATTTGTGAGAGAAAAATAAAATTTAAAATAAAAAAAAGTGTAAATTGAAATTTTGTTGTTAAAATGTCAATGCAGGTGGGCCCAAAAGGAGAAAGAATCGATAACAAAAGAGGTTGGGTCGCCCTGGAAACCAGAAATGCAATTCTGCAAGAATTGAAGAAGAGCGACGGTGAGCCCCAGCTTGGTGCTTACGATCGCTTATATATGCCAAAGTGAACGTACATGTGGATCAAGTCCTGCAGGGGAATGGGGATATGATTCAATTATTCTAAAGCTGGTAACTGGTAAGAGGCTACGTGCCCCCGTCCCTGGGTTCTGCCCTCGTTTCTCTTTCTTCTCTTTTTCGCTTTTTTTTTTAAAATTTTTGATAAATTCTCTTTTTTCTTTTATTACTTGGAATATTCATATTTATAGGATTCATGTAGTCCCCATGATACGGTTCAATCGTCGATGAAATTGTGCCCATCAAACTTGATCCAAGATTAAGAAGCGGCAGGATTGTCATGTCTTCTCCTATAAGGAACAGAAGTGGATGATCTGCGACAAAATCCATGTTCCGAAATTTTACGTTCAAAGACTTGAACATTAGCACGCCAGCAGTAGCAGCTGCTGCTTCATTAACTTCCATAAAGGATTTCTGGAAATAATTGAAACGTGCAAGTTCCGGTTGACGGGGGAATCCACCATCTCGGTGAGGCCTTCCCCGGAGAAAGGCATCACCAACCCCAGTCTCTTCAGAACTTCGGAAGCTTCAAACCCTAAAGTTACCTTAAATTCTGGGATCAAGAATTTGCCAACGCCCACCAAGAAACATGGAAGCAACGCCAACTCTCTAAGAATCCAGGTTCACCATCGATTTTGTCTACTAAAACTGGCAGCCCTTCCTGGTATGTGGAAGAAAGATGTACATGGAAAAGCGACGGTTTCCTTCGTCTTGTTTACAAGGAAGGCGCAACACTTTGAAACCATCGTAGGCGCTCACAAGTTGTTCCTTCTCGCTTGTCACGAAGGCAGCCCGAACTGAGCTGCCATTCAATGGAACTTATATTTCTGGGTCGTCGATGGATCGAGCTTTTCATTCCGGACTACTTTGTAACTCAGAGCACCTCCGAAAATAAGCAATGTTGTATTATATATAGAGCCAGGAGAGCAACCGGTCTAGAGTAGGGCCTCTGGAACCTGCATCAATGAGGCCCAATATAAGGTGGATGGACCTGTATCTCGGTGGCTATATTTCCCAATTTGACAAAAGTGGGAAATTTGCTTGTTAATAAAGCAAAAATGGATAGGCCCAAAGAAAAGACATGTCTGGGCTGGGGTGTGCTCCGGATCCGTTAGTCAAAGCTTCGGCCGAAATTCACAGTAATTTTTAGGTGATGGTTTGGCCCATGGAAACTTAGGCTCGTTAAGATACATATTAGCCATTGTTTAATTGGATTTGTGTTTCAGTACAAAAAAGTGTGTTTCTACTTTTGCAAAAGGGTTGTAATTTGCGAGAAAAGAAACATGAACTGAGACAAAAGTCAATCCGAGTAAATTAGAGAAATTAGATTTTTTTTTCTTTAAACATTACATTTATATAGAATTTTACACCGACACACTTATATTAAATTATCTTCAAAGGTGCATAAGACATGAGAGTCAAGTCATTGGTATAACTTACCAAATTGGGCAGCCTCCATAAATCTCACTCATAGTTTTTGTGTGAAGTAATCTTGAAAAACTCAATTCTCGGAATGGTAACATCATAATTTGCTTCACTCAGAAAGAACCACTGCACCTTCGTTCCTAGACAAATTCCACCGGAAAAACTACATCCTCTTCTTCCCACCTCATAGATTACTAGTTATGAACAACATTGTTTAGATCACTGAACCTACCTTCACTTCAGGTGCAGTGTGGGGTCTGTGGAGAATCAACAGAAAGGAAGATAGTTTCACCATTTTGTAACTGAGGTGGTAAACGAAGATCAAGCGCATGGTTCTGGATGTGATAAGCCATTTGGTAATCAGGGGTGGCCATGAAAGTGCTTTCAAGCTCAGGACCAGTGATCTAGATCTGGACTTGAAAACTAGTGGGGAGTGATGGATCATCAAGAATTTTTTTCCTTTCTTCCAACAATATTTGTACAGCAGTCAATAACTTCTCTTCATTTTTACCAAGAAATTCACCATTCACACTTATAATTGTAAAAATAATACTATACAACTATAGTCCAACAAGTTAATCATGTCTTTTGAAATTAAATTATAATAACCTAAATATGTGGAATGAAAGTCAATAGTGTAATACAAGGTGTGCAGTGATTTACTCTCACCCTTTCAAGATATATGCTTTATTTTTTTCTAATGTATTTCAATATATATATTATTTTTTATATAAATATTTTATTTATTAATTTGTTTTAATTTTACCTTTATTTTTAACCAACTATTTAGATATTTTTGCTAAGAATACTGTTAGTTTTCTAATCATTTGCTTAAAATATTAATTCTTATTATTAAATTTAAATTTAATAAACTGACCAATCATTTTTAAATAAGAATATTTTAGATATATATCAAAATTTTTTATTAAATTTACATAAATTATAATTTTTTGTATAAAGAAAAATAGGTCACACGTAGACTTTAGTAATGATGGCCATTATTTCGACGGCATTAGTATTAATTAGTGTGAGGTAGTTATGTATGCCAAATAGTCAACAAAAGGCTAATTCTTTTGTTGGTCTTTTTTTTCTCTTTTTTAATAGAAACCCCCCCCCCCCCCCCGGGCGGCGAAAAAAAAACCACCAACATCCCAAAGGCGTGCTGGGAAATAGTAGTGGGATTTAGTTAATGAAATGTTGTCAAGCCTTTGGAGTTGACTTCAACTGATTTAGGACGATAGATTGATTAAATTTATGCCTTTTTTTGGCTCCTTTGGTTGGTGTGCTATTATCTTCCTCTTGTTTAATTTTCCCGTATTTAATCTTCTAATGCTTGATCGCTACTCAGTCTCCTCAATTTCCTGATTCTAATGTAATTTATTCATGACGTTCCAAGGAAATTGTGCCAGTCGCCTTAGATTGATAAAAAGAAGCCAAATCCTTGACTTGAATACAAGAGTTCCCTATCATAATTGCAACACGAGGAAAAAAAATCAAACGAGTCTGAACCCGTGAAATCAATAATGACTTTGATTTGTAGCATCTCTTGACCGCCATCCAAGATCGGAAATGTGAGGGCATCTTGTGTCTGCTTTAGCCTAAAAAATTCCATCCTATTTCATGCAATCTTTCCTGGAATCCACTTTGGGTTTAGGATTAGCAAAACCAAGTAATCATCCAATATACTTTATGAAGAAATTGAGGCCATTAGTTCATATGTTTCCAGCAACCAAAAAGCATGGAGTCTTGGACGGCCGAGGAAAGGATGGACGAGTCGATCCTTAGAAGGACCAAAAAACAACACAATTTTTTGGATGTCTAATTGGAGTAGTTCTAAACGAGCTGGGGAGATTACTCTCAATTAATAATTTTCCAGCTCTTTAGGTGATGCATTCGTGAATGTCTAGCCTGCCAATGTTGGTGGTTAAAGAATCCTTATATATATATATATACACACACTATGCTCTAATCCCAGAAATAAAAAATAAAAAAGGCAAAATTTATTTATTTTTGTATCTTAGTGCATGGAAACGACAGTATCGTTCTGTGGGACTAAATTAGTTGATTACTGGAAACTTTCAAAACATATCAAGTTGTGAACCGCAGAGATATCACTCTGACAAGTTTTTATCAGCTAAATTACGATCGGCTCTATTTGAATTGATTCAATACAAATTTTTTATTTTGAATATTATTTTTTTATAAACTATTTATTTTTATAAAATTTAAAATAAAAATTCTCAAATCTAAACATTATATAATCCAGTCCTATTCTAAAGTCATTCCATATTATATACGTCATGACAGCAGGCCTACGTTGAATCTCATTTCATGTATTTATCAGAACAAATGATCATATGTCCAGCCTACCTTACTGGCTTCCCATGTTTCTTCTTGTCCTGTCCTGTCCCCAACCACCACATACTCTGCATTTCATCTCTGACCTGCTATGGTTCATTATTCCTCCTCTTTTTTTTGGTAGTAAAACAAGTATTCTTGTTCCATTAATGTTGGTTTGAGGATGGATGCCACCAACATCAAGAGTTACATTAGAGACATTGGTGATTGGGATCATTATAATCTGGGAGAAAGATCCCATTTTGCCAAAAGCGAAGATGATGAATTCCTGGAATAATCTGTATTTAGAATCTGATAGAGAATGAAGGCTCTTCTTTTTCTTATCATAATCCTACAACTTTGTTTGAAGATGAAATTTTCGATTGATGATTTTGGATTTGACAAGTTTAAAATTATTCAGCAATCTAAAGAATTTGCTTGCATTATCTCTAACTGGGCAAAATTTCCAAAATTATATCCTACTCTAAGTCAAGTACACCCAAAATCAAATCCTGGTCTAAGTCAAGAATTCCGTTATTGTTACTTCATCGGCACAGACCCGCTGTTTCAAAAGGAATATCATTTTCCCGCAACCAATTACCCTTCTGACTATGGCTCTGCTTAAGAAATTGGCCTCTCCACAGTTTTAATTAAGCATACGTGACTAATAATTTCAAAATATATACACGTCAACTTTGACTCCATAGGATCAGAAAGTGAGTCCAATAATAAAGAAACAGAAAGAACACAATACTTGACCAAGTTTTCTCAAACGTATAGATGCCAATTGATTTCCTTTTCCCTGCTTGTTGTTTGTGTGGAGACTTGCTACGTTCTCTATATAAATAAGGCACCACAGGTTAGTTTCATCAAGCTGCCATTGATCTTCGAGCCATATCTGAGTTCCAGCTTTTTCATTGGGGGTGCTAGGCTAAGAAGGCTCCCAAAAAATGGTAAGCTCTTTCAAAGACTCTGCTTAATCTGAACAAAGGATGCGGTTCCAGCGCATTCCTCTTTTATTGTGCTCATGAAATCCAACATTTTCTTGTCCGAACTTGATAATGTCCTTTCCTTGTTCTTTTTCTTCTTCCTCGGAGAACAAGCACCGGCTCACTTTTTCTCTGTTTCTTTGTATCAGGACATTAGCAAAGATGTCAAGACTCAATCCAAGCATGGGCAAAAGCTCGGAGGAATAAGAGCTACGATGTTTGTATTTGGTAAACAACCTTTAAAACTTACCAGGATGCAATTGTCTTCCGGAATTTTTTTGCTTCTTGGATGAGTATTTAGTTCCCGTTCTCATCTCTTTACATGCAGCAATGGCGGTACTCGAGAATATGGGATTTATTGCAAATGCTATGAGCTTGGTGACTTACTTCTTTGGATTCATGAACTTCGACCTCACCAAATCAGCTACTACACTTACAAACCTCTTGGGAACAGCCTATTTACTGTCAATATTTGGAGGATTTATCTCCGACACCTACCTATCTCGATTCACGACTTGCATCATCTTTGGATGCTTAGAAGCAGTGGTATATACGTTAAAAGAACATAGTAACGTTTTTGTTGATTCACTGTACATGTCCTAACTATTGTATTTGTGTATCTATTTTCAGGGGTTTGCAATCCTAACAATACAAGCACATTTTCGTCAACTGAGGCCACTTCCCTGCAAGTACATGACCATAGATGTGACTAAATGCCAGATGGCAAACGGCAGACAAGAGGCAATGCTATATCTAGGTCTTTATCTCCTGGCATTGGGCACCGGTGGAGTCAAAGCAGCTTTGCCCGCTTTGGGTGCTGATCAATTTGACGCAAGGGATCCCAGGGAGGCTCCTAAACTAGCCAGCTTCTTCAACTGGTTGCTGCTGTCCATTAACACTGGAGCTATGGTAGGATTGACACTGTTAGTCTGGATTAGTGCCAACCACGGGTGGGATTGGTTTTTTGGTGTGTGTACGGTTGCTGTGATTATTGGTCTTCTCATCCTAAGCATGGGAAGGTCAATATACAGAAATAACGTGCCCCAGGGAAGTCCATTTGTCCGGATTGCACAGGTACAAATTGTGCTACAGGCACATCTGATATATGCCACATGAATGCACATAATCAACCAAACAAATTTATCAGAAAGTCACTTGCCTTCTTGAATTCAGGTATTCGTCGCAGCTATTAAAAATCGGAAACTTCCAGTACCACTATCAACAGAGGAACTACATCAGATTGAAAATGCTGGAAATGAAACTGAGGTTCTCGAGAGAACCGATCAATTCAAGTATGTTAGTAACAATTTTTCAACTCTAGAATTAGTACTTACAGTAATAATATTCTCTCCACCAACTAACCAAATTAAGCAAAACCCCGCAGATGCTTAGATCGGGCAGCAATTATTAGGACCTCGGCCTCAAGCACTGCATCAACTTCCACCAGTCCTGGACCCTGGAGCTTGTGTACGGTCACACAAGTTGAAGAAACAAAGATTCTCATTCGCATGCTTCCTATTGTTCTTAGCACCATCTTCATGAACACATGTTTGGCTCAACTTCAAACTTTCACAATCCAACAAGGCACAACCTTGGACAGGAAGATAGGGGGTTTTACAGTCCCAGCATCCTCAATCCCAGCAATTCCCTTGTTTATTATGTCCCTTCTTATCCCCGTGTATGACCGCATTTTTGTCCCAGTAGCGCGGAAATTCACTGGCATCCTAACTGGGATACGACAACTACAGCGGATTGGGGTCGGACTAGTACTGTCCATTATATCTATGGCCGTAGCTGGAGTTATTGAAACTCACAGGAAATCTGTAGCTCGTAAGCACAACATGGTTGACTCAATTGAACCATTGCCGATGAGCGTTTTCTGGCTAGGTCTGCAATATTGTATCTTCGGCATGGCTGACATGTTCACCGTGGTGGGACTGCTGGACTTCTTTTACGCAGAAAGCTCACAGGGGATGAAGTCACTGAGCACAGCCATCTCCTGGTCTTCAATGGCATTTGGATTCTTCATAAGTTCAGTTGTGGTGAATGTAGTGAACAAGGTTAGCGGGGGCTGGCTGGCGAGCAATAATCTGAACAGAGATAAGCTGAACTACTTCTACTGGTTGCTGGCAGGTTTAAGCGCGTTGAACTTTGGGGCATATTTGATATGTGCATCCTGGTACAAGTACAAAAAGGTTGAAATGAAGGAAATCGATGCTGATGGCAAGGTTGATGCTCAGGGCAAAGTATAAGGAGGCCCGGGTTAGGAGTCATATAACTTCGAGATGTGACGAACTTGTTCTTTCATAATTATGACCGACACAGAGACCATATCTTAGACGTATCCAATTTTAAATAAAGTTTTCAATAGTGCACGCTTAACATTGGAGATGTCTGGCTGATTGTGAAAAAGCATTCTCCATCACAGAAGCCAAGAAAAAAACAAGTCATCAGGAACCAAATAAGCGTATATGGAAACACAACAAGTAATGCTCCCTCTTGCTTATATTCCAGCGGAAACTGGAAAGGCCAAAAAGGTCACTGTAAATCAAGAAGCAATGGGATTTACCCAAATGGTTCTTGATGACTATTGTAATCCTGTGGCAATTGTAACTCTATACACTTCTTATTATGTTTAGTACATATTCTATCATAAAGGACTCTTAGTGCCTTATTCCAACTATATATGTCTTTCTTAAACTTCAAATCTTTTAGGTTGACCTCTTAGTATGTAAAATTGGTATGAAATTTAAAAATATACTAACTATATTGTTTAATACTTTATTATGGTGCTTCAGTTGTTATATCAAATATCAAGACCTAAATATTTTCCTTTGTTTTTTTTACACCACGAGATGCGGAGTGTGAATCGTACCAAATTGACAATGCCCTAAAAAGCAAATAGGTGTATCACAATTCCAGTAACCGCACGAGAACCAACACCCAAGATACTCAGTGCCTTCGGAAAATGGGCAGCTGCCAAGAGGGATCGCGTTAACTGGCCGACATAAAATCATGAACACCAGCTTCGTTTATTTCCCCACCGTTCTTGAGCTTCATTGGGAGGCCTATGAGAAGGATCTTGGTTAACATTAAGGGTTATTTGGAGGAGCTCATCCCAACCCTCATAATGATGCTCATTGTGCTGCTTTTCAGAACCTCAATGCTGCTGATATTGGAGTCCAAGCTCTCCGATCTTGCCTGTTGCTTTCTCTATTTGATCGATTCAAACGCTACCACTGCGTAATTTTATTAAAAAAACAATAGCCCAAGACAGGATGAGTAATCCTATGAAATAAGACTGTTGCTCTTTTCTCAAATTCTAATATTGGCGTCGAGCTTTCTAAGTATTAGACAATTATTTTATTGGCATCAATCAACCGATCCAAAAGGGACGTCATTTTCCTGCAACTAACTAGGCGGCTGGCTATGGCTCCCTGATTTGCGATCGCAACAAAGAAGGAGAATAGGTCTCGGCATCTTCACATTTTTAACTAATAATATGCCAACTAATAATGTCAACGAATATACACGTCAGTTTTGATACTAAGGAACAGAAAGAGAATCCAATCATAAGAAACAAAAAGAACCTATTACTTCACCGAGTTTTCTCAACTCTATAGATGCCAATTGATTCCCTTTTCTTTGCTTGTCAATTTGTGAAGACTTGCTGCGTTCTCTATATAAATGAAGCACCAGAAGTTAGTTTCCTCAAGCTCCTATTAACCTTCAAGCCACTTTGAGTTCCAGCTTTCCATTACGAGTGCTAAGAAGGGCTCCAACTGAAATGGTAACCTCTTGCAAGACTGCTAAATCCGAACTCCATTTTCGGCGCCTTCATGAAATCCGACATTTTCTTGTTCAAAAACGACAATGTCATTTCCTTGTTCTTTCTCTTTTTCCTCTGAGATCAACCGCTCGTAAGTTTAGGTTGCTAATTCTCTGTTTCTCTGTATCAGGAAATTAGCAAATATGTCAGAACTCAATCCAAGCATCGGCCAAAGCTCGGAGGAAGCAGAGCCACACTGTTTGTATTTGGTAAATTATCTTTAGAATTTACCAAGATTCAATTATGTAAATCTTTTCGAAAATTTTATCCTTCTTGGTTGAGCAGTTAGCTTTGACTCTCATCTCTTAATATGCAGCAATGGCGGGACTCGAGAATATGGGATTTATTGCAAATGGTGTAAGCTTGGTGACTTACTTCTATGGATACATGAACTTTGACATCACTAAATCAGCTACTACTCTTACAAACTTCTTTGGAACAGCCTTTTTACTATCAATTTTTGGAGGATTTATCTCAGACACTTACCTATCCAGATTCAAAACTTGCATTATCTTTGGATGTTTAGAAGCAGTGGTACTATATATCTTGTCTTGGTTTTTTTTTTTTTTCGGTGACTTCATTACTTTTTCTGACTGCTGTATTCGTGATTCCATTTTCAGGGGTATGCAATCTTAACGATACAAGCACATTTTCCCCAACTAAGGCCACTTCCCTGCAAGGACATGGCCATAGATATGAGTAAATGCCAGATGGCAAACAGCAGCCAATTGGCCATGCTATATGCAGGTCTATATCTGGTCGCATTAGGCACTGGAGGAGTTAAAGCAGCTTTACCCTCTTTGGGTGCTGACCAGTTTGATGAAAAGGATCCTAGGGAGGCACCTGAACTAACCAGCTTCTTCAACTGGTTGCTGATGTCCATAACCAGTGGAGCTATGCTAGGAGTCACATTCATAGTCTGGATAAGCGCCAACCAGGGATGGGATTGGTCTTTTGGCGTTTGTACTGTTTCTGTAACAATGGGTCTTCTCTTCCTAGGCATGGGAAGGTCCGTATATAGAAACAATATCCCCAAGGGAAGTCCATTTGTTCGTATTTCACAGGTATGAATGATGGCAAAGCACATTTGATTTATGTCACATGAATGCAAAAAATCAACCAAACAGGTTTAACCGAATCACTTGCTTTCTTGAGTCAGGTATTTGTTGCAGCTATTAAAAATCGGAAGCTTCCAGTACCGGAATCGACAGAGGAACTACATGAGATTCGTACAAATGACGCTGGAAAAGGAACTGAAGTTCTTGAGAGAACTGAGCAATTCAAGTATGTTGACAATTATTCAACTCAACAATCACTGGTTACAATAATAATATTCTAATTCAACAACTAACCAAATTGAGTAAAACTCCACAGATGCTTAGATCGGGCAGCGATTATCAGAACCTCAGCCTCAGTTATTGCATCAACATCTAGCACTCCTGGACCCTGGAGCTTGTGTACGGTCACGCAAGTTGAAGAAACAAAGATTCTAACTCGCATCCTTCCTATTATTTTGACCACCATTTTCATGAATACATGTTTGGCTCAACTGCAAACTTTCACAATCCAGCAAGGAACCACCTTGGACAGACAGATCGGAAGTTTTACTGTTCCGGCAGCCTCGGTTCCAGTGATTCCCTTGTTTTTTATGTCTTTACTGATCCCCCTGTATGAGCGAATTTTTGTCCCAGTAGCGCGGAAATTCACGGGCATTCCAACTGGGATACGACAACTACAGAGAATTGGGGTTGGACTAGTACTTGCCACTATATCTATGGCAGTAGCCGGAGTCGTTGAAACACACAGGAAATCCGTAGCTCGTAAGCACAACATGGTTGACTCCCTCGAACCATTACCAATGAGTGTTTTCTGGCTAGGTCTGCAATACTGTATATTTGGAATGGCCGACATGTTTACATTGGTGGGACTTCTAGACTTCTTTTACGCAGAAATCTCACAGGGAATGAAGTCCCTGAGCACAGCCATCTCCTGGTGTTCCATGGCATTTGGATACTACACAAGTTCAGTGGTAGTGAATTTAGTGAACAAGGTAAGCCGCGGGTGGCTGACGAGCAATAATCTGAACAGAGATAAACTGAACTACTTTTACTGGTTGCTATCAGGTTTAAGTGTGTTGAACTTTGGGGCATATTTGATGTGTGCATCCTGGTACAAGTACAAAAAGGTTGAGATGAAGGAAATTAATGCTGTGCCCAAGATGTCAGGTCAGGGCGAAGTATGAGGAGCCCCAGTAAGGAGTTAAAGAGGACCAAGAGAGGTATTCGAGTAGTTAGTTGTTCTTCTATCATGCCCCACTATGCTGTAATGCAATTTCAAGTGAGGTCTTGAGTAGGGCACGCCATTTATTTAAACACTCTACATGTCTGATAAATTGCGGAAAAGGTAACAGTAGAAAAGCATTCTTGATCCAGAACCAGAAGGACAAGAATAGACACGTTCACGGTACCAGGAACCAAATAAAGCACATATGCAAAGGCGATATAAAATTAAGGGCGTTTATTCAGTTTTTATTTTTAAAATTTTAATTTTAATTTAATTTTTAATTATTTTTGAAAATTAAATTAATTTAATTTTAAATAAAATTAAATTTAAATAAATTAATTCAATTTGTTTGCAAATTAAAATTATAAAAAAATAAAAATGTAAAAATACATTTATAATTTATTTTAAAATTTTAATTTTTATAAAAAAACACATTATGTAAAAATATATATATATATAAATTTTAATTTTTTATTCGATTTGAACACAAAAATTTAAAACTATATAAAATTATATATAATTTTTATAAATCAAACTAAAATATTAAAAACCAAATCAAAATAAAAATTTCAACTTAATTTTTTAAATTACAATCAATAATAATGCTCAATCCTACATAAAATGCCCCATTTCGCTACAGTCCAACGGTAAGGCCAAAACTGTCAAACAGAGGAGCACCGAGATTTGTCCCTATAGTCCTTGATGAGGATTGCAGTCCTATGGCAATCTTAAACTTATGCCGAACCATCTAACGAAATGATTGCAGGAAAGAACAGGACAAATATCAACACAAGAGATAATGATTATTTTCATGCATCAGCGAAAACAAAATTGGAACAATTACCACAAAGGGTGAAAAAAAAAAGAAAAACTAAAATGCAACAAAAATTAATCAAATAAGAACTTCAAAATCAATATCAGGTTGGATCATATCCTGTAAGGCAAGAGCTTCGTTCTAGAAAAAACATACAATCAGCATATTCAGCAAGCTTTTTATTTTCTTTCCCTTTTTTCCATTCTATTCGTATCACTTTACGAAAACATATTGGAAAAGCATCTGTACAAAAATGCTTATGGATTTTACAGATTTTTTAAATAGAAAAGCTAAAAGAAAAGTGATGTTGCCACCAAAACATGAGCTATGAACGTGATCAAAGAAAATGAACATATTTTCTACCATTTGACATCCAGTGTGAGAGCCTCTTGAGGGACAAGGATGGATGGGAAATTTGTAAAGGAAACATTTGACATCAAATTACTCCAAGCCTTCGTGTCTACTTGAATAAATGGCTTGACCTTCCTAATAATTAAAGGCTTCAAAGTCTCTGCCTCCATTCTCGCAAATACCTCAAACAATACACGCTCAACAGTAGGCTTTGTTCTCCACTCAGCTACTGTACTCCAGCGAGTATCATTGCTGCGAATATCTCGTTCAATTTCCACCTGGAAGCGATATAAAGATGACGCAATAATTTTTGCATTTAGTGAACCTGAACCTCCATTTTGTTTGATTCTGTGACCTACCAAACTCTGCATAATTTTTTCCAGCAAAGCCATTCTACTGCTCAGGGTATCCATTGACGACCCCCACTTTTTGTAGAAGTGCTTACTGTAACACTTATCTGACAGCAATTCAACTGCCCCCTCTGATGGGAAAAAAGATTCAATGTATGCCTCAGGGTTTCGAGTTCTGTAAGCGACTAGTGTTGCAGACCCTACAATGTGTATAGGAAGCCAAGCCATGGATAATGAAGGCTCAGAATATCCAACATTCTGGTTCACCATTCTTCGAGTATCTCTTGAGCAGAAAAGAGAAATTTCCTTGGCACCTTTGACTTCTACAGTGATGCCTTCCCTAACATAAATATGCTTTAATCCAGCAATGGAAGCATTCAGCTGAAAAATACATCAAGAAATATAAACTGTTAGAAGAACAGTCTAAAATAACACGAGTGCTTCTAATGTTGAAACAACATGAAGATATGTAATTTGAGATATGATGTATGAGCTAGCAGATACAATCAGCTGGAAGAAAGAATCTAAACCAGAGGGCCTCCAGTGATAAGTCTGTACCTATACTAATCTAAATTATAAGGCCTCGGATGATAATATACTACGGTCTACACATATACCCATACCACATACTCACCCAAGCAGAACAGAGTTACGCCAACAGCGACCCATGCCAGATAGGAATCAAGCAAACAAGAAGGGGAACAAGAAACGAAGACAGGAAAAACATCAGAATTTAATGGTACACTGACAAAATTCTCTTACGGAACATCCATCATTTATATATAAAAATTATAACAGAAACTTGTCACATTGTTTACGGTGAACATTAAAATTCATCTGTTAGATTCCAAGTTCCAAACAACGGGCAGTTTCTAGTCCAACTATCTTCTGAACATTTTTAACAGGTTAGTTTTCCCAAGCTTTCAGCAATAGGTACAAAATCTCAAAGTTATCAGATAAGGATGTACCAGTAAGAACTTACTTCTGAACAAGCATTAGATCAGAAACTAATCAAAATAAGTGTGGAGTATGCAAGACTTAAGTGAAGAATTTAATTGCCTAATGACTGAAGCAATCTTTTGTCTTAAACACACAGAGACTATCTACATTTTCTCTCCTTCACACAATTAAGTTCTAGATACAACTGCTTTTTGTTTCCAAACTGGAATTAGAAGAACCAACTTGGTTATTCTGCACGAGTTTTCTAACTCAATAAATATTTGTCTTTTTAAGGTTAACTGCTAATACTAAGGATTTAAAACCCATCCAAAGGAAAGAATGATATTAAGAAGAGTAAAGCCACCATCTTTTGTTAGTCACAAACTAGCATCGGAGTTACTGGCTCTTCTACTAAGAACACGCCGAAAAGCAAGCACAAAATGAAAAGTAGTGGAGAAGGAAAAATTTAAAAGAAACTTTTACCGGTAACACGAGACTGAGCTCATGATCGCCGCTAGCACGCAAATGAAAAGGGCCCTGGAATTTGAATGTGTCCAGCACAGCGTTGGAGCTGATTTCTGTGATCATATCTTCAAAAGCGGATTCCTTGTTTACTCTATGGATTTTCTTCCAGCGCGACACTTCATCCAACAGCTTAAAAACTAATTTTCTTTTCCCAAATCGAACTCCAAACTCATACATCTTGGCAGCACCAAATCTAACTTTCTCTACATCCAATTTTGAAATTCTAAGGTCCTCCGGGTTCCACTTTTCCCTGTCCGCAATCGCCTTCAATAAACCCTAAGTTAAGACAAAACAAAAATTGTTCAAAATTAGATAAGCAAACTGTATTAAACTCGGCAATCCGTAGATGAATGAGCAGTTAAAATATTAATTAACGAAGGCCGAGTCTACGGACACCGACTTTGAAGAAGGGGGAGGGTTGAGAGCGGTTGTAGAGCTCCTCCTCTATTATGGCGCCGGAGTAGGGATAAAGGAAGTTAGAGATATTGAGGTACAGCGAGGGTGAAGAACTTGAGAGAGGAAATGAAGAAAGAAAACTGAGAGAAAAGAGAGTGAAGAGAGATAAATTCAAAAGCATTATTATCGCCGGCAGCGTTTCGGGGTTACCCGGCGAGGAGAGCGACCTAGACGGGGATTCAGGGGAAAGGCTGACAAAAGCTCGAAACGACGCTACTTCAATCGGGGATCTGATTCGAGCTTTAAAATGACGGATACACCCTTCAATGTTTTTGGAATCTTGTAGTCCAATCCTTTTCAGGCTTTCGGACAGTCGTTTATTTTTCAGCCAAAAGAAAGGACTAATGAGTGCGACCGCTTGGAGATTTTAGTATATAATCTTGTGTCAAATGAAAATAAACAGCCTTCAAAAAAAGCGAAAATTATTCTACACAAATTTTTCTTAGTTCACTATAATTTTAAATTAATTGTTAATATCTCATTCTTTTATTTTAAAATATAAAACTTTTTAAATATTTTTTCTTAAAATATTTTTTATAAATTTTTTTAAAAAAATTATAATATTTTATAAATATAATTTTTAATATTAAAAAATAAATTAAATTAATTAAAAATAAAATAAAAATATTTTTTAATTTATATAAAAATATTTAAAAATTTTATATTTTAAAACGAAAAAAATATAAATAAATGAACTTGTTACCTTCTAATATCCTAGGTTTGGGAGTTTTTACACTTTAATTTCAAAATCGACTCCTTGCAATACCCTTGACAGTTAGTCAATGGTTACTGTCGTTTACCCGTTATTAGAATGTCATATCTATCCCTACTTATCAGATTGTCCATTCCTATTTTAGAGTTCATTGCAATCAACTACCCCTAAGTTAGGGGAATGTGCACTTCAATCCCACTTCTGCCAAATTATACATTAGTGGTCCTTTGACCTTTGTCAACTACTGGGTTGACACATTTGCCTCTGGAATTAAAACTAAATTTTTAAAAAAACTAAAAGAAAATCCTTACAAAATAAAATTCTTTCTTTAGCTTATCCTTTTCTTCTCCTCTCTTTTTTCATCTTTAATAAAAAACTTAATCACTCTCTCAAATTAAAAAAAAATAAAAATTATAACTACCAACTGATATTATAATTGACTGACTTTGTAATGAGTTCTACCAACATTTAACCTTTTTATTTTTTCTCGTTGCTCAAGTAACCATAGTCAACCTATCCTCTATCCATATTTCTTTCCCCTTTTTATAACCTATCTTTTGTCATTGGCCTTTTAATCTTTCTCTTACTCATCTCTTTCCCTATATCCAATTAAAAATTAGATTTCTTTTTTATTGTTTTCTTCTTTTCATTTAATTTTCATGACTGGTATTTTCACTAACACACCAATATATTAAGGATAAATGAATCAATTAAACCATTGATCTATAATAAATGGACCATAGATACATAATTTTGAAGTAGGACTAAAATGCAAGACTCTCTTAATTTAGAAGCACTTGATTGTAATTAACCCTGTTCCCACCCCATAATTTGGATGGCATTTTCCTTTTTCTATTGTAAAATAGGATTTTTTTATCCATCTAAATAATTCTTTCAACGGAATCAAATGTGAGAACAAAAGGGTCATTTTTTAACATTGTGAACAAAAATATAAGGAGCCTTTAACCTAACACTGTCAAACGGGTCGGTCCGTTTCAGCCCGCACGGGCTGAACAGTAACACGGGCTACAACAGGTTAGCCCGTTTGGCCCGCGGGCTGGAAACTCCCAATTCGCGGCCCGCTACAGTAAATCCGCCGGCTAAACGGGTTAGCCCGCGGAATTTACAAAACGACGTTGTTTTAAGATAAAAAATTAAAAGCGTCATCATTTTGAAGAAAAAAATTAAAAAATAATTTTAAAAATATCGAAACGGCGTCGTTTTGAGGAAAAAATTTTAAAAAAATTTAAAAAGAAAAACGAGCTGGCCTTTAGCCCGCGGGCTAAACGGAGCGGGTCAAAAAATTCGCGTTAAAACGGGCCGGTATTCTTTCGGCCCATATCCGTCCATATTCTTTAAAAAAGGGTCGGCCTACGGGCTGAGGCCCGTTTTGACATTACTGCTTTAACCAAAACATATTAAAATGCAATAAACCTTAAATTAATTTTGAAGAAAAATTGACAGTTAAGAGTGTGATTGAATCTATTTTTTATTCTAAGAATTTTATTTATGATGTGATTGGATAGTGTTTGGTTTTAAATTTTTTATCTTATAAAAGTTAAATTATTTTAAAAAAATATGACTCTCATATTTAAAATTTTAAATTTAATTTTAAAATAAAATATTATCCAATCCCATCCTTAAATTTCATAAAAAAACAATTATTCGTAATAAAAAAATAAATTTGAATCTAAAATTATACCTTAACAACAAAGGAAAGCTATCCCTTCCACCATCAAGATGCAAGAATTGGTGGAAAAAGACAGATGCAAGGCATGAAAAGTCAACACCGTTTTCCAAACAGCGGTCTTTGTTAACTCTCCATGATTATAAACTAGTATATCATTGTAACAATGCTTTTTAATGAAATTAAAAAACATTTGAGTTTAAAATTTCTTTATATCAATTTTTATAAAAAATAAAATAAACAGTTTATAAAATTAAAATTAAAAATTACAAAACCAATCCAAATACTCCCAGAGAAAAAATATCGAAGTTTACTTTGTCTGACTACCATCTACGAGGAACGGCTGCGTCAACTCGGTAACATTGAATCTACCGTACAAGTTTCGGGGAAAATATGCTATTAGCTAGGATTGAATCCTAAATCCACTGCCTTGACACATGAAAATCTCTTTCACAGGATTGTAGATTGGCCGTCTAAGCCAAACATAGGTGGAGAAAGAAAATTGCTGATCAAAAAATGCAGATTCGTCTGATTACCGACTGGCTGAACACAGACTCGTCAAGACATAGACGAGTCAAAGGACTTCTACATCCATTACCCAGATCTTTCCAAAGATGGAATATGAAAAATTTTATACAATCTAACAAGAATGCAACAAGCAGCCAGCCGCTGTGTTAGGCTATCGGCGATGGTTGTAATAACAAGCTGAAAGGGAAGGTCCATTCCGAACACAGATTTAGATTCAGCCACATTACGCCCGGGGGGGGGGGGGTGTAAGTATTCACAGCGGCTCATAGATAAGCATAAAAGTTGAATGAATAATTGGTAAAAAGACCTGAAGGGTCAAAAAATTATTGGCATCCTCCGTAAGCACAGGTGCCAAAGAGTAGTATAGATGGCATTGTTCCTTGCAGGTTACGCTGAAGACTGGAGATGGGCAAATTATCAAGAAAGCGCGACAGTGTTCTTGGTTGCAGTTGAGTCATGCAGAGTGTCGGATACTCTAGAAGGAGGCCAGTACCGGAAGACTGATCTACCAATAATGTTCTTTATAGGAAGGGGACCCCTGAAAATAACCCAGAGAGACAATAGTTAGAAGCTAGTTTCTAATAGTTTCAAAGCATTGAAGAAATTAGTAAAAGTTGCAAGCCCGGAGCACTTCTTAATTTTCCTTCCTGCAATTGAAGTTATGCGTGTAACAAGAAACATTTAGGGTGTATTTAGATTGTATTTGGTTGAGAGAGATTGTCTTAGGTTCCGTGAAAGTAAATTTTTTGTGACAGAAAAAGTGAAACCCAATTATGTGTTTGAGATACAATCCAAATGAACCCTTAATCAAGACAGGTTAAAAAGAATGGAGACCTGAAGGCTTTACTGTATTCCACATCCTAGGGCACTATTAAATCTCTCACACTTGAGAGGTAACAGAGCGGTTCAGCACCTACCAGTTATGCGAATCGAAACTGTTGTTGCGGTTATCCCCCATGACAAAGACATAGCCCTCAGGAACAAGCTACAGAAATCCAATATAAGGAGCAGCAATCAGACCATGCAAGCTTGGACTTCCTAGAAGAAGATGATAATTTTTTTACAATAAGGCCCAATGGAAAAAACAGGGAAAAATACCACTGGCTCCATCTCATAAGCAAGTGGTTCTAAGACAAAATCCTCATCTTGAGGAATTCCATTAACCAGCAAATTGCCATCACGAACCTATATTTGCACAAGTAGAGGAAAATATGTCAAAAATAACATATACAGACTTCAATTAACTCTTTAACATGCAAAGCACTTAATGATCAAAAACAGGGATTAAGTAACAATATATTTACTCACTTCAACATAGTCACCAGCTTTAGCCACCACTCTCTTTATGAAGACATCACTTGAACCATAACCAATCTCCTGCAGGAAAAATTAAATAATTAAGAAAAGACTTAGATCCATTAATTAACAAAATTAACATAGCCTGTCCAACAAAAAAGAAACCCACAAGATCTCTGACATACCTGAAGAATTGGAGGAGCTTTGAATATGACTATATCTGAAACTTCAGGTTTCCTGAAAATATAAGAAACCTGAAAAACAAAAAGAGGACCAGAGAATAAGATTAGCGTCTTACTAATATGTTAAAACATGAAGACCTTTCTCATCTAAAATTAAAGAAACGTTGATGTCAAACTACATCCATAGTAAAACAAACTACTGGAACCAGGTAAATAAAATTATCATTCAATTGGTAATGGAAGTCAATAGTATACCACTCCCATTTCTCACTAGATCTCAGACAATTGCTCGAGCCACTGCCAAGTGATGAACTGAACATGAAGCAGACGGTGTAAAAAGGAAGCATACAAAAAATCAGCCAACATTACATGCAAACTGACAAAGGTGTAAGCAAAGTTTTCAAAACTAAGCATAACGAATCTCACATCAAGGAATAGGAAAATTTATATCGAATTCCCAGCACAAGGATCTTGATCAAACCCACTGTCATATTTGCATCCAAATCAGCTTCTGACAATGCAGAGGAAATTAATCTAGTTCACAGAAGTTAATGAAATGACACCCAATTTTCAAGTCTTCAAATATCAGAAAAGATTATCCACTCAATTCTCAACAATTACTCAAACCAAAAACATCTTCCAACAATCTTCTCTAAATCCCACAATTTCCTTAGCCTTACACCGCCTTTTGGATTAAATCTTAAGTCCAGTAACACTAAAAAAAATCTATCCCTGTCATTTTATTCAATTCCCAGAATGCACTTGCCTAGCCCCAAAAATAAACGTCAATATCCATTATATATAATCATTCTCCAACTGGAAACAGACTTAAGCCACCAAACGGTTATCAATTACCTGAATTTGGAAATAATTTTCAAAACCATACCACTTATATTCATTCAACATCGTAGACTAAATATTGCATTACCGTCATTACCCTCACATTCACTCAACCGAAAAATGGACTTAAGGGAAGTTTTGCTTAATACCTTCTCTGCTAAAATGCGATCGCCTACATCAAGAGTTGGGTACATAGAAGTCGAAGGTATGGATCTAGGCTCGGCCAAAGAAGATCTAAACAGTATGCTGACACTCAAAGCAGTGAAAGCGGCTTTAGCATCATCCGAACAAACATTTAATAGTTTTGACAGCCAATTGCTCCCCTCAAGCTTCATAGCCTCCGACGAGGCAGCAGTATATGCAATCCTTCTTTCTAGGACCAAGCCCTTTTCCGTACTAGTACCGCTATGCTGATCAGCTGCGGCAGTAGTGCCTCCTTTATCCAGCAGAGTACTCGCAGACCCCATACTCGGCTGGCCACAAGGCAACCACTTAGACCCTTGCAACAAAAAGGGAATGATCGAAGACGGCTTCAATGGCGAAACACCAAAAACACCCATCATAGAAGAACAATCTACAGATGAGGATGTCAGTGCAGAAGACGACTTGATTAGAGAAATTAAGCCGAGAACCAAGGGGTTCTTTGATTCCCCAAAAACTTCACCGGCCAATGTTGAGTACATCGACGCCGAGGACGAAGAGAAAGGGGATGTCCAGGGCTTTGACTTCGGATTTTGGCGGGGACGGAAATCAGATGAATAATTGTGATCAGGCTTCGTTTGGAAGACACGAGAGCGAGCAGAGCATTCATGAAAGAAGCGGCAGGCCCCGGCTTTAGAGGTAGCAGATGAGGCTAGGTTTTGGGCGACGTAGCCGGAGTAGGTCACAGTGAACCGGATCGCCATAACTGCAAATCGTAAAAGACTGATGAAGATGTGTAAAATAGCGGGGTCGAAAACGGACTGGGAGGGTTGTAAAATCCCTAAAAGAAGCCAAGAAATGCCATTGAAATTGAAGAAATCAGCGATGAACCGGAGAAAGAAGAGCTGAATTGGAGGTCTACGTTATGATCGCCGGAAAGAGTCGTTGGCGGCCGGGAAAAATGAAGCGATCAAGAACAGATAATCTATAAAGATAAGGACGAAAGAGGGGAGTTTGTGCTGAGCTTTTCCTCACAGAGAGGAGAGCTCAGGAGTCGGAGTCAGCGAGGTGAATGAATCTCTTGAGCTTGGGACGCGAAAAGCCAAATACAAGAACGGGAAAATTTAGAGGGTTTTTAAGTAGGCAGATACCGGGAAAGCGCGTCGACGCCCTTGATTCATATCGTAATTACGTAAACGCCACTAGTATTTCTTGAGTTGTTTTTCCTTCTATCTTGCCTTTCTCTTTTTGGCGTTTCAATCTGCCCGTCTTTTTTTCCATTTGATAACTTTCAAGAACTCAAATGGAAGAACTTGTTATCATAAAAAAAAATATTAATTGAAGCCACTATTTATCTTTTTTCTTTTCTATTGATATTATTATCTATCATTTTTACCCCATCATGAGTTAAACTTATTTCTTACTAATTGAATTCTCGTATTCAAAACTTAATTATTTGTGAAGGAATGGTAAAATATAATTATTTAAAATATCGATAGTAAAAACTTTTTCGGGAGCACATAAAAAAAAATATATAACAGACAATATATCAACTCAATAAAATTTGTTGAATAGCAAGTTCTTACTCTTCTATTTGAATGTATATTGTATTAAATTAAAATAGAAACTAAATACTTATGTTTATTTTTAAAAGACCTATGAAATCCTATGATAATAAGTATGAAAATTTACCAACAAGACTTGGTCTATATGAAAGGATTTTAGTGTCTCTTAATTAAAGTCTTTTTCTTAACTTTAAACATTGTCTATGAAAGAGAAAAAATATATATGTTAGAAACCCCCTCCCAGGCAGGGGATTGGACTATGGAGTGGACCAAATGAGTCTCAAACTATAAAATAGATAAGAATACATATTTTTGTACCAAAAAGTAAAGATGTATATCTTATTTTATGTTTGATGTTGAAGTTTGAACTCTGTTATATTGAACAAAAAAAACATCAACTATTATGGTATAATTTCATGAATAAATAAATTTAACAACTTTTTATATATAAAAGTAAAATGCATCATATTAACTTCCATAAACGTAGTACGTAATTAGAAAATAAAAATTGCTGATGATTAAAATTAATAGAATTTCAAGTCTTACTCAATGTATAGGATTTCATTTCGACGTACACAATGTGGTATGTATATTTATTAGCATAATTTATATAAGAAATATAAGCTATTTTTAAGATTCTAAATATAAAAAGAATGAAAGAATTTGATAAATAGTAGCTCAATTTGAGGTATATTTTATATATAATAATTTTTGGTCGAATTTATATTCTTTATGCAATGATTTTTTTCTTTTTAACAAGAAATAATTAAAAAAATTAACAATACATGTAATACACTAGAATAATTTAGAATAAAATATCTTTTCACTCAAAATTATTTTCCACTCGAAATGTGTTTGAAACTCTCTTTCCATCCCATTATTTGAAAAGAAAAGTTAGAATAGAATATTAATTTATTTTTTATATTTGTTAAAATTATTATTTAATATTAGAATTAAATTAGATTTCATAAGAAATTATTTAAATACACTATTAGTATATTATATTAATAAAGTCGAATTATACCTAAAAATAAAAAAATAAATCTAAATTAATATATCATTTTCAAAATCTTGTTTAAATGAAATTCGTATTGAAATTTCAAAAATATCAAATATTTCATGCATTCAAGTATAATTTAGTTATAAATATAATTTTATTTTAAATTAAAATAAATAAAGTATTAGTAAAAAAATAAAATATAATTCAAAACTAAATTATGTATTTTTTTATTAAATGTTATGAAGGTGTAGTAGTTAATAATTTTTTTTTTAAGATTTCCAACTTTCTATAAAATGCTTTTCCTAACTGTTGATACGGAAAAGCCTTACCCTACCGTAGAAGTACTTGGTCTCGAAGGTAAATAAATGCAAAGATTATGGCATTCGTTAAGCGTGCCATTTTCAAATACGTCTTTGATTCTGAACAAGCGCAATAAAGGGGAAAAAATAATAAATAAAGATGCTATTTCCACCAGATTGCTTGCGAAGGTGCTTCGAATCAACTTTTTGTTTTTCCTGCCTTTATGCCCCCAACTCTTGGGATATTCACAATTTGCACCTCACATTTAAGATAAAATATTGTCCATCAGTTTGCCTTTGGTGTTCGACCTAACAGACAGCAAACTGCTCAAGATGGCTGCGGTGATTGGTCCGATTAGGTCATCGGCGTCTGCTTCTATTTTCTTCCTCTTTTTATTTTTTTATTTTTTTTCATTTGTCTAACCTTGGACCCCATGTGGGGTCTAATTCTAATAGTTAACTCAGAGGCAGAGGTCAAGCTGGTCAATGACTTATCCATTTTGTTACCCAAAGGCTAAAATGTATGCTTGACCAAGAGCCAGTTGACATTGCAGACTACCGACGAGGAATGATATGCTTCCCGCTACCCAGAAAGAGGAAAATTGTTTGTTATTTCTGAAATATTATTCTATTTATTTTAAATTCTTCTATTTACTTTAATAAAATAATTTAGAAGAGTGTTTTATCATAAATAAATAATATTTTTTACCTATGTTAGTATTAATTACTTTCATTTAAGAAGTATAAATTATATTAATATATAAAATAAATGAGGGTAATTAGTTATAAATTTAGTAATTAGAGATTTGCATATTAGAATTTTAATTTATGAATAACACAGAATTTATTATCAACTTTGTGTTGTGATAGATTATATTCTACTTAATTAATAATTATGCACAATTTTAATAATAATATTATATCTTCCGTACTTAAAAGGTTTGTTAGCGTAAATTACAAACCAGTTAAGATTTGTATAGGGACTTAAGAAATATATCAAAAATATTAGGAGTGTGATTGGATAGAGTTTGCTTTTGAGATTTTATGTCTTGGGTTTTGGGAGAGAGAAATTTTTGTGAAAAAAAAATAAGATATGAGATGAAAAATTTGCATTGGGTTCCGTATAAAACTCAATTCAAGTAGACCTCTAGGGCTTGCTATATATATATATATTTGCTCTATGATTGAGCTGTTCGCCGGGATGATCATTGGAGCTTCTACGTGACGGAAGGGCTTACGTGAGCTGCAGAGAAATTTTATTTTCATCCATCCTCATTGACTCTGTATAAAACTCTACTCGTCCGGACGTTTCAAACGCATTATTCGCTTAAACATGTCACTTAATTAAAATAATAAATTGCATTAAGTCAATGATTTGAGGAGGATTATCAGTGGTTCGCTAGCCCAAATGTAACACGTAATATTGATAACCAATCTCTTTATTAACTTTGTCACTAAGCTGTAATTTAAAATGAAATTATAAAGTATAATTATGACTATTTCAATTTCAAAATATAAGATTTCTTAACTAAGCCGTTTGGAGTAAGTAGTGAGCGGATAGTTAATAATAATACAAGATAACGAATTTGACTTTTATTTGTGGAGTTATGTTAAAATAACATTAGTCATGCCAATTCGATTAATTTTACTAATAGATGAGAATATCAAGTATTTTAAATTAAAAAATTATAATTTATTGACACTTTGTATATATTAATAAAAAATAAAAAGTATTTTTAATATTACATTTTTTACTAATTTTATTTTATTATTTATTAATAATCTTAAAAATAATTTTTAAAATTTATAAAAAAATAAATATTTTAGAAAAAAAATATTGATTTACGTAATGTAATTAAAAGCGCGGTTTGAACTATTGATTTACGTAATGTAATTAGAAGTAAACCTAATGAAATAAACTCCCATGGGCGTATCCGGTGATGTAACATTAGTCGTCAGTGCGGTTATACAGGCGGCTTGAACTTTGAAGAACAAAGAAGTGAATGGACCAAACACAACAGGGAAGAGTTGAGAAAGAAACCTGACGTGATGGGAGGCCATGAGGCAATGAATTGGAGCATGATTCAACTGTTACGATCAACTAGTATGTAATGAAATTAAGATAAAATTCGTGTTTTGTATGATGTATATATTATTTTTAAAAATATTAAGTTTGTAATAAATATATATTTTTAAAAATATAAATTTATTTTAAATATTACTAACAAAATATATTAAATAATATAATTATAAGTAAATTTATTTTTTTAGTGACAGAATTAATTTTTTATTTTAAAAAATATTATAAAAAATTAATATATATTATTATATAAATAGTTATTAGAGTTATTATAAAAATATAAAGTAAATTTATGTATTTAATTAAAAATTTATGCACTAATAGTTAACTATTAGTACTTTTTTTATATTTTTGAATTAAAATAATTTTATTACATGGTCTTTCAATTATTTTATCGTATTCACGTCCTACTCCAATTATGTGTAAGAGAAAAAATAATTATTTATTATTTAATTATTTATTTTGACTATTCAAAAAAATATAATATATTTATAATAAAATTATCATAAAAATTAAAATTTCTCTCCCTTTACTTGTCTCTCTCAATTCTTAAAAAATAAATAACATAAAAATAAAAAATAATAGTATTTTATATTAAAAATCTCAAAGAAATATTTTTCAAAATGAAAAGATTTTCTGGTCATTACTCAATGTTTTTCAAAAGAATCGTGTTCTTGATCCATCATAAAGAAGCCATAGTGTTAATGTACTTTACAAAATTATTTCTTTCTTTTATATTTACTTGGTAAAAAGACAAAAACAAAAAAAAATAAAAACCATCTACTATTACATTTCATATCTAATATATTGCAAAGTTATGCATATTTTAGTGCAAAATATTTTATAGGCAATTAGACACTTTTATCCTTAAAATTTAACAAATAAATGATCAAATTAAATAGTAATAAATATTAATCTAATTAGTATAATAAATACCAAGAACTAAACATATAAATATTCTTGAAGTCATCTCCTTAAACAAACAAAAAAAAAAGTTTGAATCTTCAAAACTCATAAAAAAATAACTAAAAATATAAATATATTATATCATTCAATCAAAATAAAAAAAAGAAAAGATATGAAATATGTAAAAAGAGAAAATATCAATGATACTAAAGATAAAACTAAAAAAAACTGACAAAAATGAGCAAATGAATAACGATATATGAAAGTTATTTACAACTTGCAAACTTGTTGATAATTAGAAAATTTAAAAATTTTCAAAAATTATATATTTTATTCCCAAAAGGGATTACACGGACTCATATTAAATAAGAAAAATATAAATTAAAAATTAAAAGAATATATATATATATATATATATATATATATATATATATATATATATATATATATATAATTTTACAAGATTTAACTGAAGAGAAGCATTTAAGACATATTTTAAAATTTAAAAATAATAAAGTTAAAATACTTATTTGAATAAAAAATTAAAATATACTAAATGTGTCTGATAACTATAACGTGTATAACACTCATGTATTTTCTTCTATTTTAAAAAAAATATGGGACAATATTTCTATTTTGGCATCTATCCCAAAAAGTTTTTTAAAAAATATTCTCTAAAAATAAATAAATTCATAAACATCTCATATATAAACAAAGAAATTCTCAGTAAATTAAAGAAAAAGATTTTTTAAAAAAAATAATTAATTTATAAACATCTTTTGAACAATAAGAGATGCATTAAGCATTGATAAGCTCCTTAAGAAAATTAAATCTATAATACTATTTATCAAATTCAAAAGTCAAACATTAAAGTGAAAGAAAAAAATAAAGAGAATAAGAGTAAAATGTATCAAAAATAGAATTTAAAATTTGATCTCTTAAATTTGAAAAAAGAAGACTCTAATTAGAGAAAAATAAGAGAATTTGACGATAAAAAACTTTATGAGAAAAAGTTTGTGAAGAAAAAGTTTGTAGAGAAAGTGGTAGTAGATGAAGTTATGTGGAGATAGTAGAAAGTTATTAAGAATTTTATTTAAATTAAAAGATTTGTTTATGATACAATAAATTATTCATATTATTTTATCTCTTAACTAATGATAATTCTTTTAACTAATAAAAAAATTTAAAATTTTAGAAATTAGAATTAAAGATTTGAGAATTTTGGAGGAGGAGAGAGAATAAAAGTGTTTTGGTAATATATATATATATATATATATATATATATATGTATATATGTATGTATGTATGTATATATGTATAGATAGATTAAGAATAAAAAATAGAACTTAAAAGAAAGAAAAGAAACAGAAAAAGAAAAAAAGGTTGTACTTGATATGGCGCTGAACTTGTTTTGGTCCAGCCCACGCTCAATAGAGCCTGGACTTAGTTTTTCCAGGCTACTATCTGTTGATGGTAGAAGCTTCTTTGTGGCTCTGTGGCTTGGTAAAGTAGCTGAGAACTGTCAGAGCATTACTTTATCTAAAAATTTGGATCAAGCTCTACCGCTTCGGCCCACCAAGAGGACCACTGCTAAATTATTAGCTAGGCTTGCCCGGGTTTACTTTCCCTTTTTTTTTTTTTCGGGAAGGGGGGTGGGGTGCGAGGTGAATATTTGGCGGGTCTCCGTGATGTCTCTTCTGTTTTCTCTTTGTTTTTCTTTTTATTTTGACTAAATACGGTATATCGGGATGATGGTTTATTCCCTTTTTCTGGAAAGGCAATAATGTTCTGCAGGAGCGTACCTTTACCTGCAAGAGCCCATCTTAGAAACACGACAGAATTTGAAAGCGCCTTGTCCAATCTTACCAGAATATTGCCAAACGAGACCGTTTATTGTTCCGAGTAAAAGGATGTCCTGAAAACTCCAAATTAACCAAACCTCCTTTTAATAAGACCAAGGAATTGTCTATCGTAAACTAGCCTTGTAAACAAATAGTATCTTCCAAGGGTAGAGAGAGAAAGTTAGAGAGATGCTCTCCTCTTGGTGGAATTTCCACTGACGGGTTGTCTCTTCGTTCTACCTTCTTGACCGAGATGGGCTAGCTTTGTGCAGAAACCTCCGTTTCTGTTAAGTGTTCTGAAATTTCCGATCATTTCAGTTTTACTTCCTTATGTTTTTGAGGAGGCAAGGTCGTGGGTCTGTCATTTAAACGTTTCTTGGACGATTCTTTGCAAGAGGACATTTGTCTTCTGACTGCTTAGCTTTTTTGTTCAAGACTGTTCAGTTTTGGTCTGTTGTTGATCGTTTCTGTTAATCTGCAAGAGTCAGTTCTTGCATGTTCTTGGCTGGGTTGGTGAAACTGTTACTCGTTTGCTGTCTTTGATCTTGCAGAAGATTGAAATCGGTGAAAAGTTCTGTTTCCCACTCACCCTGTGAAATTCAATTTTCGAATTTCAAATTGGTCAGCAGCTTTTGTTGACTGCTTGTCTGGCATGTGCCAACAGAAAGCACTGTTTGTTGACTGCTTGTCTGGCATGTGCCAACAGAAAGCACTGTTTGTTGACTGCTTTTCTCGTTTGGATCAGTAGACAGCACTGCTTGTCGGCCACTTTCAAGCCATTTTTTGAATTCAAATTCTGAAATGGCCAAAAAGAAAGCAAATACAACGAATAAACAACCCAAGGTTGACTGTAGTTCTGCTGGAATTTCACTCCCTGACCGACTGAAGAACTCAAATGTCCCTCCGGCTGGGCATATACCGGAAGGCACTGTTCAAAGTGGCCAAAGTTCAGATAGTCAGTCTGAAACACTTGGAGAAGAAGACACATTCTCCTTATGCACATGTGCTGAATCGTTTACTGCAAAGTGGAGCAGTTTCTTTAAAGATAATTCTTTGGGACAGTCTCTTTCTCACTTTGAAGGCCAACCAGAACAGGTCGTTCTTAGTGATGAGGATATTGATGATGTTGGAAAGGCATGGGGCTTCTGCCTTGTGGGTTATTTCACTGGCCGCTTCCCAGGTAAATCGGCTTTACTCAAGCTTTGTGATTCCTGGAAAGTCAAGTACAAATTTTTCTCCCACCAAAGTGGATGGTTGATTTTCAAGTTTGGTTCCGATGAGGATACACAACGGGTCTTAGAGGGGGGGCCATATTCTGTCTTTGGACGAACCTTACTGTTGAAAAAACTACCACACTGCTTTGAGTTTGATGTTTCGGCACTCAAGCAGGTTCCAGTTTGGGTGAAATTGCCTGGACTGCCCTTAGAGTGCTGGAATGCACGGGCATTGGGTAAGATTGTCTCTCAGGTTGGTGTTCTTGTGACCACCGATAGTTTGACAGCATCCAAAGAACGTATATCTTTTGCAAGAGTGCTGGTGGAAGTTGATGTTTCCGTTCCATTAAAGCGGTCGGTCAGTCTTCAGTTTCCAAACGGCAAGACCCGAAACCAGCAAGTCTTGTTTGAGAGTGAACCTAAGTTTTGTTCAACCTGTTCTGCATTTGGTCATTTAGTGGGCAACTGTGGGACAATCAACAAACCAAAGGGACAGGACGACAAATCTAAACCGAAAGGGGGAGCAGACATCGAACGACCTTCAGCAAATATGCCTATTGTGGCTGATCGGGTCTCCCAGCCTGGGTGGCAAAATGCTGGTAAGTCGAAGGCAACGATAGTGCCTGATGCAACTGGAGTTGGAAACCAATCTGCCCGGCACAGAATAGGTAACAACTCTAATGCTACGGCCTCCCAAACCTAAGGGGGCAGCTGTTCCAATCAACCACAAGGTAACAACGGTGGCATTAATGGTGAGGACCCTATACAAGGGATGCAAAACCGAAAAAATGTTCACCGGCCTACTAAAGTAGTCACCAGAAGCAAGCTAAAAGTGAAACTGGTTGATGGTGGACCGAGTTGAGCTTAGTAGTAAGCGGAATGGCAACAACGGTTGATTATGCTTTTGCAAGTTTGCATTACTTGCATGTAATTTGCCTTCATTTCAGGCATAATGTGTAAAACTAGGAATGCTGTTTTCTAGTCTGTATTTTGGCCTTAAGCCATACTGTATTAGGATCATGCTATCTTGTCGTTTTTCCTTTGTAATTGCGGATTATTCCTTACTGGTTGTATAATTGCCCGAGTATGCTCGATGTAATTGTACACTCTTTTTGGTCAATTAAACATTTACATTTTGATTAAAAAAAAAGGAATTGTCTATCGTATTGAATTATCAAAGCTGAAAAAGGCATAATTTTTTCTTCCCTGTCCTCACATTTCCTTTCCTTTAACTATTATCCCTTCCACAAACAGCCAATTGGAGACTCCACAAGGTTTGTGGCGTAATAGCCCTAATTCCGATTAGTAAAGATTCTCAATTAAACACTTGGGCACTTCTGAAAGAGCAAGCATTGAGCTGCCAAATTTGGATTGTATCCGAGTGCCAAAGTACAAAAAGAATTGTCCAAAGAAAAGGGTACTTTTGGCTGTTTTCTGCTCTATAGGCAGGGGTACACACTACCTCAAAAGATATTCCGTCCGTGCTTTCGGCTTCTAATTTTGTTCAACGTTAAGCGTGGTCATTAAGAAACACAACATGCCCTAAACAAATCCTTTTTGACTTCACAAAGAACAAATAAGAAGGATCTTAAAAAATCATGCATAATTAGATAATGATGATAATCATAATTCTCACTATGTCTTGTATTATATGGTGTTCTTTCCATTTCAAAATACTAGTAAAAAGTTTTTACTTTCTCTGCTACAAAACATACATTCTAATTTCATTTTATATGACAATGAGAATGAGGGTTTAAATAAATTTTATAGAAAATTTGATAAACATCTAAAATATGTTATTTGAAAATGGTTAGTTAGTATTTCATTGTTCTTTTTTATCTGTCAAAAAATACTAAAACACATAAATTAAAGAATTGCAGAATTTCATATGAGTTTCAAAAGACAGTTCTATTTTTTCCCCCATTGATTGAAGTGTAAAAAAAATTCTCTTTGTGTTCCTTAATTACTAATTAAAATGTTATTTAAATAAGGTTGTGTTTGAGCGCAACTAGTCAAATATTTTCAAATTCATAAACTTGAAAAATACAAATTAATAAGAGAATGGCCAACTTTTGGAAATAAAAAAGAACAGAGGAAGTATTTTAGATTCAAATTTAACATTGAGAATTGCTCTTTCAAATGATTAATCAAAAAATTAATTGTTTTTGAGAAATTCAAACTTTAAATAGTTGGTTAGAGACAAAAGTTATGTTGAAAAAAATAATAATAAATGAAATTTTCACACATAAATAATACATATATTTTGAAATTGATCAAAAGAAAAATTAAAACATATATTTTGAAATGAATGAAACACTTTTGTTGTTTCAAAATATTTGTCAATCTCTCATAAATCAATATTGTATTTATTACTCCCCATCTCAATTTTATTCTTAAGCAAGTTAAATACATTTACTTTTTACGTTACACTTACTTTATCTATTTTAAAATATAAGTTATTATTATCTTTTATACAAAAATTATTATGAAAATAATGAAATATTTGTAACAAAATATCTTTATATACTTGACAAATAGAGAGAGAGAGAGAGAGAGAAACATAGAAAAATAAATAAAGAAAGAGAAAAGAACATAATTAAAAAAATAAATACTTATTGAAATGTGTAAAAGACTTATATTATATATAACTTTCTTTATTTAAGAAAAATTATATTTCAAAATGAAAAGGGTGTTAAATAAGGATTTTATTTACTAACAAATTCTTAATTTATTTACTTTACTCAAAATTAATATTTCTTTCATTCAGAATTCAATACCTTAGTTTGGCTTGTAAGAAAAATAATTTGACTATATTTTAATTCTCATAATATTTTTATTAATCAAATAAATTAATAATGTCAAGAATTAGTAAATTGTTGTTAAGAGAGTTTAATCCACTTAAATCAATGATTGTGGTAATAAAAATTAAAATTTTAGAAAATAAATATTAAATTTTAAATATCATAAAAAACGTGCATATTTAATTCCATACGGTGGAATAACTGTTGCTTATTTCTCTTCTTACATGGAACCAATCCAGGAAAGAGAGAGAAAAAAATGAAAAAGAAAAAAAAGGTCTCGGCTGGGTGTGAGACAGTGAGAGCACTTAAAAGGGTAGGTCACGCCTCGGCCCCATGGCAGCGGCGTGAAAGAGAAGCGCCGATTGCATGCTGAGTTAGGAAGGATACATACTCATCGTCAAGTAGTCATCGTGAAATGAATAAAGAGGGAAGGGTTTTGCCGGTTAATAATTCCAAAAAGGCCACGCCGGATATTTCCGATCGCGCATGAGGTGTTTTGTCGGGCTCCTCCTCCCATTTTGCCACCATCATCACCTCGATTGTGGGGGTCGAGCTCAGGTTCTCTCGCTCTCTCTCAGGAGTATTCATCTTTTCAAACTTTTCGAAGTTGCCGTCGACACAGCATCCGAGAGAGTCCACACTCAAGGGGACCATTCTGGCGACGCAGCTTGTACCGCAGAAGAAAAGATATGCGTCCCGACTCCCGCGCGCCCACCCACGCGTGTTACGCGTCAGCTCTCCCTCCCAATAATCCAGCCAAAAGGAGAAATTAAAAAAAGTGCCGTGTTAATTTTATTCTTACAAATAAAATATATCAATAAAAGTAGTTATTAGCATGTATGTAAATTGAATTTGGTAAAATAAATTTTTTATTTGATTTATTATAAATAATTTATTTTAATAAAATATAAAATAAAAATTTTAAATTTAAATTTTATTTAATTCTATATTAAGAATTTATTTGAAAAAAATAAATAAATAGTATTATTTTTTATAAAATTAAAAGTGTGATTAAATAAAATTTAATTTTAAAATTTTTATTTTAAATTTTATAAATATTAAATTATTTATTAAAAAATTATTATTCACGATAAACGTGTACCATCTGGTCGGCCCCAGAGTCCCACAGGATCATTGCTATTTCCTCAGTCGAAACTTCAAACAATTGCTGGTGAAGATCCACCAATTTCATCATCATTGGTATTTCCTCATCCTTCAACTTTTAGAGCAATTAATGAAGATGTTTTTTTTTTTTTTGGGTACAAGTTTACTACCATCTGTAAGTTTTGTATAAATTATTACTTTTTTTTTTGTAGAAATCATATAATACAAGGTGACTATAATACCCTTCTTTCTTACTTTTTTTTTGTATTCAATAATCTCAAAAGTATAGTGTTATATTTTTTAATTATATAAATTTAACTTTATCTTTCAAATTACTAATTAAAGATTTTATTTAATAAAAGACAATAACCTTTTTTTTCAATAAGACATCAAAGTAAAAAATACTTACATACTTAGTGTGTGATTGGATAGAGTTTGGTTTTTAGATTTTCTGTCTTAGATTTCGAGATAGAAAAATTTTTGTGAAAAAAAAAGTAAAATGTGAAATGAAAATTTACATTGGGTATTGAGTTTTGTGTGTAATCTAATCTAATCCAAGTAAAACCTTATATATTTTGTTTATTTTTTTAAAAAAATGTTACACACTTTTACATTTGAGAAGAGAAGAATTTCCAGGTTTTGAAGTTACAGCTTATTGAAGGAACGTTCGTCCAAAAAGAGCAAATGGAAGTGGAGCAGGGACGTCAGCCACTTGCCGTCGTGTATAGGCGCAAGTCAACAATCCATACCAGACATCTCCTAGTACCGTCAAAACTGTGGATTCTGCCCCAACCCCGTCCCTCGGCATAGGGAGTCTTTCTTTCACGTAGTAATCTCTACTACCACGCGCGACACTTCGCGTATATCATTCAAACAGTGTCTCGTCACCCAAGTTTACACAGTAACTCTTTTTCTTTGTCCTCTTGGGCTGGGCTGGTTTTACAAAGGTGGTGGCCACTCCAATATTCCTTTTTTCTTTTTCTTTTTTTTTAACTGGAAAAATACGAAAAAAACTCAAAAGCATTGCCCATGTTGCTGCATCCTCGTTCACTTTCAATCTTGATAAGGATGTAATTCAATTAATTATAAATTTTTTTATTATATAATATTTCTTATTAATTCAATTCACATTTTTTATCCTGTTAATATATATAAAAAAAGAAAATTAAAGATCAATTCGAGAAAAAAAAAGAGAGAAAAGCGGAGTTCAATCAGTTATCAAGGTCAAGTTTTCCATCACTTGAGTCATATGCTGCTGGGACAAAAAATTAGTACCAAATGATAAATTACGATCAAGAAGATTTATAATATACTTATATTAAGTTTCACCACTCCTAAGCCCTGTCTGATTCAAGGATTTATTTAAAAATTTTTAAAATTAAATTTTTAAAAATATATCTAAAGACAAACTATTTTTACCTCTAATGTATGATTTTATTGGATAATACATAGAACAATAAAATTTTATTGATTCAAATATATTTAATACATTTTTTTCTATATTATTCCTTCCAATATAAAACTAGTAGCAATATTAGTTATGTTAAATATATATTTTTTTTACTTTTTAGAAATATCTATTTATATAAAAATATCACTGATGTTCTTTTATAAGACATACATAACATGTATCATTTATTAACTCAAAGAAGATTGAACTTATTCGAAACCTTATTTAGTTTGAAAAAACTCCATTATTTTTCTCATTAATAAAGGTTTATTTTTTATTTTTCAAGAGAAAAAATCTCTTAATGGCAAATCTATTCCTTTCATCAATAATAGAAGAAATTATAATTATTAATTAGTTAGTGCGGAATTTTAAAAAGGAAAAAAAAATATATATTAGATATCAAGTAAGGGAGTTTAATTTGAAGGAAGAAAAATCTTAAATGAAGTTTGAGGGAGTTCAATCACCCTAAAGTATATGTATTATTTAAGAAAATAAAAAATTATAAAATATAATACTCAAATACTTATAAAAAAATCTAAATAAAATGAAGGAAGTAAAAGAAGTACCTAAATAAGTAATGATAAAAAGAAAAAGCACAGGGTTGAAGTTTTTGGATATGATGAGATTTGAGTAATGACTAAACTAATAAAAAAATATGAAAGAGGTAGTTTCATTTTAAGAAAGTGAATAGAAGAAAAAAAAATGGGCAGATATTAAGAATTTAATTTTAATAAATTTAATTTAAATTAAGAGATTGAGTTTAATAAAAATAATAAAATATAATTAATTTAAAGTAATTTTAATATATTAAAAATAATCTTAATCAATCAAAATTTTGAATATTAATTAAAAAAGTAAAAAATTAAAAAATTATTTTATATCATATTATTTTTATAAAAATTAAAATAAAATAAAAAACTTTATTCAATCTCATTCTTGGTATCAAAACGTTACCTTAGGATGCATGTAGTAGGGTCAAGTGTGTTAGTGAAAACCTCTTGATGCATCAATAGTTTACTTATTAACCATGAATTAGTAGTGAATTAGTAGACCGTTTCTCAAAATGCTAATTTTTAGCTTAACTACTATTCAATTAAAAAAAGTATTTGAAATTTAGGATACATAGTAATTAAAGAGAATTAAGAACAAAAAATTTATATTTTATTAATATTACAAGCTTAATAAATATTATAAAATAAATAAAAATAGAGCTATATATGTTAAAATGATTAGAAATTTTTTTTCGTGTTTAGAATCTAAATTCAAATATAGGGAAAAGTTGAATAGAATTTAATTATTTATTTTAAATTTTTTGTAAAAATTAAATTATTTATAAAAAGTGATAGGAATTAACACAGAATTTATTTTAAATTTTCGACTAAATGATGTTCAAAACATCCACGGTCTTATTATTCCATGTCATGTCTCCTCAACAGAGGAAAGGCCAATTGTGCGGGTCCCACATTGCATTCTACTGCTTCATAACCTAGCATAAGCCACTCTAGTCGCCTTGCAGATATAATGAACCCTTCTTCATCAATCAAAATCAAAATCAAAAGCCACAAAGTTCATTTCATGTCTGATTGTACCCCGGTGTTGTTCACATCGAATTCGTACGATCGGCATTAAACCAACGGCCAGATCAACAGTTTCGCTAACTCTCAAACTACTCCCATCCCTTTCAGAGCTTCACAGCATGCTCAGTATAGTCCAGTCTAGTCGTCTATATGTACACATTTCTCTTTCTGGTCGAAAGGCTAGTAGTCTATATATTCTTCTGCATTTCTCACTCACTTTACTCTGCCAACCTCGCTTCCAAGAGAAGCCCAGACAAATTTCTCCTAGTACAACAAAAGAAAAAGAAAACTCAAATTAGCATTTGTTTTCTGCCTTCTCCTACGAGTGTTTAGTAAATTCTTGAGGTTATGGAGGAGAGACCAGAGACGGAGCTAATATCAATTCCGGCAACCCCACGAGCATCAACGCCCGAGATACTGACGCCTTCCGGGAATAGGTCGCCGAGAGGAGTGGCGTCGACAGGGCCGGCATCCAAGGAGGCAAAATCATGGACGCCAACTTCGTTTATTTCACCGCGGTTCTTGAGCCCCATTGGAACGCCTATGAAGAGGGTCCTGGTTAACATGAAGAGTTATTTGGAGGAGATGGGTCACTTGACCAAGCTCAATCCTCAAGATGCTTGGCTTCCCATTACAGAGTCCCGCAATGGGAATGCTCATTACGCTGCTTTTCACAACCTCAATGCTGGTGTTGGCTTCCAAGCTCTGGTCTTGCCTGTTGCTTTCTCCTTTCTTGGATGGTATGTAATGTTTGTGCTGCTTACTTTAGTTTGCTGGTTAAGCTTAGTTAATGGCTGCTCTCTCTAACAGTACAGCGTTTTGATGTTTATTAGTCGCAACTAATAACTATGGGAATAATCAATACGCTCTCCTTTGGGTTTACTTTTGTGCTCCAGTGTTTATTCAAGATTGAAATCAGTGATCTTTTAAATTACTTGAGAATTATTTGTCATTTCATTCTACTCTTCCCGGTCCGTTTTGACTTGTTGAAGAGGCCTTCAGTTTCTTCCGAACTTCGTTTCTGCATCTGATGAAGTATCATCTTGTTGGGTTGAATAGCCACTGTTTATTTTCTTCCCAATTTGGCTCCAAGAGACCTATCGAAGCTTCTCCCTAGGAATAATTAACACATTCTGGAGTTGGAGATAGCGATATTGTCCATTTTTCTGAACTGTGAAGAATCAAATTACTGCTGATATAACTTCCCAGCTGTTAATGGTATGCCAAGTGCACTACTTCCAGCTGAGTGCTGCCTGGTCTGGTTACCAAGGAGTTGATCTTGGGATTTTGTTGAATCTGCTGGGGATGCGTACTGCTCTCTTTTTCTTGCTTTTTCCAATTTTCATGATAGATATGATTTGAATGGAGCCGAGAAAGATCCTTGAGGAGGCAAGTCATATCGTTCCTTTCATCTTTTATTTTTAAATAGAAATGCTGTCTGGAGGTCCTGGACTGGGACTTTTCATAATTATCTTGTTAGCTTTCGAAGATTGCGACAGTTGGATTCCGCTTTCTGCTATCCTGCTATCTTTTGATATTTACACTGCGTTTTTAAGGCCCCCATATATTCTTTTCTACTTTTGGCACTAATTCTTTTCTCCTGGGTCAGTGGTTTTCTTTTTCCTCGTCATTCTATTTTAACAACCAATTCTAAATAAATGTCTGTTATACCAATTCATCTAATTAGTCTTTACTTGGTCCCAATTTTTATTAATTGCTCAATATCATGTTCACTTTTCGTGGAAACCCAATCATGATTTTTTTTTTGGGTAAATCAATCGTGATGTATTTTAGAGTTGTTTAATGTTGTATCAGGAATAAAACTCTTACACCAGGCGTCCAAGCTCTTGCTCCCTTCATTAAATGTTTCTTCTTCTTAATAGGTTCTTAATTTTTACTTGAGTATAATTCTTATACTCGTAATTTCCTTGAGTTGCATGATCTTTTTGCTATAACTGTGGGTGACTATTGACTTATGCTGAGACACAGCAGCTTACTGATGCCCTGAGAGGTGAAGGGAGGAGATGAGGAAGCTAGGAAGAAAAAAGAAAAGCATGTTTCCTTTATGAATTCTTTAAATGCTGACAACTTGATGAAGAACCAGTACGAATATATGCTAATGCTTCAGAGCTTTCACCATTCTAATATTCTTTTGATATTGTGCAGGAGTTGGGGGATAATTGCCTTAACAATTGCGTACTTCTGGCAGCTTTATACTTTGTGGATTCTAGTTCAGTTGCATGAAGCAGTTCCTGGAAAGAGATACAATAGATATGTGGAACTTGCACAAGCTGCCTTTGGTGAGAAAGTAACTAGAACATTGCTGGCTTTTAATTGAGAAGAAACACAAACAGAAAAAAGAATGCAATTTCCTGTTTAGTATACCATCGTGCTCCATTAAGTTGTGTGTTAAGAAAAGCATTATTATCAAGTTTGTTTCAACATAAAGAACCTGACCTATGTGGAAACATGACCCGGTCACTACTGCTTTATGACTTCTTAACACGTCTCCACATTAGCCATGCACCGTTATAGTTAAAAAGGACTAGTGCTACACGAAACGTTAATAATAATCGATCTTGTTCCTTTTTAACAGAGGGCACTTGCATTTGGAATGCTCCTTGGTAATGAATAGGTGTCATCATTCATTACTTGTTTTAGGAGCTTCAAAAAATAGGGATTAGGCGCAGAATCATTACCATTTTCAAGACCTAAACAATGACATTTCAATTAACAATGAAAATTTTAATAAAGAAAATGAAGATGCGGTACAAGTTACAAGAAATAGATATCCATGCTGAATTTAGTTTAGATTCAGTGGCTTATGCTGCTCTTGTATATCTATAACTTTTCAGGAGAAAGGCTAGGTGTCTGGCTTGCTCTCTTTCCCACGGTTTACCTATCAGCTGGAACAGCTACTGCTTTAATTCTTATTGGAGGAGAGACCATGAAACTATTCTTTCAGATCGTCTGTGGTCCACTCTGTTCTTCAAATCCTCTAACAACTGTTGAGTGGTACCTGGTTTTCACTTCCTTATGCATTGTATTATCCCAGCTCCCAAACCTCAACTCAATCGCTGGACTCTCACTTGTAGGAGCAGTAACTGCCATAACCTATTCCACCATGGCATGGGTGCTCTCCATAAGCCAACCGAGACCACCCTCACTCTCTTATGAGCCCATATCATTACCTTCCTTTTCAGCTTCTCTCTTTTCTGTCCTTAATGCACTTGGCATTATAGCATTTGCATTTAGAGGCCACAATTTGGTATTGGAAATTCAGGCATGCTCTCTCTCTCTCTCTCTCTCTCTCTCTCTCTGAGACTGAAAAAAGAGGGTCCTGAATTAATCTAATGCAACTGATATTGAAATTACTTATGGAAAATTTCAGGCTACAATGCCATCAACCTTCAAGCACCCAGCTCATGTGCCAATGTGGAAGGGAGCCAAGGTTGCCTATTTCTTCATTGCAATGTGCTTGTTCCCCATTGCTATTGGAGGCTTCTGGGCTTATGGAAATCTTGTAAGCGTTCAACCATGCAAATTTCCAATTTCACCTTTTGTGGTGAAACTGTTAATATATCGACATTTGTAGAGTTGAAAGTTGAAACTAACGTATCAACTAAGCTCTCTTCATTTGTGCCCGTATTTTGAAATGAGTATCACCTATTTACCTCTCTCTCTGTCTCAACAATGAAGGAAGCAAGATGATAAGAATCGTCTCAAATTCTGGTATAGGCTGGCCACTTATGGATATTTCCCTTTTAAGTTTGAAGTGATTTACTAGAAGGCGGGGACTATTTTAGCTATCTCTTCTACTTGTGCACATTTCATATTGTAGTAGACAAATTTTCAGGGTAGTGATATAACTTGTATATTTGTTCTTACTGGATTGCTTTGCTTACAATTGTAATTTCATTCTGTCCAGATGCCTTCAGGAGGAATTCTCAATGCATTGTTTGCATTTCATAGTCATGACGTTCCAAGAGGACTTCTAGCTATGACATTTCTTCTCGTGGTGTTCAACTGCTTGAGTAGTTTCCAGATATACTCAATGCCTGCTTTCGACAGTTTTGAAGCTGGCTACACCAGCCGAACGAACCGTCCTTGCTCAATCTGGGTCCGGTCTGGCTTTCGGGTGTTCTACGGATTTGTCTCTTTCTTCATAGGGGTGGCACTTCCCTTCCTATCAAGCCTTGCGGGTTTGCTGGGCGGACTGACTTTACCCGTTACATTTGCTTACCCTTGCTTCATGTGGGTTCTCATAAAAAAGCCGGCAAAATACACCTTCAGTTGGTATTTTCACTGGATCCTTGGTTGGTTGGGCGTTGCGTTTAGCCTGGCCTTCTCCATTGGAGGCATTTGGAGTATGGTCACCAGCGGTCTTAAATTGAAATTCTTTAAGCCCAACTGAGATTTGGACAGCTTTTGTTCTTGCAAGTTTTCATCTGCCCCTTTTGGCATATAGAAGACACTCCTATCAATTTCGCAGAATGTTATATTTCACTGTTCCTAAGTTGGTGAGGATGACGGCTTGCTGGGCCGTGTATTTGTGCAATAAAACTTGTACATTATGTCATTGCGGCCGGTTTTTTCCACTGCTTTGCCTCCCGCAGTTTTCAATTTCGCAGAATGGAAAGCCAACCTGGCCTAGAAATATTGCAATACGTACAATGCATTTAAACCCAAAAGCAGAACATTCACTCCCCAACTCCTCAGTTACTAGTGGGGCGGAAATGTTCAGTCCATCGCCAAGACCTTCTTGAAGAGATTTGTTTCTGTTTATCACACTACCCCTTGGGCTAAGAGATTTGTTTAGTTTGGTTATTCAGGGTGTTCATTCCTTCTTTCAGTTTGATTTTTGGTTTCAAATCTTGATTTTGTACATTTTTCATATAAATCGAAAATTTTCTTGAGACCGAATAGAACCGAAGTGCGAGAAGTTAATTTAGTAGGGTTCGGTTAGTTTTGGTTCGATATATTTTTAAAAATTTTTAAATAATTTTTTGAACTATTCAGTAACACTTTTTACTTATTTAAGTTATTTTGGTGTTCTGTTAAACTGAACTGAAATTTTGACAAATTTTTATCCATTGATTCGGTTCAGTTTCAAGAAACTGAATATCTAAACTATAGTAATTTTTAGTGTTGGATGATGACATATTACAGGCTCTATATGGCCTTTCGCTAACCAGCACCACACGTTTATGCTCAACCATACTTTCTTCACCAAGATCGTGAATAACCATTCAGTTCGAAACCAGCTATTTTAGGGAAATACTGGCAAGACACTTGAATCCTATTCCAGGAATGAAAGATTTCCTTGGACTTAATTGTTCTAAAAATTAATACAAATTTTTAAATTTAAATATTATTTAAAAAAATTAAGACAAAAATTCAACCTAAATACACTTTTATAAGAATTTTGCATTGCTTACCAAACGGAAGATTTGTTCGCTTTTGTGTGCGGAGCCCAACTTTCATTTTGAATTATGTCATTCCTGGTCACTGGTCAGGATCTTGAATAGATTCTCCATATTCAGAGGGTCAGAAGAACAAACTTGCTAAGGTAACGTATAAAAGTTTCTCACCTTCAAAATAAGTGTGCACTTTCTTGTTTATTTTTTGAACAAGTGAGCGAGCATTAATTTAGAATGGAAAGAGCATTATACAAGAGGGGACTCATCAACCAGGTCTAGAATTCATTCAACCCCCTGGAAGCAACTTGGCGCACCCATATCCTAGTCAAAGATAAATAGTACAACTACTATAAAAGCCCAGATGGAAAGCGTAGCACGAGTGCCATCAGAATAGACCTATCAGTGCTAGTGCACAAACATTCACTACATGCAGCGACAGTAGAGAGCACCATACTCTACAATGTGATCGGAAACCTGACAGGCATCGACTATTAGTCTTCTTTATCTCTATTGCACTTCAAATCTTGGAAAAAAACTACTAATAAAACCAAAGTAAAAGCAAAAAATGATAATAAAAAAAAAAGAATCGAAAACGGTATACATTATCATGGTATGAAGAATTCATTCACAGGATCGAAGGAGTGTGATCCATTGTTCCATCAAAATGGGCCCTTGGTCGGTGGCGCGTCGTTCCTATATGCGGAAGACCACACATGGGACATCAACCTCGACATAGCTCGTTCATTTACTTGGGACGTCTTTTGTTTTACCCTCCGAGGTATGCACCCCCGTTTTAAGCTTTTCTCGGTACAGCATTCCCAGTATCATGCCACCTAAGGTCTAGTTCTGTAGGCGATAGTACCAGACACCACTAGGAATCTGCCCGAGACCAAACCTCATTAATTAAGTTCCGCTGGTTCTGGCCGGCCACCACCATTACTCTTTTATCTGCTGCTAATCAGCAATCCTCAACCATGTAAAAAGCTGAATCTTGCCCGCCAAGAACACAGACCATATACCTTTACTAGCCTCCAACTCACCCAATCATCGGCTAAAGCAACCCTTTCTTTCGCCATACCTATATACAAGAACCGATAGAGACCACGAAATGAGTGATGGACCTCGTCGAAGTACCATGAAAGACAAAACATCACAGCCTTTAAATACTATCACTGTTGTGCATAACCGGATTTTCTTACGTTCAGTGGAGGGAGATCCTGGTTTCATTTCCGGTGATGAAAAGCAGCACATGAATAAAGAAAGAAAGAAAGTAAAAGACCATTAGAAAACCAGATGGAAGTGCCAAAACACGGATAAAGGAAATTGTTGTTTCTTTTCAGTTTGCTCCACTATGTCAAAAAAATAAAAATAAAAAAAAGGAACCCCAATAAATTTACATCATCAAGCCCCGTTAACATCAAAAGCTCAAGACATGGAAAGAGCTTGCCAAATGCCAAAAGCTATCCCTTTCGAAGTACCATATACTACTTACTACTTCACTAACTGCTACTATTAGTCAAATATTCTACACCCGCAAGATACCATAACTTAGCACCAAAAACCGACAACCCAACTAAAAAAAACCAAAGCCTATCTCTTTTCTTTCCCATTCTCTTGAAAAACTAAAACTAAGGGCTTTCACTTCACTTGAGACCTTTGCCTGGCATGGATATGGCAAGGTCCGGCCAACCAAAGCAATCACCATCCCCTAAACCGCCTTCAACCCCACCCATCTGCCACGTGTTGCATCCTGATGAAGGACCTGATCCATTCCCGCCACCTCCTTCACCTCCGCCTCCCACATCAACGCCCACACCTCCGCTCCCGTGACCCACTGATTCCATCGGCCAGTCCATCGCACCTAGCCCGAACCCCACTCCGTGAAGGCTCGGCCCGGGGCCAAGCCCGAACCCACCTCCAAAAGGCAAATAACCAGCACCCACCTGGGTAGTCAGCAAAGAACTGAAATTCGCAGCCTCCGGCACAGCCTCATTCAAGTTCACGTCGCAGCCGGCTAAGGACCCCGCCATATGGCCTGAGCCGGAGCTCATCTGGGACACCATTGAGACAGGTGTTGCATGTAGCGGCTCGGGAGTCATGTCAGAGGAAGATGATGCACTGTTAGCAGTGGCGTTAGGGTTGACAGCAGAGGAGGCGGCGGCGGATAGAGTAGGGTTTGGACGGGCACGTTTATTAGAGGAAGAGGACTTACGAGAGCCACCACCAACGGGAACGTTACGGAGAGTACCGCCGCGAGTCCAGTAGCGACGGCAAGATTTACAGAAATGGCGAGGCTGAGAGAGGTTGTAGTTGTTGTAGTAGCAGAACTTGGTGTTGGTGGAGTCACAGCGTGGACACGGGAGGTGCTCGGGCTCTGCAGGCCGCGTAGCCATGGTTGACAACCTGACCGGACGTTGGTCCCCATTCTCCGTCGACATTTTCTTGTTTGTCTCTTTGTTGTGTTGGGGATATTGCTTTTTGGTTCAGGTGCGAATTAGAAGAGTTCAGACTTTAGAAATTGGAAGGGTAGGAAAGAGACAAAAATGTTCTCAAACACAGAGAGAAAGGAGGGGTGAAAAGGGGCCTTGTTCTGGAAGTTCAAAGTGACTTTTATATTGAGAGGGGGCCATAGACAGAGGGCCTTGGTGGCACAAAATATAACATAAGGATAAAATTGAAATAACAGGTCAAATACTGTACTGGCGGTAACTTTTTTTTTTTTTTTTTGCAGACAGGGGAAACATGCTTCAGAATTCATTAAATTACTTTGGAAGAAAAAAGTATTGTAGTGACTAATTATTTTTATTTTTTTCAAAAAAACTAGTTACTTCTAATAAGTTTTATTTTTTAAGTCACAATAAATAGGAAATATTAAAACCAACTCATTTATACAATTGTGACAAATTCATCGAGTAAGCTATTGAACCGTTAGTATTTATAATTATTATTTTTTAAAACAAAAATTACCTCATGTATAGCATTACATTATAATAGATATGTCACGCTAACAGTTTAATTATAACTCCGTCATATTTTTAAATTTAATTCAGTTAGACATTTAATCGTTAAACTAAATAAATACAAACAATAACTTATAATGATAGCCTAAGTAACATTCAAAGGAAGCATGGGTCAGAGTGGGCTTGGATGCTCTGTAATTGTGGTAACTTGTAGTTCCAAATAAGTCTTGGCATACAACTAAGGAAAATAATAAAAGTTATTTCAATTTTTGGGAAATTAATTAATGTTAGTGATAAAAGATGAGGATAGTTTTTTAAAGAAAAGATAACGACAAATAGGTGTGTGATAATTCACATAAAAAGAGAGAGAAAATAACACTTAATTGAAAGGCATTAGATCTCTTTTTTTTTTCTTTGTTGGAGTGCAGTCGTTCTTTTTTTAAATATAAGATGTGATTAGATAGAGTTTAGTTTTAAAATTTTCTGTCTTGAGTTTTAGGAGAAAAAATTTTTTATAAAAAAAAAATAAAATGTTTGATGAAAAATTTACATTACGTTCCAATCCAATCCAAATAAAGTCATAATAAACGAAGAAAATAGGAATTCTGATTGTAATACTTATCAGTTTAGGCTCTTAGACACAAAATGGAAAAGCGGGTAAAATTGATTGCCAAAAGAAAAAGCTATGCAAGGCTTCCATTATTTTGTCAGCACTGTATATTGTATTTCATCATGACCTACGTGTTGAATTGAGTCTATGCTTATTTTGACCATATTTGATCCGTTGCATCTCTTATGTAATTCCACCATTAACGGATTTGACAAACGTAATTACGCTTTTAGGGTTGCTTTTGTTCGGCTCTCATCATTAGGTACGAGTTTCAACATTACAATATCTTCTAGTATCGGAACAATACTAGTAAACTTGACTTTATAATACAATAGATAACATTCGACAAAATAATTATTAAAAGTAGATTTGAATTTAAATTTATTTTCAAAAATTACTTTAAAGGAATAAGATTTTGTCAAATTTTATGAGTAATTTATTATTATATTAAAAAATCCTGAATATCTCAGAAATAATAATAATAAAAGATGTCATTCAACACAATAAAAAAGATAGCCCTCAAGTGAGAAAAAAAAATAAATCCGTAAGAAATTGAAAATTTCTATATTGTTTGGTTTACTAGAAAAAATACTATGAAAATAAAAATTAATTTCCAAGAAAATAATTTTTATTGTTTAATATGTGAGATTTTATTATATAAATAAAAAGGTAAATAATATATTAACATTTTTCAAATAAAAATCTCACTTGAAAGAAACAAAATTCATCTTTAGAAAAATTGTGAAGAAATAAAAAAAAAATGGTTAATAATATTGTAACATTCAACTAGCAGTGAATTTGCATGTTCATATGTTGAAAGCAAAGCTCTATCAGATACAAAACAATCAAGTATATAATTCTCTAACTAAGTTTGTATAACATTCAAATACCGTTTGAATTAATTTGAACTTGTTTGTTTTTTTGTTCATGAAGTTTGAAATTCATTTATGTTCGACTCATTTAGTTTTTGTAAATTGTTTAAATAACTCAAATAATATTTAAAGCCTGAGTTGTTTAAATTAAATAATAAAAATTTAAAAATTAAAAATATTATACAAAATTTAAAATAAATATTATAAAATATGTAAATAATAAATTTATATATTCGTTCATGAATATTCAAATTTATTCAAGAACAAGTTCATATTTTTTAATTAAAAAATAAATTATTTTTTGTATTTAAATTCGACTCAAATACCAAACAATCGAACAATAATCAAACTTGAATGAGCTTTGTTAATAAATCTTCGATTAGAAAATCAACTCTAGTTAGAAATTAATATTGATTTTCAAATTGTACTTCTACTTCGATTAACTTTTTCTTAATATTTTCTTTTTCCTCATATTTTTGTGTGAAAATATATTTTCAATACTTTCTATTAAATTTTTTAAGAATTTTTCAAATGATACAAAAATAGGGGAAAAAAAACAACGGAGTGGATCCCATCATGGTTGAAAGTTGTGGCAACTATTATGCAAAATATAAATTATTTTATATTCTTTTCCTTCAAATGTATAGCCTTTTGGCCTTGCGAATACAATTAGGAAAACAAGAGATTTTCTTTTTAATTCTTAATAAGTTCACGAGAGAGAGAGAGAGAGATATGAAATTGATTGTGGGAGTAATGTTGAAAAAATTATATTTTATAACTGACAAAAGGTAAAATATTTTGATAAATGAAAAAAATTAAAGAATCGTACATTTGAATGTAATATGAATATAAAAAAATTATTTCATAATATAAATTATTTTTTATTTTTGAACGAGTATTTAATATTTATTGTATTTATTTTTTAATTATACCCCACACTTTCCTTATTTTTAAAAGTTTCTCTGCCTTAACAACCCTGTAATTCTTGTGCCAAATACTAAAATGATTTGTATTTTAAAATTAAGAGAATAGTATTATTTGGAGATGTAGAAAATTAATCTTGATCCTCCAAAATGTTTAGTGATGATGCTGCCCCATTTTTTTTTCTCCCTTTTTTGCCCAATGATGATGAGGCCCCTTAATCTACGCATGAACGGATCCTCGTAAAATAAAAGTCCTTGATTTAAAATTCTGGTGTGGGTAATAATGTCTGACCTCACCTCGTGATTATCATAGCCTCCATTGAGACATTCCAAACATAATTAGGTCTGACCAACTTCCTCAAGTGTGATGCAGCCCACAACCATTGTAATAAACGTGTCGAAGTGCCCTTTTGAAGCCCCGAAGTGCACTGCTACCGTCACCCATTCTGCTTGAAATGCTTTACTAACTACTACTTCCTTTATTTTAAAATATAAAAATTTTAAATTTTATATTAATATAAAAAATAAGTGATATGTGAAGATAATTATAAACAATAATATTAAAATTTATAAAGAGTAAATTTTTTTTTTAAAAAAAGAATCTAAAAAGTTTAACCGTTTGAAACGGAAGGAATATATAATTTATATTGAATTATAGTAAGTAAAAAATAATTTAGAAAGGTTCTTAATAGTATTGGAAAACGAAGGTTTGGATTACTTCGTTACTATCATCTTTTAAAATTTACATCGAATAAAATAATTCAATAAATCAGGTGAAAATATAACTGTGGGTTAATAATTGACGGTAAAGAAATAAATATTAAGCTTTCATCTTAACAAACCAAGAAGGAAAATTATAAAATGTCTTAATTACATGAGAAATTATACATAATTATGACATTTTACTCAACCTTTTTTTCTTTTTGGGTTTTATATAAATTTTTGTTCGATTACGCAAATTAGAATATAAAAGTTCCTCTGTAAGGTGCAATATTTATATTTTAAATTTATGTAAATTTTTCGTTTACCCTGTTTATTTAAAATAAAATATCTAAAATTTTATTAAAAATAAATAAAAATTTTTATATCCACTTTTAGACAGAATGATGTCTATTTTGTTAATATAGCTAAAATATTCATTCTATTAGTCAAAATTGAATATGAACCTTCTTACTATAATCTAAACTAATATGCAACTTGGAAAAATAATTCATAGAGAATTTTGAGTCTCTATGTTCAATTATAGTGCCCAATGTGTAGTTACCTCTAATTCTTCCGAGAAAAGGACGAAAGGAAAATTAGTCTAGGTTGATGGGTTCACTAGGGACTCAAGGGAACAGAAGAGGCGAGAGAGAGAGAGAGAGAGAAGAAGAAGAAGAAGAATAAAGCGGAGAAATTTTGGGATTAGGAAGATTGGACAGCCGACAGCATGATTACTGTCGGAGAGCGTGGGGAGCAATAATTGGTTAGCCCCGTCTCTCTCTCTCCCTCTTCCCATACTCCAAACTTGGTACTGTTCGGAGGCTGTGTTCTGCGGTTGCCGGATTTTTCGGTCTCTGCACTTCTCGATTCTCCTGCACCGCACCCGCTTTCTGCCCCTTATAACTGTACCTCAGGACGACCGTACAGTGCAAATCTACGTATATAGATATACACGTACGTATACATCCTTTGGCATTTGACTGTTTCTGCATGCATCATTCTCTATTCATATATTCACGTGATAAAACAAATGAATTTGATTTGGTTCAAAAGTGGTGCATTTGTACTGTGGTTTGATGTTTGTGGCTCTGCGTTGGAGCCCATTCTCTAGTACTCGATCGCTGCTTGATTGATTTGGGGCGGGAGGGTCTGGCTGGTTGGTAGTGCTGACGTAGGAGGAGAGACCCGTGTCTCCCTGTGAGCAGAGAAGAGAGAGAGAGATTTGAAGAGGCACGCGCGGCGCGAAGCTTCAGCCTTGAGGTTTCAGTCTGGAATCCAGACGCTTCTGCAACATATATATATACAGAGATGTATACAGCCAGAGACAGTCAAGTCATTGCTAAGCTGTCTCTCTCACAGAGTCACAGCCTTCTCATTACTACGGGTTTCTCTTTCAGATTCTCTGTTTCTCTGATTGTGTCTTGTTGTGTCATTTTCGCACCCGTAATCACGACAACCCCGAACCCCGTTTCCATCGCGTCGCCTGCAAGAAAAATTTCCTTAGTGTTTCCCCATCCCGCCCAATACGACGTCAGAACCGGGATCTTGCATGCGGGTGAAAAGAGATGATCATTAGGTTCCTGCCCATGGCATTGAGCTTATTGTGCTCGTGTCCATACAAAGATCGAACTAGCTAGTAGAATTTGGGATTTATGCTTACACCTTGACAAGGGTAATTACACATGGGTTGAAAATGCGAAATTCTGAGAATGCGAAGCTTGCATCAACAGGTGCCCAACGCGAAGATGATAATGTCCATTCGTCACAAAGTTTCCTCTGCCCCCCTCTGCTGTGTACGTACAATGCTGATTTCAGTGGAAAAGGGAGGGGAGAAATTTTTCTTATTCCTTAGCCGCGTGGGGTTGACTTTGGTTCACAGCTCCCCATAATTTGCACGACAAGCACGGCCTTCCCAGCACTTCTACTATTTCTGGGATTATCTTTTCTTTTCATTTTCAATTACTTTTTGTATCGGCAGAGAATTCATCTACTGCACAAATATATCAATGTTCTTTCAATTCAAAGAACTTTCATTTCCGGAAAGTGGTGTGATGCTCAACTTGAACAAGAATTTTATTTTAAAATTAAAATTAAATTATATATTTTTTAATAAATAGTTTATTTTTTTTAAAAAAATTTTAAAATAAAAATTTTAAAATTTACCTTTATCGGATCAGAACGTCAAAAGCTTTTCTCTTGAGTTTCATGTTTTTGGCACCGCAGCGTGGATATCTCCGAATGAGATCAGAAATAGTCTTGAGAAATCAAACGGAATTTTCCTGCACCTATTCTGAGGTCTAGGGACCGAAGGAGGAAGGATGAGCATCAATTGGTCCATTCGGCTTAAAATTTAACAAAATTGATCCATTCTAATTTACGGGCCTTTGTCAATGAAATACTATATACCAAATCTTCGGCGATCCAACTTAGACTTAAACTAGGGGCAACTACCTCAAATGCCCCAAAATGACTTGCCAATTTCTTGTTGTTAGGTTTCAATCTTATCTCCATAATAGTTTATTCTTTTTCCTTTGTTTTTGATGAAATATCCCCACAATAGTTCAAACTTACGTTGGCCTATGTTTCCTATTGCCTCGACTATGAAATTACGAACCATGTCTCACTCTTTCTCTAGCTCAATAGTTTCTGCTTTTCAATTTTATTTCAAATCTAATGAATTTTACTTTTCTTTTCAAAATTAATTTATTTTAAGGATTTTTAAAGCAAAAATATTCAATTAAAATAAGCAAAAGTCCAATCCAATTCAAATTCATTTTCATTTTAAAGTTGGAAGCAATCAAAATATGAAAACAACAATAGTACTAGATAAAACCTACTATAGCACTATCAGATAATAGGTTTAGAATCATCTATCCCACTCTTTGTCCCATTATCTGTCTCATTTATAGTAAATTGTTACGTGTTTTACTATTTTCTTTGGAATTTTTTATTTTTTATAAGTTTTATTTTTTAAAAAAATAAATAAGTGACAACTTGATAATAATATAACAGAAAACAGAATAAGAAGTAAAATAGACTATCCGGACTAATTATACCAAAGGATTACAGTCCATATTTCTAGTACCTAATAGTATTCGGGCACAAAAGCGGTTTAGGCACTATCTTATCTCTTATGCTAAAGACATTATAGATTCACCATCAATTTCTTGGCTTTATCATTGCCAGCAACGGATGAAGCTTTTGGTTTGTAAGCCCCAGAATATCCACGTTGTCTTTCTCCCCATCTGATAGTCTCCACTCAAACTCCTGGATTAGCCTTGCAATAGTCATGCAAGAAATTAACATAGCTTGAAGAGCACCCGCGCATACCCTCTTTCCTCCTCCAAAAGCCATGGTCTTGTGCAGATCTGCCTGATCATACTTGCCATCAAGAAACCTCTCAGGTTTCCACTCTTCCGGGCTATCCCACACGTCCTTGTCCATGTTACAGCCATATATATTTATAGCAATCTACACGACATAAACCACATTTCAATTTAGTCCACAGAAGGAACTGCTGGAGAGACGCAAATATATAAGAAGATCTCATGGAGAAGTAATAACCTCAGTTCCAGCAGGAACATAGTATCCTCCTAATATTGTATCTTCGTGAACATATCTTAAAGGAACTACGGGTACTGGACTGTGCCTTCTCAAAGTTTCATGAAATATGGCACACAAATACGGAAGCTGACATAGGTTCTCCTCGGTAACATTCTTTGCCCCACAAACATCTAGGATCTCACGATACAGATGTTCCTGCTCCATTAGTTGGAAAATGAGTAACTGAAACTAAGATTGTCACAATCACGTGGTAGAAATCTAGGAAATGAGGGAAATCGGATAACCTGTCTTTCTGGATCCTTTGCAAGTTCATACATGGCCCATTCTGTAGTTACCATAGTAGTGTCTGATGTTTCAATAATTGCCTCCCAAACCAACATTAATATCTGTTTCTCTGTGAATGACTTTCCTTGGGATAATAAGTAGTCAAGATAACAGTTCAATTCCTGCAAGGACATTGTTACGAGTCCATGATTGTGAGCTTGGACAACTAAAATATCCTTCAATTTTTTATCCCCAGTAATTAGACAAGGCAGGATTACCTGTCCTGAATCAAAACGTTTCTTCTGTTCCTTGATAAGGGTCTTCATAACAGCTTCTCGGCGGGTATGCATTTGCTCAAGTCTCCTTTCAAAGCTTTTATTGGGAATCCACTTCACGTATGGAAAGAAATCTCTCCAGTCCACTTCAATTGCACCTTCCATTGGGTCAGTCACCAAAACCTTAAATATCTGCTCTCTTGGAAAAGTCATCCCAAATTCCTCTACATAGATTGACTCCACATCCTCTCCCAGAGCCTGAAAACACATAGCATGTTCTAAAACCTTTGCAAAAGCCAATCTGAAATGAACATTACTGAGCATTGTCGTTATTATTTCATAATGACTTACTTGTTTAAGAGCTAATCCAAACAATTCAGACTGGAAATGTTTTCTGAGATTTACTCCTTCAAGGGGATTCTTACTCAGAGAAGCATTCAAGTGTTTAGAAACATTCTCTAACAACACATCTCTGTGGACACGGTGTCGTTTCTGATATGAACATAGAAATAAATGTCATGTGTTAACGATGATTTACATTAACAAGGTCATCAATAAGAGAACAATACAGGAACTTCTCGGAACAAAAACCTGAGCATTTGATCCTAAAGCACTTGTGAGTATGTATCGTTTAGCTTCCTTGTAGAACTCATCGTAATCACTCATTGCAACTATGCTTTTATCACCAGTGAGGATCTTTAAAGCATTTGATAGCTTTCTTGATGAAATGGATGAATATCTGGTTACCATAGCCTGAAAACAAGCCATTGAGCAAGTCAATTCTCGGGTCATCTAATGTTACAGTTGACAAAAATCAATGTGGGCAGACGTCCGACTGTATTGGGGAAAAGGAACTTATGAGTTTCAGGACGCCAGTTAAAAAGGCAAAGAAACAATGCTGAGCATGAAATGATTATAAGTATAGTCGTTAATCATACTGGAAGATTTTCCAGCGTACAGATGTCTAATAGCAGACAAGAATAAGAATTGAAAGACTACGTGCTAACATAGCATTTTCCATAGAGAAGTACATTGAAGTGTAATAAAAGACAGAAAAATGAAAGCTGGAACTTTTAAACTGTATCTGTAATGTTCAATGAAATGCAAATTGCTCTCTCTCTTTGTACAACAGTTGACAAAATTTCTTCTCAATTGGGAAATATTTCTAGATCAGACAAAGTTCGTGTCTTATTACATGAAGGTCCATTGAGAGAGTGAACCTTTGGTTGATTTGGTTGCACCCTCCCAACCCCCCACCCTCTTTAGAATGTCATTTGTAAATGGCACAGATTACCGTATTTTTCTCTGAATGCAAGAACACTATACTCAATCATAATTTTCATTATCCTTTACCATTTGATATGACAAATTTTCAGTACACAACAAATTTTGGAGTGCTTGATCAAATGAGGTATTCCGTCCATTGAATTTGTTTCTGCACATTTTGCATCTCAAACCTAAAATGAAATTTTTACACAAGCTCCGATTTAAGAAGAACAGAATACAGAGAAATAGGAAGATTGACAAAGCTTGACAAAACTATACTAGACTACCCGAGGGATATAATTGTTGATTGGTTGAGGAAGAGATAAGGAAACAGAGGATACCTCCTTGGCAACTTCGCTGGAATTTAGGACTACCATTTTGCTGAAACCAGTTTTGATAGAATAGATTGGTCCGTAAGTCTCAGCCCAATTGGTGAACGTTTTATGGGGCTTCTTCTCTTTCAGCTGTAGTAAATTACCAATCACCGGTACTCCTGGTATTTCTGCACACAATCAACCGTTGCAATTTCTAATCAGTGCACAAAACACTTGAACATACATCCACCTAAGGCTAGTTTGCTACAGAAAGGAGAAGCGGATATGCGTGGAACTATTCAAGAACAATATCTGAACAGAAAGTTAACCAGACAGAACTACCAGGTACAGGTGGGAGGTTGGAAGATCTCCGCCTTTGGCGGTTATTCATATAAGCACTGAAAAACCACCATGAAAGACCGCCAAGAGCAACAGCAGGACCACCTACGGCAACAAGAGTGCCCAAAGGAAGTGCTTGAACATCAAGGATCATTTCCATCAGTGCCATTTTCCCCGGCTTTTTTTTCCTGCTAACAAAAGAAGAAAACAGTAGACAATAGAAATTTCAGACCAGAAAGCTTTTGAATTTAGAACTTCTGCAGTTTTCAGAACTGCAAAGTGAATTTATAAAGTAAGCAAAAGCAAAAGGTATCTTATTGAACTCGGCTGCTGGTGATGATGGGGTCCAATCCGTATCAAACACTTGGGGAAGAAGTGGAGTTTTCTGCACAGAAGAGAGGAAGATACCTTGGTAATTGATACCCAAGAAACAGACTCAAAAGAAGACGGGAAGTTCTGGTCGTATTCTCAACTTAAAGCAGTCGTCGGATATGCGTTATAGAGCGAGCAATGGCAAGTGCCGTCTTCGGACGGAATGATTTCGGATCCAACAAAATAAAATACTACCTTATATGCTATTGGAGCATCTACGTAGTCTCTGGTGAAATGGCACATTTATTTCTTTCTTTTTCAACAGGCGGTCTTGAAGAGTAATTTATTAATGCGATGATAATGGGATAAGTATTGTAAAAATAGTGAAAACAGCAATTAAAATATATGACTTACTCTATATTTCGTCCCGCAACTGATAGGTGCCAGAGGACTATTTATAGAGAGAGAGAGAGAGAAATGTTCAGAATCTTCAGTCGAGGAAAAAATAGGATATCGGTTGAGAGACATTGGCAAGCAAAGTTCGAGGTGGTTAAGGCCTAAGGTGGGGATTCAAGGAATGTTGGTGGAGAAATGGAGAAACATATGGCGACTGCTGAATCGATGTGTTGGTTCGGTAAAGTGTAATAAAATAATACTGGGTATATAATGGGTTCGAATATTTAACAATATCCTTTTTTTTTTTTGGGTTTTCCTGCTCTGGTTTGACATCATTAGCGACGTTGCAAGGAGTATTATAGTTGAAGGATCTTCCCAATAATGCTTAATTGGGTACAGTATAGACTTAATACGCTACTGTGTTGATAGGGTAACAGTCTCCCATACATTTTCTAAAATCCTTTTTTTTTAAAAAAAATGGATTTTGCTTCTCCAAAGTATATTTCTTCCCTACAAAATTTTTCTACTTCTCTAATAAAATGTAAAAAAAACAAACAAGTATCTAAAGTTGATAATTTTTTAGAAATTTACTTTTCTTTTTAATTTTAATTATTTTATTTATAGTAAAATTGCTATGTATCTTTATTATTATTTTTAGACTTTATTTTGAATCTTCTTAGCTTGACCTTTGGTTGAATTGGTCTCTTAGATGGTGGAACTCTTTATTCTTATTTTTAAACTCTGTTTCGGACCGTTGTGGGCTTAGTTTCAATGGAAAGATTTGAGAGAAGAGAAGAAAATTGGAGAAATGATAAATCTATTCCTCTGTTAGGCAGTTTTTTAGAAAGAGAAATGGAGAGAAGAGGGAAGAAATGAAAGGATGAAAATCTCCCATTTCTTTTCCAAAACAATTGAATTTGAAAATTTTAACAACCAACATGTCCTATTGAGTCCAAAAGTATATTTTTGTAAAATGATGTTTTCTTCTTACTTCTTTCCAAACTCCTAAATAAAAAAATGAATTCTTTTTTTTTTCTTTTTTCATCCAAATTTTGAAATAAATTATCCTTTATACTTTTCTTTTCTCTTCTTTAATAACTTAATATTTCTCTTCTTTTCTCCTTAATCCTAAAACACCAAAGTTCTGGATCCGCCCCTGGTTAAAATGATCAAATTAGATCAGTCTTATGGAGGGAGGAACGTTTCGCGTGACTTAAATTTCCTTGCAAGGGTAGTTACTATAATATTTAGCTAACCTAGCCTTTCTTTAGAAAAATAAAACAAAAAAGGAATATATTGTATTTGAAAAAGAAAAAAAAAGAAAAAAATAAAGTGATTCCGTAAAGACGTTGAAGAATATTTTAATCAAAGATCATTTTCCTTTAATCAAACTAGTTTAATGTAAATCGAGCTATCATCTTGAACAAATGGGTAAGGTGTCCATTACAAGGGAGACGGATGGATAAATACGCTCCATGAACGTTGAACAAAAGACTTTACAATTCAAGGGAATCAAATTTTAATGGAATTCATATTTGTATTTGTACTGTTTTTATTTGTGGTCAGTTATAATGACGCATTGTCAGCTGAGTTTCTAAAACATTTTTTTCATAACAAGGAAAAAAATTATGGCAAATTAAAAACAGTTGACAGCAGAAAATTTTCAGATTTCTTCAATTAATAATGAGGAGTAAAGGTAATTAAGGGTGAGAGTGGACAACATCTCATCTTCAAATCAAATTTAAAATTTTAAATATAAGATTCATATCTCCTCTCACAAATAATTTAACTTTTATGAAATTTAAGATAAAAATTATAAAACTAAACCTTATCAAATCACATCCTAAATCCACTAAGACGTATTGCATACGGAATAAATCTGGTCGTAAAGAATAATTGGAGTAAACAGGAAGTAAGTATGATCATGTCTTTGGAATATATAACATTGTACTCTCTGTTTTATTTATTTCATTTTAAAATATTTGATCAGGTATAAAGTTTTATATAAAAGTTTAAATTGTATTATAAAAATAATATATATAATAAAAAATAAAAAATATATAAATTAATGAATATTTTATATTAAATTTAAATATATAAAAATAATATATAATAAAATTAATAATATAAAATATATTGAAATATTTTATTTTACAAAAATTATTAATTATTTTAGAATATCAAGTCAAATGAAATAGGACGGAATGAATGAGTATATTTTTTTTTAAAAAAACAAGGAATATGTAACATTGTATCAAAATTTCAATTTTTGCATCCAGTGCCTTTTTATGCTTTCCTAAGCTGCAGACTGTAATCAACCAGTGGTACTTGCTTTTCCTTCATGCATATGGTGTAAACTTCCTTTTCCTAATGACTGATATAACATGAGGTATGCAACGGCCGAAGACAAATCTACCGGAAGCAAGAAAATGGCAAAAATGTAGCAGAAAATAAAAGTCAACAAGTTTAGTATCCTGGGAAGATGGGTGGAGGTGGTGATGCATAGACGGCGCCAATGTCTGGGGGAAGGATAATGTCTTCGTGTGCTGGTGGTGGAGATGATGCAGGGGGCGGCGGCGAGTGGATAGGTGGTGGAGGAGAGTAGACAGGAGGTGGGGGAGATTGCACGGGTGGGGGCGGCGGGGAATAGACAGGTGGTGGTGGTGAGTAGAGCGGTGGAGGAGGAGAATGTACAGGAGGAGGTGGAGGTGGAGAGTGAAGAATTGGTGGAGGAGGAGGAGAGCTAACTGGTGGGGGTGGAGAGTAAACAACTGGTGTAGGAGGAGGAGATAGTACTGGTGGCGGTGGGGAATAGACTGGAGGAGGCGGCGAAGAGGACATCGGGGGTTTAGGCGTTGGCACTGGAGACTCTGGCAGAGGTGGAGATTGTGCAACCGGTGGAGGATTATGCTTTGGTTTTGGAGGTTCTGGCTTCGGAGATTGTTCCGGACTTGGTGCTTGAGGAGTTGGCAAGGGTGGTGATTGTGGCGAATTCTCTGATGGTTGGGGTTGGGGTTGGGGCTGAGGTTGTGGTTTTGGTGGCTTTGGTTTCTTGCCACATTTGAAGTTGCTGCAGTCAATTGGTTTGCTCACCATAGCAAGACATTGCTTTTGTGATCTTTGCTTTGGCTTTTCTGCCAAACAATTGTATGTGTCATCGAATATAACACTTCTCCCGGAAATCGGCTCACATCCTTTGGCCTTTCCACTGAAAAAGTTGTTTGCAAATGTGAAATTCGACAGGCTTGGCAAGCTACAAATTGTATCAGAAACCAACCCTGTTAGCATATTGTTAGAAATATCCAAAATATCTACTTTCTGAAGGCCACTGATTGTCTTGGGCAAACTGCCTTGGAATTTATTAGATGAAGCATCAAACACTGTGACATTGCCGAGCAGCCCGATCTCCGGTGTTAAACACCCTGAAAGATTATTGTTCTGGAAGAGGATTTCGTCCAAGTTGTTTGCCATCTTACCGATGCTACTTGGAATGCAACCCTTGAATTTGTTGTTAGCCAATACCATTACAGAAACCGGAGAATTCCCGAGATTTTCAGGGATATAGGAGGTGAACCAATTGTCATTCAAGAACAATCCATCGAGATCTTTGTCGAAGAGCTCGGGGGGCACATCTCCCTCAAAGTTGTTGAACCTTATGTCGAGGTATCTGAGATTTGGCACGTTGATGACCACCTCCGGGAAAGGACCAACAAAACGATTATTGCTTATGTCGAATTCATGCAATAATTTGAGCCTGTACAAGCTCTTTGGGACAATTCCACAGAACCGATTGGAATTGAGATGGAGAAGTGCCACGTCTGTCAATAATCCCAATTCAACAGGAAGGTACCCCGCAATGTCACCATGATTAAGATCGATACCCGCTACCACTGTTGTAGTGGGATCATCAGGAGCAGGCGCACAAAAGACGTTGCTGTATTTACACACATCAGGACCTTCCCAGTTGCTCGTGAAGTTCAATGGGTCAGAATATACAGCATTCTTCCAGGCTTGAAGTGCAATGTAGGCACGACGGAGCCTAAGATTGAGGAACTTAAATTTGACATCAACAGTAAATTCATAATTATCCTGCAAGTCCCCATTTTCAGGAAGTGATAGGAGTTGGCGTCGAGCAATGAATGATTCTTGCGCATAAGAAAGCGCAGAAGAAAGCAAAGATAAGGAAGAAAATAGGAGGAGAGAAAGGAAAAAATAGCAAGAGCGCTGCATTTTCTTGGAGGATGCAATGCCAAGCTACCTTGAGGAGATCCCCAAGGCTGCCTATGGAAGGTCTGTATGAGAAGTTACAATACAGGGGATGGCTAGCTAGAACGAGAACTTCAGAAATTCATTTGAGAAGTTCGCAACGAAGGTGGTGCACAAGCTGATATCTCCATTAAGACCTGATTTAAGAGCCACTGCAAAAATCTCTGCACGTACTAAATTTACCACAAAAATTGTGTGTTAGAACCTCAAAATGTCTCCGAAAAACTGGGAATTCTTGAACATTTTTCTCTGTCCTTGTGAACCACTGAAACCTCCGAACGGCCAAAGAATCGGTCAAACTTTAAAGATCCTACGCCCATAAGAACGGGACGATCCTTCGTTTGTCTATTGGCGATGCCAAGTTTAAGGAATAAAATCGATCCATTACAAGTTTCCAGCGTTCTTGTTTTTATGTGGTCTTCATTTACAAAATAGACATTTTAAGACCATCTCATGATTTCTACGTCTCAATTTGGACACACCCTAAGGGGTATCAAGTGCATTACTAAGACAAAGACTGGGATTATGGGATGCCTTCTCTGAGGGCTTTCTTGATGCTCCACTTGTGCAAACGGCAGGGTGAATTTATTAAACTTAACAAGAGGTAAATATAGCACTGATGTCTTTCATAGCCATGCATGAACTCTACGCCTCTCGTTGGTCATAATCATGCTAAAGCACGATCAACTGTGTCTCGGAGTCTCCTTTTTATACTTTATATATGCCACTGTTGGAACAATAATTAGTAGTCAAAAAGATCGAAGAGCGGATCGCGATCAGCATATTGATGAAAGAAGACACTATTGAAAAAGCCAAGAGGAAAACAATGGCATTGGCCGCTGGTGCCTCAATGTGTCTCTGCTGCATGAAAAGGAGCTTCAGAAAAGACACCATGCACGAATGATCAAAAGGGTTCATCCCCATCTCTGCTGTTGAGTTGAAACCGGTGTTGCATGTTTTCTTTTTGTTGGGCCGCCTGTCTCCATCACCTTGGATATTTGGGGGGGCGGGGGATGCAGAGGGGGTTGGATTTTATATGACTGAAAGTGATTGAATAACGTGATGATTTCAACTAATAAGTGTACAAAGAGAAGCTAGCCTAGCTAGCACTTCCAATTCAAAAGTAACTTCTTGCTTTCGGTTTTGTTTAGAAAATTTTATTTAATATTTGTAAAAATAAATTATTTATTAAAAAAATTTAAAGCTAGAATTTTGTATTAAATGAAATCCAATTCAAATTTAGCTGAAATTTTTGAGATTATTCTAGTATTTAAAGAATCAGAAAATAAAATGAAGTAGAGATCACAGGAGTTAGATTTCCTTCCATTGCTAGTCACGTAGATATCCAAATCATTTCCCGAAAAGAGGGGAAAAAAAGAGAAAAGTACACACACATACACATTCAATTCAAACAACTCATGATCCAAACTCTTAATTCAGATGTTCTAGAAATTTGTTATCCATATATCCAACAGAAATACAAGCTGATAGTATATATTTTTTAAACATCCAATGCAATTTTTTAAAATTATTTTGAGTATATTTTTTCTTGTAAATATAGATAAAAAATTACAAGTACAAATTCTATTCAACCTCATTATTAATAAAAGAGACTTTTGTTCATAAATTATTGTCTCGAGATATTTTTTTTAATTAAAATCTGTCAAAATGGAAGCATGCAAAAAGACATCTTAGTATTTAATGCAAGAAATGAGAGCATAATTTACTTGTAGAAATTATAATTATGAGGGAGACTGAAACCCTTTTAGCCGTTCTGCAGTCGATGCTTTTAGAGTGAATTAATTAGTTTCAAGCTGCTAATCCTCATCATTATGATTTATGACTGCTGCAAAGCTCTTTTTTTTTTTTTTTTTGTACTCATTATGGTAACAGATACGTAAATGGTACGAACAATTTCATGCACGTAATCATATCATGACACTGTTCAATAGTAATTTAGATCTCTCTTTCTTTGGGATTTGACTCGTTGACCGTCTTTTTGAAAAGTAACCATTTTTCTTTTTCCTTTTCGTTTTTGGCATCTCCCACCGAGCTGCCGAAATTGATGGCAAAACTAGCAATACAGTGTATTGTATTGCGGGGGTTTTGATTGTTCTCTTTGTAAATCTTTTGGCCTCTCTTTGTATACATTTGAATAAAGTTTCTTTTATCAAATTGAAAATAAAAATTTCTCAAAAGAATATCTATTGCCACTGTTACATTTTAGCAGAATTATCATGCTATAATCTATTTTTATTTTGCTGGAGCACATTATGAGATTTTAACACAGTAAAAAGGCTTCGGACAAAAGAAGTGCATTCGTGAAAATTGCATGAAACTCGCCAATTTCATTTAACTTCTCTAGAAGCTGTTCTCTTATCGGCAGTGAGTACATACTGGCAGAAACAACTATTCTAACAACCCTCGTATGGTATTGTCATAAGCCGTAGAAGCAGCTTTCTTCATAGAACAATCACTGACAATAAAAAACAACAAAATTAGAAAGTATTCATTTGCTACCAATTATAAATCTTACATTAAAAAAAAAATGCTTAAAAAAAGAAGAAGAAAGAGAGGGTTGAATTTACAATTTTCACTTCATTGATGCTGCCAATCCATCGGGAGAAATAATTGGACTGCAGTATTAAAAAAGGTATAAGAATCAAACAGAACATACATATAACTAAATTTCATTGAAAAAGAATAGAACTTGTAGAGAGATGAAAACATAATTGTCTGTTTCTATATGTTTGATTAGTATAATGAGGAGATGAAAAAATAGTTATAGAATTAGAATAAACGTGTAGTCTATATTAGGAGGGTGAGGGAATATAATGAAAAATGTGTATTGAAATTCGAAATTTATTAAGGTAAGAATTAATTTTTTATTAGATAAATTTTTTTTTGAACCAAATGATTAGTATTCAAAATAATGAAAAAAAAATTAGAAATTAAGAATAGAGTCTACAAGGCTTTAGAGAGGGTAAAAGTGTCATAACAAATTTAAAAAAAATTAAAGGTTTCATATAAATTTTTTAAAAAATAGATTAGCTAGGTTTGATTTATTAAGTTAAATAACAAAAAAATCATATTGAAATTTTGAATATAATTAACGTTATGCTTAGTGAATTGGTAACTGAGAGGATAAAGTTGGAAAAGAAGTAAGTAAAAACTTTCTTGAATTAATGAATTAAGAAATATTGTGGATAAAAAATTAATAGTTAATTGAAAAATAATATAATTCTATTTTTAATTAAAATTTTCATAAAAATCAAACCTATCCTCTATAAAAATTTTAAAATTATAACTATTTTTTCAACTTAATTTGTAATTCAAATACACGTATTAAAATTTAAATTCAACGTTAGTGTAAAAATATTTGTCAGCAAGATCAGTGACTTTTTGAGTGTAATCTTAGAGGATGTATGTATGCGTTGAAGGAGCACGAGAAAGATCGCTGCATATGATTGATGATCTTGGAACCATTTGGCATTCCTATAATCAGTACCGCAAATAAATCCAAGGAAACCAAGTCAAAGCAGCTTTTCCTCGAAGATTTTCTCCAACTTGCCTAACCGGAACTCTATGTGATCATATGTAAGCGCCATTAGCGCACCAAAGTCCAAAACTCGTTACGCTGCTCCAATCACTATCCTTGCATTATCAGTGCTACTTATATGAAAAGTACATGAAGGAGCAGTGTATATGTGTACTGGAGTGTGCCAGAGAGGATCATTGACCAAAACGAGGTTATTTCTGGGTTTCTACTTGGGAGTTACAGTAATGTGAGGCCTGTAATAATGGCAAGAATAGAGAGAGAGAGAGAGTAACGAGCATTCAATGTACGCACCCATGGATTGACCAGAGCAGCAAATGAGAAATTTAAACCAGAATGGGACTCCTACAACTATTACTACTTGGATTTCGCTTTCACAAGCCTCTTCGTACAGTTCTCATCGAGAGAGAGGGACTAAGGGCCTAAGGCTGGTGGGTAGTTTCGGGGATAGAAGAGTGGTTGTTGGAGACTGTAGTAACTGTTTTTCTTCTCTGAGAGATTCTCCTTTCTGTAACTTTGGGGTTTATTGATTTGAAATTCGTTTTTGCCAATGGTGTTTTGTCTCTACTCTCCTCTCAATTACGGGTGTTAAGCTGATCTTTGGTCTGGTAAAATTTAATGGTATCTGGTGAATTCATTTCCCTTCTCCTCCTCTTAACAGTCTTCGGTGAATTAATAGTTCTCTTTTTCCTTCTCTTTAATAGTTGTCTAACTTCTTACATGTATATCAAATCCTTTATCGATTGAATCTGCTGACTGAGAGTACTTCAGACTTTGGGTTGAGGGGCTGCTGTGGGTACATTGGGTTGTCTTTGTGAATTGCTCTGAATCTGGGTCTGAAAATCCTTGGTGGTGGGGTGGTTCGCTTGGGTTCTGTTGAACTACCGTGGCGATTATGAGTAGGTGTTGAATTTCCGAAATGAAAATGCCAATGGACGATGCCAAAGCTGTAAACTTTTACCTCTGATCATGAAGAGACTTCTTCGCCTTTCTTTTCCCTTCTCCTTCTCTTCTGGACCAAGTCTTCACCAGAGATTCTGATTTTATTGTTGTTGCTTTTTAAAATGTTTCAAGCCAAGACGTCTACGTAAGTTCAGCGGACTAATTGGAATGCTCTCCATATTCTTCTTTACTTCTTGTGCTCGTAAGAGTACTAATATATAAACCCCCTTGAGTCTTTTCTGGGGTTTATTGCTTCCTCCCCATTGTTCAGATTGATATTGGACAGAGCAGCAGCAAAGAAATTAATGCATCTTTCAGTATGGAAGCCCATCACCCGCTGTGCATCCTTAATCGTAGACAGTAAGAGATGGAGAAGAGATGGCTCTGGTTCTAGGGAGGGGGATAAGCCAAATCACTCAATTCGCAGGCATCTGCAAGAGAACAAATTCAAGGAACCTCTTGAAGAGGCCTCCGAAGATGGGTCACTAGCAAAATCACACGACGTAGATCTTCAATCCTTGAGTAAAAATGGCAACTTGGGGAGGACAAGATCTCTTGCGAGGCTCCAAGCCCAGGAGGAATTCTTGCGTGCTACTGCCCTTTTTGCAAACCAGATTTTTTCCAGCGAAGACTCAATTCCCGAGTTCAATGATGCGTTCAATAAGTTCTTGACGGTGTATCCGAAGTTCCAATCTTCAGAAAGGATTGATCAACTGAGATCATATGAATACTGCCACCTTTCTGATGCTGGTGCCAAGGTATGCCTTGATTACTGTGGCTTTGGTTTATTTTCTTACTTTCAGACACTTCAGTACTGGGAATCTTCTGCATTTAACTTAAAGGAAATAACTGCAAATTTGAGCAATCATGTACTCCATGGGGTTGCTGAGGAAGGTACTGCAGAACAAGATATCAAATCCAGAATTATGGAGTACTTGAACATTCCTGAGAATGAATATGGGCTTGTATTTACTGTTAGTAGAGGATCTGCATTCAAATTGCTTGCTGAATTTTATCCTTTCCATACTAATAAGAGGCTTTTGACTATGTTTGATCACGAGAGCCAGTCTGTCAATTGGATGGCTGAATGTGCAAAAGAGAGAGGTGCAAAAGTTTACAGTGCCTGGTTTAAATGGCCAACCCTGAAAGTCTGCTCTAGGGAGTTAAGAAAGCAAATCTCAAACAAGAAAAAAAGGAAAAAGGATTCTGCTGTGGGTCTTTTTGCGTTCCCTGTTCAATCAAGGGTTACTGGATCTAAGTATTCTTACCAATGGATGGCATTGGCACAGCAAAACAATTGGCATGTATTGTTGGATGCTGGTTCTCTAGGTCCTAAGGATATGGATTCATTAGGTTTGTCCCTTTTCCGACCAGATTTTATTATTACATCATTTTACAAGGTATTTGGTTATGACCCGACAGGGTTTGGATGCCTTTTGATTAAGAAATCTGTGATGGGAAACCTGCAAAATAAGTGTGGACGTACTGGCTCTGGAATTGTGAGAATAATCCCTGACTATCCTCAGTATTTAGGTGATTCTCTGGATGGTTTGGCTGGAATTGAAGAAAAAGCAATGGGCCTAATGGAAGATGAGGAGCCAGAAAAGCCTGGAGGTGCTCAGCTGCCTGCATTTTCTGGTGTTTTCACGGCCTCACAGATCAGGGATGTATTTGATACTGAGGTTGATCAAGATAACACTTCAGACAAGGATGGAGTGAGCACAGTATTTGGGGAAGCTGATAGCATTTCAATTGGTGAAGTTATGAGGAGTCCTGTATTTAGTGAAGATGTGTCATCTGATAACTTATACTGGATTAATTTAGGTCAGAGTCCAGTTGGATCGGAGAAATCAAGTCAACTCATCAAACAGAAATCAGTCTCACGGTTGCCGCTTCCATTGTTTTCAGGCAAGCAGAACAATGAGCATTTCTCTCCAGAGCTAAAATCAAAATATGTTGGAAGCCCCGTATATGTTGACAAGAGAATAAACCTTAAGGAGCATGAAGATACTGTCTTGTCCTTTGATGAAGCTGTGATGTCTGTGTCAAAGGACCTAGACCGCAGTAAGGGGATCCCTGAAGAAGAATCTTTGGCAGAACAACAGATAAACTTTAAGGAGCTTGGAAGATATGGAGATGACGTGAAGGTTGGAGAGATTCAAGAAGAAACTGAAAATTCTCTAGAATCAGTTTCTGCACGTTCTAGGTGGACCTCTACTTCAAATGGGTACAGGACCAAGCACATTGCATCTGGCTTGTGTACTGAACCTGAGAGTTGTGGAAAGCTTGAAATTTGCCAAGAAAGGAAAGAGAGTGCCATAAGGAGAGAAACAGAAGGTGATTTTAGACTATTAGGAAGGAGGGAAAAGAATCAATTTACTGGTAGCAGATTTTTTGGTCTGGAAAATGGTGATCGAGTTGCAAGCGTGGGCTATAGGGCGTCTTTTAGCTTGGTTGATAACCAGAAAGAAAGTTCAGGACACTTCTTTCCACCTGGGGAGGCTTCGGTGAGTGGTACCAAATCAGTGAGTGATGGAGATTATAGTGATGAGCAGGAATGGTGCAGAAGGGAGCCTGAGATCTTCTGCTGTCACCTTGACCATGTTAATACACTTGGTCTCAATAGGACGACACTCAGGTTAAGATATCTGATTAACTGGTTGGTCACATCATTACTTCAGCTTCACTTTCCCAGTTCAAGCGAGGGTGTTGTAAAGCCACTTGTTAAAATTTATGGCCCCAGGATAAAATACAACAGAGGTGCAGCTATAGCTTTTAATATTGGAGCGAGCAGCAAAGGAGGGATTGTTCAGCCTGAAATTGTCCAAAAATTAGCCGACAGATGTGGGATATCTCTTAGTGTTGGAATCCTTAGTCATATACAGGTGGTAGAAAGCTCAAAACAGCTTCAGGGGGAGCAATGGTCAGAAGATAAGGGCCTGTGTAAACCAGTGTCTAAAGGCCGTCAGCAGAGCAAGGATTTATTCGCCCGGATTGAGGTTGTTACAGTATCACTTGGTTTCTTGACCAACTTTGAAGATGTTTATAAGATGTGGGCATTTGTAGCCAAATTTCTGGATCCATCTTTTGCTGAAGGAAACAGATTCTCCCCAGCCCACAAGGAATTCTGAAGGGACGTAAGACAGTGTGTTATCTAGTGGTGGCCTTTTGCTACCTTCTGAAACATGTCTATATGCTAGCTGTTACAAATGCAAGTTTTAGATCTCTGATATTGCTGAAAGATGAATTAGACCAGGAGTGCAAAGAGGTATTTTCCTTGGAGCGTTGTTCATATCTTCTTGCTTCGAGCTGTCTTCCTTTGAGCAAATGAAGTTGATTCTTCCTGTTCCTTTGTTGTTAAATTATCTATACTCTATTTTGTAGATTAGGATTATAGTTTTCGACCTTTAAAGATGGGAGTGAAGAAAGCATTTAACGCCTGGAAGTAGAACTGAGATTAGCTCAAGGCGATTCCAGCAATTATGTTGCTTATTTTTGCTCTTCCTCCTAGAATGGAATGAATGAGATATTCCATAGCTTGTTTTATTCTTTCTGATTTTCCTCAGGTTTATAGCTTCCTTTGTTTGCCCATTGGAGTTGACTCTTGCCAATGGTTTATATCCCGGTCCGGACGTAAGGATTGGATGTCATTATAAATGACAAAGTACTATGGTACATATATTGATGTTGAAAATCAAAGTTAATGTATTTTTTTTAATACAAGATGTGGCAATAATTACATGATTAGTAATCAACCAAAGATAAGTCTTGCATAATAGGGAGGCCTTGGTAAGACAAGGCCTCACAAGCCAAAATTCAATGTATTTAGTTACTATTAATATATATATATATATATATATATATATATATATATATATATATATATATTTACTCTCTCTCCTTTTTTAAAACTTTCAAATCTCTAATTTTAATTTTTATAATTTAAATTTTTTTATTAGTTAGAAGAGTTCTCATTAGTTAAGAGATAAAATAATATAAATTTTTTAATTTAAATTAAATTTTTAATAACTTTTTACTATCTCTACATAACTTTATTTATTGTCACTTTTTTTACAATTTTTTTCTTTCTTTACAAATTTTTTTTCATATAAGGTTTTTTATCGTCAGATCTTTTTATTTTTCTTTGATTAGGGTCTTCTTTTTTCAAATCTTTTTAATTCCTTTTTTGCTACATGTTACTCTTATTCTTTTCTTTTTTCTCTTTCACTTTAATATTTGACATCTTAATTTGATAAATAGTATTATAGATTTATTTTTTTAAAGAACTTATCAATGCTCAATATTTCTCTTATTGTTCAAAAGATATTTATAAATTAATTTTTTTTAAAAAAATTTTCTTTAATTTGTTGAGAACTTCTTTGTGTACGTGTGACATGTTTATAAAATTATTTATTTTTAGAGAAGATTTTTTTATTGAGAATTTTTTGAGATAAAAGATCAAAATAGAAAGATTATCCTATGCCTTTTCTTTTAAAATAGAAGAAAATGCATGAGTATTATACACGTTATAGGTATCAGAGACATTTAAAATATTTTAATTTTTTATTCAAATAAGTATTTTAGCTTTATTATATTTAAAATTTTAAAATATATTTTAGAGGCTTCTTCAGTTAAATCCTGTAAAATGATATGTATACACTTTTCTTTTAATTTTTTATTTATATTTTTCTTCTTTAATGTGAGTTCATGTAATCTCTTTTGAGAATAAAATATATTTTTTTGAAACTTTTTGAATTTTTTGATTATCAATAAATTTACAAGTTGTACATGACTTTTATATATAGTTATTCCTTTAGCCCTTTTTTATTAGCTTCTTTTATTTTTAGTTTTATTTTTAGTATCATTGATATTTTCTCTTTTTACATCTTTCATGCATTTTCTTTTTTTATTTTGATTGAATGATATAATCTATTTTATATTTTTATTTTTTTTAATAGAAAATTATCGTATTTTTGTTTTCTTTGATAGATTTTGAAGATTCAAACTTTTTTTTTCATGTTTGTTTGAAGAGATGACTTCATGAATATTTATCTATTTAGTTTTTGGTATCAATTACACCAATTAGACCAATATATATTACTATTTAATTCAATCCTTCATTTGGTAAGTTTTAAAGATAAAAGTGTCTAATTGCCTATTAAAATATTCTACACCATAATATGCATAACTTTGCAGTATATTAGATATAAAATATAATAGTCGATGGTTTTTATTTTTTTATTTTTATCTTTTTACCAAGTAAATATATAAAAAAGAAATGATTTTGTAAAGTACATTAACACTATGGCTTCTTTGGGATAGATCAAGAATACGATTCTTTTGAAAAAAATTGAGCAATAACTTGATAATCATTTTATTTTGAAAAAATATTTCTTTGAGGTTTTTAATATAAAATATTAATATTTTTTTATTTTTATATTATTTATTTTTTAAGAATGGAGAGAACAAGTAAAGGAAGAGAAATTTTAATTTTCACAACAATTTTATTGCAAATATATTATATATTTTTGAAGAGTCAAAATAAATAATTAAATAATAAAAAATTTTTTTTTCTCTTACACATAATGAGAATAGGAGGTGAATACGACAGAATAATTGAAAAACTATATAGAAAATTAATTTACTTTAAATATATAAAAAATACAAAAAGTATAATTTATAATGTATTTTTTATTTATTTTCTTTTCATCTTAATTTACTTATGATTAACCAACTATTAGTACACTTTTTTAATTAAATACATAAATTTGCTTTATATTTTTTGTAATAAATCTAATAGCTGTTTATATAATAATTCATGTTAATTTTTCTTTGTGACACTTTTTTTTAATGACAAATTAACTTTGTCACTAAAAGAAATGAACTTACTTATGGTTGTACTATTAAAGATATTTTTTAATGACATTTAAAATAAAATTTTCTTCTCAAAAATTTATTTTTATTATACATTTATTTTTTAAAAAAGTAATATATACTCCTTGTAAAATACAGACTTTATACTAGTTATATAATATAATATATCTTGTATTTAATAAATAAATCAAAATTCACATAAGTTTGAACTCAAGATTTCTATCTACTGATCATAAAATTGAATTTCAAACCAAGTTTGATCACTTAAAGTCGTCTTTCTAATGTGAGTTTGAACTTAAAGTGCGTACAATGAAGTAATCAAATACAGTAATAAGTTGCGTCGAACTCAAACTTGGATTCAAAATTGCCCTGGAATTGTCCCAACTCATCCTACTAGGATTCTTTCGGTTTTTATTTTCGGTGTCATTGCTCAGAAAGAACAGTAGGGAAGAAAATACTCATTTAGTATCAATTTAATATGGCATGATTAACTTTTACCATATCTTAAGGATGTATTTGGATTGCGGAATCTGAATACAAATTTTTTACTTTTAATCTCATTCTTTATTTCAAAAATATTTTAATTTTTTTAAAATTCAACATAAAAAATTTCAAACTTAAACTCTATTCAATCTTACCATAAATTTATTTATTTTTTTGAGTAGCAATAAAATTAAAAAAAAGAATTTATATCCTCACATCTGCGTAATTAGCCAACATGGAAAAATGGCTTAAATAGATCTCCAAGCTAGGGTCAATTATATTTACATACTTAATTTTTTCAGTTAATATACTTCTTAAACATTTTACATATCTTCAACGTAATTCTGTCACCACTCTCTACTATATTTAAATACTTAATTTTTTCAATTAATATATTTCTTAAATATTTTACATATCGTGATTCTACTACCATCCTTTACTACAAAATTTGATTAAACAACCACACGTCTGACGAATGTGTTTCATTTGTAAGGGAACATTTATCCCATCACATAGTTTTCGTCAAAAAACGAACAAGAAGTGTATAAAGAGGGAAATAGATGAGCTAATGTCTAATAACATAGACATAACAAAGAAATTTGGATTATATGTTGAATTTTTTAGTAGGAAACTATTTGATTGAAAATTATGATTTTATAAATGTTGCACGTACTTGGGGTGTAGACTTTTTTGTCTAGAGAGTGTGCGGCATGGTTATGCAACACCATATTAGAAGTATTTAAATTGTTTAAGAATTATATTAATAAAAATTTTAAAAAATTAAAAATGTAATACATATTTATCTTATATTCTTTTTTAAAATAATTTTAAATATATATATTTTTTTATAAATATCATAACTCAAAATAAGATAAATTTTAAAATTTTTAAAAATTTTAAAATTAATAATATATTAAAAAGTATGGTAGAGAATGTACGTCCTAACTCGCATCTCACCCTTAACTTTGAGGGCTAACTGGGTAATTTTCATCTTTAGATGTAACGCAGCGATAAATAAACGGGCGCAATTGCATTTTTGGCGTACCGGTGAAGCCGCGGAAAGGCTGTCTAAGACACGGAAGAAAAGATGGCGAAGGGCGAGAAAAGAATGAATGAGGAGGTATGCTTCCAATTTTGCTTGCTCTATCTTTCAGTCGGGAAAAGGCCAGCCAAGATTGGTAATTTCAGCCGGAAAAAGAAACAAAAGACGTGCTCTTTTTCGGTGTAAAGATGCATGACTTATAATGGTTTGCACAGTTGAAAGCAGTTGATATACATCAGAAATTACGAGTCGGCTAGGGTGCAGATTGTCCTTTATTCTGCACGTGCAGAATAAAATCGTAGCCATTCAATTGGCCTCATTTTGATCCAACGACTGAGATTGATTGAGGGTAATTTTGGTATCAAAAAAATTTCAACTCCCGTTCAAGCTGAAATAAACTTCAAAATTTGAATTCAAATTCCTACATAAAATCTAACTCACTCACTCTCTTCATAAAATATGATTCTCTCTCTCTCTCTCTCACTCACTCTCTCTCTTTTTTCTTTCTTCTTTTGCTCTTCTTTCTGCCATTGTCTAAATTGTTGTTCCGAAAATACCGAAAAATAGTAAATATGGATGGAAAACGAGTTCGAAATCGGAATTTGAAGCAACAACGAGTTCGGAATCGAAATTTGAAGCAACAAGGAGTTCGAAATCGAAATTTCAGAATCGTTTCAAAATTTTATGAAGATTTGCAGTCATGTAAGATATGTTTCTGATTTTTTTGTCATGTTCACAGGTTTTGAAACGACTTTTGATTGAAAAATGGAAGAATTTTAAAGAAGAGCAGCGCTACCATTGACTGGATTTTGGTAGTGCATGGATTGTGTTATTGTGATGATTTCAAATTTGAGAGAATGATTATTCAAGAAATCGTGAACTGAAAGCATTGGTGGTGAATTAATTTGTAGTGATTCTTATGACTTGAAAAATAATTTTGATGATAGATGATTATTGATGTGAAGAATAATTATTATAGATGTGAAGAATAATTATTATTGACTCGGTCCCAATAGGGATGCTCTTTACTTGTTAATGTACCATCACAATTGTTATTGATGTGAAGAATAATTATTATTCACGACTAAATAATGCACACTGTCAAAAATCTCTAGTTACAACTAGGCAAGACATGTTGTGGAGTTGGCCTTCTTCGTAAAGAAAATAGAAAGAAACATGCCTCTTGTCCAGAGGGCAATTTGTACCTTTTGCTAGTAAGAATAATTATGCGGTTAAGCAATAATAATTATTCTTTCAGTAAAACTTGTAAGAACGCCTTTCAACGGGTACAAATGCTAACAAAGGCCACATCTAGTCACAAGCATTACAGAAGGCTCTATTGATGAGTACAATATTCATAACGTTAGATTCAACCGAATAAATTTTGAATCATATACTTTCAGTGTTCCAACGGCACAATCATTTTCTTCATTTTTTCGATACTTGCTGCGGCAACACGTAATAATTATTAATCATATTAATAATAGTTGTTCCTCATATCCATCACAACTAAATAATGACACACTGTTATGTATCAAATACACTAACTGAGAACAATTGTTATTAAAAGAATAATAATTATTGTTTAACTTCATAATTGTTCTCAAATCCTCAATAATTGTTCTGGACAGAAAAATACACAAGTTTTATTGAAAGATAATTTATTATTGCTTAACTTACAAAGTGTTATCAACGTCCTCAGTAATTGTTTTAGACAATACAATGCACAAGTTTTACTGAAAGAATAAATTGCCCTCTGGACAAGAGGAATGTTTCCTTCTATTTTCTTTACGAAGAAGGCCAATCCACAACATGTCTTGCCTAGTTGTAACTAGAGATTTTTGACAGTGTGTCATTATTTAGTCTTGGATAATAATTATTCTTCACATCAATAACAATTATGATAGTACGTTAACAAGCAAAGAGCATCCCCATTGCGACCGAGTCAATAATAAGTATTCTTCACATCAATAATAATTATTATTCACATCAATAAAGATTATGACTGTGATGGATAGGAGGAACAACTATTATTAATATGATTAATAATTATTACGTGTTGCCGCAGCAAGTATCAAAAAAATGAAGAAAATGATTGTGCCGTTGGAACACTGAAAGTATATGATTCAAAATTTATTCGGTTGAATCTAACGTTATGAATATTGTACTCATCAATAGAGCCTTCTGTAATGCTTGTGACTAGATGTGGCCTTTGTTAGCATTTGTACCCGTTGAAAGACGTTCTTACAAGTTTTACTGAAAGAATAATTATTATTGCTTAACCGCATAATTATTCTTACTAGCAAAAGGTACAAATTGCCCTCTGGACAAGAGGCATGTTTCTTTCTATTTTCTTTACGAAGAAGGCCAACTCCACAACATGTCTTGCCTAGTTGTAACTAGAGATTTTTGACAGTGTGCATTATTTAGTCGTGAATAATAATTATTCTTCACATCAATAACAATTGTGATGGTACATTAACAAGTAAAGAGCATCCCTATTGGGACCGAGTCAATAATAATTATTCTTCACATCAATAATCATCTATCATCAAAATTATTTTTCAAGTCATAAGAATCACTACAAATTAATTCACCACCAATGCTTTCAGTTCACGGTTTCTTGAATAATCATTCTCTCAAATTTGAAATCATCACAATAACACAATCCATGCACTACCAAAATCCAGTCAATGGTAGCGCTGCTCTTCTTTAAAATTCTTCCATTTTTCAATCAAAAGTCGTTTCAAAACCTGTGAACATGACAAAAAAATCAGAAACATATCTTACATGACTGCAAATCTTCATAAAATTTTGAAACGATTCTGAAATTTCGATTTCGAACTCCTTGTTGCTTCAAATTTCGATTCCGAACTCGTTGTTGCTTCAAATTCCGATTTCGAACTCGTTTTCCATCCATATTTACTATTTTTCGGTATTTTCGGAACAACAATTTAGACAATGGCAGAAAGAAGAGCAAAAGAAGAAAGAAAAAAGAGAGAGAGTGAGTGAGAGAGAGAGAGAGAGAATCATATTTTATGAAGAGAGTGAGTGAGTTAGATTTTATGTAGGAATTTGAATTCAAATTTTGAAGTTTATTTCAGCTTGAACGGGAGTTGAAATTTTTTTTGATACCAAAATTACCCTCAATCAATCTCAGTCGTTGGATCAAAATGAGGCCAATTGAATGGCTACGATTTTATTCTGCACGTGCAGAATAAAGGACAGTCTTCACCCTAGCCGACTCCCAGAAATTGTGCGCATAAAGAACCATTGTCTACTCGGGAGGGGAGAATTCATGAGCACTCTTTTGCCAAACTTGTATTTCTTTTTGTCTTTTTGTTGTTTTGAACGTTCCCCTTGATGATTGAATTGCCGTCTATTTATGGCATAAATCTCCGTGCTTCATCCTTGCTATATCTTTGTCATATTGCAAAGGGAGAGTCTTGAAGGAATCGGATTAGGGGTTTAGAAGATCTTCCATTTAAAAATGCTGCTGATCATGCTTGTGTGAAGTGTGTTTTGCACCATCTAATCAAGACTTTTGCCGACATTTGGCGGATGCCTGATTCCCAAAGCAGTTCTGGCGGAAGGAGCCTTTACACTTGTAAATTATTCTGTTAGACTTGTACTCCATCACTAACATAAGGAACACGGTGATGATTTGCTCTTCTAGCTTCCTATGAATAAAGAAAAATACCGGCAGTAAAATCTTGTTAACACCGATCAAGATATGGATGTAAACGTTGGAACAGCAATAGAATTCAAAGTCATTTTTGAGTTTTACAGGGATATCTTATAACATGGTAGTACTTTCTAGGCAATAAACAGCAGCTTTTATTGGTGGCTTCATTTATGAATCATCTGGAGAGAAGAAAAGCGCGGACTAACTAGATGCTACTTTATTGAAAATGAGAAAGTGGAATACGAACAGAGGAATTTATTCCACTTTTTGTGAGCAAATATCCGTTGAATTTTTTTATGAATTTAACAGTTTTAACTCCACTAATGCAGGGGACGCTTCCAACAGGTACCAGCTTTTTTAAAGTCCTAATCCCTGGTTTTCAACAAGCACTGGTATGCTGTGTCTCTCACCTTATCTTTGTGGGATGTCTGTTTACTTGGAATTCATGTTCATTCGAATATGTTTCTGATTACAAGCTGCATTCTTGCTAACAAAGAAAAGCAGCGGATCTAGAGAGCATTTCTAGTTTTACCTAAGATAAGGAATTAATTTACTTGGATAGCAAAGTAGGAACATAGGATTTATAGATTTTCATTCATTCTCCTACTTTATGGCTCATTGATAATTTTCTTGACATGAAATTCCAATTTTCATTTGCTTCTGCTACCTTTCAAGTCATTGATAATTTGGTTGACATGAAATGCCTTTATTGGCAGCGGCTACCTCCAATTATCTGTATGATGCTAAATGGAGAAATTCCTGAGGCAGCAGTTCTAGTAAGTCGCAGAGGATCCTGGAGAGTTGGTGTTGGACAATGCAGCAAGGGTCTAATCTTCGAGGGGGAGGGCTGGGATAGTTTCATCCGATACCATTATCTAAGTGTTGGAGATTTTCTTGTTTTTGAACATACTGGGAACATGCATTTCAATGCCCTTGTGTTGGACTCAACTACCTGTGAGAAGAAGTTTCCTATGACTTTGGAGAATGTGAAAGACAAAGGATCAGCTGATGATTTCCACGAACGTGTCAAAAGAAATAAGAGTAAGTATCCTTTAAACTATCGAAAGAAAAAAAAGAAAAGGAAAAAAGGTAAAAGAAAGGGAGAGCATACAATTATTTGAAGATTCTTTTACCACTGGCAAAAGCCAGGTCTGGTTTTGAGTCTTTAAATTGAATTGCAGATCTATATATCCATTAACTTGATCTTGGGTTTTTCAGAAATGTTATTGAGTTCATATCTCTTGCCTTCAGCTTGCTGGCTTCCTATGGAGTATGTACTGCCTCTATCACTGCAAGACAATTTTGGCTAGAAATGTTTCTTTTATGTGAAACATTTTGCTTTAGTAATTTCTTAGGAAAACCATAGAAAGTCCTTCAGAGCTTACAAAATCCAATACAAGGTTCATAATGTCTATCTCTAAAGAGAGAAGACATCATTGATAGAAATTAGCTGGTTAGTTCATCCTTTAGAAATAGGCAGTTGCCTTTGGATTCATATAGAGTTCCAACTTTGGAATCTGTTACTTGGTTACTGTGACTGCAGCCGCATCTTACCAGCGCATGAATGCCTATTTCCAGATGACACTGCACAATTATAATGTCAGACAACGTTCCCCTTTTGTGGTAATTCTTTCCCCTTACCTTATGTAAACTATTCCCGGCCTTTACGAAGGTGATCTTTCTTGTTCTGTTTTTGAGGTTGGATTATACCTCCTTTCTTTTGAAGTCAAATTTTAAGTATTATGTGTTGAATTTTTATTTGAATTATCTATTAACATCTGACTTCTACTTCTCCATGAACGATAGTACATCCCTGCAGCATTTCTTAAATCATCTAGCCTGAGTGACAAAATAGCGGTTGTCTTAACAAATCCTTCTGGTGATGCATGGCAAGTGGAACTTAAAGTGCGTAATAAAAGTGGGAAGAGTGGCAGTCGCATGGCCATGACCAGGGGTTGGGACAAGTTCGTGAAAGCAAACAAGCTCAAGGTGGGAGATACTTGTGTATTCAAACTCAATCATAGTATGGAAAGCACCAACAACGCTTTCATGGATGTCCAGATCTGCTTAATGTAATCCCACAATTTCATGACTCCGAAATACATGGTTTTCCTCTTGGAAATGTATTCATGGCGAGAATTAAAATTGTTATTGACGAGACAATATAACAGCAGTGGTCTACTTTATCTTTGGATTCAATAAAATCCCTGTTGACTGAAGCTCCTGCCTTTGGCATCTGTGCGACTCGGAGGTTTAACAGATGAAATGGCTATTACAGAGTAAGAAAGAGACTAGAGATGATAAACATGGTCAGAAGGAGGTCCATGTAAATCGCATTTTGCAGTCTGCCAATAAATGATATTCCCTCCGATCAAAATAAGACAGTTCTATGTGCACTTCTCATGCAGATTTAGTTTATCGATTTAATAAAATTTAAAATAAAAAGACTGGCATACCTTATTTTTATTCCATAAAGTACAATAAAGTTAATTTTCTTTTTAGAAGGATAAGAATTTATTTTGGGGAAAAATAGAGAAGGCAAATGGAGCACTTGTTTCGGGACAGATGGAATGGTTTTCAGACCCTTCAACTTAAACGTAGTTTGACTCGCGAAAGGAGTTGGGGAGCAGAATATACTTCATATGGGGAAGAATACATTTTGACCTTTTTCTTATTTGGTCGAAGATAAGAGAGGAGAGAGAAAGAATTCATTTCCTTCCTTACAGGCTCTTGTGATTTCTACTTTGCTCTTACAAATTTCAGGAATTGTTATCCAATTTATTTTCGGAAAAGAAAGAAAACTTACAAGAACATAAGATTTTAAGATGGATTTTTAATCTTATGTAATTGTTATTAATCCTACCAGCAGTTTTCTTTATTTATACCAAAAAAGAAAAAGGAGAAGAGTTAGTTATTAAATTAGTTAGTAATTTAAGAAATTCTGTTCTATTTGGACATTATTTTGGTCAGAAATTTAAAATAAAGTTTTTGTTGTGAGATTTATTTTTTTATAAATAATTTATTTTTTATAAAATTTAAAATAAAAAATTTAAAATCAAAATTTATTCGATTCCTTTTAATCTAGATTGAGAACACTTACTCCTTCTATTTAAAATTATATATCAAATCAATATTATTCAAGAACTATTTATTCATTTTTTAAAATTTTATGTTCATGTTCATTAAATATAATATTAATTATTTTTAATCATTTAATCCAATAATTGAATAAAATTTAATTATTTTTAATTTGCATGAAGTTTTAAAATTGAACAAGTACTTATTTGAAAATGAAAGAGACTAAAGAAAAAGTAGAAATTTGCACGAGGGGGGCGCACACAGACAACCTGGAGAAGGCAGCACTCTATCCAATCCTCGAATCAGATCCGTGAAATCGCTTGTGCCAAGTATTGCCCTATTACCAAACACCTCTCGACGCACTTATTCACACATGTTGGAACATTAGCTCGCCTAATTTCATCGACCGCGTGTGAAACACGCACTCACCTTTGGCAGGAGCTTTTCATGCCATTTCAGGGGCATCATTGGTATAGCAATCTCAAATTTAGCGGGTTTTTGATCCGGTACTCGCAGCTTCAATTACTATTCAACTGAGGATTACCTATTTTCTTTAGAACAAAACCAGAAAATAGAGTACAATTCCTATTGCCACTAACAGCCTCTCCCTCTCCCTCTCCCTCTCCCTCTCCCTCTCTCTCCTCTATGACCTTTCTGTGTACTTCATTCACTACACTGCTGGCTTTCCAAGAATCATAATTGCTTCAGAGGACCAAATCAGAGTTGTGATTCAGGCAAAATATTGCAATTCAAATGATAAAATCTTCTGGGGGGTTCCTTACAGGGTTTAATCATAGGCAAGACGCTTTTGGAATAGGTGGGAAGAATCTTGAAAAGATGTGGAATGTCAAGAAGCCTCACTTCCTTGTGGAGTTTGACCCTTCTTTATGTTCTGAAGCACTGGTAAAATATTTCGTTCTTGTGTTTGTTCATTCTTTACTTTCCATTTCTTGATGATGTAAAGACGAATGCTTCAAAAATGTCTCCTTTTACGAGCATTTGAAAATGAAGGCAGTATGTGTGGTTTTCCTGTGTTGGTTAGAACAGAAATGCCTCAGAGATTTAGATTGTAGCTATTTCTGGCATGTCAGATTCGGTTGCTATTGGGAAGTCTTCAAAAATTCAAAAACAAAAAGAAAGGAGATGGAGTTCGGGATGCTGGTGCTCGTAGTAACGAAGTATGAGAAAATGCAGATAAGCTGATTAATTAATAGGAGTATTTCGTCTTTAGCTGGCATTGCAAATTGGCTTGTGAGGATGGAGATGCATTTGGTAACTTTTTATTTAGAATAGTTGGGATGCGAAAGTATAGTGCTATCTTTTGTCTTCAAATGTGGTAGCAGTAAGTGGTGTGAAATACTTTAATGTGAATTTCATCCACCTAATCTGAAGAAGTAATATTAAGGGCATTATCTTTTATACTTCCGTTCGTGAAAGATTTCAATTATATTTTAGGACTGTGTTCTAAGGCAGCTATTTGGTACCATGGTTAGGTTATAGCCATTTCAAAGTCCAAGGTTCCAAACACTAAGAATAAACTTTATCTCTATGGGTTCAAAATAGGGCAATAAAAATTTAGCTCATACTCATTGAGATACTGATACTTCGTTAAGATTGAAAATAATCTGTTGCCTAAAAATACAAAGATAAACCTGGAACGAGAATTGCCTATCTGGAAGTGCATTTGAAGTTTCTTAATGAATATTACTCACCTTCATCTGACTGAACTATTATAAGCTAATTGTAGAATCTTCTGCTGTTGCTTTCCTGAAGTTTGTTTATGTTTTGACGATGGAAGTGCTTGATTATCTCATTTACAGAAAATTCCATTCAAATTCATAAAACACATAGATGGAACAACACCAGGGATTGCTTTCTTATTGGGTCCTAGTGGGAATACCTGGCATGCTGACTTAGTTCAGCAGAATGGCGATTTCTTCTTCCAAGATGGATGGGCTGCATTTGTTAAAGATCACTCTCTCGAATGTGGTGATTCTTTAGTTTTTAGATATGATGGCAATTTGCATTTCACAGTGCAAGTCTTTGATCAGACTTCTTGCGAGAAAGAAACTGCATTTAGCTCTGAGTGCAGGCAAGATTCAAGCAACTATGATAACCATATGGTGAAAAAAAGAGATAGGGAGAATTCAGCTTTATTGGATAGTATTATTGAAGGTATTCCTAAGAGAATAAGAAGTGCTCAAGTTTATTCTGAATGCATAAATAATAGTCTGGAACAGCATAGAGATTCAGCCAATAAGAATGGATTCCTGGAAGAAGAGGCCGGTTCCTTGGGCAAGAGAACTCAAGGACGAAAGCTCCTCAATGGAGAGCATAGCAGTAGCAGTGCAGTAAATAATGCTGTTACTGTTGCAGTACCATATGAGGAAAATGTTGCCGCTGAGAGTTCAGGTAAACTGCTTGTTGGTTTTCAAGATAGTGGTTCGCACATGAAAGGAAATGTACTAACGTAGCCAAAATGTATACTTCGGATTTACCATTTTCAAAATCCTTGTAAATGCAATACTTCTGCCATTGACACATTTGTCATTTAATTTCGAACTTGGAGCAGAGGCAGTTATTGGTAACAGGACCAGCAAGGAAGAGTTGCTGTTATCACCACCAGAAGCTGAAAGAGTAGCACGAGCATTTACTTCGTCTTTACCTAATTTCATGAAAGTCATGAAAAGATTCAACATAAGTGGTTCATATACACTAGTGAGTACATTTCTACTTTAGAAAAAGTTGTTTAGGAATTTTCCTTTAGAATATCTAATTTTCTATGTACTGTGTGATTTGTTCAGGATGTGATAATTCTCTTTGTTTTGGAATAGTGTAATAATAACTACCTGCTCGGTTACTTCACTGAATGTGCTAGGCTTGTTTGTATCGGTAATGTTAAGATTTCCCATTTGAACCATGAGAGTTCTGCAAGTTGCTTGGTTCTTCAGTAGCCGTCTAATCCTTCCAAAGGGGGAATTGATAATGGTTCTTGTTTCTTTTCCACATGGAATGATTTATCCAGTCTTCAGATTAAACTACGTGATGGTCATTGGTGTTCTTCCTTTGCTACTTGATTGGAGTAAGAAATACAGGCTGCAGTTCGTTCCAATCATCCTTTCCTCCCCCTGCATTTCTCTGTTTATTGAGGATCTGCATTTGGTTGCTCATTGATTTATTTTTTGTTTAATGCAGAATATCCCATATCAGTTTGCAACAGCACACCTTCCTAAATGCAAAGTGAAAATTGTGCTTCATAATCTGAAAGGCGAAAGTTGGATTGTTAATTCAATTCCAACTACAAGAGTGCAAACATCCCATACTTTCTGTGGAGGGTGGTTAAGCTTTGTTCGTGACAATAACATAAACATGGGAGACATTTGCATCTTTGAACTTGTGCATAAGTGTGAGTTACGAGTACATATTATACGGGTCATAAAGGAGGGGATGGAGGATTGCAGTGAGAAGGAAATCTATAAAATTAAGGTTGATGGTTCTTGTTCTGCCCCCAAAAAAATTTCTAGGCGCAAGGCGAGGAAAATTAATGTGAATTCTTCTAATGAATCCTTACAGTGGATGACAAAAGTTGATAAGAAAGGACATGGGCATGATAAAGTGAAATTTGGCAGTGCATTGAAGAGTTCACCTATCTCTTCTCAATCAAAAAGTAGAGAATTGGGTAATTCTATCAAATTAATTAGAATACATTTATGCTACATTTCCCCCTTCTCGGCTGTCTGTGTTTCCTTCAACTGAATGCTTTGATTTCAAAATTGGACAGCAATCTGGGATGCCAGTTCACCGGGCAGATTGGGTTCTCATACCAAGGGTTGCGTGTCAATGAAGTCCGCTCCAGAGGAAAAAGTTGCAGCACAATCATTTGTTTCCAGTTTTCCTCATTTTGTAAGAATCATGAAAAAGTTCAATGTCAGTGGTTCTTACACTCTGGTGAGTATTTAATCTGTTGCAGTCAAATATTTTTCCACGGTTCTTGATTCATAGCAGCTGTTTTGTGAATAAAGTAGTTCTTTTTGTCTCTTGGAAAATAATTAGTGCTTATCAAATTAGAAAATATATTTGAGGGCTTAAACATGAAGGATACCGCTCTGAACTTGGAGTTTTTTCTATTGGTAGAAAGCTCCCTTTGCCAATTGGGTTATGATGGTTCTGACATTGCCTTCCATTTTCTTTTGGTTGAAACTAGCAATGGTCGTGCTATAGAAGGTCTGCCTTCACATTGGGATTTCTACCCAATACGTGATGGAAGATATAAACATGTAAAGAGAAAGTGATGCAAGATAATTTATTCTGTGATTCAAGATAGCTTTTCTATTTTGGAATGGACTGGTTTTTTCCTTTTTCATTTCTCACTCTAATGTTTTTTTCCCCGTTATTTTCTTTTCTTTTTGGATAAGATTAAATTTGTCAATATTTCTACTTGATGAACAAACTGCTGAATAAGTGACCAGCTGAGTTCACTGATTTTATTATATTATGAGCATTGCATTGTTTATTTATTTCATTTTCAGCCACGATTCTAGGAAAGGAACTTTTGATATTGTAGGTATAGTGGTGATTGGAAGAAGACCAGTCCAACCTAGGGATTACTTATTTTATGTTCGAGAGTTGTCGAACATAGAGCATGTCTTTCCATCTAACTGATAGCAGTTGCTGCATAGGGCATTTTCTTGTTTAATCAAATGTATTTCCTTGCTTGCACTTGAATAATCACTCTGCTCAAATTGCTTCCTTTATTATTTCATTTATTGAGAAACTCCTTGCAGAAAATTCCCTATCAGTTTGCAATGGAGCACCTCCCCAATTGCAGAACAGAGATTATTCTGCGTAATATAAAAGGAAAGTGGTGGACTGTAAATTCAATACCAACAACAAAGGTACAAACATTGCATACCTTTTGTGGTGGTTGGATGGCCTTTGTTCGTGACAATGACATTCAAATGGGTGATATCTGCATTTTTGAGCTGGTTGACAAACAAGAAATGCGTGTTCATATATCTCGAAATAGTAAAAAGGGTATTGACTACTAAACCGGAAGGGGTTCTTCAAAATCAATGAGTGATATCGCTTGCAATACAGTGGTAAGAACTTCTATCAAATTCCAATTCCTTATCAATATGTACTCTCTTTCTCACTTCTTCTTGCTTTTCACTATTTTGTATATACCTAAGCATTACATTTTTGAAATAAAATTTCCATGTTAACTATGGGTACTAGAGTTCATACATTTATAATCAGCTTTTCCTTGTGCATTGGATTCAGTGGTATTATTATTACTTTTTTTGACAATGAACAACACTACAATCTCCATATGTGAAATTGCAACTGGAATGGCTATTCAGTTGTAACTGAAACTGAAAAGATTGGGGTTGAAACTTTGAATTCTCAATTCATATTTGAAAAGATTAGTGCACTGTAGTCAAGTATCAGTTATAATTGTTGTGCAGGTTCTGTTTTCCAACCCTGAAATCATTTCCTATCATTTCTGTTTTAGTAGTTTCAGAATGCAATGAACTCGCATATTGCTGATGAGAAAAGGCACACTTAATACTTTTTATGATAGTCTATTTGAACCTTGTAGTTTTAAATAGTATTTTTGTTAGTCCCTCTCCCTCTCTCCCAGTAAAATGTCTATTTTACCCAAAATAAAGATTTCAGGAAGCATTTGACCATTAATATGTCTATTTTGGGACTCACATGCAGTAGTAGTATCACATTCATCATTTTGTTTTTTACAAGCGTGGAAATAATTTAGATTGAGAAATGTCTTTATTTTAAAAAATGAACATTGATCTGATATGGGTGTCACTTTTAACGGACATGGAGGTGGATACCTCTGGTTTTCTTGAGTCTAGGTGGGTTTTGGTACTTTTCTTACTTAAGTGTTCCCAACCTATAGCACTTAATTCTTTCCCATTTCCACTTTGGATGTGGAACTAGCAGTGCTTGCAGAGATCCTCCTTTGGCATCTCAAGCAACTGCCTTCTGACCCATCTGTATTGCTTTGCTGACCTTATCAATTCTACAGTGCTCAGATTCAACATTGTAAATTTGTGCAATTTGTCTGTGTAGTGCATCCTTTTTTTGATTGTTAACCAGGAATTTGCGGCCTTCCTTCCTAAATTATCACCTTGTTTGCCATATTGTTCAGATATTGTAAATGTATAACTTATGAGAGGAAGATAGGATTTTCTATTATACAGATTGCAGTATCCTCAGCCTTACTTGTCCATGAGTTCTCTCTTAGTGCCAACTTGGCTTTCTCTGTCTTCAAACTTCTCTGGTGACATGATGTGTAAATTTCTATCTGCAGGCTTGGGCTCCTTTCAATTCATGGTAACTTGTTTTCACTACTTTGTGCTCCTTGTAGTGCCAAAAGTGCTAATTTTGTGGAACAAGTAATTGAGTGGAATTGTTGAGGCGTCAATCAGGATGAAAAAGCCCATCCGTATCCTTTTGGTATTATCATGTGCAAATTATTCTCATGCTACTTTGACTATTGTACTTGCTTCAGTACCAGGCTGCACAAAATGCTGTTCACCTGTTGGATGTTTTCTTTTGCTTTTGTAAATTAAACACATCCGGCAATCTGTTAAATTGCTGCAAAATTTACTTCGCATCCAAGTTTCACTAGGCATCATTGCTCTTAGTTTAGACAACATATATGGGCTCTCTCAGGAGTAATAGCTTGCCTTCCTTACTATCATATTCATACCTATATGAACTGAGAACGTCAAGAAATCTATAGACTTGCAAAGTTTGAGTGATTCTGCGGGTGGAAAGTTTTCTGAACTCTCACCCAATAAAGTGATTGGATTCTTTATGTTTAACGTGCATAGGACAGTCTTCCGGTTGAGAATGCATTCTTGCAGGTCGATGGACTATAGATGTGTAGATATAATTCGTTGAATACAGGGGAGAATGACATTTTGTTCTACCACGTTCGATAAAATTGCTGCTGGAAATGATGTACATTTCTACAAGCTTTGTGCTTGGGCTTATTTTTTCTTGAAGGGTACCTTGTACAATTCCTCGGCATTTCCTCTCTTTGTAACTTTTGTTTTATGCTATCTATCATAAATAGAATTCAGAGGCATAGCCATTTCAACAAATTTTCCAAGACAATGAAAGACTGCTATCATTCTTGGCCGCCTTGAAGTTCTGTCACTTACCCTTTTTACCTTGTATTAATGTAAAATTACCGATTGTTGTGCTATGACTTCATGAATTTCTCCGGTCACCCAAAAGAAAAAACCCAAAAAGAGAAGGTCGAATCTGGCTTATTAAATAACTATCACTTTTAAGTCCATTTTTCTTGCCCGGTGGGAGAATGGGAATTGAGTGGGCCTTATCAGTTTTGGGCTCAGACCAGCCCGCTTCTTTCCTGTTCTCCGAATGGCCCAACTTTAGTTCGGAGAGGACTGGCTAGCTCATTCGCTTTCTATAGTAAGCGGGTGCTTTCCGACAATCTTGCTATTAAAATGCTTTCATTTTTTCCATTATGGTGTCATGCTTTTTTATTTATTTTTACAAGATTCTTAATTTACCTTATAAGTACATAAAAGGTAAGGTGGATCACATATTTTAGGTTTGAAGGATAACAATGACGTTGAGAGTATTAAAAGGTAAGTGAGCCGAACGAGCTAGATTCGTATCAACTCGACCCAATTGATAATTCTAAGTGGGAATAATAATGTACTATCTCTATTTTAAAATAAATGGCCTTTTGACTATTTTCGGATAAATTAAGAAAAAAGAAATATTTTTATTATATCTTTAATTAATTATACTAAATTTATTTATAGTAATAATAATTTTAAAAAAATATTAATTTTTAAAATTTATAAAAAGTTAAATATTTTGAGAAGAAAAAAGATAACTAAAAACTTTATATATTAAAATTGATGAGTACAACTGTATAATTTAGTTAATAAAAGTACATTTTACCAAACAAAAAATGTGAATTCCGAGGCATGTCCTCTTTCTCAAGTGGATCGAAAAAATAAGAAAATCTTGTTATAGCTTGTCAATAGCAGGAGTAAACCAACATACGAATGAATATATCTATAATCCCACAAACACCCCCCCCCCCCAAAAAAAAAAGGAATGAATATATATTTACTGTAGGAAATATCGCCAAAAGAAAAAGTATCCGAAACAATTCAAAGCAGCAACAGAAGGTGTGTTTATTTAGCAAAAAAAAAAAAAAAAAAGCAACAGAAGGTGTGTTTGGATTACAATTTAGAGTGATTTTTTCTTAAAATTTTAATCCGACATTTTTTTTACAAATATTTTATTTTTATACTTTTCAAAATAAAAATATTTAAATTGCAACCCAATCCAACTACACCCTTACCATCCACGTTATGGACGAGTGTCGGAGGAAACAACAATTTTTGCCGCGTGTAATGGGCATTGCATGCAAATGCTCTAGTGAATATCACCACTACTCTGGGTTCTACCCCTGCCTGCTGCTCTCTAGATACTGGAAATTTCTGGATTTCTAGGAAACTAGCTATCTAGATCCCAGCTCAAGTGTGGCAAGTTGTAGCACGGTTACTTCGAGCCTTTAGGATTCTTCAGTATTTCTCTACTTCGCTTTTAATTTCTGATGATTCTTGGAACTCTCTTCCTTTTCTTTCAAATATTTCCCGATATGGTTTGCTGTTGATTTCAGGAGGATTGCATTGACCGAAGAATTATGGGAGACGATTGCAATGGTTGCCGGAAGTGGGAGGAAGACTTGTACTGGTCTCATTTCCAGTCGGTTCAGTTCATGCAGACTCTCTCTGGTAGTTATGACCAGCAACTAGTAAGTAAAATTAATACGGATTCCAGTATTTCACCATTTTTGTTTATATTTCTCATGGAAGTTCAAGAGATATGTTTACTTGCCATGCACACTTGTCTAATTAATCGTAAACAAATGGCATGTTAAATAACTTCTCTGGTTCAGTTCACAACCAGTGATTATCCTGGCCCTTTTCAACCTTTTAAATTCTGGAATTTGAAGGGTGAAAATTATTAAAAATGCATAGAATACCCATCTTTATGTTCTGTTTCCCCGCTGCTCTTTGTGGATTCTACGAGATAATTCTTCGTCTGTCTGATCAATTTTTGTAAAGGAGAGGGAAAGAACTCATTTTTCAGGTGTTCATTCTCAAGATAAAGCATAGAAGAACTTTATTCGATAAATTACCCTCTGAGAATGGATTTGGTCTTCTTGGTCGTTGCCGGGTCTCATGACTCCGACTAGATTGAAGGCGAGCTTTGATCTATTTCTTGTGCTCCTAAAAGCAACTTTAAATATAAACCCACTTTCCTCCATTCTTTTGTTGGTTTTGTGGTGTTTAGGATTTTATCTAGAGTTTTCAGTATAGGATGACGGAAATGTGCGGATCTGTTGGTTTTTCTGCTCCCCTTTTTCTTAGCTTAGTTTCGGCTAATTCATCTAAATGTTTGGAACTGCGAAATCCAAATGAAATCTGCAGGCTGTCCCTCAAAAATTTGCCAACAATCTGAGAGAGAAGCTTGCAGGAGCTGTTTCACTTAAAGGTCCTAGTGGTGCTTTATGGAATGTTGAAGTGATAGCAGGTGGGGATATCTTGTTCTTCAAACAAGGATGGAAGGAATTTGTTGAAGATCATTCTCTGGAAGAAGATGATGTCTTGATATTTAAATACAGCGGTGACTCACGATTTGATGTTCTAATGTTCAACAAAGAAAGCTTATGTGAAAAAGAATCTTCATATTTTGTTAGAAGATGTGGGCATGCAGATGTTGACAGTGGATGCAAGAAAAAGGGAACGTTTACAGAAAGTTTTGAAGTTATAAATGAATCTTCACATGATGTTATTAATTGTGTTCCACAAAAGAGGCCTAGAAGAGATGCTGCAATGGCATCAGAGCCTGCCGGACAGCCCCCTCAAGTTGGCAAGACTAAGAGTAAGCCCCTTCGCAATTTAAATTCCTACAAGAAGGTAATCATTTCAGGGACAGTATTATTATATCAATTACAGAAGATGAACATGAAAACTGATAATTAAGAGCTGGCAATCTATGCTTTGTTTGTAAATATGTTGTGGCTCCCTGTTGAATGGATTCTGAATCATACTCCATGTAGATTAAGTGCTTGGTTCCTAGTTAGTGAACTACATTTGCAGACTGGTGCTCCAACCTGTCTGCTTTTGGTGCAAATATAAAACATCCTCGTTTTGCAGCGGACTCCTTCAATCTTGCACCTTTGTTTACATTTCTCTGTTGGAAGTAGATCAAATCGCTGTCCGCCAATATTATGCCTGACAATCCAAAATGCTCATTCAACCAATGGCTCATACGTCGAATACTGTCCAGGAACTTCCATCAAAATGGCTAAACTAAAGAATTATAAAACTTGCAGACAATATGTGTAGATAAGACGACGTTCACATTTCATGGACACAAATTGGATTAACTGACTGTTCAGAAGAAAACGATGTTAATTGGCAAATTCCATCACAAGGTCCGCTACTTCTGCTATCCATATTCAGATAATCAAAGTTTGGCAACTCTCATTAATACCTGAGACAAGAAAAGGATTAAAGAGGCGAATCAGATTGCAAAAGATTTGCCCCTGGTTTTTGACAGCTGTGTATTCCAGAGTCAGACACCTGGTAAGCATTATATGAGTTTTTGCTCTATGTTGACTTCTTGGTGCCTCTTTCTTGTGTTTCCTTTTCTAATCTGTTCCTTTCTCCAGCTTTGCGTTGAACTCTTATCTTCCATCTACCCGTGGAGCTTAGAGAGGCAGGTTTGCAGAAAGATGGAAGACGATTGCAGGACCTGCAAGAAACAGGAGGAAGATACGTATTGGTCTCAGTTCAAATATGTTCAATTCTTTCAAACTCTCACCGGGGAGTACCGTGAGCAACTAGTAAGTTGATGTTGTTTTGGATTGAAAGGTTTCCGTAGCTTTATTTGCTGTGCTTCGTGTCTTGAACAGATCTGTCAAAATTCTGACAAGATGGAAGACCAATTAACTTATTTTTCGTATTGGTTGCGTCCATGTTTTAGCTTGCTATGTCCTGCATGCAAGATGCCAGTCAAACGATCAAGACCCAGACAGAACACTAGTTTTGTGTGACCATGTTTTAACGGCATTCATGTTTTCCCTAGCGAAGGAATCATATGAATCCAGATCTACATGGATTATATACGAATTCAAGGATTGAAAGGACAAGATGCACAACAAATGGTTGAATGCTGGTTCAAAAGGGGATTCTTTTTTTCTTTTTTTGGGGAAACAAAAGGGGAATTTTTTATGCGATTGATGATTCCTTCCTACATTCCTGAAACCTATTGGATCAACTATATCTGTCCATGCAAATTCACAATCGAACAGTATTTATCGCTCGTGTAGGAAGTCCTGTCAACATGATTGAATTAAAAGTTTGCCCTTCAAGAAAGATCTAGTTGAGTTTTAGATACATTTATACTCTTGCTATCCCTTTCCATAGATTAATGCCTTTAAACTTTAAAGAGCACTGGCATTTAGCTACTTTGGTTTTGGCAAATTCAGATATTTAACAAGATCTTATGTGTCGAGTTTTATGATGTTATTTAATCGCAAGACTGTCTGCTTTTCCGTTCGTTATATCTGTTGAGATGCAAACTAAGTCCCACATGGAAAAATTGATGGAATAGTTGTCTAAATATAAGATTCAAGATAACTCCATTAGTATGAGGCCTTTTGAGAGATACCCAAAAACAAATCCGTGAGGGTTTTGCCCAAAGCGGACAATATCATACTAATGTGGAGTTTAGGCAATGTTAGACAATTCCTAACAAGTGGTATCAGAGCCGATGGTTCGTCTGGGTGACGTGGCATCGTGGGAAGCCCCCTCGTTGGAGATCTGCGGTTGATGCCTTGTGTCGAAAGTCTTCCTGATAATGTGGTGGTCAGGCGGCGTGTCCCGCTGGTTGGTAGCGGCGGTGCAAGATGGTTGGCAGATCAAATGGATTACCTCTGAAGGAGAGGTCATGACCTATGTGGTCATTAGTTTGAGGGGAGGATTGTTGAGATGCAAACTAAGTCCCACATGGAAAAATTGATGGAATAGTTGTCTAAATATAAGATTCAAGATAACTCCATTAGTATGAGGTCTTTTGGGAGATACCCAAAAATAAATCCGTGAGGGCTTTGCCCAAAGCAGAAAATATCATACTAATGTGGAGTTTAGGCAATGTTAGACAATTCCTAACAATATCAAGAATAGGAAAGGTAGCAATATTATATGTTAGTGATGAGAATGGCTGCCATAGAGAATCATTTTCTTGCATAACTTCACTTTTCTGCTTTGTTGCTATCAACACGAGCAGTATGATTTTCTCAGCAGCATGGTGTGTGCAATATATTGACCATTCTCTGACTTTGTTTGATTCAAGTTCATATTCTCTTCCGGCAATTTGGTTTGTAACTTGAATTAATTACAGGCTATACCCAAAAAATTCTCTAGCAATGTGAGAGGAGTTCTAGGAGGAATTGTCACACTTAGAGGTCCAAGTGGCACTATATGGAATGTGGGTTTGACAAGAAACGAAGATACCTTGTTCTTCAAATATGGATGGAAAGAATTCGTTGAAGATCATTGTCTAGAAGAAAATGAAATCTTAGTTTTCAAATACAAAGGGGACTCAAGTTTCGATGTGCTTATATTTGATCGGCGGAGCTTCTGTGAGAAGGAGTCTTCTTATTTTGTAAAGAGATGCAGGCATACAGAACTCGGTAGCAGCTCCAAGTCAAAAGCTAACGCGATGGAGAGTTTTGAAGTAGCTGATGGACCTTCACAAGATGCTGCTGAGTGTACTCCAGCAAGGAAATCTTTTGAAGTAGCGAAAGGACCTCTACAAGATGTTGTCAAGTGTACTCCAGCAAAGAAATCTAAAAAGGATGATACTGTTTCACCAACGGCTGCAGCATTGCGCTCCCCAGCTGAGGGAAAAATTCGGAGGAAAACCAAGAGTAAGATATCTTGCATTTGTTTCAGAAAATATATGTTCTTTCTTAATGGAAACAAAATGGTGTAAATTACTAGAAAATTCTTTGGTGAACTAATTTGAAAACATTCATATGCACCATGACAAAGGCATAAAGAGGAGCTTTTTGCATAGCCTGCAATTGACATCTCACAGGAGACCAGTAACCGAAGAAGAAAAAGAAAGGGCCGTAAGAATGGCCGAGGCAGCATCATCAGAACGCAGTCTGATTGTAATTATGCGTGCAACCCAAGTATATGAGAAATTTTACATGGTAACCGAAAGTCTTCTAGTGTCTCCTGTTTCTTCAATATTTGTAGTCTTTGCATTCTACTCATCAGATATGAGATATACTTCTCCATTACTGTTACCTAATGCTTGCTTATGTTCCTGAACGCATCTCTTGATATAATAAGGACCAGGATAAAAATTTCCTACGTTAACTGATGCAGACAATTCCTGCTAAGTGGACAAAGGACCATCTTAACGACAGAAGCCAACAAATCATGCTGTGTGTAGGAGAAAGGAAGTGGCTCGTCACATTCCAGCATAGAGTTTATGGTGGCTTACTGATGGGTGGATGGAAAAAGTTTGCAACAGAAAACTTATTAGAAGAATTTGATGTTTGCCTCTTTGACGTTATAACGGAAACAGAATACGTTGGAGTTGTTCTTGATGTTCACATATTCCGCGTAGTTGAGGATGTGGTTCCACCATCACAAGTGACTGCCTCCTCTTCAAGGGTTAGCCAGCCGGCCAAGTAACTGGGGATACAAAGAGATGAAAGAGAAGTATTGACATTTTGCTTTCTGTGGTGTGTCTTTGTTTCACTACATCAAGGTTTCTGTAGTTCCTGTCCGCTAAAAACATGGCAAGCTCGTTTCGTTTCTGTAGAGTATGGTTTGTTGTAGCAGAATTGCTTGTTTGCAGCTTAGTCAATTTGAAAATGATCTTCTGCGCAATTGATTTTTTGCTTTTGCATTTTGTTGATACGAGCAGAGATCCGACCGGTTGCCAGATGGGAGGCCTCTCAGGATTAGACCTATTAGGCTTAAAAGAGATGTATTTTGGGTAGCATACATAAAAAGTTTGTTTTTAAGCCAATTAAGCTTATAGTTTTGTACTCTTAAATTATGTAGAATTTCACCATTTTAAAAATTTATAAACAAGCATGAATATGGCCAAATCCAGGTGCCCTGTATCAACAAAATCATGTTTATCATCTACGGTCTAAAGCATTATTCTCCATCAGCAATCCAGATCATTAAAGAACACTGAGAAGTGAATGGCGCTTGGCAATAGTAAATTAATGGAGAGTTTCGAATGTTATCAACCAAAATCCCCCGGAAGGCAGTTCTACAAAGCACTTCTGAAGAAGACAAACAAAAGAGAAACTTTTATATCTTCTACACCGAGCCTCAGGGCCACAAGGAAAGAATAGACCGGCAAGGCAATTGCAGACAAGGAGGATTAGTTGTGCGAGCTCATTCTAATCTGTTCCCTCTGTTAGAAAATAGGCTTGCTACCTCAGCTTGATGGTCTCTGACATGCAACAAATAGCTGCCAGCTAATAAAAGCCATCACCAAAGAGGTGAAAATTTCAAAGCCTACTACTTTTGGAAAGTGCCATCCCAGACCTCGTCTTAAATAACTGCAGAAAATAGTTAGTGGTGAGAAAACTTGAACACTAATTACTTAAAAGATGCTGCCAAGGAGAATACATCTGCCAAAGAACTGCATTTTTCCATTCTATAGTCTTTATGCCTTCCTCACAGAAAATAAATAATCTAATGCCTTGGATATCTGAACATTATTGTATGAATCGTAAAATGCTCAGTGGGCCAGAAAAGATCTTGGCATATCCAATTTTCCTTATTTTTAATTTTTTGAAAAGAAAACTCAATTTGCAAGAACAAGGAATCTATTCTTAGATGTACTCCCAGTTACTCCATTTTAATAATATATAACTACTTCATTTGGACTTAATCCTAAATCACTAATTTAGACCTACACTTGGTTAAGTAATCATACCTAGTAACATTATCAAGATTGACATGAATTTTGTATAAACATAGGATCTTGAAATAGCAAGAGGATAACAAACCTCGTTATTGATGGCATTGTTGCCACAATTCCAGCACATGCATAAATGATAGGAATCAAGGTCTTAGGTTTGTTTTTCCGAAGCCACATCAAAGAACCCAAAGCAGCAAGTGATATACTCAATACCTGAAATTGTGAAGTGCAGTAAGGCATGACGCAAATTTATTTTCAAGGTGACCAACAAAATGACAGAAATCTCTAGAACAGAAAATGAAAACTCATGAAAAGAGGTAACTGCACCAAATTCGCATTTGCTTCCAGGCCTTGCAAAACATAGTCCCAGGTAAATTCTAATCCTCTAGCACCCACCCAAAGGGGTGCCAACCTATGCAACACAGAATCAGCAAAAGCCCAACCTTCCAAACAGGAAAACAAATAGTCAATGTCTAGAAAGGAACATATTGAAGGTCCAACAGAATGGAATTCCTTGAGAATTAAACTGCAGAGAACAGACTAATGACTCCATATAGAAAAGCTAAAAAAGACTGCTTACCAAGTCCAACAGCCTGAAACTTATGATTTTGAGAAATATTCCTGTGGGTCAGCTGTGTCAAGGCAAAGTAAAGCCCTGCAACATCTATGAACCCAATCAACACCTTCAACAATTCCTATGAGGAAAAAAAAAAAAGAAAAAGAAAGGAGAGGCATCTCAAATCCTGAATCTCAAAAGAAAAGCTCCTTCGAGTAGAGTAACCAAAACCACACAATTTTTTGCAGTTGTCTGGGGGAACTAATTATAGCTTCACCTTGACATGAAAACACATTTCCGAAACATGCTGTTAAATTGTTAATTCACGCATTCCCCTGTAGATTTTAACCAACCCATTGTGTTCTTAAACTTTGTAATTTTGTTTTGCAAGTCAAGAACTACAATGACATGGAAAAAATTTTAGAAAAGCAAAAATCTTTATTGTTCACACATTAGGTTTTACTCCCAAAAAAGGTAAATAAAAAAGAATCCTTTTGAAGGTGAAGTTATTAATCTTTATAGCAGGTATTGTTTCAGATGTAATCCAATTATCTTCTTAGGTAATGTTTCAAATGTATTACAAAATCCTATTCAGCTACTTGAAGATTAAATAACGAAAAAAAAAATCAGACTTTTTCTAGCACTCAGAGTGATATAGATGAATCATATATAGAATACAGGACAGTGGGATTGAAAAATGGACAAAAGAAACATTAAGCATCTCTTAGTCAACTTGCAGCTTACACATATCATGAAATAAAGGAAAAAAGACATCAAGCTTTGTCAAAACTGCACAAACTAACTTCCATAAACCACAAAAAGAAAATAATAAGACATCCAGAAAACACACCACCCAGAGGCTTTAATAGAAATATATCCTGCCAAACAAGCTGAATACCATTCATAGAATGATAATTAAAAAATATGAGAGAAAGATATATAAAAGTAAGAGAAAAAAGTTCAACATAACCTACCTGGTAAGGATCAAAACTGTCACTTTCTGAGACATTAAGAAATGTTGCCAGACATACAAGCTGTGACCAAAATAATTTGGTTAAATGGATTGTATTACTGATAAATATGTACAAGATCAGCATATCAAGATGTTCAATGAGAATTTAGCACAGTAACTTACCTTCATCAATGCTGTTCCAAGATAAACAACAGCAGCTTTAATGGAAGTCCCAAGGGTATCATACTCGGACCTTGATAAGAATACCAATTAGCATTTATGGAAGCACTGATGATTATGCAGACACCAAAAGAAAAGAGAACCCCCTTTTCTCTTCAATTAGAAATAAATTAGAGAATAATGACAGCGGAAGGTAAGTTGGAAAGTTGTATGTTTTGGTGTTAATTTTTTCTAACATTAGTCAATATGCTACTCCTCACCCAAAATTTTGATAGTTTTTAGTAACATTGATATTAATTCTTTCCCAATTTCACAAGAAAATGTAAAATTCAAGTCTTTTCTGGGGTTTAACACTTCTAAGCTGTTTTGCTCACAGTTAAACGAATAGATACAAAGTACATCGCTACATAGAGCTTATAATTATCCCAACCATAATCATATCTCGAGATTTAAATTAAAGAAAAAAAGGAAAAAGGCAGCATGAAAGCCTACTGATATGTAGTTAAAAGCTAATCATCCAAACATATTACTGTGAGTTCAAACTCATTGAGAGGAGATTACCACCAATACGAGAGTCTTTAACGCAAATTGAAATCAGCAATAGCCAACGCCAATTTGCAGGTAATTACAAGATTAATAATCGACAAAAAACAAAAAGAATTGAGCTCCTATGAAGATCTTAGCTGAATTATCACCAGAAACAATAAAAAGTATGCGGAAGACTTACAAGGGAGTGGCGGAGTAGTAAACGGCGTGAGGGCCGAATGTTAAAATCGCACAGTTGAAAAAGTGAAACACCGTCATATCTTACTACTGCTTTCTCGCTTCAGCCGACTGTGTCTCTCTGCAACACAGAGAAGGAGATACCAACGTCGTTCAGATCAGAGAAGGCGAGGGCATTTGGGTTTTCGAGCTTGCTATGGTGCTTGTTGAGCCTGGACGCATTCAAGTTGGACGCTCCTAATATTTGAGTTCAAAGTTTTGCATATGGGCTTTGTATGGCCCATTTCATCAAACACATGGGCCAGTTGATTTTCTTAATATATCAGAATTCCTTATTGGAAGTAACGATCCGTTTTTTAAATTGTTAACAAAAAAAAGGATGAACGCGCCATCCCGTTAGGCTTAGTCTGGTTCGCAATGCGGAAAGGGAGGGGGAAAGAAAGGGAAAGAAGTATCTTTTACTTATTTTTTAAAAAGATATTTATAGTTACATTAGTTTTATTTGGTATGAGGGAAAAAGAAGTAAATTATAAATATTTCTTTTTATTTGGTTGTAAGAAAAATAAAAAGAGAGGGAAGAATATTTTATTATATTTACAAATTTATCATCTCTTTAAATTTAAAAATTATAATTAAAGTAAAAATTAAAAACATAATATTCTTTTAAATATTAAATATCTTCCATTCCTTCTAAAAGTAAAGTGATTAGAATTGTTGATATGGATGAGGAGCTCTCTCCTCCAACATTTACTCTTCTCCATTCTCTTCCTCCAACTAAACAAATAAAACACCATTTTACGTCCTCTCCCCTTTTCTTTTCTCTTTTTCTTCCAACCAAACTAGGCCTTAGCATCAAGTTTTGCAGCAAACACTGGCTCGTTATTTCTCTCAATAGGTGCAGCAGAATTTCGTTATTGGGCCTGAAAAGGCTGACATAGGAAAAGGCTCCATCTGATAGAATCCACGACAATGACCCAAAAGAAACAAAAAAGGAAAAATATAGAAAACTAGGCTCCCACTACTTAGTAATAGTTACTTGTAAGGATATTTATTATTTAGCGTAATTTAAAAAATTAAATTGAATTGAATCGAAATTTATATTTTAGTTTAATTTTTTGATATTTTCGATTCGGTTTGGTTTGATTTTTAAAAATTTTATATAATTCAATTTAATTTTTGATTTTGGTGCTCAAATTGAAAAGTCAAAATAAAAAAATTATATATAAATGCATTTTGATAATGTATTATTTATGTTACAATGCATTAATAAAATGCGTTCTTTTCTATAAAATTAAAATTTTAAAATAAAATTATTACTTAACGCGTTTGTACGCGGAGAATACATTTATGACATGCGTTTTTATTTTTGCTTTCTAATTCCGATTTGCAACTGAATTTATTTTTATTCAATTTTATAAATTTTTTAAAAAATTGAACCGAAAACTAAAAGAATACTTCAATCCTTACAGATGATTAAAGAGAAAATTACCCACTTAGTTTTCAACGTTTGGAACAAAACTTTTTACATCTTTAAAACTCTTTTAAGCTTAAAATGGTTTCCAATATGCTTGTAAGTAATTTAAAAGAGTAACACCACCACTCACCATCCTGATTTCTGACCAAATTGAGCATGCTTTGGCGACGCTTGGTCAATATTTTATGGTAATAGAATTGGTTAGAAATATCCTTATATGTGATATTTAAGAGATATATAAACATGATCATTAAATTATTACTCTATTTATTTTGAAATATAAGAATTTTTAATTATTTTTTCTTTCTCAAAATAGTTGGCTGTTTTTTTGTCAATTTCAAGGATTAAATTTCTAAAACTGCCTTCATCTATAAGTATAATTTTCTTGCTTTCTCTTCTATTAGTGAAAAATAAATTAAATTAATTGATAGTAAAATAAGAAAAAAATATGTCTTATTTTCTTCTTCTTTAATGTAATTATAAAAAGAATTAAAATAACTTATATTTTGAAATAAAATATATTTAAAAATAAATAAATAAATTGTTATTAATCATTATCATCATAAATTTCTTAGCCGTAAGGTAAGATTCCTCTCTGTTGTTGGGGAAAATTTGGGCCTATATTGTACATCATCCAGAGTTCTTTTTTATCCATGTTAGTTAGATCTCTTCCTCATGGTTCTATACACTACTCTTTTCTCGCAGCAAGATGGATGCGATGATGTGCCTTGCATTTCTTAACACGTACACCTTTTTTTTTCTCTTTATGGTTTGTAGTACAATTATCTAAGGAGGAATGCTAATCTAAAGACATGCCTCGTTTGATCTTGTCCCAAGCATTTTAGCATTTCGATAATTCCACAGTAAATTTCAACCAAAATATTTTATCACGATCGACAACTTTTAGCTGGTTTGACTACATTTTCGTACCATGGAAAGGTCTGCCTTATCAAAGTGGCGGCCAAATGGACAAATCCATTTCATAATTTAATTTAATCAGAAGAAAATGAAACATTCTGTTGAAAACAGACTTATAAATTAACAGCTATTGATAGAAGAGTTTGAAAGGTGAAGAAATAAGGGTGAGATTGGATTGAGGTTTTTTTTTTATAATTATATTGAAATTTGTAAAAATAAATTATTTGTGAGAAGGGAAATAAGATTTAAAATGAAAAAATGTGACTTTTTTTTTTTTGTTTCAACACCAATCCAAGCATGCCCTAAAACATTCAAATGGGTACAAATTTTAACTTTATTTGACAGCGTCGTAAATTGTTATTATAGCAGTCCGAAACCAAACATTATATATAATCATATAGGTTCCATGGCCTTCAAACTTAATTCGCCAAAAAGGAGAAAAATATGTATGAATTTGTCAGGGTGGTTGACATACACATAGGATTTCTGGAGAACAAAATGCTTGGAAATCCATCATAAATTCTTCTATTTGCTTGGTTAATCTTTCTAAGTATCGAACTGATCATGTTTCTGAACCATAAGAGAGGAAAGTACTCGAGCTCTAAAACGTGATCGTTTTGCGGTAGCATAGCACTTGCTTGGATACGGAAATGGATGACTTGTACATGCCCTGCAAAAGAAAAACCTTGGCCACGTCAAAATATAATCGCAGCCGTATATAGTCCATCGTCCTCATCAAGAAACTGCATGCAGAACAAAAGCCCATCATGACTGATATGGAGTGAATAGTAGTTAATCAGAAACGGGTCCCAAAGCTCAGTTGAATTACCCCCCGATGGCACGTGAAGAAGAAGAACAAATAATTAGAAGCCGTAGCATTACACGCTGCAATGTTCCTAGACTCTTGATTTCTCTACTCTGCACATTACTGTTATTCATGATTCCGTTTTCAGTAATTGAATGAGAAATGCCGTACGCACTCCATTAATTTGGTGAAAATATGGGAAATGTGTTCGCCCGAAGGGGGGAGGAAATTGGAAGTGTATGTTATCACGGGTTCAAGAACCCGAGCGTTTGATCGGCTTTTACTGGTGACTTATGATGTTGGGCTGGTGCATATTCTCTGGAGCCGCGGTTTGAGAGATATGCAGAGAAAGGGCCCTCAGTATATTTGGCAGTACTGGGTAGCAGGTGGGAGATGCCCATCCGACACCTTCTTCTGGGAAGCCGCATGTCAAAGAAAGAGAACTGGCACAGAAGGTGGAAGACAATTGCGTCTCTTAATGCGTAGCCATAATTTTCCACTGGGTACAAACCAGGACCATCATTTTGAAACTTCCATTTTACCAACTGCTCATGCCCATATACTTTCCTTCCCCCACCCACTGATCAACTCATCAACTGCATATACTTTCTTTTGGAGCAAGCACTTCCCAATGAAGGATCAAATTATAAGAAAAAAGTTGAAAAAAAGACTTGCTCATAAAAGTATTTATGATTTTACTAGTTTATTCACGCTAAGTTTAGATCCGCCAAGAGAAGATTTACCAACAAAATCCGGACCTAGTTCCTCCCGAAATGAATCTAGAGACCATTGTAATCAAGATCTCAAGCATGGACAGTAAATTAGAGAGACTCTTTTAGCGCCATCTTTGATTGGGTTTCAAATTCAAAAAAAATATATATATGTTTTTTTTACTTTTTTTTACTTTTGACTCTATTTTTTTAATAAATAATTTATTTTTATAATTTTTAATATAATTCAATTCAAATAAAATTCAATTTAAGATCAACCGACATATTTCAGTTCCAAAGTATATTCGAGTGTAAGAAAAATATCAAACAATAATGGCGAGATTTATTACGGTGGTAAGAAATCTAAACACCTTTTCATTAGCTAGGCGTTAAGTCAAATGGTAGCTTTCGCGATCTCCCATTCTTTTGCCAAGTTTTGACTTTTCTTTTTTCCTTTCAAAATCTTACAGAATTACTTATAGTTCACTCGTGGCTGATTTGGATTTTGTTGGCAACGTCCCCTAAACGTCAATTTCCAAGCTACATCAACTGCAAATTTATAAATAACTCCACACCTCAAACAACCCCCTCGGATCCCCACCAAGGACACGCACCAAATGAAAGGAAAATGAAACAGCAATATAGTTAGGCTGGAAAGTCTAAACGGGGTGTGATCCACAGGTGAACATTTTTGTAGTCTCAGATGGATATGAAACATGACCTCTGCTGGGAAATGTAGCCATCAAAAGAAGAACCCATTTTAAGCTATGAACAATGAATCATCGAACGTCTCCTTCGGTGATCTGTGCTGGAATACGACCACTGTATTTGGATTTGCAAAGGAATTGACGAGCAATATACTAGTACTGACTGCAGGTTTGGGGTATAGAAAAATGTGAAGACGAAGGGAAGGAAGAAGAAAGCGTTGTTTATTCAAAGTGATGTAATGTCGTGGCTCACGGCTCTCGTCAGTCGAAACGGCGTTGATTCCGGTGATTCCTTTCTTTCTTTTTTGTCTTCTCTTCTGTACTCAAGGGAAGAAGAATTTTTATTCAAATTTCAAAGCAACAATTGTCTCTATTCTTCCGGTTTCGAATAACTAAGAGGAAACTATTATTCTTCTGAGTACTATAGCTGTATTGTGTTCGTTCAAGACTCAAAACCCGGCAATTGAGTCACATCTCATTTACATACTTGTCTGACCATGCAAACTCCACTTGTTCCCACGCATTCAACCCCACCACTCCTTCCCATGCTATGCATTCCACCACTTTAGGGGAAATATCCTACGCCATTCTAAAGAGAGGAAGGAAAAGAGAGATATATACACAATATATATACTTGTTAAGATATACTTCGTCAGAGCAAATAGATATATAGTCAGTAAGTATTATTTACAAGACATGCTTGTTTCGTTAAACTTGTGGCAACTACTCTATTAAGGAACTTGCATAAGTATGGGCTTGGCAGGCACTTAAAGGGTGCATAGTGAAAGAAATTTAATATAGACATTAACCAGAATATGTCTCACAGCGGAAAAAAAATTAAAATGCGTACCTTTAGCTAATATTGTTTCAAGTAATTGCGTAAAGATAATACCTCGATTTGTCACGCCTGATTCCTCCGTTTACGTGTTGTTTTGTATGGGAGTCTTCTAGCTTTATGCCTATCAACGTTAAAAAAAAACCCCTTGAGTCGATGGTGTTACACGGGCTTTATATAGGATAGAGCTAGGGACCCTCATATGATGGATACTCAATTAGAGTTTCCTTCCATCAAGGAAACATCCGGATTATATTCCAAAATCATAACCAATCATGTATTTATTAATATTTACTCGATTTACTTAGATAGGAGAAAAAATATGATAACTACTTATAATATGTAGGGGCACATTAAGTGTCTTTTAATCAAGACCAACTTCACATTCTCCCACTTGGCCCACATGTTATAATCGGGTAAATGTCTTTATGAGTGATTGAAAAAAACTCAAAGTATGGCCAGAAACCGTACATCACTCTATTGTAATATGGTTATGTAACGGTTACTTAATCAGAAAATGTAATACAAGAATCATAGCGGTTATGTTCTTCTATTGAACACTCCCTTCCATGTATTACAATGTAAAACATCTTCTAATCAAGCCCCTAAACTTTATGAATGAACTTAATATAAGTCATTCAGGGGTCCAACCTTATGGATCCAATATGGATCACAAATGGATACATTAACTTTATGTGCACAAACATGTGAGTAAAATTACTCAAATGTCTAGACAAATAATGTCATTATTGCAATACCTTTATGTGTTAATTGAGTAACTGGAGTTGAATAACAAATCAGCTAAGCAACTTAAAAATTTCAACTCTATAACTTTATACTCAATAGCCACTTTACTGCAAAGCCCTGACAAAGAAACTTTATATCGAGTTGCTTATTCAACTATCAAAATAAATTGTTCAAAATGAACAATATAGTTGAATAACATAAATTTAACTAATAGCAAAATCGACAAACAATATGCCAAATTATATGCCCTGTGATACCATCATAGCATCCTTGGATTTTCCTTTATTTCAATGTATTGTAACAAATAGATAATCATCTTAAATGTGACAAACTTAAATAATAAGCAGTATTTTATATAACTTAATAAGAATACCATAATTTCGGTCACAAGAACATTGATAAAATGTTCTTTAAAATCCTTCATTAATCTCTATGCAAATAATACAAGAGATTATACTTAAAACCACCTTATATTGGTATTCAAAATATAAAATTACTCAAAAGTCACATACATCCTTTTGCCAAATTTTACAAAATAAATATCAACATATGAGAGTAATAAACTTTATTTACTCCCACTGACCTTGAGGTATATAAATAAACAATGATTCACTTCAAAATGAAATGAAGAAACAACATCATAACTTTAGATATACCATTGGAGGAAAATAATTTCAGACATTTAGAGATTTTCCTTATCTTGCAAAATGAAGTATCAAAATATATGAAAAACTTTATACATGCACATGTATACCTCTCCATTATATATGATGCATGTCAAATCATATTTCATATCCATTAAAAGTAACTCTATATCAAAATGAGTTACAATGTCATGAATACTCTAATAGAATCCTTCATTAAAACTTAAAGTAAGTTTTCATGATAATTGATGCCCTTTAAATAAAAATTTGAGAAATAAGTCTAACTTTACTACTCAACATTACTAGATAACAACATAATGACCTATATTAGTATGCACTAATAGAGGTTAACTCTAGTAATTTGAACAAGATTTAGACTTGAAATCTAATCTCAAACAAAGCAATGCTTTATGGCATCAAACCAAAATATGGAGTCTAAATTATTCATGACTTATGAAAAATATAATTGAACCAGTTTTATTCTAACAAAAAAGTTAGAATATTAAAGGTATACGATGAGTAGAAGTGATTAAAACTCTAAATTCATAAAGAACCTATAACTCCCATTGTTTTCTTTTTTAAAAAAAAACTTTAATCAATGGAATAAATGAAAAGAGTGCTCTTTATGTAGTTTTTCAAAGAAATCCTCATTTTGAGTTTGAAAAACTAAATGGAGAGTATAAAAGGACAATAAATTTAAACCCTTTAGAGTTAAAAACAATATCATCGGTTAGAGATGTGGTTAAGGGTTTTAAATTCCTTACCTCAATTGGAAACTTTCATATGTGTAGTCATTAGAGATGTGGTTTCCAAACATTCTTGTAAAGAAAACTCAAAAGAAACCTCATCTTATACACAAAAGTGGTTCTAAAACTTTTCCAAAGGTAGATGTAACTTAAATTACACTACGTTTGTTCCCATAATTAACAATTATAGTTCCATTTTCTAATCTCACAGCATACTTTATGGTGAAAATAAACAGAATATCAAGAATTGTTCCTTTCCATCTTTTATTTCTTCATTTCTCCTTATTTTCAAATCTTCTGAAGCATCAAGTACTTCAGTTTTATCAAATAAGGATAAGAAATGCCTTATTGTGAATAATTATCAATAAATGAGATAAGATATCTCTCACTATTCACAAAAGAAATAAAAGCATTTAAAAATACTTATGATTTCATGGAATTGTAACTCATTTGACATTTTTAATAATCTTGATAGAGCTTGCCTTACTTTATGCAATCCCAATAATTACTAAAAGATTGAAGAAATCCTGAACTTTAAGAATTTCTTTTCTCATTTAGTAATCTTTATGGAAATATTTTACAACCTCCTATATAAATATGTCAAAAATAGATGAGCTCTAAATGATAACATAATACTTTATGCCAATTACATTATTATGCAGGGATTAAAACTAATGGATGAGAGAGTTTGATTTAAAAATTTGAAAAAATATTTTCAAATTTCAAAATTGAAAACAGAGTTAAGCAATTTAACTTTGAAATAAAATTTCAAAAAAAATAGTAGCTCATAGAATATATTTTTCAAAAATAATATTTTAATATTGATTCTAAACTCCCACTCATCCAAATACATCTTATATGGATGCTTTAAAAAAAATTATTTTCTTAAAATCCTGCACAAAATTGGCGAATGAATTACAAAATGACTTTTTTATGTTATCAAATTCCATAAAATGGACTACAAAATGAGATGATTTCCTTATGAGTCATTCAACAAATGAAGGTAAGTTTCTTTATAGCATTCCAAAATTGTTCAGTATGAAATACCATTAAACCATATTGGTATTTTTTAATTGGAATACTTTACCCATTTATAAATATTTTCTTTTTATCATAAGACACGAATAATACTTTATGTGTCTTATATTGTCTCTTTTTCTCCTAACACACATGGTCAAAGATTCTATAATTGACCATTCATCTTTATGTGTGTACAAACATGTATGCAATTATGAGCACACAAGAAAAGAGACAAAAAAAGAAATATCAATATATGACTCAAAATCATAAAATCAAATAAAACATATAATCTAACATTGTCCTTTACTTTTGCACACTCCTACTATATTGTGCATGCCCAAAATTTTCATTGCAAAGGATGTCACAAAATAACATTGAAATTGTAAAATAAGAAATTTTCCCAATTCATAATCAAAGAAAAAACATAATAACCAAGGATAAAGACACATTAATGCTATGAATTTCAAACCATCAGCTAATGAATCAACTAATGCCAATTCAAAAGTAAATTCTTTCATTTGATGGTCAAAACCACCAACCATAGTAGAATTTACTAAAATACTTTATAATAAGACTAATAAACTAAACTAGTAAGACAAATCATCCATACCTGTGGGTATAGGATAATTTTCTAAATGTCTAGTTTATAGTCTTATTTCAATTAATCTCATCAAAATAATAACCTCCCTGTGGGGCCGAGTTGTTATTTCAATGAATTATTTTTATTATTCTAAATGTCATCATTCAACCTCTTAACTTTATGAGATTGAATTTATCTTTATGTATCAAATGCTTAAGATGCTTTGGCTACTCTTAAGCACATGATATAAAAATAAAATAAAATTTCACGATGACATTCAAGAATATTCTTAAATTTGTCAACTTAACTTAATGTTGACAAAACCAAAATAGTGTACATACATACAATAAATGAGGTGAATAATAAACATTTATTTTGATAATTACTAATTACAAAACTTAATGTAATTAATAATCCTTAGTATTTTAAAAATACTTGGGATGTCTGTGGCTACTCCCAAATACATAACGTAATTGTATATCCCGATAAACACCTCCAAAATATCAACTATTATTATGTTGATAATATTTTTTGTATGTACACATAATGTAATAAATATGCCTCTAAAATTATTTGTTACCTTATAGATGTCATTATTTAGTCACCAAAACTTTATGTGACTAAAATCTTTATGTGTCAAGTATTTAAGATGCTTTGGCTACTCTTAAACAATTGACACAAATATAAATATTTTTTTTTATGACATCACAAATAATTATTTAAAAAAATCAACTTAACTCGAATGTTGATTTACACAAAAATACATAGGGACATGAGATTTAATCATCATACCATATATAATTCCATGACATTTTTTTTAAATAGAATCCAAAAAATATAATGAAAAATGTCATTGAATTAAAATAAAATAAATCAACGTCCCAAGTTCAAAGAGACTTTATAGAGGCACTATTTAAAAAAAAATATCTTGATGCCCTAAAAGTTTAAGGCTTTAATGGAAGGAATAAAATATCCTTACCATAAATTTATAAAAATTGAAGCCATCCATATTGATAAAGATCATATTTTATCAACATGCAAATTCTCAATGCAATAGATTTGAGTGCAAAATTAGCGAGTATATGAAACATTCCTCTATGTGGGAAAAAAAATAGACAAGAACAAAATTGACATTACATCAATCTTCCCACACTATTGAATTCGAAAGTACATACTCTGTCAAGTCAAGGGAAAAACCGTAACTTTTTCAATTCATTAGACTTACGCATATTTGAAATCAAAATTCCCAATTGATCCGCAAAAAGCATTGCCTTCGTGGCGGGACTTCACGAAAACCCGAATAAAATAAGGCAAAACAAAAACCTTTTATAACTCCATACAAAACCAAAATAAACTAATTTTTGGATTTGGTAAATTCATAGCAAAATAAGTAAAAACGCAAAAAAGACAAAAGCTCAAGGTTTTTGCAACTTCTATATATAAAAATATATATACCAAACAATATGGCTAAAGAAGGCTCGATACCACATGAAAGAAATTTAATATAGACATTAACCGAATATGTCTCACAAATGGAAAAAAAAATTTAAAATCGTCGCACTTTAGCCAATATTGTTCAAGTAATTGCGTAAAGATAATACCTGATTTGTCCCGCCCTGATTCCTCCGTTTACGTGTTGTTTTTGTATGGGAGTCTTCAGCTATGCCTATCAACGTTAAAAAAAACCCCTGAGCTGATTGTGTTACGACGAGCTTTTATATAGGATAAAGTGCAGGGACCCTTTCATATGATGGATCTACAATTAGAGTTTCCTTCCATCGAGAAACATCCCGGATTATATTCAAAATCATAACCAATCATGTATTTATTAATATTTACCTGATTTACTTAGATAGAAAAAAAATATGATAACTACTTATAATATGTGGGCCACATTAAGGTCTTTTAATCAAAACCAACTTCTTACACATAGTCCTTGCTGAACTTACATATAGAAAAAAGACATATAAACATCACGGAAAGGGTTAATGAATTTTAAAAAATGAGAATGTAAATTAGTACTAGTAAAAGTTTAGGAAAAAAAGGGTACAAAATTAAGTTCGTTCAAGTGATAATAGTTGATTAATTTAAGCAAAAAAGGAAGGAAAAAGGACCACGGCCTGAAATGAAATGATCGTGGGGGGATGGTGGGGGTACGATAGGACAAACACAAGGAATATGAGATGTACAAATAGAATATGGTCCACGAAGCATTTTGAAAACATTGAAAGCGAACCGGCAAAGAGAGACGGAAATAGGAGGAGAGGAAAGACATGTTGACCGAATATTATCGGCCGATTAAGATCTCTTAACATTCCATAATCCAACACACGATCAGGCAAGATTATGATTAAAGAATTAAGACGCGATCTGCCAAGACAATAAAGTAGGGGAATGAGGTTGAACATTTTCGTTTCCCGGAGAATCTAGAGCGGATCAGGCGCTGACCGTGCCCTTGGAAAAATATTAACGAATGATTAACGTTTTTTTCCCTATCTTTCTTAATGTTATTTACCGGGATGCAAAACTTTTTGCTGCGTCTACCTCCAACGCCAATCACAAGTAGATAACAATTAATTTTTTTTAAACCGGAAAATTGCATTTCCCTTTTGTGTATTATTGCGTATAAGAAAGCTTGAGCCTCAAAAGGCATAGGGAATTGAACACTGATAGAATAGTTTTGGGAAATAAGAGAATATAAATAAGAACAAGGGGCTCGGGGGTTGTGGGGTGAGGAACGGGAAACCGGGGAGGTTTGGTGTAAGAATAAGAACAAGAGAAGAGAACAAAGGAAGAGCCTAAAACCTAGACAAGGTCACGTCCACAAGTCACGTGAGAGAAGCAGGTTGACGCCGAGGAATGTGGTGGTTCGTTTGTTTTGTGGCGAAGACTTGGAATTTCCACGCGCCTCCGGGGAGGGGCTCGACAGGGAAATCAGCCAGGAATAATTGGACAGGGAGAGAGAATATATAGTAGTGTTTAGACTTGCTGTGTTACTTGAATTAGTGGACAAACGCTACGAGTCCGAATGAGGATTCGGATCTCAAGTAGGAGACTTCCTTTTGCAACGACTCTTCCCCAGAATCCCCACGCCACGCTCTCTTTTTATTTTTATTTTTGCTTTTCTGTTGGTGCATTTGCGAACGCAATGAGCATAAAGTCATTTTTAAAAGTTGTTATGAAGCTTAATGCTACTATTTTCAATTTTATTCTTTTTAAAAAAAAGGTATTGCTATGTTTTATTCTTTTTATATATATATATATGGAAGGAAGAATATGGTTTAAATTTGCAACTTACATTACATGATAAGGAATGCTTCTGCAATTGAATTACAACTTTGCCATTATTTCTTATTATTACCATGGCCAATTTTTCACATTTGCGGATACGAGAAGAAGATAATATACGGATGCGCGTGGTCCCATTCAGGAGGAGTATGGGCCGGAGAGAGAAACATGTGGGTCTATGGGCCATCGTCGCCGAAGATTAAGCCACTCTCTGACATCTACTTATATGCAAAGGACTCCTTTACCCCGATGGTTACGGTTTTTTCTCACCGAGTACAATGCACCTTCCGTCGGTTCACATGTTTCCGTTATTTTCATAATTTTTAAGAGCCCATTAAATTTTTAATTTTCAGTAGACTAAAGAATGTATTTTTATTTTATTTCGAATTTACTAAATTTAAACTAAATAGAGAGTTCATCTTAAATTTTTTAATTTTAATAAATATTAATTTAAAATAGAATGAAAATTAATAAAAATAATATTTTTTCAACAAAAATTGATAGTACTACTACCCCCGTTACGCTAACAAACATGGAAGTGTTTGGCTTTTGAATAGAATGAGATTAGACATTTCCCCTATGAGAAATGAGTCTCCTCCATATGCATTGCACTACTGGTTCGTTATGCGAAAATTTATAATTTTTTTTAAAAAATATGTATATAAAATAAAAGAATATAAAAAATTAAATTAAATTAAATTTTAAATTTAATTTAACAATTTAAATTCGATCCCACATGTCCTACGTGCGAAAACGTATCCACTGCCACGAGAAATTGAGCTCTCGAAGTTATCAGCTAGTGGAGTAGCATTGGAAATTTCTGCTTATTAAATGAAACATAGACTTCATAATGTGATTAGCGTGTTTCCCAGCACCAAACTTGAACTCTTGGAGTTATCATTCAAGGCAATTTTTCTGCCGGGTTTCAAAATTCATGAAGTAGATTTTCTTTCTTGAGGGGAAAAGGGCCAAAAAAAGAAGAAGATTTCGGAAACAATAAAACCGATCTGGACTACTTCATTGTGATCAACAGAATAGGGGTTAGATGAACATATAAAATTATCTGCTTTTGACTCTTCTAAGGTGATGAAGCCGACGAGGTAACGGTGTGTGTATGCATGGAAATGGAGAGGCCATAAGCATAGATATTAGAGGAAAGATTCTTATCTAAGAAAATCTGTCAAAAATATTATTGAGAAAACTATTACTAAAAATAGACTTTTAATTCATTCAATCTAATATATTTAAATGAGCATTATCAGAAATAGACAATTTGCTAACAAAACGCACCATAGTCATACTTGATTATATTTATATGTTATATTATATTATTTTTATTTAACCAAAAATATCATTATTTTTATGGGTTCATGTGAACGAATTTAGATCAGTTACGCACACGTATAGAAGCATTTTTGAAATGCAAAACAAAAGTTGTACTTTAGGGTATCAGTTCTTGTGCCCTTTTCTCGCAGAAAGAAGAAAAAGGGAAAACGTAGAAAATGGGTATGTTCTAAATGCGGCTATAACAAGCACTCCAGAAAACTAAGGAAAAGGGTTTTGATAAAATAAAAGAAAACAAAAAGAGAAAGGAATAAAAGGGGGTCACGATCCATCAACGGAGACACGGAGGGAGACTGGGTTCCAATATTCCATTGGACAGTATCCCTTTTGTTTTCTCGAATTCCAACCATTCCCTCTCTGCACAAACCTCCATTGTATTTCTGCTGCATTTCCCAATTAAAAAGATAAGGCCAACCCATAGCATATGCATCCCCACCCTCTTAATCCCCCCTTTTCTGAGACCTCTTTGGAAGGTTTCTCTTCTGATTCCTCCCTGCATGCCCTTCTGGCCTGTTTGCCCTTCTCTTGTCCCCGGTACTGCATTATTTTTCTGACTAGTGGTTCTAGCAGTTTCTGCCTATTCCTTCTACCCGGTCTGCATTTTTCTTTGATCGATTCTTTATCAACCCCGGAGGTACCTACTAAAAAGCCTATAGATCTTTTCCGCTTCTATCTTTTCTCTCTCTAGATGAGCATGCAAATCATAAGCCACTCATGATATAATTATAACTCCAGCGGTTCTCATCGGCCATCCTTCTTCTCTTCCTTCCGAGTTTCACACTTTTCCTCACTTGTTGTTGGGTTTTCTCAGTTTTTTGCTACCATTCCATGTTCTTTCGCTCAAACCCGGTAAGAAGTATGGCTTCAACTATGCCCGATCTATCTTTACAGATCAGCCCACCAATACCCTTTCCTAATTGTGAACTCAAAGAAGTGGCATATGATGGATTTGCAAGAAACTGTTACTCCAGTGACCGTAGTTCCACCACTGATTCTGCAAGCTGTGGAAGCGATCTAAGCCATGAGAATGGACTTTTTGATCCAGAAAGGAACTTAAATTATGCTTCTACCGAACCCGCCTTAAGTGTAGGGTTCGAGATGGCGGCGTTCAATCCTTTACCAGTACAAATGCCTCCAAGTTTTCAGCCTTACCTCCATTACCAACCGCAAATATATCGACGTGAGTTCAAGAGAAACTCAAGAATGATGAATGGACTCAAAAGAAATGTTAGAGCTCCAAGAATGAGATGGACATCAACTCTTCATGCTCACTTTGTTCACGCAGTTCAGCTCCTCGGTGGCCATGAACGTATGTATATAGAAATAATTAATTCCTTCATCTTTTGTGTATTTGGCTGGTTCCTCTGTTATGACCATTTCTTTTTATTTAGTCAAAGTACCAATAATGACAATGAATACCTTAAACATCACAGGAGCAACACCAAAATCTGTGCTGGAGTTGATGAATGTCAAAGATCTAACCTTAGCTCATGTGAAGAGTCACTTACAGGTGGGGTTACCCTGCTTAATGAATAATTCATTGAATATATGACCTGAATTGAATTTTATTTTAATTTTAACCCCTGCCTCTACTATTCTTGTGTCTTGCATGTGCTTAGACTGTTATGAAGTCTGTGTATTGGGGGATGGTGTACCAGAAGTTGGGACTAGAGGGCTTCTTGAGAGTAATCTTTGCAATGTAGACTTTTTCTCTTACCATCTTTGTGGTGTTCTTCATGCAGATGTATAGAACAGTGAAGAGCACCGACAAAGGATTATCGGGACCAACAGGTATTTGGATTTTTTTCCATTAATTAAGGACCATTCTTCTCCTCCTCTTCTGTGTTTCTCCTTATTGTGACTTAGATGTAAAGGGCAAATCTTGGTTAGCAGTTGATAACTAAAACAAAAACTCTACTCAGGAAGAAGATTCTACCGATTTGTAGGGCTGTAGTCCATGTGACTTGGAATTTTCTGATTATATATGTGATAAAGTTTGCACAACGGCTCAATGATTTTGCTTTCTGCAGATCAAGGGCGGATAGATGTTAGTTTGAACCAAAGGATAGGAGGAATAGCTGAAGTTGATGGTGAAGCTGGACTGATTCGTGTGAAGTCTGATACTATGACATTACCATCATCATCGTCATCAGCAACTACCCTGCAAAATGCTCAGAGGTGAGCGTGACTTTGCAGATTGCCTAGCTCCAATAAGTTTTGCCAGGCCTCATATAATTCATCGAGTCCATCATTTCGCATTTGAAAGATTTACTGACATGTCCATGAAGGCATCTTATTGATGCCTGATGGATACTGCAAAGCTCCAATACAGACATCTACAGAAACATGTCTAGGCACATCGAGGGAGAGATTTTCTGGTCCAAACACGTCTGTGTTTCTTTGCTAATGCTTCCAAATAATGCTTTCCAACTTCCGCCACAGAATAATTTTAATCGCCGGCTTAGCGTTCGATTTAAAATTTGGATGGTATTAGAAACATAATTTCAAGTCTTTGTCACATGGCACAAGACCTCAGCAACCTGATATCTTGATCTTGCACTAGGCATTAGATGGTCTATATATAGATTTCAAGGTATTGTAAAAGTCAAGAAGTCGTTCAAATCTCGATGCTGCATGTTTTTATAAGAAATGCCCCTTGGTGTGCCACCAAGCCATTGGTCTTGTGTCATCAGTTAATTAATCAGCTCTACATTCATAGTCTAGTCTTCAGAACAAGAATTCAGGAAAATGAACATCATCAAAATGGTTTATATCAAGCATCCAATTCCACATTTCTTATTGCACAGATCTTTGTGTTCATCATCACCTCAGACAAAACTGTGGATGCACCCAAGTCAAGAACTTGCACTAAATCATCTTAATCTACGTGCAAATCCCAGCAAGGTGAGTTTATTTTTCTTGACCAGCTGAACGTGTTTTATTGGTATATATAATTTTACTGATTTGTTGATCTTGGACTGATTTGTTTGTCTTGGAATGTTGTAGGGTGAAGGAATTAGGGAACTCCAAGAAATGTCCAAAAACAAGGAGAAGCTAGGTAGTAGTGGCACTAATAGGTCGACGTTGGCATCTTCTGATCATTTACTGCTGAATCTTGAGTTTACCCTGGGAAGACCAAGCTGTCAGCTTGACCATGCTGGAACCTCAAGTGACTTGACCGATATCAGATGTTAGGAACACATTAATGCGGTTTGTACTCTCTCCTTGCTAAGACGTAAAGATTTGGAATTGGGGTAATATGCTTTGAATTTTCTCTAAACGCCAAATATGGTCGGAGCACGAAAGAGAAATATCATGGTGGACGTACTGGTTAAGGTTGCCTCTCAGCTTGGGAATTACTGGTTCTTGTATTTAGTTTGATCTGATCTCTCAACTAAATAAAACACTGGTGAATGTAGAAGGTTGCTTTGAAAGAAAATCGGAGTGAAGTTTTGCGATTGAAGCTTAGTAGTTCTATAACGACTTGACTCATGTAGGACGGCATCAAAATAGAAGCATTTCAAATGAGTCTTAACTAATGGAGCTATTATCTTACAATTTTTAAATCAATAATTAGCAATCTTTGCATATTTCAAACAACCCCTCCCCACAAAGAAAACACTAGATTTTATTCTTTCTTTTTCAAGATATAATACCTTTTAACTTTTTAACATAAATTAAGAAAGAAAAAATAAGAGGTATTTTTTATAGTATATCCTTAATAATTTTACAAATACTCACTCTGTCTATAATTGAATGTCTATATATTTTTTAAAATATTCATAATTGAATATTTATTTTTTTAAATAATTATATATTGTATTTAAATTTTCATTATTAACCTTCTTAATTTTTAAAAATTAAAATCTACTAACACATGAGTCCACTGCTAACCACTTAAATTTTCTTGATTAAGGAACTTAAACTCTACTAATTATATATGGAGCCTGCAACTAACTTCGTTAATTAATAAAAATATTATGAGATTAAAGAGGATAAAATTGATAAATTAAGTAAGTTAAAAATCTTTCTTAAATTTTATATCAAGTCAATATGGGATATTCAATTGTAAACAGAGAGAGTATAATAGAGAATGAAAGTATTATATTTACGACTATGGTAACTTTTGAAATATAATTCTTAAAATTTGTAAAAGGTCAAATATTTTGAGATAGGAGAAGATGGTAAAAATGTCTTATATTTAGAAAATGATGGGAGTAATGACAAATAAAATTAGTACCTATCTGTAAAGGTATTCACTGTTTGAGTCAAATTAAAAAATCGAATTAAATCGAATAGAATTTTAAATTTCAATTCTATTTTTTGACAATTTGATTCAATTCAGTTTGTATAAATTTTGTGTAATTCAGTTTGGGCTTTTGTCTTAGATTTGAAACCAAAAAACCAAATTAAATTTTATTTTTACAAAATCTATTTTAGTATTTTTTTTATTTTCTATAATTGGCAATCTATGTTTAGTTTAATTCAAGTGATGGAGAATGTTTATAGACAAGGAATAAATTAGGTGAAATAGACCCAAATAATAGCAAAAAAAATGTAAAAGAATTGATTAAATTTTAGTTGAGCCAAAAGTCAAAGAAATTTGGTTCAAACCGAATTGAACTAAGCAGTTCGATTTTTTCGGTTTTGCTGAAATTACTATTCAATCAGTTGTCCCCAAAAAGATTTCAAAATGAATTAAAATCGAAATTTTGAACCAAAAACTGTTTACACACCCCTACCAATTTGATGTGATTGATAGTGGAAGAAGAATCATTTCCTGTCAAAAAAATGTAGGAAGATCATGGGTAGTTGGCCCTTTTTTCCCTTTAATTTTCTATTAAAAAAAAGGTAGGAAGATATGCGAATTTCATTATCTCTCACATAAATAATTCACTCGAAACTTAAAATAAAAAATTTTAAACTCAAACTCTATCTAATTTCATTAAATTTGTGAATTTTTTTATCATGATTTCTTTGTTGATCAGCATTAGCATGACTAATAAATTAATAAATTAATACTTTTAGTAAAAGAGATTCAATATACAAAATTTAAAATTAGATTTTAAATTCTCAAGGGTATGTTTGGTTTATGAATTTCACTGTGGATGTTTTCTTTTGTTAGTGAAAGTAAACACTAAAGAAAACAAAATGAAAAAATTAGTGCGAAAAATTCAATAGAAAGTGCTGAAAATATTTTTTCATACAAAAGCTGATTGAAGGAAAAATATAATTTAAAAATTAATGCTAACTTCTAACTACAGTTTCTTTTTAATCGAGCATTGGAGAACTGAATTGAACATTTATAAACAAAACTTGTAAAACTTGTTCGTATTTTATTATTATCAATTTGTTTGGTATTCAAATTGAGTATAAACACAAAAAATAATTTATTTATTAATTGAACGAACATCAAACTTGTTTGGGAATAAATTCAAACATTCTCAAACACATATATAAATTATCAAAATTTATAATAATATATTAAAATTTTCTTACTTCATTATTTACTATTTATTTTTATATTTTATTATTTGATTCGAATGACTTGAACTTAAACAATATTTGAATTATTCGAACAACTCACAAAAATCAAGAAACTTTAAACTTTACGAACAAATAAACAAACAAATTTAAATAAAATTTTAAGTTTGAAACGTTAATTGAACGTATGTGAATAGTATTTGAGTACTATAAGAATTGAGTTAGAAAACTAATTTCTCAATTCAGTCGTAGTCGAATAAAACTCTATTTCCAACTCTTGAATGTGTAAGTTGATTACTAGTTTAAAGTTATTAAATTGTTAATTATTTAAATTATAATTTTTAACATTTTTTTAAAAAGTAATTTTTATTTTTTAAGAAAAAACTTTTATTTAAAAAAATTGAATATAGTATTTACTTTTCCATTTCCATCATAAAATCTAGCAAACCAAACAAAGAAATTGCTTTCTTGAAAATTATTTGTTATTTTCATAGTCTTTTCCTTAGTAAATCATACAACAATAAATTTTTATTTTTCTAAAGATTTTATTTTTCTTCTTTTCGTTTTTCTTTTCCTCATTAAAATTTTTAAACCAAACAGACCCTAAAAGCCAATTAATTTTCATTAAGTGTTATATAAACTGTAATTTCTTTCGTTGTTCATCTTCATCTTGAATATCAAAGGGCACCATGTTTTCCTTACTACGGAAAGGGAAATTCCATCAAAATAGATAAATAAATTCAAAGGTTCCCATCAGTAGAAATGTAGAATAATATTGTTTCTCGGCAAATGAGTGGTAAAAGTAACTACGAAAAGGATCGACTGTTCCATTCATAAAGTTGGAGATCAGGCGTTGACAGCATGAAACAAAATCTCACTCCGCGAATCCATAGATGAGTTGTCGCGGAGAGAGACGGTGGGCGTCAATTACATGGGCACAGAATAGAAACTTAACGGGCCAGACTGACACTTCTTTCCTCGACTACCTCTGAAAGGTATGAAGGAAATGTGGAATGCCCATACCAAAATTGAGCCTGTTTAGCCGCCAATTTCTTGTGTATCCTGGTCTTAATTCAACTGATAGAACATTACAAAATTCAGAACATTACAATTGAGTCATTGATACTGATTTTGGGGTGCCGGGAGTACTGTTTTCCTATTTTTGATTTTTTATAAAGGCAAAATGCGGGTACTGTTGGACATGATATAAGGTAATTATCACATTATCTCGTATTTAAATACGTTAGATAATTATTAAGGTGGATATAACTAGTTATGATTTTAGTAAATAATTCAAATATTTTCTTGATGAGAGAAAATTCTAACTATTATTCTTTCTTTTCAAAATATAAAATATTTCATAATTTTTGCACATATTAAAAAAGAAGAAACTAAATAGTATTTTTTAATTGTATCTTTTATTAATTTTATTAATATAATAAAAATAAGAGAATTATATTTATTATAAAAAATTTATAAAATTTATATTTTTAAAAAATTTATAAAAATTAAATACTTTAAGAATTAAAACGATTACATTTTGAGACTAAAATAGTAGAATCCACTATATAAGGGATGCCTAGTGTTATGTCATGTAACAACCATCATCTTGATGGCAACCTTGAAACAAGCAATTGTGCCAAGCACAGGACAAATTTGTTGCTTACGGTAGCAGAGGAAAGTAATCGTGATGCTGTCCGCATACATCTGCCTAATGTCCTCTTTAACGGCTTATTGACTTTTTATTCGGGTTTTTTTTATTATTTAAGTGCGATAAATGAGTTTTAATTTTTTTAAAAGGATATATGGAGTGAAGAATTGACGTTCTGAAAAGAAATGGAAAACTTTTTAAAAGAAAACCATCCAACTACACTTTTCTATTTGGATAAACTATACTAATTTTTTTTAACATTTTGATTTTTTAATAATGATAACTTGTTAATATTTGCTTTGTTTTGTTACTTTGAGTATCACAATATTTGTGCCCTGATTAGCAAGGGAATAGACAAACTTTCCAGTTATGAATTGGGTATAGAACAAATTTGTGACGCTTGGTTACCATTTCAAATCCAATGTGTCACAAGTTTCATATTATATTATTTTTCAATACAATTTTTTTTCCAAATCCGTTAAGATTTCATGTATCAATTCCTGAATACCCTTTATGGTAGAATACTCATGCGGTCCACAACAAAAAAGAGTATTATTTGCCATAACGAGACAGTCAATCAATACAGATTGCTTCGAAATTTAATTCAAATCTTAGTAAAGAATTATTTATTAATAATAAAATAATCATGTTATTACAATTTCTGCTTCAATCCATCAAAGAGGATCAGCGAGGAATAAAAATAACTCAATAATAAGAATAATAAAAATTATATAATCATTCGAAAAATTATAACAAATTCACACACTAGATATTATAAAATGGATAAAATATAATAATATTAATATTAATAAAATAATAAATAAATATACTTTAATCTTTTTTATAATATTTTCATTTCATTCTTGAAATACAAAGATAAGTAAAATTTAATTTTAATCTCTTTCTTAAAATACAACAATTTTAACAATTATTAAAGAATTCACATTTTCAAAAAATACCTGAGAGACAAAACATTGAAAGTTGGCTTAGATAAAGTCTAGATAGATAGACTACTGTAAGGAAGAAGAAAAAACAATATGATTTATAAAATTTTATAAAATATTTTACTTTTACAACTTAAGTTTTAATAAAATTATATAAAAAATTTACCATAATTAATAACTAAAATTAAATTAAAAATTTTACAAAATATCCGGCGCCGAACACGACAAAAGTTTGGCACTCAGGGGAATGGGGATATGTATTTGGACGTTTCCATTGGGGATATGGAGATATCGAGATGTCTCGTGGTTGCGGACTTTTTATAGCAACTTGCAGAATATTTTTGCAACACGCAACGGCAGAATATTAAAATAATATTAGTTCTGATATTTGAATTAGTTATTTCTCTTTTTAACTATTAAGTAATTTCTATAGAGGTATATATCAAAAAATGATAATAATATATTTTTAAAAATAAAAAATAATTTTACTAAAGAGTATTTTAAAATATTTAAAAAATAAAGTATTTAAATTCCTGGGCAATGCCTTCATGACTCTTTAATTTTAGGATTAAATTCATATAAGTATTTTAAATTTTGATGATCTTAACAATTAAGTATTCAATCTTATCTTTATGATAATTAAATATCCAATTTAGTTAGAATCTGTTAATTCAAACGAAAAATTTTAAAAATTATGACAATTGAGTACCTAATCCTAATACTATGACAATTAAATATATAATTTAGATAAAATATGTTAATTTAGACAGAAAACTCATGGCACGGTATAAATGTGTTCAATACTTTTTAAAAAAATTTAAAATCTTGTTTTTCTATTGTTATTAGAGGGAAGTCAACAACTAAAAATTACAGGAATGAAAAAAAAAATATCATCACTCTCTCTAAACTCTCCTCAATTTTCTATGAGTAGAGAACTCCTCGATATCGAGAATAATTTTTTTATTTATCTCTTATAATTTGAAATTTGAACTCATTTATATTTTTTTCTTTCTCGCATATTGAATGATCAATCCACTAGAATAATTTGCTACTTCTTTCAACAAATTTTTTGAGTAAGGTAATTGATTTTAAAAAACAAGATAAAGAAACAAAAATATATTATAACTAAACTACCATATAGTTTGAATATTCAAGAAAATTTCTTTCAAATTCAATTCAAATTTAGTACTTAATTATTATAGTATTAGAATAGGGTACTCCATTGTAAGGACATCTAAAATTTTATATTTGAATTTATAGATTATATTCAAATTAAGTATTTAATTATTATAGTAATGAATTGTATATTTAATTGTTAGAACTAAAAAAATTTGAGGTACCTATATAGACTTAACCCATTAATTTTCTAGTAGCAATCACGTTCCCAAATACTCATAGTTATTATTATCTTTATTTTTTTTTACTAATCATAAAGGTTGGAACCAAGATTGAAAAGATTGAGAATATCAGGCGAATAGCCAACCTTTGTTTTTGTTGACAAGGGAACCCGCAGCCCTCCTTGGTTCCAACCCTCATGATTAGCAAAAAAAAAAAAAAAACCATCTAATTGAATGAATATTCTAATTGTAAGTCTTTGAATTGATCGAGGGAAGCATAATTATTTGATTCTTGACACTTTTTCCCCTTTATCTGTTTGGAGGCTCTTGATTCAGCCCCCGGATACACGTAGTAGTGCTAAAATACTGTACTATTTTTGTATTACAGGGAAATCCAATAATTAACCTTATTAGATTATCATTTCAGGCATACAATTCGGATTACCAATTGCCATGCGATCATTTCTCTGAGGACGACGCGGCGCAACTTTAATGGGCAACTGTGACTATATATTGCAGGAAGAAATCGACAAGTATTTCAACAGAAGCAGACCAATTTGTTCTTCCAACTTCCATTTGTTTAATCAAGATTCTAGATACAGGCCAGACAAAGTGGCTGTGACGAAGAATTAAATTGTACTAGTGATAAAATTCTTATTATGGATTGAGTTTTATTGTGTAAATTAATAAAAATTTTATTAATTTTTAATAAATAATTTAATTTTTTAAAGTTTAAAATATAAAATTTTTAATTCAAAAGCTAGGCAAATGCACAACGAATATACAGTTCTGAATCGATCATACATATATATATATCTGACCATGAACTTCACATTTTCCTTCAGAAATTAATCCCCTTTGGCCATAAACACTGTCCTAGGGATATCAGATTTTCGCCCACCTATTCTCAGAAATCTCCAAGTATTGTACTAGGTATGGAGTTACTAGTTCTTCTTTACTACATAAATGCTGCCGTAGTTGGAGCACTTGCTTTCTTTCTTGTTATTCACTTGTCATCTCGGAATAAGCCCTGTCAAAAACACTTCTCCGCCAGAAGCCGGTGGCAGATGGCCCATAATTGGGCACCTTCACCTCTTAGGAGAGCTTCCACACATAAGCTTGGCAGCCATGGCTGACAAGTATGGCCCAATCTTCACCATCAGGCTTGGTGTCAAGCTAGCTGTGGTGGTGAGTAGCTGGGAGCTGGCTAAAGAATTGTTCACCACCTATGATGTAGCTGTATCCTCAAGGCCAAAATTTTTGGCTTCTAAGTACTTGAGTTTTGACCATGCCATGTTCGGCTTCTCGCCCTATGGGGCATATTGGCGCCAGCTACGGAAAATAATCGCAGGCTAGAGCTGCTCAAGCATGTTCGAGTTTCTGAGACTGAGATTTCCACAGAGGAGCTTTACAAGACTTGGAATGATAAGAAAGATGGATCAGGGCGTGTTTTGGTGGACATGAAGCAGTGGTTTGGAGACTTGACACAACGTGGTTCTGAGAATGGTTTCAGGGAAGAGATATTTTGGTGCAGCAGCTTTGAGTCAGGAGATAGAAGCAAGACGATGCCAGAGGGTGATGAGAGATTTCTTTTACTTAGGGGTCTTTCCGGTGGCTGACTCGATTCCTTACCTCAGATGGTTGGACCTAGGAGGATATGAAAAGAAAATTAAAGTAGTTGGTCAGGAAATGGACCTTCTGGTTGGGGAATGGTTGATGGAGCATCGTCAAAAGGAGGACTCCGACGAGGCTGATGGTCAGCGCGACTTCATGGACGTGATGCTATCACTATTGGAAGACACAGACCTCGATGGCCACAATGCTGATACCATCACCAAAGCTACATGCGCGGTAAGTCTCTGTGCTTCTGTTGTATGCATGGTCTAACGTACGTTCACTTGATTTTCCCCCCATTCTAGATTCCTTAAAGAAGAATATGGATTCACCCTGTGTCCTTCATGCTTCTGCTTTTTCTCTATACAATTTGGAAAATTCGGGTTCTATGAAATCTAGCTAAATGATATTAGTATGTGTTGTGATGCAAACTAAGTACCACATGAAAAATTTGATGGAAGAGTTGTCTAAATATAAGATTTAAGATAACTCTATTAGTATGAGGCCTTTTGGAAGATACCCAAAAACAAATCCGTGAGGGCTTTGCCCAAAGCGGACAATATTATACTAATGTGAAGTTAAGACGACGTCAGACAACTCTAACAAGTGGTATTAGAGCTGATGGTTCGTCTAGGTGACGTGGCACATTGGGAAGCCCCCCTCGTTAGAGATCTGCGGTTGATGCCTTGTGTCGAAAGTCTTCCTGATAATGTGGTGGTCAGGTGGCGTGTCCAACTGGTTGGTAGCGGCGGTGCAAGGTCATGACTTGTGTGATCATTAGTTTGAGGGGAGGATTGTTGGAATACAAACTAAGTCCCACATGGAAAATTTGATGAAAGGGTTGTCTAAATATAAGATTCAAGATAACTACATTAGTATGAGGCCTTTTGGGAGATACCTAAAAATAAATCCTTGAGGGCTTTGCCCAAAGCGAACAATATTATACTAATATGGAGTTAAGGCGACGTCAGACAACTCTAACAGTATGGAACTATCTATGCTAACGAAGTTTATTATCTGGATTCACACTTGATAGAGCTTGATTGCGGGAGGGAGCGACACCACTGCAGTTATGCTGATGTGGGCGTTGTCTCTGCTTCTGAACAACAGCGGGGTCCTGAAAAAGGCTCAAGAGGAGTTAGACATCCAAATCGGGAAGGATAGACGAGTCACGGAATCAGACATTACGAACTTGGTCTATCTCCAAGCCATCGTTAAAGAAACTCTGAGATTGTACCCAGCAGGTCCTCTGGGTGGTTTCAGAGAATTCGCAGAAGACTGCAGCATAGGTGGGTGTCATGTTCCAAAGGGCACGAGGCTATTTTTAAACCTGACGAAGCTCCAGAGAGATCCAAAAGTTTGGAGCGATCCGTCGGAGTTTAGGCCCGAGAGGTTCCTCACCGCCCATAAAGATGTTGATGTAAGAGGTGCCCAGTTTGAATTGATCCCATTTGGTGCGGGCAGAAGAATTTGTCCCGGGGCAGCTTTTGGACTTCAAATGCTACATCTCGTTCTGGCAAATTTGCTGCATGCTTTCGAGTTCTCAACTCCGTCTGATGAACCCATTGATATGACTGAGAGTGCTGGGCTCACCAATTGCAGAGCCACTCCGCTTGATGTCCCCATTGCTCCCCGCCTTTCTCCAAGTCTTTACTAATCATGTCTTTTGTGACAGTATAATATATAGAGTTGTATGCTGAAGTTGTGATCAGAACAAAGTCCTTTTTCTTTTTTTTTCTCTATAAAAATGTTGGTTCTTGAATGTTCAGAAAGAAAGCAATATTACCTTCTAAAGTTAACTTCATAGTAATTATAATTCTCTCATTTTTCATTATATTAATAAAATTAATTAAAATATAATTAAAGAATACCCTTTATTTTTCTTCTTCCTTAATTTATGTAAAAAATATGAACAAAATATCTTATATTTTAAAATAAAATGAGCGTTGAATATAATATCCTAAAAACTATATAAGTGATTCTGTCAAGGTTCTCTAAAAACAGTAATGTAAGAAAAGTAGTAAACATATAAGTGATTAATTATGCTTGGAAAATTTTCTTTTTTAACTTCCTCTTGGTCTTGGGTGTCCTATTTCTAATACATTTGCTCTTCTAAAGACTTTCTGGGTTTCTTCGCTTGTAAGGTAAGCATTAAGCAGGTAATTACGTAACTGTATACAGTGTTCTATTTCTGCCTTTTCGGTGGATTTATATCTGAGAATGTTGTGGTAGGAAATGAATGATTAGTTCCTCCTTGTCACTGGACAGTTGAGTTTCAAGAATTCTATCTTACTGCATCCTTCGCTTGTTGTCAGGTCCAATGTAGAAGTTTTTGTTCTATATGTCTGATTGTGTTACTCAACAAAACTGATTACCATGTGCCTTGAATGTGGATGATCTTGTGTGAGTATTGCAACAGATTGCTTTAGTTTCTAATTTAAGCGGAATTATTAGACAATCTCCGTGTTTTTGCTATATTACTCTGGGCTCATGTTATAGCAGCGTCAAACATTTTCCAAATTGCATATATTAGTTTCTTTACTTGGAGTACTGCTATTTTCTTTTTCTTTTCCTTGTTTTTGCGGGAAAATATCTATTGATTCCCCAAGTTTCGACATATTTGCAAACTGCAAGTAGCAAAGCTTGCTGGCGTCCATCTATGGAGAAGAAACAAACTACTTGTGATAATAGAAAATAATTAGCATGGTACTTTGGGATTTGATTTTTATGGATTGGTCATTGCAGCTTAGAGTGCATATCAAAGTCTTATCAACTGCATCTGCTGGCTTGTTGCATCAGAAGCAAAGGAGAATGCAGCCAAATGGGTCGTTTTGGGCAAGTAATTCAAAATAAAAGTATTATTCCTAATAGTTTATCAGTTTTTCTTCATTGTTTTTTTCGCCTCTCTTAGCTCATATCACTCTGAAAGATTTTTTTTCCTTCATATTTGTCTTTCATTCAGTTATTATGCAGTCATTGAGCGGTAAAAGTAACTACGAATAGGATCGACTGTTTCATTCATAAAGTTGGAGATCAAAACAGTATAAGAATATATAAGTTTTATATTTAAAATTTTGGGTTTAATTTTAAATTTAAGTTTATCCCACCTCATCCTTAACGGGCCAGACTGACTACCTTCGAAAGGTATAAAGGAAACGTGGAAGGCCCATGCCCAATTTGGGCCTATCATTCGCCAATTTCTTGTTTATCCTGGGCTTAATTCAACTGATAGAAGAGCATCGGGAACCGACACAAATCGACAAAACGAATTTTATGAATGTTTTTTAAGGAGTACATCTGCACCAGTATTTGAGAGCTTTGCAATTGATTCGTTGACACTGATTATGGGGTGCGGGAGTAATGTTTTTCTTTTCTTTTCTTTTTAAGGGAAGATGCCACTTGCGAGTACTCTTGGATGGTGGTGTCAAACGCGTTCCGGTCCGGTCGAATCATTGCGGGCTGGCTTTGAAACAGACCGGCACTGGCTGACTCATTTGGCCTGAAGGCTGAGAACCCTCAGTTTGTAGCTAGCTATAGTAAGTTCGCGAGCTAAACGGGTCAATCCGCGGACTTTTCAAAACGACGTCGTTTTGAAAAAAATATAAAAAACGATGTCGTTTTAGGAAAAGAAATTCAAAAATATCAAAACGGTGTCGTTTTTTATTTAAAATTTTTTTAAAAAAATTTAAAAATAGACTGGTCCGCGTCCTGCCCGCATTAACCCGAGGGCTAAATAGAACGGGCCAAAAAATTAGCATTTTATATACGGGCCAGCCCGCGGACTCTAGCCGGTATTGACAGAACTACTCTTGGACATGATATAAGGTAATTACCACATTATCGCCCATTTAAATACGTTAGATAATTATTAAGATGAATATAACTAGTTATGATTTTAGTAAATAATTCAAATATTTTTCTTGATGAGAGAAAATTCTAACTATTATTCTTTCTTTTCAAAATATAAAACATTTAATAATTTTTGCATAGATTTAAAAAGAAGAAACTAAATGGTATTTTTTTAATTATATCTTTAACTTATTTTATTAATGCAATAGAGAATATGAGAATTATATTTATTATGAAAAATTTTAAAAATATATATATATTAAAAATTTTATAAATTTTTAAATATCTTAAGAATAAAAAAATTAAAAAGATTGCATTTTGAAACTGAATAGTAGTAATCGTTATATATGGGATGCCTAGTCTAGTGTTATGTCATGTAACACTATTATCATGATTAGGGCTATCAACGGTAGCTAGGATTCGAATCATACCTGATTTTGATCTGATAAGATCGTGTATAGATAAAGAGGTATGCATGTTTATTTAGATTCAGACCCGATAAAATAATTATTTAATGGGTATGAATCGTATACATTATGATCTAAATTTGATAGACTTGGGACCTGATTAATATATATTATAAATATTTTATATAATTCATTTATTATATCAGTATGTGTTGAAGCTTTTTTTGCAATACTAATTCTTGTCTAATATCTCTTCTTGATGAGAGCAATTTTATATTTAAAGTTACAAAAATAAATTGATGTGCAATTATATATAAGTTTTATGTCTAATACACACAAAATAAAGTTATATATATATTAATAATTTTTCTTATGAGTTTTCTTTTAAAGTTGATTTTATTTTGTGTATGAAATCAAAAAATGACTATTGAGTTAGCATATTAATTAAGATTATTATTTTGGTATAATAATAAATATTTTAATCTCTTCTACTCTATTTAAACTTTAGTATAATAATTAATCTTAGAAGTAATGAATATTATAGTTATAATTTTTTAAAAATATAATATATTACTTTAAATTTTTATTTGTAATGATAGATTTAATAAGTAATAAAGTGATTCTTTTTAATTCATATTATAATCGAATATATTCAGATTCAACTCCATACTTTATAAGATAGAATACGAATTCACACTTTATAAATTTATTAAGTAATTAAGTCAGATTTGAAACTAGTTATATATTAGCGGATCTAAGTCTGAGACAAAGAATTCTAAATCATCTAGGAGTCGTTTGCAATCCTAATCATTATAGCAACCAACCTTGAAATAAGCAAGCTGTGCAAGCACATGTCTAATTTGTTGTTTACCATAGTAGACGAAAGTAAGAAAATTCAAAGACGGAATCTCCACGGTATTGACCGATGCTATCCGCATATATCTGCCTAATGTCATCTTTAACGGCTTATTGATTTTTATTTTGATTTTTAATTTAAATGGGATATATGAGTTTTAATTTGGTTAAGAGGATATTTGGAGTGTGGAATTGACGTTTTGAAAAGAAATAGAAAACTTTTTAAAAGAAAACCATCCAACTACACTTTTCTATTTGGATAAACTATTATAATTTTTTATTCTCGGATTTCTTAATAATGATAGCTAGTTGGTGTTTGTTTTATTTTGTTATTTTAAGTATTGTACTATATTTGTCCCGACTAATTTTATAGTTATGAATTGAATATAGAATCAATTGGCAAGGCTTGATTATAATTTCAAATCTGATGTGTCACGAGTTCTATATATATCACTTTTTAATAAAATTTCTTTCAAATTTATTAAGATTTCATGTATCGATTCTTGAATACCTTTTATGATAGAATATTCATTCGGTCCACAACTAAAAAAATTAGTGATTGCCATAATAGAGACAGTCAATTAATGTAGACTGCTCTAAGATTTGATTCAAATCTTAGTAAAATATTATTTATTAATAATAAAATAATTATGTCATTACAATTCCTACTCCAATACCTTAAAGAAAGGTAACTAAAGAATGAGAATAATCTAATAACAAGAATAATAAAAATTATATAAAAAATATCTCACACACTAAATAATATGAGTAGATAAAATACAGTAATACTAATATTAGTAAGATAATAAATAAATATACTTTATTTTTTTCATAGTATCTTCATTTCATTCTTGAAGTATAGAGTATAGAGGTAAGCAAAATTTAATTTTAATATTATTTTTAAAATATAATGATTTCAAAAATTATTAAAAAATTAATAATTTTAAAAAATATCTAAAAAAACAAAAAAAAATAAAAGTTGGCACAAAAAAATCTAAATAGATAAATAACTAAAAAAAGAAAAAAACTATATATAAAAATTTACAAAACATCTTACTTTTATTTTTTAAATTTTAATAAAATTATATTAAAAAATTTACAAAATGTCAAACCTTTCCGCGGAACACGATCGTAAGTTCGGCGCTAGCAGGGGACATGTACTTGGATGTCCCCAGTGGGCATATGGATAAGTCTTGTGGTTGCGGACTTTTTAGCATGGTGCATTGCAACACGCGACAGAATATTAAAATAATATTAATTCTAATATGTAAATTAATTATTAGCTTTCTTTCTACGCTTAATCATAATTATTATTATGGTTGTCTTTCTTATTATAATTATTATTATTACTGATCTTGAAGGTTGGAACCAAGATTGAGGCTATCAGGCGAAGAGTCAACCTTCATGTCTATTGAATGAATAATCTAATTGTAAGCTTTCGAATTGATCGAGGGAAGCTTAATTATTTGATTCTTGACACTTTTTTTTCCCTGTTTGGAGGCTCTTGATTCAGCCCCCCGGATTAAAGCTTGTGAAGTCGAAGTGCTTAAGTACTGTACTAGTATTGTATTACTCGGAAATCCACTAATTAACCTTATTAGACAACTATTTCAACCGAAGCAGACCAATTTGTTCTTCCAACTTCCATTTGTTCAATCAAGATTTTAGATGCAGGCCAGACAAAGCGGCTGTGACGAAGCATAATTTTGCACTGGCACTAGTGACGAAATTTTTAGTATGGATGTATTTAGATTGAGTTTTATTATATAATTTAATATAAAAATTTTTATTAAATTTATTTTTTAAAATTTAAACTCAAACCCCATCATATATATCTTACCATGAACTTTGTATTTTCCTTCAGAAGTTAATCTCCTTTGGCCATAAACACTGTCCTAGGAATATCAGATTTTCGTTCCCCTATCCTCAGAAATCTCCAACTATCGGACTAGGTATGGAGTTACTAGTTCTTCTATGCTACATAAATGCTGCCGTAGTTGGAGCACTTGCTTTCTTTCTTGTTATTCGCTTGTCATCTCGGAATAAGCCTGTCAAAAACAGTTCTCCGCCAGAAGCCGGTGGCAGATGGCCCATAATTGGGCACCTTCACCTCTTAGGAGAGCTTCCACACACAAGCTTGGCAGCCATGGCTAACAAGTATGGCCCAATCTTCACCATCAGGCTTGGTGTCAAGCTAGCTGTGGTGGTGAGTAGCTGGGAGTTGGCTAAAGAATTGTTCACCACCTATGATGTAGCTGTATCCTCAAGGCCAAAATTTCTGGCTTCTAAATACTTGAGCTTTGACTATGCCATGTTCGGCTTATCGCCCTATGGGGCATATTGGCGCCAGCTTCGGAAAATAACCAGCGTCGAATTGCTGTCCGCTCGAAGGCTAGAGCTGCTCAAGCATGTTCGAGTTTCTGAGACTGAGATTTCCACAGAGCAGCTTTACAAGACTTGGAATGATAAGAAAGATGGATCAGGGCGTGTTTTGGTGGACATGAAGCAGTGGTTTGGAGACTTGACACTGAACGTGGTTCTGAGAATGGTTGCAGGGAAGAGATATTTTGGTGCAGCAGCTTTGAGTCAGGAGAAAGAAGCAAGACGATGCCAGAGGGTGATAAGAGATTTCTTTTACTTACTTGGGGTCTTTCCGGTGGCTGACTCGATTCCTTACCTCAGATGGTTGGACCTAGGAGGATATGAAAAGAAAATGAAAGTAGTTGGTCAGGAAATGGACCTTCTGGTTGAGGAATGGTTGAAGGAGCATCGTCAAAAGGAGGACTCCGACGAGGCTGGTGGTCAGCGCGACTTCATGGACGTGATGCTATCACTACTGGATGACGCAGACCTCGCTGGCTACGATGCTGATACCATCACCAAAGCTACATGCGTGGTAAGTCTCTGTGCTTCTGTTGTATGCATGGTCTAACGTACGTTCATTTGATTTTTCCCCAATTCTAGATTCCTTAAGAAGAACATGGATTCATTCTGTGTCCTTCATGCTTCTGCTTTTTCTCCATACAATTTGGAAAATTCGGGTCCTCTGAAATCTAGAATGATATTAGCATGGAACTATCTATGCTAACGAAGTTTATTATCTGGATTCACACTTGATAGAGCTTGATTGCGGGAGGGAGCGACACCACTGCAGTTATGCTGATGTGGGCGTTGTCTCTGCTTCTGAACAACAGCGGGGTCCTGAAAAAGGCTCAAGAGGAGTTAGACATCCAAATCGGGAAGGATAGACGAGTCACGGAATCAGACATTACGAACTTGGTCTATCTCCAAGCCATCGTTAAAGAAACTCTGAGATTGTACCCAGCAGGTCCTCTGGGTGGTTTCAGAGAATTCGCAGAAGACTGCAGCATAGGTGGGTATCATGTTCCAAAGGGCACGAGGCTACTGTTAAACCTGACGAAGCTCCAGAGAGATCCAAAAGTTTGGAGCGATCCGTCGGAGTTTAGGCCCGAGAGGTTCCTCACCGCCCATAAAGATGTTGATGTAAGAGGTGCCCAGTTTGAATTGATCCCATTTGGTGCGGGCAGAAGAATTTGTCCCGGGGTTACTTTTGGACTCCAAATGCTGCACCTGGTTCTGGCAAATTTGCTGCATGCTTTCGAGTTCTCAACTCCGTCTGATGAACCCATTGATATGACTGAGAGTGCTGGGCTCACCAATTGCAAAGCCACTCCGCTTGATGTCCTCATTGCTCCCCGCCTTTCTCCAAGTCTTTACTAATCATGTCTTTTATGACAGTATAATGTGTAGAATTGTATGCTTAAGTTGTGATCAGAACGAAGTCCTTTTTCTTTTTAGCATCGGATTTTCTTATATATGGGCTTCAACGTTGATCAGTTTGATGGATCAAATATATGAGTTCAATAAAATTGGCATTGATGTCTTTCTTTTATTTTTATGTTTTCTTCTTTTTCTCAAAATAGAAATCAAAGAAGAAAAAAAAATCACCACTATCTATGCTTGAGCTTTAAAACCTACAGTACTTTGTGCACAAAATTTCAACCAACTGGCTCCAACTCATAATTTTAATGATGAATATCATCCACGAATACGAAAGAGTAAGGCGGTACTCACTACCTAGTAGGTGAATCTCCCAGAAGGTAATCTGTTTAGACCCCTCGGGCTTCATGGACTCCCAATGGGATCCGCATGATGGGCCAAGGAAAGAATCTTTAGGCCCACTATGAGATCTATGTTTTTTTTTTTTCTTCCAGCTACGGTCTGCCTGCCCTTCTGTATTAATTCACATAAGTTTTTTTTTTTCGGTTTTGTGTACAAAAACATGTCTAGACAACTATCGTATACTGACCACTAAAATAATAATTTAACATTGAGCATTTGAATCTTAGTTTAGCAGATTGAAAAATTAAATCTCGACAAATTAAGAAAAGCAAAATATCATTTTTTACGGAAAAAACTAGGATCATTTTACTCCATATGTTTTAAAATATGAATTGTATTTTGACTAAATTATTGGTTTATTAACATCTAATCAAAGTATTAAACCAATAATTTGATTGCATTAATTGCATGATAATTATGGTCACATGCAATTCTTGGGATCTGTCTTGAAAACAACTTGGCCATCGATTCATTTATGCTTTTCCTTCGCTATGGGCAGTGCCTGAGGCCATCCCATATGATCATTCATCATCAATCTTCATCTTCACCATCTTCACCGTTGGTTGTTCATCTCATATCATTTTCATGTCCTTCCCATTCATGATCCTATATGGGTGGCTTTTTATGAGATCCATTCATTCCTTTGGTGATCCATTCCAAGAAGCCATTGCCCTTTCTCTGCAAATCTCAAGGTGGTCAGATGTCTGGTGGTTGGTAGTGGAGGATTAAGTGATTACCATACTATCTTAATAGGTTTTCATATTCTGCAATATAAAAGTAAAAATTAATAATTTAATACGTGATTGGATAGAGTTTGATTTTAAGATTTTCTGTCTTAAATTTCGAGATAAAAAATTTTTTATGAAAAAAAAAGTGAGATGTGAGATGAGAAATTTGTATTGTATTAATTTAAATAAAATATAAAATTACTTTCTCTTCATGTCAAATCTACGTCCCCTCTTACATTAACTATTTTAAAAAATATGCAATTAAAATTAAGGATAGTCAAATTTGCCTATCAATCATTGCCTCATGCAGGCCCTCAACACAGGTGATATTATATTTATAGTGCAAAGTACAACCACAAAGTGGAGCTCCAACTCTTTTCGTTTGGAAAAACGAGTCTGAGAACTTTTTTTGTTATAATAGTTTCAATTATTTTTTATAATTCTTTCATTTGAAAAAAAAAAAATGGAGCTCCAACAGTTTAACTACCTGGAGAACCCGTGCTGTCTATGAGACACAAGGAAAGGCATCTCCTCAACGCGGAATACCGCACGTCGGCAACGGTAAATGTTCCCGCCAAGAATGAACATTTCTACCGCGACTGACACGCCGTTTCCCTTCGGAAAGAAGACCTGTGATAGAGTGATAGTCGCGGTCAAGGCAGAAAAGGTGATCGCCAATTCAGCCTTGGCATGGGCACTCACTCACCTCGTCCGTCCAGGAGACTGCATTATGTTGCTCGCGGTGTTTCCCCGGGAGAAAACGGGTAACAATTCTGGGATTTTCTGCAAAATTCACACCGTAGCTTGGATTAATTATGCTTGGAAGTGATTTCTTCAGCTTTATGTCTTTTAACGCCAACATCAAATGTTTATACAGAGAGGAAAAGATTTTGGGGTTTTCCGAGGTTAAAAGGCGACTGTCAGTCTAGTGAGTCGTCGAAGTTGCCCGATCGGATTGGTCAGATCTCGGAGTCCTGTTCTCAGATGGTTCTACAGTTTCACGAGCAAATTGATGTGAGTAAAACCGCCTACTTGCCACTGTTCAATTTGGGGAAAGTTAAAAGAGAAGGAAAATTTTCTTTTTTAACTTCCTCATGGGTGTCCTATTTCTAATTCATTTGCTCTTCTAAAGACTTTCTGGGTTTCTTTGCTTGTAAGGTAAGCATTAAGCAGGTAATTACGTAACTGTATATAGTGTTCTATTTCTGCCTTTTCGGTGGATTTATATCTGACAATGTTCTGGTAGGAAAATGAATGATTAGTTCCTCCTTGTCACTGGATAGTTGAGTTTCAAGAATTCTATCTTTACAGCAACCTTCGCTTGTTGTCAGGTCCAATGTAGAAGTTTTTGTTCTATATTTCTGATTGTGTTACTCAACAAAACTGATTACCATGTGCCTCGAATGTGGATGATCTTGTGTGAGTATTGCAACAGATTGCTCTAGTTTCTAATTTAAGCGGAATTATTAGACAATCTCCGTGTTTTTGCTGTATTACTCTGGGCTCATGTTATATCAGCGTCAAACATTTTCCAAATTGCATATATTAGTTTCTTTACTTGGAGTACTGCTATTTTCTTTTCTTTTCCTTGTTTTTGCGGGAAAATATCTATTGATTCCCCAAGTTTCGACATATTTGCAAACTGCAAGTAGCAAAGCTTGCTGGCGCCATCAATGGAGAAGAAACAAACTACTTGTGATAATAGAAAATGATTAGCATGGTACTTAGGGATTTGATTTTATGGATTGGTCATTGCAGGTTAGAGTGCATATCAAAGTCTTATCAACTACATCTGCTGGTATTGTTGCATCAGAAGCAAAGGAGCATGCAGTCAAATGGGTCGTTTTGGACAAGTAATTCAAAATAAAAGTATTATTTCCTATTATTTCTAATAGTTTGTCAGTTTTTCTTCATTGTTTTTTCCTCCTCTCTGAGCTCCGATCATTCTGAAAGATTTTTTTTTCCTTTATTTTTGTCTTTCATTCAATTATTATGCAGTCATTGAAACTTCTGACAACAAACTGGTGGTAAGTCACAGGAGTAAAATAAAATTTGGAGGAGCACAACCTGAATAATGGCAGTCCATAGAGGAAATAATTATTTCTTCTTTGCCTTAAGGCCAAGCAAAAAGTTAATATATTTTCTTTTATGTATTTAAAGAAAGTTCTACAGGTGAATTATTTCTGATAGCATTTAGGAAAATTATCTCTGAAGCCATTGCCATTGGTTTCACAATGTGATCCTGTTGCACAAATGGACTTCTGCATACACAGATTTTCAATGTTGTGCTCTTGATATAGTTTGGTTAGTTGCCTGCCTACTTCAAATAAAAATTTTGCAAGGATTGCACCTGTAATGAAGTATTAAAGTCATGTTACGCTATTACGACTCTATCAAACTCATTTATGATGCATTCACCATTCAAGATGGTTAGTTATTATCCTTTTGGTCCTGTGTTTTTACATTCTAATTAATACCAATTAACCTTCATGTTCTGCTCATCTTTTTGAATAATAATACACAGGTTGATGGTCAAACTTTAGTTTCTTGAGCTGCTTAACTTTCATCCTCCTTCCCACAAATCCCTCCCGGAGAATCTCCGAAACTGTTATCACGAAGCTCATTTTTTGCTCTGTCAGAAGTTTAAGGGACTGATTGACTTTCTTCTCCTTAGCTAGAAAGCTGAAGCAAGAGCGAAAGCATTGCCTTGAGGAGCTTCACTGCAACATAGTTAAAATGAAAGGTTCTCAGGCAAAAGTCCTTAGGTTAAATCTTGAATGCTCAAGTGGAATTCAGACGCCTTTCTTTTTTGCTGCTTCTTCCCCAATTTCAGATAAAGGGATGTTACAGGGCCAAAGGATGAAGCATTCAACTCCAGTAAGCAGTCCTGAGGAGCCAAGCACTTCCTGTACAAGAACCTCAGAGGACAATTCATTATCCAGTTCAGATATAGGAACTCCAACTTTCCTAGTCTGTCAGCAGAATCCTCTTTATGAAAAACAAAGTGTGTGGACCTGTAGTCCTATTCATAACAATGAGCTGGAGAATCCACATAAAGCACCTGATTCCATCACAGAGAGGATCATAGTTCTCTCAACAAGCTCTGAAAAGTCTACTTCAAATGATAAAAGAATCTTTTGGATTCCTCAAATCCATAATATGAACACGAAGACATGTGAAAATGAAGACTTCCAAAGGAGCTTGGGAAATGCTTATTCACTGACCCGAACTAAGCCTGATAACCTCTTACAGCGTAATGAATATGTGATTACGGAAGGACCTAGTCACAAGCAAAATTCTGATAAAGATTTGAGATTTAACTCAAGCATTAGGGAAGCTGTTTCCTTGGGCAGAACTTCCTCCATACCTCCTCCTTTGTGTTCAAAATGTCAACTGAAGACACCAACATTTGGAAAGCCACCTAGGCAGTTCTGTTATCAAGAGTTAGTAGAGGCTACAGATGGATTCTCAGATAAGAATTTCTTGGCAGAGGGAGGGTTTGGCTTGGTTCACAGAGGAGTTCTAAGGGATGGCTTAGTGGTTGCAGTAAAGCAGCAGAAGATTGCTGGATCCCAAGCGGATGCTGATTTCTGCAGGGAAGTGCAAGTATTAAGCTGTGCACAACACAGGAATGTTGTGTTGCTGATTGGCTTTTGCATAGAGCAAAAGAAGAGACTATTGGTGTATGAATATATATGTAATGGTTCCTTGGACTTTCACTTACATGGTATATCCTTTTCCTCGCATGTTCAAAAGAATGTGTTGTCTGCATCCAATATTTCAGTTACTCAATGTCACAAACTATGATGATCTTACTTGGATGTGGATTCAATAATTCACAGGAAAAACAAGTACAATCCTAGACTGGGATTTGCGCTTGAAAATAGCCATTGGAACAGCAAGAGGCTTACGTTATCTCCATGAAGATTGCAGAGTAGGCCGTATAATTCATAGAGACATGAGGCCACACAACATCCTCCTGACCCATGATTTTGAACCTCTGGTATTTGGTTCTTTAATTGAACACATAATGGTTAAATTTGGATTGAGGTTTGTATACATCTTTGGATATATTCTAAACTGAAAAAGAAAAACTCATAGTCAGGAGACACATGGATTTATGCCATGATCACAAAAATGTTTGCTTGAACAGGCATAATATTTTTTTTATGGTTTGCTATTTTCTGTCTTTGTTTATCCGCTGTTGAAGGCAAACGTAACTCTAATTATCTGATCAATTACCTCTATAGGTTGCTGATTTTGGGCTTGCTAGGTTGCATAGTGAATGGGAATTTTCTGCTGAGGAGCGAGTTGTTGGGACATCAGGGTAATCTCAAGCATTCAGTCTTTTGTGCTAGTCTCCTTTATGTTCTATGCAATTGACTTCATGATTATTTTATACAAACCAAACTGGTACAGTTTCAGATATCTTCCACTTCTTTTTACTTGGACTATCTGAATGGTGTGTCAACTTGTTATGTGCAAACTTCTCTTCAATTGATTTAGATGATACCTTTCTACAGGTATCTTGCACCTGAGTATTTCAATGGTGCCAAAGTTACAGAGAAAGTTGACATATACGCTTTTGGTTTGGTGTTGCTAGAGCTAATAACAAGCCAAAAAACATGCAACTTGCCATGGCATAATGGTCAGCAGTTTTCACTTGAGAATATTTCCACTTTGTCTGGAATGGAACAAATTGATCTACTATCACACAGATATCAATTTCTGGATCCCCAGTTAGCCAGTTACCAGCTTCACAACTTACCTTTTGAGCTACAGGCAATGGGATATGCTGCCTCCTCGTGTCTGCAAAAAGATCCTGATCTGCGGCCTCCCATGTCAAAGGTTTTCCATTCCTATCTTCATCCATTTTATTCTGTCACTAACTTAGTTTTCACACTTTCAGATTTTTTCTATTTTGGGGAAAAATCTAAACAGAAGGCAGTGCCTAATTCTTCTTTAAAATATTAGGTCCTGAGACTATTAGAAGGAGGGGGATCAATTCTTCCTTTAGAATTGGATGTAAACTCAACTGGCAGTAGAAGTGGCCGCATGAAAGGTCTGAGCTCAAGCACAAATTCTCAATCAAGAAGGAAACACTCCCGTAAGCTCTCTCACTGAAAGGTCTTCAGAAAGCAATCTCCTTCAAAATGGTGAGCGAGTCAGAGCTTTTACTGTATCACATCTTCAAATTCAGTGTGTTTATCTGTTAGTGTTGGTGCTCAATGCAAGAGCCACATATCACACTAGGCATCAACTGTTGTGTTGCTATCACATTGTTTGATAGGACTTCGCTCTTTAGATGCTGGAACTAGTTGGTTTCCTATTCCTTGGTATATAGTATAGTTTATTACTTCAGATTGGTTTCCGGAAACAATACAGATGGTAGATATTGCAAGCAGTTTTCATCCAAATCATTCTGCTGGCGCCCCAAAATGTGAAGGGATTCTAGAAGGAATAGATTATAATCTTCATAATATCCATCCCAAACAATAAAAAGAAAAGAATCTAATCTTTATAAACTTTAGCTAGCCCTTTGCTATCCTTTGTTATGGAAAATATTTGAAGAATAAATCTTCATATTGCCCCAGAAATTGAACAGAATTTATATTTCATTTCATTCACGAGTAGGAAAAGTAAAAAAGAAAACAATAAAAAGAAAACAATCATTCCTCAAAGGGACAACCCTGGTTTAAGTTGCAGCTATCATCCACACATCAAAACCTTATAATACAAAGTGAGTGAATTTTTAAGCACAGCAGCTGTCTCCCTCAGCTCAGGTCAAAATCATCGCTAACCATGGATTCACTAACCAGGATACCGATAATGACACCGCCACGATGCTGTCAATACTTTGCCGATGGTATGGAGTCCCAAGAATTGTCACCTCGGCTTTGTTGCATCATAGCCATCTGATGCAAGTCAGGTGCCATCTCGGAAACGCTCCAAACCTTGACCGATTTATCAAGACTCCCACTGTAGACAATCCACCGCCGATCACCACCGGAGGAGGATTCCTTGTCCTCCTCCGTCGCCAGGCATTTGACCGGTCCAGTGTGACCCGTCAGAACGGACAGACACGTGTGAACGGTTCCCTCTCTCCTCCACACGCAAATGGTTTTATCTGCTGATCCGCTGAACACCAGGTTCCCCGCGGCAGCGAGGCAAAGGACGGCCAGTTTGTGGCACTTGAGGACTCCGCCGTGGGCCAGTTGCTTCTCGCGTTCCCAAAAGTTCACTAGCCCATCCGATGAGCCACAGTAGATGACGGAGCCTGGTTTGTTGACGGCTAAAGCGGTAACTGCGCATTCTTGCTTCAATAGCTGCTGCACAAAAACATGTCGAACGGCCTTGCCGCTGGCTTCTCTTTTCCAGACCTTCACGCTCCCATCGGCGGATCCTGTGTAGACCATGCCTTCGATGCTGGCCACGACGGAATTAACTGCATCGTCGTGTGCTTTGACAGATTCCAGGCATTTAGAATTCTCGGCTCTCCAAACTTTAAATGTCCTGTCCCAGGAGGCGGAGTACAAGAGGCCTTGTTCCTCGCTCATGCTTAAGCAAGAAATGGCATCGCAGTGCTTAATCCAGAGGCCGGTCCTCTTACGCTTGACCTCCACGTAATTGCTTGGCTTAATGGACGACTTGAATATGTCGAAGAATGTAGGTAATGTGCCCGTACGCTTGTGGATGCTTGGGTTCTTAGAATTGATCTTCCAGACTCGAATCTTTCCGTCTTGATGACCGGTGAAAATCTTGTCGCCACATATTATAATGGCCTTGACAAGGCCGCTGTTGGATTTGAATGCAGCAAATTCCTTCATATTCTTCCAAACACGGATATTCTTGCTGTCCGAACCAGTGTACAGAATGTCATCCTTGGCTGCCAGGGAATATATATGGCCCTCTTCGCGAACGAGGGAACCAATAAGTCCATTCTTGGGGATGTTCTGCGACGTGTTCTCATCAATATTTGCCCAAGGGGACTTTGTGAAGGGTGAATTTTGGTTCCACGGAGACATCATCATAGGAGAACCCTCCCCACTCAACCGATTAGGATCGTAGCCCGTGAAGCTGCTGTGGCGGGCATTGTAATCCATATCGGAGGTCATGCCTGATAGGTCAGGATCAGAGTGTACAATGCTGCCTATCTTCGGAGGCAAACTGGAGGTTTCAGAAAACATAGCGCTGCTCCTTCTTTCGTCTTCTATCATTCCAGTTTCGGCAAGAAACGACGGGTCAATAATAGAATAACAAAAATCGAGAGAAGCACAGAGAAGCTAGCGCTGGAGAGAAGGAGAATATGGTGATGAGAGACAGAGAACTAATAGGGAGAGAGAGTGAGGAGGAGGATGAACGATGGGTAGGAGTGGGAGGGAGATTTTGTAGGGAAAATAAAAGGAATTGAAGGCGGGAGCCTACAAACAAAGGAGAAAAATGGAAAACCGCAGAGCAAATAGCAGTTTTACACGTGCGAGTAGGAAACGTAATTGTTACGTACAGAGATTTTTCGGGTCCTCATAATCAGGGTCCGAAAGTGTTGGTTAGTTGGAAACTTGGAATTGCTTAGACATGCATGCTCCCTTGGTGACTCTTTTTATCGGATAACTATTTAGTAAATTATTAATTTAATAATATGAATTTTTTGATAGAATAATTTATGATTTACAACACCAAAAAATCTCGCAGATGATGGTTGGTGGCATTAGGGGGGTCATTTTCAAATCCACCATTGGTTGCGTTGAGGAATTTTTTCCTAATTTAGGTTTGATTTGTATTAAGATGGAGTTTCACGGTATACCTTGATTAATAAATAAATGATGGATATTTCAAAGCAGGTTGTTCCAGGTTCGTGGAGTCTTGTCAAGAGGGTTATTCTTTTTTTTTTTCACTTATTTGTTCACAAGAATAATAAAAAATAGAATAAATAAGAAATGGAATCTAGTGATTTTGTCGAATTACCAAAGGGCCTATATAGTTGGGAGTGATAGAGATAGAATGATTTGTCCCGAAGCATTGCTCACTGAAAAAGGAGATACGTGATGGTGTTAACTGTGTAATTAATTAACATTTTATAAGTTATAATTTGTCTAATCATATTAAATCAAGTATACTGTGAGTCTTATCATTATTACTTACTCATTTATTAATATAAACATCCATAGTACACTTAATTTATTATGATTATACGAAGTATAACTTATAAAATATTGACTACTTACATAGGTATCACCATAAAGTATCTCCTTAAAAAGAGTATGTTCTGCAGCGGCAAACTTCTCTCTTTTTAAAAGTCAAAACATTAAATATGAAAAAATATCTTTCATGGAATAATTGGGAGTAAAAACAAGTGCTATTTTAACGTTTTGCAATCCACTTGTTAGTTATTTACATCAGCTTTACCTTAGAATGGGGTTATCTTACACTTCCACATATAATCTTTAGGAATGTGATATTCTTATTTCTTCTTTATTTTTTAATAATCTAAAAGAGCTTCATATCCAAAGATGATTTCAAAATTTTAATGCAAATCAAAAGTTTATTGGGAACATTAAAGCCTTTTTATTTATAAAAAGAATAAGAGGGGATGAAATAATAGTTAAAAGTAGAGTGAGAATATCAACTCCTTAATCTTTATTGTAATTTAGATATAGTTATAGAGATTTATGACATGAGTGATCGAAATCTAAATTATTTTAAAGAATATGATGATTATATGCTCTAGTTATCGGTACGTCATAATTCCATGTTAAAATGCTAAAATTTTGTTAAGTTTACTGGGGGTTTATTTGAATAGAATTTAAACTTGATGTTTTCTATCTTGAGTTTTTTAAAAATGAATTGCTTGTAAGAGAAATACTAAAACTTAAAATAAAAAATTTATGTTGTAGAATCCAATCTAAATATACCGCGAGTATTTTTTATAAAATAAAAGCAAAATGTCACACAAATATATCAACATAAACAAAATGTTAAAAATACCTCTGTTTAATCGAAATTTTGTTTAATTACCAACTTTTAAATTTAAAAATCTGCAAGAATACTCTAAATTATCGTTAAAAGGAAAGCGATGTAGCCAAGTAGAATTTTGATTGTGGAAGAACATAATATTGAAATTGATATATAGATGGATGTAAACCTTGTCTGCACAACAAGCCACCAATAAGATCTATGGTTTATGGCCGACCACTGCTCACTCCTCAAGCATCTGAGCTACATTTGTTACCTATCACTTGTTTTTTGGCTTATTCGTACAAAAAAACCTGTTCCAATCCTAGAGGAATTCAGAAGGCTCCTATTCCCCAATCAAGAGCACCGTATGTTATATATTTTAGTATTAAGCAAATTGAGGAAAAAAATTGAACACCAAAGTGGGAAAATTCACAGGAACGAAGACCTAACGCAGGACAAATACTGCACGGGTGCTGATGAATTGGAGCTTTCGTCCAATCTCATGTTTTAAATAATGTATTATTTTTAAAAATTAAATATATTGTAAAATTTTTATTTTATTATAAAATAAATATTATGAAATAAAATTTTAACTTTTATTTTTATTTAACTTTATAATAAAATAAAAATATTTTATGTAATAAATTATAATAATTTTTTATATTATTATTTTTTATAAAAATATTTAATAAAAACTAATTTATTAATTTAATTAATACTTTAATATATGTGATGCATTCAAAAATGTCAATATAAATGAAAAGATCCACTTTTTGAGTTCAATTTTCTTTTTCAGTATTAGATTTTTCTGAGGCGGGCGGGGGTGAAATTTCAGTATTACCCTTAACTCATATTTTGCGTCGAATGTAAATTTACCAGGACAAACCATGCACGTTAGAAGTACGGTCATATCATATGCAGCCTCAACGGTCGAAGTTAAGTGCCCCATGACACCCCGACACGTAGGCTGCGGACAAGTTCCCAGGCAGCTCCAACAGCTTACGCGCAGAAGAAAGGGTAACTGTAAGTTTGCCTGTTGCGATATGTAGACGAATCAATCAGCGTAGTCCGATATTGAACCGGTGTGGCGCTGCCACGTGGAAGATTCGATAACCCATTGGTGCATAATGGAGCCATAAGAGGAAACTATTTGATTACAGCGAGGGGGGAAGTAGCATAATTGGTTCTCTCGTTTAGGGTAGTTGGAGGTGCCCTCGTTTGGATCTTTATAGGACACTTAGTCCGATTGTACATTCTTGGGAAGTAATCATTAAGACACAATCCTTTGGTGGTTAAAACGCAAAATCATCACATCAATTCAATACTATTTCGGGTATCCACAGTACTATCATCTTCTCCTATGCGCTCTCTCTTCATTCCAAATAATGTTATATTTTCACTTAGTAAAAAGAAAAAATTTAAGGTTTCAGTTAAGGTAGAAGGTTTTTTTTTTCCTTTGATTTTTTTAAAATTTTAAAGTATTATATTAATTAAAAATTAATAATAAAACACTACGTAAGAGAATCAGTAAATCTTTTCTTGAATGGATTTGTGCTTTTTTTGTTGATTCTTTAAAAGATGGACATGGCATTACAGAAACGAGAAAAAGTGAAAGTGCACACCTGAGATAACACCAAGTCTGTGGGCTCTCGCTGCTGGCAATTTTACTACAATTATCTACAAATTGTAGTTCCAAACAAGTAGACGTAAAGCGAATGAAAATGAAAAAAATTATTTGATTTTTTAATTATTTGATTGTACAAAAAAATGAAAAGAGAGAGAATATTTTATTATATTTATAAATTTATTCTCACTTTAAATTAAAAAATTATGATAAAAATAAAAATTAATGACATAATAATTTTTTTAATATCAAATACCTCTCAATCCTTCTAAAAGTAAAAGAATTGAAATTGCTAATGTGAAGGAGAAGTTCACATTTACTTTTATCCATTCTTTCTCACCAAATAAAGTAAAATACCAATTTACTTCTTTTTTTATTTTTTTTCTTTTTCCTTCCAACCAAACTAGACCTTAATCATCACTATTAAGTACTGTAAGAATTCTTTTTACCAATAGAACCATTGTGAAAATTGCTTTACTCTTACTAGAAACATAGTCAACACCCAACACCGATGTCCTCACATTGTATTTGGATTGAATCTCAATTTAGCAACCCAACCTGAATTTTAAGGTTTGAATTTTTTTTCTTGTAAATAGTTTAAATTTTCAAAGTTAATCCAACCGTGTACAACAATTGATAAGTGAATTATTAATGCTAATACAATGTTACAAATCTTACTTTTATTTGTGACGCCATATTAAAGGACTTTGGACAAGACCAACATCAAGAGTTAAACTTTACAACGTAACTCAAATATTAGTAAAGACACTAAAGTTGAGAGAGAGAGAGAGAGAGAAAAATACTTTTTTAAAGTTAAGCATTAGCAAGCCCGAAAATTTCCAACTACTCTTGTTCTTTTAACGACTGTGGGCCAACCCAGTAATTTTTGACTCATAGTTGAAACATAAGGCCCGTTAGCCCACGTTCCAACTGGACCCAACTTAACAGCCCCCAAAAGGATCTGCAGTCTAACGTTAATCAAATTGATAATGAGGCGTATTGCACAGTCACCCCAAAATATTGGACTTTCAATATGTGATTATAACTACCGTTTTGGCGTTTTATGCGAGCGTGACGTGACTTGGGTTGGACGTTAAGGTGGAATCTCACCTCAAGGAAGAGAATAAAACAGGTACTTAGGCTTAGCTGATTCTCCTAACCTAGAAAAGCATTTTCTGCTCTACCAATTTTATTGGTTTTTCTTCTTATTTTTATCTTTGTTTTTCCATCGGTAACCCGTGATGGTCCATTTTTAAGGATTTTGCCTACTCGTGGTAGCAGTTTTATTGAAGTAGCAGAAGAAATGGTGGGAATCAGAAGAGTGGATCCAAAAGAGGTCCAAACCAACTATGTTGGGACTTGCAGCAATGCATTTAGCAGCAAATCTTGAAAGTGAAGGTAGTAGTTCAACACCGTCCCAGATTCCAAATTCTTTTTTTTAAACAATAGATTCCAACATCTGCATCAAATGCACAACTCCCATTACAAAGAATCCACCGACGGTTCCCAGTTTAAAGATTTAAGTATTAGATTACTAAAATCCTACACTACACGTGCATGATTTTCCATTTTGTTGAAGAATCTTAGAGCCCAGAGATTAATCAAATAAAATTAAAGCAGCTTTTCTCTCTATAAAAGAAAGCAATCGTGTTATGGTGCAGGAACATCCAGCTCTCACTTCGCTCTTTCTTCATACAGCAGTTAACATGGCCTTCGTCGTCACCAAAAAGCAGCAATCTGTGGCCTCAGAGAATCGGAACAAGCCAGAAGATCCAGAAGAAGAAGAAGAGATGGAGGTTAATCCCGGCAAGGTCGCGACCCATCTATACTTGAAGCCTGCTCACTCCAAAGGAACCCTAGACAGAGAAGTGGTGCTCAGGCGTATTCGCCACCGAAAGAGAGTCCACAACGTCAAAAAGGCCGTTCAATCTCTTCTTATAAGCTCTCCTTTTGCTTCAAAGAAGGACGATGGCGCCGTTTCTGCTCCACTATTGAAATGGGTTGATGATGCTTTCGCTGCTCTTTAGATCGTCGCTTGTTCTTCCAAGTGCTATATAGTTTGATCAGCTTGTTCATGTATTTAGATTAATCTTGCCCTAGTTATTAGCGCAGTTAGCTCAAAGTAACTTGTACATATCAGTGGTCAGCCCAATAATATCTCCTCGGACGTTGATTTCTGCAGCTAATCAGCTGGTGAAAATGGAGATCTACTTAACTATTGTGCTAATTGATTGCTAATTTGATCCTAAACACCAAATCTGAGTACCAAATTTTAATCTCCTCCTTTATGATCTGGAAACCTTATCCCGTATCATCTAAATAGCAAATTAATTATAATTAATTTCCATAAAGATTTGCCTTTCTGCATTTCCAGATAATGCTGGAATATGGAATCTCCATTTTATTTATCGTCTTTGAGTTATGGCGTCTTATCTTTGATCTGTTCGTGTTTGATGAATAGATGATACAGTATTCTTTTGTCTTATTCATGATTCTCTTTTCTTCATTTTCATGACGAGTTTCCCAATAGTGACCATGAACCAAACATTAAACTAACTCGTCAACTACCTTACTAAAAACGTAATACCTTAATGCATTTATACTCAATCAGTAACTCATGTGAGTAATATACACAAAAAATTCATTGAATTTTTAGTTGCGAAATAAATGGCAAAAGAAAATTAACAACGATCTCTTGACTTCAAACTAACTCATTTAATTAGCGATTATCCTAGATAGACGAAAAATCTTAAGGGCACTGTTCATTACGCTTTGGGCCTGGATAATCCAAAACTTAAGGTTATTCTCTGGACTCTAATTGCTTCATGCGGTACATTCCTTATAACAAAAGAATAAAAGTTTTCCTCATTGTTAGTTTTTTTTTTGTTTTTTGAGAATAGAGTAATGAAAATTATCGTAAAAATAAAAGTATAGATGTCTCTTTTTTACTATAGGTGTATTTGGATAATATTCGATTACAGAAACTAATGTAAATTTTTTAAATTTTTTTAATATAAAAATATTTTTTATATTTTAATAATATATCGCGTTTCCCTTATCACTTCTATATAAATGGGAAGATCCCTCTTTCTAGCGGCCTTAATCATCCTCTTCCCTGAAATTCAGATTCAGCTGTGGTACTATTGGTCTCGTGTGGTCAAATGTTGTGAAAATTCTTTTGCTTACAATATGGGATATCAGATATGTCGAAGGGAACGGAGACAAATACGAGAATTTTATTAAAAGAATAGTCCAAAGCGGCGTGATTTCATTTGGTCAACAATTGCAAAGCATCACGCCATAGAAAGTCCAACAAAAGCAGCGAAAATGAAAATAGGGGAGATGACAGGGTAGATAGATATATTGTAGCGGGTTTTTCTAGCTTCATCGTCTTCGTCAACAATGGCTATTAGTGTGACGTGCTAACCACGCAACCACCAAGTGAGCACCATCTTTAATTTAGTCATGCGTCTGCGCGTAAGCTTCGTTGATACTTAATACTAGATGCCAGCCGTCCTAAATTAGACCGAAAAAGGGAAAAAAGAGAAAAAAAAAAAACAATGGCAATCAAATAACTACGAAAAATCCTTCTTGTTAACTAATAACCATTAAGTTTGTTGTATTTTTTTTAGAGAAAATAACCAATTTGGTCCCTGAAATTTGAGTTTCATTATTATTTAGTCTCATAATTTTTTATGCTTTTATACTTTCTAAATATTTTAAGCACTGTCAAAATAGTCAATAATAGTAAACCTGAACCAATAACATAATTATCAAGAGTTAAGTCTCGGCATTCTATAGCCATAATCATCCATATACCAGAGCGAACGTTTGACTTTCAAAAGTACTTTATACCTCTCAAATAAAAAACTAGAGTATGAGATTTTGAAACACTTACCAGCTCGCACTTGACTACTAATCCCAATATTGAATCCTTCATGACTCGGTGCTAGGTGGTTAGGGACACAAACAAATAAAAGTAATACCAGTTGGGCCGACCCTTTCTGACACTATTTTTTCTTTTAAGTGTATCAATAATCTAGAGTTTAGACCAGAAAAATACTAGTATATGAAAATAGCCGCATACAGTGTAGTCTACTAAAGTTTTTGCCAACTAAATCATATTATAAATTATATCTGATCAAGACAAAATTTTTGTACAAATTTTAGAGCACAAGAGTTATTCAATAGCCATGCAAACGACTTTAATTTGTAAACAAATCAAATTTTCAAAATAAATTCAAGTTAACTAGTCACTCGTCTGATAATTTGGATTGTGGTTTTGTTTGAGTTAAATTATGTTGAAAATTATAAAAGTAAATTATTTGTGAGAGAAGAATTGAGATTCAAGATAAAAAAAGAAAAAAATAAACTTGTTTTTTGTTTTAAAATCAATCTAAGTTCATCCACAATTTTCATAAATATGTCATGACAAGTTTTAACAAAAATCTAATCCCAAAGAGGAGTTCTACATTGAGGAGTTATCATAAATTTGTTTAAATTAGAAAGAGATTACTAGAGCAAAGAATTCAACTAAAATCAGAGGTTACCTCGGTTGGATAATGCTCACGTAAGGGAAGAAAGGATTGAGGACGCAGAGAGGAAAATAAAGATGGCAAGAGTGAGGAAAAAAAAGAAAAATGAAGCAATGATTGATAACTTAAAATGGGTACATGTAGAATATTTACAAGGATAAGGTTTTTTTTTTTTTTGCTAAGTTACAAGATTAACCCCTTCATTTTTAAACTTCACTCAAGTGTTGAAACGGTAAACGTCTGAATTGCCACTTAAGTCAAAGCCTCTGACCGCAAACCATAGAAATGAATGAATCAAATTTTTTTGCCGTAACTTTTTGAGTAAATAAGGAAATCATAATTTTGCGTCTAAGCTTGCTTAATCCTCAATACCGTCATGTATAAGTTTTAAGATTGTATTTGGTCTGAATTTCTTTTGAACATTCTTATAAAAATGAAAAAATAAAGTAATTTATGAGAGAACAGATGAAATTAAAAAAAAATATTGATTTTCACTCTAAAAATCAATCCCTAACACACCAAAAGACAAAAAAAAAGAGCGTATAAAAGTGAGAAATTTTATGTTCACCACAAAATGAAATAGTTGAAAGCTTTAGAAGGAGACCTCAAACTGAAAATTTTGGAGGACCAAGACAACTTAGACAATCAAGAGAAAAAGAATTCTTCTCCTTTACTTCCTGTGCCATTTATGTTCCTTATGGCTTCCAATTTTACGAAAGTGTGAAAGCAACTTCTTGTAGAGTCCAGTGTGCAATTTTATGTCCCTTTTTAACTTATGTGAATTTAATTGCAAAAAATGATTATGTACATTTAATATTTTAAGCGCTAAGAACCCTCTCTTTTATTATTTTTAAGCATATATTATTTAATTTTTCTTAGAATTCTTTCTTTTTTTAAAGAATTTCTATTTTTTAAAATCTTTTTTATAGCAATGTAGTTATATTATATTAGTTAAAAAATTAAGAGAGAGAAATTGAGGAAGAGTACACAAGATGGCGGGGCCTACATTTATTTACATATAAGGACCGGCTATTGAGAAATCTCGTTATGGCAATGTACTCATAAAATTTTACTACTTTTTGATTTGTAATTTTTGCTGCCAACCTCTTCCAAAGTTACCTCAGGACCCCAAAACTGAACATTCGTAGCCATTTGCTAGTGGCTCACACACATATCTGCCCGTTTTTCTTTCAGGTGACGACGGCCGCAGCACGGTACAAATGCCAAGTGATGAATTGCCCATTTACTGATTGTCTAAGTTAACGGCTATGTTGTTTCTGACCGTTATCCCGTATGGATACTGGTAGATAACCCCCTTTTCAATTACTCGACTATTATATAAAGTAGAACTGCCATAACTAACACCTAAATCCATCTTAGCATGACTTTGATGGACAAATGTTGTCGGACTAATTGAGAATTCTTGTCAAAGTTGATATTGTAACTTCGTTGATAAAGGTTATTCCCACCAAATTAAGCATTTTTTCGTTCAAGATTACGATAATGTTCGTGTATGGTATGCTAGATTGTCTGAAATATAGACTAGAATGCAAAAGGGTTTGATCATTTTGCTTTTTCCTCTTCTCTGTTTCTTTGTTGGGAAGAATACCTAAAATTATGGCTTTAGATGATTAGTCTGGAAAGTTACAGCTGGCAAGAAGGTTTGACGGAGGACTTTTTATTTTCCCCCCTAACTTCCCTAATTAGGGTTAAATTTCAAACATCCTTCAGTCAAACATCTCAAATATATTATTATTCAGTTGCATAATTTCCATTTCTCCTCTCAGCAAAGACAGAAAAGGTACAGACGCAGGAAAAGTCTCCAGTAAATTGACAAATCAGTAGTATCTGTTGATTTCTTTATTTCTCTTTTACTCTGATTTGTTCCCATCAATATCAAAGCCTTCAATTTACTGTTGAATTTATGCCTCAGTTTCTTCCTCCACTTGCCCTTTGAAGTCATATTCATCAACATCATGATCATCTTCCTCTTGTACTCTTCCTTCTTTCGGATGGCTGAGGAAACCCTGTCAGCCAGAATCTGCAACCTTTCTTAGATGTTCTGTTATTCCGGTTCAATTTTGTGAGTTCCGATACTCCCTCCTACCTCCTTTGTTCCACATATGCGTATGTTACTCGTTTAGGCAGAATGCTACTGGAATTCTTCACTTTCATCTTATATACCCTGCATAACCTTTCATCCGTTCAAGCATCAGCGGGTTGCAGCAGGACATGTGGCGGAGTTCCATACCGCCATCTTCCTTTCCCTTTTGGGTTCTCATCAGGCTGCGAAATCCAGCTAACTTGCACCTCAAATGGCACCATGGTCATCCATGACTTCCCCGTCCAAGATGTAAATCAAGATAGCATAATGGTCAATCTTCAAGCCAGGTGTGGCCGTTCCATTGAGACAATTCACGCCCTCTTCGGCCCGAACTATGCTCCTACCTCTCACAATGGAATTCTTATGCAGAACTGCACCACTCCTCTAACTTCATGTCTGATACCAACAACGATGGTGCAAACTCATTTTGAGCTGCTTGATTGTGGAGCCAAAAACAATAGTAATATCAGCTGTTATTCTGAGCAGAACAACCAAAGCCAATTCATCCTCTATCAGAACTTGGCAAAAAGTCAGTGCAGCTCACTCTTCTCGGCGATTTCGGTAGAGTCTATTGGTCGAAATTCTTCCTCCATCTCGCTCAATGTTCAGTTGGTTCAGTTGGGTTGGTGGCGTCGAGGAAATTGCCACTGCTCTAAGCATGCTAATTGCACACCAATATTGTCGGCTACAGACCAAAAACCAGGCTACCGCTGCCAATGCTTAGAGGGATTCGTCGGCGATGGTTATGTGGCCGGATCAGGCTGCCGGAAGGGTAAGTTTTCTGTCCCTATGGTTGCAGAAATTATTGTCAATCATGGCTTTGGCTTTTCCACCAAGAATTAAATATTCTTTCAAGGCAAAACTATGATTATGTTCCTTTGAAAGTACTCACGGGACCAATTAACGATAACTAATGAGTATCGGAAAGAAAAGGGAAAAAAAAAAGGAACAATGATATTTGTGGTCTAGATTATCTATAGTTGCTGCTTATTTCAAAAGGTCAAGTCAACCCGTTCCTGGCATCCGAAACTACTGCATTATTTGGTGGTGTCTAGCGGATTTGTTCGCCAACCACATTGACTAAGGATTTACCATATCAACTAGTGACCTTACTCGCCCGATCATCTCTGTATGAGTGCTACATACGTCTCTCGTACTGAGATGAGCTGATAAAGCAGCCCGGTACATAAAATCATTTCACTAAAGATGCTTTTCCGTAGGTATGAATTACCGAAGAAATTTCTTGTTATTTAAACTAGCGGTGCAGAGAAGCCAGACAAGAATTCTTTATATCTCTTTGATCAAATTGTGCAATATTATCAAAGAAGTAGAATTTGTCGTCATCTTAATAGATATTCACAAAGATCCGAAAATTAATGGATGTTATTTGCAGATCCATACTTATTGTAAGCTCATAATCAAGGAATACAATCAAATCATCTCAACTTGGTCCATTTTCATTTTCCCATTATCAAATAACTTTTTGTTGACGTAAGGATTTTCCTGTATAAGCAGACTCTACCACTTGCAATCCGGCGAGGTACCTGTCGGGGCAATGCGGAGGGAAAACAAGAGTGGGCGTTCTAATTGGAGGTAATCATAAATTTCGTAGAGATATAAGATGAAGCTTCTTGATTCCCAACAGGTGTAACGGGGAATTCTCCTTTCTCAGGTGTAGTGGCTGTTGGTTGTTGGCCTAAATAGTTGGCCAACAAATTTTGATTTTTGCCTTAACTTAGGAATCCCACATTGGAAGTTGATGAAAATGTGAGGAGATTTGATCCCTATAAAAGGGACTCTTCTCTCACACTTATCGTATCCCAAATTTGCAAACTCTTCTCCCACTATAAATAAAAGCGGGCTGCTTGAGTGGTGCTCGGAGACTAGGTAATATTTTTGCCGAATTCCGTTATCAAATTTTTTCGGGTGTGTTCTTTCCTTATCTCTTTTATTCCGCATTTATTTGTTGTTATCGCTTTCTCTTGATTATAGTATTCAATATTATTTGTCGGGTATATTCATAGTGTTTTGTATTTTTCAATTCACTATAATTTTGTCTTAGAGGGAATTATTACCCGAAATTCCCAACAGTGGCGGGAGCTATGATAATGGTTAGCGTAGGCCTAATATGCTGTTACATTCGAAGGCGTTCTAAACAGAAATGCAGGAACCGAGCCAATCGCGAATTATGCAAAGCCACAGGGATGAACATTCCCCTGTATCCTTATAAAGAAATTGAAAGAGCAACACATTCTTTCTCTGATGAACGATTACTGGGCACCGGTGCCTATGGGACTGTGTATTCAGGAAAGCTGCACAATGATGAATGGGTAGCAATCAAGAGGATTAGGCATAGAGATACTGGCAGCACTGAGCAGGTAATAAATGAGATCAAGCTCATTTCCTTAGTGAGCCATCCCAATCTGGTTCGTCTTTTAGGCTGCTCAATAGAAAAGGGCGAACAGATTCTGGTTTACGAATTCATGCCCAATGGAACTTTGTCTCAGCACCTGCAAAGAGAAAAAGGCACTGGTCTGCCGTGGACGGTTCGCCTCACAATTGCTGCGGAAACTGCCCAAGCTATATCTTATCTCCACAATGCAGTTCATCCCCCCATTTATCATAGAGACATCAAATCAAGCAACATACTCCTGGATTACGACTACAAGTCGAAAGTTACGGATTTCGGGCTTTCTAGACTTGGTATGATCGAGTCATCCCATATTTCAACTGCACCCCAAGGGACTCCGGGGTACCTTGATCCTCAGTATCATCAGAACTTCCAGTTATCGGATAAGAGTGACGTTTACAGCTTCGGAGTAGTTCTTATTGAGATCATCACAGCATTGAAGGCAGTGGACTTCAGGCGACCGCAGCACGAAGTGAACTTGGCAAATCTTGCTGTTGACAGGATAGGGAAGGGATGCCTAGATGAACTAATTGATCCATTCCTTGACCCACAGAATGAGGTCTGGACTCTTTCATCGATACACAAAGTTGCCGAACTGGCATTCAGGTGTCTTGCATTTCACAGGGACATGAGGCCGTCAATGATGGAAGTGGCAATTGAACTAGAGCAGATCAGGCTTAGTAAATGGTCACATTCAGAAGAGAACATCACGGGCTTTACACCTTCGCCGGAGGAATCCTCTTCTTCTTCATCATTATCTTCCACAAGTGAGAAACCATTGACTCTGACCATTACAAAGCCAGAATTCAACAGAGGTTTATCTGGTAGTTTGAATTCAAGGAACGCGGTGAAAAATTATTCCCCTGTTTCTGTACAGGATCCATGGCTAAGTGAACAAAGTTCACCATCCTCAAATAGTTTACTCAATCATGCAATTCGCTAGTGTAAAAAGAGTTCTTCCTTTTGATGTTACGTATCTGGAAAATGCTCCAGAATGATTTTTTTGGCCCGGAAATATAGTGCTTACCTTGAGACGCACCGCGCTCGGGAACACTAGCACCAATGTGTATCGTGAATCCTTTTTATTATCATTCCAGGGTATGATTGTGAAAACAAGAACCAAAAGTCCTAACACTGAAGCGCCAAATGGTCTTCGGTAATTGAGCATGGGCCCAAAAGGGCTTCATTCTTCATATTATCAGGACAGTTTGGTTTTGTTTGAAGGGAAAAAATCGGGTCGGTTAATTTATGACCCGGAATGACACCATGTCATAGTTCAATCATCTTTACCATTTGGTAGCATTTTTTCTTGCACAAGACATGAATAATCAGTAGTGCTAGGCCCCACTTCACTATTATATATGGCTTTCATAACTCTATCAAGGAAAAGTGGGAGCATTTGAATTGACTTCTCAATTTATTTATTTTTTAAAATTTTATTTTTTATAAATAATTTATTTTAATGATTTTTAATACAACTCAATTCAACATAAATACATCCTAACTTAATATCTTTTTAAATATTAAGTCCAAGAAATATTGTTTCTTATTAATCCACTCCAAATTCTTGGCCCAAATAACACTCAAGTGAGCCATGTATTTTTTTTAATATATTTGTATAATTTCTTTCACTTTTATATGAATAAAGTATTTTAATTATCATTTATTAGTGAAAATTCATAAAGAGGGTCGCGGAGGACCAGATACGATTCTTGTGATAAATGCGAGAGTGCCATAGCTTTAGCAACTTTTCCCTTTTGCCCTTTTTCCCCTGCACAAATCTTGACAATCAAATCGTGGAACCTAACTCTCATTTTGGTACAAAATTGAGGAAAAGGTAAAAACTAGTACTAATTGTGAAATTCAACGGAGAATTCAGAAACCACTTTGACTATATGTATTAGACTAAGGGTGCGATTCTCATTTCAAAACTATACTCAAATCTTTAGATACAAAACTTACGTAACTTCTTATAAATAATTTAATTTTTTATAAAATTAAAAATAAAAATTTTAAAACTAAATCTTATATAATCACACCCTAATAATTTTTTAAGGGTAAGATTATAGAGAAATAATTTATCATGCTTCAAGCAAATTTTACCCTACAAAACTGCATGTTTAGCTACGATTCAAGAGTAAAAAGTTCTCATAAGTTCTTTTTTAATATACAAAATAAAATATCTTCATGTATAGCGATGGTTCAAGCGTAAATATTATCGTATCCTCTTTCTCAATTTACAAAATAAAATTTCTTCTCATGGCGAACCTTCTAAAATAATGGGAATGGAGATCAAGGAGTTAATAGTATAGCAATACAAGTTGTCATTATCATTATAAACTACTTATGATATTCTTGGTTAGATGAGTGTGAATATCTGTCGTAGCCAAATGCTCTTTGGAATCGATTTTGCATTTCATATATTATTATATGATGCATGTGGTTGCCCCTCCGTGCTGACCACCACGCTTCCCTTTCTTGTCTCGGATTAATAATTCGACTACCGTATGAGTCTAGATTATATATATATATATATATATATATATATACCTCAACTAAGTTATTTATTTAAAATATGGTGTAAAAGTATGATTATGTAATATTTGAATTTAAAACTTTTTATTTTTATTTAATAAAATTAAACTATTTGTGATTAAAAACATATTTACTCCCAAATACCATTTAATAACTTTTTTTGTCGTTTTAACTTAATGTATATAGCACACTTGTGCTTCAGAATTATTCACAAATAATTAAATAAAAAGTAAATTAAATATAGAATTTGATAAAATTTAGATTTTAAATTCTTTCAAAATTTTTATAAAAATAAATTATTTATAAAAATATAATAAAATCAAACCAAGACTGAATTGAATATTCTAATTTCTTAAATACAAAAATCTTGCAGAAAAGGAAAAAGGAAATCTCGGGTAGAAATCCGACTAGTACAGATCTATACAAGTTATTGTTATAAATTAATCACTACTACCAACTCTGCTCTTATATTAATTGAAAATCAAATATTGTGTCATCCTAAGGCCCAACGAGGGTGACATGAAATAGAATTTTCCACGTGGCAATTGTTGAGCCGAAGTTGACCAGAAGCAAGCAGCCCACGCCGGACGGAGGATGACGCGGCCTATAGTGGAACTTGCAAGTGTGTGCACTTACTTTCCCATTTTGCCCTTCAAAATCGTAACGATCGGTGTCGTCGTCGGCGTTCAGAAAGTAGCTCTCTTCAAAGACGTGACAGTAACAGAAGCACCCAACGGCGACGCGCCGACCTCTATGTCAAACGAATCGTAACGCCGGAAAAACTCCACCAACAGCAACCTGGAAACCAGCACGACGAAATCTTTCCCGGCGCATTGTTTGTTGTTAATGTTAGGACTCTCTGTTTCGGGTCCGTTGGACCACAAGACGTGCTTCAGCAACTTCTCTCCATCTTCGCCGACGAAACGATCCGGTACGAACTCCTCGGACCTGTCGAAAATCTTAGGGTCCTTAGTTGCGAAGGGTTGGAACCCGAATAACAATTCTCCTTCTTTTACTTTAAATGCGGCATCGTGGGATTCAACGATGAGGTCCTTCTTGGCCCTCCCGTATTGAGCTGCTACTGGTGGTTCAATTCTAAGAGATTCGTAGACAACTGACTTCATTAGCGGCATGTTCTCGAGGGCTCTCATTGTGACTTTGTTGTCAAACGATTGAAGAACTGAGCGGATTTCCTGAGCTAACTGGGTGTGAAGTGTGACTCCAGCACGGCCGATCCATTTCATCATGTTGGCGAACAAGATTTTCATGCCGCCGAAGGAGTTAAAGCACGTCGCGAAGAGCAGGTTATGGCATGCCTCATCGCGTGAGACGCCGATTCTCTCGGCCTCGTCCAGGACGAAAGTCGAGTTGTCGTAAAAGAAGCTGTAGAGTCGCTGGTAGTCTTTTTTAACTAATGCTGGGGGTAAACGGAAGGTGTGTACTAAAAGGTCTTCAAGAGCGTTTGGAAGGCCAAGTCTAAGGACTGGATGGATATTGAAAAGAACCCATTTTCCGATCAGCTTCGGGCCGTCGAGGCCGAGTTTTGAACCAGCTGGGTTGGCACCGTACAATGACCTAGCTAGAAAGTTGAAAGCTGCTCGATCATTGGCCTGATTGAAGTTGGCTTTACCATTAGTAGCAAGTTGATCCTCCAGGCCATCAAATAGCTGGGAGTAGCTGTTATGGAACTCCGGGATGACGTGATCTCGGCGAGAGGATAAGTGGAAGAACATTAGCTTCTTTAGCTTGCCGTGGAGCGGCTCAGAAGGATCAAGATAGGAGAGGACCCGGTACCCGCCGGTAAGTTCAGTAGAAGGCATGAAAGTTCCCGTGAAAAGATCCTTCTTTTCAACTTTTGAGATGTCAAAGAGAACCGGGAAACTCTTGCCGTCGAGCAACACAATGACGTTTGGGTTGTATGAAATGAAGGGACCAGGTGGCATATTGGTTCTGAATACCGTAGACTGGTACTTCTGGATTCGGGACTTGAAGTATTCTTCTTTGCCTTGATTGTAAAAGTAGTCTTGTCTGTCTTTCCATGGGCCTATCAAAGGAAGGCCACAGTCACCTGGGATTTTCCGGATTGGTAGTTTTGTGGATCTGTGCGGCACAATCTCAGCCGGAGATGTCGCTGACGGAGGCGGTGGCTGCGATTTTGGTGGTGTAATTGAAGGTCTCTCTGATATGGAAGCTGCAATCGGTCGAACAATGATCGCTCTACTGCTAAAGGATTCTGATGATGATCTGTGGGAAGGAAACTTGGGCTGCAGAACAGGAAAAGCTAGGGAAGACAAGGCCATAGTTGTACAAAGAACTCAGAGAACTATCGCTGTTAGAGTTTGACTTTTTCTATTGAGGAGAGGGATGAACTTGAGGAGGAATGGGTTGTTAGTTTTGCGACATGCTTGGGTGTGTATATATATATTCATCTGGAACTCCAACATAGTAATAGCATGGCCGGTACCTGAGCTCCACAGCCCACATACCGTCAGATGAGTAGGGATTGGTGGCCGGTGGGGCGTACCAATTGACCCTCGTGGAGCTGCTGCGTCGGTTTACTTTTTCGCAAAATAAGTACCGCTAAATTCAGAGTTCTTACACAAATTAAAAAAATAATTAATTTGATTTATTGTGTTAAGTGATTAAAAAAATATTTTGAAACTTTGAACAAAGTAAATGTTATGTTTTGTAAATTAATAAACGTGAGCTAAAGTTTTAAAAATAAATAAGTATTTTCTTAAATTGATAAATTAATAAGTATTTTTATGTGTTGACTCAATTTTTTATCAAATAACTTGAAATGAATAGGTTCCTGGCTTAAAGTAAAGCTCCCCAATTGTGGGGTTATTACTTAAAATAGTTTCGTTTTTAAAAAACAACACTAAAAGGGCTTAGTTTTGAGAAGAGATTCTCTGTTTGACCATAACGTCATTTTAAGAAGGTGTTATTATTCTAATAAAAATAAAAAAATTTTCTAAAGAAAAAGCAATAATGCCTTTTTTGAAGTCGTTATTACAAAAGTAATACCAATCCAAAAGATTTTTTTTTATTTTTAATTTTTTTATTCTTTGTTCTTTGATTTGTCGTTTTCTTTCTTCTTCCATGCTTTCTTTATTTTTTTTCCTTTTTTTTGTTTCTCTTCATATTAATTCTTTTTAAAATATTTTCAATAAGTTTTCTTAATGGTTTTAAGTTTAAATAAAATATATCATAACATCGTTTGTATTAATATAATATAATATAACATAATAAAATAAAAAATATAACATAATATAATACAATATCAAGCATAATATAAGACCGAAATTAAACAAGAATACATAGAAGTCTAATAAGACTACATAAAAGACCAAAATTAAACAATAATATATAGAAGACCAATGAAACCTAATAGTTAATTGGACTTGCAGACTCAATAAGGTTGAGTCTGCAGACTCAAATAACTATTAAGTTTTATTGATCTTTTATGTATTCTTTTTTAATTTCGATCTTATATTATACTTGATATTGTATTATGTTATATTATATTAATACAAACGATATTATATTATATTTTATTTAAATTTAAAACTATTAAGAAAACTTATTGAAAATATTTTAAAAAGAATCAATATGAAGAGAAACAAAGAAAAAAGAAAAAATAAAAGAAGCCTGGAAGAAGAAAGAAAACAGCAAAACAAAGAACAAAGAACAAGCAAGAAAAAAATAATTAAAAATAAAAAAAATCAATAACGCCTTATTGCTTAGGAATTCCTTCCCAAAACTAGACCCTTTCAGTGTTATTTTTAAAAAAATGAGGTCATTGTCAGTAATAACCCCCAAATGTGACTCGCAAAGAATTCAAAGTCCCCAATAGTGGTTCGTAAAGTATTCAGTCGTGAAACGTGTGCATTAATTGAGGTTGAGTGAACGGAGTATTCTAGTCCCTTTAAAATTGAAAGATTTGGTATACCGTAAATGAATATAACTGAGTTATTACATTGTTACGGGATTGATAGATTTTATATTTTTTAAATTAAAGAGTTTAGTTGTAAAATTTTAAATAGAAGATATATTTATTTTAAAAGATTAATTTTTTTTTAACTTTTCAACATTTCAAAATAAAAAGTTTAGCATTTTATTTCGGGATGAAAGAAGGAATATTCTAGACTCACATTTTGGAGAATAGATAATTTTCTTAGTAGTTTGAAATTTGTTTCTTTGGCTCACTATGTACGGTTGGTATTCAACAATTGCCTCACCGCGTTTGATTCTTCATTTTTATCCGAAGTCTTGTTTCTTCGTTTCGAATTTTTGGTCATGCTTTTCAGAGTTTGGTAGGTGTTCTTTCAACCTTTAAAAATTCTGAAGCTTATAGGAGGAGGGATAATGGAGATCACACGAAATTCCTATGTGGGAGCTTTTGTTAGGTACGTGAGCATTATAATTAGAAAAATGTACTCGTAGAAATCTATTTGACGGATACAAATAACCCGAAGCCATAATACTATTCTTTTTGAAACTTCCAATACAAGGCACTCTATGACTATAACAACAACGAAAGAAAACTCTACCCCTTCACAACCAATTTTCTTGACTGCTTGTGGTTGATTTGAATTCCCCAAAAACCCACTTGTTTTCTACCCGGCGCCTTAGCGAATTGAAGTGAAACATCTCTATAATGACCAAAAGGACTAGATCGAGACTTTGAATACTCTCCTAATTGGAGGGGAAAAAGAAAAGAAACGTGAGAAATAAATAAAATAATCTTGATCCCTCTTGTCCCCTCCGCTTATCCCTTGAGTTGAGTTTTCATTTTCATTTTCATTTCTCATTTTTAGTTTGAGAAAAAAATAATTTTGTTCTTTAAGGCAAATTTTTCCAATCCGCTCCTCTTTTTCTTTCTTCTCTTTGCTTCCAATACTTTCAATCACGCGTGAACTGTGTTCACGATTTTTAATTTAAAATTTACACGAATAAAATATGAGTCCATTCAAACTCCAAAACTTGAATAATAGTAAAAGAAAATGATCTTGGTTTTTCTTCCTCCCCATGTTTCGGCTGGTCAAGATTTGCACAGAGTTTGGGGTCGGAGTCAGAAGGGCTCTGCTATGGTGGAAAGATTTGAAAGTCAAAAGGAGGGCGAGAAGCAAAGTCAAAATATAACCAAAAAAAAAAAAAAAGGGAGAGACCGGACGGGGCATCAGGCTTCCACTTTTCAAACTCACAGCCTCCTCCTGCGGCCAACTCCGACCACCGGCTAAAATCCACCTCAGGTTCCACGTGCTCATCCACAAATTTCGGCCGAAAGTAGTGGAACACACCGGAGGTCGGTCCATGCTCTATCCCGGCTAAGAATCATCGTAAAATCCTTGCTTCCTCAGTGAAATTTATTGCAATATATTATTTGTCAAATTCACTTCCAGAAGGCTAACAATATATTATTTCAAGTCAGCAAGATTCTGAAAACAAGATGGGTGTATTTTGAAACCTGACGCGCATTTTAACAAAGCGGCCATACATCCTTTCTCTTGGATTCGGATGCACCGCAAACTGAATTAAATTATAAAACTTTCAATTGCTCTGCTTTGACCTTTATCATCTTCTTTGATTTTCACTGCTTCCTCCATAAATTTAATGGGATGGTCTCCGTGCTCGTGCGAAAGAAGAAGAAGAGAAACCAATCAGCTCCTTAATTACTATTGTTAACTTTGATCTATCTTGTCGTATAATTCTAGCTGATCTGCGTCCTCCTTTTATCAAGCGTGGGACGATGTTAGAACAAGGGCCCCATCGGAGAATAAGAATCCACTTTCCCGGGTATGTATCACGTTTTTTCTTTCCTAGCTTTTTCATGATTATGGTGTTGAGTCAGAAATCCAACTTGTGTAGTGCAGATTGTGAAAATTCCTCTGAATTTAGTGGAGTACGATTTCCGGTTAAAGCAAATCGAATTGTCCCCTTTCATAAAGATGGAAATTCTCTTTCATCTTTGGAGGAGGGATTGGATTAGGAATTTTCACAAACATTACACATGCGGGCCGCGCACCGTCTTAAACTGTGCAAAAATATCCGTCCCAGAAACGGACATACAAGTACAAATGGATGAAAGATGATTTCCTCTTCATCATATGATAATGCTAAAAGTGCGTTGGCTTATCTTCATTATATTGCTGAAAGAGTGTTGTTCTCCTGAGAGAGTGACGGTTTTATTCAAAAGGAACAAAATGAAGAAATGAACATTTACATGTTGGAAACGAGTTTAAAGTTTCTAAGAGTCATAAAATTATAAGAAAGAAAAAGAATGTATCTCAACTCTATTGCCTTTTTTCTTGCAAGGCTAAAGAACTCCTCATCTAATCTAAGGCCTCCATCACTGGTCCTGCCCCTATATTAGTTTTTATTTTTTTTACCCGCTTTCTCTTGGATCTTGCATAAGATCTTCAATATCCTTTTCTCATGATTTCTTGAATTCCCTGTTTTTGTACATTTTATCTTAACATCTCCTTTGCTACCAGGAGGTTCTTTTTTATTTAATATTTGGGCATTGGTTCTTTAATTTTTGAAACGCACCCCTTTCTTGGTTTCCTTAGATGTTCTTATTTTCACTAACAATATTGTCTTTTCAAGTCAAGTTTACTTAGTATAATCAATGGTTTGATTTCGTATGGAACAAAGTACCACAAACTCTAGGAAGAACCAAAGTTCCTGCGTGGAGATGGAACAATTTCTTCATTATTCATTCCGGTCCAATCCGAAAAAGCTTGGAGTTTAGTCTCATTTCTATTCTTCTTGCCTCTCGCGCTTCTCCCAATTTTAGAGCTCAGAGCTACCGTACATTCGTCTTGTCATGATTCCAGTAGAAATTTTTTACTCTCCTCCCTCACATTCTGCCGATCCAACTCAAGTTCTTCCATCAAAATAAATGGTGGAGTTTGATTTTAATATTTTTATTTTAAATTTTATAAAAATTAAATTATTTATAATAAAAAATTTTAAATTTTAGATTTAAAATTTTAAATTTTATTTTAAAATAAAGTATTATTATCCAATCCCACCAGCTTTCCCTGCCAAGCAAATGATTAAGCCAAAAATTCCATCACTAACTAAGCCCAAAATTCTTTTGAGAAATGGGTTTGACCTCTTGGGTTCGAATAGTAAGACTTAAATTTTGGGTTCGAATAATCTCCTTGTATCTTTATTTACTAATTATTAGGAAAAACAAATATTGGGAAATAAAAACAAAAACAGGGAGGAGAAAGGATGAAGAAAAGGGTTTTCCCGGCGAGAAGTCTCTAAATTTTTGGCCTTTACACGTGTTAAAAGACTACTGGTTGGATCTACCAATCCAAAGGGCGCCGGCATTGAGAACTTGAAGAATCCTCGACTGAATGCCAACCGGTCTTTAACTCTTAAACCCCTACACCCCGTTCCCCTCCAGGGCTTCTAACCCGACTGAAACCCCAAATGGATTGGCAATCTACTTGTTCTTTGCTCCGTAATCATGCACCACCCGTTGCAATTTCTCCATATCAAGCTCATATAGTGAGTGATTTCAATTTATCATTGTAAAGATTTCAGGCTTAATTAGCTAAAAATGATTAATGTCTTCTATTTCCTGTTTGTTTAAGTCTAAAGTGACCCCATTTTCTGTAAACAAACGTCAATTTTTTAGGCTTTCCCTTTATGTTCGTCCCTGAGGAATCTCTATCAGGGCCACGTTGGATTGGCAAGACAAAATATTTGGATTCGAGATGACCAGAAACGTATGCTTTCTCTGTTTTCCTTTTCGTTCCCCCCCTTCCCCCAGTTTATGTTCCAATGGAATTTGTACTTAGCCATAGCATATTTTTTACTGTGCTTTTTTCCCCCACTTTTGGGAATGGGGTTTTTCGGTTCAGTGAAATGGACATTGAAGAGCAGGGTGATAGTGTCTGCTCATAACTCTAGCCAATTGGGAAATTTGAATTTTTCAAGAAGGGATATCAGAGATGTTCGTCAAGATGCGTATGGTGGATCAGAACCATTTCGAGGTAAACCGGGTTCTGTTTCATTCCTGGGGCTAACTCACCAATCAGTTGAAGAAAGTAAACTGGTATCAGCACCTTTTGAGGAAAGTAAGGGATCACTTATCTGGGTTTTGGCCCCTGCTGCTTTGATTTCGTCCTTAGTTCTCCCAAGATTCTTCATTGGTGATGCTATTGATGAGTTGTTTAATAATGAGGTTCTATCAGGTATTATTTTTTTAAATTCTGATTTTTGATAGGTGTATTTTTATCAATTCTTCTTTAGCTTGGAAATAATCCTAAAGACAGGATGGATAAAGATTTTTTTCCTCATATTTATGAAGTCGTAATTTGTTGTTGGTTGCACAATCATAAATTCTAACTGAATCGATAAGGAAACTACACAATTTGTTCTCTGTCTGATGTATCACTCACTGGATTATAGTGGCATGTTACTTACTACTTTAGTGTGCACACATCACATTACAAATGATGATGAATTTGATTGATGCAATAACCTCTCTGAACTTTATAGAACTTTCATCCAATGACTCCATTACCTTCATTATCTCCAATCCAAAATTATTTTTTGTTGATGAGGGAGTAAAGGCAAAATTGTAAGTTGGAAGGCTGAAATGTTTAACTAATGCAGTATACATCTATATAACAAATTTCTTCTGTTCCACATGTACAAATTGTTATCTAATGCAGTAGATTTAATAGGTTATAAATTTCTCCCTGGCATATTCTTTTGTATTTGTTGAAAAAACTTGGTTCTTGTGAGTATATCAAGTTTCTGCCTAAGCAGTTAACTCTATCTGGAAGGGGGATTATTAGATGATGTTCTCAAAGAAGATTGAATTGGCTACCATATACCGCTGCATCTTTCGAATTGAATTAATACAACAAGAACAAAAATTCATTCTTCACAATGTTCACATTCATTGGAAGAAAAATAATTGATCTTTTCAAATGGTCTTTGTTATATTAAGCTTCCTATGGTTTAAGACCTCCTATGGTTTAAGACGACTACCATGGTTAGATATTTGATGCAGTTTGGAAATTGATCCAAAGGTTTATGTTGAGGAATTGTTGTAGAACTTTTGCAAGTTTTGGCTTCTTTCTCAGAGGCCTTTTTATATTAGCTGTAAATTGCCCTTGGAAGAATAGAGATCTTTACCTTCACATTTTCTGAACTTTATTTAACTATTATTGTTCTTGGTGAAAAGAGTTCCTTATGAAGTCTCTTTTTGAATTATTTTGCAGAAATTGTTTCTACATTCTTTTCTGAAATCATGTTTTACATTGGACTTGCTACATTTTTTCGCATAACCGACCATGTTCAAAGGCCATATCTGCAATTTAGTGCAAAGAGGTGGAGCCTCATAACAGGGCTCAGAGGATACTTGACGTCTGCATTCTTTACAGCGGGGTTTAAGATTTTTGCTCCTCTTTTTGTGGTCTATGTCACCTGGCCTGTTCTTGGCTTACCTGCTTTGGTGTCAGTGGCTCCGTTCTTAGTTGGCTGTTTGATTCAATATGCATTTGAGAAGCGTCTTGAGAGTCGTGGATCCTCCTCTTGGCCCCTTGTCCCAATTCTTTTTGAGGTATGTAAAAGTTGTAGTTAGTCATTCGAATTCTTTACTTGAAATAGGGTTTTGAGGCCTGCCAAGACTGTTCTACAGGTTTACAGGATATATCAGTTGACAAGAGCTGCCAATTTTATTGCAAGATTAATGCCTTCCATGAAGGGGGTGCCTGTAACCCAACAACTCTTAGAAAGGAATGCTGCATCAGTTTCTATGATCGTGACTATCCAAATCCTGGGGTTATTCTGCCTTTGGTCATTGTTAACATTTCTCCTGAGACTCTTTCCTTCCAGACCGGTTGCAGAGAATTATTGAAGAAAGTTAAAGAGTTATATTATGGTCCGAAACCTTTTGTCCAGCATCAGATCACGTTCCCTTACAACGACAGTCACCAGGATACTAGATACAAGAGGATGATACTAACAGTTGTTAGATTTCCCTTCAACATCCCAAGCTCAGTTGGTTCTATCATCATCAGGAAATCTCAAATACAAATCGAGCAAAATGTTTATGTAAAATTGAGGAGAAAAAATTTATGTGGTATAATGTTAGGGGATGAGAACGGGTTCCTTTTTCTCTCTTTATAGTGGAGGCGTAATCTTGTGGTATTCGTTGCTTAACAGCACTTGCTATGTGTGTATACAGGTGCCCTACGCGCCAGTAGCGGCCGGCTAGGACATGAACATCCAAATTCTGAGACTCGATCTTTAGTACATCTTCTTGTATTTTTTTAATGCATTATTAATTATACTATTTAATATTTAAAATTTGTCTTTTGAAGAGTTTATGTTATTTGATTTAGATATATGAATGAAGCTTTCATATTTTGAAGCTTAGCACAGAATGTAACGTATTGAAGTGTATTAGAGGATTCTAACCCTTTTGCAGTTTTATTTCTACAATTGCATTGTCACTATAATTGGTAAGCTACTTTTTACTGGATTGCTTCAGCAAAGAGGGCGAAGTTAAGTCTGAATTGATGACAGTACTATGGTCACCACTTGGAGCCCTTTCAGAACAGTTTTTAACTCTTTTTTCTTTTTATTTTTTGGCATGCCATATACTGTTGAAAAGGAAAAGGTTGCACGTTAAAAATTTGTTAGAAGCCTTAAGAAAACATTTTGTCGGAAATTCCATAGAAAAATTTATTAGAAATCCTGTGGCACTATGCATTACCTGACAAAAGGAACTATGAACATCTTCGGGTTGAGAAATGCAAATGAATACTATTCGTTGATGTTGAGGAGTATATTCTCTGGAGAAATAGATACGGTCGATTCTTCTAGTATTGCTGTCTGTTGTGCTTCTCAAATTGGACGGACCACAGACTCTTCTACGTTCTCGTCGCTAATTAATCTGTTTGGAGCCCGGAATATTATGCTTTTCCCTTTCAAAGTTACTTCTTCACTTTCAAAATATGTAACATAAAATTTTTTATACGAGTATTAAAATTTTAGTAAAATTTTTAATAAATATCTAAAATATATCTATTTTTAAAATAAAAATTCTTAATCAGTATGTTAAAGTCAATTTTAATCTTAAAAATTGACATTTATGATAGTTGGTTAGAAAATTAATATTTTTTTTAAAAAATAAAAATATTTAAATAGTTGGTTAGAGATGAGAGAAAACTTAAAAATAAAGTATTTATATAGAAAGAGCAACTTATATTTTGAAATAAATAAAAGTAAAAATTATGATATATATTTTGAAATAGAGGGAAAAATATTTGTTAAAAGTGTCTTCTTTCTTTCTTAAAGTTGTTTCAAGTTATATTTGTTATTCTTACAGTAAAACAATCACATATGACTCTCATCCTAATTTTATCTTTTTTAAATAAAAATTCATTTTAGTTCTACATTTAATAATCTTAAAAAGTACTCCATATGTTTTAAAGTATAAAACCTTTTAGCTTTCTTCTCCTTTCTTTTCTTAAAGTGTTTTAAAACTCATTTTTCTAACGTTACTATTACTATAAATATATTTTAAACTTTTTATCATATTAATAGAATTAGTTAAGGATATAATATAAACAATATTAGTTATTTTTTATTTCTTAAAATAGATGGAGTATATATATATATATATATATATATATATTTACGCTCCGTCACACTTATTAACTAGGAGTTACTTGTACATTATCTTTTCATTGTATGCTAATAAATTTTTAATTTGTGTATCTTATGTTAAATTGACAAGTAATTTAAAATGAAAATATTCCATTCATTTTAAAATATAAGATTTATTTTACTATTTTTTAAAAAATTTTGACATTTTTAAAAATTTTAAAAATTATTTTTCTAAACTTATATTAGTAAAATTAATTAATGATATAATATGAAAAAGATTATTTATTTTCTTATATTTTAATTTATATAAAAAATATTAAAAATTTTATATTTTGAAACGAAATGAAATGAGTAATACTTATTTAACATTTCACTTTTACTTTAAAAAATAAGTATTTGTTGTACTCATTGTGATAATAGCTTTGAAGTATTTGAGTTATTGTATTTGGATTGAATTTATTGAGAAATTCAATACAAAATTTTCTCTTAATCCTTTAACCGTTCGTACTTTGAACTGAGCTGTCTAACAGACACAGTGCATTATGGAATGATTACTCTGGTCACGTTACGAAACCCTTTCTATGAATATGCCGACGAGCCAAATGTGCTGACCAATAGAATTACCCGTAAAGATGCCGTGCGCCACGAGGTCGGTTCACAGCATTAGACGGGCATTCTCATGCAACGCGAAAAAATAAAATTCCACGGTCAATGTGGAACAGCCGAAAACTCGGCTACTGAAACCATCCTCCCCATGAAAAGTGAAGAAAGAGAGAAAATGCTCATGCCGCTAAGAGACAATTATAGCTAATATACCACGAATCTTCTGCGTCTTCCGTCGCTTCTGTATATATTTCCACCACCAAAGCAAGCCCTGTTCATAGTTCTTGGAATTCAACCAGCTTTCAACAACTTCCATGGCGGCGACAAGATTGTTCCGCACGTCTAGACCTTTGGCTCTGGGTCATGACCATTGTAATTCTTTCCCTAGTTCTTGCAATTTTTCTTCAATGTCGTGTAGGCCTGAGGAATTGATGAGGTGTTCTAGCAAGGGAGGTCACGCTGCAGAGACTTTACCCACTAGGCATGGGCATGGTGGTGAGATCAGGAAAGCTATAGAAGCGAAGGCGTCGGTTTTAACTTCAGAGTGTGTGTTAACGTCGGAGACGAAAACTGACAAAGGGTTGGACTTGGGTTTGCTATTAGCAACTGTTAGAGATGTTTTGCTGAGGAGGTTAAATGAGGTTAAAAGAAGACGACCCCGGAAGTTGTATGTGCAAACGTTCCTTGAAAAGGTATTCCAATTCTTGAAAATATCCCCTCTCTCTCTCTTAATTGCTGTTGGAAAATGCATAAGGATTTCCTTCTGTTCTCAACTATTATATATATATACAGCCATTTTTAACTTGGTAAAGCTATACATGTTTTGCAGGGAATAATGGATTGCAGATTCTTCACATTGCTTGCAGTCGCAGGATCTTTACTTGGTTCATTGTTGTGCTATGTCGAGGTACTTATAACTTGCGGTTCTTTCAAAACTGATTTTTATCTTTCTTTTTTGTGTATTCCTCTTATTAAAAGCATTGTCTTTCACTCCTCAGCATATAAAAGGTTGTTAACTTACGGATTTGCAGGGCTGTTTCTTGATACTAGAGTCATATTTCCAATATTTTCATGCTCTATCTCAAGGATCGGGGCACGGACATCTAGTGCAACTTTTAATTGAAGCAGTTGGTAAAATCTTTCTCCTTCTCTCTGTTTACTTGAATTTCATCCTTTTTTCCTCTCAGTTCCATATGAGTTACAACTTTCAAGGACCTACTTAACAAGAAAGTTAAACTGAAAATTTTCTTCAGATATGTTTCTCGTGGCAACTGCAATGCTGGTCTTTGGTATGGGGTTGCATGTGTTGTTTGTGGGATCATATGATCTTAGAAACAAGAAGTCATCACCAGAGCATCAACTGTCAAACCGTCTCAAGGTTCATCCACTTTTTTCCGATAACTATCCTAACATAATCTGCAGAATGTTTAGTGGAGTCTCTTGTCTTGTTCTTCTTCTGATGACTAAATTTGTTGTTCAGACACTTCCATCACGCTTTGGAATGAACGCCATAATGCAAGCCAAAGCGAAAATCGGGCACGCTGTGATAATGACTCTTCAAGTGGGAGTGTTGGAGAAGTTCAGCAGCATACCGCTCGTTACAGGCTTCGACCTTGCTTGCTTCGCCGGAGCTGTTTTTGCTTCTTCCGCTTGTATATTCCTCCTGTCCAAAATTCCCATCGCTCCTGTGGCAGACGGATAGGTGGTTGGCCGAAGTTCAAGCTTTTCCTGTATCACTAACCAGAGGGAAAATACTCTTCGTTTCATGAGTTTGCTGCTGCTCGTAGAGTAGAACACTACAATCGGAAGAAGAAAAGCCTTGCAGCTGCAGTCTGCATTACGCTTGAGCAAGCGTATGCTGTAACTCCTCCAAGAAAGTTGTCCATACAGGACAGAAAAGCATAAACGCAGCTTAGGCAAACATTTTGATTTTTCTTTTAGTTCTGCAGAAATCTGATTAAACTAGGATTTCTTGATAATAAATTATTTTTTATTCCTTTTTCAAGTTTATTACAGAAAAGGGATGCATGTTTTTCTTTCTTGTAAATTGTAGCCTTTCATGCAGTCTCGAAGGCCAGGACGAACTCCCTCTGCAGTTTTCAGTAGTTACGATTTTCAATTGGTCCTGAACTTCACCTAAATGCAAATGTTCATTAAGTAATAAACGTTCAAAAAATCCCCCTAGTAAAGTTCTGGCATTTTTCAAGCCAAATTTTCTTCCCTTCCACCGCCAATTTTCACGACCGGAGCTTTCTGGTTTCAATTGAGTTTCACCTTAAATCTTGACAAACATGAAATTTAGACCAATTATGGAACCACACATGAAAATGTACGTTAGAATATGCCCAGAGCAGAGGTTTCATAGATTTTTGCACAGATGAAATTGTAAGACAACTACAGGAAGAATTGTAAAGAGTTCATGATTCATTTAGTTTAGAACGTGAAATCACTACATCAGAATGATTCAGTTGAATACACCTTTCTCTATACAAATCAACAAAAGGAAGGAAGAAAGGATCCAATCAGACTAAAATGAACAGAAGAGGAATAAAATTACATCTTGTGACAAAATGATACAAACAAGAGCTATATTTGATCCGCGGTTGTAAGGCAACTATGCTCATTGATGAATCAAACTAAAGGTCCAAGAGATAGATATGACTACTGTAAACACAACTCTGGACCCCAAAAAGAGTTGATCTTAACAGAAGAAGCCGCAATCCTACATTGTCGCCAAGAGATCTCCCATTTCAGCAGCCGATGGGATAGTCTCAGAAGGGTAAATCTTAGCAACAAGTTGTGCAAAACTGTCATACTTGTCCAGGAACTCCTTCTGCAAAAGTAAATGTTATGGTTTCTAGACAACGGAAAAAGGTATATTTGATGCATTACAGAAAATTATCTATTTTGTCGCCCAATAGGTAAAAAGAGAAAGATCTCAGCCCCTTGTGTCCGCACAGGCAGCTCGATGGAATTGGAATAGAAGAGGAGAACCAGCTTTATCAAAAATTAATTGTTGGTTTCTTTTACATCATTGTTATGTTAATTTACTCTTTAAGAGGCACTGTTGTAGTCAGAGAAAACACTTCCTACAGAAGGTAGTCCCAAAACCCTATAACTTCTATAGGATTGATCTTTCTGCCTTTTGTTTCATATCTAACTCTTCTACAGTCAAAACCTGTAAATGTAATTTTGCTTTCGCAATATTTAATAGACAGTCAATAATTAGGTAACTCCAATAAGATATAAAATACCTTGCATTTATCCCATAACGAAGGCAGCAACTCCTCTGAAGTCAAGTTCTTTTGCAATTTTTTATACATCGCACCAATGGACTTATCAACCTATACAAACAAAAATGCTGCAAGTAAATGACACTAATTTAAACAACACATTCCAAAGATTTTATTAACAGACTCACCCCAGACAAGCTCACTTTTACCACCTTCCGGAGATCCATTTTTGACAATCCAAGCTGGAAAGGAATCTAAAATTGCAGACACCATCAGACCATAAGCGTTGAGATCTCAAAGCATCATCACATAGATGTTATTTAACTTTAGGTTTATATTTTTACTTGTAATGACAAATCACAAAAGGGTTTCCTTCTGATTTACTTCAGTCGAACAACAAACACATCCTATCAAAAAACTCGGTCAATCTTGATATTTTTGCAGTTGATGTCAAAGTATTAAAACACTGAGAACAAATTCACAAAAAAGACCCTATAGGACATGTTTAGGCAAGACCCCACAGGCCATACACAACATTCAGCAGTAATAGTCAACTACATAATAACTTCAAGGAAAGAATACGAACACACATAATCTACTCCCCTCCCCAGTGGTTTAAGAAAAGATAGCACAGAGGAGGTCTTCTCGCAATTGAAGAAATATAAGGCACCAAGTAAAAGGGATTCTATGATTTCCTTTGTAACTAACCTCTTCTGGTGTAATTGTGTACATTAAGTCCTCAATTCTTCGAGCAAATTGGAACAATCGCTCAAATTGCTGCAACAAGACCCATCCAAATGATTTAGGGCACATATTCACATTGTTAAAGATTGACCAAAGAGGAGAGAAAAGAAGACATATATGAAATTTGAAAGTTGGATTACTCACATAGTAAATGATAGTACTTATAAAGCGCGTGCAAGCTTGCTCATATGATTCACTGGCTTGGTGGTAAAATTTGGCCAAAGTTGGGACAATATTTGCAAGGTCATATAGACTGCAAGGAAGTAATTTCAGTCCGCATGCGAAATTTACTGCCAATTTTAAAAGAAAAAGTGCTGCTTCTCTACTCTGCAGTTACCAAGTCATAAGATAAGCTAAGCTATGTTTCTGCAGGAGTATGTGTATGTCAGGTACCTATTTTGAAATGCAGCATAGTTTTCCAATAGCAAAATATCTGAATATTTTGGGTCTGCCTGAGCAATTTTGTCCAAAGTCACAAACATTATTGTAACCTGTTAAGCCATTTTCCAATATCTATTAATTTGCAATGCTACACAAAAATAAGGAAATAATGGAGATATTATCGAAAAGTGGGTATAATTACGCAACAAGCGATAAAATGAATGTAGCAGAGCTTAACATATCTAAGATGACCAAAAAGGGAAAGAAAACAAGATAAGAGGAACTGCCAATTGGAGAGTCTCACGTCCCTGTTATTTTCTAGTTATGATTAGTTTGGGATGTTGAATGCCCAACACTGTCATATTATTTGGGGTTTGACCACCCCTATATAACTATGCCTCGATATCTTCTAATTATTTGGCAATCAGATAAAAATCAAAACATGAGAAACAATACTGTGTTGGAAGACTCACAAATTTTGTGTATGCTTGATCAACCAAATCCCTGGATTGCCCTTGGATATACTGTTCCATACGAGTTGCAAGAGTGGCAAACCTGTCGTAAATGGATATTAACTTCTTCGAAGAGTAACATGATAAATTTTTAAGCGCTGTACATGCAAAAACTGAACTACAATCTGTATGCACAAAATTCTCAGAGCTGGTTTTAGAAGCCATGGAGTTTGAGCTGGAGCAAGGCAAAATACAACGGATGTATACTTGAGGAAATAATTAGACATACATCTATTTAAACTAAAAAACAAAAGGAAAACCCAATTTATCCTTAAAATTTGAGAATGCAGACTTGTACAACATCACAAACATGAGCGTAGAATATTTATTTGCTACATATAGCAGAATTTTAGTACATGGAACCCATATCATGGGAAAATGCAGGTTCTTCTCAATCTAAACTATGAACGTGATTCTCCAAGTAATATTAATCTACCTGACGACAAAACGTAAAGAAGATTAATTTAGTATTCAGTAATCTATCTAAATCATTCGGAAATTCATACGTTGGAAAATCTTAAAGAAGTATGACCTCAAAGTCCAGCCTACCTTGGTATATATGACAAGATTCCAACCTGCCGGACATTTCTCTCATTTCTTTCAATCTGATGACAAGCCCCCTCAACAAACTACAGCATATTTTACAAAACGAGTGGTTCAAAAGCACACCTAAAAGATTGAAAATGTACAGACTCAAGAAAAAGAGTGCTGGACTTACTCGGCCAAATTGCGTGGATATCCTAGATTCTAGATCATCCAATAAGAGCCGTACAAAACCTGCTGCATCAGCTTTTTGACCAGAAATATACTTTTCTGTGATTCCATGCATAGATATGCAGCGCAGAGGATCAATCTTATATGCCCAGTCCACAACAGCATAAAAGTCTTCCTAAAGATTCAACGCACAAGGAAGAAAACGTTTAGGAAGCAACACCACTAAAAGAAACATAAGATGCAAATACTCATGCCTTAATGTATAATATATTGCAGCCAAACATCCACGTAAAAATGCATTAAAATATCTCAAAACTGTGCATCAAATTCAGTAAACTTTCAACACCCTGTAAATGAATGATGCAGAAGTTCAGCAATTGGTGTAATAACAGATAGAATAATATGAATCATAAAATTACTTGTATGCCATCCAGCAAATCACGAAGTGATTCATTTAATGCCTCCAGCTCTCCAGTACTTTTAATAACTGCATAAGAACAAAAATAGCTTTAAAGTTCAAAATAGAAGTTTAGAATGAGCAGTGAAAATGAGAAGACTTACCAGCTTTGTTGTCATTGTCATCAATGTCCAGTATGCCTAAGTCATCCTCATTGGCATCATCATCATCAACTGACGCACCTTTATTTCCATTTACACCTCCTGGTGGAACAAGTGCAGGAACTTCAAAGCACATGAAGTGTGCAAAAAAGGAACTCTGCAGTTCAAGCACTGATTAAGTTTGGCTACAAAGAAGACGTACCATGACAGTGATAAAGAGAAAAGAGAGAGTGAAGAATGAATATAAAAGGACATCAACCTCATCCACAAGGAGCGGAATGAATATAGTCAGCATCTTAGCATATGCTTCAGAAACAGTTGAGGTGTCTGCATTATTGACATTTTGAGTGGAGCCTGCAGCACCTTCAAGCCATACGGTTGGATTTCTCGATGCTTTAGTACTAGCACGAAGCTCATTAGCAAATTCACGAGCCTGTAAAGGAAATAAAAATTTTGAATTCCGTATTTCAAAGACATACCGACACTATTACAAAACGTTTATATATATTCACCTAGTGAAACCTGATTTCCCTTGTAGGAATTAATTACTTTGCACATGAATACATAATAGAGAGAAGGAATTACAAGATGCATGCAAAAGAGGAATCATTTTCTGACCTCACGGCGCAAAAGTAAATTAAGGGAGCTGCAGTAAGCTTTCCTGAGCGAACCAAGGCAATTTTTGTCTAGACTCTGCCAAGCAGAGAACAATGAAGCATAGACTAAATTTAGGACAAAAAAAATTAAAGCAACCAAGAACAATTCATTCTTTAGACCTTTAGGTGCTGCAAAAGACGAGCATATGTCCTGCACTTGTAACGCAAGTCAGCATGATCAGGCCTCTTCAACTGTCCACGCTGTTAATCAAAGTGAGCAGCAAATTTAGGATTCTCATCCAAAACTAATTACCATTAACTAAAAGGACAAGAAAAAAAAAATCCCAGCAGAGTACCTGAGAGAAATAACTTTTATCACTTATCATGAAATCCACCAAACTAGCAAAATAGTTTCCCAAGAACTCAGATGCTCTCCGAACAAAAGTTGTTTTTAACTTTTCAAGTTCTGCCTGCTTTTCTCTTACCTGTTAAAGAGTTTGAACCATAAACTCATAAGAGAATTAGATTTGCCATTTATTTTCAAACTCCATTACATTCACCTGTAAACATAAAAATCCTTATAACACTGCACAAATTTTCTACGATCAAATGCACTTTCATTACTTTGTGATACCAAAAGCTCGACGATTGCTATGTTATTACAATGAGAACCCAGTCCCTCTCTATAGTTTCTTTTCCATTTTTTTAAAAAGCACAAACGCATGGATTGCTCGGATTATTATGCCTAAACATTTTTGGATGAATATAATTGAGGTAAAATTTCCAAGAGTCATAAGCCAAGGTACTAATGTTATAAGCAGCTACTTTAGTAACTGTATGTACCATGTAGGCATCAACACCCAATGACCCAAATCATTTTTTTATGTTCTGTATAGAATCATCTCCTATTCCTTCAAAAATTCTATAATTGAACCCTTTTCATTCAGTATCTCTGCACTGAGAGCTGCACTACTGAAAATCAGGAAACTTTGATGAGAGTTCATGCACAGCCCAAAAAAGAAAAAAAAGCATTTGTACTTCTTCAATCTCCTAGCTGATAACCTAATAACCCAGGCCACTGCTTTGAGAATAACCATTAAAATCAGCATCATGTGCCGCAATTCAATTATTAATAATTTTTACTAAGCGAAGAAGCAGTTGCAAGAGAATGGTAAAACAGTTTACATACAGCACGTATGTTTGCATAGACGGGATCCAAGTTAGGCACTTCAAGGCTCCGTAAAGCATTTGCCAGCCATTCGCATGCTTCAATATTTTGAAGCATTCGGGCCTCATCAAATGAACCACCTGTTAGACATGCTGCATGCTATAACAAAAAAGCCATTTTCAATAGAACTAATTAAAATATGATCAGAAATACAAAATGAAAAAATAAAAAACACGTATTGCACAAAAATACCAAAATTTAATGCAAAGTACCTCAGAAGGGATACGCAATCTCTCAATAAGCTTATCAAGCTCCTCAATTAGCGATTTATTGTTTACAGAATGCATTTCCAGCTTGTTATTGCGAGTTTCTATCTGCATATGACAAGAAAACACAGTCAGGTAGCAATTCAGGTATTATTAATCAACTTTAGAACATATTGACTTTGCAACACGTAAATGATACACCACTGTAAGTTAACACTGAAGATTATGATTGGGACAGCAATGTCTACTCAGATACAATTAATGTTCCGACATACTTCAAGATTCATTCCAGGAAGTATTCATCTCTCAATATGCCATCAACACACTTCATAAGATGAAATATCAACCATAAATCAACACAAACTGAGTACCCGTAAAACAATAATCAACAAAAAGTTACAGAGAGCAATCAAGCAGACATTCACCATAAGAAAACACATCTAAGAAATTAAGAGAGAAGATAAAAGAAGGGCTCATGGAGATAGGGGACAAACATTTCGAGACCACAGAAAAATTTGAAGAGATACGCACCGATTCAATATCCTCCCTCATATGTCTGAGTTTAATGTTAAATATGCCCAACCACTCATCCATGTCCTCAACACAATTAGTGGCTGACTCAAGACCTTGCAATACCTGCAGCAACAGACACAACTATTGGATGACTCAAATAGTAGCTATCAATAAGTTTAGTTTCTACCATAAGTATTGGGGCACCATTTCCTAGAAACCAAAGTCTGAGCAGTTTTAAAGTGTGTCAAATCCAATGAATAGTCATAGAATGAATTAGCCTAAGATGCCTTGCTCAGGCAGAGCAACTTTCATTATAGTCTTGAGTGCAAACTGGAAGTTGTAAATACTAGACAAGAAAGGATAAAATCATGCTATAAATGATAGGTTCCTACCATCTTTCTTTAAAAAAAAAAAATGAAAAGCTATATAGGGAGATATGTATGTGAACGTGTATATATACCTTTGTGCATATGTCTTTTCATAATACAAAGCTCATACTTATAGAGGGAATATGACCGTGTGACACAAAAAAGGTAAGTAAATGCTGCTAGACCCATAGGCTAACTCATGGAATTTAGAAATTCAATGGAAAGATAACCTCATCTATTAAAGGCTCGTTTTCCAGAATAGCATGCACATTTGCTGCTTCCAAAGCTTGAAGCTCTCGCTTTAGTCTCTCAGAAAATGCCTCTGCTTCACCAATGCCCATGACATAGCTGCAAATGATGCGTCCATTTAAAAAGGAAAATTGTTTAGTAAGATGGTTAGAAACATTTCTTAACTAATAGCAAGTGCAGGATGCCAATCAGGTAGCTCGCATCTCCGCAATTTAAGTCCAAGAGAATTGTAAGTAAATATAACAAGGAAGCATCCTGAAGGCCAACAGTGAGACATTAAAAAATTAATAGGAAGAACTGATTCCAATATGCCTCAACACCTAAGCAGAAAAAAATCATCTTGACGCTCGTCGCCAGATAGCCCAAAGTTGCTGCACACATGATCAGATAAGCTCTTTTCTATTCTCTTTAATTGTTACAGTAGGTTAATTATCTACAGAATAAATATAGTAAATGACTTCTTATAAGAAGCAGAAACAAATTGATTGATAAACAACAAGAAATTATTGCTTTTAAAGTATAACACATTAAAAAATTTTAGAGAAAAGTGAAGAAGATAAAAGTACATACGTGCCTAAAAGAGCCTCCATATCCTCCTCCTCTGCTTGAGAAACAAGCTCTCTCTCAACAGTCACTTTCATGTCACCTTCTGCTATGACAGCTTCAAGAGGTCCATCTTGAACATTCACTCTTTGCTTAGAGATGGTGGGTGTATTTTCCTGGATTTAATCAACAGATATCAATAGACTTCAAGAGATCAGGTTGAGAATCCCATGCCAAGGAAACTAATACAGAATAACTAACCTAAGCATTAAAATAGACAATCCTCTTTTTTTCACAAAACAAAATGGAAATTGAATTCTGAGATAATCATATTTAAAAGCAATATATAGATCAACATATTGGTGTGCCATTATATCTATTTAGTGGCATCGATTGGTGTTGCCAAATAAAATGGTATCTTTTAACCAGGCATATTTGCTTTGCAAGATATTTTACTATAGACACAAACTGACAAATGAAAAAGCAAAAATAAAAGAACCAAGCCACATTCTCCATCATATCTTCTCAATTTTATCGGACAAATGTATTCAATTTAGTCTTGAGAGTGAAGGATAAGGGATAGACCACAAATAAAAGCAAGATAAAAATACATATTCAAATCCAAAGTAGAATAAATACAACCTAACTATGAGCCAGATATGTTGCCTATCCTGGAAAATGACACAAACAACAAAGCTTTTCATGAACAAACAAACTTCATAAATACTACAGAAAAGGAAAGGGAAAACAGAAAAAAGGCCTAGGTTTCTTCTGGAGCACTAGGACATCCAATGCACCTTAGCCCAAAGAGCCATCTCCACCACATCTATGCCAACAACTTTGGGTAGACGACCCAAGACATCTTTGCAGATGTTTAAGATGCACAGGAGAAGCCGATTCCTACAACAAATGAAAATGTTAAGGACAAAAACAAAACACTATAGTTTAGACTAGAATAGTACTTGAGAATAGATGCTAATGAACAGATGTTTGCACACGGAGCACTTCATGACATACCTATCATCAACGTTACGCATGGTCCATTGAGGTGGACTAACTGTCTGACTCCTAAGGTTGTCAAAACCCTAAATGAACAAGGTCAATCCAAGTAAGTTTAGTACTGTTTCTAATACAAAAAGACCTCCAAAACAACTAATATTGAAAATAATTGTGCACTGTCCTAGATTTAAGCAATGAAAAATACCAGCATGAATGTACATCCACTTGGATCATTTGTTACAACCTCCACCTTCGAAAGATGCTTCAGCTTGTAGAGTTTGGCTGGCTACAGATTCAACAGGTTTCTTATCAGCTAAAATGCTGAAACATGGACTTCACCCAAAACACAAACCAACATTCTGATTAATGGTTATTTCTTTATTGTCTGGGAGTTCACTCTATGTTTACAACCTTACCAACTATGAGTTGGTTATAAGGACCTCATGAGTTCCTTATCCCCCACCCAAAGACCTAGAAATGTAAATACATCATAACTAAGACTTGTATATAAATGCAATTCAGAAATCAGATGAGTTACACAATGGGTGCCATTCCTTAAACAAATAGCTTCACTTGGCTGCCCCCAATTTTCCTGTTACTGAAATCTTCAGGAAAATAATAATAACAATCTAAAAATTTGTTGTATTTGACCTAAATAAATGAGAATTCAGACACGCTGGTTCTCATAGTTTGTTCAATATTGAAGCATTTTCCTTCTGTTGGTTTTCAGGAGGTTTTTAGGAGGCATCTAAAGAAAGTATACAAAACTTCAAAATTTTTGCCAAATTAAAATGCAAACTGTATTTATCCAATTGACACTTCTCAGCTGTAATTTTGAGGATGGAATTAGAGAAAGAAAGAAAGAAAGAAGAAGAAAATAACATTACCTCAAGAACTCCGCCATTGGAATACTTTAAGACACGAAGAAATGCTTTAGTCCGCTGAGCTTTTGCTTTTGCTGGGGGAAATATCAGATGAGATCCACTGAGCATCTCAACAAAATTGATAACAGGAATTCTCATGTAGAATTGAGGTCAAATGTTCCATATAGATAAAATAACTGAGACAGCCATTTATAATGCACAGATTAATGGTTTACAGGTAGTTGGAAGTGCATTAGAAAATAGAGTACAATATATCTAAACAGGGGGGGAAAAGGCCAATATTCTCCTCTATTTCTTATACCAAAAATGAGAATGTTTTACAAGATCAGCGAGGTAACAGAACATCAAAAGCATTTGAGTGTAAACAATCTTCTGATGGCTCCAATGCATCCCTTGGAAGAGGTCCTCTATTAGCAACTTATAGAGAGGGCAAACAAATTCTAAAAGTTCAAAGAAGTTGATGAAGGAAGAGTAAAAGAAATCCCAACCATAGTCCCTATCCTGTAGAGCAAATAGATGTATGATCATATATAACCTACCATTCTACATATGTAACTCGAGTATTCCATTTTAATATTCATATTCTATAAATCAAAATTCATATAGACTATGCAATCTTTCCTTTTCAATATATACTTGCTTTTATAGACAGAGTAACTTCCTTTCATCATGTTCCATGAATTATATCTTCAAAGAAATGACAAAATTTGCATTAAATCATTGATTATTTCTTATAAGTTGTTGAGCAATTGTTCTGAACTACCATATCAAAATAATAATTTCCATTACCAACATTTGTTTGACAAGAATAATTTCAGTTTATCTGTGCTGTTGGTCATCTACCTACTTGAATAACATAAAGGACTGCGACTACAAGCTAAGTGTGCCAACTCAAAACACATTTTCTGGAAATTGCCATTCCTAGTCATAATACTAGCTTCAAGTTCAGAATGGCATGTATTTGATATACAAGGGCAATATGAAAGAGGCATCAGACATTCATCAAGTCATAGTCCCGAGACAAATATAGCCCAGTCTTATCACTTTTCAGCTTCTTAATTGCACAGAAGATGCACCAACATAACTGTTACTCTCTAAGCAATCATATTAGAGAGGAAAAAGCATTCTTCACTACATGTGCAGCATGTTTGTTCTTGTGGACAACTCGGCCACCTAAACTACCATCATCTTAATGCAAAAGTCACTCATTTTTCATCTTTTGTCGTAGCCTTCTCCAATCCAATATACAAGCTTAACCACGACCCAAACTGTAAAACCTCTCTCAACTATCTGCCAATAGCTTGTCAACAGATTCTGCATTCAAACAGCAACCCTGCCCCTTAAAATTCTTAGTCTACATAACAAAGATATCAGCGGCTAGAAACTTGCGATCAAGCAGTGGCACTCCCACCAGACACCAGCCACGCAAAGAAGCGATCTTTTAAGTTAGCATTTGCTCTATTTTCTAACCCCCCTTAACATAATCCTTATTCACCGACAATTATGAGAATAGTACTCTAGATCAGGTTCTGATTTGGTATGGACGTCAAAATTATGTATTAAGTCTTAAACCATCAAAGTTTGAAAGAATGGTGAAAGAAGAGGAAGAACTGATGAGTGCCTCTTTTTCGGCTTCTGGCAACAATGACACCATAAATACACAAATCAACAACTACAAATCCAAATTCAACTAGAGAAGATAATTCAACGAGCTGCGAAATTTCTACATTCCTGGAATTAAACAAGAAACGTGAAATGCAAAATGCAACTGCGGGAATTGTGGACATACTGGAAATGGCAAGAACCCTAGGTTTCGCCATCTGACCGCGGCCCAATTTGCCCGATTTGCCCCAGGTACCATGGCTCTTAGCCACTCGGATTGACATCACAACCTTCTGTTTGGTTCCTTCAATGGCAGCTTCGCAAGCTCTCCGGAGCTCCTCGTCGTCGGCGCTCGACTTCGCCATGATTGCAAAGAATTCACCTCGCGTTCGTCTGAAATCTCCTTTTCCACAACACTCAGGTGAAATACAGGAGGAAAGATCTTCTGAAAATCAACAGAAATTTCTCGCGTTTAACTCGTGAATAGGAAAGTTCGCCCGTTTACCTAGCTGAAACACGGGTCGGATCAACGGCTTTTTGCCATTTGGATTTGGTTCTATTTAAAATTTAATATCGGTCCCTATACTTTTTAGATTGCATCCATTTTTGACCCTTGTGGTTTCCTTTATCCTTTATTTACCTTTTTATCTTTTCATCCGCGGGGGTAGGACTTCGGAGAGACGTGGGAGAGCCGGAGAGGGGAAAGTTCATCGAAAATTTCCATACCCCTGATGGTGAAATGTGCTTTTTATTTATTTAGTTAATAAATAAAAATATTTTGAATTTAATATTTATTATTATATAAAATGTATATTTCTTCTCTCTCTCTATAACAGTGGAAAATTTATTTTTTTAACAAAAAAAGAAAAAAGAATTACACTGTGTGCAGAAAAATATTTATAAAAGCATTTTGAAGGGAAATAGAAATCAATAAATTAAAATCAATTATGATAACGGCTATAATTATCTCTAAATTTGCTTGCATCTCTAACCTTCTTCCAATTCAAATCAGTCGCGTTGGCCTCCTTTAAAATTGTTTACATGCTTAGGTATTATTAGGGGGACTTTCTTCCACGTCAGGGAAGGATAGAAAAGGAGAAAAAAAAAATCGAAACAGAAATAGTCGTCTCAGCCCGGTATGATCTGCGATCGATTAGGGAACTCCAAGTGCAGCTTTATATGATAAGTTGAGTTTAGTTTCTCTGCCTGGGCAAAAACTGCAAGGCCACGGGCAAAAGCAAAAGACCCTGTTCCACCAACAACAATGAGTTCATCTTTCTCCTTCTGGACTACATCTTTGGCCTGGATGCTAAGACTGCCGGAGTATTCTCGCGTATCGAAGGTGAGGTAAATAATGTTGAAAGCCGATTGCGCGAAGTTTTGTATAGGAATGATGAAGCCTTGGGCTTTGCCGACCACCTTAGAAGTGTTCTCAGGTCCCTCTGTGAGTGTGCGGTGGAAAACCAAGGCTCCTGCATTAGAGGGAGCCACCGGATGCGTGTGAGAGCCACCCACTTGGGGTTGCTGGATATACAGTGACAGTGCCAACCACGGCCGGGAGTTTCTCCCTGCAGTTTGATGTGGTATCGGAGAGAATAGAGCCAATACTACCACTGCAACTACTGCTAAAAAAACTGCAGTGCAGAATATGATCCTTGGCAGCATAATTATCCGAAGAGATCTTCGTTTGAATGTCAGCGATGGATTTGTATTTGCATATGCTTCAATTATGGGTTGCTTTAATACAGTTTTTATCAGTGTTTCAGCTAATGTTTTGGCAAACTAACCCACCTTTAATATCCCCACCTAATCCTCTGAATCATCATCCTGAAGTAGAGCCAGAGGAACCATTGATTTTGAGGTAAAAACACCCTATCGCAGCCAAATGCTTACAGCAGATCAGTTTGAAATTGCTCATATTGGTCTGTTTACCAAGATACACTTCGGCGGACATCACTGAGAGAATGAATTCGATTTTGCACAAATTCATTCTCGCTGCTTTGCCAACGAGATGCAAAGACCACAATAATGACTGTGTCAGTGAGTGCTTTTAGTCACTGGAAAAAAAAAAAAGCTCAAATACATTTGCAGTATAAGAATAACAGGATTCTGGTAAGCTTCGAACTTCTTCAGATTTCAGGATTCCACTTTGCTACTGAATCTCACAGCCTAGGCAGAATGTTGATACGTTATACTTTTACAGAAGTTATGAGTGCAAAGAATTAGAATGGCAGATGATGAATCACAGATAACAAATTATCCGTTAATATCCGCCAAAGAATGATTACAGATGGGCTTTCTTCTCCAAAATTCAGAAGAATAGTGAAACCCCCAAATAACACTAGGAATACGGGAAAATGAATTGAAGAATCAATTCAGAGGTTTAGCCTTGCGTATGTGGCCCATGCTGTTAACAATATCTTTACGCGTACAAACAGGAAACATATTTATGTCCTTCAACTCTTTGAATCGCCAGAGAACATATGGAAAGCTCAATTGGTCACGAGAAGTGAAACGAACTACCTCATTAAACCAGAGACACATGAAGAGGTTCGTCAATTTTGTATGGCGCCTCACAATTATGGAAGCCTCAGCCAGAGCTGTACAAATGTAGTGAAAATTTCGATAATTAGTTAAGCCAACATTGGGCAGCAATTATTTGGTAAATGCAGAGGGTCTACTGTAAGCAATGACGACAGGTTGGATAAGAAGACACTCCGGTAGACTCACCAATTCCAGAAATGCACATATTTTCTGATGAATAAAACAAATGTCACGCAACTCCTATATTATCTTATTAAAATTGTGTGACTAAACACAATTGGCTTATTCTGATACTGTGAGTTTCAACATTAGCAACGTTGTTTAAAGAAGCTTAAAACAAGTAGAAGGGTCTATAGCAATACCTTTCTTCCCATTGAATCTCTTGTCTTCTGGAAGGCCATCCTTGCGGTATTGAGTTAGTTGAACCTCCACCTCTTCTGGTGTTGCTTTATTCTTTTTTACCACAGCCTTTGCCTCATCATACACACTACTGCGAGCACCATGTTCTGAAATGGCAAGTACAGAATTTGTACGCCATAGAAGGGCTTCCAACATTCCCAAAGGGTCCCTCCTCAACTGGGACTTTGAGTCTATCCAAATGGAGTATCTAGAATTTGGAAAGAGCCGATGGGGAAGCATCTGATCACATCAGAGATGAAATATAACCTGAGGTGGTATGTAAGGTTTACTAAAACCAAATAATTCTACTTGTTCACAGGCCGGGTATTTTAAGCAAGAGACTCAGAGAGATAAGGTAGTGATATGGAATCAGAAGTCCATAGTAGTGCAAATAAACACCAGAAATTGTGGGATCACCAGATTCTCATTCTTCCTTCTCAGCAAGGAAAGAAAATTTTTAATTTCATTTTTTCCCCTTGAATAATATGAAGCAGATCAAATTTGCACAAGCACAGCAAGCCAATCAAAAGAGATTACAAATCACAGAAAACTGCCAGAAGAACAAACAGTTCCATACCTTTGGGATTTTTCCATTTAATCTTTGGTCTCTGAAAGGTAAATCCCTAACAATTATAATGCGCCAATTCCCAATATAATGGCTTTCACCAACTTTATTCCCTTCTGCCTCTTGTGTACCAAGAGTAACTTCGTCCCAAAATGCTACAAAGCATACCTGTATCAGTCAAAAAACTATAAGGATGTTGAAGGAAAATTGAAACTGAAAACATAGACTAAGGAGAACTTGGCTTCTGACATGACAACCTTCTGAAGTGATTTCTTTGACATCCCTATGGGTTGGTAGAGATCATCTCCACCACCAAATGCGCAGGTGGATACCACCACTTCACACTTTTGCATATAGATTTTATCTTCTTCAGAAATCCTAAATCCACCTTTGTCACTGTAAAAACCGCAGTGAACCGCTGCTGTTTCATTTATCTGCTTACAGGAAAAAGATATTGTGACAAACCAACATAAGCAAATACACCAGCACTTCAAGTAAGCATAAAACCAGTTAGGGCACAAATCAAAGTAAGTCATCTTCTGCTTACTTTAAGGTTTTGACTTGTATGAACTACCATTGCATTAAAGGTTTGGACTTGTATCATATGTAAGACTGAATCTACTAATATCATGTATGTGATTACACATGGTAACATGTAAGTAAAAGAGGGATGCAGCTTACACCTTAAAACATTGCTCTCTCTGCTCGAGAGTTTGGTATCCTGTGAATAAATTAAATCTTAGGCCTTCAAAATGCTGTTCAGTAATTGTGGAATTCTCTTCTACATAAGGTGTATCGTTGTCTGTTATATATACCACCTTCTTAAAGGGCTTAGTAGATTCTTTCTCCACAGGGAGAACTAGATGCTCTAGTTCTTCAGGAGGTAGGAGCTTCAAGCAACCTGAAAAAATTTCAGGAAAATACTTCATGAATAATAATACTATCAACATAGATTTGTAAAGCAAGCAACAGATAGTATTGAAGTATCTTCTACACCAAATTGACCATGACCCTTTTTCTTCTAAAGATGCAGATACAGAGAAGAGCACAAAAATATATACATTTGACCAGCACATTGCCTCATTTAGAGAATTTTGATCTCTGACATATACTGTAACTCAATTATAGTACCTCTAATAACCAGAATACCAAGGAATGCCATAGACCAGATAAACAACTCACCAAATACTGCTGTTAGCGTATCCTTTCCACCAGAAACAGTAAACCCCTCATATATAAACATAAATTCAATCAAAAATGAAAATAACAGAAATCATCAAAGGCTAAATTGAAAAGTATAAACATGAGAATAAACACAATGCAATAGAGAATTGTCAAAACCATACATGAAATAGTTACCTACATGATAGCCTAAGGCAATAGACAAAAATCAAAAGCAAATTATAGTTTCCAAGAATTGGGATTGAATTATAAGGTCTCAGGCCCTAGAGTTAAGGATTTAACTGCAACAATAAGAGGATAAAACTAAACAAGAGCTTCATTCAGTCGCACAGAAAATAATTCCCTGCGGAAAATTGCAAAGCACACAAGATAATGAATACGCCAATAAAGATTCCATTTTCTTTTAAATTATAGGGTTAATTCTTCCACTAAAATTAAACTCCGCAGAGGAAAAGCAAAGAATTTGGAGCTAATTTATCTGCCACAGGGGGGAATAAGAGAATTAAGGGAAAATAAATACAAAAAGATACTAACTTTACAGTAACACCGAAGATAAAGTAATGAGCGACAAATTTCAATCATAACTAAACCTTATAAAATGTACTTATGCACATATAAGAGAAGTAATTAGCACAAGAAATGTGAACCAAAAACAAATATTTTTGATCGAGGCTCACGTTGTCTAACGCCACCAACGACTCGGGTCATGGGATCCAGACGATTCAAATTCCCCGGCGGCTTCTTGTCCAAATGATGCAATGGCTTCTTCTGAGTGACAGTTTCAGAGGTTTTGCTGAGCGGATTCGGTTTCACGCCGAGACGGTAGATTTCGAAGACTAAAAGGGCAGCAGCAGGAAGAAAGAGTAGAACCGGCCACCACTTGAGGAGCTGTTTTATAACCTCCCGAGAAATCTCCGTCTTGCCTCGGAGCCCAAACTTTCTGCGCTTCCTTCTGACTCTGGGTCTTAATTTCCCTGCCAGCTCATCGCCGGAGTCGTCAGAGACTGCAATTGAGACGTTGCTGTTGTGCATTGAGGCTGATAATTGCTATACAGGTGGCGATGCGGTCGATGACAACGGAGTTGATCAGCTCAGTGTCGAGAATTTAAGTATCGGCGACCGCTATCATATTGGAACTCAAAAATCGTGGCCGGGATTTTGGATATGAATTTAAGCTGAAACGGGTTCAGATTTCGACAGCAAGAATCTGCATTCCCCTTTTGGAAAATAACAATTCAAGTTTCGCGGTTTTATACTTCTCATTATTTCCCCATCACTAATAAAAACTCCCACAGAGCACATACGTAGGTATAGTTTCTTTTTCTTTTCTTTGCAGTGCTCTTCTGTTACACAATGAAAAGAAATGTAAAAATTCTTTTTTGCCCTTCAAAAATAATTCTCTTCCATATATAATTAAATAAAAATATCTCTCATCAAACAATAAATTTTTACCGAATGATATCCCATTCACCCAATGTAAAAAAAAAAACAATCTCTATAATATATAAATCTTTTTTTATTTGATACAACCCTCATATATAAACATATCTCTAGTTTTCTTTATATTTTGAGTTAAAAAAATGACATTAAGAAATATTATTAAGCTATTAAAGAAGAAAAAAATCGAATGCTCTGATTCACGATTATCTGGATTAATCTCCCATGAAAAATTAAAATACGAATTTCTCTTGTATAGTAGCATTCTAATGCATTATCAAACCGCTAATTTTGTTAGCAAAAACCGTGAATCCCTCCATTTCAAGTTGTTTGAATGGTCACATTTTCGTCCCTTACTGTTCCCTAATGAATTTCACTTTCTTCAAATGATGATGCTTCTCAATCGACATTTTCACCAATTTTCTCATTGATTCTTGAGACTGAAACTAAATTCCCAAAACAAGGAAATTTATTGTATAATAATATACATAAGAATCTATTAACATCATCAGGTATACCTTCTGCTACACTGCAAAATGATGAACCATCCTAAATAACACATGGTCAACTAGTTTTAGTCATTTCTAACATAGTATTGTAAATATGTACATCTCTCAACCACGGCACCGCATTAGCCTTGAAAACCTGAAAAAGTAGCAAGTAATTCTTAATTATTGGAGTAATTAGCCATTAAACTGAGATTTAACAGGAAAAATGCACAGCTTATCCACTATGTAGACCTTGTCCAAGGTCATGTGTTGTGCATATTGCAATACCGGAAAAAAGGAAAAGTAAAATATCCACTGCAAGAATTGTTGAAGAAAAACCCATATAGAAAGTGTCAGCAAACATCGGATATAATCGAAGTACATATACCCATGTTTCTCTCAACAGTGTTCTTTTCCTCTATTCCTTTCTTTGCTGATCAGTGCTCGGACAACATTCAATTAACAAAGAAACATGAATACTGAAATGTCAATTTCACCAGCAGCTACTCAAAAGCAAAGATCAAGTGGAAGTGCAGCTTTCTCCATTAGGGTTTTCTGCAAAGCAGGCCAACAGCTAAATGTATCCAAAAGCTCCATGAGGAGGAGGTCGACAGGATTGTTTTTTTTTTTTTTTTAAATGGGTGAGGTTGACGGGGTTCTGCATATACTTTAATTGCCCATACTGTGCAACGTACACAAATTAGCAGTCATCAGTTGACCCTTTATCTTCTTTCAAGTAAGCTATGACAAAGAACAAAGACATGATATGTAATGGATTTAAGTTAAAAGATTTTTTGTTCAAGGAACAGACAGTTGGCATGTATATATACCATCTGTCACGGGATACTTTTAGGAAGTTCTGATGCTTTCTCCACACCCTTTGACCTATATGGGGCTATATTATGAGTAGTTTGCTGGAGGGAACCCAATAAATCATTCTCAATGCAGTTGTACCTACAAATTACCCAGAGAAAGTAATCAGTTTAGCATTTATGCAAAACCTGTTCTGTCTGCTTCAGCCACATATCATAAGGAGGAGCTGAAAAGGGGTTCATCTGTCACTCCAAGGAAGTCATTTGAATGAGATTACCTTGTTTTAGACCTTCCAAATTTACATTTTCCTTCTAACAAAATGCATAAGAATAGGCAAATATGAATCATGGAGATACATTTTTTGAGTTCTTCCAGTACTTGATGAGTATGTTAACTCCTCAGGCCATCTTTGGTTCCACTTTGTATATATCTTGGATTAAAGATGGCCCATTGGAATGCATATATATGGACTATATGTATTCTATATGAACTCAAACTGAAAACCCTTCTAATGCACTCTCGACAATTATCACTTAAATTTCAGGAGGCTTACATTTTTCTGCAGAAGTTGTCAGTGACACCACAGAGAGCAATAATCTTCATTCTTGTCTCCATAACCTTATCTTCAATATAATCAGCAAAAGGCTCTTCTAGAAACAATGAAAGTCTTTCAATATTGGTTTCAAATTGCTGCTGCTGGTCCTCAAAAAGATTCTGCTTTATTTCCCTTTCTTTTTGTGTCATTTCATTGATAAATAGCTCAGAACCAAACATGTAATATGCAAAAGGATAAGAATAGGAGAGGATCTGCCTCGATCTGAAAAGTCTGTAAAATCCATTGGTCACCCAGCTGAAATCTCTTGATTCCAATTCCTTAGCTTCCAAGGCTGCTATTTTGGCTTGCAATTTCTCCTTCATATTTGCCTCAAGCATCAAAGAATCTGTGTGAGCTTTAAACCTGTTAAAATAGTGAGAATAGCGCCAGAGTTCCTTTCTAGCATGCTCAGTTTTCTCCAGTTCATCTTCTTTGTACCTGCCACAAGTATGACCTTCAATACTATACCACGTGTGTCGAGAACCAGTAGCTCCACCACAAAGCCAACTGCAAAAACATAGGGAAGACAAGATAAGTTTAGCAAATGCATTAACCTTGACAAAAAGACAAAGCATTGTATGATGAAGACCAATTAAAATATTAAGCACAATTTTGTAGAATAGAATCTTTGCAGCACTACACAAATGAATCTAATTTCCATGCTACGGGAAAAAGAAGAGCATGCTTGAGTAGAAAGGGCATGCTTTGGTTACTAACAATTCAATGAATATGGATTAACGAAAAGGCTCCTAAACTCAAGCTGAGAGAACAAACAACCTGAAAAAAAAAAACAAGTGTACAAAATACTGAAACCATTTGCTGGAGACCAGAAACTGCACATTGAGTCAAGCAGATCTTGCACCTCCAAGATCCATTGAACAAGTGCAACATATAAATGAAGCACAACAACTGCTTAAATGTAAAATAAATAAATGATAAGAATGCAGAAAAAGTTCATCGAAATTTGAAATCCAGAAAAACATCCTCCAAGATTGCACATACAGGACTTCCAAATACAGAAAATAAAATGACTTTATTCTTCAAAAGAAAATTCAAGAATTGGGTGGATTGGGTTATGATTCAAAGAAAATCTTTCCAGGTAAATATTGCTGAATATTAAAAGGACAGCCTACACATTTTTATTTTTTTTTTTACCCAGACAGCTAAAATGATGTACGAACGCATTTCATCCTTAACACCAACAAAAAGTAAAGAAGAAAACTCACCAAAATGGTTGTCCACAAACGCAATACACTAAATTGCATCCTCCATTTTTCTCCACACATTTATGACATTTTGGGCAATACTTAGTATTGACTGTAATCCAATTCACTGTCTCTGATTCATCTTGGCACTTCTTCTCCCAAAGCTTCCACATAAGACACGAACAAGGTGAGTGAGCTTCAGATGAGCAGCTAAAACAGAACTGTAGACCACAAGCACATTCGACCTCACAATACTCGTCATCCTCAACACGAATAGCATTTCCACAATGAGGAACACTAGGGCACCATTTTACCCTCTTGTTATCCTCAATATATGATTCCAGGAGAAAACGGTCAAACTTTTCTACTAGGTCAGGATCCCTTGCACCTACTAGATTTCTGATCTTTTCTTCATCACAAATAGCATAGCACTTGTAGGCCATGCAAGTAATGTGTCTACTCTGGCCCTCATTTATCTTCACAATGAAATGCTCTGCCCAACCTTTACAAAGAAAAGAAAGGGACTACTTATAGATTTTGCTACAAAAATGTTACTGGTAGTGTCATTAGAAAAAACAACCAGATAATTAATACAAAAGGTTTACATTAAACATTAACGTGTGATTCCAACACCCCTTGTAAGAATTCTTCATAGTGGAATTTCAATAAAGACCGAAAATTTGATGAAAGAGAGCTGAACAACACAAACCACTGGACAAATAATGCCTTTTTTTTTACTTAACATCTATGTCAGTTCAAATGCCACAAGAAACATAACAATAGTTGTAATAGGTAAATAATAGCTGTTCAGATTTTATTCATCTAGAAATAAAAACGAAAATCAAAGTTAACCACATATTTCCAATCCAATCTCAAACTCTAGTTGAGCAAATCAAGAGTGTAGCTGAAATAACTTATTTCTCTTGTCAGTATTTGTGCTTACAAAAATCAATAAATGTAATTCCAAAAGCACGTTCAATAAATGAAAGTTGAAAAGCAAGTTGAAGCTTTTTAGTTTTCAGAAAACAAAGAAAGAAAAAAGAAAAAGATTCACGCTTTGATTATCTCAGCAAAGGACTAAGCAAGTTCTTGTGACCCAATCACAAAATGGAGGTTTGAATAGTTTGGTTCTTATTCCATTCCCAGTTTTCCGCACTCAGCTGAAATCTCAATTAAGAAAACCAACTAATAAATCACCACATCATCTAAAAGCTCAATCTGATTGTAAGAAATGCAAATTTATGTATTTGGATACTTCAGGTTGTTCCATCATGTGAAGGTTGCATTCTTTCGAATAGGCTGAGGTCTCAATAAGAGGTTGCAAGAATCAAACCTAGCACCTTTGTCTGCTTAGTGAATTACAACCTCATCCTACAAAGTGTGGTTAAGCGAGCATAGCTTTATATTCCCACTATTTATCAGAATATTAGCGTGTTCAGTAGTACTTACAGGCCATCTTATACAAATATCAGACTAACCATCTAACTCAAGGAGCTGATAAGGTCAGCCACCAGCATTGAGACAATAGTATGAAAATTATGTTATCAAGCAATGGATCCATTAAGATTTGTATGGTGCCCTTATCATTTATGTAACTTTCATCCAGTTCTATAAATGAAAATGAATCTTGATGTAACGAAACCAGAGAAGATCTTCAAGAAAGATTCTCACATTTGTCGCAAAAGCAATGGCCACAATCCATTGTTGTGGATTCAGTATCAGGGACTTCGTCAAAGCAGATTTGACAAGTTACTTCAGCTAAAGACTGACAGGAAGACTGAGTTTTGCTGCCATCAACTGATAACCCTGCTTCTGCATATAACCATTCCTTGCCCCTCTCTACAAACACTGCAAAAACCCTGTCAGCATCCCAACGATAATGAATAAGCAGGATCCGTGCATGATGCTCCTTCAGTGACAACAAGTCCATTACTCTTTGCAAGTCTTCTTTCTGTAGAAAAATGGCAGAAAGTTCATTTTTAATCATTAGTAACTTGTCAAGTTATTGGAAGTATAGTAGATGTCCAGGAGATAGTGTCTCGCCTGTGCAGCCATAAGAGATTCTTTCCTGATCACCTGCACGAACCAGAGGCAATAAAGTAATTAATGCCCATTTCTCTCTCTTTCCCTGAACGAAAAAGAAAAAAAAGAATTCACAGACAAGGACAAGAAGAGATTGCGCTGGACGCAAGCGCGAACAGCAGAAAGCAAACTAACTCTTCCGGAATTCAGGTTTTCAAAATGGAATTAAGAAGAATAACGACTAAATTCAACAAATTCCAATTACCATTTTCATGCAAACAAGTAGAAAACTTCACTTCTTTGACCAAAATAGACGTCCACAACACAAAAAGGTCAGCACTATGGCATGTTGCACATTCATGCTCGACTGAGTCGCAATTCATCAATCAACAAACTTTAATCCAAAAAATTCACTCATGGACAATCAAAAAAACCTTTCTTCCGCAATTCTCTTAACATAAAAAGCAAGCTTCTGGTGATCATCAGGATTAAACAACTCCTGGAGGAAAAACCGAACAAAGAGAAGCAAAGACCACAACTTTAAAACCCTTCACCCCTGTTGAAATTGCCAAGAGAACAGAGGAGAGCCAGAGAAGGAAAAGAAAAGCTATAAAACCCAAAACCCAAACAGAAGAATCAGTCCATCAAACTAATACCAGCCCAGTACTTATAAAAAGAAAATTTGTCTCTTTTTTCCCTCTAAACAGGAAAAGCGAAAAGCTTTTATCGCTGAACAGAAAACTCGCAAATTAATTATCCACATTAATACTACCTTACAGGAGGGAGCATCGCCTCGAGACAAAGAGTAGTCTATCTCGTCCTCGGGTTCTTGAAAATCATCAAGAGAACCATCGTCATCATCGTCGTAAAGTCCATTATAGTATTCATCATCACTGCTTCCGTCGAAGTAATCCTCCATTCCACTCCACAAATATCAATGATCAAAATTCTTGAACAGCAATCTTTTGGTTTGGTTTAAGAAACTCCTTTCACATTGTAAAGTTGAAAAACCAAAAAAAAAACTAATACAACCAAAAAAGGAAAAACGCAGGAGAAGATGAGAGGTGCCACAGACCCAAAGATTTCTTTTGATTAAGGGGTTGTTTTCTTCGTTGCTTTGGCCTTCTCGTAAAGGAAATATGAAATTGGGAAAGCAGAATGTGGATTTAGATTGTGAAGGGAAATTCACAGTGATTGCCTGTTTCTTCGAAACTCTGCATCTAGTCCTCTGCTCGCCAGAATTCTTTCGTCAAATATATTTATTTTTGTTTTCTTTTGCCCTTTTTGGAAAGTTCGCTTTAACAGAATTCATAAGTGACGGCGAAGAGCTCGAGTTCTTCGCCGTCATCCTTAACGCCGTTTGGTTTTCTTTCTCCGTTTTTGCACTGTCTTTTGTTTTTTAGTGTATTTAAATTAATTTTTTAATTAAATTATATTAAAAATTATAAAAATAAATAATTAACAATAGAATGAGTTTTTCTCAACCAAAAAAAAACGTCGCAGCATATTAATCAAATTTATTTTTGTATTACTTAAAATCATATTATTCTTTATGGCAAAACCATATTCAAAATAAAGAATGAATACAAAGTCAAACCATTTACTAGACTCAAATTTTCTTAAAAATACACTTCAAGCTCTTCGTAGAAGGCCAAAAAAGGACGAAGGCGTTCAAATAAATGGTTATGATATACAACAATGTCAACTTTTCTTTAAAAGAAATTTAATAATAAAGGCATGCAACAATGTCCCTGGCAGTGTTAATCAGTTCCTCCCAAATCCAAGTATGTTTTCTTCGACTTGAATCAATCGTCTCTCGTCCCCTCAACACACTCTAACCCTGTTTATCTAGCCGAAAATTCGAAGACTTGGACAGCCAATTGGTCTGAACTGTGGTAACACCATGTGCCCTCCTAGTAAAATAGAGGAGGAATTAAATCAATCATCTATAATTCCTACTCCCCATCGTTTGATTCGACTCTCCGCTTGGCCAGCCTGAAATTTCATGATTAGGAAAAGCCAATTAGGTCCGAGAGACATCCAAAAAACATAGACCGAATATGAAGGAAGGCTAAACATTGTAAAAGTACGGTGCGATATACTGACCTCTTTTGGTCAGTTTGTGAGTGCAGTAATTACTAATAAGAAGGAGAAATGTAACTGTTTGCATTCCATAACTCCAAAATGAGCTGTGAAGCCTAGAAGAATGCCAGCAGGCAAACCGACAATGCAATAGCAACCAAAGTTAATGTATGATATAAGAGATTGCCACCCAGCTCCGATAGCAACCCCCTGCAGATTAATGGATCACATATTCCTTAGGATTGGTTCAAAATTATTACTATAAACGTCTAAGAGAGCAATTAATATTTACCTGATAATACTGGTTGTATACTATAGAATTTTGCTGTGAATGCAAGCAAGCACGCAAGACTGGTAGTTTCATTTGCAACTGCTTCACTATATGTGAAGAGATATGGAAAATAATATCGAGTAGCTAATACCAAGACAGTAGAGAAAAGACTTATAAGAAACAATGTCAAAGTCACAACAACCACTGAAATCTTTGCCAATCGTGCGTTGCCAGCTCCAAGCTTATTTGATATTCTGACACTGCAAGTAGTCAACAGGACAAGAGACATTTTGTCTTTTTTCCATCCAACTACTTAATATCCATTGATTTATAGCGTGCATGAAAGAATGGGAATATCACCTTGCGGCAGCATTAAATCCGAAGTTAATCATTTCAAGCGATCCTTGTCTATTCATGCTGCAAAAGAAAGTTTGTGTAGATGTTAGGCCAAGTAGCCAGTGATTGTTTCTGATCGTTTGGGATTTTCACAGAACGATATCGGTTTGAAGTTGTGGGGTGCAGATAACATGCTTCCGAACACACAGAAGAAAACAAATAAATAAGTAGAATGATGGAGTTGATGATTACCAGATAGAAATAGCATCAACTGGAATTAGAGGATTAGGCAAACGAACTTCGAGCACTGTCATTATCATCAGGTACCGGAACTCCAAGCTTAAAAAAAAGATGCAGAAAAGAACATTGTAAGAAATTGGTAATTGACTAGGAACCAGACACACGCAGCTCTGATCCAACAACTATCAGAAGGAAGAATATATACCACAGCATAACGGCAGAGGCAAGAGAAAGCTTGACGAAACCAAACAAATCTTGAAAAGCAAGCCATGAGTATCCACTCCAAGCTCCATCAGATTTGGTGATGAAAATGCACAATAACTGCCCAAGTACTATGAGCCACCACGAGATATTCAAGGTGATTGCAGCTCCAACCAAGCCATAACGAAGCTTAAAAATGAACGACCAGCTAAAGAAAGTATGCAAGACGACAAACCTCTCCGGATACCCACGTCATTACAAAGAGTTTCCTTTGTGCTTGCAAGAATTTTTGTATAGGAAAGTTCAAGGCATATGCATATGGTTGGGGTATCATCCACAATGCAAATTTTCCTGCATCAAAAAGATTAAGTAAGAGTTTTATCTAAGTAAAGCTTAACTCATAGTCCCAAAAGTTCAAGCTTTATTATAGTTTTGCAAATGGGAACTCTTCGAATTACATTTTAAAGATTGGGATTCGTCTCACTGTATTCGTATGAAAAGTATGAAGATGTCTAAGTTTGGACATGAAGAAAACCAAGTGCAAAAGGATTTTTTTGAGTAATGTTTGATCAATAAATCATACTAATGCTCACCAGCAGCCTTAGAGATTCTAGTGGTCTCCCCAAAAAGATGGAGCACAGGAGGTGAGAAGATGTAAATAGGGAGCAGAATAGTGGCGGTGGTGAGCAGAATAAGCGTATAGGGGCTGCATGCCATGGCTCCGAAGGCAAGACCGGCAACCAAGGAGTTCTCGACGGAGACGGCGGCAAGTTTCAGTTCTCCGATAAGACCTGCAAAAATCTGGGCGATTGCACCCAACGAATACTGGAATGTAGAAGTAAGAATAACAGGCCAGCAATCTTCCATGGCTTCTTGGACTCAATGCCAAACACTTTAAAGAGGCCGAATGATTTCCCGTCATCTTCAAGGTGGTTTTCCGTCACCTTGGACTCAGAGCGGTGTTTGTGGAGAAGTGGCTCCAAACGGCTCTGCCTGGAGTAGATTTTGGGCTGATATTTATTTGGACGCTTGCCCTGCTGTTCTACCTCTGCTTTTCTTTTTGAGCACATGAATAACAAGAGCTCCTTTATTTATCCTTAACTTATATTGGGGTGTATTTGAATTATATTAGGGTGGAAAATTTTCTATTTTATAGTCCGTGAAAATAAATTATTTGTGAGAGAAGAAGTAAAATCTAATTGTATATTTGATTGAGTCAAATACTATCCAAATGAATAATTAGAATATGAAACGGAAGGAAAGGATAACAATATTTTTTTTCTTACTTTTCAAGCTAAAAGAAAATGGTTGAGATGATTTTTTTTTTCGTATCTGATCAAGGAAAAAGAAAAGAAAAAAATTACTAATGTTAAACAACTAGGGCAAGAGATCTTAGCATCTGCTTCTGTTCAATAATATGAGATTAAGTGGAATTTAAATTTAAGATTTTTTATTTTAAATGTTATAAAAATAAATTTTCAACCTATAAATTATTAAGAATTATTAATAATTTAACCAACAACAGACTGGTTCCGTTAGAATTATTTAAGTCCAATCTAGAAATTCATTTTCAAACCAAGAGGCACTAACTACAGAAGCCCAAATGTACTGAAGCAATTCTAGCCCAATCTAAGATATTCATGATTCATCACCTTCTCCCTTGGGTAAGATAAAACCGTGGATTGGCTCCGCAATCCCTCTCTCTCTAATTAGTACTACCTCCGAGTTGAAAACTCCCAAGGTTCATTGAGAATTGAAATATTACCAACTTAAGCATAAGTTTCTTTTTCATTTTATATATAAAATTGAAAAAAAAAATTTACTATTTGTAGAACAGAATTTACAGTACTATGAAAGAGCAAGATTCCAATTGAAAACAATAAACTTCACATTAATAGTTTTAGATGTTAGATATAAGTTTTACATTTGTATTTTTATTAAGTCACGAATCAATTAATGAAACTTACTATTTATATATTGTAAACTATATAATTGTCATAAAACTCACCGTTTCATATATGGATAGAAATAAAAATGATAAATTTGAACAACTATACAACAAGTTAAATCTTTATTGACTCACTAATTAATTAACAAAATCTACACCTTTATATCATGAAAATTACCAAACTTTTCATGAAACTTACTGTTTTATAAGAGGTTAAGATTCAAGTTAGAAAAAGTAAGTATCGTATTAAAATTAAAAAAATTCACTACTTAAATTGTAAGTTTTATTCTTTTAACTAATTATCTAATAAAATATATCATTGATTTCACGAAACTTATCATAGTTGTAATGAAATTTAAATATTTATAAAATGGTAATTGGTTTTGGGAGTCTATGCATCCAAAAGTCAAAGTTTTTATCTCACGAGGTATGGGTGTTCATTTGATTTTTCGGTTCGATTTAGGTGAGATAATTCGATTTTCGATTCGATTTTTTTAAAATTTTACAAAATCGAACCGAATCGAATTTTTTATAAAACCGAACCGAACCTAAATAATTCGGTTTGGTTCGGTTAGAAATCGAAATTGAAGAAAATAGAAAAAAATGCATTTCGATAATGCGTTCTTGAGATAATTTTATTTTAAAATATTAATTTTTAGTAAAGAACGTATTACCAAAATAAGTTCATATATAATTTTTTTAAAATTCAGTTTTTCGGTTTGAGAACAAAAACCGAAAACAATTTCATTCTAATCCGAAAAATCGAACCAAATATATTTCGATTCGATTTAATTCTGTTCGATTTTTCAGATTGTGCCAAATAATGAACACCCATACCACGAGCACGAGGTATTCAAAGAGCTTCAGGCAATTGCAAGCAGCCTTTTGAAGATTCAAGCCAACGAAGCATTGGAAGTTTCAACCCTTGAAAGGCTAAACTCCACTTGATGGAAGATCATTACATAAAGATAAGAAGAGGAAGTTTCCACATCAACTGTTTTACCAAGTATAAACATTATAAAGAAAACAACACATCAACCAAAATGCCCTCAAATTCGTACGAATGAGCTGTTTTTTTCTTCACATCTTTTATAAGACAAGTTAGATTTTTTTTTGTTCATTTAAGATAAATTATTTTAAACTCAGAGCAGTCTTCAAATTAAAGACTTAATATAAAGTCAACCTCTCTAAACCATTTACTCAACAGTAATTTTGTTAAGAATACAGCAAACTCTTCTTAGTGAGGCAAATCTTATTTAACTCTAGGGGAATACAGATGAACGTAAGCAAATAAATATTTTTGACAACAACAACAATGTCCCTGGCACTGTTTACCGGTTATTCCAATGTACATGCTGATGTACCACATGTGTGGTATTCGACTTGAACCAATCATCCGCCTTCCCCTCATCACTTTCCAACTCTGTTTATCCGGCCCGAAATTTGAAGACTTGAACCAACTGGTCTGAATTGTGGCACCGACGTATGCCTTCTAGAAAAATGGAGGAGAAATCAATCATCTGCAATTCCCCCACCCCACTGTCTGATTCGACTCTTCGCTTGGCCAGCCTGAAATTTCATGATTAGGAAAAGCCAATTAGTAGCCGTGAAACACTCCTCCAGAAAACAAAGACTGAATATGAAGAAAGGGTAAACATTGTAAAAGTATAGTATGATATACTGACCTCTTTCTGCCAGTTTGTGAGTGCAGTGATTACTATTAAGATTATAGTCTGCAAGCAAATGCCACCAATCATCCCTCCCCAAACTCCCTGCAGATCAAATATACAACAGATCAAAGCCTTCAACTGAGTAATCTTTTCCTTTAGACAGTAAATAGACTCGTATATAAAGGGATCTCTTTCATTCATTGGTCGAATGGTACCAGATATCTTTGGGGGACAAATTAACATCATTCCATCAGAGGGATGGAAGAAATCTTATACTTAAAAGCGTTGATGTCCAATGTAGCATAAGAAAGGAAAATAGTTGTTTGCCCACCATTACTCCCAGATGAGCCTTGAAGCCTAGCAGAATGCCAGCAGGCAGACCCACAATGTAATAGCAGCCCACGTTAATGTATGCTATAAGAGATTGCCACCCAGCTCCAATAGCAACCCCTGCAGATTAATGAATCTCACGTTCCTTCAGATTTCTTTAAAATTATTATTGTTAACATAAGAACTGCATGCTGCAATTTACAATTACCTGATAATACTGGTTGTACACTGTTTAACACTACTGTAAATGCAAGCAAGTATGCAAGTCTGGTAGTCTCTTTTGCAACTGCTTCACTTGTTGTGAAAATATGGGGAAAATAATCTCGTGAAGCTATTACGACCAACATAAAGAAAATACCAATGAGAAGCGAAGTCAAAGTGACCACAACTACTGAAATTTTTGCCACCCGTGCGTTGCCAGCTCCAAGCTCGTTCGATACTCTTACACTGTAGGCAGTCACAGAATAAGAGATTTTATTTTCCATTTCAAATACTCTGAAGTGCAGAGTGCACAAAAGAATTTGTATTTACACCTTGCGGCTGCATTAAATCCAATGCTAATCATTACAAGCCAGCCTTGTATATTCATACTGCAAAAGAACTTTCCAAAGATGTTAGGCCAAATAGCTCCAGTCATTGTTCTGATCTCTTGAGATTTTCAAACCAAAATATGGATTTGAAGTTGTGGTGTGCAAACAAATGAGTGAGTAGAACGATAATTGAAGATTACCAGATAGAAATGGCATCAACTGGAATCAGAGGATTTGGCAAACGACCTACGATTACTATTATTATCATCAGGTACCAGAACTCCAAGCTTCAAAAAAGCGTAGAAAAGGACATTTAACAAGTTGGTTATTAATTTAGGGCCTGAACACACAAAGAGAAAGAAGAAGAATATATACCACAACATAACCGCAGAGGCTAGAGAAAGCTTGACGAAACCAAACAAATCTTGAAAAGCAAGCCATGAGAAGCCACTCCAAGCTCCATCAGACTCGGTGATGAAAATGTACAACAACTGCCCTAATACTACAAGCCACCACGAGACGTTCAAGGTGACTGCAGCTCCAACCAAGCCATAACGAAGCTTAAAAATGAGCAACCAGCTAAAGAAAGTATGCAAGACAAGCACTACTCCGGATACCCACGTCATTACAGAGAGTTTCCTTTGTGCTTGCAAGAATTTCTGTATCGGGAAGTTCAAGGCATATGCATATAGCTGGGGTATCATCCATAATGCAAATCTTCCTGCACCAAAAGATATCAAGAACGAGTCTCATCTTCGTATGCTTTTGGGTTTTATTATAATGGGATCTCTCCGAATTATGCTTTAAAAGATGAAGTTCCATTCTAGTGTATCTAATTGTTTCATAAATATTAAGATATATAATTATTTACTTGGAGAAAGTCAAATCTAGAAGGAATATGTAGTAAGATTCCGTGAAAAATCATAACAATGCTCACCAGCAGCCTTGGAGATTCGAGTGGTTTGTCCGAATAAGTGGAGAATAGGAGGTGAGAAGATGTAAATAGGAAGCAGAATGGTAGCGGTGGTGAGCAGAATAACCCAGGATCTTTGCATGTATATTCCAAGCATCCTGATTCGCCCTGCACCGAACGCCTGCCCACACAGAGTCTCTAATGCACTTCCCATACCCAACTGCATGCATTTTTAATAATTGTCATTTTCATGATATAATTTGGTCAGTGATTCCAACAAGTTAACAAGAGATTTTTGCTGATCATATTCCCCCTGGGACTACCGCTAACTTGGACTTCGAGTTTTCCGAGACACAACTTGAATAACGCATAAATACTTGATGCAAAACACTGCATTAATTTTGATCTTTTGGCTCATTAAAATGTTTCAAAGAGTGACAATTATTTAATGAGAAAAAAAGTATGCAGGATTTTACTATTCTCTTTCTATAGGAATAATATTTTATCTATCATTCATAAAGTTTTTTTTTTTACTTATATAATATGATACTTCTTGTACTAAAAAAATATATAATTACTTTTTTTTCAAGCAAAAAGATATGATCATGTATAATTATATGATAAAAAAATATTTTATTTTTCAAGCAAAAAATATATATAATCACGTATAGTTATATGATAAAAGGATACGATAATGACTTAAAGAAAGACAAAAGAGGTATGACTATTCTTCCTGATGTATATATTTGACTAGGACGAAATATTTTTTAAGATAAGACGAAAGGTTATTTACAAAATAAAAATAAAAATGGGGGATTTACATGTTTGTCTGCTGTTTATAATTCAAGTCACACTAGAACTCTTTCTAAACAGTTGGCTCAACCCCACGTGAATTACATTATTGGTTTTATGACGTAAGGTCAGTTTCCACCTATCCTGGTTTGACTAGGATGCATTTTTTTTAAATTTATATAGGATAAATTTTTTATTATCAAATTAAAATCTAAAAATTAAAATTTAATCAACATAAATTTTTAAAAATATATATTATTTACAGCCTAACCACATCTCACCAATCCATCTAGGTTTTTCACCGTTGTGATTCTTCATTCTTCCTTTGTGTTCAGTTCAATGTTTCTCCAATCATTTTTGTTTTAACTGAAAAAGACAAGCAACACAGAGAAGAAAAGGCTCGATGGTTCTGGGCCCTCAATCAGGTAAAGTTACTGTACTGTAAGTTTTTTTAAAAAAAAATTTAAAAATTTTTCAAAATAAAAAATATAAATAAAATTAAAATATATAACTTATCGGAAATCTGTAAAAACAAAAAAACAGTAGACTCAGTGACCGACAGCATTCCCCGCATTTCCAGCCGGGAAAAATATCAGTAGCAGCATACTAAACTAATATTTTTCCAAAATTTTATTAATTAATTAAGATTAATCCTTCATTCTTCCAAATTTTTTATTTTGATGCGAGAGCATGCGTAAATTAGTAAGGGCTTTTGACCTTTTATTTCTTTTTAAAATATTTAATCTTTTTATAAATTTTAAAAATTATTAAATTATAAATATATTTTTTAATTTTTATTATATTAATATCATTAATTAAAAATATTAAAAAATAATATTATATTTGAAATATAGAGAATTTTACGTACCACCTAATACCATATTTATTCCTTCTTGACTACAAGAAAATTACAAGTCTGCTAATGCTAGAAGATCTAGAGTTGTTTACTCAAGGAAACAGATGAACTACACCTGTTATAAAACTGAGGAAAAGTAAGTGTTCAAGAGTGCGTGTAGGGGCTGCGTACCATAACTCCAAAGGCAAGACCGGCAACCACAGAGTTCTCGACGGAGACGGCGGCAAGATCAAGTTCTCCGATTAGACCTGCGAAAGTCTGTGTGATTGCACCTAATGAATACTGAAAAACAGAAGTAAGAATAGCAGGGCCTGCAATCCTCCATAGCTTCTTCGACTCTATCCCAAAGTCCTTAATAAAGCCGACTGGTCTCTCGTCATCATCAAGGTGGTTTTCCGCCTCCTCTGACTTAAGGTGGTGTTCACCGAGAAGTGGCTTCTCCATGGTGCTAGGTTATACGGTGATGATGTGTGGACGCTAACAAATTTTTATATAACTCAGATTCTTTAGAACTTTATACTTTTTTCATTTCAAAATATAAAGTGTATTCATGTGTAATTTCAATTTCAAAAAGAAAAAATTACTAAAGTTAAATATCAACAATTGTCAATATGATATATTTTTTTGTGCAAATTATTTTCAATGGTGATAAACATTTGATTGCAGAACCCAATGAAGTTAATTATTTTTTATTTCAAAATATAAAGTTTTTGATTATTTTGACATTGATTAAAGAATAAAAAATAAGGAATATTTTTAATTATATTATTAATTAATTTTATTAGTATAATAAAAATAAGAAAATTAGATTTATAATAAAAATAATTTTAAAAAATAATTCTAAAAATATTTTTAAAAGAAAAAAATTAAAATAACTTGTATTTTGAAACATTGAGAGTACTAAGCAAAGAAAATATCCTTCAATCACAATCATCGCCTACTCAAAAAAGTATATAACATTTATGTTTTATAACATTATTCTATTGCTTCTTTTCAAAATATTATTAAAGAGCTTCTTGTTTAAAAGATCATGCCTCATATAAATCTACATACATGTTAATCTAGATTTTGTAAATTTAATAACTCTAAAAATGCTTAAAAAGTTGAAATCATATGCTATATATAGAATTATGGCTTACTTAAGAAGTAAAGAAAAAGAAAATTTTCGTTGGATAACATTTTACACGTTACAAAACTTTTGTCAATCCCAACAATAGTGAAATCCACTTTAAAAGGGGTTTTCCTTTTAGAAAAAAAAGAAACAAAACCATTTGAAAAGTATAGGCAGCCAAGAACCTAATGTATTGCCTTTTCGCCTGCGCCCCTCCTCTCCCAATCATTGTGCTGTCACGAAAGATTGGTCAATTATGTTGAAAATTTAGCGGGGCATAATGATAAATGGCTTAGATTGAGAGTTCTAATATCCGTTAAAGGTATATATATATATATATATATATACGAAAATATTTTTCATGTCTTTCTTCTTTCAAATTTTTTAAATTTTTAATTCTAATTTTTAAAATTTTAATCTTTTTTATTGGTTAGAAGAGTTATAAGAGAAATATTTTAGTTAATTTTAAATAAATCTTTTGATTTAAATTAAATTTTTAATAAATTTTCACTATCTCTATATAACTTCATCTATTATCACTTTCTCAACAAATTTTTTCTTTCTTCACAAACCTTCTCTCATAAGTTTTTTAATCGTCAAATCCTCTTATTTTTCTCTAATTAGGATTTTCTTTTTCTAAATTGAAGAGATAATATTTTCAATTCATTTTTTTTATAACTGTTCCTCTTATTCTCTTCCTTTTTTTCTTTTACTTTAATATTTGACCTATGAATTTGATAAATAGTATTATAGATTTTATTTTTTTGAGAAACTTACCAATGCTCAATACATTTCTTTTTGTTCAAAAGATGTTTACAAATTATTTATTTTTAAAAAATATTTTTTATTTATTAAGAACTTCTTTGTGTACATGTGAGATGTTTATGAATTTATTTATTTTTAGATAAAATTTCTTTTTGTTGCAAACTTTTTGAGATATAGGTCAAAATGAAAAGACTGTCCCATATATTTTTTTTTAAAATGGAGAAAAATGTATTAGTATTATACACATTATAGGCATCAAACATATTTATGATGTTTTAATTTTTTATTCAAATAAATAATTTAATTTTATTTTTTAAAAATTTTAAAATATACCTTAGAGGCTTCTTGAGTTAAATCCTACAAAATAAGATGTATACACTATTCTTTTATGTTTTGATTTATATTTTTATTCTTTAATATGAGTTTGTATAATCTCTTTTGGAAATAAAATATATATTTTTAAAACTTTTTAAAATTTCTGATTATCAACAAGTTTGAAAATTGTATATAACTTTCATATGTAGTTATTCATTTACCCATTTTTGTCATTTTTTTATTTTTTAGTTTTATTTTTAGTATTATTGATGTTTTCTCTTTTTATATCTTTCATGCCTTTTCTTTTTTTTATTTTGATTGAATAATATAATATTTTTTACATTTTTAGTTATTTTAATAGAAATTTATTGAGTTTTCATTTTCTTTGATAGGTTTTGAAGGTTCAAACTTTTTTTTCGTTTGTTTGAGAAGATGACTTCACGAATATTTATCTATTTAGTTCTTAGTATCTATTACACCAATTAGATCAATATCTATTACTATATAATTTGATCCTTCATTCGCTAAGTTTTAAGGATAAAAGTGTCTAATTGCCTATTAAAATATTTTGCACCAGAATATGCATAACTTTGTAGTACATTAGACATGAAATGTAATAGTCAATGGTTTTTATTTTTTTTATTTTTATCTTTTTACCAAATAAATATAAAAAATAATTTTGTAAAGTACATTAATACTATGACTTCTTTGGGATGGATTAAAAACACGATTCTTTTGAAAATAAAATTGAGCAATGACCAGAAAAATTTTTTATTTTGAAAAAATCTTTCTTTGAGATTTTTAATAAAAAATACTAATATTTTTTATTTTTTATATTATTTATTTTTTAGGAATGGAGAGAGACAATGAAGGGGGGAAAAATTTTAATTTTCATAATACTTTTATTGCAAATATATTCTATTTTTTGAAGAGTCAAAATAAATAATTAAATAATAAAGAATTTTATTTTTTTCTTACACATAATGAGAGTAGAGGTGAATACAATATAATAATTAAAAGGCCATATTGTAAAGCTAATTTACTTTAAAGATATAGAAAAAAAGTACAACTTACAATATATTTTTTTATTTTTTTCATCTTAATTTACTTATGATTAACCATTAGTGCATATTTTTTAATTAAATACATAAATTTACTTCATATTTTTTGTAATAACTCTAATAATTATTTATATAATAACTCGTATTAATTTTTTATTATACATTTTTAATATAAAATTGACTCTATCACTAAAAGAAATAGACTTAGTACAATTTAATATATTTTTTAATAATATTTATAATATATTTTTAAAAAATTTTATTTTTATTATATATTTATTTTTATAAAAAGTAATGTATATAGTTAGCCAATAATTTGAAACCAAGAAGAATAATTGGGATCTAAAATCTCCTGGCCTTTTGAGTAGATTAGATGAAAACGCGAAAAGTAATTTAAAATTACTATTTTAGCAGTCCATTAATCGTGCACGTATCTTTCTTTAGAAAAAATCATACGCGTGTGCCTGTTATTTAGAAAGAAAAACATTTACCTACACAAATAAGAAATTTTATTATAGTCAAAAAGTAATTTATATATATTAAATAAATTATATATACATATATAAAAATAAAATATAAAAATAAAAAATAATAATTTATATAATATATATAAATTACTGATCACAATAAATATCTTTATTTAAATAGTAGCATTGGCAGCGACCGCGTAGTCTTACCCTTCTTTTTTTTTTTTAATATTTTTTGGGTGGATGGCCTGGTTTGACTGTGACATTTCAAAAGAATTATCAGAAGAAGAAAAGAAGCGAATTTTGTGGTTTCCTTACAAGCCCGGAAAAAAAAAGGCATGAAAGAGGGGGACAGACAACAAGAAGATTTCACCCAAGACCATGAACGTGTAAAGTAGGCTCTTCTCCACGCGCATGTCCAATGTTTTTGGTGAAACAGGCTGCTAAAGCATAGCCATAGCCCAATGTTCTCCATCGACATCGTCTTTGAACCAAATTTTTGAACAAAAAATGAAAAAGCACGTGAGATGCACCAGCCGGAGAGGAAGTAGGATTAATTCCACAATATGATTGATGATTAGAACAATTTATTTGAAGAACAAATAGTTTCTAAACTAAAATTATGTAAAAAAAATTACATTTGAGACTGTCGAGACAAAATAAAATAACAATCACATTCGCTTATTATTTGAATGTGTAATCTTGGGCTAACTTCATTTTTTAAAAATTTCATAAATTTTTAAAAAACTTTTTATGTATTTCATATATTTATTACACTTATATTACAAATAATTCAATCATATTCTGAACATCTTGAATATTAACAAAATTAAATTGGAAAAAAATTAAAATTTTAAAATAGAAAATTTGGGCTTTACTTGGATTCGTTCTTTTCTTTTTTTTTTAAATTTTTTATGATTTTATAATTGATTATTGTGAGAGAAAATAAATACTAATTATCTCTTTGATCGATTTAAAACCTTATCTTTTTTCGAATGATGATCACTCACGCCTTGAAATTCATACTTTCAAAAGAAGCCTGTAGTTCTCCTTTTTTAAAAAATAATAATTTCTTTCTTCCTCAGTTTTGAATTGGAATTTCTTAGTTTTGGTTACTTTAACCAAGAAAAGCAAAAGTTATACTTATAATAAACGAAGTAGAAAAAAGTAAGATAATATTTGAATCATGACATTTGTATTTGGATTGAATTCTGTTATGAAATCTAATGTAAATTTTTTATTTTTGATCTCACTTATTTTTTTATAAAAAATTTTCGCCCGCAAAATTCAAAATAGAAAATCTCGAATCATAATACTATGCAATCCCACCCAATCTAATTTTGTAGGTGACAAAGAGATTATTCAGTTGATTAGAAGAATACTTTACCTGAACAATAGGTCCTAGGTCCCATTTATGTCTTCGTCTTCTTAAATGTGAAAAAAAAAAAAGAACATTTTTATTGTCCATTCTAATGAACCATATATGTTTTACTGCACTTAAACCAATCATCTGCCATTCTCTTTTGACTTCTCTGCTTGAACGACTCTCTAGTTTATCCGGACAGCCAATTGGTTTGAAATGCGGATACTTGCACCATCCGCCTCCGTGTAAAATAGACAAGAAATCAATCATCTGTAATTCTGCCACCCCATTCTTTGATTCGACTAGCCGCTTGGCCTGCCTGAAGTTTCATGCCACCCAGAAAAGCCAATTAGGCATGAAAGATTCGGAAATATGGACTGAGTAAGAACAAATAAGGCTAAATATTCTCAATGTATAGTATGATAGACTAACCTCTTTCTCCCAGTTTGTGAGTGCGACAAGTACTACTAAGATTACAGCCTGCAAGAAAATACCACTGACCATCCCACCCCATACTCCCTGCACATCAAATGCATCATCATTAAAGCTTCGCAAGTAATGTGAACTGATAGGTAGTGTTTTGCTTTAATAAGTAGACTTGTATACACAGGACTTCATTCATCGATGGGTCGAATTTTATACGCCACGCTTTGAATTCTCGTGGTCACTATAGGATAACAAGAGAAAGATAAAATAATTGTCTTATGTATGGTGTATACCATAACTCCCAAATGAGCCGTGAAGCCAAGCAGAATACCAGCAGGCAGACCCGCAATGTAATAGCAGCCAAGATTAACGTACCCTATAAGAGCTTGCCACCCAGCTCCAACAGCAGTACCTGATGATCAATGAATCTCAGTTTCCTTCGGATTGGTTCAAAATCATTACTACTATATTTAATATGCAATCACCTGATAACACTAGTTGTACACTGTCTAGTACTGCTGAGAATGCAAGCAACGATGAAATTCTGCTAGTCTCTCTGGCAACTGCTCCACTAGTTGTGAAAAGATATGGAAAAAAATCTCGCGTAGCTAACACCATCACCATAAATAAAATACCTACGCAAAGCGATGTCAAAGCGACCACAATGACTGAAAATTTTGCCACCTGCGCATTGCCAGCTCCAAGCTCATTCGATACCCTTACACTGCAGCCGGTCGCAGGAAAGGCGCGTTTATTTTCATCCAAATACATTGGGGTTTTAACTTTTTATGATCTTGAGTATATTAATAATTATACACTGACATAATACTACATTAAAGGATATGAATACCACCTGGCGGCTGCATTAAATCCAATGCAAAACGTTGCAAACCATCCTTCTATATTCATGCTGCAAGAGAAGTTGTCGAGATATTAGTACTGGTTGTTCAAGGGTGTATTTGAATTGAATTTTTTTTAGTCGAGTTGTATTAAAAATTATAAAAATAAATTATTTGTGAAAAGAGTTGTGAGGGAAAAAGAAAAAAATAGTGAGAAGACATAAAGTTTTTTTGGATTGAATTCCAATCCAATCTTACCACAGATGTTTAAGGGTCTGCTGCAAGGAGATCTTCTGGTTGAATTTATGGTGTAAATAAGATGATTTTGAATTATGTTGGATGACAAAAAAGCAAAAATTAATGCTGCACTTTAAATTATGAAGTATATTTTCCCTTATAATTGGATTACCGAAAAGAAAACAAATAAATGAGTAGAATGATCATCGAAGATTACCAAATAGAAACGGCATCAACTGGAATCACTGGATTTGGCAAACGACCTACGATGACTATCAATACCATCAAGTACCAGTACTCCAAGCTTCAAAATAATGCAGGAAAGGACATTATAAGAAATAGGACCCAAAACAAAAGAAGGTCTGATCAAAGAACTATCAGAAATAAGAAGAATATATACCACAGCATAACCGCAGAGGCTAGAGAAAGCTTGAGAAAACCAAACAAATCTTGAAAAGCAAGCCATGAGAATCCATTCCAAGCTCCATCAGATTTGGTGATGAAAATGTACAACAACTGCCCAAGTACTACGAGCCACCACGAGAAGTTCAAGGTGACTGCAGCTCCAACCAAGCCATAACGAAGCTTAGCAATGAGCAACCAGCTAAAGAAAATATGAAGCACCAGCACCACTCCGGATACCCAAGTCATTACAGAGAGTTTCCTTTGTGCTTGCAAGAATTTCTGTATGGGAAAGTTCAAGGCATATGCATACAGTTGGGGTGTCATCCACAATGCAAATCTTCCTGCACCGGAAGAGATCAAGTGCGATTTTCATCTTAGTATGCTTAACTCGTAGGTCTCTCCGGATTATGCTTTGAAAGGTCGAGATTCCTTCTACTATATCTTACTCTTTTAGAAGTACCATTAAAATATCTCAATGCGGACTTCAGGGAAATCAAAGCCAAAGTGATTAATAAATCATAACAATGCTCACCAGCAGCCTTAGAGATTGGAGTTGTTTCTCCCAAAAAGTGGAGAATAGGAGGTGAGAAGATGTAAACGGGAAGCAGAATACTGGCGGTGGTGAGTAGAATAATCCAGGATCTTTGCATGTATATCCCAAGCATCCCGATTCGCCCTGCACCGAAAGCCTGCCCGCACAGCGTCTCCAATGCACTGCCCATCCCCAACTACATGCATTTTGGTAATTGTCATTCATATTCATCAAAAAGAAAAATGGTAATTGACATTCATGATTCAAGTCAAACTATAAACTCTGTAAAAGTCGTTGGCTTAATCCAAGACAAATTACGTTGTCGACAATAATATACCTTCATTTGCAGAAAAGGAAAAGGAAAAGGAAAAGAAAAAAAAAAAGTTTTCAAGAGTGCATATTTGTGGTGCAGCGTACCATGACACCGAAAGCAAAACCACCGACCACAAAGTTCTCGACGGCAAAGGCAGCAAGATCGAGTTCTCCAATATGTCCTGCAAAAATCTGGGTGACTACACCCAAAGAATACTGAAATATGGAAGTGAGAATAGCAGGGCCAGCAATCATCCATAGCTTCTTCGACTCTATGCCAAACTCTTTAAAGAAGCCGACTAGTTTTCCGCCATCTTCACGATCAGGATGGTGGTAATCGAGAAGTGGCTCCAAAATGCTCCCCATTTGAGAGATTTACGATCAGGGTGGTGGTTATCGAGAAGTGGCTCATAAATGCTCCCGGCGAAGTAGATTTTGGATTGATATTTGAACGCTTGCACCTGTCAGCCTCAGTTTTCGTTTGCCTATTGGTAGTAATAGACTTCTATTTGGAATTTGGTCACGGGAACAAAGTCAAAGGGAAGCATTTACCATTAGTTGGTATCCCTCATATCCCCATGTAAGATTAGTTCCACTGGAGCATTTCATTGGGTACATAATTCCAAATGAGTTTGTCTTTGGATGGTAGTGCCGTTCTGTTTTGTAGTAGAATAGGTAGGACCAGAGAAAACAATAACGCCCCAAGTATTGTATGTTATAAGATCTTGGCGATTCCTTCTTTCTATAACCTAAGAAGTTTGTTGAGTGGAAAGTTTATCAAAAGTGAAAATGCATAGGTTTTTGTTATAGGAGTCATCTCTGAGAGAGAGAGAGTGAAGACAAGTCCATGCAACAAATATTCAAACAAATCAAAGAACAACTCTTAACAGATGCAACAAACATTCAAACAACCCACAACCCACCATTCCAACCAATTCTCTAAGGAAACCACTTAAAAGCTTACAAAACCATGGGAGATAACAAGAAGATATTCTCCAAGACCATGAACATGTAAACTAGGCTGTTCTCTAACCACAATCAAAGTTATAGGCAAAACAGGCTGCTAAAACTTTGGCTACCATAGATGTCATCCAATGACATGAACCAAATTATTGAACCACCTCTGAGTTACCGGTAAACACAGAACTTACTGAGCTAATGTTACTAGAACAAAACAAACTGAAAAAAGTTCAACAGGTAATTCCGCAAATTTCAATCCAACTACTTGCTTAGCATCTGCATTCCATTTTTGAAGAAGAAGAAGCATCAGTGACGCGATATACAAAATTCAGTATGAAGAAATGCAACGCCAGAGACAAATCATAATGAATAAACGTAAAACAGCACTATTAAAAATTAAACCCTGGGTAGAAAATGCCCTACTGTTCAAACAAATCTTGAATTCTATTGTTCAGAACTCAGAATAAAACACGTATCAGTACAGCACTTGAATTCAATTGTTCAATTTCAAGTAGATGCCCAAAAGTTCAAGAAAACAAATGTTTCCTGATCGTAAAAGTAAAGATAGAAGAAACATGACACAAAATTTATACAAATACTGTGAAACATACTTTGAATCTAATCTTTGCATTTTGCCATTTTCACCTCAACCGCAACTACAACCCAGTAAACCTGCAAAATTATTATGGCAGAAAGAACCATCAAATCAACAAGTACACTTCTATCTTAAAGAACAAAGAGGATGGCACTTAACATATATTACAAGGCATGTAAAGCTGCAAGCCAAGAAATTTGGTGCATCAGAAATATCTAGAATTAATAAAAGTAATCCAACAAACTGGAAAACAAGTAAGAATGCAGATACCAACAAAGACTCACCCTAAGATTAGGCATAGATTCTGACCTCCTTGCCACTTCTAATATGGTCAAGATCCCCTTTTCCATTGAATTATATTATAAGAATCACAAACTGAAATTTTCAGTTAGAAGCAAGAAGGATTACCGTAGCATGGCTCTAGCTAGCTGTATCAGGAAAAACATTGTTGATTTCTTAGATAATTTTAGACAGCCCTCAGTGAGTATAGCTTTGAATTAGGTCAGGATAGTATTTGGCGATCAAAGGACCTTACAACAAAGAAGAACAGACAGCAAAGGCCAATCATGATATTAGTAGATTAGATAAATAAGCTGCTAGTTGCAACTACCACTGCTGAAGCACTTAATACAGGTCAGGATAGTATTTGGCGATCAAAGGACCTTACAACAAAGAAGAACAGACAGCAAAGGCCAATCATGATATTAGTGGATTAGATAAGTAAGCTGCTAGTTGCAACTACCACTGCTGAAGCACTTAATACTGTGCAATGTCCAAGAGCAAACCTCATATTTAAAATGCAAAACGTTTTAAGAACATTTGTATCTTATTCTTACACATGTTCTTAAACTTCATAACCTAATAGTGAATTAATTTCTATATTTTCCATATTTAACTCAAGTAAAATTGGTCAACAAAGAAGTACTACCTCTATTTTTCAAATTATCTATCATTTTTGTAAAATCAAGAGGAATTCTTTTGTTTTTTTTTTCAGGTTCTACCTTTACATCTATTAACCACCAAAACTATACATAGTCTTTAATGTCTTTGACCGGTGGTTATGGCAGTCTTTAATGTTTTTGACCGGTGGTTATGGCACTTCATCTTCCAAGTTTGTTAATGACATAAAAGAAGAGAGAAAGAGAGAAAATAAGCTGTATACTCATAATGAATTTCATTTTGAGCAAATAGGAAAAGGACATCTCGGTCCCTTTAGCTTAAAGCAATGTTATAAAGATTTTATTAATCTCTTTGGCAATGTCCAAAATGACAAATTTTGAGAAATGGAGGTAGCCAATTTTAATTCCATATTTGCTGTATTCGCAATTATGAATAGGCAATTTATAGTACATAAGCTTAAGGGAGAGTAAAGAATCAATGCATGTTATACGACAAAGCACTTCTCATACAGATAACTCAGAAATGCTGGAAATCGTAAATTTATGGCCTTTTGTTCATTTGTAAGTCAAATCCAGTAGCCCAAAAGAAGTTCAGATAAAAACAATAAGCCAACTCCTTACTCTTGGCCAGAGAGATCTAGAAGGACACTGTTTTCCTATAAAAGAATACTGATGGCATAAGAAAAATTATCCCAGATTTGCAATAAACTGGCATCTTGACATGTAAAATAAAAGAGATTTTGATCATATTGATATAACCTTTTGGTAGTGCTCCAGAATGACAAACCTGTGTAACCAACTTTTAGTAACTTCCAGGAAGCAACATAGGGATCACCTTGCTAACCAATCTTTATTAAAGAAAAAAATCATCCATAGACAAAAACACAGGTTTACCCCCAACAAGACACTTATACATACACTTTTATTGACTTTGCACGGTTAAAACTTCCATGAAATGGTATTCAATTAATCAACTCTTTCAGCAACGTTTATACTTGCTCCTGACTTCATGAAATAGAGACCTGGGTTCCATTTGTACCGTGACAAGCTAGAATCTTCTGTCATTCACTGCACAGCAAGGCATACTGCATGAATTTTTGTATCATATTGTTTTCTATGAACTGCACATATCATTGGAAGATAGCTCATTTTCTAGACATCCTATACACCAGACAGTAGACTCGAAGAGTTAAAATGAAAAAATCAATTGCATGCAATTGCCAGCACACACTAACAGGAAGAAAGTGGGATTATGAAGAGCTCATGTAAGAGCTTTCCTGTGTAATCTACCTGTAGCCTCAACGTTTGGAGTATTGTGGTCGTTTGCGGGCTTTCTTCAGACCAACTTTCTTCCTTTCTACAACCCTTGAATCCCTCGTTAGTAGGCCTTCCTCCCTCAAAGGTCCTCTATGGTTCTCACTCACCTTTAGTAGTGCACGAGCAATGCCAAGGGAGATTGCTTGAGCCTGCCCAGATAGACCACCACCATGTGCTTTGACAAAAACATCATAACTGGTCTCATATCCCAAGGTTGCCAGAGGAGATCTGACATACTGAAGCCATAATGGATTTCCTTGAAGATATTCCTTTTGTGCCACAACATAAATCAGAAACACATATAAATAATACTATTTAGGAAGTAAAGCAGCTTATGACAAAGCAGAAACTAGCTTTTGGATAGTGTAGAATGAATTGCATATGAAAATTGAACAAAAAAATCACAATATCGTTATCCTGGATAACCTTTAGTTCAGCTATTATAATTAGCTAGCAGATGCCCGTTTTTAGAACGCAATGTGCAAGACCCGGATGTTGTTCGTATCAGAGAATCTAGTGTCAGACAATGTCCGCCGCCCCAAACGATTACAGCTTCGAAACACAAGAATTCACCGAGAAACATTCATTCTACAACGAAGACTGGAGAGATAATGGCTGAATGGCATAAAATGGAGTACCTTAGCGTCACGATAGTTGATAATTATTTGACCAGTACCCTCCTGAAGGACGACCCGGGCAATAGCTGATTTCCGGCGACCGGTGCCGAAGATATTCTGGGATGCAAAACCTCCGGGAAGCCTTGACTTCACAAGCTTTTTGAGGTCAGTTGTTTCCAAATCCACTGGCAAAGGGGCTGCGACGGCACAGGCGGCTATGGTGACAGCTGGGTTTCTAGACAAAGGGAAAACTTTCAATGGAGATAACGACAGGGCAGAGGAATGGGGTTTTGGGGAGATTTGGGATGAGAATGAGAGTGAAGCCAACGATGAAGTGAGAGCTGATACGGAAGTCGCCATTGCTTCGAAGCTCTGTCCCATACTGAAATGCCCAAGTGAAGTTTTATGCAGAAAGGATTAGAGATAACGTATTGAAATGTCCAAATTGCCCACAGTTGAAGTCTAAGCTGTTTCCCTTTCCCGGCCCCTCCTTTCCTTTCAGGCATTCTTTTTTTCTTCTTTTTCATTTTTTTTGGGGTCAAAAGGGTCAAATTATAGTCTTTAATGAAGAGTTCAAAGCTGCCTATGCACCAAATTTATCACTTGGATATGTACGGCATAGTAAATTCGTAGTTTGAAATCAGAGATTAATGGCAATATATCTTCTATTTTTTAATTATATTATTATTTATTATAACGTACAATGCATCCTCTTAAAAGTAAAATTTTTAATTAAATTTTTTGTTTAAAAATTTTGTCTTAATTAAGGGTGTGATTGAATAGAATTTAATTTTAAAATTTTTATTTTGAATTTCATAAAAATTAAATTGTTTGTGAGAAGAAATATGAATTACACACTTGAAATTTTAAGTTCGTTTTCAAAACCGAAACTTGTTCAAATATACCCTAAAAAACTAAGAAGCAATTCTCAAATTTTTGTCTTGGTCTTCAAAATGTAAAAGCATCCAATTCTCATAAAAAAAAATGCAATAACAAACATAGACACTTCATCAATGTCTCATTTTTCCGACCTAACTTAATTAATTTAGAGAACCAAACGAAGCACTATTAGTTTGATTTTAAAGTTTCAAAAGAAAGAGGATAAAAACCTGAAGAAATTCAACCCATACAAAAGTCCTACTTGTGAATCTAAATACCAGAACTGCAGGCAAACATTTCAAGATGCATACTTAGAAGATGCAAGATGATAATGTTGGAGTGTCAAAGTGAAAATGGACAAATGATTAGCATACTTCAGTTAAAAATCCAGATACAAAAGCGTGAAGAGATAAAGTTTGCCACCCATTTTAAGAAATGAACATGACTAGGGTGCGCTAGAGTCTAGACCCAACCCAAGGTTTACATTTATGGTCCTTGTGACAACCACCCAAACGAAGTCACCTTCAAGAATCCATCTCCCACTATGGAACAGAAGCAGTATCCAACCTTGACAGACAAGACATAACCAACACAAAGAAAAACCAGAAATATGATCAATGTGCAGCATAGGTGTTACCATCCTTCCATAACAATCTCAAACAGGCAATTAGTATAAAAGACCAGTCACTGGTTGACATCATGGCTTCGTGTTAATCAGGGGTCAAGGTATATGATTTGGGCTTTTACTGAAGCTCGTCTAAAACGGAGCAACTCTTTCATCAACTCTTTTAGCAACTCCCAGCCCCCATCAACTGAAGCAGGCTTCACTGTCATTTTCTCAAGGACAGGTGAATTTGCCAGCAGAAATTTGATGAAATTCAATTCTTGTCTGAGACCAGAGATGCCAGCAATTTTAACCACCCGGAGTTGATTGAATGGACAGTTTTCATGATCATCCTCTACAACATTTGCAGAAGTTCTCACTGTATTCTGATCCTCAGGACGAGCCTTTGTAGTGTTAATCATAAGTCAGAAAACTCTGAATACAACTTCTGTACTATTATTATTAATCACTCCGTCTAAAATTAAATATCCACTTTCCTACTCATTTTTGGACAGAGGGAGTATTTTTTTTTTTTTCCTTTTAAATCCCCAGATTGGGTGTCGGTGATAAGCATTGGATATTAGAAATTTATTGCCAAAAAAAACTCACCAGCATCTCAAGCTCCTGAAGGTTAGGGGAACTTCTAAGAAGGCAAAGAGCAGCCAAACTCTCCTCCATGTCACTGAAATTAATGCGTAATGAAAGAAAACTGAGCTCCATACAAGGCGCCGGAAGACTAACAGGAACCTTACCAGCTGCTAAATACTGAAGACGAGTAGGAAAAACAGGAAAATGAATAAGGAGAACTTTATGAATCAAGCAAAGTCATAAATAATTTGAGAAAATTGAAATCCCCAGTTTACTGCTAATCTTGTAAGTACCTTCAAGAAGTAACTCTGCACCTCGAGCCTTTGAATTGTAGGCAGATGAGCAAAAAACTTTATCAGATTGCCAGTACTGCCAAAAGTTAAATGATGATCATATCCAGCGTTCGTATACAAACCAATGGAGACTATAGCTAGATGAAAGGTATCCTCAAAATTCACATTTTCAAAGACACCTCCAATGTCAAAGAAGAGGAGGTTTGGAGCATGAATTATAAGGTCAGAGAAACCATCAAAGTTCATTAGCGTAAGACGCTCAAGCAAAGGGCAGCTAGATATAAGATGCTCAAAGACACCTTGGTCCATAGTGATGTGCTGAAGATCGAGGCTCTTTAAACTTTTAAAGCCAATAAATACAGGAGCAGGTTTTAAAAGGCAATTAAACAGCTCCAGGTGAACAAGGTTTTGGCAAGAGTACAGAGAAGAAGGGAGCTTATAGCGATGGCCTTTCCATATTTCAAGAACAAATTCCCTAATGAAGCCTCTTGATAGAAAAAGAATCCATCTGTCAATATCAGTGACACCTTGAAGATCACGGTGAGAAAGCTTGAACTTTTGGATTGGGCCAGAGTGCAATAAGAGCACATGATCAACGATGTTCACGAGCTTAGTTCTTATCAGGTTCTGATCTTGGGAAGAAACCAGAACAGACTGATTGTCAAACACAAGATATGGAAGAGTGACCCATTTGTACCTCCACCTGCTTGATAAGACACTTGTCCTCACAGCATCCCTAAGAGATAAATGTGACAAAATTTTGTCTATGATATGCCCAGGCAAATTGCTAACCTTGTCCAACTCCACTTCCAATCTGCAAGGGACCTTGGGTGGTTCCCTTTGCTTCTGCATATCAAAGCCAAAAATATGCCCAGGCAAAGTATCATCAAGAGAAATCACATTTCTTTGTTTGCAAATTTGCAGTCAAGAGAAACATGCAGATCCATATAACACGTACCAATGAACAGCCTGCACATGACACACCCCAACCCCACCCCGTACAAAACAAAGTAGAGTGAATAGAGGGGGGAGAACAGTAGGACAATCGGAGAGAGGACGATGATTTTCACTTTCTTCTCATGTTAAATAATTTTCACATTGCAAATCACAATTGAAACACCAGAGAACTAAGAACTTAACCAACTCCCTAGGAAGAGAAGAGAAAAATTACTGCCTGGTGACTGATTAATAAGTTTGTTGAAGACTAAACAAATCAGCAACTTCAAGATTTTTCTTGCAGTATTAAAATGTAAACTTGGTAATGGTAACCATAGTCAGAGTTTTCTGTTCTTTTAACTTAGCCACTTACGTAAAATAGAATGTTCAAGAGATTTAATTTCATTTTATCCAAAATTTGCCATGCTAGATGTCCTCCAAAGTATAAGGAAATTACTTCTATGCAACAAAACTCAAATTCGTCAAGGTTCCTAAACATCATCAAAGTACATTAAGCAATATCGGCAGTGATCCAGACAACTTCATCCATCTAACTCCTCATCTCTGGTCTAAACATTGCGTGATGGCATACTTAACCGAACTAGGACAAAGGCACTTAAAGGAGAAATAGCAAATATCAAGTCAAATAATATCTTTATAGTACCTTAGAGAAGAATTAGAATTCTGACACAAGAAGAGTGGAGTTGAGAAAGTTTGGATTGATAGCACGGGTATAGTGAATGCAATTTCTACTTGCCAAGAAAGTTGAACTTACCATACTACTCATCTATATGATTGAAAACAATGGATTGAAGCCCTTCAAAGTCTGCAAGAGAGCACAATGCAATTGACACCTTATTTTGCTGATTTGATTTGCGAATCCAATCCATTGGAAGTAGATAACAGTATTAGGGTCATAGAATCACCACTTTCAGAAAGAAATACAGATTATCCCCTGATAAACACTGACTCTATAAGTTAATCTATGTTAGTAAACAGGGCTGGGGGAACCATATTCAGCCATAATACCAACTGAAGCTTTAAGTTCACAAATGCTCCAAACTTATCCCAGAATCCCAGCTGTCAAGCTCTAAGTTAATTACACGAAAAATTTATTAACGAAGAAACAAATCCAGCCAAATCCTGCTCATAGAAATTTTGAATCATTATGACAATGCATCCAATCTGTCAACATGCATTTGCTACATAAGTCATACCATATAATGATGACTGAGTTTTTATGGTTTTATTTTCTTGGCATAGATAAAAAATATACGAAGTTCCTTTCAGCAGCAATACATATCAACCACCTTTCAAGAGAAAACTGAACAAACCTTTCCTATAATACACAGCTCTTTCCCTTAAAAAACTTAGTATGAGTTCGCCAAATTTTATAAGTAAAGCTTTACCCAAACAAAGTTAAAATGTAATACCTCTTATGTTCAATTGAACATTTGATCTCCTGTAAAACTTCTTCTCTAGTGTTTCATGCAGCATTTCAGCAAAATTCCAAAATATAAGATTAAATTGCTCCATAATCCCGGATAAAATTAGACAAGGAAAAAGAAAAAGACGGAATCGTCGTACATAGAACAACTTGAAAATCCAACCCTTTCTAGATTCAGATGTTTAAGAACAAAAGATTGGACGCATTTCAGTCATATCAACAATGTCAGTGCGAAAATACCAAAAAATCAGAACCCGCGTAGAATTTGGGCTGAAAATGACTAGGCAGTGAGCGATATAAGTCCCAAGTTCCAAACTTTACAGGTAATTAATGAACATGGGCATTCTTGAAAAGATTAGATCAAAACAAGAACGAAGACTTACAGATAGAATACAAGAATTATGATATGTCTTCTTGGTTAAGAGGGGCGATTGTTATAACACAAGGAAACCAATAACTACAGCACTCTCATCTCCTCGCTAAAGAAACATTTTCCCCTTTTGGCTTAGGTTCGTCATTCACCCGGACGGGAGCAGAGAGAGTAGGCAATTACGGAAAGAATGCCGGTGCCCGGATGGATCGGTTTACTAGACAGGAGCCACCGTTTCAATTTTCACTTTTTTTTTTTTTTGAAAGAATCTTTTAACTTATAAACAAATTTTTTTTAAAAAAACTTTCTTTAGTTGTTACTGTATCTAATTTTATTATTATTATTTTCGGACTGAGGATCCAAAGTACTTGAATTGCCAACATATAATTTTAACAGTAATATGTTTCTCATAAATACAAGGAAAGTTATCACAAAATCAAGATATTTGGACACTATTTTATTTTAAAATTCAAGGTAATTTGAGATGTAAGATTTATATCTTTTCTTATAAATAATTTAAATTTTATAAAATTTAAAATAAAAATTTTAAAATTTAATTCTATCCAATCTCATTTAAAAAAATTGGTGTAAAATCATGTTTTAATAGTTTTTTAACACTAATTTTCTTTCCTTTTTTGTCCTCCATGCCTATGGGGAAACAAAATGATGAAATATTTTTTTCTTTTCTACTAAGGAATTATAACTAGAAATTTTTCTGATTAAGAGATCTACTGAATACAAATTGAAAAAATAATTATAACTATTAATTTATAATATCTCAATTAGACATTCAAAGGCTTGTGAGGCCTTGTTTACGTCGTAAGAGTTAAAGCTACTCAATCAAAAGTTAGGAATTTTACTATTTCCCAATATAAAAATTTTATCCTTTTGATAGAATTTGTGTTTTCTTGTGCAGCTAAGTTAGGGTCTATTTGAATTGCAATTTAATCCAAATTTTTTTTCCTTAAAAAAATAACTTTAAATTTCACTTATATTATCATAAAAAAGTGTAACCGTATTTAGGCCTGTCAATCGGACTCTACGAGCCGAGCCGAACTAAGCTCGAGCTCAGCCCGAGTAACATTATATTGAGCCCGAGCTCGGGCTCAGCCCGATCAGGCTCACAAATGTTGAGCCCGAGCTCGGCTCTTATGAGCTCGAGTCGAGCTCGGGCTGAGCCCGAAATATACTTATTCATTGACAACACATGGCTGGGATTAAATAGAGCAGTTCTAGTGCAAGAAATTTCTTCGGCAGAATAACCATATCATTGATATACTAAATTCTTAGGCAAGGCTCCAAAGAGGTCATTTGTTTTTGATAACCCAAGTGCATATGAGACAAAGGGAATAAATACTAACAAGTTTAAAGATTAAAGATGAGTGGATGACGGATTGCTTTTGCAAATTAAATACTGGGAGTAGCTTTTTAATTGGTTAAACAAGATTGATGAGCTTAATAGAAGCAAGAGACTTGGTGGCAACAACCAGAATTAGAAATTGTTTGCACGGTTTTAATTAGTGAACAAACAAGGAACTTACAAGCCCAAACAACCCGAATAACTAGATATCTACTTTTTATTCTATTCCAACATACAAGCTCTGTGCAACATAAATGATCCTTAGTATTTCTGACATGGTATAGTTGATGAAAAGAAATGGAATGAGAGACATGAAGCCATAAAACACCACCTAAAGCTCTTATCTTGCCAAATTCATAATCCCTGCCAGCTTCAGCTTAACAGATGAACCATTTCCCCCCAAAAACAATAAACAGACCGCCCAAAGAAAAAAGAAACAACCAATTCTTGCTATTAGCTCCTATATGAACAATACCTTCCAATCTCCCCAAAAATCATAAAATTGATCATGGAAATAAGATAGGTCTATCAAGCTAACCAGGCCTTATAAAGGACGCTCGGGCATATTCTATGCCATCATGCCATTCATAAGAATCAAAACTCCCTTTACTACCCGGAAAGGGAAAAATTAAAAAGAAACCCAGGTTGGTCATCAAGAAAACCGAATAATCAAATGACCCAAATTGCCCAACCAAAAAATACAGAAAATCTGAAACGAAATTGGAAAGAGGGTTCCTGGAAATTCTTACCTAAAATAGAAGAAAACTCAGCAATTGAAATCTGTGGTGGGTTTCTGACACCGGCGCCACAGCAGACACTATACCATGCCGAGGCTAAAGCACCAAAGTCTTGAACCTCTTGACGAAAAATTTCTATTAAACCTAGGCTGAACCTCGAAGAAAAGGAAACGAGAGTTACAAAGAAAAGAAACGATTTTTCATTGCAAGACCATTTAATCAACAGGGAAAAGGAAGTATCTTTAAATCTTACCGAAAGAAAAGGAAGGCAGTGAGGGTTTTCAGTCTCTGGACGGCTCAACCCTAGCCTGGTTGCAACGCTTTCTCTGGATTCTCTTTTTGAAAGATCTTTGCTTGCTCTGAGGAATGGCCGATTTAACCACAATCGAGAAGTAAGAGAGGACGAGACTGGAGAGTAGCTCGGCGGGCAGAAGAGGAGGAGAGGTTCTCGGAATATCCGCTCTCAAGTCTCAACGAGTGCTCAACAGGACTGCAGCAAAAGAAAAAAAAGAGCTTAATTGTCAATTGCCTACAAGGCTATCAAGGAAACGGTGAAACTGTAACTTACCTAGCGGGCCGGGCTTATAAAGGGCCGGGCTTAGTCGAGCCCGAGCTCGGCCCTAATAACAAACGGGCCAAAAATTTAAGCTCTAGTTTAACTCGAAAAAAGCTCAGTCTTTAAAAATCGGGCCGAGCCGGGCCGAGCTCGGGTTAGCCCGGCCCTAGACAGTCCTAACCGTATTTAAAAAAAATCAATCTGAGTTATAATTCAAGTTGGCCCCAACTCCCAAAACTTTGACCTTTTTTAAAATTTTTGATTAATGAACCCGGAAGAAGTCCAATGGTCGTTGGACTAAGAACTGGCATTCCTCCCGTGGGCCCGCCCAAAATATTGTGTAAGGGCGGTGAACTGCTGATTCCGGCCTCCGCTGATGGGGTGGCCGGTGGGTAATCGGAGAACTTCAATTCAAAGTTCATAAAATTTCCTAGCAACTCGTAAACATTGTGGATTTCAGTAAAATGTGAGTAATTTAATTAGTTATAATATATTTATTACACTTACAAAAAATTTACTATACTTATCAACTTCTTATATTTTTACGCGAGCTCGGTTAAAGGAAAAGTATATATTTTTATGAAACACGGCTTTTTTATTCAATTTGCATTTCTTTCATGTTATGCTGATATGATGATGAGGGACTGCAATAAGTAACATTGATTTTCTAAACGAAGACGGGAATTCAGTTAGGGAAGAACTATCCTTATTAAACTAAGGGTTTATATAGATTTGATTTAGATTTAAGATTTTATATTTAAAATTTTACAAAAATAATTTATTTTAAAGAGAGAAAGCAAGATTTAATTGTATTTCTACCCAAACGAAACCCCTAAGATGTCCTCTTTCAATACTCATTGGACCAATATCTATCATCTTCTCTAGTCTCCCTTGTAGTATTAGCATAGGATTCATTCAAAAAGAAAAAGGAAAAAAGAGCATTTATTCTTAGTTAAACTATTTTAAGTACGTGAACTTATGAGGTACTCTTTCAAAATCAGAGAATATGAGCTCCATTTGACTTTGTTTTATATAAATTAAAAAATCACTAAAACTTATATAATTCAAAAGAAGAGTCATATTTCTTTTTTCTACCTATAGAATACATTGAAGACATTTTTTTTGAAAATTAAAATAGTACTCTCTCCATTCCAAAACATATATCTTACTTTCTACTTTTATTTGTTTCAAAATATAAGTCCTCTTGCTATATAAAGACTTCATTTATTACTTTATTTTTAATTTTATCATTGTTTCCAATAAACTATTTAAATGCTTTTGTTTTTTAAAAAATCATTAGTTTTCCAACCAATAACCCAAACACCAATCCTCAATATTAAATTTGAAGCTAATATACTAACTAAGAATTTTTAAATAGAGATATTTTAGACATTTATCAAAAAAAAATTTTATAAAATTTATCAAGATCTTAATTTTCGTGTAAAAGAGAAATATGTTATATATTTTGAAACAGGGGTAATAGTTAAATAAAGGTAAGATTGAAAAAAAAACTTGTTAAATGTCCATTAATACTATAAATAAAGTAAATATTATGGAACAAATGAAAAGTGTAAATAAAGTTAATATTATAGGATGAAAGAAGTATTAGCGATTACTAATATAATTAACTTCAAAGATTTTCATTGAACGGGTCGGGATGCCAGCTCAAGCACCACCAATTCCATTGACACTGATCAAACGTCTTTTTTGCCTACCCTAATCAGGCTAAATGTTCATGGATTAACAAGAATCAAGAACTGGAGGAGAAATAGTCTTTGGCCCCCCTGCATGGGTGTATTGATGAAGTCCCACCAGCAACTGATTGAGAAAGTTGATCAACTAAAGAAACCTTTCTCAAAAAGACACACTTTCGATTTTTCCATAATCTCAATCCAAGTCCATTCATAGGTCCGTGAAGCAGACTTTTCTTCATGTGTGTGGTTGTGGTATTGATTTTCTTCTTCATTGGGACTTTTCTGGAACTGGGATGTCATTTTCATCTCCTAATCTGAACCGAGAAGGAGCTCGAAACCTAACTTGCAGGCAAAGTTGTAATCAAATGAAAAACAATCTACTACTTTGAATTCTGCAATCCAAATTTCCTTCCCCTGTATATTGCGTCCAAGCTCAAAATCATCTAGTTCCTCTTTTTCCTTTGAATCATTTCTTTTCTTTGTTGGCACTTTGACTTAGCTGAAGTTTCCGGAGAGCAATGGAGGGGCTCTGTGCTATGCTCTTTTCGAATAGGTACTATCCTTCAGTTCTTCCTCTATTAATCAGCCTTTTTCTTTCAGTTTTCAGCAGCAAAGAGTACTGTTCTCTTTGAGAAAGTCGTTGATCTGAATGAACATTGGCCCTGGAAAATTTTGCAGAAGAAGTAAGAAGATGAAGCGAAATCTAGCAGGGGTTATGGACAACGACGACGGGACTCACGAAGGGATAAGGACTGGATTTAAACAGCCGCTGCGAGTTCTCAGGCAGCTCCGATCTTTGCGTTTGCATCGTGACCTGGAACATGAATGGAAAGGTAAAATTCTTGTGTCTCATTTTCATCAAATTGAATAACTTCCCCACTAATTATTCTTTAAAGAGTTTAATTTGCCGATTATGTACTTTCTTGTGTTGGTTCTGCGTGATCATCAAGGTTTCTTACGAGGACATAGAAAAGCTTGTTAGCAGAGATAGGAAGTTTGATCTGTTCGTGATCGGTTTGCAAGAGGTGCCTCGAAAAAACATTTCCCAGATGTTGAAGAATGCTATGGTCGATACTCATATGTAAGCAAATTCTCTTGACTTTCTGATTTTTTTTTTAAAACCCTCTTTGTATGGTTTCATTACAATGCCCTTTTCCGGCCAACCTTAGCCGGAAATTACTAAGTAGATTTGGCCCATGATAATGAACATTCGCGTGGCATGTCACATTTGTGAAACTCGCGTTTTGAAGAAAGAAGGATGAGCATTCAAATTCGACAAATACTTTAACGGTGGGGTAATTTAAAAGATTTTGATATTACCTCATTTAGAATCCTATTCTCACGGTTAATTACTTAAGAATATTTTAGATATTTGTAATACGGAGTAGTACTGAAAACTGCTAAACGTGATAATCTTGCATGATTTGCTTTGATTTAAAGATTCAATTCCTCATAATCATTTTCCTTTTTTTATTTAATTTTTGTTGTTCAAGCTTATTGGGGAAAGCTATAATGCAATCTCTGCAGCTATACGTATTTGGACCCAAGAATTCAGTGCGATCCTTAAGAGGTGTGTTGTTTTCTAGTGTTGACTAGACAATGAAATGTTCTTTAATATAATCATTGGCAGATTGCTTTCCTTGTCATATAATAAGTAGTTTATTTGTGACAGAACTAAAGGTGGATAAGCACGCCATTGGAGGATTTGGAGGGCTAATCCGGAGAAACAAAGGAGCTGTCGCTATTAGAATTAATTACAAGGGAATATGCATTGTCTTCATATCTTGCCATCTCGCTGGTAAAGTTCTATCTGAGAAGCTCCTCAAACTCCAAAGAGAAAGCAAAAAGTAGAACATCATTATTAGCTCTCTTAATTACTTCATCCGTCCTAAATTAAGGGTCCATACCTAATCGATATAAAAATTTTATCTTATGTAAAACCTTGTTAATCTAACAGGTCATTGATTGAAGGAGTAAGAAAATAATTTAGTGGTAAAAATATTCATTATCAATTAAAAAATATTAAATTCGAACCAGATCTCCTCTCCTATGTGTTCACCGAGATGTAAATAGAAATTATATTTATCTTTTAAAATAAAAATTTATTTTGAGAATTCAAAAAAAGAATATAGAGATAGGAAGTAAAGTCCCATTCTCAAAGAGAAATGCACCCTTAACTTTGACGAGCCCACCCTCAGTCCTCAGAAGCCGTATCCACAGGCTCAGATGGGCCCAAACAAAACAAGCGGCCCATCATAAAGTCGAGTAGGACGATGGGAGTTCATGGGCTCTGTAGCCACTATGGTACTTGCGTGGGGATGATGCGATCGGGTGTTTTTAACTTTATAATTTAAAAAACCATAAATAGTACACTGATTTTGTGGGAAAAGCATGGACAGGAGCAAGAGTCGGTCTAGTGCATCAAAAAGACGGAACACGATTCCCTGATGGAAAGAAAGCGTGGTGGTTATTTTATTAGTATAAAGCGCCTTCCATTGTGCCAAAGTTAAAAGTACTAAGCCAGTACTGCTTTTTATTGACAGAGATTAATTAGTATTGATATTTATTAATTATAAGCAAAACACATGCAGCTCACGCTCGCAATGTGGAAGAACGAAATGATCAGTTCAGACACATTTCAAACTCCCTTTTCTCCCACAACTGGAATCCCTATGCCAGACCCGCTCATCTCACTGTTTGGTTGGGAGATCTCAATTACAGACTTCAGGGAATTAACTCTTATCCGGCTCGAGATTTGATACACGACAACCTTCATCGAGTAATTTTTGAAACAACTGAACTGTTTGGTTTTTTCGGAGAAATCTTTGATTGCCTCGTATGAATGGGTTTTTGCTATGAATGATGTGCAGATGCTTACGGAAAATGATCAACTTTTGCAAGAGGCCGAAAGAGGGCAGATATTTAATGGATACAATGAAGGAACATTAGCATTCAAACCAACATACAAGTACAACATTGGAAGCAGCAACTATGATACTAGTCACAAGGTACTTACAACTACAATTAATTGCATTTTGCTTCAATCTCGATGCTTTGGTTTGGCATTCAAGTTTTTTTGCCTCATATTTCACATAAGTAACATCTTAAACTACTTTATTTTAATTTTGTGGATAGATAGTGTAAAGACGAGTTATTCATTCTTAATTATATAATATATGTACACACGTACTTCTTTATATATTATAATTTCATTAATTTATTAATATAAAATACCGATGCAACACTAGTTGTGATAGAGAATCCAAAACATAAAGTGCATATTATTAAATTTAGACTTTTTTCATAGCTTTTCTCAATTATTGATGATAAAACTATAATAAAATTTCGAAGAATATAGCAAAAGTTGATCACATCTGGTTAGGAATTATCATTGCTGACAGGTAAGGGTGCCATCATGGACAGATCGTATATTGTTCAAGATAGAAGACCATAACCAGATCAATGCAGCTCTGCATGCTTACGAATCAATGGACAACATTAGCAGCTCCGATCATAAACCAGTAAAAGCTCACCTCTGCTTAAATCTCAGCAAGCAGTAAAGATTTTTGTAGTGATCATTGATCGAGCCGCCGCCACGGATCGATCTAATCCTATGGTTTTTAACTAATCTTTCATTCTTTGATTGTTTCCCTGCTGTCCGAAAGATGAAAACACAAAGATAGGTTCCATCATTGCACATTGGTTTTACTTTGTTTAAGTTTTCATCCCCTTACCTAGTGTAATATTGGAACAAAGCTACATGAAGGTTTTTCCTTAATCCTGCCAAGGTTTTACATCCAAAGTGATCCGAATTTTTCCCTTCAACGACTGGAATTACTGATGATTAATCAGTATTGCTATTTTGTCCTGCATTTATCAGCCTCTCCAAAGCTCTGCAAGTTGATAAACAGTTTTATTCGAGCCGTATACTACTATTCTGCATTTACGGATAGTCCTTAAAAGATGACCCCATTTTCATCTTCCCTTTCGAAACAACAAGATGCAATAGTGTGTTTAGATTCAGCCCCATGCAAAATCTGAAATATATGTTCTTGACATTTGAGGGGTGCTAAAATGAAGAAATGGTTGTGACCAGCCCTACAGATTATTTGGACGAGGTTCATCTTCAATTTTTTCTTATAAATGTGATGACAATTGACAAACATATCAGTCTTCTCCCACCAAGGGGAATCATTGACACAAGTGCCTAGTTTTTTACAATCTGTCATGCTTTACAAACTTGATAACAACGTGCTATTCTGATAAACTTGATGAATTATCTCAGTTTCTAAAAGAATTTGACTCTTCGAAAAATAATATATAACTCGTTATTTACTCATAATAAAATTTTGATGTACACAAGACTAGAGTCTAAAACAGAAGACTTACTGCAAATAATGCCAATGCCCAGTTTCCAAAAACACAAAAAGAAACAACCAATATACAAATTCCGTTGTACATTTCCAAGATTAAATTCATTCCCAACAGCTCCCCAGTTGGTATACTATGTAGTAGTAGTAGTACTAGTTCTATTTGTTTCGCTGATATTTTTGTGTTTTGCTTTGGTATTGCAATGATTGAAAATAATACGATTTCAGAAAGCACCAAAGTTCCTTAATGAGAAATCCCTCTTCCCTGGAAGTACATTTTCTGAATGCTGAAGTCCCAGAGTTAGCGATACATGATCCCCTGCCTGAGTCCCCATTCCAACAAAGGAGGGCGCCGGTGCAGGTCTATTATTTGGAGTTGCAGTAATATTTGTACCATACTGATCTTGATGATCAAGATTTCTACTATGTATGGCAGTCTCTGGAGTAGGAATGGCAGTAAAACAGGCATATGCGGCCAGTGAATCATCATCACGATGATGGGCAACGGGGATGGAGACTGTAGTAGTAATGTTACCTTGAACTACTGCTTCGTTTCCCAATGAGTACTGCCCATAATTGATGGTGTTCTTCGAATGGTCCTTTTCTGCGGCATTGATTTCGGGTCTTCTACCTTCAAGCAATGCTACTGTTGTTTTTGTTGAAGAAGTCATCTTAATGTGCATTGGTGTCTGTGCTGAGACGATGTTCTGGTGGTCCTCGGAGGATTTGGCTTCATTTGCTGCCTCTTCTGTTCTTGTCTCTTCTAGCTCTTCCTTGGCCTCCTGATTGTAGATTTCTTCTACCATTGGCTTCCACAGTCGGACCCTAGCATTTATGAACCAATTGGATACCTGGAAATATGAATTTATGGCATTAGATATCGATTGTGAAGCGGATGAGAAATAAAGGGCATGCATTCATTTCTTCTTTCATTAACTGCACTGGATAAGTGTACATGCAAACTGGCATAGTGTTGTTCACACTGGGAGGAATGTCTTGTACTAAAGGGAAAGTCTTTTGTAGTTGGAATTTCTTCTGATTCAACAACACACTTGCAGACGTGCTCCTTTATTAGTTTTCTATATTCATATTCAAGTAAATATGTGGACTGCAGGTCTGCAATAGATGAAATGAGCTAGCAGATTTCAAATCATTGTGTTAATTATAGGAGTGAAGAAACAGAAGATTAAGGGGAACAAGCATGTTTTTCTTAGCGGAGTCCTACTTCAAGATGATTTTGATAGTTTATTGATACATAAGGGGGACAGGGATGTGACTCAAGAAAACAAGATCAAGTTGTGATTCAAGAATAAAGTCGATAACAAAAGTTCAATTTTGATCCATGTGGACAAATTTGAAGGTTAATTCGTAAAGTTTTGCGTGTGCAAATTGATCAAGAGACAAGTTTTACGAAGTTTTGAAATGAAAAAAGAAAAGATTTTCAATAGATTAAAAAGGAACACTTTTAATTTGCAGTTTTCCGTATTAGAAGTATGCATATGATTCTATTTTATGAATGGTCTGTCATTATTGACCTTCAAGGGAGGCTCAGGTTAATGAAGAAAAGGTAGATCAAGTATGACACTTTTTCTTCTTGGTTTTTCCCTGTTAGGTAGGTAAAAGGTTCTGCACAGACTTTGGAACCAATACATAGTTTTTACAAGGCTAGTAACTATATATACTGCAACACTCATTATTTCTTCGAGTAATAAATGTAAGATAAAATGTCATTGTATTCTAGAAATGGATAGATCTTTGTTTTTCCTTTGACTATGTTGAGATTCTTAATCACTACTCCTATTAAGTTTGATCAGCAACTTCAACCAAGTGATTTTCTACTGAAGAAAACATTTACTTCGTGCTTTCTATTTTACTTTCTTGTACTAAGACCTCTACAGCATAAAAATGATCCGTATGAAATGTTGTAAATGCCTATAATGTCGATTTTAATCTGATGATATTTCAAATAAAGAAAAAGGAAATTATGACTTTGAAAGGAAGCAAGAGACATCTTTGTTAGAAAAGAGCAGAAGGTCACTATGCACATATACATTCCTTGAAATTCGATTTCACATTTGAAGGAGAAATTTTACTAAGTTTTGAACTTTCAAGAGTAACAATTAGGTGTAGAAATCTAGAAAGCATACGGAACAAAGAGAATATGAAACTTTACTTTCATGAATATGACACATCAGTTTCATCTAAAAAGTGGCAATATATAGTAATACCTGATTTTTGGATAAACCAGTCTGCCGAGCTAACAAATGCTTGTCTGCTTCACTCGGGTACCTGAGACAAGTTCAGAAAATGAATACACAACTTAGTCGGAAGAGGCCGGTTTCAAGAACAGAAAGAGAGAGTGAGAAGAAAATGTACGGATGAAGAAAATGCTCAAACAGCCAGGCCCTCAGTATGTTAACAGATCGTTCAGGCAACCCTCTCTGGGGTCTCCAAGCTTCGGGGTCTATCATTCCTAGTTGATGAAGAGATCTCCGGTGCCTAAACTTCTGGTCAAGCAGCCTCAATCTCGGTGTCTCTCCTTTCGTCAATCCTATTGTGCCTGTGACATCTTTGTCGCCGAGAAGGTCACATGTGAGCTTCACCTGAGCCAGTATTACATCCTTTAAGTTCCGGAAATGCCTTGACATTGCCTTCTGAGCTAGGATTGTATAAGGAGTTGCTGCTCCATGTCCAATCACTGAGTCAAATGAATTCACTACTGCCTGCATTTGCTCACAGTAATGGGTATACCTTCCATCCACCTGTTTATAAAGCATATACAGGGATCAGACAATAGTAAACTTATGGATTACTGCTTATGCTGATTAACGTGAACTGACACTTCATCATTCACATGAACTATATTAAGGTTTGTAAAACAAAAGAAGTTTTGATAATAATCTGTCTGTTTGCAAACAGATAGTTGAGAGCAGCAATAATCGCCCTTTCCCAGCGAAACGCTTTCTTCTAAGAAATTAGTGAAGATGCTTGTTTAACACAAACAGTATCATAATGATATCAATTTTGAATAGAACATGCCAGAGTATAATGCTGATAAACAAATCCAAACTTACAGTATCTTGGGAGAATGGTGTGGTGTTGCACTTGGGTTGTTTCTTGTAAAGTTTCAGCGTAATGTTAGGCTTTTGGTATTTCTTTAATTTAAATCCTCTAATAGATTGGACGCCTTGTGTCAATTACGCACATCAATTAATTAAAGAAGTGTTTAAATATGCAACAGTAAGATGGAATAATGAAAAAGACATGGTCCCGAAGAAGATGAAAATCACGCTCTACAAGCAAAATATATGTGGTGTTCAGTACGGATGAATCTTTTCTTCAGGAGCCTCCCTAATGAGCTCCAAGATCCAACCTATAATGAGGGCATGTCGCTCCTTCTTGGACATGTACCCCAATCTGTATCATGTCAGGTTAAGGAATATACAGAGAATGAGAATGCACACACTTAGATATCAGGTCCTAGGACAACGATGCAAATTATTATTTGTTTCTCAATAAACAAAGCATATGCTTTTCTTAATCACATTGTTCTGGAAGAACGTTGGTGTCGCGGCCGGCCGGCTTTCTCATTGCATGCTCGAAGAAAGGGGGCAGAAAAGAGTAGCATAAAACAAAATCAGAAAGCAATTTATTAGTCCAGCTACCAAGAAACTTTGAATGGTTGGGATATTGTCGAAGAAGAAGATACAGGCTAGAGAGAGAGAGAGAGAGAGAGAGAGAGAGTGAAAGACATGCCTCATCAAGCATGGACAAAAGCTTTGCTTTCCTTCTCTGGTGTTCAGTCCTTTCGGCAGCTGATAAGGGCGGGAGCTCCTTGGAGCTAGCTGGTGGAACTGGCCCACCACCGCTGTTTACAGTAGAAACGGATTTAGGGCTTTCCTTATTCCCCTTTACCCTTGGGTTGTTGAAGTGACCCCTCCCAACGCAGCAGAATTCTTCTAACAATTCTTGCGCAGCCTTTAGATACAAAGAATTCCTCAAGATATTCATCATTCTTGAAGAGGCTGGAAGTCCAAGATGAACTTGGCCAGCGTGATCTGTAATCCCCAGAGAGGGCTGATTGATTTCTAGATTCTTATATCCATTGAAATTCACCGAAGACCCTAATCCCGGATCAAAGAAGTACATCCCACCATCTCCCGTCCTTAATTCTTGGAGTTTGGTTGCTCCCAAGTTCGTCAATGAAGAAGAAAGAGACAAAGAAAGCCCTTGACCTTCAGTTGTCCTTCCAAATTTGATGCTAGCATCCACTTCGTTACTGCCATCACGAATCCAAGTAAACTGAGAAGGCGGGTCCATGGTTCCCGAGCTCACAAAGTTATGATGTCCTTGAAGATGATGCGAGTCCGAAGAGTTGGGGAGCGAGACGTGCAGCGAAGAGTAAGCGCAGGCAGTAGGAGAAGAAGATGGTTTAACATGTGGGTGCATGAGTGGAAGCTGCATGAGAATTGATGAAAGCGCTGTAAATAGCAGTCAAAGATTACTGAATACTGATGCAGCGTTCAATTTTGTGCTTGTTATCATAAAGTCTACTCACCCCATCGTCGTTTATTGCCAGCGGTAGTTGCTGCTTCTGCGCCTGCGGCCATCTGTAACTTGATTGGATCTGATCATTCAGCAGATCATTTGCCGCTTTACGCCCCCGTGGGAACTCAACCACCTCTGTCAGCATCCCTCCGGTATCATATACTTGAGCCGGCTCCTGAGGCACCTCCACTTGCACCTGTGCGACAGGCTGCAGCTCAAAGCCTTGCACTCGGAACATGTCTCTTTGGTGGATATTCCAGTCCCCTTGCTTCATCGTCAAAGATTTCTCGTACCCATCTGGGAATCCTAGGAAACCATGTTGAAAGCTCTGGGACATATGAATCGATATAATTGCGAAGAGACAAAACTTGAGACTCGATTGAAGTTGGGTATTCGATGCTTTCAAGCCTGCTAGTCTTCAGCTCGCTTGCTGCAACCTTTCCATTTCAAAACCAAAAGTACAGTATAATTTAGCTCTTCCAAACCCAATATCTTTTGGTATATTAATTCATTGTCTTGAGGTGGAGAGTTTTTATGCTTCAGATGTGCCTCGCCAGAATTACCACAGATGAAGAACTGCATATATAAACTGAGCAAAATTAAAGAAAGATGTGCAGATCAAAGTGAAGGTGAATAACTGGAAATTTTCTTGATCTTTGTTGTTGGTTGGTGCTCGATACTGATAAATCTTAGTATACCTGTGAGAGATGCGAGGTTGGAATTTGACAGTCGCCGGCAGCATGCCAGAAACATCATTTTCTCTCAGAGGTGATGGAGCTCTGGGCCGTGGGTGTTGGTTGATCTCCAAGAGCAAGGTGAGTTTGGAATCTCCTCATTGGAAAAAAAGATAAAAAACTACAGAATGATTTCCCAATCAGACAAGAAACAAACCAGCAGGGAGATGAGATAATGAAAGGAGAAGAGAAAAGGTCGCCCTCTTCCTCTTCACTCTCTCAGCCTTCACTTTCACCAAGCTTTCTAGTCTGGCTATATAGTGTAATATGTACATACAAAATTATCATTTTTCTTCAGTGCTCTACAATTCTCCCATTAAAATATAAAAGACAAAGAAACGGCGTCGTGGTGAGTGTCATTTCTAACAGTTACTGCAATACATTCTCAAAAGAAGTTTCTATTTCTAACTCCTACCAGAGACTGAGAGAACCTACCCAGCCCTTATATGATTGAACGATTGAACCGTGTCATAAGAACTATGACAACTCCTCTATATAATTTTGGTTCCGTTTAATTATAATTAGATAGTACTGACCTCAATAAAGAAGGAATCAAAATTTAAGCTTTATCTCTTATAAATTAGAAGTGATCTTAGCAGTTCTATATATAGTGTTACAATCACTTGAGTTAAACATTGATATACCCCTTCCGTGGGTTAAAGTTTGACTCAATCACCTAATTGAGTTTAGTTCTACCGAGCTTTCTACTCTTTTCAGCGAATGGGATATTTCACAAGGGTTGAGGGAGTTTTGAGTTCTAACGATCTTTTTATTTTTTTAAGTTTTTTTGTTTAATTTTTTTGTTTTTGTTTTAAAAATAGAGTAGTATGCAATGTTTGTTTTTTATTTTTATTTTTTTTGTATTTGGCGAGTTTAATTATACCATGTTTCATAAAAAAAAAACATATTCATTAAGAAATCACATCACGTAGTGTTCGCGATACATCTTATATTATTCCAAAACTCACTGAGCAAGTGATATATGCCCCCAAACCCAAAACGCATTAAGGGTGATCAATGGCCAAGTGTTTGACTAAACGAGCTCAAATATAGTATCCAGCGGATTCTTAGTTGTATACTTAAAAGTAGGACGAAACTTGGGATTGCCTTCTTTGCCGTCCGGCGTTCAAATCCCAAATATACACCAATTGAGTTTTTTTTTTTTTTTTATTTGAGAGAAAATGACTGTCTCAATGAAAGTACACGTCACATTGATGCAGGCGGTTACTTTTATTTTTCTATATTAATATAAATACATTCTTGCCTCAGACTAATTTTTGGTTAATTTTGCACCCTCCATAGTGGGGTTTCCCCATTCATTATTTCTTATGCACCTAACCCTCAAATTAAGTTACATATTAATTTATTGAGGAATATGATAAAATATTTAACTACATTTAGATATTAAGAAAATACATATTTTATTGTGACAAGAAATACATGAATCGAATTTAAAACTCTTTGCCCAAAGCATAACTATATGCTTTAATCAACTAAATTATCATATTTCTACATTTTTTTTTGTATATTCACACATCCATCTCGAATTTTTGAATTTCAATAAATTTCAATTTAAAATAGAATAAAGATTGTAGATAGTATTGTTTTTTTTAGAAAGAGAAGTATGTAAGTCAATGGTAAAATGACAAAGTAAAATATATTCCCTTGTTTCTACGAAATATTATGTGCAGTTATTAAAAATATAAAATATTATAATATTCTTATTAATTAATGAGATTAATGGTTGAGACTTTTATATTAGCAGATTTTAAATATCTTAAAACTAAATGAGTCAAAAGATTAGTAATGCACATATTGTATTAATAGAATTTAATTCTCTCAAATTAAGGAGATTAGTTAATTAAATATATAATTTCAAATATATTAAAATAAAAAATAAAAATATTTAATTTTAGATATACAAGTGAAAATGCATTAAATTTGAAGCGACCTAGACAGTAACTTTCGATTGATGAATCATTTTCCAGATTTGACAAGAAGATGCTGATTGAAGCGTGTGAAAGACTAGAATTTAACGGCCAATGTATTTTGTTACACAAGTAATACAACAAAAGACTTTTCAGTACTGTCAGCACTTGGAAAATTTTATATTGGAAAACTGATGCTCCATTTTTAATTTTTTTTTTTGTCTTCCTTAATTTCTTCTACGGTGAAGTTGACTGCATAGGATCATTTCAAGGCAATGTTGAATCTCGACTCAAATATCATTTGCAGTTCAAGGATGAAACTGCACGAATTTAAGAAGATCATATCTTTGCTACAATTATACCGAAAACGAATAAATTTGTGTTATTTGATATGTATGATATATAAGCTTAATGGTCTGAAGATCCGGAATACATACAAAGGAAAAAGTACATAATAGTGCCAAACGTAGCAAAGAAGGTGGAATCAAGTAAGCAATTCCAAAAAAAAATAATAATTTAATTACAATTAACAATGATATCACATAGTGTATATTAATTATATAATGGTAGATGGGTACCCAAACACCTTTTCAAGTTCACACATATAAATATATAAACCCTCACAAGTACAAATTACCAAAAGTAATCATAGAAAGTTGTTAAAGCTGTTAGGCAAAAGAAGCCAAAAGGAAAGCCCTGTGCCCTCTCATCTCAACTTGTCAAGACTGCTGCACCCTAAGCCTAATGGGGTTCAATTTCCTCTCCTCCTTCTTCCTCTTATTCTTATTTTTCTATATATATATATATAAACTATATAGTATAGCAATACTATGTGGGCAATAACTTTAGTAAAATGGGACCACAATTTGGTTGTCGGAGGTGTTATGAGGTGCTCTTTGTGACTCATCAGAGGATACAACAGCTCCTCCTCCCTCATTATTTATCACTCTCTCTCTCACTCACTCCCCTCTGTGGGGGACTACCATAAAAGAAAGGTGCGAGATGGCGACGCCCACCATTATCTCATCAATTGGTGGGCAAGAATAATATCGACTTGTACTATATATGCTCAACAAGGCAAACATATATTCTTATTTACTTCTTCATTTTCCCCCTTTTTAAAAATATATAAATATATACATTATGAGCATGATTGAAGTTCCATTGTTACATGCGTTAAGGCATAAACACGTCTTCCTTACATGAGCAAATACAAACATAACAATAACAGTAGTATACTTGAACATGCACACTAGTGCAAATTAATCATATCGTACTTGTACGCCATAGGCAGCTATTGCCTAATGAAATTGGATTTGGGCTAGAATCAAATTTTCATATAAATGTCATTAACTCGTAATCTTTCGATCAAATTACCCTCTAATGAGGAGCCTAATAAAACAATAATGCTTCAGGGTCAACTTGTATTGGTTTTCTATCAAAAATTTTCTTTTTTTTTTTTGCACTTTAAATTCTTACTTTTTCTTTCACAAATAATTCACTCTTATAATTTTCAATACAATTCAACTTAAATAAAAACTCAATAAAAAATATGTCCTCAGTCTCTGCCATCTTCAAATGCGGTTGCCAAAAGTTTGCACTTTCAATATGGAGCGACGAATCTGAATTGGCAAATTAAGAAAGCATTACAACTCACACAGCTACCGCCTACCGGCAACTTGCCCGGTTACATCATCTTTTTCGAGCTCCTGTGAAGTTTGATTTTGAGTAGGCCGTTTTCTAGTAGTAATAAAAAAAAACATAAGCTGTGGGTACAAAAGTTGAAGTGAAATGGAGAGAGAGATATATTCTTCCTTTGCCCACTAGAAGTAGCGATCGTACTTTCAACAAAGAAAACGAAAGTAATGTGTTTGCAAATGTCACGTAAGGGTTTATATGATTGATTTTATGTTTGAAACGTTTAGTGCTCGGTTTTCAAAATTAATTTTTTTGTAAAAAAATAAAATTTAATTGTATTTTTATCTGAACAAAACTTGTCCATATACACCCTACATGTTTGCAATGTTGATTAATATTTTTAACTTTAATTAAAAATAAATATTACTAATCACGTATGATCTTTTTCGAGAGTAATTACTATATAATTTTATGAGAATTATAATTTACCTAGTAATGAATTCTAACTTAACAGTAGCGTTAAAATATAAAACTCCGTCTATTGATCTAAACATGGTTTACTTTTTCTATTTGTTGGCAATATTAAACCAAGTAGATTAGAAGATTTCTTAATTTGATTTATCCTATTAAGTTTTAATTTTGTAGTTTCTTATTATTTTTTAGAATAGAATTCCTAATTTAAATAGGTTTAGTAATCTAGACTTAAGAGCTCTATATATGAGTTTGTATCCAGAGTTATGTGTGGTATGGAGTCATAATTTATGAGATTGATCCAATGAGGACTTGAGAGTGTCTTGAGAGATTAGATTTTCTTTGTTGTTTGATTTTTAGTTCCTACCACACTAAAATTTTTAGTCAATATATATTTTTTAGATCATTTTAATTGGTATTAGAGCCAAGTTGTCAACAAACATGGAAAGATTTTCTTTCCCTTCTCTTTATTTTCTTTATGACAAAACTCTTTCTTCTCGTCTAAGGTTTATCTTTGATGGAAAAAATAATTTTGATTTGTGGTGTCAATATACGCAAGATATTCTTGAAGAAGTTGGAGTTTGGGATATTATTGAAGAAGGTTTTGAAGAACCTCCTCCCAATGCTGAATTAACAGAAGAAGAAAAGAAGAAAAAGAATCAGAATACTCTTGCGTGGTTTCATCTTCAAACTACAGTTGTGATAGATGTAGTTTTGAAATTTTTCTATGCAAGATCAGCAATGGAATGTTGAACTATTTTGATGCATTCTTTTGGAGGTAAGATTTCTATTTTAAATTCTAATAGAAAGGACTAGTTGAGAAAGAAAAGGTTGTTGATTTAAGAAAGGTTGATGAGAATTTTTTTCTTGATGAGGAGAAGAAAAAAACTTTATCTTCTCCAGATGAAAGAAAATATTTGGTAATAAAGATTCAAGATGAAGTTGAATCGTCCAAACTGGAGAATTATGATTTGATTGATAACTCTCCAGTCGGGTTAGAAGAAAACATTGATTTAAGTGATGATGGAAAAATTACCTCCATAAATTCTCCTTGTTATGATAGTCAAATTTCTTTGTTGAGTCATGAGATTGATGATATGTTAGTGATTGAAAGTCTTTCAAAAGTTGCAATTTTTTATTGGATGGATTGTTACGATAATTTTTGATTTGATAAATTATTTGAAGAAGATAAATTTGAGAATATTGTTGAGCAACAAGGAAATCACGTTGATGAATTGTTTCATATTCAAGCCATAAATAAGGTGAATGAAAGTTACATTTGTCCAAAGCTATAAGAAGCAGAAGGAAAAAACTTGCACTTGATTGATGAGGTTAGACTCGGAGCAAATCTTGTTAGCCTAAATAATAGCGCAATTCTTATTGGCACTGATGACAAGTACATTCTGGAAACAACAGTGAAGGGAGGCAATCTCGTCATTGTTCCAAGCTTTTATATTGTTTCCAAGATTGCTGATTTATTATGGTTTGGAGTGGTTTACTATCATCACTATCCTCAATTCTATTTTAACTCATTTGTATAGAAGGACTTTGGCTTGAAAGGTTCCAATGGACTTCAACTTGAAAGAGTATATTGATCAAGATGAACTCGCAATACAATTATTTACAAAATATCGAGTTCGTCCACCTTCTCGTGTGAAGATGAAAATTATTCAAAATTTGGTATTACGTACGGTGCTCACTGCTAAAGAGTATACAATGAAAATATCTGCTCGTGATGGAATTGGATCTATTTTCTTGCCTAACTTGGTTTAAGAGAGGCAATGTTGGCAATATTAAACCAAGCAGGATTAGAAGATTTCTTAATTTGATTTATCTTATTAAGTTTTGATTAAGTAGTTTCATATTATTTTTTAGAGCAGAATTCATAATGTAAATAGGTTTAGTAATCTAGACTTGAGAGCTCTATATATATATATGAATTTGTATCTAAAGTTATGTGTGGTATGAAGTTATAATTTAGAGATTGGCCCAATGAGGACTTGAGAAAGTGTTGAGAGATTAGATTTTCTCTGTTATTTGATTTTTATGTCCTACCACCATAAAATTTTTAATCAATATATATTTTTTAGATACTTCACAATCTCTTGATTTTGGACAATGAATACTCGGTACAATTCAATCTACAGCAACACTGATGTATATCTATCTATAATAAGCTTGAATTTGAAAATTTATTATGAGTTTTGTGAAAAATAAATTGCTTATAAAAATGATGTGATTCATCAATGAAGATGGTTAAATACAAGATAATTTTACTCATGCATGACAATGTTTCATAATTTTTGACAATAAATTATTATTATTATTATTTCAAAATTATTAATTTTTTATTTTTAATTTTATAATTATTTTTTATTTTAAAAATTGCATTAATTTAAATTATAATCTACTTAAATAATTTCAAATTAATATTTAAAAATTTAATTATAATTTAAAATAAATATCATATAAATAATTTAAAATTTTAAAAATATTTAAAAATAAAAATATTAATATTATATAAAAATTAACATATATTAATAAAATTATATTACTTTAACATTTGTGGTCATCAACCCCTCACCCAATGATCTTACCTCGAATGGCGTCTTCCGTTCTAGAAGTTCATGAACGGCCGATTTGAGCACTACTGAGCTTTCACATCATTGAAACAACAACCATTCACACTGGGTGTCGGTGGGCCTGAGAATTGATATATCAAACTGGAACCTGCTTCGAACCGAGCCTGAATGGAAACATACTCTAAATGTCCAAGCCTTTAGCCCAAACATTCCCAACATCATATACCTTGGGCCGTCTAGAAGAACAACGCCGACGAATTAGAATTTTAAAAGCATCACAACCCACGGTAGTCCCCCAAAGAGCGATGTAAGTTTCTTGTAAGTAATGAAATTGTGACATTTGATTACTTCAAAAAGGAAAACTTTTTGGACATTTGACTAATCAAATGTGTTTTTGAAAGGGCAGATGTTATCCCGTTATTCAATGCTTAATCAATGGACTTTCAGTTTACGTGTTTAAATCAAAGTCTTCATTTCTTTTTCTTTTTTTTTTCATTTAGAAAAAAATCTCTTTCCATGTTTACCAATTTTGCAAAAGCTCATGAAGTAATATATATAAATATTTGAAATTAATTTTTATTAATGCTATCTTAAAAACTTTTAATTTATCGAAGAAACATGTTTCTAAAGAATTAATTCTCGACTTAAAAAAAAAGAATTTTCTTCTTCATTTTTTCTCCTTTTAATACATTAAGAATACAATGTGTGAATAGAAAACTAATCTAATGACTTAGTAATAAGTTCTTCTAACTAATTGAAATATTAGTCATAAAATTGATGAATTCCAGATAAAAGTTTTATTTTTTATTGGGTATAAATATAAAAATCCAAAAGTATTGTGATAGTCAAGAGCTTAATTTTAACCAACAAATACAATATATATGTATATATATAACTAAACGTTTAATTTGATTCATATTATAATTTTTATAAATCCCGGACATTTAACTTACTATATAAGTAGTTATTAGAAAAAAAAATAATTAATATAGTAAATTGAGAAGTGATATTTTCATTTTTTTTTTACTATTTTAACTTCTCATCTTCTTTTTTTTATGTGATCAAAAAGTCGTTAATATCGAATAAAAATGAGTCAAAAAATTTCAACTCAAGCTTTCCCTAAAAATTTAATTATGAGTATTAAAATATTTTCATTTGTAAATAGAAAGGAAAAAATAAATGTAAAAAGTTAAAAAGAAATAAAAGTATCACTATCCTAACCTGTTATGTTCAAAGTGCGAAAATTTTTAACTGAGATTGTGATTATGGATAATTCAATGGTTACAATCATCAATATCATTGTCCTGCTAAAAAAAAAAAAAGAGACATAAACCACTAGTCAGGAAAAAAAAAAAAAAAGGGAAGACATAAACCGTTGCAGGGAATATTTAACCGTTGCACATCACAGTTGATATTAATTGAAGAAAAACGGATTTTTTTTTTCTGCGAGGGACCTTTTTGTGAAAGAAAGAAAGGACCGCACACGACATAAACCTCTTCAACCATCCCAGAGTTCACACAAGCCACTGATTAAATCCCAGCTGGGTTTGATGGTGTATTCGTCAAACCCTTTTGGATTTATAACCCAAGAAAATTAAATGGAAAATGGTTTTACACGTTTTGTCTTTCTTTGACTTCAAATTTTGTTCGGTATCATTTGAGTGTTCTTTTCAATTACTCACTTCTAACTTTTGATACAATACATATTTCCTTGCGAGAAAACTGTCGAGAATTTGTGGCATTTTTGTTATTCTGGGAAAGATTGCTTTTTTATGCAATAGATTCTTTTGTTTACATGTGAAGTTCCGAATGCATTACTGAGAATCTCGGTTAATCGGCTTGTATTCTGATCTGGGTTCTTTCTGTTTCAACCGTTTCAGCAGAATCTTGGCTGCATACAAGGCGAGTCACTTATGTTGTTCATAATCGTTTTTCTATTTATTTCTTAATCTATAGTCCTGTTTTCTTCAATAACACGGAGCACCTATTGAGCTGTAATAGTTTTCTTTTGTTAGATTGCTCTAATGGCAAAGAACATTTTTTCCATGACAGATTGTTATCAGCTATTAGAAGCTGAGTCATTAGGTCCTACACAAATTGGTATCAGCTATTAGAAGCTGAGTCATTAGGTCCTACACAAATTGGTTTCTGGGAGATTTTTTTATGTGCATGCTTGAGGTGTACAATTGATTTTCTTGGTCTGGTTGAATTAGAAGAAGGTCTAGCTGAAATTGAGTTTAGCCTTCTGCATTTCAATGTCATAGTGGTTAAACACGACGAGTATAGTCTGCATTCTCCCTGGGATTATTTGCACCTCGGTTCCTGGGGTGTTATTTCTTGAAATGGATGAAACAAAGAATAGTTTTCCACAGTGCAATATATATTTCTGATTCAGTTCTTTTTACATAAATTCTCTTTCCAGGTTTCTATCCAGATATTTGGCAGATTATTGTTTCCTACACTCTCTAAAGCATAAAGCAAGACTCTTTATGTTTCTCTAATCTCTTATGATGAATCATTCATGTTTTACGTTTTTTCCCTTTTTCTTTTAAGTGATGGATTCCTGGTATAATTAAGCCATCTACTTATATCAGCCAAAGAATCAATAATTAATTTTTTATAGAGGATATTTCAGATTATGAGAATGCTATGTTAGATGGATGTCAATGGCGATAATTTCCTTCTTCAATAATCTTCACTTGAAAAGAAAACGAAATTCAGTTTTCCTCTCATGTAACTTATTCTGAAAATACCATTTTGTTTAATTATTACTATTTTCTGTATATGATCGAAAGACTGTGCTTCGTTGCTGTGCTAAAAGTAATTCCTTATTGCAGCTACATGCATCATTTGCCATGAATCTATAGTATTTTTAGTATGGGTTGGCTCAGCAAGATTTTCAAAGGCTCAAGCCATAAAGTTTCAGAAGGGCGGTACGATAGCAGATATGGATCAGATATACTGGGCAACTACCCCTCCAGTTCAATGGTAAAAAACCTATGCTGAGTAGTTGTGCATGTGCAGTTTTCTTAACGGTATTGGTGAACTCTTCTTTGTTGCTATTAACATTGTTTTCTCATATTGTCTAAGAAGATACTGACAGAAGTTTCTAGAAAACTCTGTGAAATCTGTGGACCACTTTTGTCCTTTGTTGGAAAATTGCTTTCCTCAATGCTTTAGCAGTACTATCTTCTAATTGCTTAATTCACTCAGCTATCTTAACTATTATAGAAGGAAGCGACCCTGAGGGTTGGTATTTGATCACTTTAAATGGTTGACTGTGTATATTTAATAATGGTTTATGATTTTATGATGTTCATTCTTGTGCTTCTTATACTAACATTATATTTATCCTTGTGCATTTGCTTGCTGGTTCTAAAATTGTTCTTTTCACTTTCTTTGCCTATGATTTCAACTTCCCAATTTCCAGAGTTACTCCAAAAGTTCCTCTAAAAAATTTAAAATTTACGTACACTACTTGTGGATTAAATGGTGCATGAGATTTCAAATAAAAGATAACAGTTTAATAGTGAAATTAAGTTAGTTTGTCTACTTACCCTCTCTTATTTTGGTCTTATTACTTGTGCTCTGTCCTTCCAAATGTGCTCTTCCTCAAACTCAAACCTCTCTGTAGGATGCATTATCAGAGATGGAAGAAATAGATCGTGCTATTGCGTTATCTCTTTCAGAAGCCGATCAGAAAGTGGAAAATGTAGTTGGTGAGTGATTATCTATGTATTCTTGTGATTAATATTCCCCAAAGGTGGTGGTACTATGTATTGTCGTGAAGATTTTAATACCTTTAGTTTTCTTGATGCTATAAGTTGGATTCTGCTGGGTCTGTAGTGTTTACTTGCAAGATAGATGTTTATCATTTGGCATGTTCAAATGGAATTTCTAACTTGTATGTGTTTGTCAATCTTGGGTAGATTTTGAATCTCAAATGAAAGAAGATGAACAACTTGCCAGGGCTCTTCAAGAGAGCTTGAATTATGAGTCTCCACCTCAACAGGAAAATGGAGGTGGCAATGGAAATGGCAGTGGAAACTTTTATCAACCTATACCTTTCTCCTATTCTTTAGGCTTCAGGTATTGAGCTTTTATGTTTGCTATTCCATCTCTTTCAAAATAGGTGCCTTTACTTCACTTAGAACAAATTAGTACAGAATTTGACCATGTCGTGTTTCTAATTTTCCAGTAAGGTTTAGTGCCATAATTAGTAATTTAACACGGAAGGCAGTTGCAGTTATGGAAACAATTATATTCCACCAACTCCACATTAGGATTATGATTAAAGGCATTAACAGAAATTTAATTTTCTAGATTTTTTTTGGGGAAAATGGACATTTGAAACATTTACAAGTAGAAATAATGGATGCCATTTTTGGAATTTAGGGAGTATAATTGTTGTCTTAGTTTCAGCTAGAAGTTTGAAGTCCCACTATTTTAATTTAGTTTCCTGTTCCAAAATTCCTATCTCAGTGAAATCCACACTGTGCATAATATCTGCCAGAGGCCTCCCCTCCTGCATATTCTATATCACCTAAATCTTATAACTGATTTTAACCTGGCTGGATAACCGAGCAAACTCTCAAACTCCGGGCTAAAAACGGGTTTGTACTTCCATAGGTATTGAATAACAACTATAGTTTGATCCTATAGTTTGCCGGTTACCTTTTGGATGTGAGTTAAATCAATTCTGGTATATGTGCACAAACAACTTGTACATGTCCAGGAAAAGTCCGTATGTTTCATTTTTTGTTCTATATCAATTTTGGATACTTTAAAAGAAGTAGAAGACCCAGAGGATTCGTGACTGAGTTCATAAGAACATATTTTTTTTTCTCTGCTATAACCATGGCAGACAAACAATTTGGAAATCCCTTTCTGTGATGTAATCTCAGAACTAGCTTAAAGTATTGTGAAGGTCATCTCTTTTGTTTTCAGGCTTTGTAACTTGTACAGGTTTTAACTTTTTGATATTCACATGCTTTTTAGTCTAAATTGTTACATCGTCTTTTGCTCTCTTACCGTAGCTTACTTTCTATGTGGAAGGATATGTGCTGGTTGTAACGCTGAGATTGGACATGGGCGATTTTTGAGTTGCATGAGTGCAGTTTGGCATCCTGAATGTTTCCGATGTCGTGCTTGCAACCAACCAATATCTGATTATGAGGTAATATTCCTGTAATACTGACCATATGAACAAAGCTTCTGCTTGTTATCATTCTATATACTCCTAACATGTGCACCTTAGAAAAGAAGAACTTATGCAAACTCTATCGTATAAAAATTATGAAAGATCTTGGGACTCATGTTCATTATTGTTAAACCTGGTTAACGCATAGTCTCTAATCTTCTAATTCAGTTGACTGTGCCATATATGGAACAACTGAAGATTAATGCAAAGACATTCGTGCTAGAAAAGATTCATTGGATAAGAAACCAATACAAAAGATCATTGTTATATGTATTTTCTGAAATTGTGTTTATTTGAGGTTCAGAAGTTAGATTCCTACAAGAAATTGCAAAAGAATCATTTATTTATCTGTAGTATTTTATCTCTGTAGTCTAGGTATCTTTTAAAAGTAAATTCATAAATTGTTATCAAACACTTTTTCCTCTATTAAACCCATTGTTCATTTTTTGTGGCAAAATGGACCTATCTACTGTCTCTGCTAGTTTTGTGAACACTTGAGCACATATGGGCTTGCATATTTTGGAGTCAACATGTGCATAGGTTTCATGGAAATATATAACCTGACAAATGAAATATGTTAAAAAACTCTAGTTTAATTAGTTGGCTATTCTATATTATATAAATATATAGTTTTTTTTCTGTCTAACATTTTGTGTATTATTGTTTCTTCCTCTTCCCTCGTTCTTCTGTGGTTTAGTTTTCTATGTCAGGGAACTATCCTTATCACAAGGCTTGCTATAAGGAGCATTATCACCCCAAATGTGACGTGTGCAAACACTTTGTAAGCATTTCTTCTCTAGTGTTTAAGTACTTATGCTTTTAGCTTGAAATAAGTTTTCTTTGAAGATAATTAGTTTCTTATTGACTAATGAATTTGACAATTCCACTTGCTGGAGGAAATGTGGTAATCTCCCAGAAAATTCAACTTTTGGTGTCCGTATGTTTTGTGTTTTTCTGATTATGTGCTATATACCTACAAAAAGAAAATTCAGTTGTTGGCATTGCAAATAGCACTGATTTTCAGGCTCCCTAAAAGTCTCTTTTCCTTTTGGATTTCTTTTTTACGCTTCAATGTTGCCAGCAGCATGCTGTTACCATTTTTAGTTCTTTAAAAATATAAACCCTCTAGACATGGATAGATTATTTTAGAAGAATTTAATATATTTTCATATTCAGATTCCAACAAATCCAGCTGGCCTCATAGAGTATCGAGCACATCCTTTTTGGTCCCAGAAATACTGCCCCATTCATGAGCTTGATGGAACTCCCCGGTGCTGCAGCTGCGAGCGCATGGAGGTTAGTCTGATAAAATACTTAGTATGTTCTAATGAAGCTTGATAATTATTATTTGAAGGCTTTACTGAATTAATCTTGCTGTATGCATCTATTTCTCAAGTATAATAAATATTCTTCTTTTGCTTCTTATGAGCAGCCACGTGACACAAAATTTGTTGCCCTTGAGGATGGTCGGAAGGTTTGCCTGGAGTGCCTGGATTCTGTTATAATGGATACAAATGAGTGTCAACCTCTTTATCTTGACATACAAGAATTCTATGAGTGTCTAAATATGAAAGTGGAGCAGCAAGTACCGTTGCTTTTGGTTGAGAGGCAAGCTCTGAATGAAGCCATGGATGGAGAGAGACATGTAAGAATATATGCATGTCAAACTAGAACTAATCTTACTGTTAACTCTTTATTTCCCTTAACATTTTCCTTTTCTAGTCTTCATGAGGAAGAAGTCAAAATCTAATCCAAGTATATTTATTCTTTGCAGGGCCATCATCACATGCCTGAGACAAGAGGACTTTGCCTTTCTGAGGAGCAAACTATTAGCACAGTAAGATTTTTTTGTCCATTCCTTTTCAGAAGGATTACAACTTCGACCCACATTTTTTAAATGGTATTATTATGACTTTCTGAAACTTCAAGATCCTGAGGCGGCCAAGGATAGGGGCTGGAAATCGAATAATGGACATGAGAACAGAGCCTTTTAGGTTGACGCGACGTTGTGAAGTAACAGCAATTCTCATTTTGTATGGTCTTCCAAGGTATTATTGCAATTATTTCTCGATGAATTTCATCGATGGTGAATTTTTTTATTTACCTTGCCTTCTTTTTTTGTTATTTTTTCATATAGGTTGGGTAGGTCAATTGGTTTGGACATTACATGGGAAATAATCTTGCATGAGTAAAATGAAAAAGGTCTTTTTAAGTCTCAAACATACATTCTCATAAGTGGTAATTACCTCCTGTTGTATTTTGCTTGCTTCATTTTAGGCTTTGGATTTTATTATGATTGGAAAGAGGCGGAAACAAATGCCTACTTTTAGGGAAATATTTTCAGTGGTGCTTTAACAACGTGATGAATCTCATTATAATGGAAAAAAGTTTAAACGGTGATGTAATTTATTGGGCTAGTGGTGCTTATTTAAATTATTTTATCCTTTTTTATTAGTTTTCTCTTTAGCTGCTAAATCTTCACATTTGGTATCATTTGGAAAGAGCTACCAGGATTTATAACATGAAGCAATAAATTGAATATGAGAAACTTGATGCTTAAGTTGCATGAATTCATTCATTCACTCATTTTCTTGTGAAGTGCGTTTGGTGGAGATAATGATATGAAAAGTTTTGTGTTGGTTTACTTGTTTGTAAGTGGAGGGTTAGAATCAAGTTACAAATATAAAGAAGATAGTCTTTTATGTAAATGTTTGATGCTGTGAACATTTCTAGGGGGCCTAACCGAGATTGCTTGGGCCTTATGAAACCATTCCACTAACTTCTTACAGCATGCTTTTAACCTTTTTGGGGGAGTGGGGAGAGAAAACAAGGATCAAATTAGAAATTCAATTTAAAGTGAGAAACTTAAAAATGAGATAAATTTGCTACAGCTTGACAAAAGATAAAAGTTGGTTGGATCAGTATGGCAGAGTTATTTGGGGGAGTGGGGAGAGAAAACAAGGCTACTAAAAAGATCAAATTAGAAATTCAATTTAAAGTGAGAAAGTAAAAAATGAGATAAATTTGCAACAGCTTGACAAAAGATAAAAGTTGGTTGGATCAGTATGGCAGAGTTATTTAGGCATGGAGCTGGAAAAATGGAAGGCGTGACGAGAAAAGATGTTGGCACTTTTCATTAGGTTGACAGTGGCCTATGCTGGATGTTTTGAACTTCTTACTGACTACATACACAGGCATGATACTTAAGGATGAATTAAGTCCTTTTTCAGTTTTTCAACTGTAGGGAACAATTTATTTGGTGACTATAAATTAAGGGGTAGCACCACCAACATAAAGTAAAGTCGTAGCAATTCTTTCTTTTCTCAATCCATTTAATATGTGTTCTCTAGGCATTTCACGTATTACTTTTACATCTTTGTTATTCTGAACCAAATCTGGATTTCCACCTCAATGGTAGAGTTCTCTTAATGCAGGTTGTTGACTGGATCAATCCTAGCTCATGAGATGATGCATGCATGGTTGCGATTGAGAGGTGCTTAATTTAAATCTCCCAAACATTCACGCTGTCTGCCTTCATGTGATTTACCTAACTACTTAATTATTCATTCTTCAAGTTAGCAGTATGAATATTTTCTAGTTCAACAAATGATCAGAATATACTAGCTTGTATAAAGTTTTGTGGTAGTGACAATTATCGTTCCATTGAAAGGTTATCGAACTCTCAGTCAAGATGTTGAAGAAGGTATCTGCCAAGTACTGGCTCATATGTGGTTGGAATCACAGGGTGTGTCGGTATCCAGCAGCAGTATGGCGTCAACCTCACTTGTTTCTTCTACTTCAACATCTTCAAAGCAAGGGACAAGATCTCCGTTTGAGAGGAAGCTTGGTGAATTTTTTAAACACCAGATTGAGTCAGATACATCACCGATTTATGGGAATGGCTTTCGAGCTGCTAAACAAGCAGTTCTTAAATATGGTCTGCACAGGACTTTGGACCACATTCGCATGACAGGGAGTTTCCCTTATTAAAGCTTAATTGAAATTTGAAATTGTGGGTAGTTTCTATTTTTTGTCAGGAATAGCCTGGCCTCTTATAGGAATTGTATCGCATTATATAGTAGTTAGGAAATGGAATGAAGAATTTGTGCCTTGTAGATATGATTCATTTGATTGTACATTTTCCAACAAAAGGGATCTCAATGAAAACAATTTTGATCTTTATTTCATTGTAATGTTCACTTCTCCTCAAAATAGCTCGAATTTTGTACCACCTGGTTGGAAGCCTTACTGCTGTTTATGAGACATTTGTACATCTTCATGAAAAATTGTCCAGCAGTCTGTATCTGTGTTTGGAAATGCGATTCTGCTAACACGGTTTCGTGTATTGTTCAATGAATTTTTCACATACGTTAACTTCCTAGCATGCCTAAAACTACTATATGAAAATCTCAATCCCTCAACCTTTTTCTGGTAACATTGTAGTTGTAAACTCTTGTATACTCCGGTCTGATTTCTGCACATTCCTTTGAATCTTTATCAAAGTAGAAACTACACCGTCCATGCTTGGTCGGTCCATTGGATTTTGCATCAAACAGCTGAGACTTAAATTTACCACTTGAAATGCACATTCCATTTCTCCGCTTTCTCCAAGATTGGGCTCAAGAAAGTTTCTTAATCCATTCGCGGCATTTTCTCCAAATATGGCAGCTATCTCTGCACTAAGTAGTACGTCTCTGCCCTCCCGAACGACTACAGTATCTTTACCTGTGATTAATTCCAACAGCACCACTCCAAAGGCATAAACATCAATCTTTGGAGTCACTAACCCCATCCTAATGTACTCTGGCGCCATATACCCTTCAGTGCCGACGACCCTTCTGGTCATGGCATTGCTGTTTGTTTCCTCCAGTGCTGTTGCAAAACCGAAATTTGAAATCTTTGCTCTTAAATTGCTATCCAGAAGAATGTTACTGCTGTTGATATCCTTGTGCGCGTAAGCTGGTTTGGCGAAGTTATGAAGGTACAGAAGCCCATTAGCGATATCCAGCGCAATCTGAATCCTCTGACACCATCCCTTTGTGCCTTGGGCTCCTTTCCTGCGAAGCCATTCCCGAAGTGATCTGTTTTTCATGTACGCGAAGACGAGGAACAACTGGCCTTGATGTTCACAGTAACCACGAAGCTTTATGAGATTAAAGTGGTTGATCCTGCTCAGAATGTTGGCTTCGTTGTATGCCCCTTTACCTGTCTTCTTGATTGCTAGAACTTCCTTATGAATAACTCCACGATATACAGAACCCTTTATCCTGCTTCTGGAACCAAAATTCCCTGTTGCCTTCCTTAGTTCTTCATATTTGAAAATTTTGATGCCGCGATCAATGCTTGCAATTTTGACGCGGATGTCCTGTGGCCAAATATCGTCTGTTTCCCCTTTTTCATTTCTCCGACCTATTTTTTCGAATCTTTTCTTGGAAATGAATACAACCAGGAAAATAACAGGGAACAATAACAGGCAAGAACCTGCCGCACCTATGCCACCAACAAGAAGATTTCTCTTTGGTCTACTTCTCCGAGTTTCATAAACAGGTATAGGTAATATAACCGGTTTGTAGGGGCGAGTAAGATTCATTCTACTAAGTGGCTCAGTCAGCAGAGGAACTAAAATGGTTGTGAATGGAAAAATAGTTGGAGTTTCTTGAAGAAACCCATTGGCTTCTGCTATATTTTCCGTACTTGTATTGAAACTTTTACTGATAGTCTCAACATGGTCACCACAGGTAACGGTGTAAGTTAACAGGTTTTTTATCCCATTTGTAGCTTGTTGTTTGGTCGGACAGGCGCATCGGAGGGGAACTTCGAACTCCATACCGGCTTCTAACTTGAAGTCTTCACCATTGCTCTTCAGGGTATCACAGGTTGACAATCCTTGATACGTGTTATTTGCAATTGTGAAGAATGTTTCATTTGCAGTCGGGACATTGTACTCGGCAATTGCTTGATAGTACCAACCTGAGCACGAGCAATTCACCGGAACAATCACCTCTGTGCCATCCCGAAAAACAGTAAGCCTTGTGACATTGTTGATCCGAGCAACTTCAGATTGGTTTGAAGAAGTTAGAGTTGCAATCATAGGTACTGAATTGTACGGAAACAGAGCTCTGAAAATCAAGAATGCCCTGCAAGAAGAGTATTCTCCATTGCAAGAATAGAGGAAAGCTGGAGACGGAGCATTTTCGTCGCTGCTGTTGCAACTCAGCACCAAATTTCCTGAGTATTCCTGTTGAGCTTTGGTGCATAAGGTGAGGAAACCAAGTGCGAAGAAAAAAATGAGAAGGCAATTCATAGTATTCTGGTTCTGCAAGAATATGGTCGTAGGATACTGTAGGAAGGTTGAGGCCTTGAGGGATGAGCGTGTGTGTAATTGTCTGGTTGATGGCAGCATAAGCGGATGAAGAATTATATAATGGAATCAAGAGTTACTAGTTCGACTACGTTAGGTAACATCAAGGATTCGCTCTGAAGACGAATTCTTGGTTAGTTTCCATTGGGTAGAGAATCACGAGTGCATGGTTTGGGTACATAATGACAAAGAATACATAATTCTTCTTGACTGGATTCTAGTACATCATACGTGACGCTCTGCAGCATTGATGGCACAAACACGGGGATTAACCTCCTTTCAGTTATTATACATTCATAATTGAAACTTATTATGGATATAATCTAATATTAAAAGATTATTGTGGACATATTGTTTATGAGTTACGTCATGCTTTTAAACCTCTCATATCGATAATTTTTAAGTAACTGTTTGGTTGAATTCTACTGATGAGCTTATTTGCATGATATCCCATATCAGAAAAAACTGATAGGATTATATATATATATATGAATTCTATTGTCAAACGCTTTCTACTCCTACTTGGCAAGAGAAAAAGTTCATCAGTTAAATGAAATTTTTGATATTTTCACTTTCTCTTCGCCAGTGTGTTTTCTGTTCAAGTTGCTGCAAAGGAAAATGAGATGCAAAGACGGTTTCTAGACAAGTGTTTTTTCAGTAGGGAAAAAAAAAAAAAGAAAAAGCGACAGTAGCTTAAGGAATTGGTCCTGGACTAGATGCCAAATGGATAGGTCTTCTAAAGACCAGGTCAACCTGGGAGACAAATGGATCAGTACAACAAGAACAAAACAAATCCACAAGGACAATTCGGAGAATGATACGAGACATAAAAGAAATTCGTCTGCCTTAATTGACGCGCATTCGGCGAACACGGGGTCAATAATGATACTGATCCCTTCAAGAATTTTCAAATGGACGAGAATTTCTTCTTAGTTTAATTGTTGCATAAACCATATTAAATATTTGTTCTTACATATCAACTTTAATGGTAAAATTAAGAGCGTATTTTGATTATATTTTAATTCTAAATTTAATTATTTTAAATTCTATTAAAAATTATTTTTATAAAATTAAAAAAAAATTATTCAGATGCTGTTAAATTTCACCTTAAATTAAAATTATCTTTTAATAATCTTAAATATTACAATTTAAATTTCAAACAAAATTAGCTTAAAGCCCCGTACATGATGTAGGAATATTAATCTTGACGTATATTATACTAGTTAGTCAACAAATTATTTGTGAACACCTAAAAGGGAATAAATAGTATTGGATATATATGAGTATAAGAAGAAAAATACTCTCGCTAGTTAGAAATACAAGTCCTTTTAAAAAGAGAATAGATGATTAAAATATAAGCTTTTTACATATTTCAATGAGTATTTATTATATATTTTTCACTTTACTAATTTCTTTATTTCAGTTATTTCTTTCTTCCACTCTCTTTTCATTTATAAATGGTATAAAAGGTGTTTTATCTTAAAAATCTTTAATTTTAAAAATATTAATTCTTGTGTACTTGTGATTTTAACAAGAGGGAGTAAGATCTTGAAAATCGAGCAAAATTTAATAATATAAAAATATTAGATGAATTCCACATTTTATTCAAATACCTCTTTTCCCAAAAGTAACAAATAAATGATAAATTTTATTTTTATCTCAAAAATATCCAATTGCCTACCAAAATGGCAAAAAATAAATCCCCTCATAATGGTCTAAAATTCTGAAGTTGTTCATGTGCTCTACTTGTGCAAAGCAGTTCATCATGGTACTTGCTCCAATTGAAATAGAACTGAAAGGATGGCACCAAAGCAGCAACGGGACGGAAATCTTGAAATCTAACCACGCATCCTAATCTTTCTGTCCGAAACCATTCTAATCTTTCTCTCCTAATTATTTTGAATTTAAGCAGAGAAGATTAAGTTTCTTAATCATTTAATTGAAATAAAAGATTAAGGACCAATCTATACTTTCAAAAATTAATTAACAAATCCAAAATTCTGAAAACTTTGTTCCCAGTCTACCAACCACATTAGGATATGAATGAATCGTCTCGCTAAACACTAAGAAAGTTGAATCCTTGTAGCATTGACCCCAAAAAGAGTAAAAAAAAAAACAAATACCCCAATAATTCAAATAGTTAATCTATTTTTAATGTTTTAATAAAATAATAAATGACTATTCATGCTTAATGCGTCTATGCTAATTTAATGAAAGACCTTTCTCTATCAAGGACTTGTGGTGGTTGGTTTGTGATTTAAAGGGATACTCCTTCTAGTCTATCATTTCATCTATGTCTACATTTTCCATTTTTTTGAAAAAAAAAAAAAACTTCCTCAAAGAGTTTCCCCAAGCCTGTGACAAATACAACAAAGCTCATACATAGAAGTTCAACGAGAAAAAAGAGAAACTAAAATGAAAAAAAAAGCCTAGTCTTATTTTATCATATTGATTATTAGCATAGACATACGAATTTAATTATAGAAAAGAAGCTTCCTTTGGGAAATATTTCGTTTCCTTAATTTAAGGTGAAACTGAATTGTATATTTTTTTAGTTGATTTGTATTGAAAGTCATAAAAATAAATTATTTGTAAGAGCAGAGTTGAAATTAAAAAAAAATAAGAGAAAAATGGAAAAAAAATTAAATTGAATCTGAATCTAAGTCGCCCTTAATTGCAGCAAGCTTAGTTCTAATCACTCTAGCGCATGTCCTCCCTTCCATCTCCAGCTGTTTATTGATCATGGATCAAACATAAAGTCATATCAGTAACAGTTCTTGGCATTCATCAGGTGCAAATATAATCCACCTCTTTACTCCCTATAAGAGAAGAATTCCGACCGAGAATCGGTGCTGCCTTTCCATAGATCACTCAATGTTCCATATATTCATTCCAAGAACAGAAAACGGGGGGCCAAAAGAGTTCAAGAAAACAACACTAATAGACATGAATAAAGCATTCATATTTCGAGCTTTGCTTCCTTTCATTAAAATTAGTATTATTGGTTCTTTTGGTTCGAGTTCTAGACAGTGGTCAAAACAAATCCCATGCCAAGAAAACTGAAAAATGACGTAGGGAGGCTAAATAAGGATATCGTAATTTATAGTTAAAGATAAATCAAAATACCTTTTTGTAAAAATAAAGAAGAGTTTTCAAGGCATCGAACAAAATCCCCTCTTAGATTTTGGCTCGGGATGGTTGATCAAGATAACTCCTGTTGAAAGACTTCTAATAGAAGCGGAAAGGAGGAAAAAAAAAAGGGAAAAAAATCTTGCAATCAATGGAGCAGACATATCGAATTTGGACACTGTTTTTTACAGACATAATAATCACAAATTCTAAGTTCTAAGACATCATCTTGTGAAATTCATCAAAATCTAGAACACCATTGCCATCAAGATCAAAAACTCGAATCATGGCTTTACATTCTTCGAATGATTTTGCATCTCCCAGACTATTCAAAACCAATTGCAGTCCTTTTGGGGTAATGCGTCCGGAGCCCTTCTCAACCTCAAACATCTGGAAAACTTTCTTAATTGTGTCCTCGTCGTTCCTGTCGTCCTGTTTCATCAGTTGAACGAAGTCTGCAAATTCTAGTAAGTTGTCGCCATCTCTATCAAACTCCTTTATCAACCTCTCTGCCCCCTCTTGCGACATTGAGTCACCAACAGACGAGAAGTACGCTCGAAGTTCCTCTACCGAAATCTTGCCGTCATTGTTGCTATCGAAGTAGCAAAAAACTTGCAGGAGCTCGGCATCTTTCGTGCTGTAATTTGATGTAGTAGAACTGGAGGAAGAAGAATCACTTGCAGTAGCAGAAGCAGATTTGGACTTGGAACGAAAGCGAGGAAGGCTTAGCTTGAATGAATTGGCAATACTGTAACTGTTGGCTTTAGCCATTATGGAGGTGTCTGTGTGGAAGAAAGGAAAGGCCATGCAAGCGCTTATATAGGAATAGGGTTCGGGGGTTGGTTGAAGGACATTCCTGCCAGTGGAGAGTAAAGATAAAGAAGAAAGTTGCAGAGAAACTACGCAATAAATATGCAGGGGGCATTGGTGAAATTGCAGAGCAGCTTCGTGGTCGCTTTGATTGAACTTTGGTGCAGGGTACTTGATGTAAAAGTTGAAGATACTTTACCCTGGAAAGTTATGGGGAAATTTATCTTGTAAATACTTTCCGTTGGCTCAACGGTTCATTTTCCTTCGACGTTCCTCTGGAATTCATGAACATTGATTATCTTCTTATTAGTATACAACTTGGCGTCCACAAGAACTCTAGGGGTGAGATACGGCTAAATTTTGGATTTGTAATTTTTTATTTTAAATTTTTTTAAAATAAATTTTTTATGAAATAAAGAATAAAACTTAGAATGAAAAATTTAGAATAAACCTTCTCTTGTAAGAATCCTTTTGATATTCTTTGTAAAGGAAATTAGATTTCTTTAATTCGTGATTTAAATATTGGATCGTTGAATTATTAATGTGATAATTTTCTTTTTTTATTAGTAGAAAAAGAAAAAAGAGAATAAAAGCAATGACTTGTGATCAAGCAAAATGGAAGGTGGCACTACTAGACGATTTAATAATGAATTATTCCCTACATTCCAATAATTATTGAGTGTTTAAGTACTTGGCATTGGCATGATGTCCTAAAATAATATAAGAAGGTTAATATTTATAATATAATATAAGATTATTGAGCGTTAGTATTTTATCACTTGGCTTTTGGTAGCAGACTTTTTTTTCCTTTTTCTTTTTTTTTTTAAAGGTTTGAGCTGGTGAGGGGATTTTGACCGATGGTTAGAGTCGAGAACTATGGAGACGGGTCAAACGGGTACCAACTTCGGACCAAGACCCATTAAGTAGTTACTGGTACAAACCTGATCCGATTATCCGACATATCTATTTTATTTGGGAACCTGTCCGTACGCTATAAGGTTTCGGTCGTGTTTGGTATACACGATTAAAATGGATAAAAGAAAATTAAAAGATAATCCATAATTGCATAACAAATTTTTATTTTAAAGGTTCAATAAAATAGAAGAATAAGAAATTTCAATCTTCAAATAAAGTTTTAGTGACAGAGTTAATTTTTTATTAAAAAAAGTGCTATAAAAAATTAATACGGGTTATTATATAAATAGTTATCAGAGTTATTTTAAAAAATATGAAGAAAATTTATATATTTAATTAAAAAATTATGCACTATTGATTAATCATAAGTAAATTAAGATGAAAGGAAAATAAATAAAAAATACATTGTAAGTTATACTTTTTTATATCTTTAAAATAAATTAACTTTATAATATAGTCTTTCAATTATTCTACAGTATTTACCTCTTACTCCCATTATGTGTAAGAAAAAAAAGAGAATTCCTTATCATTTAATTATTTATTTTGATTCTTCAAAAAAAATATATTTGCAATAAAATCATTGTGAAAATTAAAATTTCTCTCCCCTTACTTGTCTCTCTCCATTCCTAAAAAATAAATAACATTAAAAAATAAAAAATATTAGTATTTTTTTAAAACCTCAAAGAAAAATTTTTCTAAAATGAAAAGATTCTCTGGTAATTATTCAATTTTTTTAAAAGAATAGTGTTCTTGATTCATCACAAAGAAGTCAAAATGTTAATATACTTTACAAAATTATTTCTTTTTTTATATATTTACTTAGTAAAAAGACAAAAATAAACTATTACATTTCATGTCTAATGTACTGCAAAGTTATGCATATTCTGCTGCAGAATATTTTAATAGGTAATTGATACTTTTATCCTTAAAACTTAGCAAATAAAGGATCAAATTAGATAGTAATAGATATTGTTCTAATAGGTGTAATAGATACCAAGAATTAAATAGATAAATATTCCTAAAGTCATCTCCTCAAACAAATAAACAAAAAAAAGTTTGAATCTTTAAAATCTATCAAAGAAAATAAAAACTTAACAATTTTCTATTAAAACAACAAAAAATGTAAAATAGATTATATCCTTCATTCAAAACAAAAAAAGAAAAGGTATGAAAGATGTAAAAAGAGAAAATATTAATGATGTTAAAAATAAAATTAAAAAATAAAAGACACTGACAAAAAGGAGATAAAGAAATAACTACGTATGAAAGATATGTACAATTTACAGACTTGTTAATAATCAGAAATTTTAAAAAGTTTTAAAAAATATATATTTTATTTCAGAAAGGATTATATGGGCTCATATTAAAGAAGAAAAATATAAATAAAAAAATTTTTAAAAAGTGCATACATCTCATTTTGTAGGATTTAACTGAAGAAGCATTTAAGACATATTTTAAAGTTTTAAAAATAATAAAGTTAAAATACTTATTTGAATAAAAATTTAAAATATCCTAAATGTGTTAACGTGCATAACACTCATGTATTTTTCTTCATTTTAAAAGAAAAATCATGCGACAATCTTTTCATTTTGGCCTCTATCCTAAAAAGTTCTCAAAAAAAATCTTCTCTGAAATTAAATAAATTCATAAATATCTCACATGTCCATAAAGAAGTTCTCAATAAATTAAAAAAATATTTTTTAAAAAATAATTAATTTATAAACATCTTTTGAATAATAAGAGATGCATTGAGCATTGATAAGCTCCTCAAAAAAATCAAATTTATAATAGTATTTATTAAATTCAGAGGTCAAATATTAAAGTGAAATAGAAAAATAAAGATAATAAAAAGGAATTGAAGAAATTATCTCTTCAATTTTAAAAAAGAAGACCTTAATCAAAGAAAAATAAAAGGATCCAACGATAAAAAACCTTATGAGGAAAAGTTTGTGAAGAAATAAAAAGTTTATGGAGAAAGTGACACTAGATGAAGTTATGTGCAGATACTGAAAAGTTATTAAGATTTTGATTTAAATTAAAAGATTTATTTATGATAAACTAAATTATTTATATTATTTTATCCCTTAGCTAATGACAACTCTTCTAACTAAAAAAATTTAAAATTTTAGAAATTAAAATTAAAGATTTGAGAGTTTTGGTTAAGGAGAGAGAATAAAAGTATTTTTGTAATATATATATGTATAGATAATATAAGAAGGTTAATATATATGAGACATAAGGAGTATCTATTATCATTATTTTTTAAAAAATTAGTAATCTTTTTACATATTTAAAATTAGTTTGAGAAGGTTAGTTATCGAGGGAAAAAGGAAAAATTGGCTGAGCCGAGCTGTGTTTGCCCGAAACCGCGTCATCCTGGAAGGACTGGCTGGCTGAGTGGCAGTTAGGCAATTGCCTATTGATTGTGCATAAATAGGCTCTAGTAGCTTATTTATCTCGATCTTACTTAAATTAAGGGTGGACTTTGACTGAGTTTGATTTTAAAATTAAATTTAAAATTTTAATTATAGAATTCATATTTTTTCTCACAAATAATTAAAATTTTACAAAATTCAAGATAAAAATTTAAAAATCAAACTCTATCTAATCACACTCTAATAATAAAAAAAGCAGATAAAAATACAAACTAGCAGTTCATTGTTTACTTTATGACCGAAATGAATGTATATAAATTTCCAACATATTTATATTTTTGTAGGTTGTGAACATATATAAGAGATCTAAATAAAAATATATCAAAAGGTTTAATTTCAATACTTAAATTATTTCCTATTTTTCTATAGACATATTAACAAAATTTGTTGAGCTCTAAAGGCTTCAAAAGAATTCAACCTATACTCTGCACCTTAGCGTGGTTGCGAGATGCAAAATTCTCAGGTGATGATCGTGTGGACAATTTACAGGCAAACAAGATAAATTATTGCACGCTCTTATTTGTTTTTATTATCTTTTCCGAATTTCTAAAACTTGAATACCTTTGGTTAATTCAGTGTGTATATTTAAAAACAGATATATCAGATCCAAGATAACATTCCTCTGCATGAAAAAAAAAATTACTATTATAGTTATATATGCAAACAATTTGCTATGCTTATAATTTCTTAAATATAAAATTAATTAAAAAATTTCACTAATTTTACAGATAATAATCTCTTTATTAAGATATTAAAAAAGTTACTGAACAAGTACTTCAACATTTTATAAAGTTTAACTTGTTTGATTCTATGCATACATCTTATGAATATTCGACATTCTAATTATTTATTTTATATTTTATTATTTATTATTAAAATAATTTTTAATAATTTTTTATTACAAATTATTTCTTCGTGCATAGCATGAATTTTTTGGCTAGTGCAAATATATTGTATTGCTTAAGATTTGTCCTTTTTCTATATGAATAATTTTCTTTTTATTAATGTCATGCTCTTCTTTATTAAAATTTGTATTGCAATTAATTATTAATCATGTAATCTTCATCAATAATATATTATATCTTAAAAAAACATTTTAACCTATTTATTACTAGTGATCCATCTAATCCAAATAGTGCACACTTAGGAGTACAATGGACGTAGGAATGAGATTTTTTGTTTTAAATTTTATAAAAATAAATTATTTATAAGAAATAAAATAGGATATAAAGTAAAAATTTTGTATTAGATTCCATAACAAAACTCAATCTAAATAGAACTTATTAAGTAAGATTTATTTTCCTTTTATAAGACTAGTTTTTTTATTAATTTTATTTTTTTTATTAAAATTTATACTATAATTAATTATTAATTATATAATGTCTATCAATAATATAAAACATCTTATATTAAAAAAAGCTTTTAACCGCTTATTACTTGTGACCCGTGTAATCCAAATAGTACAAACAGTATAGCGAGTACAATGGGCCGTAGGTTCCTCCTATCATATCCGGAACCATCCAATTGTTGAGTAGTTGTCCAACAGGACCACGAGTACCCTGTTGTTTCTCTCTTTCTCTTTTTTCTTTTTCCTTTTTCCTTTTTCTGATGAATATGTTTCCCCTTTTTCTTTTTTAGTCTTTTTTCTTTTTTGGTAACAAAATTTTCCACTGGGTCGTTGCACCCATAACTTAGAGGGGAAAAGAATACACAAATTTTAAAAATTAAGTTCCATTTTTTTGAAGATTTTTAATTTATTAAAAATAAAATAATAATTATCTGAGCCAACGTGCGCATGTCCCAAACGACGTGGCAGGCTGGCATTTATGTATACGTCCATAATCTTCTAGTGCATAAATATCTTTTAACTCGACTAGTTTTAAATTTCAGATTAAACTTAAATAGAGTAAAATTAAGTTAGATTAAAGGACAAGAGGAGAAATTGACATAGTCCAACTCGATTTTATTCAATTTAAGTAAAAATAAAATTTTAATCACATGTGTCATGAATTTTTAAAAATAAAACTTTTAAATAGACTATTTATTTTTTTACTGGAAGGTACATGATATATGATATGTAAGTGTATGCTTACACTAATTTTCGTTACATTTAGAGCGTTTGAGACTATAAAAATTAAATTATATAAAAATATTAATTTTAAAATATTAAAAATATAAATTTTGAGACTAAAAATAAATTAATAATTATTGTTACATATTGCTCAAACAATAAAATACTTGTCAAAAGTGGCTGGAGGTTCAGGTTCATTCCTTCAATTCCTGTCCGTTATTTTCTGCATATATTAACAGAATTCTTTAAATTCAAAGGGCTTGAAAATTTTAAGCCGTCTGCATCACAAATAATCTTTGAGAAACAATGGGGGAAAAGGAAAGTGCCATCTTCTTCTTATCAATTCATAAAACTTGTCTTGCTCTGAACACATGTCCTGGGAAATCGTCTACTCTACCACTTAGTGATTGCGAAATACACATTTCCCAGGTGAGCTTAGTATGACATATGGAGGAAGGATTCCTGATGTACTTTTTTTTTTTAAAAAAATAAATGAGGATTCCGGATACACACTCAAATAGATTGCAGACTCTTAATTAAATATATATGTAAGAAAGTATCTATTTGTTTCACAATAACAATTCTATTTCTTTTATCTTTTTTTAAGTAATTAATTCTTATATTATGAAAATAATTTAAAATCTCAATAGAGAGCATACTATAATTAAATGTGGGAAAAAGTTTTTAGCTCATTGTATCTGGTCATTTTCTGTTTTCTTCAACTTTTGTTAGTGGTCTTTGTCTTACCTCAAAGGGTATCATTGACGCTTTTGTTTAAGATAAAAAAGATTTTTTTAATATAAAAAATATCAATATTACATCATCAATTAATGAAGAACCTCTTAATTATAATACTCGTACATATAGATAATATCCCTATAAAGGGTAAAAAAATACTCATACATGAAAAGACTAATAAAAAACACTGCACTCACTATTGATTTAAACTCAACTTCGTGGTTAAGAAATCTAAACTCTTGCCACAAGATAAATAAGATTGAGGGACCTAAAATATATTTGGTAGCTTATATTTTAAAATTTAATATAAAATTTTTATTTTGAATTATATTTTTTTCCTTACACATAAATTTTTTATATATTCTTGTTAAATATTCTCACACATAATTTATTTATATAAAAATTTAATTTCATGCAATTCTATCTCTAGTTTTCACGGTTTGCGTTATTCATGATCCTGGCAAATTGAAGCCTGCCATCTTGATTATACCCAAGCAGCCATGATTCGACCTGCAAATGAACCTGCTTTATTATTTTTTAAGAAAATTTTTATTTTCTTTAAAATCTATTCTGAAGTTTTTACCACAGTTAGTCTTAAACAATATTAATTTTCAGGAGTAAAAAACTAATTCAAATGCCCTTACGGTTTAGAATCATATTGAATTGAGTTTTATTTTGAATTAAATCGTATTAAAAGTTATAAAAATAATTTATTAATAAAAAAAGTAAGATTTAAAATTAAAAATATAAAAATTTTTGAATTAAAAATCTAATCAAAGATAATCCTTAATCATTTTCTAATATCAGATTTAGTCCCGTATGTATTTGATCTATGATTTTACATTGACCCTCCATTATCCGAAGAGCGGAAGATAGTGAGAGTCGTGGACGCTGCGTATCGATGGCGTTCTATTTGTCTTTTTGTCGTTATCATATCTCATCCACATACCATCCATGTCTTGCGCTCGATTTAGTCGGATAACTACTGCGCTCCCCTCTCCGATCTCGTTTCTTTGCTCCAACCAAAAAGCAGAATAATTCCAGAAACAAAAATAAAAATTTGTTCTTTAAACTTTATTTTTTGTGCATTGGTAGGAAGTTCCTTATCGGAAAGAGTTTTTGTTCTTATGAGGTCATCATTAAAGGAGGAATTATTAAATAATAATAATAATAAATTATTGAGCTAAAATTTTCCCAAGGCTTTCAGGTTTTATTATCTTTTTTTTTAAAAAAAAAAACTTTGATCAATCACGACAAGAGTCAAGAGCAGTACTACTTTTATATATTGCATGTACACTACATCTGTGAATGTCGTCATGTTGTCGAAATATATCTCACAAGATGGATAAAGCACTGTTGTCCGATGCTTATTTTAATAGAATTTTACAAATATTATACAAAATTTTTATTTTAAAATTTATCTTTTTTATAAATAATTTATTTTTATAAATTAAAAATATATATTTAAAATTAAAATTCTATCCAATTTCATACTTATCTATATGAGATGTATAGTGTGTTTCTTCTTTCATATTTTTTTCTCTTTCTTGTACCATTGATTTAACAGAAGCTAAAAATTGGCCGAACACGCGTCAATGTTTAACTAAAGTGCAAATTAAACTTTAGAGCTTATCAGGAACCGTGACCTAAATTACACTAACCACTTGCGCTAATCAAGTCTTTCATCACTCATTTACGACAAACAAAAATGTATTATTAATTAATTGAATCTATGAGATAAGACTTCAGATATGTAAGGACCCTGGAAGCAAGCAAACGAGACAGACGCATCTAACCTAGAATATTCTACTGCACTTGCTAACATTTTCGAGTCTCGGCAGGTTAACTTCGAAGATCCCGTGTGTCTCAATAGTTTTGCATAATGATGTGATTCTACGCATTTGATTTTAGTTTGTAGCACGTGTTTAGAGTATTAATACTCATTCCGTTTCTTTTTTTGAATAATACCCTTTCCCGTTCCAAATTAAATATCTAAATTCTTATTTATATTACCTGTCAAGTGTCTTCCTTATTGCCCATGTTATGAAAGGACAAGAGCTTCTTTCCATCACTATATATGATGCAGTCTGTCGAAACACATGCACAAAGATAGAAGGAGAAGGAGAGGGAGAGGAGAGAGAGAGAGATATGAAGCCCTGGAAACTCTCCTACTGTCCGTTGGGGCAAAAACCTTGTGTTAGATGGGTTGAGGAGTACTTTAAAGACTGCCTCTGCAACGTCAAGGATGAAATATCATTTGCTTTTGGAATAGCGAGTCTGATCTGCTGGGCAGTCGCAGAGATCCCACAAATCATCACCAACTTGAAGAATAAATCTGCCGATGGGGTCTCTCTGGCATTTATCTCTACTTGGATTGTCGGGTATGTCCGTTTTTTACATATGATATTCATTATTACTGCTTTATTCATTCCATGCTATATTTTGAATACTTTAATGAAAACCTTCATCTCCTGCAGCGATGTGTTCAATCTCATAGGCTGCATTCTGGAACCAGCCACGGTATAGCAGAACTATGCACGTTTCTCCATTTTTTAAGTAAAACGAAATTCCAAGCTTGGGTCTTATTGTGTTTTCGAATGATATATGAATAGTATATTTTGATTGCCTTTTCAATTTTAAAAATTTACTTTTTTTTATTTTAGATTCTATTTCTTCTTTCATAAATAATTTATTTTTAAAAATTTTTAATACAACTTAACTTAATATGTATTTGGATTGGTTATTAAATTAAAAAAATACTTTTTTCACTTTTCATTTTGAATCATATTTATCTTCTCGCAAATAATTTATTTTTATGTTTTCTAATACAATTCAATTTAAATAAAAACTTAATCCAAATACGCCCTAAAAAGGCCATCAAAACTAGAAGATTTTATAGTAATTTAGAGCCAATTTAGATTGATTTTCAGTTTAAGTTTTCCTTTTTTATTTTACTTTTTTACTTTAAACTATAATTCTTTTCTCACAAATAATTTATTTTTATAATTTTTAATATAAATCAACTCTAAAAAAACAGAGTAGTTTGATTGTTTATAAATGGCAGACCGCCTAGAATCTTCAAGATTGAAGGTGGAGAAAGGTAGTGGAACTTGGAAGTCTTTGTCTTGGAATTCATGATATTCCCTTGGAATCACACTTGTTCCTGAACCTTCCCAATTGACTCATTTTTGGTCATCTTCTGGCAATATGTTTTCTCATCGAAAGTCCTGTTTGTTTCTTGCAGTTACCTACCCAGTTCTACACCGCAGTGGTAAATACAAGCGAATCCTTCACTAGTTAACACTTGTTTTTTGCCTATGGCCGTGCCCGTCTATACATATCAGTAAATCTAACGGGGCTGTATTTTTCTGAAGCTGTACACGACGACGACAGTAGTACTTGCATTGCAGTGTTTGTACTATGAGCATTTCCTCCGACGGTGGAACTGCCGGACGGATAAGGTAGCAGAAACCTGTTTTTATAGTTTGATTTCAAGTCACAAAGAAGGCCGTCATCCTGATGGAAGTAGAATTTGTCATCGACTACAGCATTATGGTTTCTCTTTTCAGGACATTGACGAAAGGAATTCTTTAAAAGAGAAGCTACAGGATAGATGTGGAACTGAACGGAATGCGCCTATTGAGGTACCTCGTCGGCAGGACTTCCATTTTACGTAAGCCTATTTCTGAGGTCAAATAGAGATTGTGCTACTGCCAAATGGCCGGCATGCAAATTAATTGCAATTTATGACGTGTTTTTTATCGCTATTCAGGTCGGCGAGATCATTGGCCAGAAGTGATACTCCGGTACAGTCTTACATAAAGCCCAAGAGCGGCCCTCCTGCTCTGGAACGTGAAAGCGATTCATCATCTGAAGATGAAAATGGACCACCTTACCCGACCAAGCCTGTCAGCCAGCCTCGTACAATTCCGGGCTCTGTGAGTTTTTTCTTGTCGAATGGTTTTAAAGAGTCCATTATCTGGAGAAAATCGAATACTAATTAAATTTAATTTAAATAAATTTTTGGTGTTCGGTTTTATAAAAAATTGCATAATTAGAAAAGTTGATAGAGTTGTGCATGGTGTGCTCAGGTAGGATACGGGACATTTGTGGCTACATCAGCTTATCTTCCTCGTGGAAGTAGGGCTCTTCAACTCTTCGGAAGGAGATCACTACAGGTTTTGATGGTCATTTTTTGCTCATAACTCCCTCCATTTCAAAATATAAAATTATTTGACAATTTTCTGTATTTTAAAAATATTTTCTTAATTTTTAAAATTATTTTCGTTATAAATATAGTTATCTTATTTTTATTATATAAATATAATTAATTTATAATATAATAAAAAATATTTTTATTTTAAAAAATTATACAAAAAGAACTAAAATATTTTATATTTTAAAATAGAGGGAATGTTATTTTACTTATTCCTGTTTCTCTTCCGAACAGTATTGTGGATTTGCAATGAACGCAGAAATTAGCAAAACAATTCTTTTGTGTTAATCCACAGGATTTAAGTGGATTCCACGGCAATGCTTACGGACAATGGCTGGGATGGCTAATGGCCGCCATATACATGGGAGGACGAATTCCCCAGATTTGGTTAAACGTAATAATTACTAATTTGGACCATATTATATATAACACCAAAAAAAAGATTTTATTTAATAAAATATTTACGTATATATATATATATATATATATATATATATATATATATGCATGTCTCACGAATTTCTATGGCTATTCTGCCAGATCAAAAGAGGGAGCGTGGAGGTAATAATAATTTTCTTCTCATACTTCATCTGAGAGAATTTTGATTTGGTATTTTATGAGATTCCACAAAAAGCATTCGGTGTCTTGGATCGTTGTTTCTGAACTGAAATTGTTTCTAGTACAGGGCTTGAGCCCTCTTATGTTCTTCTTCGCGCTCATTGCCAATGCCACTTATGTCGGAAGGTCATTCTGATCTCTCTCTTCCTCTTCAGTTCATCTTATTCCCCCATCCCATTTGAACCTTCCCCATAAGAAAAGAATGAATGCAGCACCTATACATTATCCTCATACCTCAACTGTATAAAATGCAGTATTCTGGTGAGAAGCACAGAATGGGAGAAGACAAAGGCTAACATGCCATGGTTGCTGGATGCTGTAGTCTGCGTGGGACTTGATCTTTTTGTATCCTTCCCTAAAGAATCCATCACAAGATTTGGTTTAACTTTTTCACCGTTCGGCAATTCCCTCTTTGGTAATCTATGGAGGAATCGTTTCACCTTAACGTGAACCGAAATTTAACAGATCATTTTGCAGTACATCTACTATCGTTTTATCAAGAGAAAGAAGGGTGAGAGCCATGGGGAATGTTATGGCGACTATGAAGAAGCAAATAAACCTATTGCTCCATCTCAATTGTTGAAGTAAACATGTACAAATTTCTCTTGTATGTGTGGTGTGGAATACTATGTGCTTTATCGGCCAACACAGAATTGCAAAACCTTTGGTATTGTTTATGGCAGAGTAAAGCACCCTCTTTACATACATATATCAATTGCCATGTGATAATTTGTGATTATAATCTCATGTAATAAGGTACCTATCTTCATCCCCATGAATTTTGGAGTCCTCCTCGTTAAAATCACTTGTTTCAATTCTGACATTTTAATTTTTTTTACATAGATTAAGAAATAAGAAAATAAATTATATTGTTATATTCTTAATTAATTTTATTAATAATATAATAAAAAATAAGATTATTATGTTTAAAGTAAGACTAATTTTTAAAATTTTTATAATATACTAAATAATTTAAAAACTTATATTTTAAAACGTCAGTCCTCCTTTCCCCGACTCGTATAATCCTCAGCTAAGAGCTCGGCTTACCAGGATGATACTACAATACGTATAGAATCCAAATTTAGCCAAACCAAAAATCATCTCCTTTCATATCTTTTCCAATTATGTTATTGTGCGTTCTTCTTTATCTTTTCTTCGTGTAAAGAAAAAGATTTAGTACAAAAAAATTCGTTTCATTTAAAATTGAATATTTATATATATTTTTAAATATTTGAAATTGAACAGAATAATATATTTTATTTAAATTTTTACTAGTAAGCTCTTTAATTATGATAATTAAATTTCACTAATATATTGGTTTCACCACCAACTCTTTTTACTCCTTTGATTTAGGGAATTAATTTCTATTAATACATAAACCTTACTAGTAAAATTTTTTAATTAATAATAATATTATAGTAATTTATTTTATAGTTAAATTATTTTATTTAATTTTTTTGTATTATGCTAAAATAAAATATGTAATTTTAAAAAATATATAATATTTAAAGGATAAAAATATTAACATTGTTTAAAAATTATCCTATACCGAGAAAAGATTTTAGCATTTACGAAACCTTTTCATATTTAAAGTGCGTTTGAGATGGTAAGCTACTGCTTTACCCCTACACGAACACAACGCATGCTTGGTTGGGTCAAGTGATCATAAGGTTAATAAGATAAAATAAAGATTGGACCATACATTCCTCATATAGAAAAGGAGATTCGACCATAGTGAAAAAGTGAATGTCGATTAAGGAGTAAAAAACGTGACATGATTAAAAGCTCTCTTATTATTTAACGATTTTTTGATGCATTCTACCGCATGAAATGCTAATCTATATATATTTTGTGATGTTAATTTTTACCCGTAATTAATATTACTTATATTAGTCGAAGTTTACAATTAATTTTTATAGAAGAAAATAAAGTTTACGGTAGAAAAAAAATTAAAAATAAATACAATTGTATTTGGATTTTTTTTAGATAAATCGATTATATTGGATTGAGTTTGTAATGCAATTGCACCGTAAATTTCTATACGTAGTAGAAATTTATAGCAAATATTTTAGGCTGGGGGCATGGGGGAAAGAACAAATATTTTTACCTTCAATAGAGCATCAAGAACGGTAGCTTTATTATGATGATGACGAGCCCTTTCAACACTGTTATGGGTTCCTATTCGGTAGCGACGATCGCAGTTGAACGGGAAGATCCGGCTGCTTATTTCTTCAGTCCACAATGGAAGTTTGGCTGATGGCCACTGAAGCTGGTTGAAACTACGATGCTTTGTCCCCCTTCCACGGACCGACTCCTTTTCCATCTTCACGGTCACTCCTCCCCAGCCATCCTCCGATTTGTATCGGGACTCCGGCCCTCTAAAGGAGCCCCACCGGAACTCGTTGACCGGATATGTCGCCTTTTGATTCTCGAACGCTTCGCGGCTCTCGATACTCTACCGTGTGATTTCTCCGAAGGCCTGGTCGACGACGTCCTCCGGAAACTCAAATTAAATCCCAAGGCCTCACTTTACTTCTTCAGATGGGCTTCCAAGCAGCTAAATTATCGGCCCCATTTGAAGTCTTACTGTAAAATCATTCACATTTTATCCAAAGCTAGATTTTTTGATGAAACCAGGTCGTATTTGCTTGAACTAATCGAACTCTATAGATGCAATTCTTCCATTTCTTTGATTTATGATGAATTAGTTCGAGTTTACAGAGAGTTTAAGTTTTCGCCCACAGTGTTTGATATGATGTTGAAAGTCTATGCGCAAAAAGGTTTGGTAAACAATGCGCTGTATGTGTTCGATAATATGCATAAGTGCGGTCGGGTGCCAAGCATGCGTTCCTGCAATAGTTTGTTGAGCAGTTTGCTTAAGTGCCGAGACTTTGGCTCTGTTTTTTGTGTTTTTCAACAGATGGCTAGGATGGGGCTCCTCCCAGATGTATATACTTGTACTATAATGGTGACTGCATATTGCAAGGAAGGTAGAGTTAATAAAGCATTAGAGTTTATTGAGGAAATGGAGAAAAAGCTGGATCTGGAGTTAAATCCAGTGACTTATCATAGTTTAATGAATGGCTATGCTGAGAAGGGGGATTTGGAGGGTGCTGAAGGAGTATTGAGGATGATGAAGAGACACGGGATTTCAGAGAATGTGGTGTCGAAGACATTGTTAATTAAATGCTACTGCAAAAAGGGGATGGTGGAGGAAGCAGAGGAAGTGGTCCGAAAGATGAAGGGGGAGGAAGGCAAATCGATCATTGCGGATGGACAGACATATGGAGTACTGATTGATGGCTTCTGTCAACATGGAAAAATGGACGACGCCATGAGGGTTAAGGATGAGATGTTGGCTTTGGGATTGAAAATGAATATTTTTATTTGTAATTCTATGATAAACGGCTACTGCAAGCTTGGTCGAATTACTGAAGCCGAGGAACTGGTGAGAAATATGGGCATCTGGAATTTAATACCTGACTCCTATAGCTGCAATACTCTACTAAATGGTTATTGCTTGGCTGGTCTAATACACGAGGCATTTGATCTTTGTGATGAGATGGTACGACAAGGTATAGAACCTACTGTTATAACCTACAATATCCTTTTGAAAGGTTTGTGTCTAGCTGGCCATCTTAATGATGCTTTGAGTCTTTGGTTTCTGATGCTTAAAAAAGGCATTAGTCCTAACGAGGTTAGTTATGCTACTATGTTGGATGGACTCTTTAAGAAGGGGGATTCTGAAGGGGCTTTGGTATTCTGGAAACACGTTCTTGCGAAAGGCTATACGAAAAGTAGGATTCTTTTTAATACGATGCTCGGTGGGTTATGTAAGATGGGGAGATTAATTGAAGCAGAGGAGGTATTTGAAAAGATGAAAGAACTAAGATGTTCACCAGATGAAGTAACTTATAGAATTCTAATTGATGGGTATGGTAATACTGGGGATATTGATAGAGCTTTTCAAATAAAGCATATCATGGAAGGCAAAGGACTCCCTGCTTCCATTGAGATGTACAATTCACTTATTAGTGCACTTTTTAAGGCTCGGAAGTTAAGCAAAGTATCTGATGTATTTACTGAGATGCAGAATAGGGGGCTAAAGCCCAACGTTGTCACATATGGAACTCTTATTGCTGGTTGGTTCAGAGAAGGGATGCTAAAGAAAGCTTTAAATGTGTATTTTGAGATGAGAACAAAAGGCTTAGCCCCAAACGTGGTAATATATACCACAATTATCAGTGGACTATACAGGCTTGGAAAGAGTCACGATGCAACTATGTTATTGCTAAGGGTAATGGGTTCAGACGCCCCCCTAAACCTTAAACATTTTAATGACCATTTAGATGCTGAAACAGAGACACAAGATGCTGAGATAATAGCAAATTTTATTGATGAAAGTCCCAAAGGTTCAACTACTTCCAATAATATTCTGCAAAATGTGGCTATTTCAGGTTTGTGTAAATCTGGGAGGATTGAGGATGCTCGGAACCTAATTAGCAACAATTTGCCAGTCAATGGCTTTATTCCAGATGAGTACACATATACTAGTCTAATTCATGGTGCTTCAGTCATGGGAGACGTGAAGGGGGCTTTTGATTTACGTGATGAGATGCTGACTAAAGGTCTTGTTCCGAATATTGCTACATATAATGCTCTCATAAATGGCCTCTGTAAATCTGGAAACCTCGAAAGAGCACTAAAACTTTTCCACAAGCTTGAGTCGAAAGGATTTGCTCCCAATCTCATCACATATAATACCTTGATTGATGGGTATTGTAAAGCTTGTAATACTCAAGAAGCTCTAAAATTGAAAGAGCGAATGACAGAAGAAGGAATTGCTCCTTCAGTGGCTACCTACTCTGCTTTGATAAATGGTCTTAGGCTACAAGGTGATACACAAGAATCTGTGAAGCTTTTGGATCAAATGCTGCAGGCAGGTTTGGAATCAAATGTTGGGAGAAAGGGGTGATCAGTTCAAGGTAGTATGATTGTACCTCTTGGATCACTTCTAGTTTGACTTACCAAATATTTTATTTGAAAATAGATTCGTTTTTCTTCTTATAAATCTACGTTTTCACTTTTCCAGGAAAAAGATTGCATGTCAGTGCTAGTTTTTGAAGCACGAGAGCTTTGTTAAGTTACTACAGTATGCCTACTCCTGCTTTTGATTTAATTTGAAGAAGTCCATCTATGTGGGATGATGAGATTATTTCTTTCATGGACTTATGTTATGCTTCTTATCTCGTTTGTTCCTACTTGAATTGGTGAATTCTTGGATTTCATAGCTATCAACCCCATCTTTCTTGATTCCTTGTATATTTATGTAATTTTCCCTAATTCTGAGTTTAATATATGGAAGTTTCTCCTTCTCTTGTTGCTAAACTAGGTTGCTTTTATTGGGAGCTATCTGATTCCTGTTTGAATATGAGAGGTAGCTGGGGCTTCTCGATGGCTAATATATTTGGAGGCAATTCATTTCCCAAGTTAGTACCATGTTTCGCAGCCTTGCCTAAGTCCTTTTCTGAAGCTTCATATATTTGCTTCCCGGACTTTCCTCTAACAAACTTTTGCAAAGTCATCAGACACTAAATCTATTTTCTCCTGATGAACCTTGTCTTTCCTTGTTAACAGCATCTTGCAAATGACAGCTGAACTCCAATGCAACATCGGGACTTGTCAGCAAACATGGTAGTTGTCATCAATTTGATTGCTTATTATGTATCTCAAAATCCTCTTGCAAATCTTTCATAGTTTTTGTTCTTATATTCTATTCTCGTGCGGCTTGTAAGCCTCATGGCCCTCGTGGTAGGAGTTCCAAGATTCAATTTCAACATTAATGATTATGGAGAAGCAAGAATGAAGGGGAGGGAAGGCAGAGTTCGCTTCTATATTAATGCATGTTGCACATGGATGAAAAGCCTTTTCAGGTAGAACTTGTATCAATCTGTGCTAATTGGGTATCTTTGGATTCTTATACAGTTGAGCGTCAGGTCTCAGAGTGAACACTCAGGGGAAAAAAAACGATAAAAACAATGGAGACTCCACATCAATACATCGAGGCATCAATCTGATTGTAAGTTTTGCACTTTATGTTCTTAGCGAGCACGGCTATGCCATACTTAGAAAAGCTGTCTGTGTTGCATAATTGTTTCAGCATAAGATATCTAAACCCCTGAAAACCCATTCTCTTGGAAGGCAATGATGACCATGGAGCTGCTGTATAGCCACTGGTTAAACATATTTTTGAGTTTAGTAATGCTCAACAAACCTTAGTTGTTACTTGGAATTGATTCTGTGTGATTGAAGGCATGCATAGAGGGCGGTATACTTGAAATTTTCATCTAGCATATTTCCTTCGGTTGCAATAAGAGAAAGAACAAAAAGTGAAACATTTGGTTGGGCCATACCATTCACTTTTATTCCTCCAATTAATTCGCTGCTGTTATAAGATGACAAGTCTTGGCACATGTTAGCATCACTCCACCAGGTTAGCGTAAGGGTGGATTTGACAGCAATACGGTCTCTCCACATGCAGTGCCAGCACTTTGTTTGTCACCAATATCATTAGAATTTCACAATGGCTATAAGTTTGATGTTTGTCTAAATTCTCAATTATTTCATATGTTTTATGTGATTTTGAGTTTCTATTATGTCGTATACTTGTTGCAGCGATTAAAAATGATTCATATTTACTCCAATATTTGTTTTGCTATATTCTTTGTTCAGCATGCCAGGATGTCTGCACATCTTCTTGTTGTCAGGAATATTTATAGATTAAAATTCTTCATATTCTGAGCTTACTACTAACTGCACTCAGAATGTCTCCCTTAGGTACCAGATGCAGCCATGCAGGTTATCATTGGTCTCCCTTCTCAGAGTCTGAAGGAACTGGCAACCAATCAAGCCTCCATAGAATCTTCCCAATGCTGAACCAAGGAAAGCTTTTGATTTCAGGAAGGGTAAAGCATGGGAGAAGCAGAGGCTTACAAGCTTTTCTTATTGATTTTTATAACCACCATTTAATGTTTTCTTTTAATTTTTTTCCTGTTGAATTTTCATTTTACACCAAATTGACTAGTTGCGGCATTAACATGTAACTTGAAGCAATGTGAAACTCAGCAACTAGTCAGTATCTATTTAGTATTCTAAACTCTACAATTTAATGCGTTCGAGTAAAGTAGGTCATATGCAGAAAGAAACATCTGAAAGCAACTATGAAGACGTTACAGCCATGACATCTTGATAGAAACCATATCATTTGGCAACACATATAAATATCAAAATCTTTTTCAACCAAACAATATGATTTGTTTGATTTTCGGCAATTTTTAACAAAAATTATTCATCATACGGCCGTTTTTCCTGGGTCCAATCAAATCCAGATATTGAGAGGTAGCAATAATCTAGAGCAAGTCAATTGTATCAAAGTAGTAACTCCAATGGTAAGAAACGATGCTACTAAATCCGTACAAAATCAATACTATCCAAAAGTAAAGAAAGGCAACCCCAATAGGCATTATCCAAGCCGCGCACCCAACTGCTATCCCCCAAAAAAAAAAAAAAATCATTGATCAATATTGAAACGTTAATAAATTAGGTAATCCCATCTTCCCACCAACTTATATTATATTTAGATAAAATTTAATTTTAAAAGTAAAGAAAGGCAACCCCAATAGGCATTATCCAAGCCGCGCACCCAACTGCTATCCCCCCAAAAAAAAAAAAAAATCATTGATCAATATTGAAACGTTAATAAATTAGGTAATCCCATCTTCCCACCAACTTATATTATATTTAGATAAAATTTAATTTTAAAATTAAATTCAAAATTTTAAATATAAAATATAATTCTTTTATAAATAATTTAATTTTTATAAAATTTAAAATAAAAACTTCCAAATCAAATCTTATCAAGTTTTAAAATGTCAAACAAAAAGCTAATTGCCTGCACGAAGCCATCCCATCATTTGCATGCTGTATCCGTATTTTCTTGGCAAAATCCTAGTGTAGACGATGGACTGCGTAAAAGATGTGATAAAGGCGGTGACCTTATATGAATTAGCAAAGTACGAAGCCTACAACAAAACAGAAAGAGAAAATATTAAATGGTATATACGTATTATTATTATTATTAAAATAATATAATATAATAAAAATAAAAATTTATAAATTTAAAAATATTTTATATTAAATTTAAATAAATAAAAATAATATATAATATTAATATAAAATATAATAAAATATTTTATTTTATAAAAAATATTAATTATTTTAAAATATTTTAATATAATAATGAAAAAGACAAATAAAATAGAGCAGATAGAATATATAAACAAATACCAAAACCAAGTTCCCATTATATATATATATCCAAAGAACAGAATGAAAATCCCAGTTAGATTCATTGCAGTCCAGCAAATGAAGATGGAAGAGGGTGTGGAGTAATGGGACCAGAAACAAGACTTTTGTATCGTCCTATCCTAAATTCCTAATGTGAAACGGCCGTACGCAGACTTCTTCTTCCCTCCACATTGTGACCTCCCCACGTTGCCACTTTGAATTTAACCCTTCATCCCCTCTGTCATCAATTACATATAATAGTTGCTTTCTGAGCAGCTCTGACCTCTCGCTGCTTCTTCTTTGATCCTTCCTTGAGCCACCGACAGCATTTTCATTTCTAGTACTTGCAGTCGAATGGTCTTTCTTTGTTTATTAGTTTTCAGCGCCCTTTCAAGGTCTACAAAGTGCAACTCCACGTGGAACTCAAGCTATAAATGCAGAAGGCCCTATAGTTTCGATGAGAAAAAATCTAATACAAACGATGATTTAAAAGAAAAATTACATAATTAATTTTAAATGGAAGAAATGTATTTTACTCAAAATTCAAAAAAAAAAAAAAAAGAGAAGGAAAATCACTGAACCATGTTTAAATAGTGGTTGGTGAGTAAACAATATCATTAGCTTGAGAATGGGATATCGCATCTTGGTGTTTGGGCACCACCAACGAATTCGCTGAACTATATTACACTAAAAGGGAGAGTGGATCATCCTTGATTTTATTTCTTCTAAATGAAAATATAAATATAGAGTGAGATCTCCAAGTATATAGAAAATAATATTAACAAAAAAAAAACAGTGGTTGGTGATTGTTTGTTTGTAATGTCAAATGGAAGACTAAAAAAAAAAAAAAGGAAGACAAAGACAAGAGACGATCATGAGTAGCTGTCAATTGGAATCTTAGGAATAATATTACCAGTACTGGTAATCCTTTTTATCTTTGTAAGCTTTTCTTTTCTTGTTAATTCTAGAACGATCTAATTGGCCTCCGATAGTTTGATTGAGATTTTTAATTGGTTTCTTTTAGTGACCAATATGTTACTACTATTGCAAAAGAAATTGGGAGGTTGTAGACATATCATTTGGTGAAAATTGAATTAAAGACCACTTTTGTGAAAAAAGAAACTATCGCTTTCTATACTATCTTGAACTATTTAAATTTGAGATTTTCTTCTTAAATTTTGTAAAAAATTAATTATTTATAAGAGAAAATGTGAGTTTTAAACGTAAAATTTAGAGTTTGATTCGAGATTGAAAGCTCGTATTCAATTTTTGTTAGCATTGTAATATCTATTTTTCCAAATTTATGTAGTAATTCAGTTTTTAAAGAAGGAACATATTTCTGACAAATTAAATTGTGAGCATGTAGGGCGTGATTGGATAGATGTTAAGTTTAAGATTCTACATCTTGATTTTTATAAAAGTGAATTATTTGTGAAAGAATGAGTATGAGAGTGAAAATTTTATATTCAATTCCTTTAAAAATACACTGCAATTAAAACACACATCATACTTACCATTGATTGAGATTGTGTACTAGCTAGCTATTGCATTTAGTGTTCTTGTAATGATGCGATTTCCATTCAATAAAATGTTAATGTGGCCAAATTTCACTGGAGTGCCACAAACACATTAATCAAATTAAATTGACGAAGCTTCAATTCATTCTTTTTCTTCCAATAAATGTGTAGCCATCTAATTTCAAGTTGGTGAAGGTGATGTTTTATCTCATCACTAGAATTTCATTAAACCAAAAATTCCTTGTTATCAATTGTTGGAGATATCTATATCTATATATATTATCACCCTTACCTATCCTCGTTACAACTGTAAATTCATACGTATATTTTTTTTTTCAGAAGAATGAAAAAGGAATTATTGCATCCATACGTAGTTCCTTCTAGGCTGTATATAATAGTAGTAAGGATGATAGATCCTTCTTTCCGAAGTTATCTCCAGTAGTAGGATGTTTGCTATTCTAAAATTAGTAAATGCCAATGGGCAGAAGGTTGTGGACATGTGTATGTTCATTGTTCAAGGTTTTTTGATTAACACCTTTTCAAGTATATATATTTATGCCTATGTAAAAATAAAATAATTTTAACATTCCATTTTATCTGAAATTGTATTGTCACAGTTGATCCATCACACAAATTTAAGAAATTTTTTGATCATATATAAATTGAGTTTGGGTTTAAAATTTTTTATTTTAAATTCTACAAAAATAAAAATTTTTTGTTAAAAGAGAATCAATGTCTCAATTTTATTTCTGTCCAGACTCCAGAAGAAACCCTATCCATATGCATCCTGAATTTATGGGAGTAGTTGTGTACTTTGGAAGGGTAAAAGAAAATGTACGTTTATTTTAGGGTGTGATTTGATAGAGTTTGGTTTTGAAATTTTATGTCGTGAATTTCGAGAGAGAAAAATTTTTGTGAGAGAAAAAGTAAAATATGAGATGAGAAATTTACATTGAGTTTCACGTGAAACCCAATCCAAGTAAAGCTTTAGACAAGAAATCTTTGAGAGCAAAAGAAAGATGAGCTTGGATTGGCTTTTAAAATTAAAAAAAAATACATTTTTTAAAACTTTTTTACTTTAAATTATATTTTTTCTTACATATATTTTACATTTATGATTATCAATATAATTTAACTCAAAATAAATTACAATCCAAGCTGAACCCTTTTAACCAAAAAAGGATTATGGAGAAAAATATGAGTAACGTAGAAAAGAGAGGACCCTCATGTTTTATTTTCAACTCTCCATTACAAGAAATTATTAAGATATTTTGCTTTCACCAAAAAGAAAAAACGAATATGAGTTTGAATCTGCCCTCAGTAATTCTGGAGAGCACCTAAAAAAAAATTTACGAAACAAAAAATGCTCCTCAGAGTTTCATGCTTTCTATTTGATGATTCATAGAGAAGATGGTATATGTATATGACCGGGCGTATTCATTAATCTACAGCTTCAGCATCATCATCAAAGTGATCTATACACTTGCGGGCATCCAACCGGCTTGCCACGGCTGAGCTTCGCTAAAACTGGCGGTTCCATGTTACAGTTTTGCTTTGTTATACCTCAAGCATCGAATGAAAATGGAGTCTTCAACAGATCATAGGGCGCCCACAGGGCGTCCAAGGGGCATGGCCGGTTGGCGTCCAATCTTGCCCAAGGCTTACCTTTACCACTCCAATGCAAGAGACTCACTGGCCCTGGATGCAAATCTCTGCAAAGCCCGCGAAAATTGTCACCTCCGAGACCGTGTTGATTCCACCGGTGATCCACGGGAGCTATGTTTCCAGCAAAAACAAGCAAAAAAGGTGGCAACGAACCTAATTCGTATATTCTCATTCTCTTTTGCAATTCCATCCATTCCTCTATCTTGGTTGTGTAGTCTCCAGCCCTCCACCGATCAAGATCAATAACCATCACCCCGGTGTTGAAATAACAAGATTTCCGATTGGCAAATGTTAAAGAAAGAGAAGGATTCGACCAGAATGTTGGAGTGAAATAAAAGGTGAAGTTGGCATTGCAGTACTCAGGAGCTGCAAGAACTTTATCATCCCCCAACGGCGTTGCAGCAAGTTTTGCAATGTCATCAACCAGGACAAGGTCCGAATCGAGGTACACCACTTTGCGGACGCACAAAGGTAAGAGGTTGGCTAGGTAACTTCTAGCATAGTTGAGAGGACAGTCAAGGGCTGAGCGAATGGAGGTTGATATTAAGCCAGCCACGGCCGAATCAGCAAAGCGGTAGACTTCGAACTTGAGGTAAGGGAACGAAGAAACAACGGTAGCGCGTAGGGAAGACGCGTTGGCAGAGGCAGAAGTGACAAAGTGGAAGACGACGTTCTCCGGGCAAGAAGTGTGCTGGAGGATCGAGAGGATTGCCGCCATTGAGCCACGAATATAGGCGGCGTCCAGGGTCATGGCCACATGGACAGCCTCATCGGAGCATATAAAATTGTCTTCTCCATTGGCACCTTCATCATTTTCGATGTCGTCGGCGGCATCGGTGACTGAATGGCACTCTGGTGAATTGTAGAATTGAGGGGCTTCTCTGAATGCTTGTGAAATTGTATTTCCTCCATTTCCTGTTGCGGAGATGGCTAAGGCTCTAGTGAAAAGAAGGAAGAAAAAGCAGAAAGAAAGGAAGAGCAAGGCCTTTCCTTGTTTAGGCTTCATGTGGGGTGGGATGTGGAACTGGGAGAGAAGTAGCAAGAATTGGTTTTATTACTGAGATTGGATGAGGGGAGTGGCGCGGGAGGGGGAGGGGCGTGGGGTGGCTTTGGGGGTTTGCTTAGGATTTGATTGTTTTTGAAGTTTAATAGAGTTGAGAACTGAGGGACACGCTTTTGGTAATTAAAAAAGACGGAAAGAACCAAGCTGGATGGCTGGCCGGGCTGCAGAACCCTGGGTGTTTGAAGGGGGGGGGGGGGGGGGGTTACTAAGTCAAAGTTTTTCAAAAGAAAGTTGTTGGATTCATACATGGTTCCAATTCTGTTCTAAGATCCATATAGGCGATTTGGCCTTTCTGCATTGGGGTTGCTATGACCAGCCCTTCTTTTCTCTTGCTAAGGGCATTTTAATCATGAGGAATAAAAGGATGAGTAGAAAACTATATGCATGTAACTGCATAGATGAAAGAAATCCAAGAAAGTGTTCCATGTTCATTACTTGATTAGTGGAATTACCAAACCTTAAAGTTGTAAACTTTTGAGGTTGTAGAGAGTGGGAGACAAATCATTCCTTCACTCTACCTTTAATCCTTCCTGCTTTTCCAGCTAATCAAAGACCGTTTCTAATGTCCGTATATTCTTATTGAATTTCATTTAATATAAATTTTTATTTTAAAATTTTATTTTTTTACAAACAATTTATTTTATAAAATTTGAAGTAAAAACGTTCAAACTTTATTTAATCATGAGGTTCATTTTGCTACCCTGGTTGAAGACATTGTGGTTGAACAGTTAGTCCTTGACTTGGGAGGATGAACTGTTTAACTATGAAACTTTTGATGAATTTCCCACTGCATATTACTTGGTATGGTCAAATTTTGGAAGAAGAGAACACAGCTAACCTGGTTCACTTCTCTGAATTACATCTTCATTTGGACCACAAACCTATCAAAATCGGGGCTTGCCGGTGGAAAAGAAGATTCAAACCGTCATTTAGTAATGAAAACTTTCATATACAATAAAAGGCGTGAAAAGCTTATTTAAAATCTCACACGTTTTTTGGATCTAAAAACTAAAAGTTGCTTCAAATTGAACCTCTTAAGAAAGCTTGTCCAAGTGTTCCTATCATGCCAATGAATTAGCACCAAGTGAAAATCTCATGCAATTGACCTCAACTCATTGTACTACTGGAAGAACATGTAAACAGTGAGCCCTGACCACCCATGTTTTCAATCAGATTAGGAAAGGAGCCTACCAATCCATAGAATAGAATAAAAATCTACGGTGTAAATCAATACAAACAACGATAGTTGTAGTGTCAATTTTGGGAAAACCTTTGGCTTTCAGAATTGTCCATTTTCAACATAACTATTGAGTAAAGAATATAGATGTTCATTTTAAGAATAAATTAGAAACGGGGCATCCAAATTTGTAAGAGTAAGAAAACAGGTTGCTGAAGCATTATTTTCACTCGCTGTGGACTGCAACCCCAATTCAAGGACTCCAACAACCCTAGTATTTGCAATAGGTTGTGCCATCTTATTCCGCGGAACCAACTTTGAAGTTGAAGCTCTAGCTTCCACCATATAGCACGGAGAATTATAATTGAGCTACAAATGGTTTTCTGACAACAAATACCATATTATTTCTAATTTAAGAAAGAAGTTAAAGATCTGAAATTAAAAAAAAAAAGAAACCCAAACGTTTGATTTGGGATCGAAATGCAATCTTTATAAATGATTCACTCTTGCGAAACTTAACATAAACTATTCGATTCCATTATTAAATTATTCTAAAAAATCTTTAAGTTCCTTATGGATATGAATATATATAAATTGAGTTTGAAATTTAAAATTTTATATTTTAAATTCTGTAAAAGTAATTTTTTTATAAAAAATAAAATAAAACTCAAATATTAAAGTTTGGGATTAAAATACAATCCATAACATAAGCACAAAAGACTTGGTCCTTCCTGGTGTGTATGTATCCAACTTAAGACGTCAAACTATCGAGTTTAAAATACAGAGTAAGTAAACTGAATTCAAATCCTTTTTCTTATTTCTTAACGATACTAATGGGAATCGGTCATTAATAATACGTATGCAATACTAAAATACCTACGAAGAAAGCGTTTGTATTACAGACGCAAGTGGACCGAAGAAGAGGAAGAAGAATATGCAAAAGGACGGGAAATAAAGTTAAGAGCGCGTAGAAAGGAGTTATCCCAATGAGATTGACGGGTGGCCAACCTTAATCCGTACTCGTCTCCTTTGGGCAGAGAGTGATATGGTAGCCCAAATATACGCATACGAATTGATTGCTTTTCATCTTTCTCCTTCCCCTTTTCAAAAAGGCTACTTGGCATTATTTTCTTGATCGTCCCAAATAATGAGCAATGCAAGGAGAGCTACTGCAGTTTGCAGAAACAAGTAAATAATGGCATCATTCATTATCAAATGGACATCAATATTTACGCCTTCAAATTCATTAGGCAACTCTCTCATCAAATCTTCTCACATCAAAATAATTCGTATATTTATAAAATTCAAAACAAAATCTTGAGACCTTTTGAGGGAAATATTCGTATTTGCAAGTTCGCTGGGCAACAATCAGATACACATTTGCAATAGCAATGTCTGTGCGCTGGAAAATATCCCATTTAAATCACAACCCCCCATGAGCATGACGTGATGTTAGCAGCATTCAATTGCACGGAGACTTCTGTGATCAACAATAAATGCAAAGAGTAATATTCTTTGTGATTGTATAGAGTTTGTTTTTAAAATTTTCTGTCTTGAATTTCGGAAGAGAGAAATTTTTGTGAGAGAAAAAATAAAATATGAGATAAGAAATTTGCATTAGGTTCCATGTAGAATACAATCTAAGTAATATCTTAATATCTTTTGTACTCTTAATAAATATAAAAAGATAGAAAAAATAAATAAAATAAAAATTTTTGTAAAATTATAAGAACATATAATATAATAAATAATTTTTAAAATATATTATTTTAATCACTTATCTTCTTTCTAAGGGGAAGGAATTTCTTTCTTACCACTACTAGTATCCTTCATCTATCAAATTGAAAATAATTCTATAGATATTATCGTACTTTTTTCATTTCAAAAATATAAATTATTTTATTTCATAAGAATGTTTATTACATTTTTTTCCAATGTTATATCCCCCTCCATCTCCTCCTTTATTTATCCCTCCCTCTCTTTCTATCTCTCTTCCTATTTCTATTAATAGTATAAAAAAATTATTATATTTATAAACTAAAATAACTTATATTTTAAGGCAAAACAAGTATGAACAAGAAAATTCTCGCTGTATCCGGAAAAGAATAGTGTTGAAAGGCCAGAATTTGAAAACGGAAGGTGCTGAAAGTCATCCCGAAGACAATGGCTCATTTCACCGAACAATACCCAGCATGTCTCCATTTCTGTTCCCCTTATTAAAATATAAGACTTCTGTTACGTGATGCTTTCAATTTCGAGTACATTCCGGCTAGAGTACAACAAAATTCGGTAATATAGCATAGCTTTTTCGTCACTGGTCAGATAGGGTAACACCACAGTAGTTGTACTTACGCAGACCATATGGGTCATAAAACAACCGCGTTTAGAACCTTCGTGGAACTGCGGTTTTGTGTATACCGCTGCAACAAAAAGTCGGTCCTATTGTGCGTTCCGATCTGCAATCCTTTTTCTTTAACCCCCGGATTTCCTCCTTTCCTGCAGTGAAGATTATGTAGCTTATCTTCCGATTTACAAACTACAAGGAGCTATAAAAGCTTTTCTGCAGAGGGGCGCGGTAGCCCCATTCAATGACAAAAGCCAAGCAGCCAGCTAAATCACCCCTAACCCAACTTTTCCCCATGATGATAAACAGAAGAATTAAAACTACTACGTTTTTTGGGTTAATGTAGCGACTCAGTGGTCCAACATATCTTCTAGCTTTTATAGAACACGTTTTGATCATTAAAGTATCAAAAGCAGAAAGGGGGGAAAAAAGAACTATAAGCGCCAAATGATGACGTTTTTGAACTCCTTTTATGCAGTTTTGTAAATATAAGATAATGGGCTTTATGTCCTCATCTGAGGCCCTCGGACAAAAACCCCACAGCTAAGGCCCTCAAGAAAGCAATTCATGTGCAACCCAAGAAAAGCTATATCAAGCAGGATCCGCTAGCAACTTTACAAGTAGTAGAACACGACATTTCGAGGCAATTATACAGCAAAAGAGACCGTCAGACAGCCCCGAGTGCAACCGATGTCATCTTGGCCACAGGCAAACTAGCAATTATCATGATATTCTCCTGAAATTCGTTGCACATGGTAAATGCACCAGAGAGGAACTTCATGACATATAATGAATGAATGAATGTCAATAAGCAGGATAAGGATCCGATCCTACACTTGTTTTTTACAGTTTGTGCAAGACTAAATTTTAACCGTCAAAATAATTATCTAACAATTATTCTGACCGTCCGATCACGATCATAAAAATTTAATCCTACATGCTGCAAAAAACAAATTAAAGACTGAATCTTTACGCCAATAAGGAGCTTCGGCGTATCAGATCAAATCATAGCAAGTACAAACACAAGTCCGTCAACCCCCGCATTTAAAAAGAAAAAAAAAGGAACAGCAAACGCGTCCCAGTCCACATGCAGGCTCAGAAAATCTAGGGACGCCATCATTGACCTCAATCCAGGGTGGCATTCCTTCGACAACCTAAAATTGAAGAAGGAAAAATTCTCCAATCCTTCCAATGAAAGACGGATGTATAAGCTTAACTATGTATTTAGCAAACCTAAATCACCTTGGAGACCTTTAATCAAAGATCAACTAGGAACTGGGATTAAACCGTCTAATCCATAATCCCCATAAACCAAAAAGAAGGCAAGAAAATGCAAAAGACCACTGTACTACTGAAGTGACCAGTTGCATACAAGGCCAAACAGGAGACCTAAAACAAGTTCATGGAGAGATTTAAGACTGAGGTCCAGTCTGAACAACAAGCTCTCAGTAAAGAAGGTAAATTCAGACCGGTCTTCTTTTAAAAAGCTGCTCAGCATAAAAGGTATAGGAAAAGAATATCGGAAACATAGTTGCATAAGTCTGTCAACACTAACCTAAAAACTATAAATTATCATACAACTACATTGGGACATAAACCATTGGCTTCGACAGTTTCAAAACATCATCATCCATTCTTTTAATTCTGGCAGTGACCAAACAACTACATTGGGACATAAACCATTGGCTTCGACAGTTTCAAAACATCATCATCCATTCTTTTAATTCTGGCAGTGACCAAAAAATAAACCATAATCAGGAATGAGAATCCATCCTGTTGCTGATCGTTGCTTCATGCAGACGCTTCTAACAGTAGCTATTCTTCATTCATCTTGTTCAAAGGGAGATGAAATCCCCTTTTCTGTCAACAGAAACATTGCATGGGACCAGATTTTTATTCTTTCCAATAATGAATTTGGGTGAGAAAATGCCCTTCTTCCTCTTAATGCTTTTAAAAAATTTCATATAACTGATCATTAGACACACTATGAGTGCACCATAATTGATAAAAATAGATGCATTTAAAATGACCAACATGTTGGCTGGTAAGCTAATTCAATTCGCAGTAATGCACATGGGTACATTTTCCTTCCTCCTGTTGGTTCTTATCATGAAACAGAAAGGAAAAGATAAAAAATAGAGATTCAGCATATAAGTTCTCCACAAAACTACCCCAGGAGAGAGAGAGAGAGAGAGAGAGAGAGAGAAGGGGTTGGGAAGCGCTCAAGAGGATAATAGAAGAACTACTAAAGGATGACCGAATTTCTGTTTGAACCACTGAAAATGTAGTAATCTGCATTAGGTGGATGAAGCTATAAAGAGGAATCTAAAGAGTCATCTGTACTCTTTTGCAGCCACTGGCTCAATACATGCCACAGACCTCAGCGAATTTTCACAAGAGTCGTAAACTATATTTGTGGAGAAGCTTGTAGTTGAGTTTTCCTTCCTCCTTAATCAAGAACCTTGAGTCACTAAACCTCAAATAAAATTTCCAGGGCAATGCATATTTGCAATGTACATTGAAATAGCAACATTTCATTGTCTTGAAACATCCTTAGGAAAAAGAAAACCAGGATATTATTCCAATGTGTATTTTGTGTCAATATCTACACCTTTATTCAATCAAGAATAAGAGCAAGAATGTAAGTAGGGTTACTTGGATAACTATTACTTATTACAATTACCATTTGGATGTGCAGAGTTACCAGGACAAGAGAGACAATACACCAGGAAAGCTCAACCAAATCAAAGAAATAAAAACTGCAAAACCAGATTAACCAAAATCTGGCAGCTTTAGATCCCTCCCTTTCCATTGTCATCTAGAAGTACAACATCCAAATCAAAAAACATATAGCATGAGTGAAATTCAGTAAAAGCAACCAAGATGATCCCCCCACAGCCCCCATCCCAACCTCCAAATAAATTAAAGCGTATGCATAAATTGAAAACTTCCAACATGATCCCTTTTAATATTTTCTTATTCCTCCTTCCCTCTCCCACCTCATCTCCCACTTTGCATGTCTAACTTCCCAACTGAATATGTATTATTCTCTAACACCAGCAATGGATGCAATGGCAGATAGGTGGCAAACATAATCACAGTACCAACTGGAAATGAATAGATTACAACAAAGGAGGAGAAGAGAATGTGGATAATAAGAGGTATCATATAAACAATTTTTTCAAACAATAAAGTAGAAAAAAGAAAACAAAAGGATAAAAATCACAATTAGTACACCACTAAATATACACAACAGAAATGAGAAAACTAGATGCAAGGAAGCATTCTTAACAGCTAGGATAATGTACCTTAACTCCAAACTAGAGCTGCTAGAACACTTATACCAATTAACAAGAGAAACACCTTCAAATTGAAATCAGCCTGCTGTTGCTGATTTGTACGCTGAGGGAAACCATGCGCATGTCCACCGTGGAATGTATTGGTATAACCATATGGAAAGCCACCAGCTGTCCCATACATAGTAGCATCTGGAAATCCATGCACTTGGATGTTGAATAATGATGGGATTAGCCCTCCAAAAGCAGCAGACAGTGTAAAGTTCCCAAACCTTGCACTTCCCACAGGTGCAAATCCTCCAAAACCACCTGTGAAACCAAAACCATGCTGTGCAAAAGCATTTGAGTCCGGTGGTGGTGGTGGAGCCGTATCAGGCCTCTGACCAGTAGGACGATGTGGAATTTCTACTCCTGGAATTGACTTAGACCTTGGATCCGTTGAGTTCTTCCCCCGGCCATATAGTGGGACCAACTTATCCTCCTCAATAAGGGCCTTACAAACTGGGCATTCATGCGAACGAGAGTGAATATGGAGCCATTTGTAGAGGCAAGGCCAACAGAAGAGGTGCCCGCATAGTGTGATGATGGGGTCTTGAGCCAAGTCAAAGCATATATTACACTCAAAATTACCAGCATCACCACCATTGCTGCTATTTGCAGAACAAGAAGGGCTTGGAGGTGTTCTGCTTGTTGATTCTCCAAGCCCACTTGCCATCTTCAGGGCTCAGAACTTTCAAATTCTCTGTAAATCAACAAAGCTACTTAATTACTAGGTTCTTCACTTAGACTAAGTTACAAAGCAGACAAAGAGCAAAAATATCGAAGGCACAAAACACGTTTGGCCTCGTGAGAAAGCCAGTCATTATCAATTTCGTATGCAAGACTCCAGCTAACTATCGAACGGTTCTTCACCATGAATAAGTTATAAACCCAACAAACAGCGATAGCACCGACACAGCGCCGAAAATAGATCTTGCAATCACAAGAAAGAAATTTTATCAAATTAATTAATGCAAGATTCCATCAAACGAAAGGCCAAAGATTCTTCTATTTTCTTTATTTTTCATCACAGATAGAAAAAAAGTTGATAACTCCTACAATTGATAAGTTTGCTAAGTATCAAAAGGCGGCCTGTCTAAAATTCAACGCTTCACTTTTATACTTCCTATTTCATTTATTGCTTCTAATAATTAAACACAGAAAATCCAACTATGCGTAATGATTCTTGAAGCAGAACACAAACTGTAAGCGTCTCCAAATGGAATTCAACGAACAAAACTTGAAATTCGACTAAATTAAAGGATCAAAGGCGTAAGACTGGCCCAAAGGATAGGCGAAAAACAGCTGAGAAACAGATCTAAATACATATAAACAAGAAATTATTTATCGAACAGAATAAAAAAAAATCCGACCTTTACAAATCGAAGTACTTTCTCGCTCTCCTCTATGGAGATCGGAGGGGAGAGTCCCCGCAGGAGATGGCAGAATCCGTAGACGGACGAGCGAAGGATAAGGAAAGAATAGTATTTATAGGGAAACTTGGAGGCCGAGTCCAGAGCGGTGGTAAGTGCCGCTGCGAAGCACATCAACGGAATGGAAACGAGGTTCGCTGTCCACGTGTCCAAATACCGGAAAATCATTAATTGTTAGCCCTTCTTAAATTGAGTTTGGCAGCCTCTCCAAAGCCACGAGGCTACTGCTGTTGGTTTTACTACCGATACTAATTACAATTAGGATTGAATTTTACAACCACCATAGATGCTTGACATATTAATGTAATTTTTAGCAGTTTATTTTTATTAAAAATTATTTCTCCTAAAAGTATACTCGTATATGAAATTTAGCATTAAAAACTAATTTCTTTACTTTAATAGAAAATCATATAAATCTACCTAAAACTATTATTACTTTGTCTATAATTAAATGTCTTATTTTTATTTTAAAGTAAATGTTTAACTTATTTAATTTACCATCTTTAATTTTACTATCTTCATTAATTAAATGAGTTAATCATATGACTAACACGTTATTAAAATTTAAATTTTTAAAATTAAGAGAATAAAAAAATTAGTGATGCTTTTTATATATTAATATAGTTTATTTTTTAAAAATTAAACAAGTTAATAGTAAAATTTTATATAAAATATATAATTATTTTTAAAAAATAGATATTCAATTATAAATATTTTAAAAATTATATATGAATTGTGGAGAGAGAGAGAGAGAATATCTTAATAGTATTTATCTAGAAAACTAAATTTAATATTATAACTTACATGGTTATTGTTTCCAAAGGGGAAAAGAAAATTTTGGGGGAAAAAGTAGACGTCTATACCATCTAGCGGTTAGGATTAAAAGGAAACTTCAATGGACAAACATAACATAATTAAAAACTTCATTTGTTGGATTGAAAATTCAGCTTGTAAAGCTTTGAATATTACATCAAATGACAATAAGATTAAAGAACGTGGATTTCACTATTCATTGTTTTTGACAGACAATTAAGCCTATGCTACCAGTCTGATGAATCATTTCCCGTTAGAATCCTACCGGCGAATTGTATTTGAATTGTCGTTGTTCTCAGAGTCTTTTTTTTTTTTCCTTTACAAAAATATCATTTTTACAATATTTTTTTTAAAATTAAATTCAAATATAATCTAAATACACATTCACCCTTACAACTTGACGCAAAATAAAACGCGACGTTCTTTGAGAGCAAGCAAATGAATGATGCAGGTTAAGTGGGCCGCGAGGGAAAAGCAGGAAAAAGATATGGACCTTCCAACTAATTGAGTCCACAATTCAGTATATTCGGACTTGTTGTAGCCTCGTTATTGGTAGAAAAACGATGGCTGTAGCCTTGTTTGCTTCGCAGCACATCAAAAAGGTTGAGAAAACTCATGGGCCTGAGGAGTTCTCTTTCTTTAATTCGAGAACATCTATGAGGAAGGCGGTCCACCGAAATTAGACCAAAAATGCTAATATTATCTTTATTTAAAATAAAATCCTTATTTTTATATAAATTTTTTAAAAATAAAAAATGTAACTGCAAAACCCCAAAAATATTTTTTTGATGGCTTCAGAAGAATAATTCAAAGAACAGAATTCTCGAGCCTCTAATCTAATCAGCAAGCCAAATAATGCTATCAAGTGTAGATAAATGATTCAAAAAAGAAAAGCCAAGCCAAGTTTTCGTTAAATGTTTTGCCAATATTATGCTAAAGTATAGTTTAATAGGCACTGGTATTATAAACAAAGAAAAATTTTGTTTTAAATGTTACCATTATTTTTATACTTCAAAGATGAGTCGGATGGAGACAATAAGAAGAGATGATTATTCAAGTAATTGAGTGATTATCTTCTTTTAATTTTTTTAGTCTTTTTTAACTAAATAAAAAATCGTTTTTGTCTTTAATGTGGAGTTTTTAAAAAATTTAAGATTGATGTATAAATAATGTTTTACAGTTATCAACTCGTTCTCAATTGTTTAAAATAAACTGTTTATAATTTTTTTTAAAAAATATTTTTGAATTGTTATCAATTACTTATCCACTTCTGATTTTAGCTTAAATAAATTAAAAAAATTTTCTTTTGAGAAAATAATACGAGGATGCTTTTAAAATAATTTTTACTTATTAAAATTTTTATAAAAAATAAAAATGATTTTTAAATTTTAAATACAATTTTTTAAAAATTTATTTTTAATTAATTTTAAAAAAATTTAACAGCATAGTCTATATTAACTAGAATGATCTAACCCACGAAAACAAATTTTTGACCGAAAATTGATGTTCATTTTGATACTTATTTGACACTTTAGTGTGTTTATCTTAATGGAGGAATTTTGGTAGCGTCTTCTAGATTTGTGATTTGTCAATTAGGTCAGAATGAACAACAATGTCAAGAGGTCGCAGAGACTATTCTTCTTCTTCTTCTTCTCATCTGATCCAATTAGCAAGATAGGTATTCTTTCTCAACCTCATCATTTGCCTGTGTCTTATTTCAAGTTCCTCCCTCTGGAAAACGCAGTGTGACGTATACTTTGGTAAGACATTAGATTGATGAATATAGAAAATGTGATCATTTTTATTCAATTTTTTAAAGAAAAAAAATCCAATCTTGACCGAATGAAATAATTATTAGACTTCAAATATATTATTTGATCTACATTTTTTAGGATGTATTTCATAACAATTTTTGTTAATTGAAACTATAAAAAATAATAATAATATTTTAATTTTAAATACTATTCTCTTAAAAATATTTATTTTTAACAGTTTAAGAAAAAATTCAATAATCAATAACAGGACGGTCTTCTAAAATAAGTAATATTTCAAATAAGGGTTAAAATTACTTTAATACATACTCCATAAATACCAACGTTGGCAACTTGGCATGGTCTGAATTTACTTTCACACGTCTGTCCATCATGACCTGCTCAAAATCAAAAGCACATGCAAATGTATGGGGAATTTCTCGCACGGAAAATCGAGAAAGTCAGGGTCAAAATGTTAAGAACAGGCCCCTCGATCTTCCATTTCCTCACCACTGTTTTCAAACCCTGTTCTATACCAGCTCGTTGAATCTCCATCATTAAAAATATAATGATGGAGTCATGCGTGAGGCATTCATAAATTTCTAGAAGTTCTTTAATCAATAAGCCTTTGATTCATTAGTTTATTTAGTACACGGTACAATATAAACCAGTGTGGAAATTTTCCTGTGACCTCCAATATTTTGATAGCAGAAAAGTGAAGAAGACGACGAGGGAACCAATCCTACATGTCAGCATCAGCTCTGCAGAAGATAAATTTCTTGCTCTCCGAACATCCAGTTGTTGTGGGATTCCGGTGGAGCACCACAGAGTCATGGGGTTCGACATGGTCATTTCTAATTTTCTCAATTTCTACATACATCGCCACGGCCATCATCCTCCACGTTTTCCTCCTCCTCATCGGTCGCCACCGGCCTGTTCCGCTAGGCCCTATTCCTGTCCTTCACAGCCTTGGGATGGCACTCACATTCGTCACAATCTTCGCCGGAACTCTGTCCTCGGCTGCAGCAGAAATCCGTGACACCAAATGGTTCTGGCAGAGATTCAAGACCCCATTTGAGTGGCTTTTTTGCTTCCCGATCGGCACGCGTTCTTCTGGAAGAGTCTTCTTTTGGTCCTACATCTTCTATCTCTCTCGGTTTCTCCACATCATCCGTACATATTTCACCATTCTCAGGCGCAGAACACACTCTTTCGTCCAGCTCTTCAATCACTCCACTCTCATATGCATGTCGTTTCTTTGGTTGGAATTCTCTCAGTCTTATCAAGTGCCAGAGATTCTTCTGATGACTCTTGTTTTCTCGTTAATTTATGGGTATAGATTCTGGACGGAAATTGGATTGCCCAGAGCTTACTTTCCATTTATCATGAACTTTCATGTAATGTTGCTAGCCGGCAACTTACTAGGCCATACCGGGGTGCTTCTTCTGCATTTCTTCAAAGGCGGATGCAACGGAATGGGGGCCTGGGTTTTCAACTCTCTTTTGAGCAGCATTGTGCTTCTGCTATTTTTGAATTTCTATGCCAAGTTTAGACACTACAGAAAGAAAACAACTTTTGTTTCTTCTGATGAGGCGCAACCTAAGACTTCAAAAACAAATATCAAGCGTCGATGAGTCCTGTAAGACATGTTTTGGCAGATTTTACCCAATTCTTGCAAATGCAAAAGAGGCTTCGAGGCAGATTATTTTATGTTCATAACCCTTCCAATTTCCAATCGTTTTATACACTTGTTTTCTCTTCCATATTTTAAGAATATACTTAATTTTCATCTTGCCAAGTTGGTTAATAGATGCAAAAGTTTGGTAAATGTTGAGACGTACATAAAAAAAGATTTTCTTTTTATGCAGCGGTTATATTTCATAGTATAATGATGTACATAAACAAAAATTGTCTTATGTTGGCGATTGGAGAACTGTTGTCAACAACGAGCTGTGCGTGAGGTCAAGGTGCATTGCGGCTGCGAAGCTGTTCAACAAAAACTAAAAACTGCATTTCTCCTTTGGTGCAAGCCGGCGGTGACCACGAAGGCAGGAGAGGTCAATAGCCGCCTAAGCCCGACTCTTTGCCTTGTACTTTTCTACAGGACGTATAATTTCCAGCCATACGGTCATTTTAATTTAAATTTTATAAAATGTGTGTTTCAAATTTGAAATTTTGAGTTTGAATTTAATATCACAAAATTCAATACTTTTTTCCTTCATTATCTTTATTTATTTTAAATTTTATTTCTTCTTTATAAATAATTTACTTGTCTTATTCTTAAAAATAAAAAATTTTAAATAGAAAATCAGTCCAAACGACTCTAAATCAGAACCCAAAAGTAAGGGAAGAAAATTATAATATGCTGCTGGATTGGATAAACTGAAGTTGCTTGAGTTTTAGGCTTAGTTTGGTTTGCCAGGATGGAGGGGAAGGGGAAGGGGAAGGGGAATGAGAAGGGGAAGAGGAGGAAAAGAGTCACATTTTACTCCCTTTTAAGGGAAGTATTTATATTTATTTCGATTTTATTTTGTATGAGAAGAATGAAAATAAATTAAAAATTCTTTTCTTATTTGGTTGTACAGAAGTAGAAGAGGAAGAAAGATATTTTGTTATATTTACAATTTTATCTTCGTCTTAAATCTTCAATTATGATAAAAGTAAAAATTGAAAATATAATAATCTTTTTGATCAAATACTTTCCAATCTATCCACTTTTAGAAGGATTTAAATTGGTGATGTAGAGAAGAAGATCTTTCCTTCCACATTTACTCTCTTTCTTTCTCTTTCTCTGATCAAACGAAGTAAAATACTTATTTACTTCCTCTTTTATTTCTTCTTTCCTTTGGTTCTTTATTTTCCTCCCAACTAAACTAGGCCTTAGAATTTGAGGGGATCTGGAAACACTCAATATAGAAGTCGTTGTCTATTTAAAAAATCCAGCAATTCTAGTCAGATGTATGACGCGGATAATAACAGCAACTTAAGGGCTTTGCTGCACCCCATAATCAAGGAAACGGATGTATAGAAAATTTTCTCTTCAAATTGCGCATGTTGAGATTGTTGGATTGAGAACCCCAATTATATGAAAAAAGAAATAAAAATGTAAAATTACATGGCGAATCCTGTTGTCTTGGTACCCCATCTGGATCGAACTAAGAAAATGGTCCCCCGTCTGGATCGAACTTTTTTCTTGTTTAATTGGGCCCCCATCTAGTTCCAACTATGAAGAAGATTCCAATGGAATAAGCTTCGTTAGGAGTTACAATCGGCAGAAGTTTCGCCCATTAATCTGACTTACACAGTTACACTACGCTTCTTACAGTTGTCTCGCCACAACCAGATATAGACTTCCTAACTAACTCTAATTCCCAACAACAGATCGTGCTGAATTTGGATCGGTCCTGCACGTCCTTTTTGCAGGACTTGCAAGACCAAATATGTACCGTTTTGGATCAGATGTTAAATCTGATTCAACGGATCATAATTTTTGACCCCTGTTTATATTTTTAAAAATTCGAAAATTTATAAAATTTTTACAGTCGTTAGATCAGATTCGAAATCTAATCCAACGGTCCATATTTGGTCCTGCACGTCCTGCAAAAAGGACGTGCAGGACCGGATCCGGACTGGATCGTGCTCCTCCGCAGACCGCAATTGGATGGCATCAGCAAATAGAGAGTCAAATCTTTGACTATCTTTAACACCAGCCAATCAAACTGCTAGGAATTGTAGGCCTGAAAGTACCTGATACGATCTCTAACCGCTTTTAAAAGAATAAGCTAGGCTCTTCTTTGCGGAGTCCGAGTTAACTGTACAGAGAACGAAGGGAAGCTTATCCTCTAATCGACATTCTCGATGCACCAAAGCTCTTTGATTTCGGCTTTTTCGTAGGTAAAAATCTTCTCTTTCGGCGCCTACATGTTTATAAATGTAATGCAGCATACAAATTTTCGTCTCTTTGTTTGAATCAGAATCTTTATTTTCCGTTGTTTGATTTTCTGAGGTCGAGTCTTCTATTCTAGTTAAGAATCTGGGATTCTGAATCTTCTTCGTTTCTTAGTTATCCAAGAGGGATTTTTTTCCTTTTTCTCTGTGTTTTTAATGCCAAACATGTTACTTTCCTGGAATGAGGATTGTCTCTCTGTCTAGGACTCAATTCTTAATGGAGTACGTAACATTGATTATAGTTACTTTAATAAAGGATATGAGATTTATTGCAGAGAGGCGTGGGTAGGGTTTTTAAAGGCTTGCTTGACTTGTTTAGGTCTGAAACTGTCTTTTTATTTTTTTTGGATTTGTAGTATACTGTTGTATTGCTGTACTTGGATGCGTTCATTCATTTAGAATTGTTCCGTACTTGGATTATTATCTTCTGGATTGTTCTGTTGCTCCTGAGTGTGCATATCAATGGTGATTTAATCCAGTCACTGCTTGATACTTCATTATCTAGACGAGTAATATATGAAATATGAATTGAATAAGTGTCATCCAGAACTTGGAAATAGCGGATGGTAAATTTAGTGCAGAGAGAAATGTCTTGCAAGGGGCTGTCTGAGATTCCCCTTGATTAAAATTTGTAAGCAGTTCAGATTTATGACGATGCTGCTTGGGAACATGGATAATTATTAAACAAGCAAGCAAAAGAGGGCATGGATTTGATTTAAACGCGACGAAAAGCATGTTGGAGAACTCGTGCACCATTGGGTTAACTGGAAACTAGATCTTCATTAATCTAACAGGATCCTTATAGGTAGGTGGTCACATGAGTATAGTCAAGAATTAGCTAAAAGCTTATGCAGAAGATTCCCAGATATAATGACGCAAAGCACTGATGTTTCTGTTTATATGAGAAAGGTACTGGAATGTTCACCAAATCTATGATGCAAAATCAGTGTGTTTTTAAAGACCAACTGTGACAAAATGAATGCCATTGAGAATGAGTAGATAGCGTGATTTCAGAAAGAAGGTGAAAACAGAATTGCAAGGTTGAATGCGACAAGACTTGGGTTCGTTCCAAGTCTATATCCACTGTGCTAAATGCTTGCTCATATAGCTTGGACTCACTAGAAATGCCACCTCTCACTCTGGTAACCTTCTCCTAGATCAGCACTTACAAAAAATTGCTTTTGCACTGCTATGCTTGTTTTTATTGGACAAATTCCCTGATGTTGCCAGTTTCTATACTTCTCAAAAAAATTAAGTTGAAACTGCAGTTGGTGGAGGCTGAATGATTGTCTTTGCAAATTCTTTGTTATACTGCTAGATGATGGTGTAATGAAACTCTTCATCCTAGATGGCTATTTTCATACCATTTTTGTCTTCCTTTACTGCAGATATAATCTCCATGACTCATGCGCTTTCCATTTCTGCTGGGGATAGGCTTCCTGACGGTGGGAGAAGTAGAAGCTTTGTACCTGAATGGTTTAGATACTGGAACTAAAGAAATGGAAGTTCCCCGGTCCCTTGACTCTACTAATAACTTCAAGCATCATCCATTGACTCCCCTGAGAATTATCAGGGGTCTGATATGCTTAACAGTTTATATTTCCACGGCCTTTATGTTTCTGCTGTATCTTGTACCAGTGCTTGCTGTGCTTTTGCGCCTTTTCAGTGTGCACCATAGCAGGAAAGCAGTGTCCTACGCTTTTGGTCTCTGGCTTGGCTTGTGGCCCTTCTTATTTGAAAAGATAAACAAAACAAAAGTGATCTTTTCAGGAGACACCGTCCCAGAAAAGGAACGTGTTTTGCTTATTGCAAATCACAGAACAGAGGTCGATTGGATGTATCTGTGGGACCTTGCGGTGCGGAAGGGGTGCTTAGGACACATCAAATATATACTTAAGAGTAGTTTGATGAAATTGCCAATTTTTGGCTGGGGATTCCACATATTAGAGTTCATCCCCGTGGAGAGAAAATGGGAAAAAGATGAACCCATTTTGTGCAAAATACTGTCAACTTTTACAAGCCGTCAAGACCCCTTATGGCTAACTCTTTTTCCTGAAGGCACTGATTTTACGTAATCACAGTATTCTCTCTCTTTCCCCCTTGTTCTATCTGCTTTAATCTTACTGATCATAAAGGTTTTATCATCCTAGCTTATTACTGTGCTTCGATATTTAAAGGAGACCCAGTTTAAAATTAGTCTATAAGACCTCTATGAAACCACAATCTTCCTAGTTCTTGATTTAATTTTTTCTTATCATTTTGTACAGTGAAAAAAAGTGTGAAAGAAGTCAGAAGTTTGCACTTGAGAATGGATTACCCGTATTGAAGAATGTGCTACTTCCAAAGACAAAGGGTTTCCATACTTGCTTGGAGAACTTAAGGTTTTCCTTAGATGCAGGTTCCTCCTTTGCACTAAAACCCTGTTACCTTTATGTTGCCTACATTTACTTCACCATTTAATCTCTGTCATATAACGGCAAGTCACAGTTTGGTGATACCTTCTAGTACAATGATATCACTGCATACAAGAGATTTCTCCCATCTTAGCTTGAGGAGGTTGTGATATGCTAATTTCTATTATTGATGAAAGCTATCTTTTCTTTACTTCTTTTTTCAGACTGGCAGTCCTTGTATAACAGGCTCTTTTGAATTTTCAATAAGGAAAAAAAGTCTCACAATGTTATTCCCTTTTACGAGTGTCACATGGAGTAAGAGGAGAGGGAAAATAATGATTCCAGGAAGACAAATTTTAGTTTCATTTTGCAATCATTTTCAGCATTCATTCCGTGTTTCTTAAATAATCTTGGTTCTTTCTTTTCAAGTTTGATAACAGCTTTCTCATCAGGTTTTAACACCTTGATGCAGTTTATGATTTGACTATTGCATATAAGCATCGATGCCCTACCTTCTTGGACAATGTTTTTGGTGTTGAACCTTCCAAAGTACACATTCATGTCAGACGCATTCCTCTAGAGGAGATTCCAACAACTGAGAGGGGGACTGCTACATGGTTGATGGACACATTTCAGTTCAAAGATGAGTTACTCTCTGATTTCATTGCTAATGGACATTTCCCTCATGAAGGAATCGAAGGAGATCTTTCAACAGCCAAATGCTTATTTAACTTTGCAACAGTAATAGCTTTCACCCTCATATTTACCTATCTTACTTTCTACTCATCCATTTGGTTCAAAGTATACGCTGCTTTATCCTGTGTATATCTTGCTTCCTCTACTTACTTCAACATTAGACCAATTTCAGTTCTTGATTTTGTTAAAGAGGTGTTTTGCAGCTGTAAAACTGCATAGTTTAATGCCACTGCAATAACTTTTTTTTTTTTTTGTGCAATTACATTTCTCGAAAGGAGATTATTTAGTGATATTTCCTCTTATCTTTATTCATGAATTTGGAGGCTACTTCTTTTAATTTGTTTTTATGACAAATTTGAGGCTCCTTTAGCAATGGGGAAAAAAAATGAAGAAGTGCTTATATAGGAAAGGTGCTTCCTTCCTCCGCTTATGCCACAGCAGCAGGCCGTGTTATTTCTTTCATAATGTCATCTGCATAAGAAATCAAAGTCTTTCTGAAAATTTGGATAAGTTACAACAGTTCAAAAGAAAAAAAAAGTCGTGTCACAAGCTGATGTCTCTTTTTCTTTTTCCTTTCATTTTTTTTTTTCTTGAAGGGGATGGCGATTGGGGGTTGGGAAGATGTATATGCTGACGCCTAAGCGTATGTTTTATAAGTAAAAAGAGGGGTTATTGTTACCGGCTTTTTTCTCCACAAATAGGTCAAGATTGTTTGATCGAGACAACAAAACACAAGATCAAAGCAGCAGTTACTAGACAACCAAAAGGCAAAAACTCACCCGAAACGCAATGTAGAGTTCTATTCCTTGTGATCAAGTTAAGTTTGGAAAATGGAAAATTTTATGGGAAGGCCAAGTAGCTTCGTCAAAATCCTTGCATTTATTTGGTTAGAGGCTGATGACGTCTTCTGGGAGAAGGATAGACTGATGTCTGTGCACATATGTGATTTTGTGAGACAATGTGGAAAGAAGGTGGCTTTGTTGTTGGGCTCTTGTTTTACGTAAACAGAACAATATGGCATAATCAAAACAACAAAGAAAAAAGACCAAAAGAAGCAGTTAACGGTCAGCAAAACTCACCTGAAACGCAATCTGGAACTTCCTTCCTCGTCATCAAGTTAGGATAAAATGGACCATCTTGATGGAAAGCCTTGGAGCTTTGTCAAAATGCTTTCTATATCTTAGCTTAACTACTATTTGTATCCTAAAAACTTTGTTAGTTAAAGTAAATCGTTAAACCCAATGTACTATAACCTAAAAACACATCAAAAAAGCTTCTGTTCTAGAGGTTCGAAATGAAGCTTAATGGAGCAAGTAAATTGTGGAAATTGGTATGCCCACATGGAAACCATTCAAACAAATTACTATATGACAACTACAGCTTTACCTAATTGAGTCTAGGGAATGTCCCTATAATTCGAGAAAGTAAAGGTACAAACCAAAAAAAAAAAAAAACGCATTGTATTTTCTCAGCAGGATCCGCCAGGGAATTGTGTGAATGAATCACTTTTTGGCTGTTTGAATTATGTTGGTTTCCAACCTCAACCAACAATCAGAAGCGGACCAATATAAGTCTCAACGAATTCCATCGATTCAATTCAAAGTTTGATTTCTTTACAAATTTGTTGGTCGTAATTTTTTCAAAAGACTTAGTAATATATATGACTATATAGAAAAATACATACCGAATAATTATTGAACCGAGACTTAATAAATTTCTTGAAATTGCAAGAAATTTCGGGTTGAAGAAAATAGTTTTCCACTTTGATATTAATTGGGTCGGTATCTACGGAGATGCAGACCCCCTTCTAAACAAGGGGAGCAAAAATGAAGCAGTTGAAAAGGAGGGGAACTCTTTGTATGACGCTTCTGCTATTGGCTTAGCGAGAAAAATAGCCTGAACGCAAAGATCACTTGTAAATAGAAATAAAATATTTCAGAGCAAAAACAGATCATATTCTTCTGTTTTTGGTTTTCCCTTTTAATTAGAAGTGCCAATGAAAGTTCAGAGTTCAGAGATATGAATCGTGATTAACATCGGAACGGAAGCAAAATAATTAAACCAATTAAGGATAAATCTCAGTTCCAACCCCATACCAAAGACTTTGTTTAAGCCCCTCAGTTTTCTACTCGAAAACTCATTGTTTCTTCTCGAAAAGATTAATCATTAATATTTAATCAATATATATATATATATATATATATATATATATATATATATCATAAAGATGACTGTGTTCGAGAATTCTCCTTCTATTTGTAAAAGATACTTTCAAGAATCGTGTGGCAATGTAATAACTTAACCGTTAGAAACACCTTTAATAAGCAAAAATTATTAAATCATATGCTAAAAATGTAAAACCACAATTTACTGGGGAAAAAAATGAAGTGTAAGGATTCCAAATATAATTAATCCATTGTTGACTCAAAAGAATTGCTTATGAATCAAGAAAACTCTAATGGGGAAATTACCAAACCAATAAATTTAATTAGCGAAATAAACATAAAATAATCGCTAAAAGATTATCACTTTTCCGTTTTCTTCGGAGGCATAATGTTTCTCATTAAGGTAACACCGTTTAGAATCGGCAACTCAACCAAAATTCCGTGCGAAATAATTAAAAGCTAAGGAAAGAAAAAGACAAAGGAAATGTGGGGTGAAATAATCTAAACACGCCGGATCCTCCATCTATAAATAGATAGTTTTGTTTTATGAGTTACACGATCCCAACTACATACCAACCGCTCCCATATTTCTCATTGCTCTTCTCTATCCTTCTCTGCCTACAACCCGCTCCCCCAATTTTCTGTAGCTCTAATGGCAGCCATGCAAGATATCACTCTTCTGCTTCTGCTTCCCTTTGCTTTAGGTAAATGAATTCAATCTCTCATCTATCCTATCATTCAATTTCTCAGTCATAATTGGCTCAACGGTTACACTGGGATTCTTGGTCACTTTCAGTTTTGTTTGAGAAAAAATTTGTCAGATTCTTCTCTTTTTTGTTTTGCGCTTTGTCTGCGTTGTTCGTGTTGGGAGGTTTGAGCGGTTCAAGAAGAGAACTAATGGTGCTTTCCTCTGAAATCCCCTTCGCGGACCGGAAAGTTTTAACGGCATATGAAACTCGTCACGTTCAACTTGAAATCCTATCGTCTTGTGCATGGTTAACATTGAATTTGATGTTTCCTAATAGCGGTTTTCTTGTTTTATGAAGAATGATTGCACAAGTTGGAAACTTCAATGATTATGTTTGGAGCATTAATATGTCATTGTCTCTGCTACAATTAGTATCGCAGAGTAGATGGCCTGTAAAATTTGTTTTCTTTTGCCTTACATTTTGTTGAAAACTTCAAAAGAGCGATCTTTTCTCGTTTTCTATGCTTTCGCTTCTTCTTTGTCTCCCTTGAATTTGGGTCATCGGTAAATCAAAAATTTAATTCTAACCGTCGATGGACATTTGCAGGAGCCAGAATTGCTTCAGCCACAGTGTTCACTCTTCAAAACAGTTGCAGCAACACAGTCTGGCCAGGGACCCTCTCCGGCAATGGGGCCGCCATACTTGGTGACGGTGGTTTCGCATTAGCCCCCGGTGCAACAATCCAGCTCCCTGCACCAGCTGGCTGGTCCGGCCGCTTCTGGGCTCGTACTGGCTGCAACTTTGATGACTCCGGCAATGGCAAGTGCATTACAGGTGACTGCGGTGCACTAAAGTGCAGCGGCGGTGGTGCGCCACCCGTAAGCCTAGCAGAGTTCACACTTGCCAATGACAATACGGGCAAGGACTTTTATGATGTTAGCCTCGTGGACGGATACAATGTGGGAATCGGAGTCCGACCCTCCGGCGGCACCGGTGACTGCCAATACGCAGGCTGCGTGGCCGATCTGAAAGCGAACTGTCCCAAGGAGTTGCAGGTCATCAGCTCCGGTACGGTGATAGCTTGCATGAGCGCATGCGCAGCCTTTAACAAGCCAGAATTCTGCTGCACCGAGGATCACTCGAGGCCGGAAACCTGCTCGCCGACTCAGTACTCTCAGATGTTCAAGAATGCCTGTCCTTCGGCATATAGCTACGCTTATGATGATGCTTCAAGTACATGCACATGTGCAGGCTCAGACTATTTGATCACATTCTGTCCCACCACCTCTTGAAAACATGAAACGAGATCTAGTAGATGACCCAGTCAAAACGTACGATTGCTATAGGTTCATTCATATGAGAACAATTGTTTCTTGTTTCCTGTTGGAGTTCGACAGGATCATGTGATTAATTGATTACTTATTTACTTTATTTCTTTCCAGATTATAGTGCTTACTCTTATGTTGTTTCCGGTGCCCATTCAAGATTCGACATGGGTAGTTGAGAAAATTAAGATTGAAGTTGAAATCGTGGGTCATGAAAGGAGAGAAAAGCAACAATGAGTCACACTGATTAGTTGAACTAAAAAAACAAGTTTGGCAACGGGTCAAGCAGTGGCAAGACGAGAAATTGAAATCTCTGTTCCCTCAACGGTTCGGTTGGCCTCGTTTCTTGCATGTCGGCCGATATTAATCGTTTTTATAATGTTTTTTGGCTATGCAATTTGACAGTGATGCATTTTTTTTATCCGTCTTTGATTGCGGGTGCTCCAATAAGATGCCTGTTGTCCAGAAAATTTTCAGTCATCATCATCCAAAGAACGCAGGCATGTTTCCGATTCAAGAAATGTGCACGTACACCATAGTATTAAGACAAGAAAAATATTTCAACCCTAAACGCCGATCGCAGTAATTTAATGGAAATTGAACGTAAATCTCTACAAGCTGTACGGCAATGAGCACTTAAAGTTTGAATTCAACTGTAATGACAAGAAATATCCACCAACCTTATTTAGAATGTCCATCAACATCAACAAAACACTGGGCTTCCAAACCAGTGGTATTAAACAATTAGCATTTCAAGAGAAAGGTATAACTACGTTGGAGACTTAGCATTGCCTAATTCTTTCCTCAGGATGTTATTTAAAAAAACAAAAAAAACTACCTTAACCAAGGGATTTAATCAATCTTACTGCATAAATTCATTCCCCATCATAATTGAATTTACGTTACAAGCATTTTTGCTCAAGTTAAAGAAACTTAGTGCAATGGAATACAGAGAAATGCTAAATATGCAGCTGTTTCTTATATCAAGGCCTTAGGCCTGAAAATAGCGTTCATTCATTACAAATCTACTATTTTCTTCTTTCTATTTTTTTCCCCTATCTTTTTCCCCCCTTTTCGTACATTGTCAATTTCTCTCTACATTAGGCTTTCATCTTCGAAAGCCAAGTCAAACCGACATCACCCATCCATCTTTTTTCTTTTTGCAAAAGATTTTGGGATGGGAAGACCAAAAAACTAGTCTAGTGCACTTGCAATTTGTGCAGCCTATTCCTAGAGCTAGGGTGAAAATTAAAAACAACAATTACAAGCCTGAAAATGGAAAAGGATAAGTAACTAAGGCTACCTACACATATACAGGAATTCCCTGGGGAATGGTTACAATAACAGCTATCGCTTCATTGGCTGGCAAGAGTCGTTATGATCCTGCTTGATGCCATTAAAACCATGAATCTAGTTCACCCCATCCGGTGCAAAGACCTTCTCCCTCCTCTTCATTGCTGAATAGGGTTTGATCAGAACAATCAAGTGAAGCTCCACAGGCTCGGTTATATGATTGGCACGCAGAATGGCATACCCTTAGCCTGTTGTCGCCATCCTTGTCGCATTTTTGGATAGAGATCTGGTCCAAGATCGATGAACTTAATGAGTTGCATCCACAAAATAGAAGAAAATAAATGCACCAAATCATCAAAATAAGTCCATAAAGCAACTTGTTTCAGATCTAAACAACAGCCTAAAATCTACAATAATTCAGCACCAAAAGGAAAGGGAAAAGGCAACTAAATGAACCGATGAGAGTGGGTAAGTGTTCTGTTACCAGAAAGTATATAAGTAGCAACACTCACCCAGCAGGCTAGCCGCTTAGCAGCACCATCACAGTCTTTGCCTCTAAAGTAATTTAAGAACTTCCGAGGACCACCAGGGAATAAACGGTGGTAATTGGGCATTACAACAACTTCTTCGAGCTGCTGCAAGATACTCAATTCACTAGGAGCACAATGTTGCCCACCTGCATCTTTCTTCAGCACTTCTTGGCAAACAGAAAGACTGGGAAGTAGGGTGGAGCTATTCTGGCAAGTATAACCAGCATAATCAGAGCAACGGAATTCACAAACTCCATTATCACAAACACCACCATGAAGGCTACACTGTTCATCACAAACAGCTGCAACATTTAAAAGGTGACAGTAGATGAGTAAGAGAGGGGGGGAGGGGGGAAGCAAAATTTCATTAAGTTAATATTGCATTGGAGTCGAGCATCCCATTTCAAGAGGTTTGATGCAAAAGAAATTGCAAAGAGGTTTGATGAAAAAAAATTGCTAAGAGGTTTGACGCCAAAAAAATTGCAAGTGCGATGTGTCTTCTCAGCTATCATGAATTAGACCACATTGTCGTTTAGTTTGCACTGAAATAATGGAATAATCAGCAAGAGCCAATCCAGAAACATGACCAACCAATCAGCAATTTCAGAACTGATTATTTTATTAACTGCTCTTTTGCTCTATTATACCCTGGATATAACCAAAACTAGGGTCAAATGCTGGTTGTTGCATAATTTTGCCATTAACAACAGTTTACAATCTACTTTTGAGTAGACTTGCTTTTCATTATTTGCCAACACAAAACAGATATCTCAGAGAAGGAAAAATATACCTGTAGAGCAATCAATGCCAGTGTACCCATTTTCACATTCACAAACACCACGTTTAAGGCACTTGCCATGTCCACTGCAATCGCTTGGGCAAGAGCCTGCAACAGAAGTTTCATTAAAAAACTTCGAAAAGAAAAAGTGAGAAAATCCTTAATCAGGAGGCAGAGTCAAGAAACAGATTAAGAAGCTCACGTTTGCTACAATCATGGCCTTCAAACCCCAAAAAGCAACTACATCTTCCATTTATGCAGTCTCCATTAAAGTTACATGCACTGGGACATAGACCAGAGATGGGTTCTGGATCGATGTCACAGAGTTCATGGTAAGCTGGGCAGATCAACTCACCTACAGTTTTCATGACAAAAGTAGATTGACACAGTTCAAAACTTGACACAAGGAATCGTACTATTGTGGTCAAGAATTGGCAAATGAAGAGACAAAATTACCATTAAAACCAGGAAATTGAACTGGTCCACCGGATTCAGGGCATACTTTCCAAATGCCATCAACAGCAACCTGGAATACATTACAAAATTACGTTAGAAATTTGGAATTCCAAAAGAATAAAGACATGAATTTTCTAACAAGCCAATCAAGAAACAAAGGCTAAGCCCCTTTTATAAGGTTTCAGGATTGCAGTTGCAACTCCTAGGAATGTGCATTGTGTGCATATGGTATAGATTCTTAATGTGGCAAAAAATACCCTATATGTGAGGCAATGCCATTGAGCCCAAAGAATTCTAAGGGCTAGGAGAACAACTGCTCCTGCACTTTGGTCTGATTCTAACAATGGAAAGGTTTCTATAAAACTATCCATAATTTCTAAGTTCTTCAAATGCTACTTCCTCCCTCCAGAGCAAAAGCCAAACAAAAAGGAGAAACCACAACCCATATATGCTTCTGTTCTAATGTGTGCATTTGCCTTAAGCCAACATGAATAAATAAATAAATAAGAACCCATGTCCAGTCCAACAAAGTCAATATCACACACACATAAAAGAGATTAAAAGAAATGATAGCTGCAGCTCCAAAGCATACCTCCAAGGTGTTGTTTACACATCGATGCTGATAACAACCATTTCCCTGAGCCACAGAACCACGAACGAACCCAGTACGAACCAAAGAAGAGGCCATACACCTACAAATGTGAATAATGGAAAATTATTAATGGTCAAAATATCATGCTACATTAATATAAAGATAAAAGGTCAGAAAGAGATGGTCACCTTGAATTACTTCCACGTACTTCACCCAACATCCTGTCAGGTGCCCGAGCACTGTTGGTGTCTGTACATGATCCATCAGAATATGCCACAAAGTAGGTGCAATAATCAGCCAATGATGATTGGCCACCTGCAATGGTCAATGAAGGAAAGGCTCAATAATACGTATTTTAAAATAGAGGTTGTCAAACTTGTTCAATATAAGTATGATGTTTGAATGACCATTACTGTATTTTAAGACGAAGAATATGCACTTTCATGGTGGAGGGAAAAGTAATTTTCTCCACAAGCCAAAGATACCCAAAAGGAGAAACAAATGAAAAAACAGAAGCAAAACCAGAGAGATCAATCATGTGCAATCAAATGCTTTTATTTCATAACAAACACAGTATCATCACAGGGCAAAAATCTAATTTGATCACTGCAGCTAAGGAATAAGAATGATACAGTTGGAAAAATCCCCAGGTTTCCTTTGCAACATTTTTGTCTCAATACTCCATTCACTCACAAGGTCTTATGAGATGGTTCATTAGATATATACACCATCCATGTTCTGGTTGCACCCATCAGTAAGCATGTGGACTACGAGGGATTGGCATAATTCAACCAAAATAACATGATAATTCAAAATATCCTTCCATAATAGCACGCTCAGAAGAGAAACGGAAAAGTCTCAATCCAAGGGAAAAATGAGGCAAAATTAAGAAATTCTCATTCCAAGGGGGGGAATAGGAGAAAGGGGTGTTGCCAGGTGTGGTTCAGCACAATCTTGGGATTGTTCACAAAATATAGGTGGCACAACTTCCAAGCCAGCCATGTTATCCAAATTCTTCAAATGTATGCTAATGCAAGCATTTAATTCCATGACAAAGCTATATTAGCACCTGAAAAGCATGTACGACTCAACAGAGATAAAAGGATCATAAAAATAAATCGCACCTCTATTAGCCTGTGGAAAATAGCGAGCCCACTGAGGAAGGTCCCCACTATAATTTAGTATTGGGCAGTAGCCTTCGGCCTCTCTATTATATGTACATCCAGATAACTGCGTTGTGTTACAATGATATGCACCCTTCCAGAGGTTGCAAGGCAACATGACAAATTCAGTTCCTTGACTGTGGCCCCAGTCAAGACGATCAGCCATGCTATAGTTAGCCTGGTACCATCCACTATCTTCTAGTAAAGCAAGAGTCATTTTTGAAACAACAGATCTAGTATCCACAGAACCTGTCATTATCTCGTTCATCAAGAGCCTTTTCTCCCAGTGTGATCCTGCAGCAAAATTTCAAACATCGACAGCAAACATGAAAAGCTATCCAGTTGCTGGGGAAAATAAGATGAAGAATTTATCACCAGATTGTTGAAGATCAAAAGCACTCAGTGAGGATTCCAAGTGGTATTGTTACATATACATCAGCACATCTTATAAAAGTACATCAGAGTTTTGACAGGAAAAGAGAAAAACTAACCTGACGTGCCACGCCCACCACCATCTTCCAGCTCCAAACCAGTGAAATTCTCAGAGAATGCCTGTCAATGAAAGTCTTATCAAGTTGTGTTGCATAGTATTCATATAATTTTGACAGGATTTCAAGAGTTTAAAGATAAATGAATCCTTCATACAAGAAATTGTCAACAAGGGGTTAAGAGTCAAAATACCCCATAGTGATGACGGGAGTGCATGACCACTCGAGGAAGCACAACTCTTGTCACCATCCTTCCAAGCTTTTCATCCATGGTCTGTTCAGTAACCTAACAAACAAACGACAAGTGAATTGGCTGCCAAACTGTGACGTATCATGCATCTAAAGTAGCACAGCATACAAGTTGGGAACTGAGAACTAGAAGCTATTTTGGAACACACTTTGCCAGCATTTTCTTAACAAATAAAATTAAAGTATGAAAATGAACAAATTATGAGCGTCATGTTAGAATTCCAGAACCAATCAAACAAATATGTCTCATAGAATCAGCGAAATCCAACAAAAGCAAGGATCAAAATTCGCAAAACTTCATAAACGAAAATCATAAATTATTCATGGCCATCTCTAGAACTTCAAAACCTTTTTGGACCATATAAGTGATATCAGTCATTGCATGGAAACAGCATTCAGCTATAGTTTGGAGAACATCCACCAATAATGTGACTCGTTTGGAAGGGAACAGAAATGAGAAGAGAAGTATGAGGTGGAGGTTGCAAACATGTGGTAGGAATAGGCAACAAGAGTTGCTGGCGTTGACATGCCAAGGAGTAGAGAGGAAAGTGCTTCTCAAACAAAACTAACCCCAGGAAAGGTCTGATCAGCTATTATTGGTAACACATCACTGATCTATTGTTGTTAAGAGGCACAAAGTGAGACCAAAAGTTAGATCCTATTGGGGCTCTAACTGCAGGCTTTATTGAGTAAATGAGTATACTTTCCACAAAGATATACATAGTTGCACATGTCAATGCAATTACAGACAGAAGATGCGCAAATCACAACATTTGCACATAATGAATGTGAATATCCATAACGAAATGCTAACTTTTTAACTCCAAAGACGCATAGAAGCAAATATTATAGAAAATAACACTAGTTAAACGACGGATCAGAATTTAAGAATTCAAAGTAGAAACATCTAGATAACCATCATATTAGAAAAGTGTAGTTGGAACTTTTTGTTTATTTCTGCTAACATATAGGTTATAATAGCAAAAATTGCTGTACTTAGCAATATCATACGTGTACACCGTACCACATACTATATAAAGTACATCAAACAATGAATATTTCTTAGTCAAGTAACTATACAATATCATCCAGGTAAAAATATTCAAGCAGCATTCCAGAATCCACAAAGTATGATGCCTGAATAAGGCATTGCTTGAGTCAGTTTTCTAACAAAATTCAGCATCAGTTCTAGCATAACTCCATGCATTAATATTAGGAAAAAATTTGCCATGAAAAATAAAGTTATAAACAACCAGAGTTTCTAATGGTATCTTCAGACAATAAATATACGAGCACTTGCCCTATGAAACCTACTTACCCGACTACGCCTTCGTTTCCTCTCATCACGGAAGTGAGCAAAGGCATGTGGATCAAATCCAAGCACATGCATCACCTGTGCAAATAAAAACTCATTATTATATGAAGAAAAAGAGAGTTCATAGATTCATTAATCACACAGCCAAAAGTCAACTCACCTCATGTATTAGGGTAGCAGAAAGTAAATTTTCTGCTTCAGCAGTCAAGTGGCGTGGAGCAACATTTACATGCCCTGCAGATAGCGTTGTTACTGACTGGGAACCACAAATTTGGAACATGCAATAAATGATCGTGGAACTCCATCAGGAGAAATATGTCAAGCAATAATTACCAGCAACGGCACGACCCCATTGATCACGTTCACATGCAACAGCCCATGCCAACGTGTTTCCTGTGGTAGGTCTCGTAGTCACCAAGAGAACTAAATCTGCATCAGAAATACCTTCTGCAAATGCAAAACTATATATTATAAAGACAAAAAAATAGAAAGTATAACGAAATAGATGATCAAAATAAACTTATGCTGAGACAAGGATACCTTCTACATATTCCCTTGGAAGCTGGACACCACCATCTTGACCACATGCAGAATATCCGCTCAATCGCAAATTTCCTTTTACAGGCTCAACAGACAATGCTCTTTTGAACCAATCTGCTGTCTGCCCAAGAGCCTGCATTAAGTAACTCCAGATATCAGCTTCCTTTCATTTTTAAATCACAGTCAACTACAGAAGTTTCATCCCTAAGTGTCACAGCGGACAAAAGATAAATGATGACACGAGCATAAAATGCCATCCCCATGCACAAGCCAGTTAATTCTTCTGACGTAAGATTAATATGTTCTCAGTGTGATATATATTTGTGCATACTTCTTCAAGGTAGCAAAGCAGACGGCAAATTTATTGGGGCAATACCTTACGAAGACGGCGTTTCTTATCCTCTCCAGCTATATCCTCTAAAGTGCAGTTATACCAGCAGTCACCATAAAGGGGAGGATCTCCATGTGGATCACAAGAAGGCTCACCAGAAAAAGAAGCCCCCGGTGGCTCCCCCAGCTGGTTAGAAAAATCAGAAAACAGAAATATTAGAAGCACAGATGCTTCAAACTGATTTTACCATTCTAACAGAACGGAAAGTGAAAACTAACACTTGCCTTCACTATGTCACCAACATTTTGGCAGTCCCTATCAGATGAGTGTCCAACAGCATCATAATTTAAATAAATCCTAATGGGTTGCTTCACATCCTTCTTCTGTGTAGAAGACTCAGAAATTCCTAACAATGCCCTTCCCCTACGGTGAGTGGGCCTGGAGACATCAGCTACCTCATAGATCTGGGGAGTAACAGAATACACCTGGCGACCGGGTCGCTTTCTTTGCTCAATTATCTGATCATGAATGCAAGAATGTGAAATAACATAATCATCCTCTTTTTCCAAGCCTTGTCTCTGTAATGTGTGCTCTTGGAGTGTTGCACAGATAGCTTCCAAACACACCAATATCAAAAAAACCTACAAGACGAGGCAAAAAATTAAAACATTGGAAACAGAAAGGAAAAAATGTAGCGGTGGTAGAAATCTTTTACGAATGATGGACTAGTTGATGAGTTTACCAGATAAAAGGAGCAATCTTTAAACCCCATACGTTTACTGAAGCTCATAATAGCTCATAACTTACAAATGACTAATTAATATAAAGACCGCAGTCATGCCACCAGACCAATTATATAATGTAAGTATCTACGTATGAAAAGAAATCATCTTTGACCACAATTTTGCTCTAACATAGCAATCCAAGCTAAGTTAGGGAAACGCAGGTGAAAGGGAAAAAAGGGAAGAGACTGAATAAGGAAACTACCAGAAATTCAGAACGTAAATTCCCCGATTAATTTTCTTGCATAGAATAACTTTCGATTTAGAATAAAACACAAAAGAGAAAAACTTCAGTAGCAATGACCTAAATTTGCTAAGAGCAGCTAAGCCCTCATCTATCAGGAAAAAATTAACCAACTTGACGAGCCCTCCGAGTATGTAAAGTTTGGGTCCTAAACCCCCAAATATCCCTTATTTTGCATCTCATTTCTCATCAGAAACCAAACAGCCCATTAAACTAAAATTCCGAAACTCTAGCTTATTTGCTTCCAGCATTCTCTTCAACATAAAATACTAAGAATAAGAAGTAAAACAAATGTACTGTTAAATTCCTATACTAAATCTCCATGTTTTCATAAATTTTCTCGAAATGTAAAGAGAAAAAAGACGTGATTTAAGCTTACCTTGAACAAAATGGCAAATAATTGTAGCTTAGCTGAGAACCTGGGCTTTGAAGACACTCTGGTGCATCGGCCAGACGGAATCCTTAACTCCATGAAACGCTGCGCTCAACAACAAAGACAACAACATAGCAACCTCGGTTCCATCAAATCACCGACGACACCCCGATGGACAACCGGCCCATAAAACACCTCAATCCTCTCAACATTATCTATTCCGACACTAATTCACAGCTAAGACGAACCCTTTTCGATTCACAACACCAAAACCAAGAATCAAGAAACAGAGAGAAAAGAGAAATTCTTCTCGTTCTCAGCTTTGACTGTTGGAAATCTGAGAAACTTTTTCTGTATCTTGGTTCTTGAGTATACTGTCCAACACAATTACACAAGAGAGAAGGAGAGGTGAGCAGAAAGTGAAGAAATTGAATAAATACTGCTGCTACTCCCTAGGCCCTACTGCTGGGGAAAAAAAATAATCACAGGTGGGTTGGAGTGGGGTGGGTAGAGTCTGATGATAATTTTTTCATTTTCTCAAACAAACAAAAAACGAAGAAAAGGTTGCTAGTTGCTGCATTTTGATATACGCGTATATCGACATCTGCTATACTCGTAGTTTACATACAATAGTCTTTTTTTTTTTCCTGGGTGCGTGGGGTGATGGGAGGTGGTCCTGAAGTTACAAAAATGGACATCGTTCTCGCTGTAACCACCAAGGGTGCTTTTAGGTCTTGCCTACTTCTTGTTTTGGTAAAGAAACAGGTTTCCAAGGATAATTAGAATATCATAATCCAAAAGGGTTCAAATAATATAGCTAAAATCATATAATAGTTTTTTAATACAAGAAGCACCAAATTAGTAGTAAATATTACATAATTAATTATTAAATACAGCACAAATTAATTTTTTTTTATGCGTTAAGGAGAATGGTAAGGGATGTGCCTATGTCTTTTTTTTTTTTTGGTAAAATATATTTGAAAATATCATAAAAAGCTCTAAATGTTCGTAGACATTTCAGAATTGCCATGCTGATTGCATCACAACTCAGTTGTTTGAGAAGGAAACTAAGCATGCATTTAGTTGTTCTATATGCACAAGGGAAAAAAAAAAGAAAAAGGGAGATTACTTTAATGATCCGCTAAATTTCCTTTTTTCTTAATTTGTTTAAATAGTTTCCTAGCTCATCAATAAATCAATTCGAATACTTATGATTTAATTTAAGGTATGCATGTTGTTGTTAACAAGAGTTTTTTAAAAACTCAATCTTTATCATGATTCGTATATCCCCATCTTGCAAAAGTTGTCCGCGGGAAAGGACCTTCCCCCCCTCTATCATACCTTTTACAAGCGACCAAAATTTGAAACAAAATGATGGCAAGATTACTTGAATTGGGGGCTTAGTTTAGAATTATCCTTAGTTGAAGGGGGAGGAATAAAGACAAGATAAGAAAGTATCCCTACACAAGCAAAAGACTAAAGTTTTGTTAATATTACCAAGAATGACTTCCAATGAAGGGTTAGTTAGGTTTGGTGTTCTTCTTACCTATAGTCCAATTATAAGTGCCAATATCTTCATGCAACTTTGACATCTTTTCCCTCTTCTTTGTTTACTTAAATCCATGCATTAGTTTGGAACACCTTGCCTACTTAAATGATCTATCAATTCAATGGTCCACACCTTGCCTACTTAACAAGAGCCACAGTTAACTATTAGTTTGAAACAGCTCACCAATCTTTGGTGAATGAAACAGTTGGTATTAATTTAGATTGCTCATCACCTAAACATGAGCATATGGGACGAAATATTGAATCACCATATCCAATCCTATGGGACCTAAATTTGATGTTTATTGGTTTTCAATTGAAAGGAATATACATGATATTGGCGGTACCAAATGTTTAGCTAACAAGACGTAAGAGTATTAAGAACTAATATTGTCTAACAACATCTGTCAACGTAGATGGTATTCAATTGGGGCAAATGTAATACACTCATCTCCTTTTTCGCTCGCGACTGTGTTTTTGATTGGCACCTGTAGGGAATGAGATATTATTCTTTCCTTATATTCGATTTTTGACTTTTTTATAAATTTTAAATATATTTTTAATTATTCTTGACATAAATATAATTTTTTATTTATTATTATATTAATAAAATTAGTTAATGATATAACAGAAAAATATTTATTATTTTTTTTCTTAATCCACTCAAAAAGAGTAAAAAAACTTTATATTTTGCTAATATGTTGTAATAATATTTTTTGAAACGAAAACTAAAATTATAAATTCTTCTGGTTATGTTCAAACAAATATCTTTTGATTTAGACAGTTTATTTTAAAAGAAGAAAAGAATCCTTACTCGCGTTTTATTCTAAGATAATCTAAAAATATCTTTTGGGTCTTACATTTCTATCATAAACAATTCACTTTTATGAAATTTAAGACAAAAAATTTTAAACCCGAATTCTATCCAATTTCATCGAATTAAGAGTGGGTTTCTTTACCTAATTGACCTTGGATAATATTGGAAAAACAATCCCTACATATTGATTCAGGCCCCCCAAAAAAAACAAAGGGTACATATTGCATTTCGGGCTAAGCTATTCAAACTCAAAATTTGATCTCTTATAAGTGCCTGTGCCTCACTGATTACTCTGCGCTATTTGCTGTAGAAAATGCGTGACAGCGTTTGCTCCTCCATGCTGTGGCTTCCATAATTCCCCGTCCAGTGCGAGACTTTGCGCGCGCTGTATTTCCTCATATCTTGCAAAACATGTGACCTTGCATGGGGATTTCATTGTCTATAGGCATGTTTCTACAAATGTAGTAAAATTTTTTCGTGACATTCAATTAAATAGCAATCAATTACGAAAAAAGGTGTCTGATATTAATCATTTAATAGTTGGTTATTAATCTTATTTTCTGCAAAATTTTGAATCGTAAAAAGAGAAATATAGAGTTCATTTAGATAGCATTTAATTCAATCAAATATACAATTAAATTATATTTTTATTCTTAAAAAATTTACTTTTATAAAATTTAAAATAAATTTTTTTCCAATCAAACAGAATCCTAATACACTCTAAATACACGCTTGTTTAGAAGATCATGGTTAAAGCTTTGAATCAGCTTTTGCAACAAGCCAAACACAAAATTCCATGCAAAAGCAAGATCTCAAAAAAAAAAAAAAAGAACCGGTGAAGGGATATATAAAATTACAAGATGGAGAAAGCAAGGTCGATGGCATTGACCCACATTGTTTAAATGGATAGCGGTGGATGCTCCAATTATGTCGTGGGAGTAGTATTTTATCGAAGTGTTCTTTTATGGATTGTTACATTTATATTCCATTCTATTCGTGTGATAAATCAGGAAAGGTTTTGGTCTCTATGGCATGGGTCCAATGATGTCTTTTTCTTTTCTTTTTTTTTTTCCCTTTTAATGAAAGGGTCCAATGATGTCCAAAGCCCCCGGTCCCCATGAAATGATCATAAAACCCTAATGGCATAGTGGAAGATATACATTGATGAATTAGAAAAACACTTTTAGATGCCTTTTTGATGATAGTTAGCTAAAAATTATATGTTAAAACCCCGACTAACAATCGTGGCCTTCAACAAATGATTCTTGCAACCATTTTTTTTTTTTTTTTGCTTTGGAGTGGGGCCGATTTGCTAGTTGGTTTTTGTAAAACCACTCCAACTACAATATGCTAATGTGGTTATTTGTGTATACGTATTACTATTTATAGCAAATTGGTGAAAATTTGTATTAAATTCTTGATGTTTCTAATGAACATTCGTATTTTCCTTTTATGGTTCCAAAAGAACCTGCACGATAAAGATAGACACGCTTTAGTGAGACATTTGTCTTTGCCATTAGACGGCGATTAACACCGGAACATTGATTTCGAAAGGTAATTGCCATTTCCTTAATAGCGTGTCTTTTTGTATATTGATTTTTTTTAATACAAGAGATGTGAAGATTTTATAATTAATAATTAAGTATAACACAAGTCTTAATAAAGGAAAAAAAAAGAACACATCTTGCATACAATTGTTGATACACAAAAGTTTCTTCTATATAAATAGAATAATAAACATAATAACGATATAACTTAAGAATAATTTAGCCAAGAAAACAATTAGTATGCAACAGTTGTTGGTCAATTCACATTTCATCGTCAACCTCTTTAATCAAGGTCGTAATTTAATTATAGTTAAATATTGTCATAAATTTTCATATCAAGTATATGAAATTTAAGATGACCGGGTTCAGATTGGGTCGCTAGTAAACAAAAAAATTAAAAAAATATTAAGGAGTTGTCCAACTAATTGATTAGCAATCCAACGTTAAATATACTGACTGTCAGTCGTTGAAGAGATGAACTAAAATACGAATAATGGTGTTAAGCATCATCAATATTCAATGCTGATTCCGAGAATCAGATTTGATTAATACGCACGATTCGCCAATTAGAGTTCCATTCTTCACATGAGGCAGTAGCTGCTTCTGTATTCAAGTTCCTAATTCAACCCGCTCCCTGACTTTTGACTACTTCGCGTATTTTGTGAATAAGACCCGCCGGATCCGTACAAATGTGGACAGTTCAAAAAACCTTTCAATTTCTCATTAGCTTTTCTCTTAAAATATAAAAAATATCTTGTCTTGGTAGTAAACACAAGATTTTGCAGTTGATACTGCTATTTTAGACGACATATGTCAGATTTTCCCTTTTTTCCAGCTTCTTTTTTCCCATTTTAGTTGATTACCATAAAAAGAAGAAAACGTTGAAAATAAATAATTCAGTAGACTTAATCTCTGCAAGATTTTTCTTATTTAATAAGATTTGTAATCCTGTGTTACATTGTAAATTTTACTAATAATGTAATAATTCTTATATTTTTTAAAAAGGATTGGTCTCATTTTAATAAATTAATTAAGGTATTAAGAATCTTGTACCAACAACCACATGTATTCAAATGGTGCAACCAAAGAAACAAAATTTATTTGAATTGATTTTTTATTTAGTTAAATTGTGTTAAAAATTATAAAAATAAATTATTTATAAGAAAAAAAAGTAAAATATAAAATAAAAAATAATTTACAGATCCAATCCCAATGTTTGTGTTGTCCCGTGCTGCCAATTTTCTTCATCATACTTTGCTAGGTCCCTCCTGTCAGGACTCGGTTTGGACGCGAGTTCCATCACTCTCAAGTGGGCTTCAATTTTAAGATTTGGAAATAGCAACAAAATATTATGCAAATTGAGCTCATGCTATTTTACTTCTAAAAAGATGAAGAGTTGTGAAGATGTACTTAGTTAATATCGAATTGAAAAGATATAATTCTATACTCGATTTACTTGTTTTTTAATAAATTATTAGATTACCTGTTAATTATTTATTAAAAACATCATATATTTTTACGCTAAATATTTATAATTTTATAAATAAAATATTATTTATTAATAGTAAAATAATTAAAGATAATAAAAATAATTTTTAAATTTCTGTTCTAAGATATGAATAGAGAAGAATTAAAAAATTAAAATAATTTAATAATAAAAATTATATAATATTTAAAAATTATTAAAATATGTTATATGATTACAATATTATATGGGTATTTACTATAAACTCTGTATGGAAAAAGGGCCTTCTGATGAGTTATGCCATTTCCAAAGAGAACTCTGTCCCGGGACATTAATGTATATGTGTAGACGGCCCTCCTCGTCTCGCCTCTCTAAAACCACAAAAATAGATAACAAAAAACCATTACCGACTGCCGAGTGCCCCCTCGCAACGGCTACAAATATCAAGTTTGGCTGAAGAAACACGTGGCTGGTAGGGACCCGTTTGATGGAACTCCCACCTAAAACTCGACAATTTTCTCCTCCATTATATTGTCCGGCTGACCCAGGGGACCCCGAACCAGGCCCGGCTGGAGTTGGAACTATTGGGGATAAGGTGTGGTGAAGACCGCACTGCAGAGGGCATTTCCCCTGTTAATTTCTTGCAATATAAGCATCAGGCCAGAGGGAAGTGCGGGGGTTGTGGAGTTTTGTGAGACTTTGGAGCATCTTGACTTTCTTTCTTTTTTTATAGGCCTGCTCCCAAGCCTATAATAAAGCGTGCACAGAAGGAGAGAAAACAGAGTACAAAGCGTGTAATGGGCTAAAAAGCCTTAAAAAGGCCGGGCAGTATTATTTAGAACTTTTTGATCACATCACGTGAAAGTGCGTCGTCTCCTGCAAAAATCGGCATATCTTGTTGAGGACTGGACAGGATTTTTCCTTTTCATCTTTCAATTTAAAAGTTATGCCATGCAGCCTTGAAAGCTTGGCAATCTATACTGTTTGAATCAGTGGAGTTACGGCTTTATACGTTGGTGCATTAGTGAGACCGTGGTGATCAAATTGAACTTAATGAGTTATGCTAAGACACATTTTGCAATTCCCGTTGTTGGATAATACTATAAAGAAAGTTAGTTCTTAGAAAAAAAAAAAAAAAAGAGCCCATTTTCTGATTGCTTTTATTCATAGGCCTGTCTGAAAGATACGAGGGCGGAAGCAATACAATAATCCTCTTCAGATATTAATGTGCCTATGCAATTGACAGGCCCTTAGCCTGCAAGGGAAAGCCACAACCCAAATTGAACAAACCAAGGCCCGGCCAGAAGCGACTGGATTTTTCCCATTTTCTTGACGGATGAAGAGGTTCATAAAGACTGCTTGGGTTGGGGAATCCTTGGGTGCGCTCCTTGCAATGTGGAAGATTGTGCACGTGCTTCTTTTTTTTCTTTTTCTTTTTTTTTTAGGGGGTTGACGGTCGGCGTGGGGGTGGGGATGGCATATATTACCGGATTCGTGTTCTGCTACATCTTGAAAGATGCAGCGGTTTGGGATATTACTATAAAAGTTTAAATGATTTTGTTACTTCACAGATCGCATAGTACAAAATATTTAAGCATCATTTGATTGAAAATAAAATAAAATAATGTGTAAGAATTTAAATCTCAATAAAATAAATTCGTAAAATGAGAATATAAATATATTATATTATTTTGTTTGAATAGTCTAAAATATTATTAAGAAAAAATTAACACATTTAAATTTTTAATTGTGTAACATCAATGGAATATTAATTTAAAAATCCTAAATTATTTTCTAATATTACAAATATTATTATATAATTAAAATTATATAATTCCTTTTGTGAAAAAGGTATAGTCAGTAAAAAATATTTTTTTATATTTCAATCTCTTTTGTTTTATTTAGAAATGTATAATGGAGCTTGCATTGGATTATTTGAGAATATAAACAAATATTATATGCTCTTAACTTGATATTTCTCTTAAATGTAGGTTTTTAGAAAAATTTTAAAAAAATCTTCACAAAATGTTCAAATTCCAATATGGACAAATAACATTTGAATTTTTATAAAAATTAAATTATTTATTTTAGATAATGATATTTGCGAGTTATATAATCATGATACAACATTTAAACTATAAGTTTATAGTTAATTTAATTAAAATTTTAGGGTTTTAATTTTTGAAAAAAATATAAAATGTGGAGATATATGATTTTAAATAGAAAATAATTACATTGGAGGAGGTATGAGAAGAGAAAATGATAATTGAGAAGGAACATAAAAAATATAAGTGGAGAGAAGAAAAGATGCAATGTGAAGAACTTTTCTATTTTAATTTTCTTTTTCATATTTGTTAGATTCTTTAAGAAATGAATCACAATAACAACTCCGATTCAATTTTTTAATATTATTAATTTTTTTAAAATTTGAAGAATCATATTTCTTTTTCAAAATATCAATAATGAATCAAATAAAAATTTTTAAAATTAAGAATATTATGATTTTTCCTAACCAAGCCTCATAATATTGTTTTCAAGGGCAGCTGAGATGCCGTAGCAAATTCCTGAATCAGCTACAGCTCCCGCTTTATCTCTCGTCACATAGCGATTCTTCTCATTTGTTTATCCAATCCAAAATAAAAATTGGTTCTGACATCCATTTCCCAGCAAGTTGCTGAGTCAAGGAATTAACAAAGGATAAAAAAAAAGAAAAAATTCTCATCATTAAGCTTTTTACATGAGTAAAAGTTGGTTCTATTCTACCTCCCCCAACGGGGGAGAAAATTTCAATTTACAGTACTCAACCATGGATTGGCCCAAAAACTGGCCCTCTTGCATGATCAAAAGAATACGCAGGATAAAAAGCTTGGCGCAGTTGATTGTACTTTTCAACATCAAAATTGTGAATATTCATCAGCTTCATCTGTTTCACTCTGAAGCGGCGCTGGAAGTACCCTTCGAATGAAGGCTCTTTTGAGGTCCTCAAGAAGAAGCCATAGGCAAGTGCTAAGTGAAGCGAGGTGACGAAGAAGCAAATGGGCTCCATTACATCCCAACTCAACTCCCAAAAAGTCAGCCTCATAAAGCCCAGTGTTTGCACCACTAAAAAGCCCAGCCCGCAATACAGCTCTGCTCTTACTAGTGACTCCGCCCTTTCATCAATTATGGCCTTTTGCTTCTCCATTTCTTCCAACTCTTTTCTTCTTGGATCGTTCGGCATGCCTATGGATTCACCCATCATCTTCTCCACTGATTTGGCAATCTGCAACCGTATTTTAAAAGAAATGGAAACCTGTAACTTCCCACTTTTCCGGCACCGTTAAAAAAATATCTTTTTGAACGAAAGGATTAATACCTGATCTGGTCGGAGAAAGACGACGTTGCCGAGAACGATGACGGTCCCGGACTGGTCCAGAATCTTTGCGAACTCCAGACCTTGCTCTCGGTTCTCACACGCCTCACCGCATATCTTGACGAAGTCATGGTACAAAATCGAGTTCGAAGGAATCTCTGTAATCTTCAGTCTCACCTTCTCCAACTGAGCAGACCTCAAAATCTTTCTTGCTTCTGCAACAGACATGCCTCCAATCTCCATCCTCGGCACGGACGACGGTGGAACTAGGCCCTCGAGGCGCGGACGTTCTCCTGCAATGTTCATCGACCTCAATTTTTCTCGGAGCTTGTCACCTACCGGAATGGAGAGAAACTCCGGCAGCTTAGCCGGCACGGCTTGGTTGATTGCTCTCCTTTGCTCAAGGAAACGTCGGAGAAAACCAGTCTTGGAGGAGTCAGGTGGAGTCATGAGAAGTTTTCTCTGGAAGTTTGTTTCCAGGCCGGCATTTGCAAGATCATGCGAAGGAGATGAGATTGCAGAGTTCACAACAATTGACGACGTCGAGGCTGATCTGTTTTTAATGAATAGGCTCATCGACAGGGCTCTACGAAGCGCCATTGAAGTGAATTGGGGGTGGGGGGTGTAATTGGGCGACCAGATCGCAGAGAGAGCTGGCCGATGTTGGAGGGGACGTACGAGGAGGTCTATATAACTGACATTGCTATATATATTGCATTGTAGAGAGAGAATGAGAGAGAAAAGTGGCAGAATCTGAGAATCTCCTCTTCGGAAAAATTGAAAATCGCGGGATATATTAACATTGCCATATTGCCGGATGAGATATTTTGGTTTGTTTCTTTTGAGAATTAATTTATGGGCACAGAGACGTGAGATTTAGAGTAAAAAGAATTTGAAAAAAATTCTCGTTCTAAACTCAAAGCAACTGGTTTTCTCTCAATATCATATATTACGCATCAAGCGTTTTCCATCCCAATTAATATGTCCTTCGGCCAAATTGGTTCCTTAATTGTCAATTTGAAAAAAATTGCTACTCAATTGACAAATAGATCAAAGCTAATGGTACTAAAATAGAAAAGAACCCTTTTTATTGTAATGTGTCGTTAAGCATTTTAAAAGATTCATTCTGAAAAGAAATTTATTGTCAATGTTATATAAGGAGTAAACGATATTTTTTTTGTATCTTATAACACAAACAGATCATTTTTGTCATTTTTCTTACTACGTAAGTCATATTGATATATAACTTTTTTTGACATTTGTTTGAACATAGTGTGACAAATAGAAAAATAAGAAACTAAATTGTAAACTAATTTACTTCATTTTTTTAAGGAAGCAAACTAATTTACTAGATATTAGTTACTTTAACCAAGTCCCATATATTATCCTACATATATATATGCTCCAAATCTCTTGAAACTTTGCCCTCAAGTAAATGAATAGGAAGTTCTTTGGTCCTTTAATGGTAATAGAAATTATTCCAGGGGTTGGTTCCAACTCCTCTGGAGTTTTTTTTTTTTTTTTTTGTAAAAGATGGTTTAATGTAGAAAGGAGTTGTTTAGTGCATATAATAAAGAAATAATTCAGTGTATCCATGAATAAGAAGAAAGAGAAAATTTGTTTTCTCAAAATAATGAATATACATTAAAAATATTTTTCATAATGTATGTGCATCCTCGAATTTCAACCATTTCTTGAGGGATAGAGAGAGGTAACGCATGTAGCATTACTTAAAATTAGATACAATACTATGGCTGTGTTTGGATAAAAACTATATTAAAATACTTTTATATTTTTTCACTATAAATTTCATTTTTTCATAAAAATTAAATATTTACACCACAGAAATTTTAAAAAGTAATCATTGTTTTTTTAAAAAAAAATCGGGTTGCGCTTGAGGTGTGACCCGCTGGTGTGTATAGGAAGAGGAGGTGAATAAATGAAGTTTTGGAGCTTTGTGATGCCCTCAACACAACTTCTCACTTCTTACAAGTTACAATGCACAACACAACCACCGATTTATGGTCCTTAATTTACTTTGCATGTTTTCTTTGTCGATTTATATGACACTCGTCAGAAATAGTTGCCAAGATTCACCGACTTTTATGTCATTTCCTATCTTCCTTATGCCGTTCATCAAAATAAATAAATAAAATTTCTGAACCTTTATAAATTAATTACATAAGCTAATCGCCTTAATTTTGTTAAAATTAAATAGTTTTTGAAGCATTTTAAAAGAGTTTATGAGACAAAATACAAGAACTATTCTAAATTTCAATACCAAAATAATGAACTAATTAAAGGATGATTCCATATATTGAACTCTTCATAAATGTATTTGGATGTTATATATATATATATATATATATATATATATATATATATATATATATATATATATATATATATATATATATATATATAAAGAAAAATAATATCAATATCATTTGATTGTATTTTAATATAAATTTTTAACTTTTTGATACATAAACATGAATGTTTCAATGGCCAAAACAATTGAATGTTCTTAGAAATAATTGATTCAGAAATTACTAATATAATTAATATTTGAAAAAGTAAAGTAATGGAATGAAAAGTTAAGAAATCACAAAATATTGCGCCTAAGCTATGCTTTTAAAGCAGGAAATAATATTATTTACATAAATCTATATATATATATATATATATATATATATATATATATATATATATATATATATTTACAAAAATTTAAAATATAAATTGTTGGGTAGCATGGGGTCGAGCACTGCGTGGTAAGGAAGCAATCTGTGCGTCCGCGTCCTCGTACAAATAACTTATTGTTTTCTTTTATCTTTTTTTCCTTCGAAAAAGTTCTCTCGCGCCTGGTTTCTCTTTGATCTGAAAATTTATACAAAATTTACTTTTAAATTTAACGTATTCTCATATAAATAATCTACTTTTATAAAAGTCAAAATAAAAATTTTTAAATAAAAATCCAATCAAAATATCTCTAGATAGAAGGAATTATAAGTGGAAGAGTTTAGGAGACGGAGTTCTTTTTATCTTTTTAATGGGAAAAAGATTAATTAGTGCTTGTTTTCTCCCTTTTTTATTTTTTTATTTTTTGAAAATGTCATTTACAGCTGGATCATCCAAATAAAATATCCACATAGGATGTCGATGAATTATACCTATATCATTTACCCCAAAAAAAAAGGATTCATTACACCTATATATACTACATGTTTTTTTTTTTTTGAAAGAAATTCATCACGACAGCGAACTCTTTCTTTCTCCCCTGTTTTTTGGGAGAGACCGCGTAGCATGTCGACACGTTTTCTTTATTTCTTTTATGGGTATAAACTTGAGACACGTTTCTTGAAGTTGCGTTGCCGCGCGCGCGCGTTTAAACGATTACACAAAGGCGACATTGAGAAGCAGGCACAAAGAACATTCTTTCCACGATTCAGCCCAAGTGATTCCCCGCATCATGTCACCAAATTAAAAAGATAAGGATTTGATGGTCATCGGGTTAGCATTAATCTAGGATTGCTAGAAAAAAAGGTGACTTATATATATGAGTGGAAAATCTTCTCAACAGAAGTAAATTCGTGAAAAACTCGTCTTTTAGAAAAAATCACCTTTTATTCCTATAATTTTCTTTAAAACATTCTTCTCTTTCTTGTTCTTAATTTCCTGCAACTCGCTCTTTAACCTCAAGTTTCTGACGAGCCCAAGGATCCGATGTTTGCGGTGGGAGCTGATCCAGCAGCAAGAATATGATGTTACTGGAACAATGATGTCCGATTCCCACATTAAGAGTAAGGTACCTAATTAGGCAGAACACTCCAGAAAAATGCATTTCGAGATCCTGCAGTATGATTTCTGCCGGCAAACTCTTGCCGTCTGCTGCTTTTTAAAGCATTGGATTCAAATCTATTCTCATCTGGATCCTCACGCGTACCTGTGCCAATGATACATGATGTTAATATTATTCTGTAACAGCACAGAAGTCTCTGAGAAAATAGAAAATAATTATAGTTCTCTGTGGACAATAATTAATGAAAAAGAAATGTGATGTCACGTGATGAATTAATTGCATAGAATGGATTAGAGAATATGAAATCCAAGGGATTCGAATAGGATTCCAGGCCCTTTGGGAAAAGGTTGAGATGGTCGGGAGAATATAAAACAAGAATCAAATGTTGGTTCAAAGCAGAGGAATTAAGGAATCCCCACCAATTGGGAAGTTGGAATTCTACTAAGTTGTTGGGTTCCATTTCAGAGATTCTTCAAGAGGTATTAGTGGGATGTCTACATAACCCATTTTCTTACGTGTAAGCTTCCCCGAACTGTTTTCGTGCCCCACCCGTCTTGCCTTCGCTGCCATGCCATTGTCTTGTTTCTCTCTGTCGGGCGGGGATTTGTGATGCACGCCATAATTGTGTCTCTACTAGAAAGATATTTAAAAGAAGAATTATTATATTCTTAGGTGTGTGTATACACTAGCACATATTAGAAGATAGAAATATTTAATGATTGGGGAGGGAATGGATTTAATATTTTGTAAGGACATTGTTCGTTATTGGGAATTAGTTTTCGGATAGTGATTGCTTTATAAATAAATTTATGTTAATGTCTTTTTTATAATAGCGATAAATAATCACAATGATGCTTGCACTTGATATCTGGATATTGAGATTGTATAGAATGACAAGAGTACTTAAAGGGGGTAGATTATGGTAGAGACAGAGTTTCATTTTGAAATTAAATTTAAAAATTTTAAGTGTGAGATCATATTTCTTTTAACAGAATATGAGAAGAGATTTATTGGAGGGTCCCATTGGCGTGCATCCAGTAGGAATTGAACCTACGAATTCGCCAATTATGAGTTGGGCGCTTTAACCATTCAGCCATGGATGCTTCGCGGGGATCCTCGTACATAGTGAATAACCAAATTCCAATTGAAATGAAATCTTTAGGATAAATCAATGCCATTTAGGAGGAATCAATGAAAGGAAATCAATTCAAATCCTGGATTTTCGAATTGAGAGAGATATTGAGAGAGATCAAGAATTCTCACTATTTCTTAGATTCATGGCAGGAAAGATTTTGTTATTGTCTGCCTAATTTTCTTGATTTGAGAGAAATTATTCATTTTTCTTCCAAAAAAAAAAAAAGCTCTTCTAACCAATAAAATTGCATTGTCAGTCTATTAGTACTTATTTATGTGATCCATGTAAATATGTTAGATCGGTTATGTCATGTCTAACAAACAAAATCCCGTCCCATGTTAGATTTGTTGGCTGTATTTGCGTGTAAGTATACTAACAGCTCTCGAGACTTCCCCAATTTAGTTCTTCCTTTTGGTAATGGGAATTCATCTACTAATAGACACATGCATAATAATAATGATCCTTCACGACAATTTTTTTTTTTTAAAAAAAAATACAGTGCCACGATAAAGTTGTATTAAGAAGTCTTGGATCAGCTTTTTCTTTTTTCTTTAAGGAGAGATCTTGGAGACATTGATTAGATGAGAAACAAACGAACGACTTTTATTTATTTTTTTGTGAAAACATTTATCAAAGATTTGCAGGGCTTGCGAGAGGAAAGATTTTGCTTTTCTAGAAAAATCCCCGCAGTTAATTTTTCCTTCTTTTTTTTTTCAAAAAGAAAAAGACAATCCTTGATTTTTAAAAAATAATTTGTATGATTTAGATTCCACTGAAATTGGTTTGGTACAGTTGAATAGCGATGGGACTGATCCAAAATGCTGATGGCATTCCTGAGACAGAAGGAAATTTTCATGCAATGTTGTCCACTTAGCCATTTGAGATCTGGATTACTGCCAATTCCAGGCCAATCATGAGGCCATTAAAATGAAGAAATTGTGGCTACTTTTATTGCGTCCGTTCGGGTGCCTCCCACTCTGATTTGCACCATCTCTTTACTTTACATGACTGCATTTTGTTTTGTAGACTCATTCCATTTTTTCTTTTGTCGTATTGTTCGTTGCTTCCTTATTTTTAAGGACGATTGACAAGCAAGAAAATGACCGTAAATAATCTATTTACAATAATCAAGGAAATTGTCTATTAGTTTCAATCAGTGGTGGGAAAAAAGGGACAAAAATTAGCACTCAGATCCTTTCCTTTAAATTCCTTCTCCATTCTCTCTCATCAGTTCTCTTATTTTTTAAAAAATTTTTATATATTGTAAATTTTCTATTATAATCACGTGATAATATTATATTAGTGACGAATAGAATAGGGTGGAGGATTTGGATCCCAAAATTAGAGAAAAAACACCTCATTCTTTCATGTTTTTCCTTTGCTTCGTTGTGAAATCAGTTGAATTGCTAGCTTTGTTGACGCTTTTATCGGATTACAAGAAGATCCGGACATCCTGATTTAAAAATGCCTTGATTGAAAGTAGTTTGATTCATTGTTAGTGAAAAGCTGATCAGTGAGGGAATCTTAATGCTATCCACATAGAATTCGTGAGCAAAGCAATCAAATGATCACAAGTTGATGAGTGGGGAAGATGATGCGATCCGTGTGGCCTCTCTTTGAGATCTAGTGGTGCTGAAGCAAGAAAACAATATATGACTAAGGAATGTTTTCACAGTTTCCTCACCAAATTACATGCAACTGAATCCAGATTCTGAAATTGCTAGGACGATCGTAGAAGCCAGATTCAATTCTTACAACCAAAGACGCTATTATGCAAGAGAGTGTTTGATATTACGCACAAAGGATAAGAGTCGAATGTATTCTTGAATAATAATAAAAACCAAGTATTCGTATGACCTCAAAGGGCATCCTTGATTCTGAAAAAGATATGACGCAGGGGAATCTTTTTAATACCAGAACTGGCGTCACGCAAACTTTCGGAAGTGAAGTTGGGCGAAACGCAATACTAACAGTTTAGGTACGCAAAGCCTTTCCTTGGTTAAGGACGAATCTGTAAAGCAACAGCCAAATATGGTCCAGAGCTTCACGCAGAATAATGTGAGATACCACGTAGCTGACGGCGGGGTTGAGGCCTGAGGGAGGCACAATCCCACCCACCACCGTCACAGTTTCGATAACAATCCATATCATACCCCTTAAGAATATTCACTAGGATGGCATGAAATGACATTTTCGAATCCCCGGAGAAATCTTAATGTTAAAAAAAAAAAAGAGAAATTTGAGATTCATACATTGCCAATATATAATAAGACTCATAGTTTTAACTCTTGACTTTGTTTCATATATATATAAAGACATCTGTTTTCTTTTTTTTCTTTTAATAATAGTGAATATATAACATAACGTGCCTACTTAGCAGAACATGAGGACCATAAAAGTTTTCCTCATCTTTGATTCCTCCATCAAATAGGCAAGATTGATGCGGATCAGCTTCTCAATCCTAGAAGCAGAAGGCCTACAATCTGCCGTATCATTTCATGGGAAATAAATTAACGGTGAGCAAGAAGAAGAACTTACCGAAAGAGTGTGAAGTGGGGATCAATTTATATTCTTTGCCGGGTTGACACAATTGGCAGCTGCAGCATTTCTCATTTGTATATATATGTAAAGCTGGGGATCCTGTGAAAGATCATGCCCATTATATATCCTCCCTCACCTTTACTCGTTTACATCCATCCCATTGTCAACTAGAAGATCAGGATTGAAGTTCCAATCCAAGAATCCAACTCTGAAACAAGTTTATTATTTTGCATGTGTTAATCAATAAGGGTTCCTACTGTTTCTTCATATATATTCAGATTCCTCCAAAAGAAGTGGAGTCCGTGAGTAATTTACCATTTTCTTAAAGAAAAATAAACATCCGATATCAGAAAAGATGAAGTGAAAATGGATTCATGTGCTCTCTCCTCTCCTGGAGCATAGCTTGGCCATGTGTCCAAAAAGATTGAGTCTCAATTGAATCTTAGATCTAACTACTAGTTTAATGGAGAAATTTTTACAAGATAATTAAGTTAATTTTCTTGATTTCTTCTGAACAATTAATGAAGTTCAATATTTACTAATCTGACGCAGTGAAGAAACGTTATATGGAAAAACAAAGGTGAATGCAGAGAGTGGAACAACTCTGAAGGACTAAGCTCTGTCGTCAAACAGTTCACTTCTGCTAGACGAAAATTAGGAGTCAAACGTTACGGCATTAAAAAAGGACCAGAAAGGGAAAGCGGAACAATTGCTGAGATAATTAAAGAAGCGAAAAGCACATGCATTAGGAAATGTTGGACTAGTAATTACACAGAATGCTTATGCAAATCAGCTTCCACCACGTTTAATCAACTGAGAGAAACCGGAGCCTTTCTCACGCTTGAAGTCCCATCCTGAAGGCTATTGAATATCGTAACGAAAGAGTGTTCTTTGATTTGCGAATTTACTCATGAATGTGATCGATTATCTACATTTGTCATAACGTGTCTCCTTGATCTTATTTTTTGCACGAAGGTTACATTTTCTCTTTAATTGCATCATGGAAGAAAGTGAGAACTCAATTTATAACTTCATGTTTGCAAGAAAATTATTTTACCAACTATTCTAATTGTGTGACGCATAAAAAATTAACTTTCTAAAAAATCAAAACTTTCTTATTTCAAATTATAATCCTTCTTAATCTTTTTCAACCCTTCCTTCTTATGCATTACAGCTTAATTATCTAAAGGTTCATTTGCATGCCGGTTCTTCTAACTAAATATATAATTTTTATCTCATAAAAAAATTATTTTTACAAAATTTTCTAACAAAGTATAATTCAAATACACTCTAAAATTTCTCAATTGTTGGACAATCTATGCTTAAAAAACAAACTGGTACAGATAGTTATGTAGATCATAGAAAACTGACTCAAAACATGATACTTGTGATCAAACAAGGTTTGTCAACTTTGTGATGCTTAGACGGATGTTAGGGGCCATGTGAATGATTACAAAGAATACGCGAGATACCAAGTGGTGTGGGATCTACGCCATGACCTGAATCTTTGACCAAAAGAATCTTTTTTTCCTTGTTGCTTTCTTCAACCACTGACGTCAAACGCCTCTAAACCGATTTGGTTCCGGTCACCAAATTTAATTCGTTAAATCAGATTTAATATTTGATTTAATAATTAAAAATATTTATAAATTTATAAATTTTTAAAAATACAGATTTGATCCGTTAAATTTTTTAATTTATATATATTTTTAAAATTTTAAAAATTTATAAATTTTTTTAATTATTAAATCAAATATCAAATTTGATTCAACAGAACATATTTGACATGCACATCCTTTTTAAACTGCCCCTAAACATAGTACTCTATTTGCCTTCAAAACTTTGGAAACTGTCCTGCAATAACACACATATAGGAATATTTGATTGGTTTTAATAAGCCGATGCAAACCGTCATCAGTCATCGTCTTCTAGACAAACTCTACAACGTTTTTAATCGAGAAGAACCCTTTTCTTCTTTCCGCCATTCTTCTCCTCTGTTACTTTCTGAAGGAGTCTTGGTTCAAAATTTCATATACAGGACATGCGGTACATATGAAAAGAGGTTTGGTTTAATTAGTTACGCAATTGTTCTCGCAATTGTTCATCTGCTATAGTCTCTGGCCTTTTCAAAGTTCAAACGGTGATAGTGGACAGAAAACTTTTCTTTTCCAAAGGTGCAGGAAAAGTTGATAAAAGTCGCTTGATTTGGGCGTGTTAATTCGTGCATTATGACTGCTGTTTTGTTTTGTGGCTCTGGGCCAAACAAAAGTTTTGTTATCTTCTTAGTACTAACGTAAGAAGCTGATTACTTAATTGTGATGGAGAATGCAAAGGAGGATATGGAGCTCTCTGTAGATTTACAAAACTGACAGCTCTTTCAATTCAAACCCTTCTTTTTCTTCCGGTTCTGATAAATTTCTGACACACCACTAGTTCTGATCACCAACTGCTGCGGCGAGGATATTTCCTCCTTTTAGCTCAAAATTCAAAGGCACGCGGAGAGAAGTGCCCTTTACGGAAACGAACCAAATAATTTATGTGTTTGTACAAGTGAATCTTTGACCGGAAGCGTTTGTGAGGTTTTGCTGTATTAGTTTGATGAAATGAGATCATATGAATATTCGGTAGTGGATTCCTTTCTCTGGTAATGGGATTATTAATGCAGTCAAAAGCAAAGAGTGGCTAATTTCTTCGCTTTATTGTTGAATCAGCAGGAGCATTCATAAAAGCCAGGAGATGAGCAATAGGAATACTAGTACTAAAGTTCACGTTTGTGACTTTTTTTTTTTGGGTAGAGTTTGTTACTTAAAAGCCAAAAAAAAAAAAATCGTTGGTCAATCTGTTGGGGGAAAATAACTTGCAATTTCTTTTTGTCTTGAAATTTAGAGGAAAAGAAAAATAGGAATTCCGATTACAACTGTATAATGTAAGAGAGCGGTCCACACCTCTCCTTCCAGTCAGCAATTACCTGGATGGTGTGAGAGTATGAGTCCCTCTTGGTCTTGCCTCTCTTTTTCTTCTGTGCTCCGCTGCGTCCGACTGTCTATGTGGTTTGTTTCTTTTCTTCTCCGTGTAATTATCTATAAAAAAAAAAGCGCGATAATTCGGCAAAGGCCCAAGACAACAATTTGGTTTTGCCACGAGGATCACAGAACCAGGCTCTGAAGTCCAAGTTCTCAAAGAAGTTTTGGGCTTAAGATACTGCTAAAGCCCACATTTCAGAAACTCCAGGCGTAGGGTATGCACAGAGATGATGGTTGAGCTATTTATTGGGCCATATATTTGTATTTACACGGCAAGGAAGCAAATCCAGAAATCCTCGTTTGAGAATTCACAGATCAGATATCCAACGTTGGAATTTAAAGATAAAAGGCGAGCAACCAGCTTTAACCCCTCGGGGCCCCTCTTTTTAACTTTCCCCCATTATTTCGAACCTAATGGCCATAGTTTTCAACCGTACTCCTCATAGATTCGGGTCAAGACGGAAAAATAAGCAAACTATTCTCCAAAAGATCAATGTGGTATTTGGCTGAATTGTTTAAAGAAAGGAGAAAGGGCGTGGGGAATGGTAGATGAGCATTAAAAATTCCCACCTATTTGATTTAGTAAGAACTTAAGTAGTTAGCTCCAGAGAAATAGTATGTCTTTTAACTCGGCCAATATTTCCGAGAGAGACGAGAAATTTCATGTGCTCCAAAACTTCACAGGATTGATCGTTGATGGTTGGTCTCTCTCTTGAGTCTCGAGCAGTGTCCTAATTTCCCAAGCAGTAAAGAAACTCCAGAAACATGTTCGGCTTAAGGTTTTAGAGTTTTGTTTTACTGTCTGCATTAGTGTTTGGAATTATCAACAAAAACCACAATAATAAACCCCGAAAGAAATGAAGAAGAGAAAAGTTTCAAAGAAGATTACATGTAGAACGGCGTAAATGAGGAAGATCACAGAATTAGGTCGATATTTATGATGTTTTTAACGGATCCAGTAGAACATTCTTCTTTCTGGATCATGCAACAGATTAGTTCTGCATGCGCGATGAGACCGTTGTTCTCTACCTTGTTTTTTCTGTATTAGTTTAACCGCACTCGTATTCAAGTATCATAGTTCCTCATCAGCGTGATCATTGCTTTGCTCTTCAAACCGAATTTGGAGGTCGTGGAGGCAGAGAGTACGGGAGGCGTGGATGAGGCTTAAGCGAATACTGAGGACCTCGTTGTGGACTCCTCGGTGGGGGGAGTAGAAGTAAAACCACGCAGGAGGCGGTGGTGATGCCCGAGATTTATGGCGAGAGTGACAAGGTGATGAAGGCGGGGTGATCAGCTTCAGGTGTTGACGATCATTATTAGAATTTCGTGAAGGAGAGATGTAATATAACCTGCCATCTGATTGCAGAAGCATCATGGAGCCAAAAGCAAGAAAAACAACAATCCGAGTAAAGATCACTCCTGCAGGTTGAGCCATAGCTGAAGCTATGTATTACTATTCAAGAATTCACCAAGTCAAGGCTCTGTTGGGTGTTGATCCTTGAAACATGGAGCCATACTTATAGTAAGGGAAGAAAAAGGAAGAAATCCCTGATTTCAGATACCACAACTACATCTACGGAAAGGTAAATGTTGGATTCGGTTGCATTATTTCTAAAATACGGTCACCAACCCCCTCTTTCCCTCCTCGCGTGCCCTCTCGTTTACTTTAGTAGGTGTTGCGTTTCGCAATTGTTTCAGACCCTTGGCCATGTTTTTCAACGCAGGATTGGGTCAGGACAATAACAAAAAAGTTGGACAGAAAAGAGACCAACAACTTACAGACGAGAGGGTTGGGAAATCTTGAGCCATTCACGGCTTTGACTTCGCAAAATATGTTCTTTTAGCGAGGAGACATACGTCGAACCTCACTTCCATGAAAATATTGCAATACCTACATGAATCGATCGATCAATTTAATACGAGCTTCGGTAGAAACAACTCGAAAAATCAAATATCACACCAACATGCAAAATACAAACGGGAGTTGATTTACAGAAAATAAGAAGATTAACGAACCCCTGGCGCTCATTCTCGACGCAACCAGACCCGACGTAGAGAAGATTGAAGATTGTATAAAGACTTTACATTTAAAATGACCGTTTGCCCCCGGTCAGCATTACATTCAACAGCAGCTTTAAGAAGCCGAGAGAGCCTCCTCCTACGGAGTTAGTCGACCAGTTTTACATTTATCTACACAACTAAAACTACCAGGAGAGTACCTAACTACCACTATAAACTTGAAGCACCAAACAAGAGGGTCCAATAGCGTCAAAGAGGCATACATATATATCTATATTATATTTAATATTATAGACATTAGTGAGAGAAGAGCGGGGGGCATTAGGCGGACCAATTTGTTAGTGTCAGAAAGGAACAATATTCAGAGGCAGTTCGTTAACAATCCCCGTAGGTTACTCGCACACGGTCTTCAGTCGCTTTGCAGCCTGCGCAAACCCCACGATGACCTGCAACTCGTCCAATTGCTACGACAAAAGAGACAATCATCCCTGTTATTACCAATAAAAACAACAAATATGCAATATAAAAACACACGACTAATTGTCAGACACGGAATGGAGACTGGGTTCAAAATTTTTTGATAAAAATAATAAACTATTAACCTTGGGATTTCTCCGAATCTAATAAAGCAATGAGCAGAAAGTCTGAAACCGCTTTAAAAACCCTTCAAATACAGACTGATCCTATTTTAAAGGATTGCGGACAGCATAATCAAATGGACAGCTACCTGAGACACGAAATGCCTCTGGACAACATCAATAAGCTGCTCCTTCGAAGGGTTAGCTGTATTATCCACCTAAAAACAATTAAATCAAGATGTTCATGAGATGTCTAAAGAAATACAGGACCCAATTGAAAATGGGCTCTCTTACTTGCGGACATAATAACTCACAAGGTTAAAGTGTCGCAGATATCTCCATAGTGCAGCCATCTCCAACTTACTGAGGTCGATCTTCTGCACGGAGTTTCTTTTTTTAGAAAAAAATTTATTATTTAGTATAAGTAAAAATTAAACATGTTACGGTAGTGCCAAGATATTCAAGATCAATAATAATGCCTTCAGGTAAGTGACAATAAAGTCAAAACATGATAAATAATGAAGAAGCTATAATGACCACATCACATAAAAGGCATTCGAAAATGCTTCCTTACGGTGGACCCCCGGGTGTTGGAAATGGATCCCTTGGAGTGTGAATCACAAGAGAGAGACCGGCTCATACTCCTGTGGGACGACTTGTGCATGCGATGTCTTGATCTATGGGACTTCTGGGTATCATCGGATGCTGAGAAATAGCAGGACAGAACTATCATATTTAGTGGTGGGCCAAAAAGAATAAATAAGAATAAAGTAATGCAACGCAGTTTTTACCAATCGAAAAGGAATACTGTACAAATTCAAAGAATCCAATGTAACATCCTTAACAAACTTTAGGATAAAATATCAATTTGCGAATAATCATTTGTAGTCAATTTTACGCTGAGAAAGAAAGACAATCATTTTTCCAGAAATCATTGTATTGAAAGATGTCAGAATTTGAAAAGAAATAATAATAAAAATTACTGTTACAGCACAAAAACAAAATACATGTAGAATCAATCATTTCGGTGAAAGGAGATCAGAAAAGATAAAAGTACGGGTATTGAGAACTGAACAGCCAGGCCACAACTGCAATTTTTTGTACCTGAACCATTCCATTGCATATTCTCAAATTCAATATCATCGTCTTCCTCATTACCGGTTGGAGCCTCAATTACACTAAGGGCATTCCTCTGCAGCTTTACCTCTATGCCATTTGTAAGGACCTGCATTAACAAAATCAACAAGAAATTAAGTCCAACTACTAGAACCAAGGCTGCAGTGTAACCCTCTAATAGGAAAGTCCAGTGATCTCTGCTATCCTTTCTCCAATTTATACTCAAGAATAGATGAATATACCAGCTATTGAAAGAAACAGTAAGGAAATTTGATGACAAGTTGTAGTAACTATACTGCTATAAAGAAGTTGCTAAACATTCCATCGTATTTGATCAAATCAATCCCCAGAGATAATTTCATTCCAGAAAAGGACAAAAGTGAGGTTGATAATTATTTCAAATCAGATATGCAAGCAGAACACCATCTACAATAGGACAAAGGGTATTTATAGAACTACAATTGAAAGCAATTTAACTATTTAAGAACTAACCAAGGAAAATATAGCAGAAAGGATGGTCCAAGTACAAGAGGGGAAGTAAGGTCATGATGACAGCATTAATGCAAGTTACAACAAGAATACCATGGACAACAAAGAAACATTTAATAGCCGTGAACTATAAACAACTATCACACGGCCCAGATTCTAATCACCAATCAAACAATAGAAACCAGGACGCAAATCATACGCAGATAAAGATTTCAATAGTTGGCAATGAAGCCAATTACAGTGAGACCACAAATGTTACAGAATTTTAAAAATATATAAATGCTAGAAAGAGACAAATTACCTGCAGACCTAAGTAATCAAGTTAATGCTACAATATATGCAAGAAAATTAGTTTTCTCATGAAAATGAGGTAGAAAGGCATCAAAATTAATTAAGCAATCGCAATCAGCATATGGGAGAAATATTGAGTATTGATGATTTTCTGCTTAATTTTATGCAATCATCCGTCTCCCCAGCTTCCCCCCAAAAAACAAAAAAGAATAAAAAAGTGATTATTTCTAAAGCTGAAAATTGATATCTAGAACGAACACCTAAATGAGATATATTTTGATATTCAAAACTTGAAGAATAAAAACAAAAATAATTGCATTATTAGCCAAAACCCCCTATCAAAAGAATTAGAGACGTCCCAAATAGTAGTTTTGAAGGGCATACAAATTCCTCGATGCAAACAATTTCTCCAACCCATCATTCAGAAACCCTCAGAGAATCAGATCCACAAGAAGTAAGCAACATGCAGTAAAAGGAACATTCCCAAGTACCTAAAATCAAGCCTTGGATACAATGGAAAGTGATAAGTCAACAAACATTAATAACAAAAGCAGAGACTTCCCGAACTGAAGAAAGAAAAACTCCAATAGCTACAACTTGTGAAAACAAAAGGAAGAAACAATTCTAATCACGGACATCAAAACTATCAAACCGTTATCTTTTTAATACAGAAAGAGCCAAACTTTGCGAACAAAACTGACACATTGCTCAAACTCACGTACTAAAAGGATTGAACATTAACAATGCAACAGAAAGAAGCAAATCAAGCTCTTCTCACATAAAGCAAGAAGACCCACATTGCAAAACTAAATACCAATTCCACACAATCCATTACCAAATTCAAATTCAACAGAATGCAACCCTTACTCCGAAAACCGAAAAAGATGCAAAAAATTACCAGCCAGTGCCAACCTCCAAGGCCAACAGCCTTCTTGACCACACCTTGAAGACCAACAAGGACAGATTTAGTCCTGTTGTTGCCAGTCACAACCACCTTAGTATGACGAGGCAGCACCGAGAGCTCTTCTTCACTGCTTTCTCCACAACTCTGCAAATGCGAAAGCCCGTTTCCGTGCACAGAATTCTCCACTCCTTCAAGCATTTCGAAAAAAATATAAACACAACCCCCAAAACTTGAACGAATTCCTACATTCAACCCACGAAATCGGACCTAATAGAAAGATCACACATTGTAGAGTCCAAAAAGTATGATCTTTGGAGTAAAAGAGCAGGAAAATGCAACGAAATTGAGATTTTTTGAGTGCGAAAAAACACAAAGTCCACAGAGAAAGTGGAGAGGAGAGAGAAGATGAGAGTGACACTGTGTGTCTGTGTTTTTCCCTCGGTATTCTTTAATGCATTTGGTGCAGGCTGTGAATCCCCAAGACCAGTAACGGACCAATAATATAAGGGCACGTAAGCAGGAAGGGGTCAATCATGCGCTAGGGGCTTGCGTTTCGGCATGATGCAATACCACTAGCGGTGGGTTGGAGAGTTACAGAGGGTTGACCGATTGACTTCTGTACAAAGGTCGAGTCGTGGAGATCCAGAATGACGAAAGTGCCCCAATCCCTTCCTTCTCTTTCGGCCAAATTGCCCACGTAATTTACGATTTTATATTCACTTTTCTTTTTCTGTAATAATAGATTAAAGATGCAATAAATTTTTTCTTCTCCAAAATTCCTTAATTTTAGAATATTAATAAATTTATAATTTAATTATAAAATATTTATTTTTAATTTATTAAATTCAACTGCTAAATTAAAAATAAAGACTTTACTTAGATTATATTTGACATCTGATTCAGTCTTATTTTTTTATAAAAATTTATATTTATAAAATTTAAGATAAAAAATTTACTAACCAAATATAATCTAAATATATTTAAAATATCATGTATTCTTAAAAAAATATAAAAATATATTTAAAAATTTTAGTTTCAAAAGTACTAAACTCAAAAAAAAGAACAAAATAGTGTCCAAACCTTACTTATTAAATTTTTTAATACAAATACAAATATCTAATAAACTAAACAATTTAAAATTTTTTATTTTTGTAAGCATATGAAAATATGTATTTGTTTCTTTTGTATCATTTGAGAACAAAATTATTCTTGATTAGATTAAATAGTAGTATTAAACAAAAGTAACTATTTTTTCTTTTTAAAATATAATACTTTTTAATTATTTTTTCTCAAAATATTTAATATTTTATAAATTTTAATAATTATTATTATGATATTAATTTTACTATAAATATAATTCTTTTATTTTTATTATATTAATAAAATTAATTAAAAATATAATAAAAATATTTATTATTTTTTTCTTTCTATGGTGTGTTATGATTGAGCTTCGATATAAGATTAAATATAAATTTTTCACTTTGAATTTTTTTATAAATAATTTATTTTTATAAATTAAAAATAAAAATTTTAAACTCAAAAATTTCTCAATTTTACCTTTAATCTAAAAAAATTAAAAGATCTTATAAGTTGAATTAGATAAAATATTAAATATATAGAAAAAAACATAATTGAATAGTGAAGGTAAATAAAAACAAAATTACAAAAGGAAAGAAAAAAGTCGAGAATGTATCAAGGGACAAAAAGAAAAGCAGAAAAAGCGAACTTTGAAAATAAAAAGGAGGTACCTATTTCGGTAATTTAGAAGAGGCCGAAAGCACGCAAGTAACGGAAACCGGAAATTCGGGGAAAGGGCCCACGTGGAAAAGAAGGGCCTTCTATCTACCGACGTTGTTGTCTTATCCGGCACAGGCCAGTTGTCTCTCCTCTCTCAGTGCAAACACAATTATATCTCTAAGGAATAAAGAAAAAAATACTATTATCTGTATGTATATCCACATAGTACTAACAATAACGTAAAATAATCCAATTGAAAAGTATCATGAAATTTCTTCCACGACTCAGAGTTTTCCCGCCAAAACAAGGGAACATAGGCCATCGGAGCAACGGAAGCAACGGCATTCGCGGGAAATGAAGATGGAAAAGCAGAGCAAAACATGTGTAAAATCACGAAGTTGAAAGAAGGTCAAGTCCTTTATCCGCCTTTTTTTTCTCGTAACGCCTGCCCTTTGGTCAGAACAAAGCAGTATACGTCCAAACAATATCGTAACTCCTGGTACCATTTTTTATTTTTTATTTTTTTGTATTATATGGGAACAAGAAGCAAATGTCACCACCAACTGCTCAGTTCTGCTCAACACTGTTCTTTCTTTTTCTTTTTATTTTTTGCGAAGGAAGAACTCCATCTGCACCATTTGTGATGTTCTCTGCACTGTGTTCAAGAAATAAAAGTCTCGTGGATGGACACAAATGTGGTCACATGCTACCAATAATAGTCTAAAAAAGGGCCAAAAAAGAAGATAATCAGTAGTACCTTCTCCTGCAACACTCGTTCCTTCTTCGGACCAGAAATTCTTTCCGCACGCGATATTTTATTGGTCACATTTACAAGCTCGCTTATAATAGTTTTGGAAACAAGAATGATTTTTCTCTCAAAAAAAAAAAAGAAGAATAATATATTTTGGCTTGAAATGGCCCATTATTGCTCTAGCAAGAATAATAAGGGAAAACAACAATTTACAGGCGCAGGTAGGTCTCGTCACTGCTTTGACAGTGACTGCTGATAAATTTAGGGTTGCAGCAAGGGAGCGTCAAGGCGAATGTTGGCGTGTACTACTGGATTATGGACCTTTCCATCAGCTCTGCCAAAGCCCACTTTCAGTGCTTATCTCTCTCTCAATAAGACACATGATGGAAGAGCAACCTCAGCCTCTGCAGATTTCCTTCCTCCATTTCTTATAGGTGTAGTAATCTTTTCTTTCTTCTGAAGGGTAAAATAATATTCAAATGATTCTTTTTCTCTTTTTTATTTTAGGCCAAGTTGTACTTAATACCCTTTAAATCCATACGTTCCATAGAAATTCTCTGAGACATCGTACCACCAATCCTGCAATTTTTAGTAAGTGTTATTTCAAATGTAGCGAGCGGCTTTGAATTAATTCCTGTGGTTATGTTTTCTTCTGTGATTGGTGGCGTGACGCTTTGTATATGTCCTCAAGGATCAAGGACATGCTTGATCATCTTAAGTACAACAAGAGAAATGCCTATCGGCCCAGTAATTAACACTAATAACGTAGCCATAGGTGTGTTCTTCATTTTAAGGTAATCAGAACACAGAGGGATTGCTAAATAGACAGATTTAAGGACAAGCCATAGTTGTACAATACTGCATATGATTTTGGCAGTCTTCAAATCAGAGGATCGAGGACTTTACAAGGGACTATCCAGCACAAAACAGACCATACAAGGTCATTAGACATTACAATTGTAAGAATATGGGGTCATTCTTCTGTTGATTCAACTAAGAAGTAAGAATCATGGAATTCGGTACTTCCTCGTCCTGGCTCAATAAAAATTCCTGCGGCAGTTAAGCTACCTAGCTAACGTAGCCTCTGGTAGACTGATACTAATCACTACCTCCGCACTTCTGTTGGTTTCCCTGTACTTCATGAACTCTATAGGATATAACAGTAGTAGTAAAATGATACCAGACGCAGTCATCTACTTCATACAATAGTTACACATTACACATTTTCGGTCTAGAAAGGCATGAAACAGAAATATTTCTTTAGCATTTTTGTTTTTGCAACAGCAGGCTCTTTTTTGCCATTAGGAATGGGTATGGTGGTGCTGGACGATGCTGCCATACTAGGGGCACCGGAGGGACCCTGATCTCTTTGCGCTGCCTTCAGTCTTTTAATTGTGTGATTTGTAATACTTTCATCAAGAAATTTAGTATCAATGACTGATGAGGCTAGTTTGCATTCACTTGGTTGCTGTCTTCCATCAGCATAAACTAGAGATCCTAGTCAAGAAGATAATTTAGAGGTTATAATGGAAGAGCTGAATTTAAGGTATCTGCAAAATGGAAATCATGCTTGCCACATTTCAGACATACTTTCATTCTCATTCCCAGGACAACTTGAATGAATGACCACTACACAAGGACATATAAACTGCTTTGCCATAAAATAGAAGATGGATTAGAACCTCAGACATACCTGGGGTAGCTGGCTGCATGACCACCTCAAATGGTTTGATAGATGCAGCAACACTAAGTCTAGAACTTGAATCCTTCCCGTGCTGCTGTTGGTTGTTGTTATCTTCCAGATCCTGCAATAAAGCAATTGGATCGAAGTATTCATCGAATGTCATGCTTGTGCGACTTGAATTATCTGAACTGGAAGAATGTGACTGTGGATCAGCAAGGTCATCGATTTCCAAGAAGTCGCCATTGAAAACATGATGCTCCGAAAGCTCTCTCCAAGTATCCATAAAATTGTCAGCCACGGAGAAAAGTGTTTCCCCGTCAACAGCATTCTTCATCAACAAAAGAGATAAACAGAGCTGAGAAAATATTAATCCCCAGAAACAGGAAAATATGTTCTATTTGCAAAGCTACTGGTACACAAGCCAAATCCTCCGAATCTCCCCCCGCCCCAAGACTACACATACTGTGGTATAGAGAAAGAGTGTACTATCAGGTTGGTTAACTCAAGAATACAGAAGCTAGAAAGGTTAACTCGAGAATACAACAAAGTGTAGGAAGGAATGGTTCACATTCAAACCGATTCCGTCTTCCCTCAAATTGCACCTTCTAACATGGATTTTCATACCCGCTGTAATAAAAGCATGTTAAATATGTATATATATACGCAGGTAACTATCAAAACTTGTCCGGTAGACATGTGGGGATTTCTGAAGTTTATCCTGACCTATGACCACCCCTGTAGGTATAGTATAGATTAGTCATGGAAAATCAATATCTTGAAAGTTAATCTTACATTGGACATCAAGCTTGTTGCTTAACTGTCGAAATTTGGGAACTGTGACCTGAAAACTAAACATAGAAACTCAAGAGGCTAATTGCAGATTGTGTGAGAATTGGCTAGAGATTTTGGGCAGGACACAGGGAATTTGACTAATTATAGCTAAAAGTTGAGTCTGGACGGAGAAGACATTCACATGTCATCACCTACATATATAAAGATGAAAGAAGACCAACCAGGGATCCAGCCGGAGAACCTTTTTTAGAGTGATTGTCAATGTTTATAGCAGCTGATGGCACCTTATGAACCCAATCCTTGCCATCAGTCACAGTGCCTTTTGCATTGTTATGCATTTCTTTGTTAGAGCTCCTAAGGAAAACCCTGCACATTGTTCTCAATTCCTGCCACATGATCCAACCAAAGGACAAACTAATTGGTAGCTCAGTGAAAAAAAATAAACTGTCAGCTACTGACCACTAGTTCATAGAATACCTTCTCTTTGTTGGTCGCACGTTCTCCCTTCTGGGTTATCCTGTATTCTTCCATCACCCAAAAGGTTCTTCGTTGTTCCAGAGAATCTAGTAACTCAACAAATTCCAGAGTTGTTCTCCAGCCACTTATAAAAGAGTTTGCAAATATCTCAGAGGCCTGTTCTTTTATTTCCCAGAATCCAAATTCATTCTTTTTCTTCTCAGTTGAATGAACAATATACCAAATCCCATCTGCAAATCATACACATCCGCTCTTAGATAGCAAGCATGTCCATAAACCACAACATTTTCCATGCATTTTCGAGCTTTCGTGGACTCTAAAATTTAAGCAGAGCAGCTATTAGCACTAATGAAAAGATGATGTGGTAGGTAAACAGGATTCTTGACAGAACACAAAATCTTCTATGAGTATAGATGATGAGAGCCCACTTCCATTGAATTGATTACATGGTGATTCTCACATCTCATCTCATTCTAACAAATGGTCAGCAATCAGCTCCTTGGAGCTGGCGGGCCTAATTGAAGAAAGTAGCACTATGAAGTGTTTAACAGCATTTGTAAAATGAAAATATCTTCAGTGGGTCAATATACTACTAACCAGGTAAATTTGAAGGTCTGTATTGGTATGGATTTATATCAATCACGTTTTTTGGGAGCGGAGATCCAGACCTGAAACTGTCCAGATACAAAATGGGTGCCTCATCAGAGCCACTCAATACCATATCTGCTGGGAGTTCTGCTGGGGAACACATGGAAAACTAGTATTCTGCAAAATTCAGTATATTGATCAGCTGTCCACCCGAGATTAGAAAGAAGATTAACAAAATTTGATGACCAAGTATGACAGGACCTGTCTAACATCATCAGGAATTTGCCAAAAGAATTTTAAGAGAGAACATTATCAAACAGATTAAACATAATCAAAGGGAGAATTGAACAAATTGCACGATCAAACAGATTACGGAACTGAGGATTCTAATACGACATACTATTGCATAACAGTTTATGATTTGAGCCTGAGAGATGGGTCCGGAAAGCATTTCGGTCCTTCTACCAAATTCAGCTACTTTGGTAAGCTATCGGCCGAAGATGAACCCTTAGTGGAGATTATGGAGACAGAGATTCAAACACCAGTCGCCGAGCAGATAATCTGCTGACGTATCCGATACGACATCCCTAATCAATTGAAAGGCAACTCATTTTGAGTAAGTAAACTAGATAAGAGCCTTCGTGGAATGCATTATTCATCCACATCAGTGTTCATAGATACAAAGTGAAGGAAAATACTTAAAGCAATACGCTCACATTCGGAGCTTCAGAGGATTTTCAACGATAAATATACCCCATTGACTTGGGTTCCAACTTAGAAAGACTACTATTTGATCACTGTATCCAACATCTTTTGATTTCTTTAAGTTGTTTATAATAATTTGATCATTATATCCAACATATTGTCATTTCTTTCAGTTTTTTGTGATCAATGGAAATCAAAAAACTGTATAGATAAAAAAATCGAGATCAAGGCAAGAAGAGAAAATGATAGTATCAAAAAAAGCAAAGCACGCAAGTAAAAGCGCAAAATAGATTCATCGGAGGAATAAAGATAAGCGAACAAGCAAGAATATCCGCAGTAACAATCCACCAGCGAAAGTGAAAGAAAGAAAAGGATAATTAGCCGGCTAACAGCATATGCACCAATATTCAGAAGAAGGTTTGATTTTGCAAATGCCTAACGTGAATAATCCTATCTAAGTAAGACTCAGGAAAGGGGAAAAACTATGCTTTCCTTAGGAATTAAAAAAGCCCAGATCATAATTTGGAAGAAAATTTCATTCGAGAAATGATAATACTGAGCTTCCCAACCACAAGAAACCAAATATAAGAAGCAAGGAAGAGGCTACCATATACAGAAACATGAATGAATCCAAGAAACAAGCTAAAGACAAAGGCAAAAACTCATGAAAGATCAATCACAAGCAAACCTATGATGTGAGACCCTCTAGGATCTTTCTAAACTTCAACTTTCAGTGGTGTTTTTTTTTTTTATATAGTGAACCCTTAGTGGTTCACTATGCTGAATCACTTCTCCAGGCGAAGGCAGGCGCTCGGGGATGTATTTATGGGGAAGTTTTGTTGAGTTTCCTCACTGCCTAACCATGGATAGTTTATTTGCCCGCGCACACAGTTAAGATGGTGGATTTTCGTACGATTACTTCCCTGGGGTGAGGAGAGTGGCACGTGGCATCCTGCGGTTGGCGAGATTACGCAAATGGATGAGTGGAGCCCACATATCTACTCTGCTCTGACTCAACTTAACGCGTCTTCGGTGAACCTTCTGTCCTAAGAGTCTAAGACCAACGTTATTTCTTATTTACGAGTTTGTCCTTTGATTGATGATGCAATGGGCCTTTCTATTGCTGATGAGATAAATGCACTTTCACAGTTGAAAATTGCGAAATGCACACTATAGAAAAGAAGGGGAAAAATAATGCCTTCGAAAAATATCTACTTTTTTTAAGATAAATAGTTTACATTAATAAAAAATAAAAATTTATCAAATATTTTATTTATTTTAAAATATAAAGTTTTTTGTCAATTTTAATATATATCAATAAATATAAAGTATTTTGTCAATTTTAATATATACCAAGAAAAAATAAAAAATATTTTTTATTTTATCTTTTAAGTAATTTAATTAATTCTCTATAAATATGAAAAAAATAAGAGAATTATATTTATAAATAATAATAATTTTTAAAATTTATTTGAAATAAAAATTTTAAAAAAATAACTCAAAAATTTTTATACTTTAAAATAAAAATAATATTAATTAATAAAATTATTTTTTTATAGCTAAACGATTAGCCTTGCATTTCCTCTTCCATCAGCGGTCCAAGGGCGGCGGCTACCTCCCATGTCACAAACACTGCAGGGAAAGTGATCGTGGGGGACTCGTACCCACTAAAGGAGTTAATTTATGGCCAATTTGGATTGTTTTTAACCTAAAGATGAAGAGAGATTTTATTTTAATTTCGGTGAAATTAAATTTTTTGTAAAATAAAAAATGAAATTTAATTATGTATTTAATTGAAATAAATATAATTTAAATAGAGTATATATTTTTTTCTTTTTTATTTTATTTTTTATTTATAAATAATTTAATTTATGATTCTTAATACAACTCAATTAAAAAAAATCAATCCAAATATATCATTTGCCCATTGACCAAGCAGATGCAGTGCAACAAATAAACCAAAAATAAAGCATAGATAGTACTTCTTCCCAACACACTGTTGCAACCATTTTATGAGGTGAGTTCCATTTTGAATGTTAGTAAAAAAATTATTTTATTTTTTATAAATAATTTATTTTTACAAGTTTTAAAATAAAAAGCTACAAAAAATCTCATGTCACTTTAAATATTTTTTTATTATTTAACTAGTATTGTATTTATTTATTAATCTATAACAGATCCAATTAGCTCTGCGATAGATCCGAAAGAAAACTCTTAATAGAATTTCCTCCGTTCACAAGGTGGCATAGAGGATTTGACTTCACCTTAATCCTTGCAAAGTGGCATTCTGAAAAAATTTTGAACAAATCATCAGTGGATACCAGTTGTAAACAACAAAGGTGTAGAGTAGCAAAAACAAGAGAAAAAAATAGAAGAACTCCGGGAAGAATGCTGAAGAAGGAAGATATGCAGAGAGGTAGGAGTTCCAGAGAGATGGTGTGAAAAAAATAGTATTCATTTCCTAATAAAAAATGATATATTGGAGAAAATCATAAATGCCGTAATTCTTCCCTACATAATAAGGCCAAAAACAAAGGTTTTACTTGGATTGGGTTCCACATGTAATCCAATACAAATTTCTCATCTTACATCTCACTTTTTCTCTTACAAAAATTTCTCTCTCCCGAAACCCAAGACAGAAAATTTCAAAACCAAACTCTATCAAATCACACCCAAAGTCTAGCATTGCCTAAAACGAAAAGAAAAGGAGTCCTTGTTCCGGAATTTTGATTTATCTGCTAAGGATCATTTATATAATTTCGTAATATTTTGAGGACAAGAAAAATTCAAAAAAAAAATAAATATTTTAAATTATTACTAAAATATAACCCCAGACATTATAAGTAAGATATCTTGATTTGGTCAATACAACTCTCTGTTAGGGATAATGGGGACGTTGGATTTGGTCTCTCACTTTGAAAATCATCTCACAATACCATTTTCAACACGATGGCCATCATAAAAGGCAAAATACTGATAGAGTCTTGGCAAAGGCATACCTGGTCAAAGGCCAAGATGGGCTTGTAGAAGCAAATGCAATTCAAGTACATCCCCCCTGGTCAAAGTTACGGTCCTCCACCGGTTTGCAAATGCAATTCAAGTACATCCCCCTGCCAAAGTTACGGTCTGGAAATTAAATTTGGTTTTTTCGATCAAATTTAAAATTTAATTTGATAAATTAAAATATATACATAAATATATTAAAATAATTTGTAAAATTTTTTAATTAAATTTTAATATTATAATATATAAAAATATTATACGTGTAACATAATAACTAGACTCATCTCTTGTGCGTTATCATTTTTTTATTTATTTATATAACAAACACAACAAATTAAGAAAATCATAAGATTATCTAAATTAGGATAAAACTATGACTACTTTACATGACATGTATGATTAAATCTCAATCGTTAGATCATATTTAAAATATAATATAATAATTATAAAAATTTATAAATTTATAAATTTATAAAAATATAATTAAAAATTTAAAAATATGATTTGTTAAAATAAATTTAAAATCTAATCTAGATCAAATTTTATGACGTGCAAAAAACGAACATCAGAACCAAATTGCAAATGTATGATGATACTCTCCAAATCAGCACTCACTACAACAAAAAAGATCTTCATTTTTGTTAAAGATTTAAAGTGGATTTCACATCACATCACCTTACTATTTCTGCGGGTAAATGTGCTCTCATTTTTTTTTTGCAAAGATGCTACAAGTCATAAAGTCTTAGACCGGTAGCGGTGGACAATCTCTTCTTTTCTTCGATTTGGTTCCGGACGTGCAGATCAAATTTGGTCTGTTAGATCAAATTTTAAATTTGATCTAACGGATCAAATATTTTGTTCCCAATATATATTTTTAAAAATTTAAAAATTTATAAATTTTTGTAATCGTTAAATAAGATGTCACATCTGATCCAACAAATCAAATTTGATCCCGTTCTTTTTCTGATTTAACAGATCAGATTTGATCATACATATCCTGCAAAAAGGACGTATAGATCGGAACCGAACATTTGATCAAACGATCAAATTTGATCCTATTCTTTTTCTGATTTAACAAATCATATTTGATTTTATACGTCCTGTAAACAGGACGTGCGTACCGGAACCGAACGCTCTTTTCTTCCCCTTCTTCTTTGCCTCGATCCTAATGAACGGCTGGCATATGACCAGATGATGGGAGAATCATTTAAAATAGTGGTACATTTTTTGTCCACCAAGTGGAATCCGGGTCCCTCATATTTGTATAGCTAAGAGCAAGGAGATATCTTGCTAAACTATCGTTATTGTCGCGAGAGTTGAGTATCGGAGTTCTCCTTATATCCCCTCCTTACAATTTGAAAAGCATGACGACCATGAGATTGAATCTTTTTTAACCATTTTGTAGGATAGTGATTCCAAAAGACATTAGCATCATCATCAACTACTTCACAAAGGGTCTCATAGATGATTCAATTAACGATATCAGAAGCATAACAAAACCCACTATGCTGTGAATTGAATTTTCAGCAGAGGAAATTTTGTTTCTTTTGTAAATTGAACCTTTTTTTCCCCTGCAATACAAAGCAATGACTCAGAATTTTATTTCTCATCCTATGAAGGAAAACTCTACCGATGCCTATCTTTTTCTTTTTCACTTTATAATATTTCAAATAAAACGTAAGAAATGAAATAGTACTAGTTTTTTCACTATTAATAATTATCTTATCTTTATTTTTTAAAAAAAGATAAGAATAGCGATTTGAATATGCTTTTAGCATTCTTTATTTTTTATTTTATCACTTCGAGAGGTAAAAGGGAATAAAAGTTGACATAAGCATTTAAAATTAAATAAATGGTGTAAAAATATAGAAGATGATAGTCGAATATACAAAAAGAAAATAGACAAAAAGGAGGGACCCATAACGTAAGGACTAAATCTGCAAGAGGAACAAGAACACAGGGGTCTTAACGGAATTACGAAGGAATCGTCTTGAGGCTCTCTGAGTTCGTCGAGTATCCTGAACGCAATTGAACGTATTTTCTTCAGTGTTGCTACTTAAACAATGGAACACTATGAACGCATATGTTGCGTTTAGGCTATTTTCAGCAGCTATTATTCGCGAAGTTTCTTATAGAAACGCGGTCAAAAAGGTAGAATGCTCTTTTACGGAATGCAACTACAGCCAAAGAAACAATTGCAATGGAGAACTCAGCCGGTATCGATGGCCGATCGGAATTTCTCAAGACTGGGATTTATAGATTGGAGAACTCAACTGCCGTATTTATCGACCCGGTTCGATTGTTGAACCTATACTATAGACCGTTCAGACTTTCGGCTTCTGCTTACTACACTCGCTTCTTCCAGGAGGCTCACGACAAGCCAGTTGAGCGTACACCGAATGGTTCCTTAGACACCCGGAAACGTAAGCGCAAGAAACAGAAAGAACCTCGGAGCTTGAATGACCGAGAAGAAATTGCAAACCAACGCCATCAGGTATGGTCCGACTCTTTTCTCTCATCACCTGTCAAAGGGGCTTCTTGGGTTTCTCTAACCTTTTTCTGGTACTTCGCTTAGCATGCGAAGCCTGACCCTGTTTGTGGGTGTCATTTTGTTCGGTGATTTTTTTTTGCCTACAGATATTGAGTATTTTTCATTTTCTTTTTGGTCTTCTTGGTTGAAGGAAGTGAGATCATTGCTGTCGACAGCCCACAAAGCTTTGCTCGCAGATAGTGACCTTTTGGAAATTTTGAGAAGTTTGAGGAGAGATGGAATTGCTACTGAAGAAAAATCTGGAGAATCCTTGCTGAAGAGTCATGGCGGTGAACTTAATTTTGTGGAGCTAGGAAGTGTTTGGCAAGCACCATTGTACGAAATTACTCTTAACCTCTGTCAAGATAATAATTTTACTGAAAACGAAGGTTGGCTTTATTAACCACGAATTTCGATTCTTCCTTTAGCGGTTAATCAACTCTGTCGTTTAGTAATGTTTTTTGCTTCCTTTATGTATTTATTATTTTTTTCGGAGACGTTTTTTCCTTCGTTTTTGATGTTTAATATTTCTAAATCTATTTAATTCGCAATGGTGGATATGTTTCTTGAATAGAAAGCTTGGTTTTTGAAAATTGTTTTTTCATTTCGTGAAATATTTCAAATGCCAGAGTTCGATTATCGAGTGCATTTATCAAGAATGTGATCATTTGAAGGTGTTAATTATTCATAAAGTTAGCTTCTTTTGTTACGAGGACCTTTATTTTCTTTGTTTTCAGGTTCTCAAATTAACCAATGCTGTGAGCGAAGAATGGTACCCGTATTTAACAATCTGGTCATCAACCACGGGTCCAATGATATAGTGGCCGAACTCTTAAGCCACAAATATATTATACCTGGGGGAAGTTGCTTCTATATGGTGCGCATCAGATGTCTGTAGTGCTTTCAGTTTTGAGGAGCATAAGTGCATTAGAAGCAACTGATTGTGCTGACATGTTCTTTAGCATATTTTTCCCTTTACATTTTCTTCTATTCTTTTTTGTTTGTTTTATCTCCTCACGGCACATATTTCTGCTACTGCATATGTGGAATGTATTGCATCTGACACAGTTTTTGTTGTTTCTTTCTCTTATCATCTGGAAGTCTGATTTGCAAGATATTCAGAATTTTGTTCCAGGTAATGATCAGCAATCTTATCAGTTTCTCCATTTAAATGTGGAAGCCTGAATTTTTGAAGTCTAGATGTTTAGGACACGTTTCATCAGCAAGCATGGCAAGATAGCTTATTTCTTAATAATTTAGTTTCATGGAGATGCAGTTCTATGTTTACTTTTACTGAATTGTCCAAGTTGTAATGTTGTAGCCATCCTTCTCTGCAATTTTATATTCCAAATGCATCCCACTTAATAACTTAGATGCATTAAAAGCACCATACGTTTGCCTTTTGTTTTAACTTCTCTTTCATCTTTGTTGTTACCAACATTTGGGCCTTCCGGTCGTCATGAAGAATTGAATATTTTGTTTTTAATTCTTGCAGCTGAATCTGATTCTGGCTTCAACTTAATATTGATTGATCCACCATGGGAGAACAGCAGTGCACATCAGAAACTGAAGTATGTAATGATGTCTTCTGACTCCATCATAGACCCAATACTCGTCTCAAACTTAAGTTTGTTGCTCCTGTGCTTTTCTCCTGTTACAGGTATCCTACTTTGCCAAATCGCTACTTTTTATCTCTTCCAATCAAGCAACTCACTCATACACTAGGAGCATTAGTTGCCTTGTGGGTGACTAATAGGGAGAAGTTACGAAGGTTTGTTGAAAATGAGTTATTTCCCTCATGGGGAGTCAAATATGCTGCTACTTTTTACTGGTTGAAGGTAATGCACTCAATAAATAAAGAGCTCTGTATATTGCTAAATTTTCTTTGTGCAATTTCATTATTATTTAATTGATACAGGTGAAGGCAGATGGGTCTTTAATCAGTGAATTGGATCTCTTTCATCATAGACCCTATGAATGTCTTGTCCTAGGTTATTGTCCTGGGAAGGTGAGAAGCTGCTGTTTAACAGTCATTTGTTGTTGTAGATCAGTGCCCAAGTGTCTGGGGTCTGTTAAGCAACTTTTAATGCTTTGGCAGAAAGGTGATTCTGAGGCGCTGTCAAAACAGCCTCTGCCAGATACTCAAGTATTTATCAGTGTGCCTGGTGATTATTCAAGGAAGCCTCCTCTTGGGGGTACGTAAGTGTATTGATACAGTAGAGTTTTCTGGTATAATCATGTTTTTATGCTAGATCATTGTCAACATTTGACTATTGATGTATATGACAGACCATCTTCATTGAAATCTTCTAGTAGTAGATCATTGAGGATACAACATTTTGACCCATTCGAGTCTTGTTGATGTCATCTAATTGATAGGCACTGATGAGAAATTCCTGCCCCTTTTCCTCTTTTGTTGGTCTTCATCAGATTTGTTACTGGAGTATGCACCAGGCTGCAGTCATCCACGCTGTATTGAGCTATTTGCTCGAGAACTCATAGGTGGTTGGAGTTCTTGGGGAAACGAACCCCTTCACTTTCAAGATTCAAAGTACTTTATTAACCAGGTGGAGAAATGATATGCTACAGACGATGTACCACCTGCTGCCTGCAAAAACTTCTTGCAATCTGGAATTGCACTATCCTCTCTTGTAAATTGTTTTCTCTTGATTTCTTGCAGTAAATGACTGAAATTGCTGGAGGTCATCGCTGAAAGTGAAGCTGAAGTGAGATGTATGAGGAGTCGTTGGTCTGCAGCTGCTATAAACTTGATTTCTTCTCTTTGAATTTCCTATTTGAATCAGAAGTTAACTATTTGTCAGCTTATGTGGTCTTTGTCATTTTCTTTGCTTTCTTTAGTTTTCCTTTCAGTACCATCCACTATTTCCTCCTCGTTAGAAATTATTAATGTATTTAGAAGATTGATGGAATCCCTTATACGTGCAGGGTTTTCTGGTAGCCGGAGCCAAACGTCTATGTTTGAAGATTTCGCTAATTGAAAGCTCCAGTCCAGTAGTGTTTTGCTTGGAGCGTGGTTTCATGAAATGATAACTTAATAGAAGCCTATGTTATCCACAGTTGAAGAACTGGATATGGAAATTCTGAAGATTTCAGCGGGATTAGTGTCTAAATATCAGGCATTTGTATTTAGGCGGAAGATTCCAGTGTTTTGGTCCCTCCCATCGGTTTTATTTCTCTTGGAACCTTTAGGATTAGGCTGGAAATTCTACTTGTGTGTGAGGGGAAAATGGTATTTCTATCATCAGAATTCTCCACTTTGCAACTCTCTGGAAGAATCTTCATTTTTGTGGCAGTCCACTATCAAGAATTTTTCGCGGGAGTCTACTATTGATTGTTGTTAGGGCAGGCGCGGTTTAAGAACTGATCTTTTTTAAGAAAGAAAAATGTTGTGTGGAAAAAAGTAGTATGTTTGTTATATAAGTTTTTTTGAATTACATATAATAAAAAAATTAATAAATTTGCGAAGAATTTTACCTCTCTTCTTTTTCTTTTACACGAGTTAATAGAATTTATTTTAAATTTTTTTTATTTTTAAAATATTATTAATAAAGTTAATTATATAATTAAATATTTAAAAAATATAATTAGCCTATTAAAATTGAGAACGTGGCCGAATTTTTTGACATAGAAGGGACGTCGGAGAGGAAGAGAAACTACCACAGTGAGGAAGGTTATTTATTGAAACTAGGCAATGACTAACAAAGAGTCGTTGTAGTATAGTGGTGAGTATTCCCGCCTGTCACGCGGGTGACCCGGGTTCGATCCCCGGCAACGGCGATAAGAAGTCTTTCCTTTTTTACATTCCTTTCCTCTTAGGCAAGAATCCTGCGGGATGGGGTTTTCCAGAGCCCAAGTCCAACAAAGAGCATCGTCCATTAGTTTGGCCCGTCCGAGGAAATGTTCAATCAACATCGTCTTCAACCACTCCTAAAACGCTGTCACTTTTTTTTTTTTTTTTTGCTTTTTTTGCTGGGTATCTCTCACTTCTTAGTAATTTGTGCACCCGTTTTAGCCTTTTTGGGTATCTTAATCAAGACACCTCCGAAAGTAGAAATATACACCATGAAAACACACGAAACAATACTAACACTGTCATCGAACAAAAACGATAGTATTAGTTTGTAATCCCACTAGTCTGAGGCTGAAGCTCAACATTTCATCATCAGAAAAATCAGTCATCATTTTCAGCTATGTATATTTATAATCATAAAAAATTTACAACATCGATGTTCAAAATCAATTACTCCTAGGGGAATTTGGATCCTCTAACTCCAGCCGGACCAGCCAATGTGAAGCTTCTAGTTCTCCCTGTGAGCAATGTAATCAGCCAAGGCAATCAGAGGGGCTGCCTTATCCGTATCAAATTTAGACAACTGCGCTTTTGCATCCTTGTTCAGCTTCTCAGCAAACTCCCTAGCCTTGTCCATACCCAACAACTTCGGATAAGTAACCTTATCCGTCAAGAGATCTTTGCCTGCCGTCTTTCCTAACTCCTCCGAGGACTTGGTTACGTCGAGGATGTCGTCTACCACCTGGAATAACAACCCGATGCACCTCGCGAATCTCCTCAAATTTTCAACTTCTTCGGGTGTCCCACCACCAAGAATTGCTCCCAACACCACCGAGGCCTCCAACAATGCCGCCGTTTTGTGGATGTGGATGAACTCCAGCTGGTCCAATCCCACATTAGTCTTTCCGGTGCACGACAAATCCACGACTTGGCCGGCGACTAAACCTTCTGTGCCGATTGATTTTGCCAACTCACCTACCGCGGCCAAGACTCTGGGAGGTGCTACCCCGGTGGTGGCCGCGGCGATGTATTCGAAGGAGAACGCGAGGAGGGAGTCGCCGGCGAGGACAGCCACATCCTCGCCGAATACTTTGTGATTTGTGGGCTTTCCTCGGCGGAGGTCGTCGTTGTCCATGCACGGTAAGTCATCGTGGATTAGTGACATAGTATGAATCATCTCCACGGCGCAGGCGGCGGGCATGACGTTGGACTGGTGGCCGCCAACAAGCTCGCAGGCAGCGATGCAGAGAATAGGGCGGACCCTTTTGCCGCCAGCCAGTAAAGAGTAGCGCATCGCCTCATGAATCATAGGGGGAGTTTTCACGGTAACCGCATCGTCCAATGCCTTATTCACTGTATTGGCTTTTTCAACCATGTAAGCGTTGAAGTTGAAAACTTCTCGAGGCATTTTGTCCTCAGATGCGTTAACGGCTTCTTCCTCTTTCGTAATTATTGCAGAGATGGCGAAAGAAGAAACAGGCTTTTTCAGAAAAGTACGTTGAATTCTGGGATAAATCACGGGATTGTAAATGTATCCGAAGAAAGATCTACAAGAAACCTTTGGTTGATTAAAAATTGAGAAGGTCTGTACCCAGGAATCTAACAAATTCATGGATCTCATTTTGAGATACAGATTGGGTTGCAAAGGGGGGGGCGGGGGTGGGACAGGGAGAACTTCGGCAGTTCGGCAGGCTTCGATGGAGGAGGTGACAGAGAGATAATTTCTCCAAGATGATGCAAAATGGGAGAGTGGGAATTTTACGGTTGCAAAAGGGATACAGTAAGAGCCCAGAAGAGGATCGAGGTGAGATGAGGTAAGCGTCAAGAGATAGGGTTCTGGATCAGAGTCAGTGACCAATCGAGGGACTCCAGTGCTGACATGAAACCAATCGGAATCTTTTTTTTTTTTTTTGGTTTTGAGTAAGTGTCCGATCGAAATCCATAGTCCGGAAAAATAAAAGCAAAAAGAGCTTTCTGCCAATTGGCCAATTTGCCATTGGTGACCGCATATTGAATAATTTATGGCGCTCAACATCATGTTGTGGCCTACGGCTAGACACGACTAGTGCTTCCGGCGTTATTTTTCTTCTAACAATATTTTTGTGAGGGTTATAAATAAGGCTGCTGACTGTCAAGGGGCACCGGCTAGCAAAGGAACTGTCTCAACGCCAATTGAGCTGTGGTGTATGAGTGTTGAAAAGAAATAAATAAAAAATTATATATTTTTACAGGAGAAGAAGTACTAAGAATTGGTTTTTTTTGTTTTGCCCCAATAGAAAAAATTTACGATTTCTCTCTCTCTAAATCATAAAAAAAATTATAATACAAAAGTATTATGCTATAAAAGGAAAGTATAAAATAAAAGCAATAAATATAATATTAACTTTACTATAAAAAAGAATATACATTAATAAATCTTACATCTATTAATTTTTTATTTTTAAGTTTTAAAAAATTTATATTAAGATTTAAAATTATAATTTATAGTAATTCAAAATTAATTTAAAATTTGATTACAATCAATTATAATTTTTAAGAGTCAATTTTTTCTCATAATTTTTTAAAATTTAAATAAGCAATAAAATTGGGTGTGATTGGATAGGGTTTGGTTTTGAGATTTTTGTTTTGGGTTTCGTAAAAGTTAAATTGTTTGTGAGAAGAAATGTGGGTCTCATACTTAAAATTTTAAGTTTGATTTTGGGATGGAATGTTATCCAAGTAGATATAAACACAATTTAGAACAAAACGACGAATCTTGATCATCCATTAGACTTCACTCACTATATAGAAACTATTATAAAATAAATAAAATAACATCATAGTAAAATTTGAGATCTTATAATATTTTAATAATACAAATACTCGTCTCATTATTGTTGGGCTGTTTGATAATTGGGCTACTGCGCTAGGATTTGGACCAAACTTTAAAAGGAGTTCATGTTACGACAGCCCAATTCTATTTTTCTTCAAAGGGCAAAAAAAAAAAAAAAAAACTCACGTCAGGACTTTACCCTCTTGGTCTTTTCTACGGCCGATTTCATTTTCATTTTCCAATTTTAATAAACTGGAAATACTCAATATGCTAATTAGGCATAAACCTATATAAAAGAGTTGTAATATATTACAAAATTATGCAATGTTATATAGTACAGAAGTAATTTATTGAAAAATATAATAATAATTAAATTTAAGGTGATGGAACTGAGGATTGATTGAGTTAAATCAAGTTTAAGCTCGAGATGTTCAAATTACGCTCACACTGGGCCGTTCGGGGTTCGATTTGAACCAATCTAAACCGTTCGTAATGACATCATATTGAATTGGTAGGTCTGAATGGTTCGTTTTTGGATGGTTAGAGAGAAGGCGAGAGATTTGGGAGGAAAAGAACCTTTTCTCTCCAAAATTTTCTTACGGTAAGTGGGGAGAAAGAGATGGATCATTTAAGTTTTTCAATAGCATAAAATATGTTATATTATTGATAGAAGTTATACATAAACATCGGATATAGTCTGTAAATATATGATTAAACCTATATACACATAAAAAAAATGATTTTACAAAAGAATATTATAAATGAAAAATCCCAACTGTTGCTATTCGAACAAGTTCTCTTAGTGATGAATCATTTGATTATTACATGATCAACTCAAGTGGAGGTCTAAATGACCAAATGCCTTTAAAAAATGAGTTCTTTTTAAGTGGTTAAATGAGTTCTTTTTAAGTGGTATATTTAGACAGAGTTATTTTTTTAAATTGAATCCATAATTTCAAACGTGAGACTCATATCTACTATTACAAATAATTTAACTTTTACAAAATTCAATACAAAAATTTCAAAACCAAACTCTATCCAATCAACCGGGTTAAAAAGAGTTTTAAACTTGTGTAATTTAAACATTATACTATCACTTATTTTTTCTTCAAATTACCAAAAAAGAGAAAATGAAAGTCATTTGTTTTAAAAACTCCCGCACAACACATGTCATCTTTTCTCTTATCTTCTGTTGTTTTTCTGACGAATTTCCTCTTATCTTCTATTCTCTGCTTATGAGCTCTATTTCTCTTCTTTTCTTCTCTTTTATAAACTTGCTAATTAGCCCTAAGAGCTTAATTCCAATTGGATTTTTTTTTTGATAGATTTAATTCCAATTGGATCACCCCATTAAGGAAAGGACGGCAAGATAAAAGAGACAAAAAAGAAAAAGAAAAAGAAAAAGAATAATAGAGCATTTGCCGTGGGCTGCATCCGCAGAGAATAAAAAACCTTTCTCAAAAGTGGTCTCGCTTTCGGCTTTTCTTTCTTACAGATTCTCTTTCATCAATTTGATAAGAACTCCTGAAATCTCAAACCCTTTTTCTCTCTCAGCTTCTTTTCTTCCTTCTGGACCCTTTAATCAACCAGGTTCATACTCATCTCTGACGTGCTTTTGCGGTTCATATATAATTCATGTACAGATTTAGCTAAAGTGGCGTTAATGTTTCTTGTTAGATCGTGAAAATGAAATTTAGGGGTTTTCATTGTTTTTAATGTTTAGGTTCGTTTTGGTGGGCTTAACTGCTTTAGCTTATCTTTGCTGATTTCTTGTTATTTTTCTTCTGGGTGCGGGCTGTTTTTTAAGCTGTGTCTTTTACTTTTGTTTAATTCTGAAATTCGTTTGATGGGTGTGGGGAGTACTTGATCTGGGTTCTAACGATCATTTTCCAATGGATTTTATTTTATTTCTCTCAGGCTCGCTGACTATTATGATTGAATAGATTGTGGTTTATGTAGTGCTGATGTTTATTCTAGCCCTAGATTATTGATTTTTACCTACTTTAAGCAGAGCGGGGTTATATCACAGAAAATGAAGTGTTAAGCATCTTCTTAACATACTAATTTTAGAATAGATTAATCAATTAACTACCTAGACATTCTGGGTTTTCCGGGAAAGAAAATTGAAGCACTTGCAAGTGATTAATGAATGCAGATTAATTTTAGTTTGGCAACGAGTAGCTTTATTCATTGGTTAACTCATCCTCAATCATTTTTTGCCATAGGATAACCATAGGGGTAGAGGTTGGAGACTTATAAGCATGCCTTTTTCTTTGAGGATCCGCATTCTGCCTAGCAATTAAAATTGTTAAAATTCTTGGACCAACTACTACGGAGCTCTAGTTAGGAAAATAAACAATGAGGATGCTGGTTTTGTTAAAACTATTGACTTGGGAAATCGTCTATTCATTCTGGTTCTCGGTAACCGTGGTTAATTTTATAACCGAAAGAATGCAACTCCATATGGTGTTCCGAGATTCCAGAGTTTGAGTTTATCTGGCCTTTCTGTTAAAGGTTCATGGAGATTGCTGTTTATGCGGCAAAAGAAAGAAAGTAATCGTACTGCCTGTTTATTTATGGAGTCTTTATGATCTGTGGTTATGCATTTGTAAATGTGCTTATTAGTCCTGCTGCAGGAGACAAGGATGAAGAGTGAGATTTTGTCGTAAATGAAGCATTACTTCTGAATCTCAATTATTCTTTCTCATGTTGTTATATTTCTTTTGCAGGAATCATGATTAAGCTATTCAAGGTAAAGGAAAAGCAGAAGGAACTCGCTGAAAATGCGAATGGGAAGCCTCCAGTTAAGAAGCAAAGTGCTGGAGAACTACGTCTTCACAAAGGTTCTTTTGTAGTCCTTTTCCTTTTTTCAAACTGATAAATTTATGTTTAAACTCATTGAGGACAGTTAGATTTCTCATTCTGTTGTCTTGGCTTGCATGGTCTAGATTTGTTCATATACAGATGTAGAGACTGTGATGTTCTGCTGAAGTTTGAAGTTCACATTTCTGAGATGAAGTGTGAATTTTTATGAACAGATTTAATTTTTGTTTATCTTCATTGTGGTTATTTGATAGTTTGTAGGATTTTTTTTTGAGTTTTTATTTTTATGTGAGTTTCCTTTCTAGCCTATATTTTTTTAAAAAAATTTTTTAGTTCCATTTCATAGCTGATAAATCACTGGAATGTTCCATTTTCACAAGGTATATTCTCGAGGTATTAGACTGTGGTAATCAAGAAAAATCCACGTCCTAGTGAAGTATGAATGGGTTCTCTGACAGATTGCATATCAGCAGTTAGAGAAAGGGAGAGAATTTTGTGATAAACCATGTCTAAAGTAATGTCTAGGTTCTGCATGCACGAAATATGTTAACAATAAGTTACAATGGCATATTTCCAAGAGGGTGAAAAGAAAGTAGCCCTTACTTCTGCTTTATTCTTTCTGACATAGATATAAGCGAATTAAACCTACCAAAGACTTGTAGCATATCATTCCCAAATGGCAAGGACGACCTTATGAACTTTGAAGTCACAATTCGTCCTGATGATGGTTTTTACATGTAAGTATTCCTTTCTTGGTATGTACCTGGTAGTTTGGGTTAAATTTAGGAGATTGTGGTTAAGTTCTGTTTGGAACTTCTGTTCTTTTAGTCTTTTTGTGTTTGGTTTGAGAACTTACTGCACTTCTACTATATATCGTGCTTGCAATAGGGGTGGTACATTTATCTTTTCTTTCCAAATTTCTCCTATCTATCCTCATGAAGCACCAAAGGTCAAATGCAAGACAAAGGTAGAAAATTTTCATCCTTCAGTTTATTTATTTTGCTCTCGAACCTTATTTCTCCAGAGTTTTTGTTATCTGATGTCTGTTGCCACCTGGATAATCTGTTTATTGCAGGTCTATCATCCTAATATTGACCTGGAAGGAAATGTCTGCCTGAACATTCTTCGAGAGGACTGGAAGCCTGTTCTAAACATTAATACCATCATTTATGGCCTTTATCATCTTTTCACGGTATTCCTCTTTATCTTCTTTTGCGCATCAACATCTGGTGCATTTATTTATCTCTAATCGATCTAGAGTAATGTGCAGGAACCCAATCATGAGGATCCTCTCAATCCCGATGCAGCGGCTGTGTTGAGGGACAATCCGAAATTGTTTGAATCAAACGTGAGGAGGGCAATGGCTGGTGGTTATGTCGGGCAGACATTCTTTCCTCGCTGCATATAGAGTGGGAAACCGGCATCCATTATGAGTTTAGACGTTGCTGGTGGTGTCATGTTTGAAGGCTGTAAATTTGGGCACAAAAACCATCTCCCCTATAGTCTTCCCGCAACACTTCTGTGCAACCAGGAGCTGTTTATATGCTGTTGTAACTGTGTGTCGATTTCTCCATTTATTCTGTAAGAGATGGAAGCGTCACATTTGCAGCATCTGTAAACTGAGGTTATCTTTCTTTACATTGCCGTTCAGTTTGTACTTAGCTTATTCGCTCCGTTAGTATTTGTCTTTTTTGATATATATAAATAAATGCGTATCCAAGGCGTTGTACATCTGTTGAAGAAAGTGAGATCATCCACAGGCGCCAGACTTCAATTATTACAATACACTAAAATTATTGACTCTTATCATAAAAAAAAGTTAATTATAGATCACGTGTTCGCGTGCCTCGTGAGTGACTTTGTACGGTGTTTGAGAATTCGCGTAATCATTTTGAAATGGAACTTCTTCAAAAAAACAGAGTACTTACTTACCAGGCGCGTCTTGCAAAGGGTCGCCGCTCACATTACTGCTTGGACTATATTGTATTGCTCACGCAAGCATACCCGAATCGCGAATGTTTCTTTACTTTGTTTTAAACAAATGTACATTAGTAACAAAATTCTTACTCTTAGGAGCAAGTGCGGGCGGATCTACTTATTTGTTTTGTTTTATAAATATTAGTAATAGTTTTATTTTACTCACTTCATAATTTATATTTATTTTATAAATTATATATATTTATAAAATATAAGAATGTACGTAAAAAAATATTACTTATTTACTTAATTATTAATAAATATTTAATTTTAAAGATAAATATAAAATACTAAATAATCAAGATAAACTATAATATTTTCAATTATTTTTTTATAACAATATAAAATTTAAATTTCATATTTATTTTTTGATATATTAAAAAAATTCAAAAATAAAATCTCTCAATAAAGACTTAATTTGACAAAATATCTATCTATTTTACTCTATTTGTTTCAAAATATGGAGTCTTTTTGCCACTTTTTCCTGTTCAAATTTTTTGACTTTTTTTTTAAAATTTTAAAGATTATTTTTCTAAAGTTCCTTCTCCCATAATTCCTCTATTCTTTCTCATATTAGTTAAAAAATAAAATAAATGTGTTAATAGCATAACAAAAATTAGGAGAATCTATCAAGTTTAGTCCTCAAATTATTTTATTTTTCTTACAATTGTCCTTAATCTTTAATTTTATCTTTTTTAGTCTCTACATTATTTTTATTTGTCTTACTATTGTTTTTAATCTCTAATTTTATCTATTTTATTCCCCAAACTTAATAGTCTCAGCCATCCTAAAAATTTTAAATAAAATTTAATTCAAATGCACCCATAATTTTGATGCACGTGAGAATGTTGTTCTATTTGGAAGAAAAATTACTCAAAATGATTTATTTGCCGACTATATTGTACATCAGGTGGTTGAGACTATTAATGTTTAAAAAAATAGTTTAGGGACTAAAAAATATAAAAGTAATAAAGCAAATAAAATAGTACAAACATAAAAGAATATAAAATTAAAGATTAAGGACAATCATAAGATAAATAAAATAGTTTGAGGACTAAACTTACCAATTTCTTTAAAAAATTTATTTATTCAAACCTTAATCCATGTGTAAAAGGTGAAAAATACCTATATTTTTAAACAAATAGAGTAGTGAATTACTACTATGCAAGGAAGAGTATGAATGCACATATCTTTGTTAACTTGGTTATACAAATGTTAGTACTATCCTATAAAAATAACCTTGATTTTTGTTAACCAAGTGTAGTAAGTCTTTCCTAGCCAAAAGAAATTACAAAATACTCCATCTGTTTAAAAATATAAGTTTTTTATTATTTTCTTATTTCTCAAAATATTTAAATTTTTGTTAATTTTAAAATTATTTTTGCTTGTAAATTTAACTTTTTTACTCGTGATAGTGAAATTAGTTTAATATAGTTCTTTATTTTTTATCCTTACTTTATGTATAAAAGATTAAAAAACTCTGTATTCTAAAATAAGGAGAAGTAATAATAGTAACTAATAAAACATCAAAAGAAGAAAAAAGAGGAAATTCTTCAATCCCGAGGAGTGTCTCAACAGAGGCATGTCGGGGGGTTTGGTATGGGGTGGTTGATTAGTGACGCGGCGAAAGCCCATTGGTTCTTTGACCAAATCAATCACCCACGGAGACCGAACCCTGATCCAAAACTACAAACACCCACGAGAAAATTTCTCCTTGGTTTCTTTTGGTTTGTGCGAACGACGAGCGCGTACAACAGTTGTTGCTCTCGCCAGTCGCCACCACGCCCTCCTCTTTTCCACTTTGTTTTTTTTTTTTTAAGGAAGCCACCGGCCCTTCTCATAATTAAAAAAGAGTTAATTCCAAATACTCCCAAGAGAATTTGTCAAATAAACACTTAAATTTTAATTGTGACAATTAATTTTTTCTTAAATTTAAAATATTTTAATTATGACAATTAACAATTTTTTTCTAAATTTTAATAAAATTAATCACCGATTTAATAGATCAAGTTATGTATAAGTTATTTTAAAATAACAAATCGTCATTTATTTTAATAGTTTAAAACTATATAGTAAAAAATTTTGTATATATATTATAAAAATGAACCACTTCTATAATTTTATAATGCATGAGAGTTTTTTAGGTATAAAATTTTTAACAATTAAAATAAAAAGTAAATGACTATTTCAAAACAACTGACACTTAATCTTATCTATTAAACTAATTATTATTTTTTGTAGAATTTGGGATAAAAAAAGTTAATTGTCACAATTAAAAAGTCAAAATTTGAAAGAAGAGTGTCAATTATCACAATCAAAAGTGAATTGGATTGGGTTTTAGTTTGAGTTAAATTATATTGAGTATAAAAAAAGTTAATTATTTATGGTAAGAGAAGTGAGGTCCAAAGTGAAAAAAGTGAAGGAAAAGTGAAAAATTTTTAGTTTAAATCCTAATCCAAACTTGCCCTAACTGCTTATTTGACAAATCCTATTGACTTAGGGTTTTTGGAATTAACCCATAAAAAAGAATGGGAAAATTGATTTGATCTCACCTAGTGTTTACATTTTTTTTCTTCTACTTTTATTTGGAAAAATATTAGTGTATAATTTCTGGTCCTTCATTTCCTCCTTACCTTCACCCCCATTCCAACACCCTGTGGTCCAACAAGTGTTCATTTTGCGTACGATCCCGCATACACTGTGCTCTACGCTATTATGGCAATATGCATCTCGTTTTTTTATTAAATAATAATTATCTATTAATAATAAAAATGATTAAAGCCTGTTACAACTAAAAGAGTTCTCAAATTCTTACTCTAATATATCAAAGGAGAAGAACTGAAAGATTATAATAGCTTAATATAAAAAATAATAAAAATTACATAATAATTCAAAAATTGTGGTAACAAAAAATAACTTACACCCATCCTGAATACCTAAAATAAGAATAATACAATATTACTAATATTAGTAAAGAAATAAATAAATACACATCGATCTTCTTCACTGCAACTACATCGCTATCCTTGAAACACAAAAACAAGTAAAATTCAGTATCTATCTACTCCGTAAAGGATAGTAATTTAAAAAACTATTAGTGTATTAACAATTTTAAAAATTATCTAAGAAAAAGACAAGACATTGAAATAGGGCTCAAATTGATTTTCGATAAATAGATTCCTCTAAAATGGATAAGCGAGATGACATAAATTTTCTATGAAAAATATTGTCTGTGCAGCTTGAATCTTAATGCAAGTTGTGTAGAAAAATATCTATTATGATTTTTAGTCAAAATAGATAGTTATGAGTAAACAAAAAGAACAAGAAACAAAAAGACAAAGATCCGGTCGTCAGCTAAGGCTGGTGGCCTGATCTGGCCAGAAAAGAAGGGTCCGACCAATAGCAGTAGCAAAAATAGATAGTGAAGGAAATCCGACCAAGTTCCAGTCGTCGAAAAAGACCAATGTCGGATCTGGCTGGAGAAGAGGAAGAGAATGTCGTGCACTAATAGAGAGGTAGACAAAAGGGGGAGAAAGTGAGTAGAGAGAGAGCATCTCATTCTCCAAAAGAGAAAAAGAATATTGAATTTCTCAATTGTAATGTATAATAAGAGATAAATTTTAAATTAATTTCTTGTGATTAAATGTTTATATTTCGTTCCAATAAAGATGTACACGATTAATTTTTATTTAAAAAAATATTGTACTACTATCATAACCATACACGAACTTTTTATTTCTCTCCTTTGTATATCTATTATGTTATTTGTAAATCCTACTCATAATAATTAAAATTTTATTTATTTCGAAAAAGTTGTATGGTTATCAACAATAGTAATTGTACATTGAACCCAAAAAAGCCTTTGCAAGCCAATCTCTCGCCTATCATCTTCTTGTGGCTTGGATTGAATTTTTGTTTAACAATTTTATTTTTCATAAAAAAGAAAAAAACGCTTTTCGAATGTGTCCTGAAGACATATGTTAATTTGGATAAGCTAGCAAATTTATAATAAATACTGTTTATTTAAGTGTAATTTCATAGTAAATGGAATTTTTAACATCCAATCGCCTTAACTAATTCTTAATTGACAAACATCCCTCAATTTATATATAAAAATTGTGAAGATTTTAAATAAAGATGACTTAATATAAATTTACTAATTTATCCAAATTAAAGGTATGTCTCGGGATACATTATAAAACTCAAAGAAAAGTTGTTAGTAAAATAAAAAGACGACCCTCAATCTAAAGTTTTTCTTTGATTTTCAAGATGACCTTAAAGCTTCTCATTTGGAGAGTGTTTGCTCAACCAAATATATAATTAGGCATTACTTTTCTTCTTATAAAAAATTTACTTTCACAAAATTAGAAACTCTCTCAACTAGCCACAATCTAAATACACCCGTAATGTCTCTCTCAGTTGTGTTCTCGACTGTTGAAAGTTAAAAATTTATTTTAAAAAACTAACTTGAAATTCTTATTTTTAGCAACGGTAATAAATTCAAATAAATTTTAAATCTAATTTTATTAAAAAAACCACTTTCAGTTATTTGGATCGAGTTGCGTAACTAATATAAATTTTTATTTTAGATTCACATTTTCACATATAAATATTTTATTTTTGTGAAATTCTATCCAAATACCTTCAGTTTTCCCAAAATATTTTTTCCAACTTTTTAAAAGTTAGAAGTGAAAATCAATTGAAAACAGTTACAAATAGATTATAGTTAAACAAAAGTTGAAAGCAAAGAATTTTAAATAATATTTGAAGGGAAATTATTTTAAATAATTAAGCCAACTTGGATTAGTTTTTAATTCAAAATTTCTTCCCTATTTTTAAAATTTTTTATTTTAATCTCATTTTTCTTCTCACAATCAATTCACTTTTATAATTTCTAATACAACTTAAAAAAATTACTCAATCCAATTTCACTCTAAAATTAGCCATTAGCATTTTCGGCAATACTGTTGGCCAAAAAACCTGGTCAAAAGTCCACTAAAGCATCTTCATCTGATAGCGAGATGCGTTTTAGCCTCTCTTCTAATAATAATATTTTTTATATTTCCTTTCCTCGAGAATTTCATAAATACACAGAAAAGCTATGCAAGAAGAAACAAGGAGAGAGATACGCATTTTGCAGAGAGAGAGAGATTCGTGTTGTAATCTGAAGTTGGGAAAGAAAAGAAGAGGAAGAAGGGGAGGCTGAGAAGCGTATTCCTCGTGAGTACTGCAGAAACCCCAGCGCAGTATACGCTAACACCTTCACAACTCTTCCTCATCCCCACCCCACTGCACCCTACTCCCACGCCACTTGGGTCCCCACCTTCTTATCTATATAAAGACTAAAGTGTGAGAAAGAAAGCAACTGTTTGTGTTTCCGAGTGTGAAAGGGGAAGGGAGAAAGCGAGGGATAGAGGGAAAAGATGATGTGGGAAGCTGGAGGATCAACTGCATCTTCATCAGCAGCCGGCGGAGGTGGTGGTGGTGGGAGTGTCGGAGGTGTTGGTGGTGCTAGTGGCAGGAGGAAGCCATCTTGGCGGGAGAGGGAGAATAACAGGAGGAGAGAGAGGAGAAGAAGAGCTATTGCTGCTAAGATTTATTCTGGATTGAGAGCACAGGGGAATTATAATCTTCCCAAGCACTGTGACAACAATGAAGTCTTGAAGGCTCTCTGTTCTGAAGCTGGCTGGATCGTGGAGGCTGATGGAACCACTTACCGAAAGGTTTTTTTTTTTTCTTGTTTACTGAACTTTCTAATTGGTTTATGTTTATGGATCTTCTTATGATTGGTTGTTGTGTGATTGTTTTCTTGATCTGCATTAAGAGGTTTGTCTAGATCTATAGATTTGTCAAGTGATTTTTGCCTTATTTGGGTAAAAATGCTGTATTTACTCAAGAGGGCAATTAAAATTTCTAGTTCTCTTCTCCCCGATTTTAATGGGAATAAATACTGATTGTTTCCTATTATTGATTTAACCTCTGTTTTCAGCAATAGTTAACTCACTGATACTCGGACAAAGCTAAGATATTTTTGGACTGTCAGCCTGGCTCTAAGTGTGCTCTCGGTGCATTATTCTTTTGATTGGGATTGGGGCGGGGGGAACGATACTGCAATTCCAAAATTGGTTTTTTTTTTCTTTCTTTGGGTTCTTTTACTGCTTCTCAGCTGAATGTAATTCTTGCTGTTGAGATTTCTTTGAGTTGCGGGCTCTTCCGCAGAAATGTCCTTATTAGATAATTGGTCAAGGCAACAAATAAGGATAGAGTTTTGGAAGTAGGATAAGTGATCTTTCCTGTCTTTCTGATAGACTAATGACTCATTACTTCTCTACTCAAAATGGTTGCATTGGCGATTGCTTAAACTGAGGTTGTGATTTGTGAAACTCAATTTTCAGAACCGTGTCTTTCAATGAAGGAATATTTCTTATTTGCTTGTGCTTTATATTTTCACCCCAAGTTGCTTTTATAGAGTTTTATGTAATTTGATATACAAAGATGTTATTCTAACAGAAAGTTTGGTTTGTATATGAATCAGGGATGCAAGCCACCTCCTGTTGAGATGGGAGGCACTTCAACCAACATCACACCTAGCTCTTCAAGAAATCCCAGTCCACCTTCCTCATATTTTGCTAGTCCAATTCCTTCTTACCAACCCAGTCCTTTATCTTCTTCCTGCCCCAGCCCAACACGCCTTGATGCTAACATGGCATCTCATCCATTTGCATTTCTGCGAAATGCCATTCCATCAACTCTGCCTCCTCTCCGAATTTCCAACAGTGCCCCCGTTACGCCACCTCTTTCATCGCCAACTAGACTTCCTATGCAAACTTTCAATCTTGAGACCCTTGCCAAAGAATCCATGTCTGCCTTGAATATTCCATTTTTTGCTGCTTCTGCTCCTGCAAGTCCAACTAGAGCACAACGCTTTACCCCAGCCACTATACCTGAATGTGACGAGTCTGATTCATCCACTATTGACTCAGGCCAATGGATGAATTTCCAAACTTACACAACCAATATGGCTCCAACCTCCCCAACCTTTAATCTTATGAAACCTATGGCTCAACAAGTGCCTTCTGGGAATGCTGTCATGGACAAGGGTAAAGGCACAGAATTTGACTTTGAGAAATTAACAGTGAAGCCATGGGAAGGTGAGCGGATTCATGAGGTGGGATTGGACGATTTAGAACTCACTCTAGGAAGTGGCAATGGTCGCATTTGAATGATTGATAATAAAACCCCAAGGGCTCGGATCATGCTAAGACAACTGAAATTCAGGAATGCATTTTACTTGGTTGGCAGTAGAGCCTGTGTGGTGTTTTGCCAGTATCTTTTCTTGCTCGGAGGGTCTTGTTCGACTTGGAATACTGCTTAATTGTAGAAACTGAACCAATTTGGTTCTTAGGATGGATTGAATTTTCAACTGTTCTTTTTTCCATTTTTTTCTTATTGTTAGTTCTTGCAGGCCCCCATGTAATTTGTTTGGGGTGTCTCCAAATCATTACCTGTAGATAACTCTGTTGTCTTTGTTGTTCCAAGTAAGAATCAATTCCTTCATTGTAGACCAGTTGGGAGAGATTTCCCTGAGATTAAAACTGCTTGATGATTTGTCTTTATAGATATGCATCAAAACATTTAGAGCAGGCAATGGTGATGATTTCATTATTGATAAGATTAGCAATCCCGTATATGCTGAATTTTATTAGTTCAACTGCACACATTTCTCTTCTTGGTCTCTCTTCATGTTTCACTTTCTGGCAATAGTAATTTCGGATCAGGGATTAGTTTCTTTCATTGTTCATCTACTCTCACGGAGAAGATGCAATGAAAATTCATGTCCGCCTTTCCGCCTGTTTTTCCAATTACAGTCACATGTAGAAACATCAGATCGTCAAATTGATTCTTTTCTTTTACAGTTTTTCAGTTGGATTTTATGGCCCACATTTAAGCTGTCTGTTATTACCATTCTTTTTTGCTTGACATCCCATGTTCGCGCACACGTACAAGCAAATTAAAAAATTGAAGAAGGAGGGGGAGGGGGGCGACAAGGATTTATAAATTTAACTCTGCTGTGCGGATGGCCATTTCTTGCAACATGTTTTTGTCGTTTGATATGAATTCGGGACTGCAAATTATTAACATTATCAGTAGTCCTTTACGCGGTTTCGGTCACATGTGTTTGCTGTTGATCATATTCTACCAGAAACCCCGATGATCCAATGAAGGATGCATGATTGGATCTGCCAGTGACATAGCCAGGGAACACAAATCATCATGCTATGATTTGCGTAACAACTTCTAATACGTTAGTATCAAATTAACTGCAGTTGTTACAAGCGCGCATACACGAGATCGCGACAAATTGCATGAATGCTAGACTCCTAATACAAGCTTTACACGAAAATCATTAGCCTAAATATTGACAAGTAACAATTACAACCATGAACACAAGTTGGAGGACCTTCCCCCCTCTGAACCAAAGCAGCAGAAACAATATTCCCATAGACGCAGTACTCCCCATTTGTGGGAAATTGGTAACAACCGTTGTAAGAATGCCAATGGTGTTCTTTCTTGTCAGTTAACTAACTCGGACTCAGTCAAACGTGAAAAAATGCAGTCAAGACCAGAAACCTTTTAAGGAAAGTTCACAGATCAGTCAATTCCTAGACATATCTTCTTCAGGTGGTCATTGCTCGTGTCATGTGCATGCAGTCTCTGAAGCTTCCACAGTTTTCTCTACCTTGGCCTCTAAATTCTTTCTGGAATTATTGTTGCATTCATTGTATCTGAAGCATGATACAAGATGATCATTAACCATCCCAGACACTTGCATAAACGAGTATACAACAGTAGGTCCCACGCATCTGAAACCCCTTTGCATCAAATTCTTGCTTATCAGTTCTGATTTTGGTGTTTTAGCTGGAACTTGACGTGCATATCGAAATCTATTTGTTATGGGTCTGTTGTTTACAAACCGCCAGCAGTAATTGCTGAAGGAACCAAACTCCTGCTGAATCTGCAATAGGCACACATGTTGCATGAAAGTATGACCAAAATATGTAAATTATGTCCTGTAAATGAAGAAATTCTTTCGCGTAGTCAATTTGTGGTGGCATGTGTCTTTATGCATCAGAATTTTAACCATTTGCATGATAAATATTATTAAGGATTCAATCCCAAAGAATCAATCAAAATGATAGGTTAACTTAAAACTCTGAGGTTTTCATGCAATGACATAGATGCTCCGGTTGGGGTGCTTAAGGAAATCGTCACTTCACTGTTAAAAGACCTATATAGACCTCACTTCCTCGGGCCAACCCACAACACTCTGATGCTCTGTTCTGTCTCTCACTCACAGATTAGCATTTCATCCAAAAGTTAGCACACATTGGAACCCTAGCAATGACCGTAGTTCAGGGTCTAGATTTTAATTTTTACTGGTGAAATGTGATCGAGGCTTTTACTGTCAACAGGCTGAAGATATGATTTCTTGGTTAGAGATTTGTTACCTTAAGCACTTGCTTAGCATTTTCTACAATTGCACGAAGCTTTTGTTCAGAGAGATTGGAGCTCCCATTTGCACTCAATGACAACAACTTCTTCTCATCAATACATGCAACAGATGACGGTTCAAAGTTGTCGAACAGTCCCCTGTTAAGTGGGGTTACTAAATTATTGTCAAATTCAGTTGAACTAGATCATACACAACATACAAGTTTGCAGCTGACAATGTATATTTCAAGCTCAAGATATTGCAAACCTGAATGTGTCTCTCATGCGGAGAATTGTAAGCCAGGTGAGCTCAGCCAATGCTTGTGAGAGAACAAGCAGTTCAAATAGCTTTCTATCATCAGTAACTGGATTTCCCCATTCTTCATCATGGAAAGAAATATAAAGTGGTTCTGCAAAGTATCAAAATTTGCGCATTCACATATTTATGCTCCACATTAGTTGCTTCTTTTTGCATCTTCAGTAGCTTCCAGTACTATGTCTAAATAAATACTACCACATTAACAAAGTAATGGAGGAGAGTCAACACCATCAGACTAGATTTTCAGCCTTAAAACAGATCTTGTCCTTGTATTCGTACTTGTTTCCTGTGGCCAGGGTTGGCTTAAGACAAATTCTCAGCAGTGCATCAAGAAACCTTTACTTATCATTCTATAGTGATTTTCTTCAAAATTTTCCAACACTTGGGGTTCAAAGTCAGTAACTGCAGGAAAAAGAAACGTGAGACCAACAAGTACAATGTTCTGTAAGGTTTTAAGTTTCAATGAGTGTTATCAGCCCAGAAGACATCTCATCCACATGTATGAGAGCATTTACTCCTAGTTTATATGATTTGACTCCAACTGTATCTGATTCACTTAGTAAACTCAAGATAGGTTAACCAGGTAACTCTTAAAGTTGCATGTTTGACTTTACTGGAATTTCCACATATAATTACGGAAACAAGAATGAAGCTCACAGTTCTGAGTCTAGTACAGCAGCAACCCTTTGTGAAGGAGGGGAAGAAAACTGGATATCTGAGTGGCATGTGAAGCAAAGGTTAAGACAATATTGGCAAAAACATTGTTCTTTGTAAACATTTTGAAATTTTCTGGAAAATACCTGATCATAGTACGTTTTTTCTCTTGTGCATTTTCTGCCAAAATGATAACGAAGAAGCAAAAACTGTTATTGTAAGATAACTTTTTAAAAAAAAAAAATTGACGGTATTTGATTACTTTTTTTTTTTAATTTGACGATAGTTGATTGACTTTTCTCACTACTGCATTAGTTTGTTTGAAAAGTTACAACGTACCATTTTATCGGTAGTTAGCCCTCATGTCACTCACTTGATTCCTCAGATTGCTGCCGGCAAATATCTACTTTTGCATATTAATCTAATAGAAGGTCAAATTGGACTAGAATGCCTTAGCTTGGTATTACTATGTAGGCGCATATAGGTTTAAATTATTCGCCGATATGAAAATTAACAATGCAAAGACCATCTTGTGCATCATTTTAAACAAAAGAACTAAACTTCCATTGTCATTCCGAAAGGATCATTGCAGAAACACAGTTTCACATGGGGGATTTTTCTTCCAAGTTAACTTCTTTAGAGTCAGTTGTGAAAAACTCCTGGTATTCCAAAAAGCACCACGTTCGAAATTCATGGAATTTTAGGTACACGTCTGAACTTTGCCTTTCAATTCAATCCATACAGTTATGTCACGTAGGGTTCAGTATGTCCAAAACACAGTTTTTCAGCACTTGCTTATCAATAAAATGAAAAGAAAATTGAGCATGCGCAGATTCATGAGAATTAGCTCAACCAAACCAGAGACCACTCTCAAATGCTAGTGTCTTGGTAACATCAAAACACCCATCAAATGTTAATTTACGTAGAATCTAGGACATTGCCACTGCAAAAACTAAGAAAATACTCGGTCCAAGTAAATTTACCTGAATTTGGTGTGATCCAATCGCAGCGCTTAACGGGACCCCGAACAATTGGAGACAGTGCCAAAGTTTCACCTCCATCAGGAACAACTTTCGCAGCATTATTCTTCGGTTTCTTCTTTAGACTCGCATTTTTCGCAGGCGACCCATTGCATGAAGAGGAGTCAATAGAACTGTCATCGGACCCATATCTCCGACCAACTAGTTTTAGGCTCTCAGAGACCAACTTCTTAGCAGCAACATTATTAGTCTTCCCTGGATGCTTCTTATTCTTCATCCCATCATTCTTTTTCTTCTCTTCTTCAAGAACCTGGGCCCTGTTCCCTCCCGGACCTAGTATTTTCCGGGTTTCTGTTTCCTGTTTCGCCGTTGAATGCAGTTCACTGGCCACAGACATAGTTTACGATTTGGGCTTGAGAAAGCTGAAGCTATTACCCTATAAACAAACCAGAGCCAAAGCCAAGCCAAAGGTGGTGGGAGGTAAAAACAGGAGATTTGGAGGGTAGAATCAGGAAAATGTGGGAGCAGAACAGGGTATGAACGTGAAGGAGCAGAGTGGGTGAGGGAACTGAGCAAGCTGCAGCCTGCAGATGGTGGAAAACGACGATAAAACGGACGGGTTTTAAAAACGGGACTGTTTGAATGTGGTGACCCGTTATTAGCAGGTGGTGGCGCTCTTCTGTCAGATGAGATTACCTTTTTGGGTTTGGAAGTTTTATCGGGAAAATACTTCTCTCGATTTTTGTCCATTATTATGATACACCTCATATTTCAAAATTCAAACTCACCAAACTTTTTCTAATTTTCTTTTTTATTTTAGCGATTTTTGCTAGTTCTCTTTTGAGTCACTATTGTTACTTACAAGGCACTAAAGTATAATGCACCGTACAATAGCACAAGAAAAAAAATGAAAAAATTTAAAAATCACACAAATTTTACCTTAAAATGTTCATTTTGGTGAGGAAATTTCTTCATTTAAGAGTTTGGAACAAGAATGATGTAGTGTATGATTTATAGACTAATATTGATTTCTTTTATCAATTAACTTTTCTAGATTTTTTGAAAATTATGTATTATTAAAATTATAAAATAATTAAATACTTATTAATATCTGTATGCTCAAACATAATATGGCGTCAAAGTAATTGAAATTGCATATTGATAATTATTTTACTCAGCATATTGATAAATTTGAAAATTTAAAAAATAATTATCATTAAACATTGTAATAAGTTTTTTTAAAAGAATTCAACAAAAAAAAGTTATTTAAAAGAAAACTTTGGTCCGCAGGCAAAATTAAGAATTAGATAGGCGTGGCGAAACTAAGAACAACACAACACTTGATGCCCTTTGATAATTGGAAGAAAATGGTAAAATATATTTCAACTTTACACCTATATATATCTTCAAATCAAATTTTCAATTTATATCAGGCTTTCAGGGAAATGTCTAAAAGGGTAGTTTTTGGTAGTTGGAAATTGCGTGGGATAAAAACGACCGGTTAGTGGCAGTTGTTGTGGGCTTAGGCTACGAGTCGCAGTCGGTTAGTGTGAACATACGAAATGTGCCGTCCGTTAACTTAAAGGCATTGTTTGCTTGCGAAGAATTCCTTTTCTTCCCTACCGTTAGGAAAAAGAATCCGAAGCCCACTACAACAACGCAGCTGGCAGATAGCGCCCAAGCAACGGCTAGGGTGCCTAGCGCTGGTCCACGTCGGTTGTTGGCCTAGTCTCAGCATCAAACACCCCTGGGCCTACTCAACAGGCCAATTCTATGAGTAGTTTGTTTCCTTGTCAAATAGCTGAACCATTCTTGTAACAAGAAGGTCCAAAAGCCCAGACTATATGTGTATGGAGCTTAGGACTAATTAGTTACTGACTACGAGCACAAGACTTAGCCCAGTACTTGGCTTGACCCATTCAGCCACCAACTGAACTGTCACAGTTTTTTTTTTTTTTTAACCATAGACCCAATGATTTAGTCGGTCCAATTACCAATTAAGCAGTGCAAAATTAAGTAAGGGGAACACGTGAATCTGATTATCGGTGCCTTGTATGTATGTCAATCGTCCAATTCATATATATATATATATATATATATATATATATATATGTGTTTTAGTTCTTACATAAAAATATAATAGAATGACTTTTATAATTTCTTATTCTATTTCAGTATTTGATATCAAAATTTTAAATAAAAAAAATCCATCCATAAGAAAGTTGACTAGAGAAAGAAATCGAAAAGGCTTTTACCCATCAAAATCTAAGGAAAGAATATTCAAAGAGAAGTAGAAATGTTTAAAAAATTCTAATGACTATTATAATCTAATAACATTTGATTAAGAAAAAATATAATTTAGCTTTAAATTTTATTTTATTTATTTTAATATTACTTTTTAAAATTTGATTTAAATTAAGATTTGTCTTATAACTAAATTATGCTTCAATACTTGAAATATTTGATGTTTTTAAAATTTTTGTGTGAATTTTATTTAAATAAAAAAGTTATAAATAAATATTTATTTTAACATTTTCAAATATAATTTAATTTTATTAACACAATATACTAATAGTTCTAAGTCATTTTTCGTAAAATTTTATTATATTCTAATATTTAATAATAATTTTACTAAACACATAAAAGAAATCATCATTCTATTTTATCTTTTTCTTTTAAAAAATAAAATAATAAAATAAAAATAAAATTTCAAACTCATTACAAGTGAAAAAAGGTATCCTATTTATTTATTACGGTGTACCAAATGTGATCTTATATTTTAACGGGATGATATCTTAAGCCATACCTACGTGGCTATATTTGTCCCCAATTGTATGAACCATGTGAATTTCCATATAAGTATTAAACTGAAACGGTTGCGTATTTGCGTGTAGTCTCAAATCTGATTGCAACGCTAAACCGAATCCTTAAAAAAAATACTTATTGCAGTCTCTGTTGCAATTTAGTATGCTCATACTCAAACAAATACTTAAGACCTTGTGCTTTGAATCATAGTACCGAGTTTTAGCACATAGTCAAGAGTTTAATTCATTGGTCAGGGATCAATTTTAAATCTTGATTAATTAAAAAAAATAAAAGTTTTCAAAGTACGAATTAACTCGTCAAATATTTTAGTCAATGTCCAAGACAAATTTCCCCCAACTCAATATAATAAGAGAAGGAAGAAAGCCCTAAGATCAATGTCACAAAAAATTAGACTTCATTTAGATTGTATTTCTTCCAATTAAACACACAATTGAATTCTACTTCTCATTTCACAAAATAATTTGCTTTAATAGGCAAAATCTCTCCCAACTAAATATAATCCAAATATACCCTTAGCGCGCGATGACAAATAGGCAAGTCAGTTGGTGATAAATATTTCTTATTAAAAGATAAATTTCAGATTCAATTCAAAACTTCAAAAATAACTTATGCTGATGAGGGCTCGCGTATATGCGTATAGACATTGCAGCCTCCAATATATGTTAAAGTGTATTTAGATTCTTTTTAAATAAGAAATTTATTTTTTTCTTACAAACAACTTATTTTGTTATTATCAAGTAAAACTTCTCAAACCAAAATTCCATAGCTACACATGCAAAGCTGCAGGCTGCAGCCAGTGAGTGCTTGGGAAAATTCCATGTTTCACGCTTGGTTATGGGCTCCCTGGCAGGTGATGGACGCTTGCTGGGTATTCCGTGTCGATCCATGTGGTCTTTGCATGGTTAGAAGGAGATCTGCATGGTCCACTTTTAGATTTGGACTTTTAAGGGAAAAATCAAAATTTTTTTAAAACGACAAACATTCTTTTATTTCCACGACGATGACCTATGAATTTTTAAAAAATAAAAAAAATAAAAAGGGAAAAAGTTAACTCATGTACAAGCCAAATGAATTAATTGTTCGACATGAATCACGAGTTTTTTTTTTTAAATACATAAGAAATATCAATCATGGCTTTACGCCTTTAAGATGACACGGCAACCAATTTCTTTTTTTCTCTTGTTTTTTTTTGGGGGGTATAAAGAAACTGATACGATTTCCATTTCTTGAATCAACTACATTTCTTCTACAAAGCAGTGGAGTATTGGCTCAGGCAGTAGGCACTAGCCTTGAATATCCGAGATTTAAGAACCCTTTCTGTTCGATTCTATTCCTTGTTAATTCACCTTGACTATGGTGATTGCTCAGGACGAGAAGCCAAACATGGCCTTCCTGGCTAGCCCCGGCATGGGCCACATCATCCCCCTCTTCGAGTTTGCTAAGGTCCTGGTCACACAACACGGCTTCCGGGTTAGCTTTCTCGTCATCACCACCGGCGCCTCCGCGGCCCAAAACCAGTTTTTCCAGTCGCCCAGCATCCCGAGAGACCTACACATCGTCAACATTCCACCTGTTGATTTGTCCACCATCATCACTGAGGACATGCAGGTCCTAACCTGTTTATGCGTCATGGTCGAAGAGTCCATCAAAAACTTGCAGTCCATCTTGACTGAGATAAAACCTATAGCTCTCGTTGTCGACCTCTTCACTACCCAGGCTATTGACGTTGCTAGAGAGCTTTCTCTTCCCGTCCACTCCTTCTACACTGCTTCAGCTGGTTTGCTGGCATTTTCTCTGTACCTCCCGACGCTTGACCGGGAAGTTGAGGGTGAGTTTGTGGACCTTCTTGAACCAATTAAGGTCCCTGGTTGCAGAGCAGAACGCACTGAAGACCTTCTAGACCAGGTAAGGAACCGTAAAATTGACGAGTACAAATGGTTTTTGTTTCATATGAGCAGGGTACTGTTAGCAGATGGTATATTCGAAAATAGCTGGGAGGATCTTGAACCTGTGACGCTCAGAGCCTTGAAAGAACATCGGTTTTACAAGAGCATATCAACTCCACCTGTTTATCCCATCGGGCCACTGATCAAACCAGATGAATATATTACAGAAAAGGAGGCTGAGATCATGGAGTGGCTTGATACTCAGCCAGCGGGTTCAGTTCTGTTCGTCGCTTTTGGTAGCGGTGGAACACTGACAAGCGAACAGCTTTCTGAACTGGCTTGGGGTTTGGAAATGAGTAAGCAAAGATTCATTCTGGTGGCTCGTAGGCCGTCCGATGCGAGTGCTTCTGCAGCATTTTTCGCCTCGGGAAACGACGAGAATGATCCTTCAGAGTACCTGCCCGGGGGGTTTCAGGAAAGGACTGAAGGAGTAGGTCTAATAGTGCCTTCATGGGTACCTCAAGCGGCCATTCTAGGACACCCTTCTACAGGGGCATTCTTGTCGCACTGCGGGTGGAACTCAATATTGGAGAGTTTAGTGCATGGTGTGCCAATTTTGGCATGGCCACTCTATGCAGAGCAGAGGATGAATGCAACACTGCTAGCGGAGGACGTAGGTGTGGCGGTGAAGCCAGTGTTGGAGGGCGGGGAGAAAGTGATTGGAAGAAGAGAAATTCAGAGAGTGGTCGGGTTAATATTGAAAGGGGAAGAGGGCAAGAAGATGAGACAAAGAGCCAGAGGACTGAAAGAAAGCGCAGAGAAGGCACTAAGCCCTGGTGGTTCTGCCTATGACTCGCTGGCCAGTGTTTTTGATTTCTGGAAGTCCCTGGCTTAGTTATTCTGGCCCTTTCTGTCTCAGTGGACTGTGGGTCTAGGTCCGCACCGAAGCGGCAAAAAGAAATATTATTGGAGGATTACTTTTGGTGGTTTTGTTTTTTTCCTCTTTCTTTTTTGGATTTGCTAAGTAGAAGATCACTCTTGGGGATTTGAATTTGTTTGAAGGGAAAAAACATATGGCCCTCAATCATCACCTCGTTTGTGGAATAAATACACACGGTGATATGTACTCCGCCTTCTTTTCTTAATTTATACTTTAATATGCAAGTATTAACAAAAATTAAGCAAGTGAATCCATTTCCTCGCCAAAAGGAATGAAGAAATCCAGCAGAGACAATATGTCGAATCAACGAATTAATTCTAAGGTTATCCTGGCAATCCAAGAACTCTAGAAGTTAGCATTTATTGGGATTTTTCGGGGGGATATTCTTTCAAAGTAAAGTGCCCACTGCTCCCAGAGCTGTACCTGTTCGTTTTATATTTTTTCCTTTTGACCAAAAGAGGAAAAAAATTAAGAACATTGTTGAAACTAATCTCATGTCCTAGGTTTTGAAATCATTTCTCATTTTTTCTTGGTCAATTTTAGTGGTCTTAACCCCAATTTTCTCTCACAATATTTTTTTTTTGGGAATTCTATTCTTTATATATAAAGTCGCTAAATAATGTGAGGGACATTGAAACCAATATTAGTGGAATTGCCTAGCATAAAAAATGACCCGTTGTCGCATACAATGTATCAAATTTCGATTCAACCCGAAAATGGAAATATGGGATATGGAAACTTTAAGAAGAAGGTTCACTGCTAGTCTTTTTTATATGTGATGATTCTCAATGGAGCATTTTTGTTCATTTATTAATAATATTGTACTGGTTATATTTTTTTAAAAGAAAAAAAAACTATATTGTTTCAAATGTACCATTGTCCCAAGAATTAGACGATTATACCCTTCTAATTCTTCAAACATTTCAATCATACCCGTCCATTATCGCAGCGTTTTGCCTATATAAAAAAATTACTTGGAAGCTTTCACATGTCACCAAAATTTGGTGTTTGCATGAGTCCATGATGTCTCTCCAACAACTAGCATAAAAAAGAAAATGAAAGACAGTGTTTAATGTCAATTGAACTCATAAAAGAACCCTATTAATGCACGTGAATCCTTTTTCAATTGCTTTATCAATACCTTTTATTGATTTTCCTTCTTTTCTTTGAATGTGCAATAGCTATTTGGTCATCAACAATTTTAGACGCATGAAATAGTATGTATGTTAGTAGCCTTAACATTGAAAATTTAAGACAAGTATGAGATTCATAAGTCTTTTAATGTTTGAAGAGGTGGAATTGAGAGTTCCACGAATTGAGGGGTACAACTGCAGCAACCATAACTCTTCTTTTTTATGTATCTAACAATGTATAATCCTTTCTTACCAACTAAATTATTGTTTTACCACGATCCTAACTCCTAAAAGTTAAAATTTAGAGTTTCTTCCTTTATTTTTTGGTTTTGATGGGCGTCAAAACTTAGTTTCTATTTGAATTATTTAATTTTTTTTAATCTTTTTTCATTTTAAGCATTACTCATTCTCTAACAAACAATTTACTTTTATGATTTTCAATATAACTCAACTAAAAAAAATCAATTCAATCTCACCACCCTCAGAATTCACAAACTAAACAGCATATGAGCCTTTTAGAAAAAAAAAAGAAAAGAAAAGTTAGAGAGAGAAAAGTAGATGGGCTGTAGTATTTTTTAATTGATTATAAAAAAAATGATCAGTTTAGTTTCGAAAGTTAAATATCTGACATGTTATAGTCTTAAAGTTAGGTTAGACTTTATTTACGGTGCAAAATTTTTTTTGAGACTATAATGATAAAAGAATTAAGATCATAACATGTCAAATAAAATTAAACTAGTTATTTTTTTATAAAAATAAAATTTTTTGAGGACTGATTACATAAAATAATTGGTAGTCGAAATAATTAGAATATGGCCCAATAATTGCATTTCAGAATAAAAAATCTACATCGGCCACTAGGCCCATAATATCAGTCTGGATTACCTACATCCGACTACCGGGCCTGGGAGTAGAGGTCTAGAACTGTGGGGCTGATTATGTATTGGCACGCAGATCAAGGCATGTCTGTCAAACGAGGCACGTTGATCAAGAAAACGAAATGAACAGACGGGCTTACGACTTCTCCATTTGCCGTGACAAGCACCCACTCTATTTCGACTAATTGTTTTCAGTCTTCCACGGTTCCACCCATGAAGGTATACACGTCACAGCAGATTTTAGGGTTTTCACCCTCTTTGACCTCGATTTTTAAAAAATGTATTAAAATGATTTATGTTTTAAAACTAAGTTTAGTATATATTCATCACGTCTTCAAAAGAGGTGTTATTCGTGATTATAATGTCAAGCAAAAAAAAAAACATTACTTAGAAAAAATTAAAAAGGTTTATAAATTAATTTTGACTAATTTTTTGTATTTTTAAATAATATTATTTAAAATTAATATTATTATTTATTTAAATATTATTAAATTTTAAATGACATAAAAAGAAATGACGTCATAGATCAAATAGACAGAAAAAAAATGCAACTAATAATAGTGGGCTACATCCACATGATCATGTTACCTACTATAATTTACTTTGATATTAGTGGTACTATGTTTTTCCAGGAGGATTAAGGACTATCTCCATGTGGCAATCAAGGATTCAAGCTCAAAAGTATTTCTGGATCAAATTCTCAATTACCAGGTAACCTAGTCATCTGATATAACCCACTATCATTTGTTGTATTTTCTTCTCATCTATCTATTATCTATTTTATGAAGCTATTTATTTTTACATCATTTAAAATCTTATAATACCAATATAAAAGAATTATGTTATTATTTTTAAATAACATTGAATCAAATAACGTTATTTAAATGTACAAAAGATTTGTCAAAATTGGTTTATAAATGATACTTTCTAATTTTGCATTATAGTCGTGAATGACGCATTCCCATAAGATGTTATGATAATAATCGAAACTTATCTTCAAAATATAATTATTTTAGTTCAATTCTAAAAATGGAAGCCAAAAAGGATAAAAATCTCATAGAGTTATTTACAAAAATAATCAATCTCAAGCAATCTTAATTATTATAACTTAGTTTTATAATTCATATTTTAATATTTTTAGTCAATTATCTTAGAATAATTTGTAAAAATAGTCTCGAAGTATCTTAATTGTTATAACTTAACCCACAACTCATATTTTAACCTTTTTGATCCATTATCTTTATACATTTTAATATTTACAGTCTTAAACAATATTAATATGGTGTAGACCGATGAAAACTTACACATGCATATCATTTGCCTTATTAGTGGAGGGTAAATTTATCTCTTCAAGAAATTTTCTCTCAAAATTTATGGCACACGAGACTAAATTTGAGTTTTGTTTTTTGAATCAATTAAAATCGAATTAGACAAAAAAATGAGAAGGAAAAAAAATCTTATAAATTATAATTTTTGTTATGTACGGTTTATCATTTTACCCAAATAAAAATAATAAATCCTAAAAATTAAGAATTATGATTTGAAGAATATGTGTGTTTCTTCCTCATCTCTTATTTTGTCCAATTTATTTTTATTCAATTAAAAAATATTCAATTTTAATTAAACGTGCCATGAATTTTAAGAAAAAAAGTTCTTGAATTAACCAGTTTATCCCTATACCGATAAAGCATATAAAATGTATGTATTTATCTTTATCGATTTATGCCACATTAATTTTATTTAGGACTATAAATATTAAAATATATAAAATAATAAAAATAAAAAATTAAAATATAAAATTATGAAATTAAATTATAATAATTAAGCTAGTTTAGAGACTATTTTTATAAAAATATTTAAAATTAAAAATAAAAATTTAAAATATAACTTATAAAATTAAGTTACAATAATTAAAATAACTTGAAATTATTTTCACAAATTGCTCATTTCATATTTTAGAGATTAGCTTTACTTAGCGCGCTCGCGAAGTCCAAATTTGTTAACATTGCTCAAAGAAACATTTTCCTTAACAATAAACTGAAACAACACCGGCGTGTTTCCTCTGCGAAACCTGCTCCAGAAGCAGGCCTGACGTGACTTCAACCGAAGAACGCCTTTTATACACGCTAAATTATTTCGTCTACAAGCACCAAGGACCCATGATGCGTTCAGGGTATACACGTACCTCACTTAAACAAAGTGACGTGTTTGCATAATGCGTACATGCTATTGGGGAAGCATAATTTTAAAACAAGGCAAAACAAATTCAAAAACCCAGAAATTTCTCTCATTCTTGTTTTTCCGGCAAGCTCCAGCGTCCATGGAAGCGAAACAATCAAATGAAGCAGCTCTCTCCTCTTCCAAAAACTCTAAAACACCAAATCCCAAAATCTCCAGAAACAGGGACTTTCTGCTCCATCTCGAGGCCTATTTAGCCAGAAGGGATGGAGTGGACAAGCTATTGAAAATCTCAAGGTACGCATCCAAAATCATCCTCGCCTCATCGCTGCTACGTGACAATCAACCGTTGACAAAACGCCTTAAGTCTTTCGAGTCGAGCGTTGGTGTCAGTCGGAAAGCTTTTCGTCTTGGAAAATTCGTTCAAGATGTCAACGCTCTTAGATTTTCTAGCTCTACGTCAAGGCAAGATTTGATCTTTTCAGTTATTGCTTATGGTGGCGAAGGGTTGTATTATTTTGTCGAACAGTTTGTCTGGTTAGGTAAGGCGGGTTTGATTGATAAGAAACATCTGAGTAGTCTGCAAAAAGTCAGTGCGTGGTGCGAATTTATTGGATATATTGGGAGTGTGAGTTTGAAGGCGAAGGAGTTGAGGAGGATCGAGGAGGATGAGGCTTGCTTGCTTGCGAGTATTGATGTTTCGATCTTGAGGGGAATTGGGTGCGTCGAGGAAGAGGAGAGGCTAAGGAAGTTGAGGGAGAAGAAGTTGATGAAGAGGCTTTCTGTCGTTCAAGACGTGGCCGACGGATTGATGGCGTTGGTTGATATTCGTGATGGTAAAGGGAAGCTCTCAGGGCCTCTTTTGGTATCCTTCGCTGGCCTTCTGTCAGCCATCATTAGTACTCACAAGAATTGGGTTTCTTGTTGATTTTTGCTGTCCGAAAAATAACTTGAGGTATCAAATGATTGGTCACGAGCTACTTTTCATAGTTGCCTCAGGCATTGTATGATTATGTTATCCATTGAAAGGATTGATCAATATTGGAATATTTGGTAGGAGATTGAGGGAGGTGCTGTAAGTGTTGATGACAAAGAATCCAATTGGATTTTTCATTCATCATTTGATTTACAGCTTTTGCTGATAATCAATGATATTTCTCGAATTTGAGTTTTCTTTCACATTTTCCCTCTATGTGTTCTTGAATTGATTATCTGGGACACTGAACATGTCGATTCTGTTATTTGGATTTAAAAGAACATGAGATTAATCTAAATCCTTTTACTTTAATTCTTCGTAGGTTCCTTTTGTAGTTACCAAAGAGGAAAGCTTATTGCTTTTGGTATGGCAAAATCAAATAGAGTTATTATGCACAATTAACTAATATGGTGGATAGTTGGTTTATGCAAGGCTAGTGACTAAAATGTTGATCAAGGAATTCCCGAGGTGGTACTTTTCTGGTAGAACTTTTCTTATTTTGATACCAATCAAGGAATTGAAGTTATCTCAACAAAATGCTGGTTCTTTGCTGTTAATGGTTAAACCCTCTATGAGAGATCAATGAAAGTTCTTGTACCTACTAGTGCCAGAATTGTCAGTTTCTGTTTTACGAGAAAAAAAGGTACATATAGAAGTGACTGTCTCCCTCGCAGAGCCACATTTGTAATCTGCATCTAACATTCGAGAGAAAAGATGGATTTTGCTACTGTGTTAGTAGCACAAATCCTCTGTACTGAAAATTAAGAATGATTCCTGAGTTGAGAGTTAGCGCCTAATTTATCCCCGTGTCAATATTGAATTCTTTAGTCAGCCAATGCCCAAACCGAAGCCAGATATAACATTGAACATTTTTGCTTAATGATTTTGTATATTGCAAGAGTTTGGAGGCAAACATGGAATTTGCAGGAACAATGAAGTAAGAAACATTGTCTGTAGTACATGCTCCAAAAACAGAATATCCATAACTTTTCTAGTGAAATTATAATATTTGAGCAGATTGGTGCCATATACATAAATACAACAATAATTTAGGATCATGAATGGCTTAAAGGTAGAAACAGATTTGCTCCAGGTTAAATTCTACTTAGCAATGCATTTTACTGTATTTTCTGTCGGATATCTCCAATCTCCATACACAATGCACATGTTTTCCTGGTCTTAATGCTTTCAAACTTTAATATCCTTCCTCTAGTAGTATAAAATATTTTGTACTCTGTTACATGAACATCGCTTTGGGTTTTGCTCCTTTTTGAACTCTTGTCTCATAATTCCAAGAGCTTGATACCTTTGATGCAGCCCAACACCTTAATGCCTTCTCCTTTGTGAGCACGTCTCTTGACTCTCAATCTCCTCTCTGATGGAGTATTATGTCTCTGTAAAATTTTCATTGGATGGTAAGTCTATCTGCGTTAGACATCCTAATTTCAGTGCTCACAGCTATAATGCACTTTTGTTGGATACCATGCTGAAACCTATCTGGTGAATTTCTGCTGAGTTCTTGAGTTTCACTGTCTTCCTTAGCCAATCTGAAAGTAGTTTACCTCTCGTGAAGTCAGGGTTCCAACATTGCTGAATAAGTTGATAGCATCTAGGGGAGGTGTACCTCACTTCTCAGGTTGTGCAAAGGAAAAAGAAAACGCCGATGGCTACAGTACTGACAACGTATATTTCCTGGCTTCTTGAAGAGTCCCGTGATGTTTGACATTTTTGGGATCTGGGATGAGGAAAAAAGATGTTTCCACAGTATATGGATTTCTGTAGCATTATGCCGTCATTTCGCTATTCTTGGAAAAGAAAAACTATTCTTAGACATAGCATTTCCATATTGCTAAAACAAAATATTGTAGTTATTAGATTAATCAAATTATTTTTAATATATTAAGGGATGAAAATGTGCAAATTGCTAAAGAGCATTTCTAATTAATTTGTTACTGTTTTGTTGCCATAAGATTAGAATAATGGAACAAATCACAATTGAGTATAGATTAATCGGCCAAAAGCTAATTAGTGTATTATTAGGCGGAGCATTACGCAGATTACTGTAATCTGTAATTTGAAGAAGAGTCTGGCTTCATCACAATCACGAAGATAAGGCTGCCGATCCAATAGCTGTATGCAAAGTTCGTATAATTTAGATTCATCTTCCTATTTTCGGGATGCAACTTGTCTGCCAATGACATTCAATAAATAAAATATCAATAATATTTAATATTATTATTAAACTTCCTAATCTAAAAAATTTAGAGCTAAAGAATTTTTTAACAGTAAATTATTTTTTAAAATAGAACGATAAAATCAAATAAAATGTTTTGTGCCGAATTTTTTTTAAACGTTATTTTGATTGAATTTAATTTAAAATTTTTTTATAATGTCATAAAAATAATTTTTTACTAACCCTATCTACGAAGCCTAAATAACCTACCTTTTAACTAATAATATCCTTTTTTCATAGCACTAGTAATCCCTGAAGATTAAAAAAGAATTAAAATCACCCGACAAAAAAAATATCGCGCGATTCCTGGGGCGGTATAAAAGTTCAGTTGCACATATCAATAATTTTGATTTTGGATTACTTTGTTGTTCGTTTAGATATACGTGACACCTCGCCCCCTCACTCCATTAGCTCTTTCCAGATATACTCCGTAAACGTGTTCTGTTCCTTGTACGAATCAACTACTGGGGACCCTTCAGCTACAATGCCAACCCGATAACCCCATCCTTTGCCTTCCTCAAATCATTCAGCTTGCTGCAATCGACAGGAGGATACGGTTTTCGACCATGGAATCCGAACTCAAAACACTTAACCCGAACCGCGCCGATCAACCCCAACCACTCGATGATAACTCGACCAAGGATGACCGCCCGCTTCTCAAACCCGACCCCGGATCAAATTCCGGTGATGGTTCAAACCGGAATGGTAACCCGAGCATAGAGGAGTTGGAGAAGAAGTACGCGGCCTTCGTCAGGCGTGACGTGTATGGGACAATGGGCCGGGGCGAGCTCCCATGGGTGGAGAAGCTGCTGCTTGGGGTGGCGTTGGTTACGTTGGTGCCTGTCAGGGTGGTCACCGGAATTACCGTGTTGGTGATTTACTACATGATTTGCAGAATTTGTACGGCGTTTTTGCCGCCCAATCGGGAGGAGGAGCAGGAGGATTATGCTCATATGGGTGGGTGGAGGAGGGCAGTAATTGTCCAAAGTGGTACATTTCTTGCTAGAGTAATGCTCTTCGTCTTTGGCTTCTATTGGATTCGAGAAACGTATCGGGCTGATGTGGATGATATTGCCAATGGAAAGCTAAACAGTGAGGTATCCTGTTAATTAATGCTGCTACCTGCTGAATTTTCGGTGCCCCTCTATTTCGTAGACATTGTAGAAGTGTATGTTTTTGTATCTTCGCCTGAAGTTTGCTGACAGGTCCTGCGAATTATGCAAGAAGTGTATTTTTTAAAATAAAAATTTAACTTTTGTCGATGTGTTGTCTTTTCCTGTTCTCCTTTAATAGCTAATGGTTCATATGCTTTGTGTAAATATTATAGTTTTTGAAAACCACGCAACATTGACGTACCTTTTTATGTCTTATCATATTACGTATGTTTGTTATTTGAAAATTTTGGTTATAAGATTTGCAGATGTTAAATTACCGGGTTTGGTATCGGTCTTCTTTTCTTATTATGACTAGCATAGCAAGGGAATCAAAACAGGCGAACACAATTTCGCATTAAGTTCGCAGTATAGGGAGGGACCTGGTGAAAGAATGAACAAGTTTGGATAAAATTTGGTTGATACAGATGATCTCTTGTCCAAGACATATAATGTGGTTGAAATTGCATTTCCAGCTAGATGTGACTGTCATCAAGCTAGTTACTTCATATGGTTACATGAGAGCACTGTTAGTGTTAGTCTCTCTTTGTTTACTGATGGAGATTAGGTAATGATGGAACCAGTAGGGACCAAGGAACTGTGAACTTTGTGGCAGAGGGATAAAAGATGTGATGCATGGTGATAGACATTTGAAGGATCTAGAATTTGGATTAGTTATTCTAGTTCTTCTCTTGGGAGGCGTCTGGAAAGTTATCAGTTTTCTTGTATATATTCCTTTGAATAGCTTAGCTCTTGGTTGTTCATACGAATTTGTACAGTGTTTCCTCTTAGGATCCCACTTTTTATTTTTAAAACTGATGTGATTCCATTTGTTGTTGTGTGCTATTCAATTTGGGAGAATTTTACGAAAGCCCATTCAAACAGGACAAATGATGGATAATATTTGCTTTTGTAATTATTAGTGGTATGCCTAACAAAGTTGATAATCCTACTATTCATTTGATAGTCTTTTGAGGCTTCTCTAGCGTTGGAAGTCAAATAAGTATTCTAATGAGTACCAACTGTAAGTGGTGGTTTCGCAATTCTTATGAAGCCCTGGTATAACACTCCAATGACATAAGGAAACATTGCATGTAAACTGATGTAGTTGCAATGATTGGAGCAGTGGCTTTGGCGTAGAGGAATTTCTTTCTTGAAGATCCTCGCTTCTCCTTGGTCTTTGGAGCACAGTGTCTTTACTGACAAACAATCGAGAAAACAATGCATGTCAACTCTTTGTGTCAGTGATTCAGTAGTAGTGTGCCTCATGGTACATTAAGATACTGAAAAACATGTGGTTGTCATTCTGCATGTGTTTATTAGCTCTTTTACTTTCTTACTATGAAGACCTCATGTTCTCTGTTGTGTTTATCGCGTTACTTGATTCTTGGATTGTTTTTGACGAACACGCTATCTTTTCCAGACTGAGTCGAAGGATCAATCACAAGAATCTGAGAGACCTGGGGTTGTTGTATCAAATCACGTGTCATATTTGGATATCTTGTACCACATGTCTTCTTCTTTTCCAAGCTTTGTTGCTAAGGTCTGTTAGTTTCTGTCACATGTATAGTGAAAGGTTGATTCTTATCTTTATCGATTTAACTGATTTATATCTTTACTATTTTTTCCGTTGTGCTCTTGCCTCTACAATTGAAGAGATCAGTGTCGAAACTTCCTCTAGTTGGTCTTATCAGGTTAGTACATTTTGTATTGCTTTACAATTTTATGTCATTGATAATAGTTGGTTTTGAGTACAACATTTCCCTGAATTTTACCTCTGATTTTGTTAAGATAGGAAAGAGGAGCCTTAGCAAGTTCTCATTTCCATTGAATAATAAACTACGAAATGGGTTATCTAACTGGAACTATAAAGTATATCGTTGACCAGAACCAACATTGTTACTTCTTCCAGAGTATTTAAAAGATAAGTTGTTTTGAAGATCAATTTTTGGCATATATGCTCTTTGCTTTATTTGTTCCTTTATGCAGATAACGTTGCCATTTTATAAAATGAACTTATCAACGCTACGTAAGTTCTTAGATTGTGCAATTATCTTAAGAGTTATGTTAGCATATAGGCTCTCAACTTTATTCAACTCTTCTCCAGAACTCCTTTAAATTATAAGCTATTAATTGAGAAATAGTGGAATCATAAGTTATTTTCTCAGAGCATATCTAGATGCACATATTTGTATGTATCATATGGCCACCTTAGTAGTGTATATTTGTGATGCTCTTCTATATCTTTCTCTCTTTTATCAATGCAAGGCTAAGAGTTGGTTAGAGGTTGCTTTAATTGCCCCATTCATCTCTTTACAGCAAATGCCTTGGATGTGTCTATGTTCAACGGGAGTCAAAATCATCTGACTTCAAAGGTGTCTCAGGTACTCCAGTTTTGATCAAGAAATTGAATATTTTGCACATTATGGAAAATATTGTATGTGTTCAGCTGGTTTTCTTTGCAACCTAAATGCTTGTACCTTCTTATGAGTGAATCTTTCTTATTAACAGAGCAAGAAGAAAGAGTGATTTTATAGATTACATAGATTACTTTCTATGCGAATAGAGCGTTTAGATCATTTCTCATGCCTAAACTTGTTTCTGTTTGTACTAGCTTGGTGACTAAAATATCTTATTCACTACTCTACATAATCGTTTAACCACCAAAGCCCCTGAAGTTTTAGTTTTCTGTGCTCACAGGTATTGTTAATGAAAGAATCCGGGAAGCTCATCAGGATAAGTCTGCCCCACGAATGATGCTTTTCCCAGGTTATTCTTTGTTTCCCTGGCACGTGCTTCATGTTGCATTCATCTTTAATCAATCTCAAACATCTATATGATTGGTTATTCTCTTTGATATAGTAGTGGTAGGCACTTGATTACTTGTTAGATGGCCAATCTCATAGAGAGAAAATGTTTTGGTTCAGTTATATAAGGAAACCAGGATCAGAATACTCATCCAACTCCTATATGGAAGCTGTACCTCTAAGGTGAATCATTAATGTCATTATCATCTGGCTTTCTACAATCAAGAATTACTGCATTGAAAGATCCTTCATAGAGTTGGAGTGGACATTAATGTGGTTTGTGTACAGTTTGATTTACTGTGTAACCTACATAATTAAGTGAAGTTCTTTGATGTTCAATGAGATCAGCAATGTTGAAGTCTTTTGTACTTTTGTTTTTTTTTTTTTGGTGTAAAAGGATTCTAATTTTCCTTGAAACTTCTTTGGCTATTAGCAAACACTTCCTCCTTTTGTTCCTGTTCAATCTTTAAACAAATTCATGTTTGCAGCAGTATCAAACGTATTCCGGTCTAATTGCCTCTGCATAGTGTGTCTATCAATATATAATTTATTCTACAGTTGCTTTAAAATTTTCTCCCCTGGCCCCGTTGCAGAAGGCACAACCACGAATGGGGACTTCCTCCTTCCTTTTAAGACTGGTGCCTTTTTACCAGGAGTTCCAGTATTCCCTGTCATTTTGAGATATCCTTACCAGCGATTTAGTCCTGCCTGGGACTCCATATCTGGGGTAAGTATTTTCGGCTTTGTTATTTTCTTACAGTGTCAATTGTTTATTGACTGCATATTGAGGTTGATTCAAACTTCCAACTGTAAAGTAGGTGATTGATTGCATTCTGAGCTTCTGTGGTCTGAAGAATCAGTAATTCTTTTTCATTTCTTTTGCATGGCTCGATATTATAATTCCACTCTACCTATACATTATAAGAAAGTGGTTCCTAGAACAAGTGAAAAGTTTGTTTTTCGCCTCGCAATTTCAAAAAGTTTGTCCAAAATGTTTTGAAGTTTCTAGGGATTTCTTTCTTTGATATATATGTTTTGCTCATCTGACGATGAGCGGTATTTGTTGGACCTATTTTTACATCATAAATGTTTAAGAAACTGACTCGCAAATGCATTGTGGTAGAATGCCAGAAGTTGTGAAGAGTATTCCTAGCAGTCTACTTTTTTTGTTTTCAATTTCCTTTTTAGTCTTACTAGCCAGGAACTAGACGGTCAATATGTTGTTCCATTTGTGTATCATATTGCTCTGTGGCCTATGAGGTCTGTTGGACTTTTGGGCCAAGGGCTGTGAACTTCAAAGTTGACCTGAACTCTGGACAATATATATGCTGCTAATCTGGAATGAAGCTGCACAACAATGTTTTGCGTAATTGGTTTTACAGTTCTTTGTGTGTTGTTTAAACATAAATTTTGCTTTGCAGGCAAGACATGTATTCTTTCTTCTCTGTCAATTTGTAAATTACATGGAGGTCTCAAAGTTACCTGTATATTATCCATCCCAGCAAGAAAAGGATGATCCAAGGCTTTATGCTGAAAATGTGAGAAGGTTAATGGCTCATGAGGTATACATTTTCATTTAATATAAGGCAGTCGTTAAATTTTGTGTTTGACATTAGACAATAATAGATAATCATTCCAGTTTATTTGTTCCCTTGTTCACCCTTCTTCTGTTTTTCTTTTCCCTTTTCTTTTTGGTGTGATTCTGTTCTCCATATTGAATATGGTAACAGTAACATTCCAAAGACCTCGTGAATTTGCATGATCTTATATTGACCTGTTAGTTTAGGAACTATGGAATATGGTGTTTTATGAAGGTGCTGAGTTAACTGTTCTTCATGTCATGAGAGTCTCTTATTGGAGAATGCAATAGGATGAGAGTAAAGCAAAAGGATAATATTTTCTTGCTATTTCCAAAGTTTCTAAGGGAATAGAAAAGTTAAAAGAAAATTAGTGAAAAAATTGTTAATTTCTTCTTAGGCCTCATTATCTCTTAGCTCTGTACTCTTAGCACCCCCAATCCCTTTCCGTGGAAGAGGGGAAAAGTTCCATATAGTCTCATTTGTTGTTGGTGTTTTGTGATGTAGGGTAATCTCATACTCTCAGTTATTGGCTTGGCAGAGAAAAGAGTATATCATGCTGCTCTCAATGGTAATAATAGCCTACCTACTGTTTTGCATCGGAAAGCTGATTGATAATTTCATGGCCTGGCTCTGAAAAGATATCTAGACCAACGTGGATTGTAGTGCTATTATTTAGTGGATATAAGAGATATGGTGGGTGATCATTTTAGTTCATTAAAAACGAAGTATTGGCTGCTCTATGGTACTGGTTGTAATATTTTTTTTTACTTTTATAAAATAATGAACCTTTCATAGAACATTTTGATATTCCAGAGGATCTTTCCTCAGCTGTTAACTTATCTTTCCGGGTTCAGGCATAAATAGAGTGATACACACTTGACATATGTTGTGTTAGCTATCCTTGAAACATATCTGTATGAAGGATATTGTGTTTGTAAAGCTGAAGCATCTCTTTGGTTTTCCTGCAGGTTTATTTTGTCAACAGTAATTCAGGTTCGAGGTCTGTAAATTCGTTGTATGTCCCCGTCATATAAGATTTAAAATATGTGCAGATAATTATGCCCGGAAGAAGCATTCCTACTGTCAATACCCACTTAAATGTATCCTTGTCGATATTGCTGCGCTCCTTTGGGGGCATTCACTAAGTTGGCTATTCTTTGACTTTACCTGATTAGGGAATCAGCTTTTAAAGATTCGGAAAAGCTAATTTATCTAATCGAAGGGCCATTTCATAGGGGCAGCACTTGTTGCTCCCAAGGATTTTGTATTCTTTACGGGGTAGACTAGGTTAGATAGTGATCCTTCTTCGCTTGGCTCGAAATTCTTGAATTAATTTCTGCCACGTGGATAAGAAATTTTGGTGGGCTAATCATCTGAAAGTCAGATACATTTACTCTCAATTCATATCTTGATTGTTGCAAGTAAGGTTTTTTGAAAAAAAGATGCTCTCTTTTTCCGAGGCACTCATGGAGCAATTGAAGTGGAGAACAATAGGCAATGTTGAAAATATTTTAGAGGTTGCTTGTGAAGTATTGGTTTCTCCTCCTTTTCTCATGTGTTTATCTGTGGTTTTTTGTCTGATTTGCCATTTTTAGACCTCCAGGATAGTGGGGGTTGAAATACCATTGTACTAATTTCTGGTTTTAGCTAATCTTGTATCATGGACCGGTTGAAAAAATGGTCTTCTGATAGGCGAGCCTATTGAAGTATATGTATATCCTCGTACAGGTATTGGCTATTAAGGATGACTTGCGAATGCCAATCTTAGATCTGAATGCGTCCCCAAGTTGGTCAATTTGGTTACCGAGTAGATATGCTCATATGCTGCTTAATCGCTCTCAATGAAGTTCAATTTGGGTATTCTTAACGTCAATTAACTTGGGTAAAGCATGAGGTCTGCATTTTACGTGGTATCAACTATTCATGTTTTATATGCAACCAACGGCCAATAAGAACCCTTTGTTTAAACAAGAAACAAACTCGCCATCTTGTTTCCAAAAGAATTTATATTATTTCGGACTGTTCGGTATCCAGCGTTTGGAAAGTTGTTGAACGAAAGGATAGGCGGTGTTCGGCGGAAAGGGTAGTACGTACGAGTCCTGACATTAAATTAGCCCACGAGAAGATCCTGATTGCCCCGTATTCATTGCCAGAGTGGTGGTCCTTTGAGCAGCAATGCCGGCAACTCTAGGTAAAGTTTCATATCATGATTCATGAGCTACTCGAATTTTTTTGTGATTGGTCTGTTTCAAGTTATGCAACTTATCTTAGACAAAGCTATCAACTTCATTACATTCGAACACAGATATACTTTTCAACAATATTTTACCAATCAACAAGAAATCTACCGCGTCACAACCATTTATCCCCTCAGGAAGGGTATTTAGCCCAATTATGAGATTGGAAATTACACGAGAAAGCAAGAGAAACTTCCCAACACTATCATCAAACACGGACTTCATGAGGTTATCTTCATGTTCATCCTATCTATCGTTCCTTCATTGACCGATTGTTGGACCGACGCAACTCCCATGCTGGTAAACAGCCCTTTAACGGTGATTGCAAAAGTAGTGAAGATGTTGATAACTGCTTCTGCCTTGATGAGATTGATGACAAGCAACTGAAAGAACTCCGCAGCCTTCTCTTCTCGTTATCAGATTCTTGGTAAGTAGGATCATGTTGTACAGCAGAAATTTTGAGGGATTCAGGTAATATACAATTGAAGGTAGAACCTGAGAAAAAGAAAATGTGATTAGAGACTGTGAGAAACATCAGAAGTCCATTACAAATGTGACAGAATGCAGTAGCATGGTGAATGCCGAATTGCCAACTGGAGAAGCTCTCCTTCAAGATCCCATTCTGTTGCAACTTGCCTATGTAATTGAGATGGTAAAAATGTTTTCCGTGAATCTAAAGAAAACAAAGAGCTGAAACAGTAAATATAAGAAATGGTCATTAATTCAAGGAGTACTTACTATATACTTGCTACTGGAAAGGAACCATTATTCTTGGCCAGTAATGAGGGAGATTGTAAAGAACGAGGATCCCAGGCATAAAGAATGAAAAACTTTGACATTAAATGTACTTCTTGCGGAAAGATAATAGCTCTACAGCAAAGATGGATCTTATAGGTGGTTGGAAATGTAACATTATGTTTTAAAAAGTGTAATGTTCCAAAAACAGGAATTTCTTAGATTCAAAGATTTGAATTGATCTGCCAGAAGTTTTATTTGCATGAGATAGTAGAATCATACTGTGCTAAAAGTCAAGAGCGGCAAGAAGACTACCTAGTTTTGCCAATCTATTGACCCACTTTGGTATTTTTTTTCCGGTAAGCTTGTAGCATATGTCCTTGCAGAAATGGTTGCAGTTTTTAACAATCAAGTGATATGAATCACCATTGTAGCTTGCAGCTTGCCGCTCAATAAATTCCCTAACCTGTATGGGGTCCAGGGATGTGGTTCCAATGAATATCGACTTCCTATATTTAAAGCCTGGGCATTGTCGAGGTTCAACTTCAAAGACACCGCTGGTTGGATAGTCGTGGGCTCCAAACGCATATTCTACTCCATGAACTGTAAAGAATGAACACAGTTAATCAGAAAATTGATTACCTTCAGCCTGTTGGTAGGTACTTTTGAAAGTATTTTCTATATTTGCATTATAATTATTTTAAGTGTTTTCCCCATCTACTATACAATCTCACAAAGACAGCAAATAAAAACAAGCATTGTCCACAAAACTAATTAACCACACTTAAGAGCGAATAATTTGCAGTCACGAAGATCCCACTCCCACACAGACACAAAAACAGCACATGCAAGCATGCCTGCTCATGCATAAAGCAACTTTATCGTCATTCCACCTTCTAGTTCCATCAGCATTCCTCATCTGTAATATCTTACATCAATACACTAATGCCTCGTTGTCTCCATATCAAACTGCAAATATGACTGCATTAGTTTGCAAATCATTTCTATTCGTATTTTCCAACAACCTACACAAATTGCCAAAAATATGAAGCCTATAAAATTTTTAGGTCCTTTGTGAACCGTAAATGAGTGACTACACAATCAAGACATAACTTAGAGAGAACATGACTCATTAACATGTCAAGTTACAGCTGCCAGACTATATTATTGCTGAGTAACAAGCAGGTCCCTTCATACAGCAACAAGTTCTAGGAACTGCATTGTGCTTAGTTCTGTGCCTTAGAAAAGAATTTCAATATAAGCATGTCTTTGCTTGTTAAATGCCATAGGCCAAATCAGTAACAAGTAGTAGAAGCAAAGGGTAAGTATTAAGCTACAAACAAGGCTAGCAAATAACCTAATCAGCAGATGTTAATGGGACTGAAATACCGGAGTTTATGCATAAATAAATGACAAGCTTATTAGTAAATAACCAAACAAATATAAATATCAGAAATGGTTACCTTCAACACCAGAATGAAATATACCCAAGCCAGCCCAGTAGAGGTAGCCATTTATTGGTGTCAAGTCATACACATTTAGATAAACTGGCGTCTTTCCAGGACCATAACTAGCAGGCTTCACTTTTGGGAATAAACAAAATCGAGGGGTAGATTTTCCTTTCAAACGGAGAGGCACTATTGATTTCCATCCTTTCCTTGATACCAATGTCATGGTTCTGGCGCTACTAGGATGGAAGTCAGTGCACGCCTGAGGACATCTTCTGTATCTGAAATATGGGGTAAAAAAGTAAGAAAATGAAAAACAGACTTAGTGTGCCAACTACAAAAGATAGGTTCAGGAACTATTTAACATAAGAAATAAGAAAAAAATAGAAACGAAAGCAAAAGAGCACATAATTCTTTGTTAAAGAATAATTTATCTAACAGAAAAAGATCTAATTGAAGTTTAGCATTTATACAGTACACTTATGTTTCCATTTGCAAGCATGGTCCTCACGGATATAACAGGTGACTACCAAAAAAAGAAAAAAAAAAAAGTCTGTACAAAGGCATAATCCTCCTACGCAGAGATTACGCCATCCCCTGGCTCACCTGGAAAAAAAGATTCATTTTTGTTTTGCTGATATTGTATCTTGCTTTAAATGAGCCAAATTCCACAACTTTCCCCAAGAATTCTTAGTAAGGGCAGAATTTATAAATGATTCTGGTGCTAAGCAGCAACGAGACTTTGACCCAGAAGATTTTAGATGATTATGATCATTAAACTAGGATTAATATTATGAAGAAGAAGAAGAAAGTTAAAGATAATGCTATAACCCCTCAAAGTTTGGTCGAGAACTGAAGCAGACAGTTACTGTTGTGGAATATTAATTGCCGTATTACAGTTAAGAGATTGCAGGAAGAAGAAAAGAAAGGAAGTTGTAATAAAGAGAGATCATCTCTGCAAAGAAAATTAATCAGCACCATGCCTTGAACCAGAGTTGCAGAATTTACTAAAACAGGTAAATGCTAAAATAGTGTCACCCACATTGTATTATGAATCTCGACAACCCCATGTAATGTCATTTCTATGATAATCCTGTCCGTCACTAGTGTTGCATTACAATCTGACTTGATCAACTACCACCATGGATAGAGGTTACACCAGACAAAAGCTTAATCCTTTTTAAAGATACAACTTTAGACCCTTTCACTTCAGCAATTAGTGAAAAAATCCTTATGGCTTACTGTCCATAACAGTTAAAGAGCAGAGTAGAACAGGAAGCTTCTTCCCTACTAAGAAAATTATTTCATCACTGACCCTTAAAAATAATATGAAAGATGATATCAGGCTCTGTTTTGATATTTTATCAGTTTACTGACCAACACTTGGTCAACTGACCTTTAGATGACTGTATAGCCTATGTTTAGCCAGCTAGATATTGAGATAAACTTTTATATCTAAAATCAAATTAAGAGAGTTAACCTAAATACAACGAGAAATGCACACACAGACATACACATTTTTAGGAATTCTCTCCTAAAAGAACTTCAGAATAAGGTTAATTTTCCTATCCCCTTTCTTTTTATGGGAGAGACATCAGCGAAGGACAGTTGTAACTTTCAACTCCGAGAAGAAGTCAATAGTGGACGAGTGGTTAGCCACTAATGTAATTTCATATAACAACCAATCAGAATGGCTCGGACCCTGCATTTCTATGTCTTAGTTGTTTTCAGACCTAAAACTCTAGAGTGGAAAAGCTAGTTGCCTAAACTGCACGAGTATATGATTAACTTCAGTGATTTTCAGCCACTAGCTTTATGCATCCATTCCTGTTCATCCAAATTTAGAAAGTTTCTGGGTTTAAAGGTTCTCAATAAAACTTGTGGACATGCATTTGAAGCTGAACCTACATTGCTCCAGAAAGATAAATATTTTCAAACCTTTCCTAGAATAAACTTACAGAATATCATGAAAAGACCGATTGGTTAATAAGAGGAGAGTTTCCTGGGGGTTCAACAATTCTATAGCTTATATTCTCAATCTATATGATAGCAGAAGTTCAAATCTATCTTGTGCAGTCTTCAAACAATATACAAGCTTGATCTAGTTATCCCTGCTTTCACCATATAACAAGGTGAAACTAAACTCAACCAAGGAAAAGAAGGTTGAGATGTTCAACCAAGGGCCCCTTCCCCGCTTACCTGAAGGGGGGAAGAGAAAAGAGGAAAAATCACTGAGCTACCTTCATCAGAGAGACAGCAAGATGCATACATGGAATTCGAAGCTCAAGTAGTAAAATCAGAGAGATGCTCATCCACACTGACAAGACAAAACATCTAAGCACAGTAGTTGTAGAAAATATGCAAAAGGAAAGTAAAGTATGAATTATTGACTGCATTCTAGTGCTAGAAGTAGAACCAGAAAAGTATTATTATTGACTGCATTCTAGTGCTAGAAGTAGAACCAGAAAAGTATTAAGTCCCTCTATTCTCAGGAGTCCAAGGGAGGATAGGATGAACTGTGAAATATCTAAGCAAACCTGGAGGTCGCAACTACTGCTAAAAATTGGTCCCAGGTACCGACATTATCAGGAAAGGGCGTTTTCACCAGAAATTCTTCTCACAACCCTTGTTCCGGAAAGCTACATTTATTAAGGGGGAAAAAAAGCAAATACAGAGAGAAATTTCATCACCGAAAGATCTATGATTTGCACCATTACCTAAAGTAATCATGAAAACAAACAAAGAGTTACCAGAAATGGAAATTACACAAAGCTTACTACTAGAATATATCCGTAGCCTGTCAGATCTTGCCGTCAAGTTGACATTTGAAGCAAAAAGAAGGAAACGACAAAATTTCGAAACTATTATAGCAGGCATAGATCAGATACAAAAACAAAACACACCACAAGAGTTCAGAAGTAAACCAAGAAGTTCTTCGTCCCATTAAAACCAAGATAAATAAAAACTACTATTAGAAATAGAAACTGTACCCCAGCAGACTCAGAAACAAAAGAATTATGGAGAAGAACAAGTAGCAAATGCTTTGTACAAAAGAGACTCACATAATCAAGAGAAACCAACTTTCTTCAACTTCATCTGGAGAAAGGAAAGACAACCACTTTCTGGAACAGGCACAGAGGAAGAGAGAGAGAGCACCTGAAACTGGGTTAATCAGTTGTGCATCAATTTATTAGCACGCAATCAATATCCTGACAAAACCCAGATTAAGAAACTGCAAAATCTTGAAACTACACAAATATAACTTTAAGTACCAGCAACCAGCAAATCACTATTAAAGAGAAAAAGGAAAATGCAGACACCCCAAGCTTTGGAAGTTAGGAGAACTGACACAGGAGAGAGGCTCTCTCTCTCTCTCTCTCTCTCTCTCTTCTTTTATCTGTAATATTACTAGAAAACACGCGGACAGAGTAATGAAAGTTTCCTTCTTTCTTTTCTCCTTTAACTGCAAGTGCTTTGAGAATATTACTTCTGTTTTCATTTCCTCGACCATTTTACTTGTTTGTGTTTTACTGCCACTGCTGGGGAATAAAGGTGCATGTGAGAACCAGGCAATGACCTTAGGAATGGGCACATCACCCTTTTCCTCAAGGCTTTTCTTTTCTTTATTTATTTTTTTGTTTTTTGTTCTGTATTTGCTTGGTTCAATTCTCGATTACTAATGGGAAACCAACATTCAAACCACAATTTAAATTGTGTTAATTTCCATTACTTCCCGGATTAGCTTTTGATAGTGAATGAATATCTTGCGGCTACAAACAATACAAACAATACTCAATTTTAATTTTTTTTTAAAATTGAGTTGGATCGTGAATTATTTGAAATAAGAGAAGATGAGCTTAAAGTAAAAAAATTAAAAAATAAGATAAAAATTGAATTGAAAGTCAATCTAAATTAATTTTAAATTATTTAATTGAAAAAATATGAGTATTAAATATAAAATTTTTGTTTGATTTAAAATTAAGATGATCACTCTTAATGAAACAGATGCCACGTCGATGTGAGAAATGAAATTTTGAAGTAGAGTAGGAAGATGGACCTTTTTAAGCTCAAGTGTCTCAAATATAAAGACCATTCAAATTCACCTCGGTAAAAGCATATCATCACTAGTCAAAGTTCATGTCTCCTTTTTTGGAGTAACTAAAAAGAATGAAATATTTGATCCAAAGGAGTCTCAGGGTGAATTAAACATGTTTCTTCTTTTTAAATTAATTTCACAACGCATCATCTTCTACATTTTGTGGCTCACATGGGTTTAATCAAAATCTATTTGGTCTGTTTAAGGTGAAAAGGGCAGTTGACGTGACTTCATATTAGAAGGAAAAAAGGAAGAAAGCCGAAATCCCAAAACGGTAATTGCAGAGCCTTCAATTGTTTATTTCCGATCTCAACTTTTGAACTTTTAGGCAATATTTTTTAACTTTATTTCTTATTATTTAAATATTTTTAATTGTTTAGAAAAGAGTTTTGTTAATTTTTTTAGACATTCGTTTTAAAGGGCTTTTTTAAAATAAAAAATTTTCATTTGGACTTCTTTATGAATTATATATTTTTAAGAATTTATATATCACGCATAATATGTTCTTATATAAGTTATTAAAATATGTGTAGCGAATAAATTTCGTGTCTATTTAAATATTCATTATTTTAGAATTATAATTTTAACTCTATAAAAGTATTTTTAAAAGTTATGTTTACAAATTAATATGATTAAAATAAAAAAATATTTTGCCTTATTTCTAAAACAATGTTTTTTTTTGGTAAATAATTCTCTTTAACAACTAAAGAGAGTAAAAGCAAATGAAAGTATGGGTTTAAATGCACTTAATTATTTTTCTCAATGGTATTGATTTAGTCAAATAGTATTTTAAATACAAACGTGTAGATGAGAAAAAAAAATAAATGCTATTAATAATGACTTGCGAAATGGTAGCATCTCAAGCGCAAGAAATTAAAACCAATATTAATTGATAAAATCACAATCAAACATTTAATCTTAGATTTATTAGTAATAATAAAAGTCAACTGTCTATGCACGTCTGCAACATCTCCAGCTTTTGTATGCACAGAGACAGCTGCTTCTGCTCGTTCTATTTTATCATCATCACCTTCTATGAGTCTCATTCCAAGACAACATTTCGGCCACTCTCTACTTCAGGTGGACTCACTATAAATGAATCGCTCATTTACAATTGTGGTTGAGCGAGATTTATCTATATTTACAGTGAATCTGCCAAGCGACCAGACAAAGGGAAATGGGTTCAAAATCTAAAACTGTGTACGGTTAACTCAACATAAGGCAGTGGATAAGTACCTGCATTATCACAATCCAGAATCAATAAAGTTTCAATTGCTTGAATTCGTGGTTCTGCAATTTTGCCACTGACATTATTGCCAAATAATTGGATTTTGTTTTTTGTGCTCTAGTGCCAGAGGTCAGAGTCCAAGTCCCAACTCCCCTACCCCAAGATAATTTTTTCAAAAAAATTGATCATTATTCAGGACCCTTACTGTTGGAAATAGTGTCGAACACTCAAGAACCTACAACTCTCCCATCCTTGCTGTTCTTAACCAACCAGACATAGGACATAAACATGAAGAGAGTCTCCAACCAGAAATTTGCTTTGCTGCCTACCAAATCTTCACCCGCAAGATAATGGACAGAATTCTTGGCTTTTATAGTTTGTGCCAGATATAGGATTAGCTGAGAGTCTCTTCCTTTATGTAAATTGGTGATAAAGCCTAATGTAAAGCTTATCGAGTAAAGCAAAGGAAGAAATCGAATAAATAGTGTAATCAAAAGTATTAAACAGTTAAAGATGTCATTTTCTTGGTAGATAACTTTGGCAAGAAACCATCTGAAATGCTGAACTAGAAAATCTGTAACTTCAGAGCCTCAAACACCTTCTCCCTAAAGCTTTAAAAAGTAAATGCTTTCTATCTTTATCACCTTTCAGTGTGCCACCAACATGACATGATGTATGGGATTTGATAAAGTTCTCTCTGGATTTACTTCTTTACTGAGTGCAAATGGTATTGGTATAGTTTGTAGCGTATTTCAAGTATAACTATGCACAATCAAAACGAATCCGCATCTACGCTTTTCACGACTTCTCTGTTTGTGAATGCCATAACCCACTGGAATATTGAACAGCTATATGGCACCAAGTGAATTGAAATAACCCACTGGAATATTGAACAGCTATATGGCACCAAGTGAATTGAAATGCTCCCATGCTTCCTGCATCAGAAAATATTACATTTTAGCACCCACCCTTAGAAAGATGTCTTAACAGTTATTCTAGACAAGAATATATTTCGTTAACTTCGTAAGAACATTTGACAATTATTCCATGCAATAAAATGCCTAGATAATCAATTAAAGTTCCCATGTTATAGCATCATTTGAGTCACTATGAATCCAGATATTCCAGAGGATATTATAGACGTAATCAATTGATTCTCCAATTCTTCCAGCAGACTGATACTTATATGCAATTGTGCATCCAGAACCTTAAGCAAAGCAAATCAACACTTAATATCCGCCAAATAGAATACCCATAGCAATAACATTTTCTTTTTCTCTTTGGGTGATCTTAATATAAGGCAGAATCATTCTTTCATCAGAGTATAATGAGTTAAAAGTCCACCACCTAAAGGCAAAATTCCAGCCTGTAGCTTTTTCAATGCATAACAATCACGTGTCGGTAATAATAGTATTTTAAGCTTCCATCGGGCTAGTACAACTTCACAAACACAAAAGATCAACCTAGCAGAGATCCTACTTAGCTGGAGGTTTTGTGAGATAGTTCCAGAATAGCATTGCACTCCTCTCTTCTGGATCGTTCACTGATTAGGATACTGTTCTATCTATTTTAGTCTTGAAACGTGAATAAACTGAAGAAAATCAAATTTTAGTCATAACTGGGACGAGCTATAACTCTGCCTTTCTTTCTACATACCTGCAGAATGTCAAATACTTTCTCAGCCATATATTTCTGGTGAGATGCAGCACCCTTTTGCTGTAGCTTATCAGGATGTAGACAAAGCAAGGCTTTTTGATAAGCTCTTTTCACTGCACTTCCCTCAATTATATCAACCAGAGGCACAGGCTTCCATCCACTCTCATGCCAAAGAACCTATGAGAGTAAGTGTTAACAGACACAAGAACAAAAAATATAACTTAGCAGAATATATTTGACATATGAAACCTACTTTCTTCTCTTTAAATTTATACATAAGATAAATAAATTGCATGAGTGGAACTATCTCGATCACAGAAAGCCAATTGATTTCTTATTTAACCAAAGGAATAGATAACATATCGTTTTCAGCCTGCAGAAAAAGCAAAGTTTAAAACTGAGGCATTGGCTGGTAAAACCAAAAAAATTTTCTCAAACGTTGAAAAATTAAGTAGGAGAACAATACTCAAAGCTTAAACCATATATATCCATAAATAAACAAGTTATCAGGTCATTTGTAGGAACAGGTATGTGAATCAAGTTCATGGAAACCAGTAAAAGAAACTGTAAAGGTTACCGCTCTTGCTTCAAAGACAACGTTCCTAAATGAATCAATTTTTGGTTTACAATAATCTCTAACATATTGTGATAAAGAAAAGAAAGTTAACATGTACATACCATGTCAAAAATGAAGTTTTTCAAAGATCAATTCCTTATTATAGGCTTCTGATAAACACAAGAGGTTACAGAAAAATTATAGTTTAGACACGTTTTCAGGAATAGAGCCCAAAGCTCCTCAGTACCGAAAACCATAAAAAACCAGACTTCATTTTATATTTTGGAACATGAATGAAATAGCATGTGCTCTTGTGCAGTTTAATTTCTACACTTTAAGATAGTCTAAGAATTCATTATCTTTGATGGACAATAAAAACCATGGTGTGTTGGGAGAGGGGGGCGGGGGGAGAGAGTTCTTACTAGTTGTAAAGTTGAAAGCAGTGAGCGAATATTTCCTTTCCTCCCATTTGACCATTGTTGTATTTTCGCATCTAAACCCTGAATAAAAAATTCCAGGATATCAAATTTGGAGCTTAGAAAAGTATGAATGAACGTTTTGTCAAGGAATCAATACTTCTATGTCTACAGAATCCCCTTGAGTTTGTGAATCTTTGTCCAGAATGTGAGGCAGTTCTTCTACCTGTTAACCAGTTTAACAGGATTAGCTACTGAGGAAATTACAAAATACAAGCAGTACTTCGTTTAACATTCAAAAGTAGAGCTGAATTACTCTTTAATATTTATACACCAATGTAGAAAGGATATATGCTAGTTTTTGTATTATTATGGCCTTGTTACATAAACATAAGACTTGGAGTGGAGTCAATATCACTCTGTACAATAAAGTACAGGATACTTCCAGTAGTGCATGGAGCGACACATTCTATTTGTAAAGTGTAGTGATTCTAGTTATAAGACAAGATATCCAATATTAATCAATAAAGAATGCAAAATAAAATAGCATACCAGGAAATTTCCTTGAGAAGATTCATCTCTATTTTCAACTTTAGCTTCACGAGTTTTGGGAAGTAAATCTGAGAAAAAGCATTTCGAATAAATAAAACATGTGTGAATAAAATGAAAGGGAGAGACAGGATCACAAGATTCCAGAGATTTGTTTGAGTTACATTTCAAATTCATCATATAAATTTTGATATAAATGAATTTCTTTTCATCAATCAACAAAGCTCAGCTTAATGTTCTGGAGCAGCTTAAGTTGCTTCAAAAGTTTGACAGTATGTCTATTTCCCCATAAGCAGAAATAAGACAAAATTTCCCCTTCATTATGTTTATGGGGTTTTTGCACGTGGTTCTTTTCCCAAGTCCCAAGAAAAGACAGGAAAAGAGAAACACCAATGAAACATTTGACATGTAATATAACTCTTTGGAAAACTGGATGACTAACCAGAAAAAATGGGAGCATTCTTCCCATTAGTAAATTGTCTACTAGTTTTACGAACTGAGCTGCTTGAGTGAGCATTTTTTTTGACTTCATCTGCTTTAGTGTCATCAACCCCCTGCAAGATAGGTAAATCATTAAAGCAAACCCACAAGTACCATGGGGGAAACTTTGGTTCATTTAGGTTGTCCAACCATATGAACTACTAAAATTGTTATGAATATGTATTTCGTGAAGTACCCTGCAGGAAGCATCGGGCATATGTACTTTCTCTGATCTCTTGGTTGCATTGCTAATTTCATTTTCTGTCTCATTGATGTCTATGCCTTTCCATCTAGAGCTATGACGTGGGATCTCAGAATTACTTTTAGGCTTAGCTGAAGTTTCCTGGTTGAAGATCTTTACAAATTCTCTGACTTTCCCTTTAACTGCACCTTTACCTAAGGCATCTCCTGACTCTTCATCTTTATTGAAGTTGATACTTTTCGAATTGGTTTTCTTCACCCTATTACTATCCTTGGCATCTTCATTAGCTGCAGTTGGAATTTTGACTTTGTTTTCTTCTCCATCAGTTACATAGCCTAAAACAAAATAGAGTTAGTGTGAGATATGGTACATGTGAACTAATGCTTAATACATCTTACACATTTACCTTCTCCTTGTCTTTCCTCATTGAAAAATGCACCCGGAGGCTTTTGCTCAGGCATATGAGCTTGCTCTTTTTCAACATAAGCTGCTTTCTTAGTTTTCTTACATATATCTAACTCGTGCTTGGAAATAGATTCTTCATCTGTTTTCCTGTCTGAGATAGCCTCACGTTTTGGATTGGGATGTCTGGCAGTTTTCACATTCTTCGATTCTGGTACTTCTGAATGTATCTCCTTGATCGCATTTTCAGATTTTGTCTTACTTTCTTTGCTTCTTCCGTCCTGCTTTTCATCTTTTACTTTGGAGGAGACAGTCTCAGTATTTACTGCTATAATTTGTTCTTCTACTTTTGGCGAGTCCCTTTCAGTACTGTCGCAATGAATCCTTGCATTGGAGCTAGAGCATCTCTCCAGCTTGCTTCTGTATTTAGATCTCAATTTGTTGCTCCCCATAAGATGTATCAATGGTGGCACTCCTTTGCCAGCCCATTTGTAGATAGAGAAGTGAAATTGGAAACCGTCAGCTGAAGCATCCACTTTTCGTGAATTGTTTGTCAACTTTTCTACTTTATCTTCTTCATCAGATTTCGTTTTGCATAATAACTCCTCGTTGCTGAGAGAAACTTGACGTGATAGGGGACTCTGACGGTAAACTGACTGGTCTTTTCTTTTCTCCTCCGGTAACTCTGTTGTTTGGCTTGCAAATCTTGATGGAGAAGCATTTGAAGTCTCTGCACAGTTTGCCCCATTTGAAGTTCCATCCTTGCTCTTTTGCAGACTACGATTTGCAGAAGCAAAGACAGGAAAGTCCATTGCTTTTGTCAATTTGGCAGGAAGGCTATAACATTCATAAAAGCTTCAAGGTGAGCATTCGAATTATTTAACACGAGAAGAGACCGCGACAGAAACAGCTCCTAACAGCGTCGTTTTTAGCGAAGTTCTATGCAAAATCAGGATTTTAGAGAAGGTAATTTAAAGTAAAAATTGTCTCAGCTTCACAACACAGTAGAATAAATTAGATCAACATGCCAGTTGGGGAATGAAAATGAATTCTTAAAAATACGAAAACAATGAAACATCAAAACAAGTTGAAATTCAGAAGCTGTTGTCGATAGTAAGACAAAAATCTGTGTATGAGGAAAGGGAAAGGATGTACCTAAATTGAGCAGGAACTGAGGTGCTAAAAGGCTCAGCTTTTGGTGGCAATGGCCTGGCAGGACTTAAAACCCGAGAACCGGGGCAAGAACCAAAAACATCCCTACTTATGCTTGGTGAACCGTATGATTTGGGACCGTCACCTCTGAAAATATCATCAAAGAAATCATCACTCTGACAGGATCTTCTGTTGACATTTTCTGCTCCAAAAACTGGTTTTTCATCAAATCCAGACAACGGTTTTTGTGGAAAAGCTGCATCCTGCTCGGACTCCATTGAATCGCTTAAACTATATCGCACTCTCATTTCTTGCATCGAAAAACGCCTCGGTGGACCACCGAAGACATCGCTGAAATCCAAGTGCGAGTCTCTGTTTGCCGATTTCGGGGAGCTTTGAAGTTGTCTATTAGGACTATGCCCCAACAAAACATCTTCTCTCCAAGCAAAACTCTCCATCTATGCAAGATTTGCACTCAAGAATTCAAAGGAGCTAAATTTGGCGGGAAATTTCTGGAAATCCTTCACATTCAAGGTTCAAGATTCTGGTGTACCATACCCATCCGAACTGCAAATGAGAAATTAAATGCAGGCAGAAAACCAATGAACATGGAAGTGCTGACAAAGAACAAACTAAACTAAATTATAAGCAAGTTTCTCAATTCTTGAAACAGTGGAAGAAAGTATGTGGCTTTAATGAAAGAAAATTGTTGCATGAATGGACCTTTTGAAAAAAGATGCCGAGAATTGCCAACAAGAAGACAGGCAGAAGAAGACAGAAACTGCGTGGGGTAAATCGCGAGATCATGCGAAACCGAAACCACAAATGAGGATGCTGGAGAGATGCAGGTTGGAAAGTGAAGGGGGACTGTGGATAAGAAAGGAAATATTCAGACGACAAATGAGAAGGTGATGGCATAACTGGCCAATGCAAAGTCTGCTTGAGGTAAGTGCTATATATATCTATATCTATATTTATATTTAATTTCTAATGGTGCCTGTTTACTCTGCAATATTTGTGATTGATTCCAAGTACTGTCAAATTATGAGGACCACTGGAGGAAACATGTGAAGCAAGTTAAGAAGTCCATGATTCCTACGTTGTCTGGTTAGTGGCAATAGGCAAGATTTCCACCTCATTCATTTCATGTTTTTCTCATTATACATTTTAAAATTTAATGAAAATTTTTCATTTTAAACCATATAATTATTTTTATAAATAATTTATTTTTATAAAATTTAAAATAAAAATTTTTAAAGATTGATGGGGATTGCGGTTCATTGATGGGATGATAGCTCCGTAATCGAGGATATCATGCATCAGTGTTGACGAAATATTAGTGCACATAAAGTGATTAAGCATTGCGAAGCATTTATGATTAAGACTAGTACTCATGGGTAGACGAATCACTAGAAGGCCCAAAACACAACCACACCTCGCCAAAATACAGTTCTTAGTCCAGTTGGGGTTAGTAATTACTTCAGCCTTAAGGATTCTCTTGGCAAACTTTAGCACTAATGATGCTAAGCGCCAATTTGTTTCCATGGCATGTTTAATTAGCATCATAACCCAAACGAAGTATCATTAAGGTCCCAACTTGCGTTGAGAATCGAGATTGCCACAATTAAGTTTTAATTTTTAAAAAACACTACAAACATGATTACGTGTTGATTCTTTGGATAGGTGAAGATTATAAGTGTTAACCCGATTTCCAGCCTCTTGAGAGGACTATTCCTAGGTATTTCCTGTACTGCCTTTTCAAATGAGGGAGTATAACCTATGAAGTGGCCAGTTTCATTTCGAATTCCCATAAAAAGTAAACAACTAAGGTGGTAAAACAATAATTTAAGGGACGATTAAATAAAATTTTTATTTTAAATTTTATAAAAATTAAATTTGTTTATGAAAAGTAAACATAATTTTTTTACTTAAAATTTTAAAATAAAATATTATCTAAATAGAGTAAGTGATAAAAATATTTTTAACCATATAAAAAGTTTGAACCAAATCTTCTTTCCCGATCTATAAAAAAGGAAAAAAAAGGATTAAGCAACTAGGAAATGTAGAACAGTAATCTATGATGAATCGGTTAACTGATCTAACGTGCTATTCACCACCAAAGAAAAAAAGAAGGAAGTGCTGACGTGCTAGGCAGTGGGTTACAAAGGAGCCCACGGCACCTAAAGCTACATAACTGTTCTATCAAGAATGTTCCCTACGGACATCTTGCGGTTGAAACCCTTGCGTAAAAGAGTATCCGACTCAGGAGTCATTTTGACCACCAACGTTCTATATCACTCGACAACAGCACTTCACTAATTGCAAAATGAAGCATGTATAATGGCAGCTCAGTAAGCGTCCTTACAAAGAGTCCTAACAAGGAGAATTTTGAAAGACAATGATTTCCGCATTTGTACAGCTGCAGCCTGCAGGAACTATAGTCATCAAAATCATCCTATACTATTAACAAGGACCTTCAAGCCTATATATGACTCAATAAAGAATGGGGGGTCGATGAACGCTGTAAGGATGCTGTTTTATCCAATGATGGCCCCGGTACACACGGTTATGTTGCGCAACTTAAACATTGTGACCATTTGAGCTAAGCAGTTTGTCTTCCTCACTTGGCATGTCACTCATTGCGAGCTGCAGATTAGATTTAGAAGTCATTTTATTCCACTCATTTTCCACCCGAAAGAATGCCCACTGGAAACGCCGGACTATCTCTAAAGCAGTTATGGTAAACACAGTGAGATAATTATGGCGAAGATGGGCAGATAGCTTGTATGTCCATGTGCATCTCAGAATCAGATTGCTTCCAATTACCCAAAAGTAAACCTGGAAGACAGCAGAAAAGAATAACTTGTGCCTGTCAAACTCGAATTAAGGACTGCTTGTCCAACTTATGTTCACAAGAACTGAAACTCTATTGATATAGAAAGCATATCATCAAAGGAAAAGCATGCTGTGAGTTGGAACTATAAAAACAGCTCCAATGTCATGAACGTACCCATTTCTGTCCATATAAGATTTGGGAGAGGAGATGTTTATTGAACTTGAAAATCCGAGTGAAACAACTGAAACAGAACAAAAGATAAAGTTAGTGATAAAGTGAACCTCTGGCCTAAAGAGAACTCAAGTCTTCTCTGTTCTGACAAGTTAAAAGAACTTGATATCCTAGTTCTTATCATGAATTTGGTCCAACAATAAGAAGTGGTATATCCAGAAAACCATTAATCGAGTCCTTCAAATGTGCAATTTACTTTAGAAAGTTAGATATACCATGCTCAAGATTGTTACTTTGAGAAGTTAGCATGTAAGAGGTAAAAGTAATTAACCTACATACCAAATTGCTACTGCAAAAAGTCAGAAGCCAAAGAAAGATCCCCTGCTTACCTTAAATCCCAATCTCTTGTCACATCCCAGTAGAATGAGTATAAAGAGTTCAAAACACTAGAAAGAAGCCATAGAGGTCGATAAAAACTGAGCCACTTATCCGGAAAGACGTGGTACTTGAGAGCTGAAAGGAAAATGACTGGTACCGCCGTGGAGTATTTTAAGGCTGAAACCATTTGAATAAAGAAAAAATTATGGCATGATATAACAAGGTCAAGAAATCTTCCTATTTAAAACGGAAAAAGAATATATCAAAATAATGGCATTACAATTTACAACAATAATAACAAACTGCATTCTGTCGAATGCCACGTGATCGTAGAAATATTTAACATTCAAACAATCCAATAATCAATTCAGTTGTCGAACTAAACACGGGATACGCAAAAGTTTTTTTAAAAAAAAAATAAATAAAGGGGAGTGAGTGCTGAATGGGTTAAAGGTCTGAACCAGAGCCTAACTTGAAAAAAAGAAAAAGCAATAAGTATAACAAGTTAAACAAGAAAAAAAATTAGGATTCCATAACAAACATAAAACAAAACTTGATTCATGGTAAGGCAAGCAAATGGAACAAAGGAATTACCATTCAATAAGGAAGTCTTTTCCTTAGTATCTTTATATTGTCGAAGGCATTGAAAGAGTCGAAACAGGTAAGGCAGAACAAGAGCAATAGGAATTGCAACAGAATGACTCCCACAAACAGAATCAGCTTCAAACCATGCAATGGTAGCAACCTACAGACATGGAGTACTATCCTCAGAAAAGAGAAGCAAAACATAGAGATAGCAATAAACATTGTAAACAAAAGGTCTAACTTAATATTTGATTAGTAAAGAAGGCACAAAGTTAGTGATAGATAATATTGGGTTATCAGTCACCATTGTAAAAATAACAATTCCAGCAATGAAAATGACACAAAGGATTATGGGAAGAATCTTGCCGAAGCTTTCCATGATTTGAAGAATAGTTCAAAAGTTTCTCTTCCCAAATAAATTAAAAATGAAGAATCATTTTCTTGGTTGTAATAGAGATGCTTCCCAGCCTCATCTGGTATAACTTCACTTTCAACTTAACAGCAGTACCTTCCTCCATAATGCAAAAAAAAAGAATTATTTCAAGCAAAACAGATTTTACAATTTACCAGCCACTCCCAAATGATTATTCAACATCAAAATAAATAAATAAATAAATCTTTACACATACATGCACTAGAGAAACAAACGGAGGGACAGTGATTTACAAGGACTGATCACATGAACAGCTAACTTTTAAGAATCTAGAATCCCTAGGGGCAGAAGACCCAAAGAAAAAAAAAAAAGAGTTAAGAACAAGAAGAAGCAAACTCAATCTAAATTATGGAAAAAAAAAGGAAAAAGTATAAACTGACCTGTCGATGAACCATGCGACATACCGACCTCTCCAAATCTGAAAATACCTGCATAAAGCTACAAGTTCAGAAGCAGCCCAAGCAAAATATATGAGCTTATCAAAAGATATCCAAACCCCTAATGGTGATGATAGATAAAAATGACAGCCTTGAAAAACCTTCCAAAAAGACATAACACTAATTGCAATCATGAAATTATAAGCATGCATACTTTTCACAGCAGGATCTCACTTCTTCTTTATATGAAATTCTCAAGAAGAAATTTTCTCATGGTGACCAGAAACTGATTAATCTGATTACAAGTAACTGCAGAAGCATATTGATTAATCTTTCTATGCATGGGGGTATACACATTAAGTTTGTTTCGACGAGAAGAAATACTACAATATGGTTTCCCTTTCTTCAACAAGATATCAAGAACTTTCTTATGAATAACAAATCCGATACCCTGGCAAACCAAAATAGCAAAAGCCCCTAAATAGACATCCAGTTTCGAACAAATTTTGGTCAAAATGAGTATGTACAATTCACTGTCGAAATGCAAAGAACTGCAAGAAGCTTCTATGGTAATTGAAACCTCCAAGAATTATTAAATGAATGTGTACCTTAGACATAGAGGTCAATATATCTGCCAAGAAGAAGTCAGCAAATGATATTGCCTGCATGCAGAAAATAGATTGAGAGTACTACAATATGAAATATCAAAGTCATTATTGGCCGTGAAAATTTTCAAAGATTCATGACTGTAAAAGGTTAACTAGCTGATATACTTCTTTATTCTCACAGAGGTAACAAACTGTATTTGGAAGACTGCATTTGCAAGTTATAAGTAACACAGCCATTTGCTTCTTCATATCAACCCCTTTTCGGTTTCTGTTTCTTTCCAAACAATACCAAACATCCAGGTTGCAAATATGCACACCCCAAACCATGTAAACAACTCACTAACTGCTAATGTGCCCTATACTGTCTTGTTTACAATTGGGTTGCTAGTCTTAGAACAACCATCATAATGTCTTTTCCATTTTTTAAAAATAAAATTAATCTCATTGAAATAAACTCAACATGCGAGAGTGGCAAGGCCAATAACTTGCCTGTAATGGGAAAACAATCCTCCAGAGAGTCCTCAAGAGAAAGTAGCGGGATGATAAAAAGAATATATCGAAAGGAAAAATCAAAGTCATTGCAACAGCAGCATACAAGAGCACCTGTGGAGCATGGATGCACAAAGTTTGGTAACACATAAAGATGGAATAATGGTAGTTACAAGAATACATAATTCATAATATAACAGCATCATTACAGAACACACTATTCACCAAGAAAGTTGATGAATATAAAGCATAAATAATAAAATTGGCATACATGCAAAAGAAATTCACTTAATGCATAAATAAATGAATTTTGAGAGAAGAAGCATCTATTACACTGGTTGGGATGCAGCTAATGACACTTCTCCATGAGAATAAAGATACAGACATGCCGTCATGCTAGTTGGGACAATGATTGTCATCCATGTGGCACACTGCAAAAATAAAAGGGAATTTAAGTAGACCTTCATAGCAGTACATGTATATTCGCCTTGATCCCAAAATTAGACATCTTTCACCAAACAATATTTACATTAACCTCATTTTGTATGTTGCAACTTTGCAGCTCCATGCTTATTGTTGGTAGAGTGTTAACATTGTGGTTAATGATCTTTTGAATATGACGTAGTTATTACTTCATTAACTGAATATTAGCCATAGGTTCATGATCAATAAGCAATAATATGCACCAAACAAAATATTGCATAGTTTACCTTCCATATTTCTCTATGAGTAAGATGATTTTGATCAATATCAAATATTTTAGCGTAATTGACACTGGCCTGTGCAAACACCCATAGATTCACTCCCCAGAGCCAGACTGCCATAGTCTGCATTAGGTGAGAATGAAAAGAACATAAATCAATGAGATGAGAAAGCAGATATTAAATTCCAACAGCTAAGATAAAGAACTTCACTGACCACAAGCAGAAGAGGATTATAATACAGAAAAGCCTCATATAAAAACAAATCCCGCAGGTCTGCACTCATTCTCATCACTGAATCCCATCCAATCTATATCAGATAAATGAATCCATCATTAGCTAACATGTGATCAAGCAGAAAATGCCTTTAAGAACAAGCATCGCCCTAAATAACATGAAAAGAACTGCCTAAGGGATAAACCAGTTAAGATTAAGAAAGCAGTCAAATTTACCTTGCAGCAAGTGAAACCCCAGATGAAAAACAATAATACCTAAAAACCAAACTTCATTAGACTCTTCCTAGTATATACAAACAAATCCAAGAGAACAGTAAATCATTAAAGCTCAAAATAGACAAACACAAAAAAGGAGACAGTGGTGGAACTATTAAAGAGCCGAGGGGGGCCTTGGCACCAACAAGATTTTGAGGAAAACTTTCAATACCATATGTATTTTGAAGAAAATTTACATGTAGTTTGCAGAATATAAATTGTCGCCTTTCAAAGTTAATTTTGTAAACTTTGATTCTTTTATACTTCTTCTTTCCCTTAAGTTTCATTTTATATAATCAAATGTTGTTAATTATTTTGTGAAATTTGATAAGTATAAGATAATTGATACTTTATTGTTTCTTTTAAAACAAGTTAGTAATACTTGTGAAAATAGATTTCCAATAAACAAAGATGCTCCAAATAGTTAAATCATGTCTTTACCTCTCTAAGAATTTTTCTTTTTCTTTTAAATAGCTTTACTTCTCCAAGATCACTAGGTGATAATATAAAATGAGATCTAGAAACTTTATCATATATGAAAATTAATAAAACTTTTGTCTTCTTGCCTCAAAAAGCTCTCGAAGGAATTAGTCTATGTGGTCTTGTTCGAAATCTCATAATGTGTATAATAAAGATCTCAAACAAGCTAAGACTAAAATGAAAAGATTATATTATATTTTGGCTTGGCCCCCTCAAGATTGAAATCCTGGCTCCGCCACTGAAAGGAAATAAGAGAAATAATAAGAAGTTTTCAAAATTGCAAAGGTAACTTGTGAAAAAAAAGTAAAGTTCTATTTTGTACAGCCCAATCCGTGATAAGAGTTTCAGTGTGAATCTTTGCAGAATCCACTTTCATCTGAAGCAGAAAACCCAAGCCAGATAAATTCATATATCATATCATGCTGCTCCTGGGGGGACCAAAATACTGATATGCTAACCAGTGACCTTCAAGGACACTTCTACCTCAGGTAAGCTTCTCATACTCTCAGATTCCAACAACAGTAAGATAGATAAAATTCATCCACTCTCAAAATTTTGCAGTACCTTGAATCTCCATAGCAGAATAGGAGAGGGCAATATTGCTGTTGAACTCAATGGTGTTGTCACACCCTTCATTTCGTTGGTCTCAGGAATCAAGATATCTCCTTCAGCACTATTTACTGCCTCACTAGCACCTGTAGGTTGATGTACCACTCTTAGAAAATTTGAGTAGCCAATTTTCAAGAAAGAAAGAATAATTGCCAATAATAGAATAAATTTATTAATCAAACCCTCCCTTACCAAGATCAGAAACAACTGGTCGGCTACCAGACTTCCTTAGATGTGGACTATTTGAAGCAGATACTGGACCTCCAAACATAGATGGAGGCAGCAGATAGAATATTTACTTGCTTTCAATAGCTGAATGCATTTACTACCTGAAACAACAAGACTATGTAATATTTGATGAACATTGAAACAAATGAAACACCAAAGGGAAAAAGTGCCCGGAGAGACTATAAACTGTAAGTAAAATGAATCTATAATTCAAGTCCGTTCTTGACTTGCACCAAAAGTCAGTATACTCAAAAACATAAATGGTAGAATGGAAGCATTATCTAGTTGTACATTGCACTTGGTTCTTCGACTAGAAACCCCAAAAAAGGGGCTAGTTTCATGAAACATACACAAACCTTTAAAAACAAAACGAGATTTCCTTCAATTGTGTGGACGCATCATCACATAGGCACTTAAATGATAATACAGGTTTTAAACTTGAAGAATGTTATGAAACTCTCTGGATAAATGTGTCTCAAATGATACAAAAGAATTACGTCGAATCCTATCAATGAATTATGAAATAGCACTATTTTGTTAGAGATTGAGTACTTAACTAGGCAGCAACATTGGACATCAGTCCTGACACTCGGGAATGTTAACTGCATGCTTTGCAATCTCCTTCCAACTGAAAATAGTTTGCGGATTTTAATGAGTATCTAACTGGCTGCTTCGAAATCACATCTAACAAAGAATACCTTCTTTCCAACATATTCGTTATTGATCTTTTGCATCTCTTACCCCTTGGCGTTCTCCCACTAACAGTTAAGACTAGATCTAGTAAGCTAATAGCTTTGTAGCTATCATCAAGAATATCTTACCCCATTCCAGCTAACTGTAGTGTTATCGACTCTTTACCATTACTATTTCTACCACATAGATGATAGCTATTTAGCTGATAATCCATAAATTGAAAGTTCTGGAAGTACCCAACGTTACGTACACAAATTCCATTTTACAGAATAATATCGAGTGTTTCACATTTTTACTGATATAGAACATTTTCCACCCTACCAACTGACTCCAATATAAAACAAATAATCCAAATAAACACGTCGCCAAGGATATGAGAGATGAGTAATTAAAATACGGTTTTAAAAAAGATCAAAAGATATCAACAACAATGATAGCAATTCCTAACGCAAATTAAAAGTCGGTGTTTACAATGCAGAGATCTAAATGCTGGGAAAATCAAATTGCTCACCGGATTCGACGGAAATTCTTCACTGAATCTGACAAATGTCGGTAATCTGAATAACTTCTGCGGTGATTTCATCAGGTGGACATGGAGGATATAGAAAGTTCCACTCTTAATGGACAAATCCTTTTTCATTAAAAAAAATAAAAATTTTGAGGATATAGAAAGGTGGAGAGAGGGAGAAGACAAGATCCGATTTCTGTCGAACAAAGAAGGAATAGGAGTTGTGTTTGATTTGGTGGTGGGGGAACTTGGGTGTGTTCTAAGGAATTTCCAGTGACTCGTTGTACGTAATTTCCTTTTTCCATTTTCCTTTTTAGTATTGTAGTCTGTAGTGAGAACTCGATCCTGGATTCATGGGGAGAATATGAGCCAATTTTTCTTCAGGTAAAAAATAATAATAAAGCGAGCAAATTATATTATAGAAAATTTACTTAAAAATATTATCAAAAATATATGCATTAAGTATTAAAAAATAAATCCTAGCAATAATATTAAGTAGAATTATGTATTAAAAGAAAGATGTTTTTTTTAATATTAAATTTTATTCTTTATAAAATTATTATATAAATATATTTTCTATAATTTGATGTCATTTAAATAATAATAAATTAGTATTCAGATTTGTATTCACAATTTAACAATTCAGGAATTAATGTACAATTAAAAATTCATCTCAAATGAAAATTTTCACAACTTTAAAAAAAAAGAAACTATTTGTTCTTAATTTTTTATATATTTTTTATGAAGCATTAATTTTTTATTTTTAACAATTATATTAATATTACTTGATATTTAAGTAATTGAATTGCTGTACAAATTATTTTTTAAAGTATATAAAATAATAAGATATATAATTTATTTTATATTTTGATTCTACCTAACGTTGGGAAGAATACACTAACAACAATCCTTTTAGTTTTACTGCTGTAAAGACTTATTCATCAACCTTCTTTTAACCTCTACATGACATTTTCTAAAAGCAAAGAATGGATAATATATAATAACTTAACCAATTTTATAAATAATTTATTTTTGTTATGAATAAAATTTAAAAAATATTTAATTGACTAGTATTATACAGCATGAAATAAATAAAAATAAAAGGAAAAAAAGATGAATACTTCGATCTAGCAAATCAAGTTAATGTCAGAGGGATGACAATAGGCTAAATACAACTTATAAAAGGAAATTACAAGTACTTTAGCCCAAAAAAAAAAGAAAGAAATAACATGTTAGTAAAAAAATGCTTTTGTTAGAAAAAATGCTTGAAAGCCCCCACCCAGCCCTATAATACCAATAATGTGACGGAAGCCCAGCCCAGAATCAGTGTGCCACGAGCCCAACGAAGTGAGGAACCTTCGTCTTCGCTTACTCTGCCTCTTGCTTTCTGCCACTCTGCCCCTCTCCGGTCTCCATCTCGATTCTGCTTCAGTTTTTACTATATGGCTGTACACATACAAAGCATGATGCCAGCGGATTTCTTTTAGGCTTTCAAAAATGGGTTTGAGAAATTTCGAGCTTGGGTGCTCTCGTGATATGATATTGGAAAGTATGATTGGATTCTACAGATTTTACAGCGCAAAATCGAAAATGGTGGATTTGAAGAAGTTAAGACCAATGATTCTGAAGAGAATTGAAGAGCGGGCGAAGAAGTATCCAGTCATGGCAATGGTTCCTGTTGCTCGTCAGGTCCTCGAAGCCCGATGTGTCCTCTACCAGGGCGTCTCCACCCTTCTTCAGCGCTTTCCCGTAATGTCATGCAGGTGATTTCATTCTTTCCCTTTTGAGTTTTCCATGTGCTTGTACTATATTCTTTGTCCATTGGTAATATGTAATTGATATTTTCGTCGAGTTGCAATATGAACATTTATAATAAGAGCTTGAGAACATATGGAATCCTCAAAATTTTCGTGTTCTGGCAGAGCTATGATAAAAATCTTCCTTTTGGGTCTGTAAACGCATGAAGTTAAGCACTTGAACCAATTAATTTTTTGTATTTTCAGCAATGAAGTTCACGCAGTCAGATTGAATATGTGGTAATACTGAAGAATTACTTCTTCAAGATTTATCATTGTGGTTGAACGTGATGATCTTTGAGCAGAAACAAATATTTAACGAATTCTCCATTACATGATGGTTTTGGAGGTCTGCTGTGTCGCAGGAAGGTAGGCTTATTATTTGGGAAAAATGTAAAAATAACAAACTTAAATTTTAAGTAACATACTAGCATTTCTTTAAACAAAACATTGGTCCATAGAGTTTAACTTGTTTCTAGAACTTTATCATTTGCATAAGTATAAAGCATTATTTAGCCAACATGTACTTTAAAATCCAAATAGCTAGCCACTTTATGCTTTGATAAGGAAATCGAATATAAAGAAAGAAACAGCTGCTCATGGGTAAAATGAGTTACTATATCAAAAAAGCTCATGGTAATATTAGATTTTGGGATGAAAATGACAAGAAACCAGAGAATTCTTATACTCAATGTAGTTGTAATTTAACTCTACTACTCCGTTATTTAGAAGCTTTACCTCCCCAATATGTCTGCATAGAAACTTGGATGACACTTCTTTGAACATCATCTGGTCTACATCAGAGAAAACCAAGGGGTTGGGTTTCTGTGACACTGCCTTGATGTGAATATCACCTTCATCAACCTTATTATCCGCAACCACTTTCTCGTCCTCTTGTTCTTCCTCCAATAAATCTGGTTTTAGCTCAGTAGATCCAACTGTTTCTGGCTTATTAACTTAACCCTTCTGTGTGAGTGTATTTTAAACTTTGTTTTCTTACGATGACAAAGCCTTTCTCCTGGAGACCTTGTTTTTTATTTGTAGCACTTCCGCATATTCATCACTGGCAACTTCTTCTACATGCTAATACAACTCAGGTCAAGGCAGCTTGATTGCATCAAGCATTTTTGGCTTCCCTCATTTCTTCACTAAAGCTTGTATTTTGTTCCAACTAGGCTTCACAGCATCATGCCCGATTTGTGCTCTCAGTGCCAGCTAATATCAAATCCAACTTTGAGTCTTCCATCTCTTTGTTTTTTGTTGGATTCACAACAAACCAATCATCAATAAGACCAATTTGGATTCCAGCAACAGTTTCTGAATGTGGAACATCTGAGAGGGCTACTGCAATTCCTGCTGCAGTAGTAGCCAGAGAATCTGAAGGGTGCACACATACCATCATAACTTTATGCCCAAGACATATTTCCTATTGATAATATCTTATTTCATTCAGAGCTATTCAGACGGGCATAAAGGATTTATATTTCAAACATTTATAAGTCACACATGAGAAGACAATATTGTAAGAAGTTTAAAGGATCATAATTAGCTGTAAAGTTTTGACTTTTAAACCTTAACTGCAGGGTGAGAATAAGAACAATGCTGTCACTTGATGCAGTACATCTTCTGGAACTTCGCTTATGTTCCTTTTCTCCCGCATATATCATATTTCATGTGTCAAAGGTTGAAGAGCATCTTAAACCTATAACTAGGCTGTTGTAGATTGCTGAGTTGGGGGGGAGGGGGTGGTGAGTGTTGGGAAGAAAAGAAAATACGGTGGCTGTCCTGTTAAGAGTTCAGTTGGGCCCATATAGTATTGGAAGTTTGGAGAGGTAAACAGATTAACTTTTCCAAACTCGTAAAAATAGAACTTCTAATGTAGCATAAATTCCCCTGTTGCTTCTATAAGGTTTTCATTTGCTTTTGTATATTACATGTTCTTAGTTAGGGATAAAATATATTTGTTATTTCTTACTGGAATATCATTCATGCCACTATTAGTCTTTTCTTAATAAGATCTAGTAGACAAACTAGGTCTAGCCAAAACGGTTAGATCTGTTTTTGCTTCTCAACCTCATCTTTAGAAGAAGTTAAAACTTTTTACTTATTTATTTTTTATTCTGGGTTAAAGAAGGGTATGTTTTGATGGATGTTTCTAGATCTTTCTCTCACTATGCAGGTACTGTCCTGAAGTATATGTTGGAGATATTGGTCATCTCATTCGAACTTGTGGTGGTTACAGCCATCTCCGGAACGTACATACTCATGAGTGGACTAAGGGGACCTTGCCTGACATACTACTCCCTGTAGAAACATATCATTTGCATAATATGTTTCAGAAAGAAATTAAACATAATGAAAGATTTGATTATGATCGTATTCCAGCAGTTCTTGAGTTATGCATACAGGCAGGGGTTCACCCAGGTGATCAAATTCTATACTCAAGCAGTGCCGGTGTGAATGGCGGTGATGATGCTGTTGCCAAGACACAGTTTCTATCAGATCATGATATGAGGTTGATAGGCGTTCAAACTCTAAAGGCATGGGAGATACTTAGATCTGGAGTAGAGAAACTGTTGTTGGTTTATCCTGCAAAAGTCTGCAAACACTGTTCAGAGGTTCATGTGGGGCCATCTGGGCACAAGGCTCGTCTTTGTGGGATATTTAAGTATCAAAGTTGGCGTGGAGCTCACTTCTGGAGGAAGGCAGATGTTGATGATTTGGTCCCTCCAAAGATTGTTTGGTACCGAAGTCCTCAAGATCCTCCAGTACTTAAAGATGAAGGTCGGAACTATTATGGTCATGCTCCAGCTGTGGTGGATCTGTGCACAAAAGCTGGTGCAATTCCACCATCAAAATACCATTGTTTGATGAAAGTAGAGGGATTATCAGCTCCTGTTTAATCCAAGCTGGCCTTTTCCCATGCTTGCATTCTTTTTGAAGTTGGACGTTGGGGCCTAAATTTGGTTCTTGCAAATTGGTGGAGTTATTCATTTTCTACTTTGGGTCAGAACCTGGTCAACTGGACATGAAAAAGGGTGATTCTGGTATGTTGCAATTGTGTGTACCTTGAGAATAGAAATTTGAGTTCAGAAATGCATGTTATGCACTTGTCATTAATGTGCAGTATAAGTTGAACCTCGGTTGTATATACAGTATCCTACATCTAGTAATCGAATATGTTCACCTGTCTTATTGTAGTGATGACTGGAAATTCATACGCGTATACATGAAAAGATAGATGCATGATCAACATATCAGTGATTAGAAATCAATTGTTTCTTGCTTTTCCAGCCTAACATCAAGAATGACAAATGTACCTACTGATTAGATACTCTAGTTTGATGAACTGATAGGCAAATGGAAGTCTTTGCTTTTACTGTGTATTCAAAACTCAGATTCTCTGGTTGCTGCAATAAGTGCTTTCTTGGATTATGATACTTGCAAATTTGCCCATCCAATCTCATATAGTTATAGAACTAATAATATTTTGTCTCACATAGAGATTTGCATGGTGGGGTGCGTTGAAGACTTGAAGTATGAGAGCGGCAAAAGAAAATTTTAGGGCTACCAAGAACATCAAAAAAATTTCGCTAGCTGAGATTGTACTGGAAGTACTTGTTCAGCACTACAAAAATACTACTAAAGCATTGTGGGGATAATACTTCTTTCATCCTAAGCATCACAAAAGAAGGAAAAAGAAAAAGAAAGACGTTTCACTTGTTAGCTTGTGAAAGCTGTTTTAGAAAAAGGAAATTTGATGAGAGTTCAACAATTCAGTTTCATAGGTCTGTGAAATACTTTAAAGTCATAGGGTGTTTCTGATGCTAATGCATTATATCTTAGCATTGTATACTGGAATTGAGTTCACCTCTGATCAAATGAACTTCATGAACTTCAAGTTTGAAAAATTGCTGTGTATAGGAGAAGATGCTTCATTTGCATACTGAGGACTATAGTGATGTTGGAAAGAAAAAGATTCATAAACATTAAGATTATATTTATATTTTGCTGCTACATGCCTCTGTGGCCTGTGTTTCAGGCGTCCATCTTCGAGGGCCTGTGCTTGCGTTGTTTTACAAGGATGTTTTTACATTTATTGGAATGTGCAACGAGATGGAGCGTGGTTACTCTGCAGAAGCTGTTCAGCAAGAGTTCTGTTTAAAGTTCTCCACAATGTTCTACAAAGATGGTCTTTCTTTTGAGCTTTCTTCACACCCTTCGTATAACGGGGTGTGCAAGTAGGTTTTCTATTTGGTTTTGTAAATTTTTTTAAAAATGAATTAAATCAGAATTTTTATAAAATTAAATTGAACCAAACTAAAATAAATTAATTTAGTTCGATTGTAAACTAAATTTGAAAAAGAAACAATAAGAATGCATTACAGTTGGTGATGTAAAATTTTATAAAAGAACACATTGTCTAAATATGTTATTCTTAAATATCTTATTTTTCTAATGTATTCAAATATTATATTTTTTAAAATTTTAATTTTTCAATTTGATTTTTCTAATGCATTCATATAAATTAAAATATTTCAGTTTGAAGAAAATTTAGTTTTAAGATAAATTAGGTTTGATTTGATTTTTTAAAAAAATAAAAAAACTTGAATTTTATTCAAATAGCGAAACCAAATTTTTTTTTTCCAAATCCAACCGATTAACACCTCTAGCGTCTGCCTCATTTTATTTGCTTTGCTTGTGAGACTTCGTCTCTTGTAATCTAGCCTGCCATATTAATGCAACAATTATTCTCATGACAGGGGGGAGGAAAAAAGAACTTGACAACTGTATTGCGCTCAAGTAGCTATTCAAATTATATGTCTGTCGATGTGCATATTCTTTAGCTCAAAGATTCGGAGATTTCATATATTGTTGAGAAAATGTTGTCCTAAAATTGAAAATTGAAAGCAGGCCTCGCCCTGTACCATTCATTCCATTTGTCACCTTTTATCGTCCATCCTTCTTGCAGATTAGCTTTCTCTTTTTTATGCAAGTTAACATGTAGGCGGAAAAAAAAAATTCCAGTTGCAAATTTATAAGCGATCGGGTATTAGAAAATTGTAATACCAGAGAGTTGCTTTTTAATCCTTCCACATTTTACGGAAAGCAGTTGACTAATTCTAATGGGCCTAAGATTCATGACTCCCAAATGACTTATTGGTGTACATATAACGATCCCATCCTGTAGGCTTGCTTCAAACTGACAATGCTCTCTAATATGAACACCATTCATATTAGCATACGTTTCGCTCTCCTCGTAGAGATAAACATTAAAGAAACATCGGCAGGAAAACAAATGAAATGGGATTTGAATACGGAAAGCTCGTATCATCTTGAAGATGAGAGTGGCAATAGAAATATTGACTGGAAGATTATTCTATAATAATGTGGAAGATGATGCTACAGTTGCAGACTTAAAGAAGGAGATTGGAGAACAGGAAAAGCTTCCTTCCGATGGACTCATTTTGGTGTTTCATGGCAATGGAAGTTTCGTAATGACCGAGAATGAACTCTCCCTCCTAGACTATGGCGTCTGCGATGGCTCCCTCGTCTACCTCTTCATTAACCCCACTGAGAATGGCTCCTCCCATTTTCTTTTCGCCTCTCAAGCTTCCGCCTCGCCCCTGGTCGGCCAACAAAGTGGTTGAACCGAAATATATGCCTTCTAAAGTTGGCATCTTCATTTTACAGCAATTTCTTCCTCTACCCTCTTTGTTTAATTCAAAAGCAGGGTTCTTTTCAGCTTTTGAGATATATAGATGAACTTCTGGAAATTTTAGATTAGAACGAAACCAGTAAATTGGGAATTGTTGCATTCTATTCTGGGGTTTTCTCAATAGTCATCGTGTTCTGATTTTCTGTCACCAATCAGAAGGTATTCCTTTCATTAAATTTCAGAAGCTGAAATCTTCTACTTTTAATTCAGAGCAACCATGCAATTTCATCCCTGCTTATAGGAATGTCCTAACCAAATTTGACCATGAACATGCAATCATAACCTTAACAGTCTAAACCAGCTGAACAACTTGAACAATCTTTACTGGTATCGCTTTCCTCTCTTACAATCATGAAATTTCAAACGTTCTTCAAACTTAAATGGGTAATCAATTTTTTTTTTTTCCTTCTTGACAAGTTTGAACTGAATTTGGATTTTCATCACGGCAAATACTCTATCTTGAATAGCATTTGGTGCATGAATGTGGCTGCTTACAGTAGGATATAGACTGGATAAAACCACTTAACTGGGACATCCAAGAGAACTCGCTGCTTACTAGAGATCAAGAGATTAAAGATCAAGAACCCAGTTATCACGGAACGAATCAATGTCCACTGCCTGCAGATTAGCTTAGTTTTCCACTGCCTGCACATTTACTTTTATTGCTGTCCACAGAAGAAGCATCACGAATCTAAAACACTCTTAAGACTAACCTGCTTCTGCCTCGTGTAAATGATAAGAAAATCAACTTTCCTAATGGTCATTCAGTCTTGGAGCAATAGTAGGCTAGGGGACTAGTTCACAACCACAACAGGAAAATCTAGAATAGCATCTGGTGGACACTCAGAAAAGGCAGGGATAAATATCATGCATCTGGTCAGATATCAGCAAGGCATAAAAGAGGATCACCTAGAATAAACAAAGCAAATACAAGAGTAGGCTGTAGAATTTGGGAGAAGTCCATCAAGTATGCAATTAAAACTGGTAACTAAGAATTCAGGCAGGGAGAAAGCATCTTAGCAAAGAAAAAAGACACCAAAGAAATAATGAAGAAGAGTTGAACTAAAGATCAGTAATGCACTACTGATAGAAGGTTGCCGCAAGTACAATAGGACCTGTATGACAAAAGTACAAACAAGAAACAGAAAATTCCTGTATCCTCATGAAGTAGCATGGTTTTCCACAGATACTACTACTCAGAACCAACTGGGAATGGATCTAGAGCATCCTGCTTGCCATCAACATAGAACTCAACCACTGCTCTCATTCTTGAGAGTTTATCTGGGTGGTAATTTACGTGAACAATGACTGGCTTGAGTTTCTTTAGTGTGGGATCATTCCTCACAGTCTTGAAAAGAACCTTGCTATTCATGAAAAGATAGAAATCCAATGTTTTTTTTGAAGCATGAAGCCCAACATAGCCTGGATGGGAAGGAAAGAAGAGTTCTTCATTGAATACTGCCTGATCCCATGAATTTGATTCCCGTGAAAGCCTATCAGCGACCCTATCCAAAAGCTCAATTGAAGGAATGGTAGGCCTAATATAGAAAAAACCAGAATTATAAACCCAAATTCTCATTGTATGAGCATAACGTGCCCAACCCATAGCAGGTTCATCAAAAACATCATTATATCCGTAAGCTGTCATATTATCATGACCATCTGTCATGGACTCCACATCTGAATCTCTGTGCAGATAATCAAATGGATTCTGAAGGTACACTATATCAACATCTGAAAGAAGAACACTGTAGCCCAGTTGCAGAAACTCTCTCAAGATTCTGAACTTCAAACCTGACACTTTATGATTACCTCCCGTTTTTCCAATTGAATCAACAACTTCATCAGGGTCTCTCTTGTACACTGGAACCTCATTTGATTTACAGAAGTCCAGAACAGCATCATCAAGGGCAACCACCAGAAAATTTGGTATACCCACCCTTTTAATGTTGGTGAACCATACCTCCAGCATGCTTCTTACATTTGAATTCGCAAGTGCAACTATAACTTCTTTCCTAACAGCAACCTCTTCCAAGATCTTTGCCAGTCTTGGATTCACTGATTCATCTGGAACAACAGTGGGGTTAGTTCTCAATCCCTTGACAGTACCAAAAGGTCCAGCTTTGTGTGGTTCGCCCAATGCCATGAACTGCTCCTCAGCATGACCTTTTCCTTGCTCGGCCAGCTGTAGCTTTTCGTTCAGCTCCCTCACTTGCTTCTTCAGCTCAGCATTTTTCTCTGACAAGTGCCTGATGTCTGATTTTAACATGTCTATCCGTTCCGTGGATACACATGATGAGGAATCAACCTAAGATGCAAAGCAACGAAAACTAAGCGCATAGTGTGTGGTCCGGAGTGCATCAAATCAAGTTTATAAAGTTCAAACAAATCAAGGATTCAACAGCAGAAGTCCTCCTATTATGGCAAATTTGGATTACAATTTTCCATATAATGTGCTATTTGTGATGCTAGTTGATATCCTAATGAACATAAACATAATAGAAATTCATAGTTTGACCACATCCGAAGCACAATTAACTCAAGTCATTATGGTTTATCCTGCGACCAGTGAAAACCATTCTCAGCTTACCAGATGAAGCACAGAAAAAAAAAAAAAGGAACTTTTGAAGCTCCAATTAGTTGCTTCAGACCATGATGCATCTCCAACAATTTAAATCCAATTGCATGCATTTTAGGACCTCAGTTTCACGATTCCTCGCCGCAGAAGCTAATCAGAATCAGAAATGTTCAATTTGGTCTAGAATTTTACAAAAAAGAAACAAGAAAAACAATTCATTTTGCAACATTTAGGTACCTGAAGAACTGATTTCTGGAAAGGGCGACCTTTGGTGCGCGGAACAGGGGAGAAGAATCCTTGGGGAAACAAGAGAGCGAAGACACAACCCAGAAGAACACCGATGGCAATTGCGATGGCGATTCTCGATCCTCGAAACGGTTGACCGTTCTTGTCTTTACGACCTGCCATTTCAAGAATTTCTCATCAAAGCACCAGACACAGATTCTTCACACAACTTTCCATATAGCATACAGTATAGAGCACTCCAAGTATATGAATAAATATTTAGAGGAAAACAATTATTATAATGTTGTTTTTCTCCTATTGGATCTCTTTCTTTTATGCGGGGTTTTGACTTTTGAGTTTGGTGTTGAGAAACCATCACTGGGGACAAAAGTAGGAGTATGCATATTTTTTGGTGTTATCTGATTTTAGTTTTAAAATTAAATTTAAAATTTTAATTATTAAATTTATAATTTTTTTATAAATATTTTAATTTTTATAAAATTTAAAATAAAAATCTTAAAATCAAACCCTATTCAATCACACTTTTTAATTTAAATTAAATTAATTTAACTTGTTTGTAAGGAAAAAAAGGAAAATTGTCGTGTAATAAAATTTTGGAAAGTACTGTTAGGAGTATTAGCATTGATTTTATACTCAAATTTTTAATTCATTCTAATTGTCAAATGAGTAAATAAGATAATACGGATGTGATTAAATAGGGTTTAATTTTGAAATTTTTATCCTGAATTTTATAAAAGTTAAATTAGTTATAAGAGGAGATGTAGATCTCACACTTAAAATTTTAAATTTGATTTTCAAATAAAACTCTATTCAAGTTGACTCTAACTCAATTGATAAATCACTTCTTATTAAATGCAGAGATCTTCCCCTATTTCCTCGTCTGTTCTAAGGATCACAACTACTATAGAAGAAACGGCAAATTGAGATGCAAATGCTGAGAAATATTTTGGGTTTAATTCTTGCTCATAGTTGTAGTACGGAACAATTACTGCTTGAATTGCATTTAGGGATATAAGGTTCAAATTTAACGTGCCCTCTCTCCAGTATCGAAAAAACAAAGGACAAAAAAAAAAGAAAAAAAAAGTCTAGGACAGCAGAGTGGGTTGACTAATTCCTTGAGTTTGATCCATGCCAGCCCAGAAGAAGTATGCAGCCAGCTCTTACCTACTTCAGTTGAGTGATATCACGTAACACCTCCCTTTTATATACTTGATTTAGGGATTTGATAGCCCATTCATCTGGTGAACTACTCACAAAACTATAAAAAAAAAAATCAATATTGAAGACTCACGAGGCAAGGGATAGTTGCGGGATATTACAAGGAGGGTGGTGCTTCAGTATCCATATTTCATGCGCATGATGTAACTGAGATTTTTTAGCCAAATTCTAATCAATAACCACGAATATGCAACTGGCCAGAATTTGGGATTTGGAGCTTGTAAGTTGTAAGCACCATCTGACATTTGTACTTCCACATTAGGTAAGTCGCCTCGCTAACAACAGATTGGCAAGAGAGGACTGTATTAAAGCTTAGAACTAAAACGGTCTACAGAATGAAATCACAAGATTTCCAACATTTAACCTTACAAGAGGCCCATTTCTCTGTCAATCAGCTTCCAATGCCTCAGGTTAAGCCGTGCAATTGACCACAGGTCTCGTTGGCTGTCTCAATATGCACGGTTTTAGCATGGTTGATTGATCACAGAGAGAGGGGCAAAGAGGAAGAAAAAGAAGAGACAGGCGAAGAGATTACCACCCACATTTCTATATGTACATGTGTCCTACATTGCCTATCAACATGATCACAAGCCCATCACATCACTTGATTTACCTTCCTCCCTTCCCTCACTAGTCTTTTGTACATCCTTGTCCTTGCTTGGAAGAAAATACATTTCTTTTCCTACATAACCTTCCAGTTCTAACCACAAGTGCTAAAGAATGTCAAAATTATTATGTACAGAACAAAAGTGAATCATCAACATTAGCATTTTGAGGATAAGCTAAACGAGTTTTGCTAAACCATTCACCACATCATAGCTGAAGCATTCCAAGTGACCTCAAAGATTGCCGAGATCTACAATTACTGAAGAAAAGGTGCAAACAGCCTCTTAACTAGATCCTTTTCCTGGTGTCTTTTCCTGCACATACACCAATACCTTTATCAGATATATTTTCCCATAATATACAAACAGACTAAATGATACATCTCATGCTGCTAATAAGCCGAGTTCCTGTGGCATATTTAGTGGTATTTTGATATAAGCAAGAGCAAAAATGAAAAGTAGATTCATGAACACTACTAATTCCTCCATATTCACAAGGTGGCTGTCAACTGTCGGTTACACGAAGATAAGATCAATGCCAGAAGTGGTCAGAAAAACAGTGACCATGACAAGGAAAAGATGCACACCGTAATGCCATTTCCACAACTAGGCATGGCAAGAAAGAAACAGAGGCACCTGATGTAACCTGATAGAAATTCATACTAAATGACAAAAGAGGACCCGCATAGAACCTAATAGTATTATATTAACACACCAGGGGGAGAGGGGAGTAAAGGAAGGAACAACAGAGAGACAAAGTGGGAGGTTCTTACATTATTGTCACTTGTAATATATGAAACAACTACAGTAATGTCATCGAGCTTCCCACCATAATAAGTATTATATTAACACACCAGGGGGAGAGGGGAGTAAAGGAAGGAACAACAGAGAGACAAAGTGGGAGGTTCTTACATTATTGTCACTTGTAATATATGAAACAACTACAGTAATGTCATCGAGCTTCCCACCATAATAACGAATGCCAGCATATTGGGCAGCAGAGGAGAAAGGTGTCTGCCTGTTTTTATCTTGTGCTCGTTGCCTTGCCAATGCTGCTATCTTCTGAGCTGTCACCTCAGGCCCTAATCCAGCTCTAACAGAATGAACCACCACTGCTGTAATATCATTGTTATACAAATTGTCAAAAAGTCCATCAGTACCGGCAACTATGATGTCTCCTGGAGCAACGGGGATTGTGAAGATCTGAAGGAAAAAAGAGGCCGTTAAAACCACATGACATGGTTAATCAACAAAAGTCAGATGCATTTGCAGAATGAACTATTAATATTATTTCCTTTACAAATCAGATATCAGATCATCAGCCAACCAAGCTAGGAACTACAAGACCAACACATTCCAATAAACACAACAAGTAAAGCATCTCTGCAAAGAGATGGTTTTGGATGTTGCTCCGTCTCAAATGATCAGACTAGTTCATTATGTTTTTTTTTAATTTGAAGCCATGCATGTTTAACCAACTTCCACAACAAAAGCAAAAGGCCAAGATACAACACACATATAAGATGCAGCACAGGATAAAGCAAACCACAACCCTAAGACCAATAGTTTACATCCATAATTCACAAACCTTTTTCTGTTCTTTCTTTTTCTTTTTCTTTTTCTTTTTCTCCTGAGAATGGTGAAGTTGAGGCTCAAATTGACCACAGAATCCATAATTCTGTTGCCTAGATAACTAACACAGGATACATAAAGACAAAGCACCATAAGACAACTTTGGTAAACCTAAAAGAACCACTATCCTCATTATACTAGATCACTCTGGATGATTGTCCTCAAGGATACAGATTTACTGACTAAAACTATTCCTGCTCAGTGATATACCTAATCAAATAGAAGCCTATACAACAGGTGTATACAAAACTAGTTAGATAAGTTCACCTGTCCTGAGCTAGGCAAATCACCAGCATTACCACTCTCCAGTTGATATGTGAAGTTGAAATCATGCTGCTGAGCAGGAGACCTGAAAATTGTACATCCATCCCTAACCACCAAAAATCCACTATCACCTAGATTGATGGCATGCAGGCCCTGCACACAGATATTATAAGCACTCACAGCTCAGGCCTTGCAATGAAGATGTGATAATCTTGTAATCTTGATAAACACAATCTTGAGCAGTATAACTAGATTAAGTTAAACCAGAATAAGCGAAACCTTCAGCATTGCCAAGACAAAGTCTCAAAGATCAGATTTTTCTGTTAATTGCTTAGAGATACCTAGAAAATGGGTGAGACTATGCTAGCATTGAATACCTGATCAGTAAGTGCAACTATACAAGCAGTTGAAGACCCTCTGGCTTTTGTGCTTCTGTAAGCTTTCTCTAGGACCCTTGCAGGGTCAACAGAACCTTTTGCTTCCTCTTGTATTGCTGATACTGAATTAGACATAAGTTCACGTGCATACTGCCCTGCATCAACACCAAAATCTGCCCATCCACCAACACCATCCGCCACACCAATTGCTTGCTTATCTGAACAAATAAAATGGGCATCTTCTCCTCCAGTTTCTTCTTTGTCAGGATGAGGCATGTAACAAGATCCAGAATTAAGTTTGAGGGTTCTGCCAGATGGGATCTTCCTGTGATAAAACACCAAAAAAAAATTATAAATGAACGGAAGCAAATACTTCTTGGAACATGGCAAAGTCTTTCATTCAAAAAGCTCCCTGCCACCTTCAATGAAGAGCTTGAATATTTTACATTGCAGTTCGTTCTGATCATTACCTCAGCGAACAAAACAACTATCATTTCACTGCTTACTTTCAGGTGCTATAATGACTAGCTAACTTAATGATGGAATAAAATGGGCATTTGACGAAAAGCTTGAGTATTTTACATTGCAGTTAGTTCTGATCATTATTTCAACCAACGAAAAAACTGTCATTCCTAACAAGCAGAATATATGAAGAATTTTTGTTAACTACTAAAACGAGATATCAACAAACTCATAAATAATGGCCTGGTCAGATTATACAGGAGCCTCAAAATTTTCTTTTTGTCCTCCCTCTAACCAACAGTCTTTTAGAGGACAGGTGATGCTGGTGGCTTAGGAAATAAATAGATGGAAAATCAATGAATATGCTTACTCGGTTGAAGAATCTGTAGAATGCGAAAGTTGTTCGTCGCGTACAGAGTTATCATAGGACACATAAGGTGCAGTGCCAGCGGACGAACAAGCCGGTGATGAGGTGTGGAAACCCTTCAGTCCAAATTCTGGGCATGAACCAAAACTTCCCCTTCTCTTCGCCACATTGTAAATGAAATAACCATAAACCAGGAAATTATTAGGCTGTTCTTTGTTTCTCAAACTCATGCTGGCATTCCTACAGTTTTCGGAACTTCTACTAGAGTAAGATTTAGAAGCACTGTTCCTCCAGAGAGCATGTTGGATTCCAATGGAAGTCAAACTACTCAAACAACAGTCTGTAGTGGACATTCTAGAACCATAAGCTGCCATAGGTGCCTTCTGTGAGTTCAAATGCAAAGAAATTTGAGTAGGCTCTGAAAGCAGGCGGTCAATGTGATACCCGCAAACCTGGAAGGAAGGCCCTGATACAGATGGAAGGGAGATAACACGAGAAAATGCACCAATAAATGAAAGATTCTTTCTCCGATTAGCTATGTACAAATTGGCTTCGGCTGTAGCAAGGGTGCCAGGCCTTACAAAACCATGTAAGTCGGTAATAGTTCCAGATGGTAGGTCAAACAACAATTTTGCCCAATTTATTGGACGCTCCACTAAACTTTGTATCCCACCTTCTGGCCCAGAAACTGATCTCTGGACTCCCTGCCGGAATACACCACCAAGTCTTGGAAATTTATTAGATGGCATCTTGGACAACCCAGAAAAGCAGATTTTCTTGCAGCCAGTTATTAGAGAAAATGTGACCACTAGCACAGGGTGCAAAAGATAATCTCATAACTCTTTGTACATTTATCTACAACAGGTAGTTCAGGACACCCCTCCTTTCCTCGATACAATGAACCACTGGAATCCACAAACCTTCCTGAAAAGTGCAACAGTAGAAACGGAATAATCAGCAGAGGTAGCATAGTCTATTTATGTTTCAGTCTCCCAAACTAATTTAAATAAGTATCAAGAATCCCCAGTTCTTAAAAGATTTACTCAATAAATAAAATCTATTAGATAAAACTAAGGTTCAGAAGAAATGAACCTTTATACATAAGTGAATAAACACAAACATCCTCTGGAGCTATACTGTTCACACCCTTCAGAAATATTAGGAAAGATGGTAAAATATAATAGATGATTAGAGCTATTCAACTCCGGTAATCTTATATCTTACAGGTATGATTTGAACCATGTAATGTACACATCGAAGCTGGTCTAACTCAATAACCACATCCAGTCATAAAACAATGACAGAAAACGCACAATCAAAAGGTAGTGAAAGCTTAGCTAAGATCCGTTGCTACATCAAAAGTAAGAAAAAAAATAGAAGTAAAAGATCATACCTTTATTGTGGAAAAACAACAACCCTAAGAAACCCAGTCGTGTTCCAATACATTAAACTCAAAAACTAACAACTTCATCAACAATCCACACAAAATAACCCCTTTGAGATTCAGACTAGAAAAGGCCCTTGTGATATATCTTCCAGGATCAGCTACCTCAGAGGTTATATGGCTCTCCCTTGTATCTGTCTTGACTCTTCGGTGGCTGTTTGGTTTGCCCAAAAGGCAAAACTCCAGAAAGTTTGGCGTGAGCTTTTTGGAGGTTGAGTTTAGCCAACAACACCAACACCACCAGAACGAACCCTAAAATGTCACCAAGAAAATTGGAAAATTTGAGTAATTGCTGGAACAATTATCTGGGGAAAGAGAGATAAAACTGCACTCATCGATGAATAGTTTTTTCCCCCTCTGAATATCTAACGATGAATAGTTGACGTCCATTAATGCCGATGGATAATGCCCCGCAGAAGTAGGGAATGTGCGGCTCATTTCTTTGAAAGACTAAAACACCCCCGTTTGGGGAGTGAATGTGACATTTGAGTTTGCAAGCGGAAAGATGGGGGTTGTTTCGTCCAGTCGTCAGTAACTTTCGGTCCACACAGATTTGACAGATGGACGACTTTGTCTTTGGTCCAATTTTGCTGGACTACGGAAGAGTACAAGAGAAAGCATTTCTGCTTTATGCCGCATGCAACAGTCCAAAATTGTTCCTGCACGTGCTGCAAACTTTATGGCGCATCCAACAGTGACTGTTATGCGTCACCCTCCTCGTTTTGCTCAGGTTCTGCATATACTTTTTACAGCACGTGCAGACCTGTCTTAGACTGTTGGATCTCTCTATACTTAATCCAACGGCCAGAGAACATCAGGAGCAAAAAAGAAAACTAAAAAAAAACTTAAAAATTTGATAAAATTCAAATTTGCCCGCCCCAATTTTTGACTGTACAGTAGCCATCCTATCAAACTGTAAAGCTACAAAAAAGTCAGCTATCAAACTCAAAAGAAAAGGAGAGGCTAAAGGAAGAAAAAGTAGTTTCCTTCTTCTTCATTTTTTAGCTCCACCTTCCCTTTCTCCTTCCGGCTTCTTTATTCTCTTTTCTGTCATTCTTCTTCTCTTTCGTGCTTTCTGCTCAAAATGGGACAAGATAAAAACACTAGCACTGAGTGAATGCTGTTGCTATATTTTTTTTATTTTTTTTTGAACCGATCGCATTTCGCCAAAATGTTTTCCTTTTTTTGCACTGCCTCCTTCGTTGCAGGCCTGCGTCCCTCCTCTGTCGCAGGCCTACGGCAAAATGAAGTGAGTTTTTTTTCAAAATACTTGGTTAGCATTGAAGGCCGCACACGAATATGCCGATGCTGAAAGAATGCAGGCAATGAATAGTTGTGTTGATATCGCGCTACCAGATCGAGCGAGAAAGGTTAGAAGAACGCCCCCATTTTCCCCTCCCAAAGAAAAAAAAGATGTGATGGAGAATGATCGGGTGACATAATGCGTGAACAATCATAACACTCGGATCGAACAAATGTTCACAACCTATGAGTCCATTGTGAACATTTGTTCATTATGGATCGAACGCTTGTTCTACCGCATTATTTAAAAATTTTTTACGATAAATGCAGTAAAAACTCTGGAAGAAATGAAGAAGATGGAGTTTACATCCTTGGAGAATACTCATGAATTCTACAATAGCACTACTCATTGCAAAGGATTCGATGATTCTGACCGCTGATCTGCTCATGCCGCATGTTCGGGACAAGAGGGACCAGCTTGAACAGGATATTTGAAACGTGTTAGCTCGATGCTCTCCTCTCCGGAAGAAATGTTACAACTCCGTCAGCAATGACTTCCACCTGTGTACAACCTATGTATCTTCTCCTTGATGTGTATCATCGAACAATTGTTCACTTGAACATGAATAACTAGTAATAATTGTTATGCAATATTTGCCTAACTCTTACTCCACCAACTGAGTGCGAAGAAACGCTTATTTCCCCGCAAAGCACCGTTAAATTGAGAGAGAATCTTAATCGGTCGCAGTAGTTTGGCTGAAGAGTCTTATGAAACAAAGTTAGCAAATGAAAGAAGGCGTAGCTACGAAGACAACATAGGACGCTTATAGCCCTCAACAATTTCAGACATAAACACTACAGACTTGCATCTAACATTGTGATGAATAATTGTGACGGGATAGAATATAGAAATTTGACAGACAAGAATATTGTTATTTTTGGAGAACACTTGTACACGAACAATTGTTCAGGGTGAATAGTGTTGAAAGAACAATTGTTCACCCATGTCCCTTTTGTAAGTTCATACTTGGTAAGTAATTATTGTTAGTTTATACTTGGCACGATATCAGCCTAATAATTGTACAAACACTAAGAATCTAGTACCGAACAATTGTTCGACTAAAATTTGTAAGACATGCAACTCATCGTTTTTTCCTGAATAAAGAATCTGGCCCTTGACTCTTCAACCTACGGCCTCTAGATACTGAACCTGTATTTGTTCAGTATAATATTTTTTAGGAAAAATAGAACAATTATTCATTACCAACACAACATAAAAGAGCAATTGTTCAAAACAACACTTGTCACAACTCAAGTATTCAACTAAGTAACTCCAAAGATATAATGGCACAACTGTTCACACTAAATTACTCACACTAAAGTATTTACCAGAATAATTGTTCACGATAAACAAATACTTGACAAATGTACTAGACTAACAACCTAACAATTGTTCGCTACTAACATAACCTTGACAAGTGACACAAACTAACAACAGACATGCGCAGTAGTAGAACAATTATTCACTACCAACACAACCTGAAGAACAATTGTTCAGCGCAATAGTTGTTACAATTCAAGCATTCAACCGAATAACTTCAAAGCACTCCAACAACACAATCGTTCATACTAAATTATTATATCGAAGTATATTACAGCAATTGTTCACGATAAATAAATACTTGACATATGTACAAAACTAATAACGAACAATTGTTCGTTATTAGTTTTGTACATATGTCAAGTATTTATTTATCGTGAACAATTGCACTGGTAAATACTTCAGTATGAGTAATTCGCGACCAACAGACAAAAATCAATTTAGCCTTCATTCTTCACTGGACAATTGTTGAAGCTCAAAATAAGAAAAAAAAATAAACCAAACAAATGTTCAAAGTTCAGAGAACAATTTTTTCACATATCAACAACATGTGCATGTTCCCTTCCGGCTATCTTCCAGTGTTCTTCTTGTCTTTTAGGTGAAATGCAGCAACCCCTTCAAGCAGGAATTCACGAACATGCCTCGCCTAATTATAGCTTGCGACAACATCTATATCCTTCACATATTTATCATATTGTGCCATGCTTATCTTCATTGAGTTCCTCTGAGCTAGCATTGTGCTATTGTAGAATTCATGGGCATCCTCCAAGGTTATAAATTCCATCTTCTTCATTTCTTCCAAATTTTCTGCACCATCATAAAAATCTTAAATATTCTGGTAGAACAAACGTTCAGTCTATAATGAACAAATGTTCACAATGGACTCATAGGTTGTGAACATTTGTTCAGTCCAGTATTAACAGTTGTTCACCATTATGTCACCAATCATTCTCCAGCACATCTTTCTTTCTTTGGGAGGGGAAAAGGGGGGCGTTCTTCTAACCTTTCTCCTCAGTACCGGTAGCCGCAGTATCAACACAACTATTCATTGCCTGCATTCTTTCAGCATCGGTATATTCGTGTGCGGCCTTCAATGCAACACTAAGTATTTTGAAAAAAAAACTCACTTCATTTTTGCCGCAGCTCCCGTGATGGAGGAGGGACGCAGCTCCGCAACGAGCGAGGCAAAGTAAAAAAAGAAAACATTTTGAGCGTAAATGCAAATACAGGGCAAAAAAATAAAAAAAATATAGCAACAACATTACCTCACCTTGGTGTTTTTGTATCGCCCATTTTGAGCAGAAAGCACGAAGTGAGAAGAAGAATGACATAAAAAGAGAACAAGGAAGCTCTAAGGAGAAAGGGAATGTGGAGCTAAAAAATGAAGAAGAAGGAAACTACTTTTTCTTCCTTTGGCCTCTTCTTTTCTTTTGAGTTTGATAGCTAACTTTTTTGCAGCTTTACAGTTTGATAGGATGACTACTGTACGGTCAAGAATTGGGGCGGGCAAATTTGAATTTTGTCAAATTTTTAAGTTTTTTTTTTGTTTCCTTCTTTGCCCCTGGTGTTCCCTGGCGTTGAATCAAGTGCAGAGAGATCCAACGGCCTAAGGCAGGTCCTGCACGTGCTGAATCAAGTGCAGAGAGATCCAACGGCCTAAGGCAGGTCCTGCACGTGCTGCAAAAAGCAGGTGCAGGACCTGAGCCAAACGCCCACCCTCCGGGATAACAGTTACATTTGACTATTTTATTGGAGATTTCAATGTTTCCTTTGGCTTCCAGAAAAAGATGGATTCCTTCTCTTTTACCCAACAAAATATTTTTTTAAAAAAAAGATTCCCTCTCTTTTCAAAGGTTTTCAATTTAGGTTCTATTTTTATTTTTATAAATTTTTTATTTTTATAATTTTAAAAATAAATAAAATTCAAATCTAAATACATATTTTTTTGACAAATAAAAATTATTTATTAATATTAAAATAACAAGAATTAGCAAAATAATTTTTAAATTTCTTTTCCAATACATTAAGGAATAAAGTTGAGAAAATAGGACAATCTAAATATATTATTTCTGAAAGAGTAAAATTTGAGTATACCAATTACATAGATTAAATGAATTTGAATTTAAAGTTTTTAATTTTGTGTTTCACAAAATAAATTATTTGTGAAAATAAATATAAAAATCAAGATTAAAAAACTACACCAAACGCTCTCAAACATTTTATTCCGAATCCTAAATCTTTTTTGTACAATTTATAAAAATATTATTTTTATCAAATTTAAAATAAAAAATTTAAACAAGAACTTAAAATTTGACTATTTTATCCTTCTTCACCATTGATCCAATAAAAAGTCATATTTATAAGAATGAGACGGAAACAAAGAAAAAAAAAAAGAACGGGAGCAAACCGGTCCTTTGTTGTACAGCAGCCTTTAACCCGAAACTTCCCCAAAAGAATGGGAGCACGATATTGAGGCTGCAAAGTGATAAGTGGAACAGGAGCATGAGCACAAGATGGTGATACCTCAAGATAAAAATGTCTGAAAATCATTAGCCAAGACAATTTTTACTTCAACCGTGGCGAGATTTTACCCTACACATAGTCGAGGGCATAAACCGAAGGGAAAATATGAAGCCAGAAACCGCAGTCGATTGAATTCACTTGCATCATTGGCGCCCGTCACGATGTACAGCAGCTAGAGCCACACAGAACTGTGGGTTGACTGGAATATCTGGCTTTCCCAATTTGATATGCTTTAATGTTTACCTTATCTGTTGGAATACTGGTGGATAGAGTCGAATTTCTTTAATAATCATGCAAGGGCGGCCCCGCCCTTAACAAATTTTAAAAATTTTAATTATTTATACTTAATTAAGGAATTTATTCCTTTAAAAATATACTTTGCCTTCCCCCTCCCAAATTTTTTATATAGTTTCTTAATTACCCTTATAAAAAATTTTAAGAGTTTATATTTTTTTCTAAATTTATTTTAAAATTTCTAAGTTTAATTATCAAAAAATTAAACAATTTAGTTCCTCTTATTTTCATATTTGAACACTAGAGGGCCTTTAAGGATCTCAATTTTTTAATATGTTAAGTTCTTCTTATTTTTACGTTTACATATTAAATTACCTCTTGATTTTTTTTAAAACTTAGTAAGTCCCTATTATCTTTACTTTGGGACACTTCAAAAACTCTCATTTCTTTTTTAACTTCTTAAATTTCTATAGTTAGTTTTCCAAAAGAATTCAATAAGCAACTCGTAAAAGTTATAACAACGTAAGAAGTTTTTTAAAAAGAGGTGTTTTGAGTATCCAAATGTGAAAATAATTAGGACATAATAATTTTAAAAGTTAAGAGGTCCTCTAATGTCTAAATATAAAAATAAGAGAGACTCAGCACGTTAAAAAAATGAGAAATCCTTTATTGTCTAAACATAAAAATAGAGAGAGATTTAGTAAGTTAAAAAAAATCAAAAGATCCTTCAATATCCAAACATAAGAACAAACAAGAACTAAATTATCTAATTTTCCTTTAATTATCTTATCTTCTTTATTCTTATTTTTTTGAAATATTTTTTGAAACTTATTTAACATTGTCCTTGTTTAAAGTTACATATTCGTTGATGAACTCTTTGCTCCTATTTCTGGGCTCCTATATGTGTCTCTTTAATTTTGATTGAAGTTGATTTCACTCTAATATTTTCAAGATGTTGGCAAGATTGCTATTCTTCCATAGAATAGTAGGATTAGAGTGACATTAACTATAATAAATCTCAGAAGAGAGATATTTTTCTGAGAAAGTAAAAATATAATTTTAGAAAAGTCATCCATACAATATATAAATTAGTTCTTAATGTACATGGTAAGATTATGTGTGTTAGATAAATTTGAGATAAAGTAGACTACTTATTTAAAGCTCATGTTTTGTAAAGTATAAATATTTTTATATTTTTACTCTTTTAATACGCATTCACATATATCCCGTTCTAAGTCTCCCAAAAAAACAAAAATAATTAGTCTCACTCTCATAAGCTATATAGTCTAAATTGATTAGCAATAGATTTAAACTCCCATGGCCGAAGTCCTCCATCCGCACCTGGTATCATGGTCACCTTTCTCAAAGAGTTAAGAAAACATGACAAACTCAGCAAACGTATCTACTTCAGTGGCACTGAAGATTTGGGTAGAGCAGACTGCTAGAAGCTTATGTAGATAATTACTCTGCAATACCCCATCCCCTCCTCCCCGTGATCATCTAACACAGACCAATATTCTTTATCAAAAGAAAGAACAACATTAGGGAATAAAGTAGATAGCAACCAATAGACAGAAGTACCCATAGCTTGTCAAAATTCTGGTTCTCTAAATACTAGAAGATAAAGAGTTTCTAGTTTCTACTTCCTGAGCATCACAAGTTTGGACAGAAGAGAAATAATAGCATGTAAAGCCAGGCCTTTCCCCTTGTTTGACAAAAATCGATTCCCACTTCATAACAGTGCCATAAAACTGAATAATGTCGGCAATACCAATTACATGCTGCTACAACGAGCTCATAAAAAAAATCCAATTTGCCCAGTTCATATTGATTATCAAACAGGATCAGCATGTCCTGATTAAGAAACATAATATATAATTGTTTCATCCACTAACATGATAGAGAATATGATACTTCAACGACTTTCTTAAAGTCAGAGGCGCAAAGGATGAAATCATTATTCTCCAGACACTCAACTGGTGATGCTCCTGAAGAGGATTTGCACACCATATTGAGGCTGAAAAGTCAGATAGGTGACTGGGGCATGAACATATGATGGTGACAATGTGAAGGAAAATTTCAGGAGGACCATAGACAGGATAACTTTTGCCTCAACCATGGAGAAGTTCTGACCGATGCAGTTTCTTGTACCTAAACCAAATGGGAAGAATGAAGCAAGATGCTTTCGAGGTTTGGCGAACCTTTCAGGGTTGAACTCATTTGCGTCTTCTCCCCATATTTCCATATCATGATGAACAGCAGGGATAACCAAACAGAATTGTGTCCCAGCCGGAACATCAAGATTTCCCACCTTAATATTCTTTGCTGCTTCTCTAAACAATGTCGGAATAGACGGGTAGAGTCGAAGTGTTTCGTTAATTATCATTGTCACCTGTTAATAAATAATCAAACATGGAACTGCGATGAAAAAGATATCGACTTTGGGGGTGTATTTTTTGCCTCTTGACGATTCAATCTGAATAGGACATGGATTGGAGGTTGACTTCAGTCTTTAGTTCACTTAAGCTGTGTGCAGTAGGGAGCTGATCTTCCTTGTATACTTGAAAAACTTCCTCTCGGGCCTTGTCCTGCCATTCTTGATGCACTGCCAGAAGGAGAAGTGCCCAAGACAACAAGTTGGCAACAGCTTCTTTTCCTGCAAAATAGAACGTTTCGCACTCATCTCTGACTTCTTCTATTGTCAATCCCTCTTCTTCATTTTCAGGCCTTAACAGGCTAAGCAGATTTTTGGAATTTCCACTTGTTTGGCTGTCTCTCTCAACCAGCATCCTTATCATCCGCCGAGTTTCCTTCTGGATTCTCCATCTTAATCTGTTCTCTTGAGTCGGTAAAAATCTGCATTTTACAAGTAATTGGCAGTGGATGAAGGGTCTCATAAAACAAAATTCAAATGTTTTGATCCCAATTGAAGAGAAACGAAGTCAAGAATCACCTAAATCCAGGAAAGTAGATGTTTCGGACTCCCTTCATCGCTAGGAAAGATTGTTGTTCTTGTAATTCAAACACGTGCTTTCCTTCTTCATAGCTACTTCCGAAAAGTGTTCTCGACAAAATCTCTGCTGAATGTTTATGAAATTCTTTAAGCACATCCAATTCAAATTCAGTCCTCTCTCGTCCTTCGTCTGCCCACTTCTTCAACATATCCAATGTGCATTCCACGATGTCTGGTACCCATCCCTGCGTTTCATACACCCAAAGGTTTATAGGTTTATAGGTTTATTTTCAACAAGTAAGATGTTGCTCTTTATGTTGGTATGATAACAGACATGTCCGGGATCCCCAGTCTGTGAGGTCCGGGAGTGCTGGCCTCGGGGAAAAAAAAAAAGAAAAAATCAAATCAGATTTAGATACAAAGTTTAGGGTGAATTTAAATTGAAATCTAATGTAAATTTTTTATTTTTAAATTTGACTTATTTTTTCATAAATGATTCACTTTTATAAAACTCAAAATAGAAAATCTAAAATCCAAACACTATTTAATTGCTTTCTCAGTGTTCAATTTTTTAAAAAAGTTGTGTTCATTTTAATTTTATATTGAATTTATATAAAAAGAAATTGAAAATTAGAAGAGTTTTAGATACATCTTTTAGATATTGACTTAGACTGCTGAAAACAATATATTTATTTTCAATTAGATCCCAAGAAAAAAAAATTCTATAATTAGCTTAAAATGGGATTAGATTTTTACTTTAAAAACAAAAATTTTTTAAAATAAAAATTCAAAATGTATTTGAATTAAATTTTTTGATCTTTAATTTTACAAGAATAAATTTTTTAAATATATGAGACCTAATTAGATTTCGAAGGAAACTAAATCCAAATACACTCTCAATCTAACACTAAAGGTGCTCTTTTCCATGGAAGAACCAAACCCTTGAGCCCAACAAAATCCAATTAATGAACAATTAAAAAGAGCGAAGCCCACAAATACCTTTATTCTCTCCATTAAGAATGCACGATTGGCAATCTTCCTATGAAAGGCCCATTTCCGGCCATGCAAATCAACGAGTCCTTGCCCAAAGAGCTGTCTAGCCAACGGGGGCATCTTGGCTTTCACTATAAAACCGGACTTGTTGAGCATGACCTCCTTGATCATTTCGGGTTCAAGCAGGGCCAGCCGAGGAATAGAACCATGACAGAACATAAAAATCTTCCCGCACTTGGCGAACCATTCATGGCAAAAGGGATCAGCGCGGTGCACAACCAGTTCGTGGTTGAATGGGATCGACTTCTTTAAGGTCTCATCAAATTGACGTTTGATCTCCTCTGAATTTCCATACAAGGGACGGTACTTAGGCCCTTTGATGCCTTGTCTATTGAAGTGCATTTTCACCTTCAGAGGGAACCATATCTTGAAGTATACGTATTTCAGGAGGAATACAAAAACAACTGCCGGCAGAAATGAGGCAAGAGATCGATACATTGTAGAAGATGCAAAGGGAGAGAAGGGAAATTTCTTCCTCCAATTCTTTTGCGGCATGAATGGAGCTTTTAAGCCCAAAATTGACTATTGTGTTTGTTGCTCCCTCCCTCTTGTGATATAGGACCTATGACTTTGTTTCGGCCCGTTTAAATGTTGAAAGGAAAGTCAACAGGCAAAACATAGAAAGAGAAGAGAGGGAAATAGGTTTGTTGGAAATGAATGAGGAAGAGTATGTAGAATGTGTTGGGACATAATGTGCATATTCTGCTTTGTTATCATATAGTAAAATGACCCCTTATTTTGGAGGGAATTTAGCTTTTAAATCTAATGAGCTGTTCACTAATAAACGCTTTCCTGAAAATGCTTAAGGAGTAATTAGCAATTAATGGTTCTTACGATCCCACTGGTTTCTCTTTAATTTTACTTATATTATATACTCCCTTTGTTTCAAATAATAGACTATTTTGAATTTCAATATATAGATTAAGAGTGTTAAAATATATATTTTTAAATTAAAGCACCTAAATTACCTTTTCTTTCTTATAATTTTATTCTTACTATCCGAAGTAATATTACACTTTCGATATATGCGAAATGAGTATTTTTGAAAAGGGTCTCTTCCCTTAAAATGACATAATTTTCGAAAGGATGGGAGTATATAAGTATGACGTACTGGGATTAAATATCAATTTGATATTATTTCGTCTTTGGTGGGGTTTAAAGTTGATTATGTGAGTGAGAGTGGAGATTTAGAAAAATGATTTTTTTATAAAAAAAATTAGATCTACAATTATCCAAAAAATAAAATTATACTGCGACGCGATTATTATACATCTTATAGGAAATTTTCCCAGACGCACCAGAAGAACGTTGCTTCGGGTTTCAAGCTCATGCCTTCTCACAACCGCCGCCGACCTCCGAAAAAAAATCTTACTCGTGGTTTCTCTAGATCTGCTGCAAACTTTCAAGTCGAACCCAGAATGGTTTGACAATCATCATGCCATCGGGAAAAAAATGGCAACTTTTTTATATGATCGTCAAACTCCATTTCCTTCAAAAACTATTCCTTTTGGAGTAGTTTGACTATCACTAGCCATAGGCAAGAACATTTTTTGCTTCATAAAATGGCAAGACAAATCGAGGGCTTAAAGCAAAAGGAGAAAAGAATAAAAAATGAACTCATGTGTTTCCCTTGCCACGTCCATTTGACCATTCTGGATCATGAGACAAAAGGAAGAAAATTAATTGTCAAACTTGCTTAGTTCTTATTGATTAGCACACCACATGGGAAAACTTCTGCTCTTTAAACCATAGTCATTGTTTCACGAAAAGAACAAAAGAGAACGTGATACCCGGCGAGTTTTTTAAGATCCTTAGCATCAGCAGCACACAAGGTCAACTTGTTCTTCTCCGGGAATTCAGATTGTGATACTCCTGAAGATTATTTGCGCCCCAAATTGGGGCTGAAGAGTCAGGTAAGTCACGGGGGCATGAACATATGATGGTGACAACGTGAAGGAAAATTTCTTGAGGATCATGGCTAGGATCACTTTTGCCTCTATCATGGCAAAATTTTGAGCAATACAGCTTCTTGCACCTAAACCAAATGGGAAAAAAGAAGCAAGATGCTTTCGAGGCTTGGCAAATCTCTCTGGATTGAACTCATTTGCGTCTTCTCCCCATATATCGACATCGTGATGAATGGCAGCAATAACCAAACAGAATTCTGTCCCTGCTGGAATATCAAGCTTTCCCACCTTAATATTCTTTGCTGCCTCTCTGAACACCGCTGGAATAGGAGGGTAAAGTCGAAGTGCTTCGTTGATTATCATACTCACCTGTTAATAACATGTAATTGAGATATAGAAGATATAAATTTGTAGGATGATATATTTTTGCCTTCTTGATAATCTTCCAATGCTTTTTTATCTTTTGGTTGTAATAGTTCAATCTGAAAAAGGGCATGGTTTTGAGGTTGACTTACAGTCTTTAGTTCAGTTAAGTTGTTTGCATTAGGGAGTTGATTTTCCTGGAAAGCTTGAACAACTTCTTCTCGAGCTTTGTTCTGCCATTCTTGATGCACTGCCAGAAGGAGAAGTGCCCAAGACAAGAAGTTGGCGACCGCTTCCTTTCCAGCAAAGTAGAATGTCTCGCACTCATCTATGACTTCCTCTATTATCAATCCTTCTTCTTCATTTTCGGGTCTTAACAAGCTGAGCAGATTTTTAGAATTTCCTCTTGTTTTGCTGTCTTTCTCGATCAGAATCTTTATCATTCTTCGAGTTTCCTCCTGTATTTTCCACCTTAATCTGTTCTCTTGGGTAGGCAAAAATCTGCATTTCGCTTATATTTGAGTGAAGAGTCTCAAAATTAACAAGTCCAAAATCTTTTAACATGAAACAGTGGAGAGAAACTCAGGCAATCGACAGAAATCATGACAGACCCTAAATAAAGCAAGAACTAAACATCACCTCAGTCCAGGAATATAGACGGCTCGCAGAGCCTTCATTGTTAGCATGGATTGTTGTTCTTGTAATTCAAAAACTAGCTTTCCCTCTTCGAAGCTACTCCCAAAAAGTGTTCTTGACAAAATCTCCGCCGACAGTTTGTGGAATTCCTTTTTCACATCTACTTCAAATTCATCTCTTTCTCCTCTTTCATCTCTCCAGCTATTGAGCATCTTCACTGTGCAATCTACAAAATCTGGTACCCATCCCTGTGTTTTAAACGCAAAGTTCTTCAAGTGCTACTCAACAATTGAAGCTTTCACAAATTTAAGCGCTTGATATCTATGAGAACATCAACGGAAAAGTTCATGAAAGGTACAATTGAATGAGGCAAGGCCGAAGATATTACCTTAATTATGTCCATTAAAAAAGCTCGATTAGCAATCTTTCTGTGAAAAGCCCATTTTTCGCCATGCAAATCTATGAGTCCTTGGCCAAAAAGCTGTTTAGCCAATGGGGGCATCTTAGCTTTTTCTATGTAACCAGACTTGTTGAGCATAACCTCCTTGACCATTTCAGGTTCAAGCAGCGCCAACCTTGGAATAGAACCATGAAAGAATATGAATGTCTTACCACACTTGGCGAACCATTTATGGCAGAACGGATCGGCACGATGAACTATGTCGTGGTTCAACGGAATCGGCTTGTTTAAGGTCTCATCAAATAGGTGTTTGATCTCCTCTGAGTTCCCACATACGGGACGATACTTTGGCCCATCAACTCCTTGCCTACTGAAGTGCCTTTTCACCTTGAAAGTGAACCAAATCTTGGAATAGATGTATTTCAAGAGATATACAAGCACAAGTGCCGGTGTAGTTAGAGCAACAACTAGATGCATGGTGTGTAAGAAGTAATGAGGGAAAAGTTGGAGCTTTCCGCTGTATTTGAGGCCTGAGGGGGGACCGGCAAGGTTCAACTAGCATGGTGCATTTTATAAATACTGATCCATTAGGATCTTGCGCTAAGGATATAATAGTAATCCCATTCAACGACGAGTAGAGTATTTAAATATGAGGCTGCTGCTTCAAGAGTGACTTCCAAATTTTTTAGACAACGAGTAGTTAATCCATGTTTTCCAGAATATCTTTTGGCATAATAAAGGGAATGATCGGCTCAGTATACATAATTGATACAATTAATTTACCAAAAAAATAAATAATTAATACAAAAAGCTCTAATAAGATTCCTGATTCAATATCCTTAGTGGCGGCTTCAACTTGTATTTTTTATTAAAATTTCTCATTATTAAACAAGAGTTAGTTGATATTAATAGTCAAATACTTGCAAAAAAAAAAAGAATAGATCATATCTTTCATAGGATACTAAGACCCAACTTGGATTAATTAGTTTTGTTTTGAATTAAATTATATCAAGAATCGTAAAAGTAAATTATTTATAAAAAATTAAAACAAAAAATAAAAAATTTTAATTTTTTTTAAAAATTAAAAAATCAATATAAACACACCTTGAAAAAAATTAAGACAATGATACAGTCAATTTGTCATACAGAGGACACGTGACACGTTCAAACTGCATCTAGAAGGATACACGTGTCGGTGGGAGAGAGAAATTCTATTTGACCTGTTCCTTCTCTTTTCTGCAAATAAAGTAATTGAATTTCATCACCATAACGTCTGCCGATTAATAACGAGAAATCTATATATATATATATATATATATATATATATATATATATTAAAGTTGAGAAAAAATTATAAAGAAGTGACATATGGATACTTTTAAATTTATTTGAATTCTCATCATGTCAAGTGAAATTATGTGTATTTATGAGCATATAAATTAATGTGCCTACATAAGCTCATAAAATTACTAATTACCTTAATTTTTATAAAATTAAATAGATGACAAAGTAATGACTACTAATAAAATTAAAGCAATGGACTTTTACAAGTTTTAATAACTATACATTAATTTTCATGAAATTCAATTCATTTTAAAGTACATTGAATCTACTAATCATTTTAATATTTAATAATATGTAATTAATTATAAAACTAATGAATCTATAAATAATATTAAACAATTAACTTTAAAATTTTTGAATACTACTAATTATTATGAACTTATCTTTTATATATATATATATATATATATATATATATATATATATATATATATATATATATATATATATATATATATATATATAACTATAACTCTTTATTCAGTTTATTTCTTAGTTTAAATACATAACTGAAACACACAACTCAATAACATCAGTATTGTAATGACTTCATTCATAACTAATGGCAGAGCAACAAAAAATATAGATAAATTAAAATATTGAGTCAAAAAAGACATATGAAAAGATTTTGAATCTTACTTTAATGAATAGAATTTGAAAAGATTTATATTTAAAAAAGGCATATGAAAAGATTTTGAATCTTATTTCAATTAATAGAATTTGAAAAGATTTATATCTAAAATTTTAAATAAAATTTGATTTCATTAAAAAAATTTAGTAAATAATGTTAATCATAAATTACACCTTATCTTCTATATTAATAGGGTACAAGAAGTTTAAATATTTAAATATAATATTATCTATCAATTATTTTTTAAAAAAAATTATACTATTTATAAGATTAAGTATCTTTTCTTTACAACACCAAATAGAAATCCTTAATTTGCAGTATCTTTTTAATATTTGATTTGTCTTTTTTGGTATATATTGTAACTTGAACTTTCATAATTACTATACATAATAATAATATGACCGCTCAAATAATTAATATCAATATAACTTTTTTATTTTTTCTTGATTAAAAAAAGAGAAGGTGTAATTGTTTTTTAAAAAATAAAAAATGTGTGTAGTTATCATAATTAATCAGTTTTATGAAGAAACTTAGACTTTCAAAATATTTTCAATTGGTCTTAAATTTTTTCCTAATAAAATTTATATTTCTTTAACCTCTTATATTATATTATGTGCATATATATAATAATATTAACAATATAAATAAAAATATATTATGTTACAGACATCTAAATTTATAACAAATTCCTACCTCTTTTATTCTTTGAATCCAATTTGACTTTCTGAGGAAACCGGAAAAGGAGTTTATAAATTAGGCACGCACTAGGGTAGAACGGAGGACAGACCTGCTGAACCAGCCAATGTTGACCTCAGGTCAGTAGGCTCCAAGAGACCTGCGCTCGCCGCTGAAATGGGTTACACTTCACCACCGACTTGAATAAGAAAGAAAATTTAAAATAATGAGTTAAATACTTGAATTGACAAAGTACTCATGCTTTATGTCCGATAATTATCTTGTATGTCCATCCCTCTCTCCCATCACCATTTGTAATAATACTATAAAAATTTATATTTTTAAAAAAAGGTTAAATACTGTACATTACCAATAGCGTAGTTAACTATAAAGAACTTTTTGCAGGAGCATCAACCATGTGGAGATTTTTTTTTTTTTTTCTGGGCTACCGGTCGAGTTTGGGCCTACACTCTTGTCAAAAAGAAGGGGAAAAAAAAAAGGAGTTTGGACCTAGACATATTTTACTAGAAATTTTTTGTGTTAGTATAAATTATGAAGAAGTTCTTTGCAGCCGCATTATCCATGTGGACATAATTTTTCTTTTTCCTGGCTAGCAGTCGAGTTTGGGCCTACACAATCTGTGATTGTATAGATTTAATTTTAAAATTTTTATTTTAATTTTATAAAAAAATAAATTATTTATAAAATAAAATATGTATTTTATATTTGAAATTTTAAATTTTATTTGGAGATGTAATATTCTATTAAAGAATTTCGAATCGTTGTAGCATTAATCGTGGAGGGGATTTGTCCATGAGCTCTTGTCCTATTGTCCTTAGGACAAGAGAGGAGGCATTCAATTCTTAATCCGTGCAAGTAGGTAGTTCTTTATTGATATGCTAGCTAATCTTCACTATCGTGACAATGTGACACTTTTTATATTTTTTTAAAAAAAATCATTGAGGGATTTTCCTTTTGGATTAAATGCAAAGAAGTTGTATTTGAATTATATTTTGTTGTGATAATTTTTATTTTAAGAATTCTAAAAGGCATATTAATTATAAGAGAATAAGTAAAATTCAAATTTAAAAAAGAATCCAAATACCCTATGTAGCGTGGATACCTTTTTTATTTATGCTAAGATTCTCTCAAAAGAAAAATGTACGCTATGATTTGTAGGTATGTCAAAATTGTGCTAAATTGTGCAGGAAGTAGTTAATAAACGAGACATAGGTTACCCAGAAAAAACAAAGGAGCAAACTATATACAATTTTTTTTAATTATATACATTATGAAAAATTTTTATTATTTATTTTTAAAAATTCTTAAATTTATCTGTGACTTTCAAAATACTAAAATTCAGATATGTTAATAATGATTATTTTTTTCATTTAATAAATATTAATTTATTAAATTATATCTAATTTTAAGTCACTTTACATATAAAAAATTTTTAAAATTAACCTCAAAACGGTTGATTTTAAAGAGAAAACTCTAATATGTGTCACTTTTACTAATAAGTGGTGAAATTTGTATGCAAATTTTGTCACTAATTGATAGAACTTGATGGCAAGTTCAAGTTCTGCCACTAATTAGTGAAAACTCAACAATGCAGGAGCGAGACCAGATAGAACAAAGAGAAAGGGTGTTGAAAAAATAAAGATAAACGATAAAAAGAAATAAAGAAATAGAAAATAGAGAGACAGGGACGTAGACGTAGGTAAGAGAGGAAAGAGATCACCTTCACTCTCTCTGAGGTGAAAGCCACGCTGCTGATCCTTCCATGCCCCGCCCATTCTTTTCCCTGCGTTGACAATAGTCCATCCCCCAAGTGAGGCTTGACAGTCGTGCCGATAGGAAACTATCTAATCAAGTCTGGCTAGGCTAAGGCCAATCCTGGCCGCACATGGCTGACCATTTGTGATAGTGCGGAGCTACAGATGCACCATGCCATGATTGACGAGGGTTGGCCTTGATTCAGCTTCACGGATCATCCTTTTGATTTCCTCACATTCAAACTCTTAAGTTATTCCAAAGGGAACAAATTATTAAGCCGTTGATTAGTTAAGCACAAGGTTAAAACTAATAGGAGTATGGGTGCTAAAGTATTTATTATGTATCATTAAGGCAATAATTTCATGATCAACTATTTAGAATGTATTTGAATTGTGTTTCATTAAGAAATTTTTTATCTTAAATTCCATAAAAATAAATTTTTTATGAGAGAATAAATGAGGTATAATTATGTGTTTAGTTGAGACAAATACTATACAAATATTCTAATAGCTCATCTATCTATAATCTATAATGGAAAAGAGTGGCATTGCATCTTGGGGATTTTTATTTTTTTTTTGCTAAGGATGTGATTGAAAAAAATTTAATTTTAAAATTTTTAATTTGAGTTTAATAAAAATAAAATTATTTATGAATAAAAATATAAATATCATATTTAAAAATTTTAATTTAATTTTAAAATAAAATAATTCCTAAGCAAAGCCTAAATATTGCATCTTCTGGATTACTACTCTAATGCTACTCTCTCTCCGTCTGTCTCTCTTGGTGTGTGCGCGGAAGCTATGGGTTGGTTACTGTGCTACATGTTGCACGTCGAATCATCGCATCGAATCAAATTTACTTTAAAAATTTTTTTAATTTTTTTTAAAAAATACATACAGAATAAAAAATATAATTATTAAATCAAACTTTAAATCTGATTTAATAAATTAAATTTAATTTTACACGTCGTATAAAAAGAAAGACGCGTAGGACCTGATCCAAAGGAAAGAGGGGTTCAGGTTACTGCTTTCTTGAATGATAATGCTAAGCAATTATTGGGGAATGAATTGACAAATTGATAAATCTAGCAAGAAACTATGTCCAAAAAGAGAATCAGTTTACGCTTGGTCAATCCTCGCAGTGATGCTGCCCAGCTCCCCCTCGCAGACTGCCCCAGCCCCTAAGTTTTCCCACAGAAGCTATTCGTCGGCCATTACAAGGGGCATTCACTTCAACGTGATTTTCATACATATCATTTCTCATGTTGCCCTTTAACAAAGCCCAAGGCAATAAACTTACAAGCTGATCAAGCTTGACTTCTTTGTATCATATGCTCGAGTTGTAATGACATTTACATTAACTCTACAGAATTGAAAGCATGAGTTAGCTTACACCAGAAGATGCGCTCAGCACATACAAGGAACCCCCCCCCCCCCCCCTCCCTCAATTCAGTAAACTGCTAAAGATAATCTGTGCACCGTATTGAGGCTGCAGAGTCATGTACTGCGTTGGAGCATGTACATATGAAGGAGAAATCACAAAATAGTACCGTTGGAGTATAAGAGCAAGCACGATTTTAGCCTCAACAAGAGCCAGATTTTGACCAACACAGACTCTAGGGCCCAAACCAAAAGGAAAAAACGAAGCCATGTGCTTTCTAGAATCAGCAAACCGCTGAGGGTTGAATACATTTGCATCTTCTCCCCATATCTCTGTGTCATGGTGTACTGCGGTCATGGCCAAATAGAGTTGTGTATTGGCCGGAATGCTGAGAAATCCCAGCTTAACATTCTTAGGTGTTTGCCTCATCAACATCACTGCCGGTGGGTAGAGTCGCAGAGTTTCATTTATTATAATGTTTACCTGCCAAATAAACAAATTTCCATTATCATATCTTTCACATGCTTTGGGATTTTGTAGAAGAGAAAATTTCTGTTACTGTTGGAGACCAAATATATTCATTTCTTACAGACTATTTTAGTATATGCTGCTCTATAAGGCAATATATAGTACACAGGGTAGCAAGTGACTATGTATGATCGTTCTATATTGGGTCAATGACATGAAGTATATCTTTTGATGAACCGAGAGGGCAAAACCAAATCAAGTGATATATATTAGTAAAGAAATGATTAAGTAATCCACAAATATCAGCGGTACTATGTGGATTTGCAGTGATATGATCTTTCATTATTAGAGAAGTATTGCATAGTTCTTCATTTAGCACAACAGAGATTCCCTCTTAAAATATTTAAAAGCGTACCAAAAAGTCGAACTTACGATTTTGAAGTCAGAAAGATTCTCCGCTGTTGGAACCTTATTGTCCATGCAGATGCGAAGGACCTCCTCCCTTGCCTTGCTCTGCCATTCTTGATGCAAAGCTAAAAGGATAAGAGCCCAAGTCAAAAGATTAGCAGTTGTTTCCTTTCCAGCAAAGTAGAATGTCTTGCATTCATCTATAATTTCCGAGGTAGTCAACTTCTCCTCTTCATCGGCCTGATTCTTATAGGGAGTCATCAGTAAAGCAAGCAGAGATCTCTTATTTTCTTCAATTTTACGGTTATTCTCAATCAATTTCCAGATCGAGTCCCGAGTCTCCTTTTCTAGCCGCCTCCTCATTCTGTTCTTCTTGGTAGGCAAAAACCTGCATCCCTTAATATTCTCAGAAATAAAGAACAGCTTAAAAGAGGCTAGAAACAAGAAAGCATCAAGCAGATTGCCAAATTCATCAAGGAAAACTTGAACGAAAATATTACAGAAATAAAAAAAAGACTTGATGATCACGTTTCTCGTCGATAAGAGTCAATAAACAACGATAATAAAATGGAGCACACTACTTTTTTGTGATAATCATAGGTACCTGAAGCCAGGTATGTAGACACTTCTTATGGCCTGTAAAACAAGGCTAACTTGCTGGTCTTGTAACTCAAAAATTCGCTTCCCCTCTTCAAAACTGCTCCCAAAGGCTGTCCGGGAAATGATGTCTGCAGAGAGGTTATGAAGTTCCTTGAATACGTCCATTTCAAATTCATCTCTTCCTCCTCTTTCTTCCTCCCACTTGTCTAGCATCCTCTTTGTGCTAGTCACCATTTCCGGAACCCATTCCTATTAGTAAAAACTACACATGAAATGTTATACTCAAAAAGCCTCAACACCATTGACTAAGAGCATATTGCACCACCTCTGTCAGTCATAAAAACTACCCCTGATACACCAGGAATGGACTTCTAGTTTTAACATTTTCTTTAAAGAAAAGAATAAAAGCATACCACGTGCCACACTATTGCGTCAGGACGTTAGCGTGTCTCATAAATTTAGGTATGATTTGATATAGTTTGGTTTTAAGGTTTTTTGTCTTTGAGTTTAGGAGAGAAATTTTTGTGAGAAAAAAAGTGAAATGTAAAATAAAAATTTTGTATTGAATTTCGTGTGAAATCCAATACAAGTAAAACACTAACTTCCCAATCAACATCGATGGGCTTAACAGACAAAAGAGTTTACATAACATTAGGCTACGATTATTTGTATTTGCTGAGAAACATTTTTAATTGTTGATCGCTAGAATCCAACTCGCAAGTGGAGAAGTTTGTTCAATGTGCTACACGTTGACACGCAATGCTTAAGCTCTTCCAAAATGCTGAGCTAGCATATACTTTTCCTAATACACAGACCAAAAATGGCACCATTTGAGGTGTAACCGTCTGCTACCTACTAGAAGTGATGACAAGATCCAAAAGAATTCACAAAAATCATTAGTCCAAGTTCAAGATTCACTACCATATGCTAAAATATGCATGTCTAGCACAATATGGTAACTTTTTCCGCTCTAAGCTAAAAGGGAAATGGAAAGGTGATAATGATAGGGCTAACCTTAACCCTCTCCATGTTAAAGGCCTGACTTGTGATTCTTCTGTGAACAGCCCACTTATCACCACTTAACCCAACAAGGCCCTGCCCGAGAAGCAGCTTAGACAAGGGGTTGAACCCAACCTTTTCATAAGATCCATTACAGCTGAGAAGAATCTCTTTGATCATGTCTGGCTCAGCTATAGCCAATCTGGGCTTCGGCCCAAACCAATACAGAAAGTTCTTTCCGTAGACCCTTGACCAGTTGTAATAATGTGGAATCACCCGCTGAACTATGTCATGGGAGATTGAAATCGGCTTTGACTCAGCTTCTGCGATCATCAAACGTCGGATCTTAGCGGTGTTTCCGAAGATCGGACGATAATCAGGGCCTCCTATGCCCTGTTTCCTGAAGTGGTTTTGAATTTTCAATGGGATCCAGATGATGAAGTGCAAAAATCTCAGTACGAATAGAAGCAGTAGAATCAAGAACACCAAGAGAAGAAGAGACATAATGAACGTTTTGAAGGCTTGAGTGCTTGTTTGTTGGTCTGAGAGAGCGAGCGAGCGAGCAAACTCTGAGGATGGACTTCCAAGAGGAAGAAGATCTTAGTGGTGGAGAAAGTAGCTAACCATCTCAAAAGCAGTTGAATCTTGGATGGTTAAATAATTACTTTATTGTTTTCCTCACTCCACTTGAACAAATTTGACGGCAAACTCCAAAGCAATTCGTGCCCGTAGCAAAGCAGAAAGGACGAAATCTGCCTGCGACAAGTGTCAAATAGATAATTCATTGTTTGGTGCATGACAGCAATTTCTTCCACGTAATGGTGAACTGATCTTGGAGACCGTTGAATCATCACGAACATTTGCGACACACTACTAGCGGGAGACAAAGAAGATTATGCAAAAAGATAAGATGTTGCAGATGTATTAATTCACAAACGTGGGAAAAATAGAAAGAGGGAGATAGAATTAAAAAATACAAGATATAAAGCGAGATTAGAAGAATTAAGAACATTACTTGAGATTTTATAGAATTTATCTTTTTCTTTTTATGAGAGTTAAAAGTATAAATCAAACTTAAAATTTAAGTATATTTTATTGAACATTGCACAGATTTTTTTATATGTTCATCAAAAAAAATAAAAAATACGAATAGAATTTTAAAATGAAATGCCTCCCAAATACAACCATTGCTTCATTGGCTTTGGGCGGCTCCCTTTGTCACTGCACTCACATTTCTTTGTATTGTTTGTATGAAACTGGATCGGTGGACCCCAAATTAGAGTTCAAGCAAACTCCAGATCATCAAAATGGGTCAGGCTTGGAAAAATGCCATTTGGACCGGACAGGAATATAATCTCAAGCCCACTGGACTTTCCAAGTGCCAAGGCTTAGATCCTTTTGGAGATTCGGGCGAGTTCATACGTTAAGATGTTCCCAATCATTAATTTGTCATCTCGTGATATTCTTTTCAGTCAAAACCCATACTATTTAGGGGGAAATAAAAAATGAAAGAAAAATTGGCAGCAAAAAATTTTTATCATTACTGTATATATAATTTTTAATTTTACTATATATAGTATATTTATATTTTATTTTTTAATCTTTCACACATTCTCTCTCGAATCTTACTTGAATTACTTTAAATCTTCAATTTTTTATATTCTTACAGTATTTAGAATTAAATAAATAACAAATTAATATTACAAAGCATTATTTTTGAAATAAAATTTAAAATTTAAATGCTTTAATATTTTTAAATAACTTCCATAAAATTTTACAGAAATCGCACGCAACTTCCATAAAATATCTCGAAAGTTGCTTGGTACTTCTCATGCAACTGCTGTGAAGAATCTAAAAAGTTAAATATTCTTCAAGAAACTACTTTAATTATTTATTATTTTAAATAATTTTGATCAATTTTTTAAGAAAATAATTATATAACATATTTAATTTGAATTTGTAATTACTTTTGTACAAATTTGAAGTAAAATTATAAAATTTTCTATTAAAACTTCAGAAAAATATATGAATAGAGAGAAATTAAAAATTTAAAAATAAAATAAAATTATATTAGCCGTCGAGGTCCCTCAACCCAAATTGAGTCTTCAGACCCACAAATATTTTCTCTTCTTTTTGGAAAGTCCCTTTTTCTTTTTATCTCTTTCTCTTGCCGTTCCGTAGCTGCGACATGTACATCCTCAGACCTCAAGCAAACTGTCCACGTCATTTTTCATCCCTTCAGCTACCTTAACTCGAGAAAAAAAGATATTCCTTCGTTTCAAAATTAAAGTTTATTGTTATTTTTTGTATAAAATTTTAAAAAGTAAGAATTATTTTTTATTTTATTTTTAAATTAATTTAATTTATTATTTATTAACATAAAAGATAATGAATATATTATATTAATAAATAAAAATAATTTTTAAAATTTATAAAAATTAAATTATTTTTTAAAGAACTTTAAATTTCGAAATGATTAGAAGATAAAGGAGGCAAAGAAACCTCGTAATGTAAAAAACTACACATCCTGGAAGTGCTCTTCACCCATAGGAACCAGCGACTCACACAATTGCAGGTTTTTTTTTTTTTTTTTGAAAGTTCTAAGTTTTTAATCCCTATTCTTGTATGTTTAAATTTATTATTATTTTAAAATCGCAAGTTAGTTGAATTATCAGCTCAACAGCGACAAAACAATGAACAATTTCTTGAATTTGAGTTTTAATGAATGTGCAGCTGTGCAGAGAAAATCTGTTTATAAGAGAACACGTTTCTTGCCCTGTTGACGATTAAGAGTCGGCACCCATATCAGACTAAAGGGACATGATTCGTCCCACCTGATGCTGGCTTTTATATTTGAATCCGTAGCCAAGAAGGATTCATGTGCTATCTCTCATGCATTGGCATTAAATTTTCTTCTGAATATCTGAACCGAGCCAACAATAGCAGAGTTACGCAAGTAGTAGGCATTTTGTTAATTTCAGATTTGACCGCTTGGACCCCATGACTGAACAACTTTATCATCTCTTCAAGTACTTGCAAATTATTGTAGCAAACAGTGTCCCCACATTTGAGCTGTCTCCAGTCTCCCATTCTAGCAGAACCCCCAAGATGCCCCAATATCATATTAGCACTGGCCAGTCCACTTCGTTTCTCCTCCTCATGTCAAAACTCCCGGCAAATGCATTCTGCAGCATCTCCATTTCAGTCTCCACATTTCACATTGCATACATCTATTTGCAGCATAAGCACTAAGCAGAAACCATTTTTGTTGTCTGAATCATGAGTTAGATATTATTAGAAAATATGTCGGTGACTTCATAGCTTAGAGTATTTTTATAAACAAAAATATTGAACTCATGATCTTTTTACTTGCACGGGGAGAATTTTCAAGGGAGGGACCATACGCATATGCTACTTTTGTATCAGCGAAGGGGACCAAGATCCGAGCCTCCTCAGATGCTCTTATTGCTACCATTATGAATCCATGACCTTGATCACTAAACGCAAGGTGTGATCTGGAATCCACCAATTTGACTTGGTCCAGCAGAAATGCACACATCAGAGACTGTCTAGTTTCGAAATGCAAGAGGGTCTCCAAAGTTGTTTCACTGTAGTTCTGGAGCTTTCTTCGCCTGTGTGGGGCGCCGCGAGAAACATCAGAACCAATAACAGTGGCAATTGCACGTCAACTTATCCATCATTTAACAGTTGTTTATATCCGTTCACCTTCACCTGAGCCCTTCTATGGATATCTACACTTCACGCAGTACTAAGTAGGGAGATAAGTACGTACGACGTTACAATTGCAAATGCACATAGTAAGTTCGATCTTGCAAAAGGAACGGACGCATTGCTCCAATAAGATAACCGCAGTTCCATATTTTCAAGCGCCTTTAGGTGGCCGAGGCAGTGCCGAGATAGGCCTAAAACACGGCTATTCAAACCACAAGTGTTGAGTTGCTAGAATGATAGAAATTGACATGTCCCATTTCTACTTAGCCGCCCCCTCAACCATCCCCCAACTACCAAAAAAAAAAAAAAAGAAAAGTCCCATTTGTAACAAGGAATGTTCGACAAAAACGTCCTTCATGTTGCATACTCGATGATTGAACTAACCTATATGATAAGCTGGACTATATATAACAAAGTTTTCATAATCATAGCTACTCTCTATATACATAATGAAGCATTTTCAAAGCAAAAACTTTTCCCCAACCCAAAAAAGAAGTGAGAGAAGGAGAGACAACGAAGTAAACCACAATAAAACCGTCGAAGGCTAGAGAAAAGCCGGCTTCCTATCAGAAGAATCATCCCAAGTATTCCCACTCATGTTGACATTTCCAAATGAAGAAGCGGCAGCGGCAACATCATTAATGCCACTCCCCATGGAAGTCAAATATGCCGAAAGCCCGTCGGCAGCTGCTCCATCAGGCCCCATCCCAAGACCGAGAAGATCAAGAGTGGTGGGCTTGCCGCTAAAGATTGTTGGAGGACCCATCATGAGGCTGGTTACACCGGGAGAAGCATCCGACGGAAGGCCCAGTCCAAGGCCAGGAGCAACTGAACTGTTTTCAGGCTTTACATGGGTCGACCAGTTTGTCGCGGGATTGCTATCTTGAAGTTCAGATGAGCTCGGCATTGCCAAACCAAGGCCTCGAAGGAATGAAGAACCGGATGATGTAGCACCAATTTGAGCAGCCTTTTGCAACAGCGCAGTTGCAGATAATGCTGGTTGCGCATTTGTGGCATAATGCCTCGGATGACCCTGGGATGTCGTCGGGAACAATGAAGGCGCATTCTCGGAAAGGTAAAGGGAAGACGACAGAGACAATGATACTGGTTCCACGGCGCCGTGCTCAGGCCCGCCCATCGCACATAGCAAGCTAGAAAAGGAAGGAGGTGACTGTGATGATTGAGCAAGCCCAGCTGTGGCCGAGGCTCTCAGCACACTGGCAAATACACCGGTGCTGCTACTGACATTAGCAGTAGAAGTCGGGGAGGAGCCACTGGCCGCAGTATTGGAAGTGGAGGTTGCAGTGGATACCTGTGCTGTCGCTGGTTGCTGTTGTGCACGTCCATTTTGATTTTCAGGCAACTCTACACCCAAAAGAATAATAAAAAGTAAAAGAACCAGAAAATCACGAATATAAGAAATTGGAAAAGAATAAAACTTTTTCAGTAAAGAACAGCTTTTTTAGGCTTTCAGATCCTGAATCCTATTAGCCACCAACTTCAACTTAAGGACCTTTCATGTAAAAGCATAACCAATCATGGAGTCCTTTCCTTAACCCCCAACATCTCCCCTTTTACTTTCTCTTCGATCTTTGCGCTATCGTGCTCATATTCTTATCATCCCTAGTTATATCTCTTAATCAATGAACTCATAAACTAGAATGTAAACACCTCCACTGTATTATTCAAGGGAAAGGAGAAAGAAGGGGGGGGGGGGGGGGGGACGCTTCCACTGTATCAAACTGTAGTCGCATAATACGGCCAAGACTGCACATGAAAACAAGGACACTAATGGACAAAACACAGCAATAAAAAAACGCAGGAATCACATGGAAGTTGCAAGAGCAATAGAAAAAGGAAGGAAGAGGGGAGAGAGAGAGAGAGATTCAGCTTTGCAATCCTTAAAATTTTTAAAGACAAGGGACTCATATTATCCACGTTTTGTCTTGGATTCCAAGTAGAATGTGGACAATTTGTAGATTATGCATCTTGTTTAGACACGTTACCCACCTGAACTCTGAATGGACAACACCGGAGACAGCACACTGGTTGACGGAGTAAGCGGAGGTGGTGGCGGACTGGAGGACGACGTTTGCGTTGCAGCCTGAACCTTAAGCGTCCCCTCCTCATTCGTAATCGTCAGACTATGTGACCTCGCACTCTCTTGGGCCAATGCATCGCAAAAGGCCCTATGCGTTATGAAACTATCCCTCCTAATTCAAAACAGAAACAAGAATCCAAAAGACAAATTCAGCAAACAAATAAAGCAACGAGAGAAGTTCATGAGATAAGGAAGTTTAAATTTGCCAAAACCTCGAAAATAAGGTGCCGCAATCGCAGCGGTACTCTCGGGTTCCGCAAGTTTTCATGTGGGCTTTCCAGTCAGACATTACAGCATACTTCTTGGAGCAGCGTTCACACTTCCACTTCTTCTCACCGTGTTTTCTACAGAAGTGCTTTTTAATCCCAGTGAGGTCACCAAGAGCTCTTGAAGGATCATGGTGAACACAAGTGAGTTCGGGACAAACATAAACTCGCTTTTTCACCTCTTTGCTACTTCGCTGCCGAAGTTTCCATGGCAAGTTATGACCTCTTCTGTGCAGCTGCAGATTTTGGTCCCTTTGGAAACCTTTGTTGCAGATCTCGCACACAAAACGGTTTGTTGCTAAAAGAGTCTTCGGCGATAAAGCTATCACCTCTGCATCTGGATCTGCAAATCGAAAAGAGAAAAAAGTTAATCTTTTTGTGCTTCGAGTGTAAACAAAACAAAAAGGAAAAAATAGAAAAGCAGCTTGAATTTCCATAATTCATTTACCAGGCATTCCAGGTAGATTACGCTTTCTTTTGGCGGGCACAACTGGTGGAGCTGTTGTTTGATTGCCTGCAGAAGAAACACTAGCTTCTTCGGAAGCTGAAGGGAGTGTCATCACCGGTGACGAGCTATTCATTTCCACCATTTTCCGTATTTGGCAGAACCTCAGCTTAAACTTGAACCAACTTAGCTAAAGATGAAAGCAGGAAAATACAAATCTTCTCTATGAAGCAATAAAATTTGAATGTCTTGGTTTCAGCTGGCACCAATCACTCAGAATCAATCGTCCAGAGCTTTCACTCCGGCAAATTCTAACTATTTATAGGACTAACCCGACGTTCTACGGTGGATTCTTCTCTAAAAAACTAGAGCCAAAAACGCAGAAGACAAACCAAAAGCTCGGAGGTTTTTAGAACCCAATTTTCTGGAAAGACGTAAACTTTATTGGGAAAAAAAGCTCAAAAAAAGAAAAACTCAATTCCGAACCGTTCTTGAATCAAGCAAAATGAGAAAAAACAAACTCAATTTAACAAGAAAGTCAAGGCTCGCGACCGAAGCGCACCATTTTCACACGACTACGGGCGGTGTCACTTCGCGAGAGAAGGAGAATGGAAATAGAGATTTGAACGAAGTTAATAAGGAGACAAACAATTTTGAAGCGGCGGCAGGTAACCAGCGGTGGGTGTATGTATGTCCTGCTACTATTTCTCTTTTTAACCCATTTATACATCTTTTTCTTTTTAACGACTTTAAGCCTATCCCAAATTACTAAGAAAATACTTCTTAATTAAGTACTCTTTCTTTCTATGATTTTCTAAAACCACTAGTAGCATTACAATTCTGTAATTTTACTTTCTTTTAATGGATTTTGTTAGTACATTAGATGGAAGATGATAAAAAATTTCTCTCACGCACTGGGAATTCTTTTTTTTTTTTTAAGGAAAAACTATGGATTTAGAATTTTTAAAATAAATCGAAATGGACATTAAAAAAAAGCATGCCTTACATGAGACGGGATGATTTGATTGACTTGAGATGCGAAAGTGAAAAAATGGGGAAAAAACAGGGAAGAAGGAAAGAAAGTGCAAATAGTTATCTTCCTGTTGTTTGGCAAGGAAGGAGCGAAGTGTGAGAAATCAATCACAAGTAACCCCCCGTCCACGGTCTCATTGTCTCCCAAATTTGATGGTTTGGGAGGAGAAGGTTAGGAATGTGTCCATTTGGCATAATTTCCAGCTTCAAAATTATTTATATTATATTTAAAAAATAAATTATTTTTGAAAATATATGAAGGATATTTTTTTATAAAAATAAAATTGAATATAAATTTAGATAGTAAAACTTTTTCTTTTTCGTTCTTCTTTACCCTGCATATAAAGTATTTAAGGGAAAAAAAGAGGGGAAAAAAACGTGTGCTAACATGTTTTTCCTTTTACTAGTATTCAATTTTATTTTTTTTTTGTAGAATACAGTACTCCTATTTCATCCTGTTCTGCGTTCCGAGTCACAGCAACATTAGTCCGTGCTACAAATCCAAGCGTTAACGTGGCACTGTAGACACCTAGATGACACTTGTCGGAGAAACTCGCACTATGCGGTGAATGCCTCGTCGTTTGTAGACTCCTTCGAAACTCGAACAATTCAAGAATTTCAAAAGAAAATTTTGGCCACACCTTGAGGCATTAAAAATCCTACTACTGGTATTCTAGTGTTATTCAAATCGAATAGATTAGTTCTGAGATTAAGACCGACGTCGATATATTTATTAATATCTATCTAGGGGTCAAATTTTGCGACGGAGCCACACAGTTCGAACCATGCACAAACATGCAACTTTTGACCTTTTACCTTGTGACCCGCGAGAGCGTGAAACTACATATAAAATTAGAAATTGAAAAAAATTAATAGTGTAATTGGGTGAAAATTGATTTTGAAATTAAATTTAAAATTTTAAACGTGAGATTTATATCTCTTCTTACAAATAATTTAACTTTTACGAAATTTAAGATAAAAATCTCATAACCAAATCCTATCTAATCACACCCAGTAAATGTTAAATTTAAAATTTTTCTATTAAATTTGAAAATAAAATTCTATCTAAATACATATAGTCTTCCGACATAGTTTGGAATTATTAATCTAATATTAAATTAGACCCTTCCATTTACCGTTCGATTAGAATTAGAACAAAATATCTTAATTTGATTTGAGGGGTTTTGAGATTAATAAGTGAGAATGTAATGTTCTTGTTCAAATATTACCAACGTGGCATATTGTACTTAAAAAAATGTTGTCTATAGAGGAGGGTTACTCTTGATATGAATTTTGTTATTATGACATATTTTGAGTTGAAGTAAATTTTACATTTTTCCTATTTAAAAGGAGAAAGGAACCACTTTTTTTTTCCCCCCTTTCCCTTCAAGTAGAGGAACTTGAGAGCACAAGTAGTGAAATTTGACAAATCCAAACGCAACGCGAAATATACACGTTGCCCAAGCAAGTAAATGTTAAAAGGGTTAATTAGACTATTGTTTTCCACGTCTAATTTGATGCTTTACGAGCCTAATTGGTTCGATAATGTGACATATTATGTTGGTAATTATTGAAAGTTATAATACATTTCGTATGAAATATAAATATAATATAATTTTTTTAAAAAAATATATACATATATTATGTTATACGACGGTAGAGATTATATATAAAAAATACAAAATTATAAATTTTATTAAAGAAAAAATAATAAAAATTATAATTCAGTCTATTATTCTCAATTATGTAACATGAAGAAATATTAGTCTAACATATATTTTCTTATTATTTATTCTCTCAGCTTAAATCCATAATTTCTTGCACCGCTAAATTCAGAAATTTATTCCTAGTAGCTTCGAAGTTTTCCTCCTACTACAAATACTAATCCATTTTCTTATTAAACAATAAAAAAGAAAAAACGGAGTATACATTGGTATAATTTTCTTCTTGTAAAAAAGGTGAGTTTACTTGGGTGGAATTAAAAATTATTAATAGAGTTCGAATTTAATTTTTTATTTTATTTAAATTTTAAATTTTAACACATTTAAAAATAAAAATTCAATCTATCTTTTAACACGTGCTTACATTGACTGTTTGGCTTGGCGCGGCACTTCATAATCCGGACATGAGGTTAGGAGGTAATGACAGAAATGCCATTCGGAGAAAGTGAGGAGATGCATATAGACAAAGGATAAGGACGAAGAAACGAACGACAAAGAAAGAATTGCGGACTGTTTTGTCGGCTATCGAGTTTGGGAAGCGGGCTTTCGTGTGATTCTGCAGGAGAAGAAAAGTTGCCCAGTTAAGCCTAACGTTGGGAACCAGCTGTTTCTCTGTCCCTCTCTCTCCCCACCAAAGTGCAAACTTTTTCTCAACGTCAGTTTCATAGTCAAAATGAGAATATTTTGATTTTTTCCAATTTTCTTTCTTCTTTTTAAAATAATCAAGTTATTTCCTTTTTTTAAAAAAAAAATTCATCCAGAGTCGTGTATTCCATTCATTTTAAATTTTATTTTTCTTATAAATAATTTATTTTTATAAAAATAAATTAAAAGATCTCAATTCTTAACTATTCTTAGTGTTTTATTTATAAATATCTACCACATTAAAAAAATCATAAGTTATATTAAAAATTAATATATTATAAGATAAAACTCAAAATAAAAATTTTATATTAAAATTCAATCTAATAATATTTAATATTATTATTAAATAAAAAATTAGTCGTAGAATAAAATAATACTAAAGCTAATTCTCCTTAAATCAAGAGTATTAGTCATAAAAATTTAGCTTAAATTATTTATGTTTTAAAAAATAAACATTCAAACTTAAGACAGTTTTAAAAGTAAAATAATTCAAAAAAAGATTTAAGAAAAAACAAAATAGTCTGGTTTACAAGGATTGTGGCAGTACTAACATCATATGGTAAATCTTCTTTTCTTTTAGGGGGAATGATCATGTCATAGTAAATCATTACACGTTGATGTAAAGTCCCTAAATCCAATTACGTAATCATTAGGATTGAGTGCGACCGTATTGTGCACGAAGAGAGTAGTTAGTATATTAAAGTTTAGCACACGCAGCACAACTGCCTTGCCTCAAGTAAAACTCAGATTCTAATTTTGTTTAAAATTAAATTTCTTATCTCAAGCGCATTGAAGGATAATGTTTTATTTTCTTAAAAAAATATTTCTTAAATTTTTCATACAAAAATGAGCTTACTTATATATTTAAATATTTAGAGTATATTTGGATCGATTCTATTACAGAATTAATACAAAATTTGTTATTCATAAATAATTTATTTTTATAATATTAAAAATTTCAAATTTAAACTTTATCTAATCATACTAATATCTTAATTATTTCATGCTCATGTCGAACTTGGACAGAAACTAAACTAATATTTCACTATTTCACGAACTACAAACTTATCCTTTGTAATTGGGATGACCCTTTGTCTGAGGAGAATCCTGTCTAATCTTTCAAGCGAAGGCACTTATGTACATTATTCCTATATTGCAACTTTCATCTTTAGACGTTTTGTACTTTGGTTAAAGTGTTGAAGAATAATTTTTTTTAATACGTGTTAAATAAATTTCAACTTCAGATTTTGTAAATAATTATTTAGAATCTGTTTAATAGTTAAATATATGTAATGGATCAAATAGTTCAATTATCATAATTCTTGTTATTTTTTACTCTAATCAAACAAGATAAAATATTTATAATTTACTTTTTTTACCTATAACAAATAAAATAAAATTAAATTTGTTTACTTCTCTCAAGTGAAGTAATAGTGGCACTCTCCCTCCCTCTCCCCCTCCCCTCCCCTCCCCTCCGTAAACTAGACAAAGCCTAAGTTCTTTTTTTGTAACAATTATAATTTCTGGATATATTTTATAGTATTTTATATAGATTTCGTAACTACATGTTAATTTTTTATCCTAGAGGGGGCAAAGTCGGAACAATCTCCTAAAGAGAGATACTTCTTGTTATGGTAACAAAATCTGACTATAAATAATAGTACAAGCATGCTGCAAATGAATACTATATATAATTTTTAATTTAATTATATACAATTAAAAAACTTTATTTTTTGTACTTATTTTTTAGATTCTTTCAAATTATTTCAAACTTTACAATTATTAAAATTCAGATCTAAGAAAAACTAAATCTAATTTGCAAGAAAGAATTTAGTCTATTTTTATACATATACAGTTCATAAAAATTGACCTTGCAAAAAGCCAAAAATTAAAATTTTGATGGCTAGTGTTTGCTCCTTCCAATAGGACGGAAAAGCAGGTGACTTCCGTCCAAAAGGGCGGAGGTGACCCACCTCAGTAGGGTTCCGGCCGCCAATCGGAACTCACCATCAAATTCTGCCCAACCGGGTCAAGGTTCGTGGTGGGTTCTGCCAAGTTGAGCAGAAATTACATCAGAAATTAAGAGTGTGATTGGATAGAGTTTAGTTTTGAGATTTTTTGTCTTGGGTTTCGGGAGAGAGAAATTTTTGTGAGAGAAAAAGTGAGATGTGAGATGAGAAATTTGCATTGAGTTCCGTGTGGAACCCAATCCAATCACACCCAAAAGTATGATGGGATATAATTTAGTTTTGAAATTTTTATTTTATATTTTGTAAATGTTAAATTATTTGTAAGAAGAAATGTAAGTTCTACGTTTAAAATTTTAGATTTGATTTTGAAACTAAATATTGTCCAAGTAAAAAATTCAAAAAAATATATGTTGATATTTTTTAAAATTTTTACTTTAAAATTAAGAGAATTCGAAGTATAATCGTTTCTCATTATATTGCATTTGATAATTTGATGCATTCTTTGATAATTTTAGATTTTTGGGTTAAGAGGGAGAAAAAAAGGTGGTAAGCTAGACAGAGAAACAATTTTAAAAACAATAATTTTTTACTGTATATAATTATTACATTGCATTAGACAATTTGATGCATTCTTTGAGAATTTTAGGTTTTTGGGTTAAGAGGGAGAGAAAAAAGAGGTAAGCTAGACAGAAACAAATTTAAAAATAATAAATTTTTATTATATATAATTTAAAAAATTGTGTATAATAAACGTGCACTGCAAATGCGGAGTGGTTATCTAAGGGTGTGATTGGATAGGGTTTGGTTTTGAGATTTTTGTCTTGGATTTTGTAAAAGTTAAATTGTTTGTGAGAAGAGATGTAGGTCTCACAACTAAAATTTTAAGTTTAGTTTTGGGATGAGATATTGTACAAGTAGAGCCTAAGAACTTCGGCATATGACTGAAGAAATGTCGGTGGAGTAAAGGGCCTAAGCTACAAAAGAAAAATGCTGCAGGTCTAAAAACAAAAAAATTAATTATTTCTTTTAATAGACTCTACACTAGTACAAAAGATTAAAAAAGCATAAAAATCCAACCCAATGAGCACCTGACCTGAAATCTTTTAAATAAATAAGAGATATTTCATCAAATGAGCTATTACTTAGAAAAATAAATCTACTAAAATTATTCAACATTTGACGAAATGAGAAAAATAATTGAAGCTCTATACCTCCGATGTGTCTCCCTCGAAAGATATTACAGCTGTAAGGGCAGCAGAGAAGCAGGCAATGAGCACAATGTCAACAAAAGGAACTAGTTAGAGCTCAGCTAGCAATCATAACCAATTTGATTAACTTCTTGTCTGCTTTTCTTTACCTTTTCTGATTCCCATAAGGCAGCAATTGTCTAACTTGAATCTTGATTGCAAATTTATCCAGCAATATTTTTCTAAAACTTTATCATAAAAAAGAAAAGCATAAGCTATGTCCTATCTGCAATCATGAGTTAGATTCTCTCTTACAAAGCATCCTGCGGGCAGACAATATCATTCTCAATCCTAATGCTTCAAGGCGCTCTACTTATTTCTTCTATGAGGATTCTTCAATTGTGCTCTGGTTGTAATACTCCTGTAAAATCTCTATCCAAGGCTAAAGTCCTTCATTCTCGCACCCGCCCCCCACACACACCACCACCCCCCCCCCCAACAAAAAAAAAAAAAGAAGAAAAGAAGAAAAATCGAAGGATTGTAAGACATTTTAGCACTAGTAAATTGATCGGAACGTAAAACATTAGGGTCACATGGCAGAGTGCAGAACTAAAACCAGCGACATTCCTGAGCATGAGTAGCTAACATTGCCAATATTAACAATTAAATGGAATAAAATGACGCAGTAAATACAATTTAGCATCTTTCAAGTATGTCAATCCACTCTTTTGAGGAAATGCTCCACATAAATGTTTGTATTAAGTATACAACAAACATCCAGAAATACTAAAGAAAAAATAGTCAATCCAAAAGGGTAAATGGAATCGAAGAATTCAAATCACAAATGGGATTTTTGCTGCAAAATTTCAACTGGAATGACAAAAAAACTATAACATCATCTTCTGCATATTACATACTTTCGGCAACTATAATATTGATTGTTCCACGAGATGGGATGTTGATGAACTTTATGAATGCTAAACTGCCCAAATGTTTTCAAGGTTATTTACAGAAACATATCATCCAACCACAGTTTTCCTTAGGAATGGCAAGTCCTAAAAATCTCTCCACGCATTACATCAATTGGAGTGTGTTCAAAAGTGTACCGCTCAGGACCTAGATACATGCCTGTTTTTTCTAACAGTGCGAGCCCTTCTTCTCTGCCGTATCTTGAGGCATAAAGCCTGAGGTATTCGATGTCCTGGGGCACCAGTCACATAAAAAGATATCAGAAAATGCAATTAGAGATACAAACAGATAATTAATGAATTCAGATGATAAATCTTGTAATAGGTGGATTCCAAGCTTCTCCGTTCCCCATACATATTCAACGGCATTTGGCGAGATGACATCTAGGTAAAATACTCGGTTGAGCCAGGAAGTAAGAGAGGTCTATTTGGTGTAAGCCTTCATATTTAGCACGAATCAGGAGTGCAGCTCTAATTTGAAGCAAATGCTTCAAACGGAAGTTCATCTTCTTGAAACCCAAAAGTTCAAGTTAGTTATGTAGTAGATGAGAAAACGAATTTATATCCACCTTAGAACTAGCCAGAAAACTACAAATTAATTTTTTTTCCAAAGAAAAGAAACTATAAAACTTGCTCAAGTTTAGAAGTAATGCAGATTGCCCTCTTGATTGAGAAGCCACAAGGCACTCAACCTGGACAGTAGATGATTGTTTTACTGCCGTCTGATACTTGAGAAGTGATGAAAATTTGAGCTACAATCAGCAATAAAACTGTATACCAATGGAGACAATTTAACAATTTACCAGAAACTGGAAATACCATACTGAACCTTTACAGCAATCTTTTCTTCTCCACTCCAAATTAGAGGCCAAGCAAAAAGGACAGAAGGCCCTAGTGTTGCAACCAAAATCTAGGTATCTCCTTGTCCCAGTTATATTTGGAAGATGATATTATAATCTTTCTGTATCCCTCGCAATCTATTATTGGAAGCAATCTTTGTATTTGTCCCTTCTCTTTTCTCCAAGTGGTGCATGACTTAAATGTGAACAGAAGGGGAAAAAGAGAACCACAAAAGGGATAGAGGGAGAAAAAAAAAAAAAAAAGAGGAAAAGCAGGGAGAGAAAAGGGTAAGAATTAGGATAGCCATCATATTCTAAGAAACTATCACCCAAAAGACCGCGACTAATTGCTATTCCTCAATTCCTCTTCAATATTTCGGAAAGTATAGACAAAAAATCGCCAATAATTTAGCCGAATCTGTATGCATTTTTTCTCCCTCCTCCCCACACTGCAAAAAAATCTCATCTTCACCAAGAACCATATTTAAGCACAAAAAAATAAATTAAAACCACCAGGAATCCACTAAGAGCAAAAGACTGGATAAATAAGCAACGAAAAAGGACAAAAATTATAAATATGAGGGCTTACAATTTCTTCTCCTAAAAGACTACTACAGAAATGTTGCAGTCACAAAGAATAAACACACAGAGACTTCATTATAGTAGAATACCTGCAAACCACTCAAAAGCCGCTCTAATCTTAGTGAAGCTACAGGTTGCTGTGAAGAGGAGAACACCTGACCAGGATAGAACAAGACTCCATCGCCTGGAGGGAGGCCACGCCTAAATCTTATCTGGACAAAGATATATGGAAATCATAAATTATCGATCAAGCAGCAGCTGAGGCAAAAATCAAAAACATAATATGAGGCATGCAATAACCTCAGCACTTGGAACTGTAGCTTTCTCATAGCAGTTGGCACCCCAATAAAGAAAACCCGTTCCCCCTTCTTTCCATACACGCCACATCACTGCACGATGTTGTGTACCTTGCATCCCCAGGTGCCAGTTAGGATGAGGATCAGATGGACCCATGCAGACATATGTCCACCATTGCTGTTTATATGCATAATACTGATGAGCACCAAAGCTGAGTTTTTAACCTCTTTCTCCCAAGCAACATTAAGAAACAAGGAAGAAGCAGCCAAGAAAAAAATGGTGAACTTCAAAGAAAGCAATTATTGCTCATAAGATGTTAACAAGCCTCAGAACTGCTTTTAGATTTCTAAAGTATGCATCAATATAGAAGTTGATAATTTAACAAATATCATCATATAACATCAATTACAATGAGTAGTTTCTCCAAACTATTCAGAAAAATCAAATGACCGCAAGAGCAAAAGTTAAATAATGCTTGCTGCCAACCATCTTGGATCTTTTGATGGTAAAGCATTTATGATCTTATGGATTCAAGTTAGTATAGATTTTCAATACAAGATATGAGGCGATAATTAAAGTGACATTCTATCTTCCATTTGGAGAGCAACGACACTTCTAGTGGTTCTTAATAATTTCTGAAAAGAGTTTCAAGAATTCAGTGAGAACCATCCTATTTTCTGAATTAAATGTTCTTTCACCAGTGAAGTAGCATCAATGATCTAGGGAAATTCTCAATACTTAACTATAAGAGAATTTCATTTATTCAAACCACAAAAGACAAAGAAGAGCACAAATACAGGGAATCTGAAATGAAGTTGGAAGTCACACAGAAATTAACTGAATTTGAACTTTATATATCAAATCCCAAAATCTCTAGCACAAAATTGATAGCTCAAGTCTGGACACTACAATGAAGTATATGTATACCTCACCACTTTCAGGTTGTATTTCAGAAATAATATCCTTTGCCAGATCTTCTCGATTTCCAATCACCCATTCACTGCATAAAACGGTAAAATCATCACCCTGCATATAGCACTTAGTATGTGGCAAAACGTTCAAAAGCATTTAGGATTCTCAGCAAGCTCACATTTAAAACAAAATCCTAAACTACAAACCAAGAGACTTGCATATTCAACATACTTGGAACTACTGACAAATGAGGGGAAAATGGTGGAGTGTTATGCCACAAGCCCCACAAAGGAGAAAAGATATAAAGCAAATCCATCTATCATGCTTCTGCACACCAATTAGCATCATCTTTCTACTGTTCAATGAACGTAAAGAAAATCAATCCCAAGTGACAAAACATAAGTATCTAGAAAGTGGTTTTCATGTGTCTCAAACAACTGATGCAATCATTCAAAGTTGTCCACCAGTATAACTCCAGAACCATGATAAAAATAATCGATCTTAATACCTAGTGCAGTATATTTGAGTATGAGGGCGTAGGAACTCTGGCACTTTCAGAAAAGCCTCAAAATTATTAGAAGCAAGGGGTGCATCACTTGGACCTGCAAAGAGTTCAAGAGGAATCAAAAGATAGAATAGAAATGAATATAATGCCTCCAAAGAAATAAATTAACTGTTTCTTTTTATGCAAAAGATATTTGATTCACTCACCACAACCAAATTCAAGAATAACTCATGTTGTATTTTCTTTCTCTCTGAAGGTGCATAAAAAACACATAACTGCTGATAACCATAATAATCTCTATCGTAGTAGATTTCAGCTACAGAAAATAAGAAAAAAGGAAGCAATAGGTACAGATTGTAAATAAAAGAAGCATGCCTAGGGAATCCATACCACAATAGTATGTAGTAAGAATACGGGCATCAGGTGCATAGGCATGAATCTCTCTGGCCATGTTGCGAATGGCATCATAATGCTCCACATTCAGTGGCTGCATCAATTTCAAGAAAAGCAGTCATGTACCCAAAATCTGCACAAATTCAAGCCAGCCATCTCCCCACAAAATATAAACTAAAAGGCCATATAAATGCAAAATGATTCCAGAGGAATAAAACACTTGCAGTTAAGTTCCATAATTATCAAAAAGTTTGATAAACCAGCAGCATGAAGCAAAAAAGGAAGCTACGTCTACACCCTAAACAGCTTATTCACTTCAGTTAATTCAGGAAAGGTAGCTTCTTTTACAGCTAACCAAGCACTCTCCCCTTGTCCCCTCCAATATATCAAACATATTTTGCTGTTATTTTGATATTACACAGTACATGACCCCATGGTTCCATTATTCTTGGCCACAAGAAACATGACACTTGTCAAGTCTATCATGAATTATCAAAAGCAAATTGAGATTTTGAACCAAAATGTTCACAAACTAATAAATCCAAAACTGCCAAATTGCAAGAGACAAAATGAGAAATAAAGAGCAAAACAGAAGTTCGGAAGATAGTTATAACTGGATTTCAGAAGTTACTATGTGAAATAAAACACTAAATAACCAAGACTGCACAAGATTTCTATTCATTTTTTAATCATCAGTTGCTGCATCCAGAACTCCTTTTTTTTTTTTTTTTTGTTGTTCTTTGTTTCTCATTTTAGATTTAAGTATACATCCTTTACATTCATGGCCAAGCTCCTTAAAAGCTTTAGAAGTGAAAACTTCTATTCGACACTTGCTACGATGACCAATCCTTACCCCATAGCCACAAACCTATGCATCAATCATACCTGGTCACGACGATTCATGCAACAGCTAGTAACCAAAGATAATAGCAGCTCATATTAACACCAGGTGGAAAATAGCAAAACAGAACATCTATTAAGAACAAATGCCATCAAAATGAAAAATCAATGACACCTTGAGTGTCAATGTTAAAAAAAAGTACTTATTTGAGAGGTTATGATGAGCAAAAGAAGGAGAGGATTCAAATGCACACGCACACCAGGTATTAATAGATAAAATAGGAGGCCAGGGTGAAGCTTCAAAAATATCAAGGCCTTGGGCCCTGAATTACTAAAAGATATAGGAAACAAGAGATGCTGAAAATTTACAATAGCCTCATCTTACCTCATCCCACAGGTAAAAGTAGGCTTTTCTCCAGTGACTTTTTGTTCTTAATATCTCAACTTCTCGTTGTAAGTAATCTTTCCTTGTGTCACCACTAACAGGATCAAAAGATAAAAGATACATCAATTAATGCTATATCAGGAAAAAAAAATGCCAAAACTCAGGAAAGATAGGGGTCACTTACGAAGAAACCACTGGACCGTACGGCACAGCATAAGCAGCGAGCTGTGGATGACAAAAATACTCATCCGATTTGGGATGATCAGCTGTAGAAGCAGAGAGATATTAGAGAGATGCACCACAGTCAAATTACACAAGAAAGTAAGAGAAGAGAAGAAGGGGTGGGGCCACATAGGAATTAGCTAAGGGCTGGGCAATCTACTTTCAGAAGTTCTTAATTAAAAAAACAGTTGCCAACATTTTCCCAATTTTCCCATATCTAATTATCTAAAGGTGCTAAAACTCAAAGAGCTTTTATGCTGATGAATCATAAACTTCATTTCCAGTACCTGGCCAAGGGCAGGTGTATGTCAAAACTCGCATGCCATCACCCCATCTGCAGAAGTAGGGGCTGATTTTATATTGAAGTAGCCACTTAAAATGCAGATCCAAAACTTCATACCACTCACTGCTTCCATGTTCAACACCGAAACGATCTTCGATCACTGTATCAGAGACCTATATATAGCTAAGGAAGCCCATACTCACACACCTTTCAGTACATTCTACCTTTGAGGTTAAACTGCTACCAAATTTAAGAGCAATGAGAATGAAATATAAGCCTCTCAAGCACTGCCAGAAGTTTTTATCTGAGTTTCAAGTAACTAAAACTACAACACAAGGCTTTTTCCCTTCTAAAGCAACCAAATGTTATTGCTCAAGGTGTTTGCTTCAAGCTGTTATAGTTTAATATTAAAAACTCTAGTACAAAACTCAAAAATAGAAAAGTAGAAAAAATTCTAACATATACTTTTTATGTTCTGGAAACGTATAAGAGAGGTAGAAGCAAATATTGAATTCCCATATATTGGCATGCTACTTTACACGTCTACAGCGAATAGCTCATTGCAGCACTTTCTGAACAGTAGCTTAAACTATAAAATAAAAGCAAAATCTTATTGGACAAAAACAATAGAGGAGCTCAGCTGGAACATACTTAACGGATACCATAATTTTGCAGTTAATACTTTGTAAAGAACATGTTTGATCAAGGAAACATATCATTCAACCAAAATGCATTGTCATTGTACACACCGAGTTATTCAGCACACATCAAAATGGACACAAATTCACTTAACAAAGTCCCCATTAACTTGATAAAGAAAAGAATCTTGCAAACAGAGAGATGCATAAAGAACATTAATATGTTCATCTTTTAATTAAAAACACCGCATGGAGGATACTCCAATAACAGCAGGAACAGAAGGAGTTTCTGGAAGAACAAAATCCCAAACTGTCAAACTTATCTTCAGCCGTATTGAAAGGTTCGAGATAGCATCTTCATCCATCATATCTAGTGGGCCATTATCTGAAAAGTCAGAAAATGATGGGGACAGAATAACTCTTCTCAAAGATGAGGCTGCAGACTTCACACTTTCTACCTACACAAAGAGAAGCACATATGACTGTGAATCGAAGAGTAAAAAAGGGGAGATCCTTTAGTAAATTAATGTCAAAAATACCCACCAACTCCTCCACTGGTTTTCCATCAATGGGCTCCACAACTTCAAGACAGTTCCTAAGTTCTCTGTATATTTCATCCTTCTCAGCTTTCCCCAGGCAAGTTGCTGCAGATCTGTAATAAGTCAGAATGAATAAATGTAGACCAACATACACTAAAAAACTCAAGCAACTTTGTGAAACAATCCATATTAAGTGCAGAAATTTTATACTCCAAAGGCCAGAACAAGCAAGCGATAAATCTGATGTAACAAAACTACTATTTAACTGAAGTAAACGGGATAGACAATCACTCTGCTTCAGCTCTAGCAGCAGTAATTATGAGCTCTCCTTCATATTGACCGGGGGGCTGTGCATTTGGAACATCAACAGAAAGCCAAATGACAGTTGTTTCACTGCAAAATAAAAGAGAAAGTTATATCTGTAAATGTAATTGACCTCTCACAGTCTTTCTTTTTTTACTCTTTTTTTTTTTTTTTTTTGGGTGGGAGGTTGGGGGGGGAGAGATTACCCTGGAAACAGATTTAGTTGACAGGTTGGCATATCAAGGGGAACAAGAGCATCAGGAACTCCCAAAACGGGAACTACACGCCGTACTGACAGGGACTGACCAACTATCAACCTACAGAGAGCACATGAATGCATGATATAGAGAGCACAAAATTTTATACCTATGCACATCAAAGACTTCAAAAATTGCAGGGCCAAGAAATTAACCTATCCCCAGAACTAGAGCGCAGATCAGTACACTGGACTTGTACAGTTCCTGCAATGCTGGTCCCACTCCAAGAAACTTTTGGTCGAAAAGCAATTTGAATACTCTCTCTCTCATTTCTTGCTGCTAAAAGAGATATCTTCAAGATAAACCAAATGTCAAATGCGATGGTAATTTTGGAAAGCAAAAATGCTAAAGATTCAAGATAACAAATTCTCCTGAAAAAGAATAGTAACAGAAGGAAATACTGAAAGCATACTGTAACGAGCAGTCCTGAAGTAAATCTAATGGTGGAAGCACGTCTATAGCATCCAGAACAGTATTATAGTGAAGAATGAACAGAGACTACCAAGAAAAGAGGTGACAGGAAGTGAAGGAAAAGTAACAGGCAACCAAAACCAGTCATGCGACAATGGAAGAAGCTCCAATGGCTTTGCCCAAGGAGGGTTTATACAGTCATCACCAAGCCTAGTAACTACAGACTGATTATTTAGTGACAGATATTTTGTATCTTCATATGCAAAATGGATTCATAATAGTTCTTTTTGGGTATTATTTTGTTTCTCAAGCATACACAATGGTAACTAGCACGAGAAAGCAAACAACATCTAACAAGACCCAACAATATAAAAGCTAGTGGTCAAGTGTTGCTAGCGAGCTTACAGGTTCCAATGCTCTAGGAATATCCTGTGGTCCAACATTAGCTGTGCTAGGCATGCACCACACATGCACCAAATCCGAAGAAGGAACCTTTGTAGGGTCAAAGGCACCCCTTAATCTACTAGTGTCGTGCAAACCACTGTCACTCCATCCATATGCTGTCCCTCCTCCAGCAACACCCTCAACCGGTGGCACCATCATTTCCTGGTGATTCTCTAAAGGAAAAAATTCTCAAATATATTATACATGTATAATTTGTCAGCTTGATAAAAGTTCCAAAGAAAGAAGATGAACTTCACGAGTTCATATAAAATTCGTATAAAGAATACAGAAGGTAAAACTAGAACTGTGAATCGATCAAAGTGCCAGCGTCGTTGGTAAAATTGCTTCTCACTAACGAAAGATTCCTCTCACTATATGATGCACCAGAATTATCGGGATTGGTAACACACTCTCTCTCCTATTTCAAAAACATTTCCTGGTTAGTGAAAGAAATGCAACACTCTCCATCAGTTTCAGTAACAACCAAGAGGAGAACTCCATAAAGCCCCCAAATTTTCAAACTATTCCCTAAATTTTGGGCAATCAAACGCAAAGATGCATTCAACATACTAAATCCTTCTCAGTAAACTTACTATCACTTGAACAAAATAAGGAGGAAACAAACAAAAAAAAAAAGGAAAAAACCATCCGGAAAAGTCACCACACAGACTACACTAAAATCAAATTAAAACCCTACAAATCAACCCATCCAAATTCAATATAAAAAGCATTCCGCTTGACTAAGCAGCACTTCAACCCCACGTTAAAGGTGCAACACAAATTTTAGGAATGGAGAAAGATAAAAAAATATCTAGACTAAACTCGAATAAGAAAAAGAAAAAGAGAAACACTATCATTCAAACGACTGCGCATGAAATCTAACAATCACACAAGAACTCTCAAGAAACACAGAAAGTGAAAAGGAGAAAAAAAAAGTAATAGAGGTGATTGATACTAACCAGAGTTCTCCATTGCTGTGATCTAGTTTTACTGTCAAGAAAATAAAAATAAATCGTCTAATTGAGTTTTCCGGCGTGTTGTAGAGCTAATTTGGAGTGTTGATCGCGCTTCAAGTGCAGAGAAATGATCTTATACAGTATGCGATATTGATTCAGGAAAGTGATATTGGCAAGCGAGATTTTGCTAATTGCCCTAGGATTCAGGAAAGAGAGGAGAGCTGCGTGTGTGGGCGTGTCGCTAGTAACTTTTGGAGTGGAGATAACGAAGCCCGACAAAAATCGGGAAGAGTCCTCGGATTTTACCTGTCCCCGAGTCCATTAGCAGTAATTTCATTAATCATGTCACGTGGCAGTTAAAAAAGACACTTCGGTTTTTTTTTTTTTGAGGGAAAAGACACTGCAAAAAGCTATAGTCTGGATGTCGAAGTACACTGATCCAAGGACCGCTATAAAGAAGCGGCTAGATATGCAAACCCATTATGAAAACAAAAAGTTCAATAAGTACACGTATGTTGTATCGTGCTTAATCTTCTACTATCATTTAAATTTGCATTTTTTTTTGTCCAACACTCGTATATCAATAGCTATTCGTAAGAGCAAATGGCTTGAGATTTTCTTTTTCTTTTTTAATTTTATAAGTAAATAATGTAGATATTACTTTTACAATTCTTAGGATAACGTTTAATCCAATCTTACAATACATTTGAGTGCGAAGAAACATGATTTTTAGAATTGTTGAGCCATCCATTAAAAAAAATGTTGCGCTATGAATTCAATAGCATTGACTGGGGATGTTACAGGATGATTTCAATATGGCAAATTTCCAATTTTTGTCCCCATTCGTCCAGTGACCCAATCAAATCTTTTAAGAATAATTCTGTCTTTCAGGTACACTGGGATTGAATTCCAACCAAAAACGGCGAAGGTGAGACTGATGCTTTTGGTCCCTGATCAAGGTCTTACACCAAAATAGACGGACAAATACAATCAATTGAAAAGGTACAACATAGAAGGCTCGACGCATTCACAGCTCTTATACAGATGAAAAGTAAGCAAAAGAGCATCATCAATTTGAATAGGTAGAATATACGGATGTAGCATACATGCAGAGGAAGGTAAAATAGTACAAGAAATTGCAAAATCTAAAGGCAGATGAGTTCATATATCCAATTTGAAACTCTGTAATATAAATCATCACTTGTCAGCCTCCAGCGCCTGGATATACTGCAATGGTAAAACAGGATCTTCATAAATGCCTGGAATGACAAAAAGATCAGGAATCAGAAAATAAAGAAACCTGAAATATCAAAAAAGCAATGAACCTGGCATTTGTTTACCAAGAATCGGCGGCCAAGCTAAGCCCAGGAAGCAGACTTTATTAGAAGACCAACAACTCATACAATATACAACCATGGAAGCAATCTCACCAAGTTACCACAAATGGTTACAATGAAAATTTTTCTCAGACCACCAAAACCTAGTTTCTGGTGAGCATAACAACAGAGTGTGAAGAAAATTTACAAAACATATATTCACATTCCAGCAAAATTCAGTAATGCAATCCTGTGAGCATCTCTAGATTGTGTATCACACAATAAAATGATTTTTCGATTGAACTCTAAGAAACCATCAAGGATTAGGTTGTCCAACATGTTCAACAGTGCTGGAGGTGTTTGACACGTGAATTACACTTTCAAATTTTCTGGACTGATGCTGTTAGAATGAAGAGACAAAAGTAACACCCTACAAATGTCCTTTCAGTCTCAAATATTTCATATAGTTCAAACTGTTATACAGCCCATGTGCTGAGATGAATTTGTTACTCTAAAAGATCAGATTCTTTTAGGATTTACAGAGCATACATGGATTAGCTTAAAAAATAGCAACTGAAGCACCATACTGTCACTGAAGAACAAGGCTTAAGCATGAATTACATTACATAATACCACAACCCTCTAATATAGTTGGGCATCAGTGCAGAAAAATACACTTCTAACATATTACAATGCTGCTATGAAAAAGGAAATACTACTAAATATTAAAGAAAAATATATATATTTTTCAACATCATGAAAAGGACAGACTGAAACTTTGGTGTGTATGAAATCTATAGTAAATCGAGCATCCTCAACATATCTGATTGACAGAATTCAAAAGCAAATTTCAGATACATTGGATTTCAGAATTAGATTTAAGGGTAACTACAATTTCTCCAACAGAGTCCAAATTTATGATTCGTAGAATGCAATGACGGGCAGTTCATAATCAGCTAATAAAGATAACATTTTGTGGAAACCTTCTAAATGAATCATATAGTATCTGTTCACCACTGAATGATATTATGTTGCTTCACAGCAGTCGAAAGTATCAATATCTAAAAATCCAATGGAAGGAAATATTTTTTCAACATTAATACCCCTTTAGTTTCAATAGCTAATAGAGCATATTGCAGATAATGCAATCAAATCCATTTGTCTAATAACCTGCTAGTCTTACTTATTAAAATATAGTTCTCCTTGTCAACAATATCAACGAAACTGTAAGTCTAAAGTAAAGTGAAGCGTATCTACCATAGAAAGATGATAATATTTCCAAGAATTGGAACATCAAACACACCTTTTGCAGAAATCAGTAACATATTTGGAGCTGTTGTATAAAATAAACCACATCAGCACAATAATCAGCGTATCTTCAGGTGCTAAGGAGAACTCAGAATTTAGAATTACCAAAAATCAAAATTCTAAAACAAGACGAGAAATTTCCAGAACATCACTTAAAAGCCTAAGATCTCCCTCGTGTACTCTTTAAGAGTTACAGCTGAAAACCATATAACCAAGAACAAAGTGAGCTTTGAACAAACTAGATTCTTAAAAGTGAATCTGAAAAGGAAGGATACTGAAGAGATAACGCTCCCACCAATCCAACATGTAGAGTCCAAAAGTAACATTGTAAAGATAAATCTTGCACTGAATCCAGTTCATAGCACTAAAACCTGAAGATGGCAAGATCATGCAATTTATCCATCAGCAATTGATGATTGGCTTAAAAAAACAATAAGACAGTTAAAAAATCACTGCATAGACAACTTGATTCAGTAAGTTTCCGGTAATTCGCAGTCATTCTGCCTTAGATCTCTTGCACTTCCAATACTGATTTTAATGCACAAAATAAATCCCTTTTAAAACAAAATAAACCGGATAAAATATCTTAATCTTACAAGCACGGTGAAAAGTATCGACAGTTCTCAAAGAAATTCCCACACAAAGAATCAGAGTTATAGAAATTGATAAAACAGATGGTGAAAGACAGAGCAATTAACTGAGCGAGAGAGGTAGCGGTAACGGTAGCAACGGAGATGAGATGGCGGAGATAACCTGGTGGTCGGGCTAAATCAGGCTTTTTGACCTGTCTGACCCCGTCTGTGCAATAGTCCTGTTGTTTGGGCGCTAGTGTGAACGTGTAATAAGACCGCCACATTTTGTCAACCAAATCGGGTCAGCCGAGCTCGGCCCAAATTTCTAATTTTGTTGGGCTCAAGACGGGCTTTCACCTTGGTGAGCTCAGTTCGTTATAGATCCAGCCCGCATATGTACTAGTAAATAAGCATAATAATAAGTTTAAAGAAAAATGACTAATTGTTATGAAATTAATATTATTATGAATGTTCATTATCAGAGTTATAAAGATACTTCAACTATCCAGAAAATAGATGGTAGAGTTCTATCATATCTTTGATTAGTGATAGGATTTGTCTTTTGATTACCCTATACCTATTCTAATTTGGATGTACCCCTGAACCCTATAAATAGGGCTATAGACTGAGGTGTTGTATACACTCATTCATTGATCAATTTACTCTCAGATAATCAATAAAGATCTCTTGTTCTCTCTCTCTATTTTCTCTCTATAGTTTTCTCCTATTCTATATATTATAATTTCTTTATTAAGTTCTCTACATTAATATTATAATTTTATTGTGTCGACGACGACTGCGCATCAATAAATTCATAACAAGTTATCAGCACGAGTCTCTGCCACCGAAGTTGAGAGTTTAATTAAGAGAAAAAGAGGTATTTTTCTATCTTTGAATTCTCATGGCAAACTTTTCAAAACTCATATTTTTTACTCTTGATATTTATAGAAAGAATTATATGTTATAGATATTAGATGCTCAAATTTATTGAGATATAATGGGTCTGGCAGACACCATCTCAAAATTATATAAAAGCCATAATTTTTCTCCGCCATAATTTCTATGAGGATCTAGAGGCGGAATATCTTATTGTGAAAGATCCACATTTTTATGAAAAGATCTAAAAGGAAGATTTGACTACCAGAAGATGATCATTCTATCAAAAACACAGTTTACTTTAAATCTGTGAGTGAATGTATTAGAACTAATGGTTATGACCCTGGAAGAGGTCGTAGTCATGGTCGAAACCGTGAACAGAAACGCGGATATGATAAAAAACCATCCATATAATCATGGTAATTAGAATATATGCATCTGGATATTGTGGGTCCTGAAAACACAATTTAAGAAATACAAAGCATCAAAATCATTTGATTACTAGCAAATTGTGAACGAAACATACAATCACCAGAAGATGATTTTTATATAAATGTTAGTTATGATTTGTTATAAGTGAGCCTAAAAGATTGTATGTCTATCAATATGCAAATTTTTATTACATTTAGAATTTCTTCTCAATTACAGTTATAATGAGAAATATCACTAGTAATATGATGGATAAAAGATTTTTCCTTTCTCATATTTCTAACAAGCTCCTGTAGTAGCAATATCTAGAAAAAGTTTTTTACAAGTATTTTGAATTTATATCTTATGAGACTAAATGAGTCATTGATAAAATATTTTGACGCTCGACCAAATATTTTTATATCATTCCCTGAAGTGAATGACATTAAAAATTATAATATAATTATATACGAAATTTTGGTCGCAGCTAGTAGAAATACACTTTGTTCTTATATTATAAGAATGACTCATTAAATTCTCAGTGAATAGATACTCACCAGAAGTGAGAAAATAATGAGAAGGAAAAAGGGAAAGTAATAATTCTAATATGTTATTGATGTAATATGAAAGTTTGTCACGTATTTGTAATACGTCAAGCATGTTATGAATCTCTATTAATTATTGATATTGCTTTACTTCCCTAAATCATGCTACTGATAGTAATGATGCTTATGTCGAAAATATTAATATGACATATGTGAACGTAGCCAATTCTTTTGAATATCCAGAAAGAGTTTTTAGCATTTTGATAATATGCTACTTTCTTATGTTATTTTAGTTTATTTTGGATCAAGAATGTTGAATATACAATTTCTCAAAACAATATTTGTGTTTATTTGGACAAAATTTAAAATATATGTCCAAAGTATAAATGGTAGTGCAAGGTTCCTGAAGAATTAATTGATCAAAGAACTCTAGAAGAGTTAATTGCTTAAAAGCTCTAGAAGAGCTACCGAATCTTCACCCAATGGTCAATTCTGTAATGCATCATTCTCCATATAGTCTCATAAAACTTTTTGAGCATTGATTATATTATCAGTATATCGAGACATTGGATGAATGAACTTTTGAGGTATATGCATTACCATTATGACATGAAATATATGTCAATTATAGATACCACTATTTATCTCTCATGAGTTATATTGCATAGAATTATAAAATTGAGATGCAATATTGAGTAAACTTGAAGTTTACTGATAAATAATTTATTAGTTGGCATGACCGGTTGGACCATCCCGGATTATTAAAATACGAAGAATGATTATTAATTTATTATGGAACCAGAAGTTTTCTAATATGATGAATTTATATGTGCTACTTGTTTTATTTAAAAGTTGTTAGTATTACTTGGGGTTGAATGTATTATTTTGGGATGAATATGGAGAAATTATTAGTTGATGCATCAACAAATAGTCTTATGAATATTGTTGTTTTTGCAACATGTAGTTTGCACAATTTATTGATAATGAGCTCATGTTTTAAGATTCTCCCAAAGACATAATTTATCCTAATAATACTGGTAGTATTGAGATAAATATTGAACATCCTACAGAATATTTATGACTGTGATATATTAGCACGTATTTCGTATTTTGCTAATACATTGTAATTCTCCTCACAATAGTTTGTTTGTGGTCAGAAACCAAATATTTTTCATCTTAAATTTAGAGATGCACTATGTATGTTGCTCCACCACAAAGGTAATGAGATGGGTTCTCAAAGAGATTATTAAATATGTTGGGAGCAAATCTCAAGGGAGAGATTCGTATTTTGTTAATTTTGAATATGTTGTCCCAACATAAAGAGGAGAAATCTTTATGCTAGATAAAGATATTAGTATGTGTCTCATCTTGATCTTCTATTTTAATCCTCATAGAAGATATCTTGAACCAGAAGTTCAAAGGATAATTTATATAGCCAGGTATATTAATTGACCAATATCAAGCAAAGAATGCTCTTATTTGATATCCTTGAAGGATAATCTACCACTACAAATAAATTTGAGACATAACTGAAATGTGGTAGATAAGTCGATTCTAAAGATACAAACTCCTCACTGGAGCAAATGCTTAAGATGGTCATATATGTTAAATCGAGGAGATTTAAATTTCAGTAGAATTTTTCTCCCAAAACATGATTGATAAATTATTTACATAAGAAATTCAGGTACCTGAAAACTATGATAAATGATGAGATCTCAACATGACTTTAAAGATATTAATGCGCATAATGTGTTGAGGATTTTCAAATCGAGGTCTGCAGACTTAAAATGATAAAATTTGCATGAGAAATATGAAAAGTTTTAAACTATTCACAAGTACACTTGAAGTGTACATGTATTCCCAATAGGAATTATACACTTGAAGTGTAATCCAAAGAGATAGCAATTAATATTTGCTTATAAAATGCGAACCACAAAAGTGAATATTGCCATGAGTTATGGCGTATGATTCTTCGTAAAACATGGCACTGATAACGAAGAAATATATTTCTAGTGGTGGATATAATAGTGTTGATAACACTTAAGATATGTTTATCTTTATTATCATTTGATAATAGTACTTATATTTGAAGTCTCTGATGGAGTTGATATGCTTAAAGCATGTAATTTTTCCTGTAGAACATAATGAGATTGTCTTAGTAGATTTTTATTGAAAGAATGATTGAATATGTCCATATATAAAGAAATTCTATACGTAGCTATACTTGCTATATGTATTTCTTTATCAGAATATATTCTCATTGTACAATCTATTGATTGACATAGCGTTCTCCACATTAGGGGGAGAAAATCATCAATTAAAAGAGGACATTATTTATAACTTTTATTATCTTGATCTATGCACAAGTATTAGTGAACTGGAAGTTCAAAATATTATTTATTTGCATAAAATTGCATATTGATTATTTGTCTAACTCCTGTAGAGTTAATCGATATAATATTCTACTTATAGATATTCTTCTTTGAATAAATGTCCCAGCAGGACAAATATATGAATTCTATAACTATATGATTTTGATACACGCTTGAAGCGTGATTGATCTCTTGTTTTTAAAATAAAATCCTCAAAAGAGAAAAGGATTTGATGATCAAGATATTTTTCCTAAAGAATTTAGAGGAGCAAGTATTGTGATTAACGTTTTGAAAAGCTAATATTTTATTTTGATTGAACATCATGAAGATGTTTCACATGGACATAGCATATCAATTGTTATTGGGTTATTATATGCGAGATCCTTTATTTTTATTGAAGGATATTGAAGAACTATTTGGTCTTGAAGTACCATAATTCTGCAATTGAGTGTATGAATATACTTGTCTACGTGCAAGTAGATATCTATTATAGTTCTTCTCTACCCAATGAATTTTGAGATGGCAATAAGCTTGCCTATTGACATCTCTTTGAGATAACTTATCTCGAATATTGAGAAAATCTAACTCCTGTTGAGATGGATATGCAAGATATAAGTTACCTACTTAATTCACGTAAATCATGCATTTATAAGCATGTGTTGATTATAACAGCCACATCTTCAACTCATGTTGAAGTAATAGAAATTCATGATGTGGGTTGAGAATATATTTGATCATGATTAATATATTCGAGATAAATCTATATCCTCTAAGGAGGAATTCCAATTATATTGTTGGATGATAATAAAGTTTCGAATATATCTAAGGAGATATGATAAAATTTTTCTTTACTCATGAGCTCTTGAAGAGTGGTGACATTGATATGTAACAAATTCAATCAAGTGACAATCTGGCAGATTTATTCACTAAGGCATTATCAGCCGCATCATTTGATAAATTGGTGAATAAAATTGGAATGCGGTGGTTAAGAAACCTTAAAGGATTATCTCATCAGAGGGAGTAAATATGACATAAAGAGTAGTGTACTCTTTTTCCTTCACTAGAGTTTTTTCCACTGGGTTTTTTTATCTAGTAAGGTTTTAACGAGGCATACTCTTATGCAATGGACATCTAAGGGGGAGTGTTATGAAATTAATATTATTATGGATGTCCATTATCAGAGTTATAAAGATACTCCAACTATCCAGAAGATAGATAATAGAGTTCTATCATATCTTTGATTAGTGATAGGATTTGTCTTTTGATTACCCTATACCTATTCTAATTTGGATGTACCCCTGAACCCTATAAATAGGGCTATAGACTGGGGTGTTGTATACACTCATTCATTGATCAATTTACTCTAAAAGAATTAATAAAGATCTCTTGTTCTCTCTCTCTATTTTCTCTCTATAGTTTTCTCCTATTCTATATATTATAATTTCTTTATTAAGTTCTCTACATTAGTATTATGATTTTGTTGTGTCGACGACGACTGCGCATCAATAAATTCATAACACTAATTATATTCTCATGATATACTATGATCTCAAAATTTTTTTTTATCATTATGGTTCTTAAAGAAGTTATATTCAACTAATAAGTTTTCAACACCATCATCCTCTACAACTTTTGGTGAAAAAATCTCACTCTCCGTACTAGTAATGTCCTTTTGAGAGGAATATAAACACATTATATTCTTGTAGTGAATTCTTTATCATTTTCTTATTATTTTACTACTCTCGTACCTCCTATTTTCCTTTATTTTTTCATAACAATTGTAGGTAAAATTTTTTGATTTAGTTTTTTATCAAATTTGGAGCACGTGTTTGTAGTGTGAGTGTATTTTGTAAAAAAATATAAAATATATCTATTTTGTTATATAAAATATATCCTTAGCCAAAAGTTAAAGTAGATAATAGTGTTAGAATCGTATTAGTTAAACGTAACTTATTTGAAAATAATAATGGCAAAAATAAAACTTACGAGGCATAATGTGTTAGTTCTACAAGTTTAGGGATCAAATTAGTCATTTTTTTAATTTAATATTATATATAATACGTATAATAGTAATAATATATTATAAAATTAGATTTTAGTGTGTATTGTGTAATAAAAATAATAACATAATTTAATTACAAGTAATCTCTTTGAGTTTATTACTAAGATGATAAGTTTAAATCTCTCATCCATATGAAACTTTTGCATTCCCGTGCAAATAATGGAAGTTATAACTTACTCTTTTTTCTTTTTCTTAAAGCTACTCTTTGTCTTTTAAAAAAATGAAAATAGTAAAAAGAGTGAGTGAAATTTAGAGTGTTGGAATTCAATTATAATGGAATTTGAACTTGTCCGCCCACACAACCCGATCCCGTTAAAAAAAACCGTCCAACTTGATATATCCATTTCAGAGTTGACATGAGCCTATAGCCATAGTTCAAGGGCTACCCCATGAAAAAAAACTTGCTGAGTTGGAACGTCACGACCAATTCGAGCTAGCCTATGAGACACGTCATTTGCATTGTGCATCACATGAATGACATCCTAATAATTTGACAGTTGTTTCATAGCCGATCTCAAGCACAAAGTGTTACCAGTCAAAAATAATTGAATTAAATTTTTATTTGAGTTGAATTATATTAAAAATAATAAAAATAAATTATTTGTGAAAAAAAGATATGAATTCAATGTGAAAAAAGAAGTGATTTTTTTGTTTAAAAACAAATTTAAATTTACTATTTTTTTGTTCAAATTGAGTTTAAACTTGACCCAATTCAATTGACAATTCCAAACCTAATTACACATTGATTAAGAGAACATTTTAGTCTTTATTAATTTGATCATAAAACGCATTATTATTATCCATGCTCTCTTGTCAAGTGAAGATAAACCAAGCACCTAACAAAGATAATACATCCTGGTAATACACTTAATTGTTTACATTCAAGATCAGGATAATAATGCGTTATGCTACTGTATCTAGCTTAAGAACACATTACTAATGCGTTCATATTTATTTGCCAAACAGATCGAAACCCCGTGAAATCAGCTGAATCAATTCGCCCTAGAGAGTCGGAAAAGTACCATTTTTTTTTTTTTTTTGGGTAAGTCTGAAACGTACCAGCTCAGAAGAGAGGAACGGGCCTGAGATTCTTCTGAGTATTCTTTGGACAAGATTAGTCAATGCGGGCCAACTAGACCCTTAAGTTGGTCATGGGCGCTCTGGTTGTACGAGTTTTTCCCTCTTTGGGTTACTAACAATTTAATCCTCCAAAATATAAGGACGGGCAAATTACATTCCCATTATATATATATTTTTTAAATACGTCCCCAGTATTGCAATATAACAATTTTGTACATTTTAAAAAATAAAATATAAAAATATTGAATCTTTAAAAAAATAAGCTGTTGTCCTAAAAGAAAATAATATATTATTCTAATTAGATTATATATGACTTTAATTGAAAATGATTTGAAATTAATATTTAGCTTAAAAATTTTTAGCCTATCTTCTTCTTTTTTTCCAAACATATTATCATCAACTCCATCTTCCCCTCTAAACTTTTGATCATCCTTCTTCAAATGCAATGCAACTTGACAAAGCCACACTTGAGTGGATCTCCCCTTTTAAAAAGATTATGACTTCAAATGATAACTTCTACGTGAAAATAAAAGTGAACTTCAAATACACTTTAATTCACCTATTAAGTTATGTTTTAACTTTCAATTAGAGATGGTGACACTAAAAACTAAAATGTTAAAAGTGCTTAAATTGTAGTTTGTCCAATAACAAGTAACATTCAATAAATATGATTTTTTTTTTGTGTCAGATTACAAATGAGCTAGGACTAAAAATCTACTCCTGGAATACTAAAGTTCTATATGACCATATTGGAAGAAGATATTATTTCTTAATTATGGATTTATATTTATTGTCCATAAGAAGATGAGAACTACAAAGAATGAAAGAAAAAAAACTTTTTAATGTCTTCTTCATCTTTTTTTATTTTCTAAAATTTTCATTCTTATTATTCTACTAAAATTATCAAATTCTCAATAAAATTTTAACATATTTTTTAGAAATTTTAAGAGAGTAATCTCATAAAAATTAATTACATATCATATTTTACAAGCTAAATGAAAATTATTTTAAGTTACAATATCTATAAGAATTATCAATAATCATCAAGAGACCTTTATGTTAAGCTTTGGCTCTAAAACTGTATTTTATTTTTCTTTTAATACGAGGAACTAGGAAAACAGAAATTAATATGTTTTTGACTTATAATAAATCGCTGGATTTGGAAAATTTTTCCGATCCGTCTTAAGATGAAATTTCACAACATTAAGGGGACCATACGGCAATTATAGGAGCCTCAAGTACCAATGAAAGAGAAACTACGAAACCCCGTCGCCACTGACCCGTGCCTTATAAAGCTAAAAAGGGCGCTGCTTGTTTGAAGGTTTATGTTTATCGTTTAGACTCTCTTGTTGTCTTCTTCAAAGCAATCGACTAAGGGTCGAGCTTCTGCTATCAGCGGGAAGCAAAAGCCCAAACTGCTACGTTCGCGAAGAACAATGGAAAGTGCATTCGCGAGTGCCTCTGCCATTAGCGATCAGAGGCAAAAGATCGAAAAGTACAAACACATTCTCACCACCGTTATTGCGTCAAACGACATCGTACAGGCCAACAAATTTATCGACCACAGTTACTCACTCTCAGCCGCTGTTTTTGTTTTTCTTGCCGTTGCAAGGATCTGTTTAGCGTCCTAGGGTTTGATTTAGGTGTCATGTTATTTTGCAGTATTATCCGATGAAGTACCGCTGGTGGTATCAAGGCAGCTTTTGCAAACTTTTGTCCAAGAGCTGGGTAAATTGCAGCCGGAGGCTCAAAAGGAGATTGCGCATTATACACTCAATCAGATTCAACCTCGAGTTGTGTCGTTCGAGGAACAGGTTTGGTTCAAACATTTCTCGAAAGTAGTAATTGACGCTTTTTGTTCTTCGCTTTTCTAAATAGTTAATTATTAGGCGTTGCACATGATTATTATGCTTTGTAATGGAGAATTAAGATTTGCTTATATAGTGCATTCATGCTTTATACTCTTATGGATTCTACCTACTATTTATCTCAGTAAATTTGTCGCTGATGCAATTGCTTATGAAAATTTACTCATGTTATTGGGAGGAAATTAGGCATAAGAAATCGACCTAGATAGAATTTATCACATTCTGGATGGAAGTAACAGTTAATGACAAAAGAATGCTGGTGGAATGTATTGGAAGTTGTTTAGTAGTTTGGGGAAAAAAAAAGGTATATACTAGGAGGGGACTTTTCCTTTTAATCATGAAGTGGTTGAGGATATGGATTAATGTGGTTGTTGTCGCTCTCCTACTGTAGGACGAGGAAGGGTTGGCAGATACATTATGCTGATTACAGCAGTGAATTTTGGATAATATGGATTTGCAGATCAAAGAAAGTAAAATCATTATCCCATAATATTCTTCATATCTACCATTTAATTATTCATTTAATTATTGTCATTGTTTGGCTTTGTAGCACAGATTTTCTATTAAACATGCAATCAATTGATTGTTTGGAAGTAAATAACTCAGTGCAGTGAAGTAGAGTTTTACCAATCCTGTCATTTGTGCACTGATGTGATTTGCAAACAAAGGTGACACAGATTTATCTTTGAGCATTTGGAGCCCCCTCTGGACCTTTTTGTTTAATGGATGAAGAATTCTGCTATTTGCCTGGGATAGTTTGTTCCTATTGTATTATCTTTACTTGTTCCTCGCGTGGAGTAGTGTTGTTTTGCTTGCTGGTTTTCCTTACACTGTCAGGATTCAAGTGGAAATGTTAATGTTCATCATTTCTGGTTCGAGCCTTGCCTTGGACCTTTGTTATCATTATTATCATTTTTATGTGGTAATGCATTTTCCATTTATAAACTGTGACATTACATTCATACAAGTTTCCTTACCTATTTAATTTCCTCTCCTTTCCTTGTCTCCTTTCTATTATTTTCTTTTTCACCTATTCCTATTGTATCTGATCTATCAAGCTCATGGTTTTGAACTTATCTCAGTGCATGGATAATAATCTTAGTTGCATGGATAATAGGTGTTGATAATTAGAGAGAAGCTTGCTGAATTATATGAGTCTGAGCAACAGTGGTCAAAAGCAGCACAGATGCTCAGTGGCATTGATCTAGATTCTGGAATGAGGTATGGTAATAGAAACTTTGACCAAATTACAGTATGGCATTTCTTTACACAAATAGTTTAAATGTTTAATTTGGCTTTTCTCTACTATCTTATCAGAGTGATTGATGATACATTCAGACTTTCAAAATGTGTCCAAATTGCCCGCCTCTACCTTGAGGTATATGTTTTCTTGATTCTCTTGAGTTTTGTATATTTTTTTAATTATTAAATTTAAAGGATATTTTTGGATCTGTCACAATGACTTCTTTTTCTTTTGAGGCTGTGGGAATGATTTGAGTGCAGATAGATATGAAAACCAAACTGAATAACCATTGTCTTACTGAACTTAAATGTTCAAAAGAATATAAAAAGGAAATAACCAATTTTTAGTATAAAACTGAAATTGAAATAAAGTTCTTCTAGTTAATAGGAATCATATATACACTTATAATCTATATATCCATAATATATTTGCTTATGAACTGTGATAGGATATCTTGGAACACTTGAGAAGAGATGCATTTGGTACCTATACAAGATACTGTTTTATTTTTTTACAGGATTTGGAAATGTAATTTGGAACTTTTCTAATAGCAAAACTTGAGAAGAGATGCATTTGGTACCTCTACAATGTACTGTTTTATTTATTTACAGGATTTGGAAATGTAATTTAGAATTTTTCTAATAACAAAGTCTAATTGAAATCATAGATAACTTAATATACTAGTTCACAAGGGCTACTCCTATTAGTATTTATGTATTTATTCTGCTCCAAATTGCTGTGGCTGTTGGGCAATAACCTGACACATTCTATGTTTCGTCATGGAAGCTTGCCCCTTTTAGCTACTGTACTAATTTCTAGTCATACTTCAAAGGTTTGTGTTCTTGATCTGCACATGAGTGTTGTGACTGCATTGAAAGAATCTAGAACATCCAGGTACCTGTATATGACATGGGTCTTGCTGAAGAGTATAATGTTGATCTGTTGGAAATTAGCTTTTCATGGGTTTGTGCGGCAAATATCTTAGGGCCAACTTGGATTAGCATTTTATCCAAAAAATTTTTACTTTTCTCTCACTTTTTTCACTTTGGGTCCCACTTCTCCTCTCACAAACAATTCATTTTTACAATTCCCAACACAATTCAAATAAAAAAAAAAAATCCAATCCAATCTCACCCTTACCGTCCAAGTCCAAAAGTAATGCAAAATTTGTGCAGAATCTGTGTGGATGCACTCACGAAAGTTGTGTACCATCTGTAAAAAGATTATGACTATCTGTCTGGTTCTGAAATTTTATTCTTGTTTACCTTTATTGATGCTGTTAGAGATTCTTGAACAATCAAGTGCTCAATAATATGTGGCCTATTTTCTGTCCTAAGTTTATGCAATTTGACAGAAAAATATTCGTTTATTACGTTTTAGAGACTATTTTTGCAGTTGTTTATTTCATGGTATTGTGGTGATTAAAAAGTAGTTCTTTGTCCGTGACTGTGTAGGACAATTGAACTCTTTGTAGAGATGGTTGTTAGTTATAGTTTGATTATGGGGACTTCTTGCTCTAGCATGCACTGATTTCATGCTCCATATGATGGCAACTAGGAAGCTGCTGCTATCATTGGTAAACTTGTGATCTTTTCATTGGCAGGATGATGATGCTACTAATGCAGAAGCCTTTATCAATAAAGCTTCATTTTTAGTCAGCAACAGTCGGCATGAAGTACTGAATTTGCAATACAAGGTTGGCATTTTGATGTTGAGAAGGTCTTATGGTTGAAATATGAACTATGTAAAACTTAATTCTTTGTTTACAATTGACCAGGTTTGCTATGCTCGTATCTTGGATTTGAAGAGGAAGTTTCTGGAAGCTGCACTACGTTATTATGACATTTCCCAAATTGAGAAACGGCAAATAGGGGATGAGTATGTCTTTGCTAGAGAACGAATAAAAGAACTCTCTGATGATTTTGTATATATAGTGCTGAATCTGTATATGTGTATGAAACTTGTCTGCCCGGCTGTATGGTGCTTCTTCTATAGTACTTAAAACTGCATTATGAGAAAAAAGTAATGAGATTTATGGGCTATAATTATCTATGCTTGGAACGATGTGCCAAAAGGCAAGTATGTACAAGTGGTTACATTTTATTGTTAATTTTGAGACAAAGTATGTTGTAGACAAATTTATTTGAGTTGCATAGAAGTTCCTTTTACACAACTGAGGATGTTGAAGTTTTCCACATGTAAAATAACATGAAGATAGTTCTTGAAACAGCTCTAACTGCATGTGTGATGAAATTGAACTTCAATCTTCCTTTTGGTGTTGGCTAGATATCTTATTTTCTTTACATACATGCTTGGAATGATAAATGCTTGCATGCTAAATGAAAGAAAAATTGAAGAACAATTTAAGGAACTGCGGAAGGAACAAATGCTTGGCATGAGCCTAAAATCTGTCCACTGCCACATTTTTCAAATTTGAGAAGAGATTGAGATGTAGCTTCACTTCTAGTTGAGCCTATCTTTTAAGACTTTCTCTGTATTGCATGTTGTTCAAATAACCACCAGAATTGATTGCCTTGTTTTTCTTGCCACCAGAGCATAAGGGGATGTTAAATTCTACTTAGATGCGAGGAATATAGCTTGGTAAACCTATCTTGTACAGTGGATGATGAAAATTGTGTAAACAGTTTCTGTATCTTGTATTACAGAATTTTTTCCTTAACCATCACTGGGTTGGTAAGAGGATCCCCTTTGTGTTGGCATCCTGTTATGTAAGTAATAGGAGTGACACAAAGCTCGTAGGAGTCTCAGTGAACTCATATTCTTGCTATTTTCCAAATGGAATACATACTGGAAGTCCATTAAAAACCAGCTGTCATGTCAGACTTGTCTGTCTCCTGAATCTGTTAGGATTTTGCCTTTTAGTAATTGTCTGTGTTGTCAATATCTATTTGCATCTTTGACCTAATTTTTTACAGTATATATTCAGAGGGTTTATATGTTGATTCTTTTGGATCTTTTATGTGTCACAGGGAGATTGATGAAGAAGCCTTGGAGCAAGCTCTATCTGCTGCAGTGACATGCACAATTTTGGCTGCTGCTGGACCTCAACGTTCTCGTGTTCTTGCCACATTGTACAAGGTAAGGGACCATTTCAAGCATTTCATTATCATTTTACTTCATGAAGTGAAACCTGAGGTTAAGAAATTTCGCTTCACCTTCCTTGATCGAGGCAAATAAAAGAAGGAAGTCCTTACCTAGAAATAATATTTGGATCTCAAACATCAAGTGCTTTGTGCTAGAGTAAGGTTATAAAAGTTAATCACGAGTCCATTAATCTAGTTACTTTCTATGATATAGTGTTAATTATGCTGAAATGCCAATATCTACTGCAGGATGAACGCTGCTCTAAGTTAAAAATTTATCCAATCTTGCAGAAGGTATTCTTTTCATCTTTCTTAGACCATTAAATATATTTCATAAACTCAATCATAGACCATTAGCTTATTTTATGTTTTTTCTGTCAAGGAAATAATTATTAGATAATTGCTACCTATTAGCAAGTGAAAGAGTTATCTGCTTGTATGTGATGTCAAATATGGTTTTCTAGGTTTATCTTGAGAGGATTCTGAGAAAGCCAGAAATTGATGCTTTTGCTGAGGAGCTGAAACCACATCAGGTTTTATTTATTTAATTTGATTTTATAATTTTCAAAACGGTTGTTCTCCTCTGATGTTTGAAAAAGTTTTATTTTAATGAAGCTGTAATTTGTATGTTTTATGCAGAAAGCGCTTCTGCCAGACAATTTTACTGTCCTTGATCGTGCTATGATTGAGCATAATCTCTTGAGCGCTAGCAAACTTTACACAAATATAAGGTGTGAAATATATACATACATAATATACACACTGGCACAAAAGAATAGAAACACAGTCGGTCTGAATAGCTTCCTATCAATTTGAATGGTTTATGTTTAGGCTTTTTTTTTTTTTTATGTTTGCTTATTTGTTTATGTGAAATAGCTTTGACGAGTTAGGCACTTTGCTGGGAATTGCTCCTCACAAGGTATGTTTGTTTTCCCAACTGTTAGCTTCTGGTGATTAATTATTAGAACTTATTTCACGATAAGTAGATGTTTAACTTTCATATGATTAGCTGTATTTCTGAACCATTGTCGTGAAAACTTGAAATCAAATTTGTCTGTCTATTTTATTGGTCGCGGAGTCATTTCCTCCTTTTATTTGTCAATTTTATGTAAATTTTATGCATGTGCATGTGCAGCATTTTATCTACTGAAGCAGATCTTTCAATTTTGTTTCAGAATGTCATTTGGCATTTAAGAGCTGAGCTTTGATTCCTCTGCAGGCTGAGAAAATAGCATCAAGAATGATCTATGAGGACAGAATGAGGGGATCTATTGATCAGGTAGATTTCCTAAAAACTGCAAGATTTCACCGCCTTTCACCTTTTTACATCTGCATACTTTTGGATTTGTAGAATATACGTGGAGTTTGTCATCCCCTGGCAAGTTTCATCAGGAAAGTAGAGTTGCGAATGCATATTTTCTCACTCATTTGAGTTTCCTATATCAGGTTGAAGCTGTCATTCATTTTGAAGACGACTCTGAGGAATTGCAACAGTGGGATCAACAGGTAATCTCCTCCATCTTTATGTTGGTCCTTGCATTTCCACCTGATACTAGCTTTATTTCCAATCATAAACATATAAATGTAGGTTGATTTATTCACAAGCAGCATATATTTCTCTACTTGGCTTGTTCTGCCTAACAATCAGCACAAATTTTGACAGATTGTCGGTCTCTGCCAAGCACTAAATGATGTCCTTGATAGCATGGCAAAGAAGGGCTTGCCAATTCCAGTATAACTTAAAAAGTTTTTTGAATGGCGAAAATATCTTTTGTAGTTCTTCTGGTACTTGCGCTAGAGCCCCCACACTCAAAACGAGAAAAAAAATCCACTCAGAATCAACTTAGTCTCATCTGTTTAGAATTCTCTTGCTACATAAGCATACGCTATTATCATCCAATCAATATAAGCGATCCTTTCAATCACACAAGTTACGGGGTTTCTATCAGTCATGAGCCTTAAGCCATAAACAAGGACACCGTATGACTATACACCTATGGCCTTTGCTTTAATTCCATTATCCACTTGCTGTTGTAAATCGCTAATTTTTTGAAATCTTGTTCCAATTGCGGATTTTGATGTCTAAACTTCGGAATAGAAAAGGAACCATGATTTACATATACGCTCAATTATGTACAAATGACAAGTCAATATGCAGCGGGCCTAGGTGGTCACGCTTCACTGATTTCACTGCCTCTCAAAGCAAAACGCACCGATTGATGTTCAATCTTCCGAGGTTTTGCATGGAGATGAGCACTTCGATGACTGTTTGCCTCCTTGTAAAAGCACCTCACGGTTGATGGAGGCCAGTTGTGACAAATTCTGCGAAAAAGACCATCCATAATTACAAAATTTTGCCTAATGAACTAATGTGACCGTTTTATAACTGATGAAGGAATGACTTTCTTTCAGATAGACCGAAGATTGCATCTAGCAATTACTGTGTATACGCACCTAGCTGATCTAAACATCACAGGTAAAGGCTTAGAAACAATTGATCAGCCAGAGTATTTATTCAATAATGGAAACAGACCTATAACTTTTTGGCTTTAACTTTGTTGTCAATCGCTTACCTTAAAGGAAAAGTTCATTAGAGAAAGATCAAGATTAGAAGAATTGAATTCAGCAAGATCGCCACATTCATCCATCTTCTGAACAAATAGGAAGGCAAACAAGCGTGAGTTATCAACCAGAGTAACAGAAAGACATTGGTCAAGATTTCATGTCCCGTTTTAATGCATCCCCTTCTCATAAGCCAGTTCCCAGGGGAACCAACAGGACCATATCATATGAAGAACTAATCATTAATTTAGTATGCATGGTTTGTGTGGATAAAAAACTGCAACTAATATGCACTTCATCCGTTTCAAAATATAAGGCATTTTAGCTCTTTTTGTATAAATTAAAGAAGGAAAAAATAAAGACTATTTTTCTTATTATATTTTTAACTAATTCTACTAATATAATAGAGAATGAGAGAATTATATCTAAAGAGAGGGTAACTTAAAAAAAACGTTAAAATTTACAAAAAATCAAACATTTTGGTAAGAGAGAACACCAAAAGGCCTTATATCTTGAAACGGAGAGTAGTTAGTAATGGTACAGAAGTTCAGTGAGCTTCAAATGAAGTGAACAGGAATTTACCTCAAGATCAGAATCTGAGCTTAATTCAGACGAATCAGAAACCGAATCACTACACTCCCTTTCATTTTGTGTACCAGTTGAGGTACATCTTGGGACAAAATAGCTTGTGTCATCGATGCTGTCAGGTTGTGGCACAAAGACAGCCTGCGGACACCCAGTTGTAAGAATAAACAATAGAAGAAAAGATTGTTAGCAAGCATTTGCTAGGAGGAATGGTAGTAGGTATTCTCTGCATCAGAAGATTCAGAGAGAGTACGAAGAGAGAGAGGACCTTATAAGGATATGTTCATGCCCAAGAACATTGACAGCATCATTGAACAAATTCGTTGCAGAAAGTAGCTTCAGTGAAAGTTATACATACTCAAGATTCAGCCAAAATGAGCTCGCTACATCTATTTGTTCTTCATGAATCTACTTCTCAAGGCAAAGTGCATTGGATAATTATCTTTTTTGGTCCTTAAACTTATTATGTACTTAAGCTTTTGTCCTTAAAAACTTCTTATCTTATCTCAACTTATATTTGCTGCTCCTAATAGATCAACTTGAATATGGCTTTCTAGCTTAGAGAGAAAGGGGGGTGGGGTGGGGTGGTGAGAACGAAAAGACTTTCTGGCCGGAAGACACAATGAACAAAAAACACAAGTAGGTACGCCTGCCTCAAAATCATAACTATGAAATAAGACTAGATGGAAGATACTGCATCTAACCTTTTGTGAAGTGAGATTGTCCCAATCAACTCCACTGAAGAATGGATGTACTTTTACCTATACAAGGACCAATGATATCATTAGATGCTAGATGAGACAAAACCACTGTCTGGTGGTTCACATGTTAATTTTTGTACTTCAGAGGTTCAAGAGCAAGAACGACTATTAATTTGTCAACAATTCAAACAAGCAAAAGAAACCTCTGACGCTCCCTTTGCTCCAAGGCGCTGATCTGGATCATGGTCAAGCAACCTACATGATTTGATTCACAAAGGACAAGGTCATGAATCTTTGAACAAATGCACAAAGAAAACGTTGAATGAATGGAAAAGAAAAGGTTATCCTGATCCTTTGGAAGCTAAGGCAGCTTAAGTATTTTGATGCCTTCAGAAATTCTTAGGGTTGACCACTTAAAAACAAGGATTACGTCCAAAGAAGGCTTATGGTAAGAACACAAGGAACCAGCTCATCAAATGAAAAATACTCCCATAGTTTATTTTTATACTATAAACACCAATATTAGCACCTTAACTAAGGTGGGTATCAATAAGCAGCGGGCATAATTTTATATCCTTGTTTAAGTTTAGCAATAATATAATAGGTGAATCATGAAATTGCAGACATTGATAGAGATGACTGTTTAGAATATACAAAGTATAATTATTTACTGAACTAATCGGAAAAGAATTATTTAACTTTTTGTATGAAATGCTTATTTTGTATTGCATATGAGAAGTATCAAGCACTGTATAATTCATCCTGACTATTTGAATTTATAACATGAATGGACTTCATTATTTATCCATTGAGCAGAGCTAGCAATTGACCCAGCATGTAATAGAATTAAGATAGGTCTATTTTCTTCCATGTCATTCTTAAAAAATTGAGCAAACAGAACAAAGGGAAGAACTTTGGGTTGAATTAAGATTTTATAGTGAAAATCCATTGATATAAGAGGTTAATTTAAATACCATATTCTGTTATATCTGGCAATAGGAGAAAAAGAAGAAATAGAACAGGATTGTACTGTTTCTAAAGGTATGCTTGCAAGCTTTCACTACTCCAAAGTCCTCAGTGCTCTCAAAGCAAAAATTGTTTATTCATTACCATGAAACTGATGCCCACTCAGTAACTAGAAAAAATAATTCTAGCTAACAGGTTTCTGATTTCAACAATGAAGGATGGTGCTTTACTTGTTAGCATCAGAGCCAATCAAAGCCAGTAGTAAGATCTGAACACCATTTACCAAAATCCTTAAGTATGCCTAGTTTTCTGTTCCAGAATGGAATAGTGACATCTAATATGCTAATCGAAGTATCATAAGCTAACTTGTCAATCAAGTCCTGTGCTTCAGATGACATCTCTCTTGGAACTGGAGGCCAAGGTATATTCCTGTTAAGAATATTGCCAAAAATCACCTGTCCAGCCCAGAAGAAGATCAACAATTATTAGAACCACTGATAAGCTTAAACAGAGGTGAGTAACATATGCAGGCATCACTATTTCAAAAGGCATTAGGGGATGAGAAACTACCTCTGGAAGCTCAGCAGTGAATGGGGGGAATCCAGTAATGAGTTCAAATAGAATAATTCCCACAGACCACCAATCTGCAGCATAACCTGCATATACATTCCAATTCTAATTTTAGAACTTTGACTTAAGAGCAGAAGTTGGTGGTGCTCTATTTCTGGTTGGAGGAGGGTGACGAAAAACAACAGGGAGGATGAATTAGTTGCCTGACCATGCTGGGTTCCCAGAAGAATTTCAGGCGCCAAGTAGTCTGGGGTACCAACAGCTGACTGCTGCTCCCTGTCCATAGTATCTGGATTCTGCCTAGCATGGATCTCAGAAACAGTAGTTCCTTTCCTATCAGATCCAGACAGGTCACTTGTGCTATTCATGAGGCCAATTTTTGACAACCCAAAATCTGTAAGCTGTTAAAGTTATCCACTTAGAATTTCATTCAAACCCCTGGTAAGCATGGCCATAAAACTTTACATAGACCACTTGATACACAATAGAAGCATGTTTCCAAAAAGTATTAAGCCAACACTTTTCCTTTGCCATTCTTGACTCCCTCGTGACTCATGTTTTGATAGATGAAAGTATCTTGGAATAACAATTGTTTTTAATATCTCCAGTGAAGGGAAGAGGCGAAAGTTTTTAAGCCATTTCAAAGGCCGAGTCTGATGATTTATATCATAGAGGATATGTACATTGCAGATCTCTGGATGAAATAGATCTAGAACTAGAAGGTTTCACCTCTTTACACTTCTGAATCACTAAAAGGTTAATATGTTATGGCAGTTATCCTTGTGTATTATCAATTCTAACACAAACCTTGATATGACCATCTTGCCCGATTAATATATTATCTGGTTTTAGATCACGATGCACAATTCTGAGCGAATGAAGGTATTCCAAAGCAAGGACCTGAAGTTAGCAGGATATTGCTTAGTAAAAGTTCAGAGAACAGCTAAAATTTTATACATGGTAAACATCTGGCTCACCAATTCCGATATGTATATGCGAGCTACATCTTCTTCTAAGCAACCGATTTTCCGAAGTAAAGAGTACAAATCTCCACCATTGAGATATTCCATGACCAAATAAAGGTGGTCCCTACTGGTAAAAGAATAGAAAAACCGTACCTGCAGTTAGAAGACCAAATTTTGAGTTCTGCCATACTACAGCTCCAATTGCTTAAATTTGGACTTTATAAACAGCTCTCAATAGATTAATATTTTAGCACAAAGTGCCTCCACCAGGAAAACTAATAAAAAATAGAAGGCACAACATTAGCAAGTTAATAGGAATAAGCATCACGAGTAGAAAGAGGAGCATCAATGAGAAAAAAGAGCACTACCCATTCAAGAAATAAAACCAATAGGATGCTCAACTACATACACCCAAGCATGAAACTAAAAGGCCAGAGGAACATTACCATAAAAGGGTTCCGTACTGTTATCAGAATGTTACGCTCTGCCAAAATACGATCAATATCATTCTTCCGCAACATATCCATTTTATTTAGCACCTAAAAAAGCAATGAAGTTATCTCAAAGACTGTCATCAACTCGTAATGTGTATTATAACTAATTAAATGTTTTGTAAAATACAAGGTCAAAGGTATATGCTATTAGCAACAAAATCACCTCTTTCTTTATTATTTTATAAGAGCATTTAAACAATGTTTTTAAGTAATATAATATAAAGTTGTAATATAACCACAAATTCCTACATTTTCTGGTTATAGATGTCACGGACAAAACTGTAGGAGAAGAAACATCATTGTATGCCAATGATTAAGAGAGTGTGGGACAATGGATTTCGTCTAACTACGCATAAAAGGTTCTCTCTGATACTTTTAAGCAAATTACAGGAAAAAGACAGAAAAAAATTTTGTCATATAAACTATGAACTTTATAAAATGAAATTTTGGACGAGAAAGCATTACTGGTCAAAATTTTTTAAAGAGTTTACATGTTAGACACTATTATTTAATTATAAACAGAAATGTGAAACTCTCCATTTGTGCTGCGTGCACCTATTCCTTGCCCATCCATTGAAGAAAACTTATTGGAAATTGAATACCTGAACCCTTTGGTGCAAAAGTAGGGATCAACTCGTTACCTAGCTAGAGTGTTGGAAATAAGAAAATCCTAAGTATTTTGAGTACCCAACTCAATTGCATGAATTTAAGTTAAGTTACAAAATTTCGTTAATTTAACCTTAAATTATAATCTTCTCACACAGGGATAGAACTTGAAAACTTCAAACAACCTGAATCGTACCTTTATTGCAAACAAATCCCCAGTTGTTCGTTTCCGGGCAAGATAAACTTTACCAAAGGCCCCTCTACTGATAGGTTTTATAATCTCAAAGTCATTGATACTTGTTCGTTCTTTATGCAAAGGATGTGAAGGTGTTGATAGTGCACTACTCTGAGATGCACTATCCAGTAGCATTTTGTTACTTTCTGGACGCTGAGTATCAGTTTCTGAACCCAATAGATTGCAAGCAAGTACAAATTTCTCTCTGCAAAAGTATAGCATTGGTCAGTGGCATTAAATTTCTATAACTTTATATACTTTTATTCTCTTTTTCTCTCAGGAACATAATGTTACCTCAGAAGATTTTCTATCCGGCTGCCAAATGTATCTACTACAAGAGCTTTGAGCTTGCTATGTTGCAATATTTCCTGCAAATCTTGCAAGCAAGCAAGCAAAAAGTCATTGGAACCTTCACCCGAAAGATCTGTGCCTGCCACACAGCGAGCAATATCCGCAAGGTCAGCCATCTGAAAAGGAAGCTTGAAATATTAGAACACAGAAAATTCTTTCCAGACATGATAAGTGCTTTTAGAACTTGAAGTGCAGAAAGATACTCAGGATTGGAGAAATGCCTAAAAAAGTGATACTGCTTTTTGTAGAATAGACTATGAAACAAACACTTCAAATTTACTGAATTTCAAACAAAAGGCAGAAAAAATCTCTCCTTTCTCATTGTCTCAATGAAAAAGATTTGACATTTTTCTCATTTTCTTTCTGCTCAGAAAATTTCCTCAACTTGTACACAAAATTATCAATCTCATACAAAGCAAGGCGACCTGGTGTAGAATCCCTAATTGAGCTGACAGACTCAGAAGCATGACATCTTACATAAACTCAAAATTAGTAGGACACTCATAATGCCAAAACTGGTTAAAGACAATTTCTGATTATATAAAGGTGAACCGGTTAAGTAAACTGCCTAATAGTAAAAATTGAAAGAAAAAACAACAGGCATATATTTATATATGAGATAAGGAGCTCAAGATTCTTGTTATATACTACTCAGGTACATTTATTTGCACTCCTGCCCCTTAAACAGACGTTCTGCACCTCATCCACAAAAATGAGCCCAAGAAGAAATCACATGCTCAGTTTCTAAGGCAGAGTTTCCAACATCAACTATCTCCTTCCTCCCTTTGAATTCCCATACCCACCATATGACCATTCTGTGAATTTATTAGTGCAACCTTTTCGTTTACCGCCCTGAGGCTTTCCTATTTACATGCCACGTATCGCCTCAAGAATTATTACTTAATACAGTGCCAAGGATAAAAAATAAATCTCTGAAGATAAATACCTTCTTCACATCTTCCAGGTCAGATGGATCATTATGATCTAGCCAGAAGAGATCAAAATTCCCTGCTCGAGGAGTATTCGTCGATGATGCTGATGTCATGCTTCCTGTTGTTGAAGATGGCCCACAAGGATTGAGCTTGCCACCCAAGTGGCCTCTGAAGTTAATGAATGCTGCTACAGGGGAATCCTCTATACAAGCAGTATCCATCTCATGAAGATCCTCAAACATTTCTTCCACCCCTCTACTTCGCCAATCACCTAACTTTGGTGAACAGCCTTCAGATGTCATAGCAGAATCTGTCATCTGCATCCGGTAATCAGGGCTGTCATCTGTAGCTTGAACACTAAAATTACGTGACTCTACTAGCTGTTCCAGTAACTCTGCAATTCTTAAAAGACGGTCATTTATGTCTAATGATTTTAAATCGCATTTATCCGCATAGGCACATATATAGGAATGAGACTCCAAATGAATAATTGGCACAATTTCCTCACAAATCCGACATATCACAGAATTTGAATTGCATGCTAAGTGATCCTGCTCCTGATTTGAATTATGGCTATTACTGTTGATGGAACTTCCATGAAACTCACCACCAAGTACATCAGATTGCTGAAACTTGGTACGAAAATGAGAACTTTTAGATAGTGAGCCTCTTATCATAAAATCCTTCGAAGGATTTGTGTCACTCTCTTCAGCAGGTTCTTCAGACATGCAGTGGGTTGCTTGAGGTAGAACAGATGTATGATTTTTCTCATTCATGCAACTGGAATCGTTGCTCAGTTTTGGAACATAAGCTGCCTCAGGACCAATAATCTCTTGATTGACAAACCAATTTACTTCAACGGATGGGATGCTTTCTAAACATTCCTGGAACTTATCAAAGGACTTTGCATCAACTGGCTCAGTATCGTTCTCAAAATGCAACAACCTCGTGCACCTTGTCAATATGAAAAGCATGCGGGTCAACAGCCGCTTTAAGAATCCCGTTTGGCATTGCTGCCTCTTTAGAGTTAAATTCCGAACAATTTCTTCACACTTCGTCCGAAACTCTGGAATTTCCATTTCAATGCACTGCTGAGCAAGTATAAGAAGCTCCTCTGCCATTCTTCGTCCATCTACAGACAAGGAATTACTCTCATTTAAAGCCTCTGTCAACTCCTTGGAAAGAAAACGGAGCTCTGTATTTACAATCTCTTTCGCAGCACCAAACCTTGAGCGCAGCGACCCAAGGAGTTCCTGAAATCAACAGATACAAAAGAACCATCTCAAAAACATAGAACTCAAAGTAGATGTGATTTTTTTTCTCTTTTTTTTTTGTAACGGGGAAGTGTTATATGGGGATGATCATACAAATCTGCAGCCACATATCTGCTCTAACATCGTGTATGCTGCTCAGTTACTTTACCTTCAAATCATTGAAGCTACGAGCCCGAGGTTGGGTAGATGGAATGCCACATTTTGGACCTAATTCATGTGAAAAGCTTTTCAAAGGCAATTTGCGGCTGCTTGTACCTTCAGCTTGCGTTTGTTTTGCAGTTGAATGCCTCATCAACTGATGTACTTCCCCAGTATGATCTTCATCAAACTCCTTTCCCTCCAATTCACTACACTGTCAGGCCAAAAGCTTGGTTCATGAAGTTAGCAAGAACACAGAAGAAAAGGGGCCTCTAACCAGGTAGAGAAAGAGTAATCTCTATAAGATGGGTGTTCACAAAAAAATACCTGCAATGGTTCAACATCACCAACAGCGTGACTAGAATACCTACGCAGCTGTGACGTAAACCATCTTGCTATCCTCCTTGCTCTGTGTCCTGTTACATAAGCAGATGAAGTCATATAATCATGTCGGATCATCCAATAACTGGATTAAGATTCAAAAAAATAATACACAAGAAAAATTCACAAACATGCATCGAAGAGTACTGTGCAGCTTATCCAGTCATAGTTCTCACAGGCATACACTGAACAGGAACCAAAGGTTTCAGTGTTTCAAAAATCTAACAGGATTCAGAATAAAGATCTAAAAAGGAAAATATCTGTGCAAATTAGGTATTATATAAGTTATTGACAATCAAGAAGAATGGTGGTTTTTTCTTCTAAGGAAGTAAATGAACTTAGGGACTCAATTTCACAACCTCACGAGCATTTTATTGACACTTGATATCTATTTCTGCCTCTTTACCACTTCCATCAATTGTTCAGAGGATAGTGATGTGTCTATCATGGTCATAATGCAGAGAAGATTCAAACTCCAGAACCAAGAATTGATCTATTTCTGAACTCCAATTTAAGCTCTCATTTTGATTTTGTTGATCCAAAGTTTATCTCTTTGAGCCGCTGAGAGCCAATTTGAATTCGTATCTCTTTGCCTAGCCAAATATAGAGTATACTGTATCTGGTAAGTTTTTAAGGGGGAATTAACTAAATTAATTCGATCTTATAATAGTCAAAGTAGCAAAACACATTCCAACAAGAGCATAAATCGGCAGTACTAACATAATAATTCTTACTACTAATATTGCAAACTTGAGGATCAAAATAGTACCCGATATTCCTAATCAGAAACCCCAAAAGGGCGCGGGGGGTGGTGAACATAAAATCCTTCAATTAATCTGAATATGAACAACGAATCGCCTCTTTTTCATTTATAATTTCCACAAATGAATAAAACCGAGTATAAAGCACAAGTATTCTACAACTGCATATTTTTACATATAAATCCAATTATCTCTGTCCGCGTGTGTTGCAAAAACAGAGCAACTTAAACCTTCTTTGGTACTATTGATCTTTGCACGTCCTAGAGCGCTTGCTCTGTCCTTCTGCTTCACATGAGGCCTCGATGAATTAGGTGACTCGTTCAAATTATCAGAATCATCCGCTCTCTTACTTCTTCTCTCCTTAGACGCCACTCGCCGAGTTTTAATCCGGTTTAAGCCGGTTGGAATTCCGGCTTCAGCCACCGAGTTACGGTTCGCTTCCGCCATGATAAACTCAGCTCAACCCCTAATTATCAGCTTGGCTTCTCACATCACCTAAATTTTTGTGCGCACTTCATCCGATTATGTATATCTATAACTGAAAAGAATCAGAGGAAAGTGATGGAGCGCATGAAGAGCGTAACAGAACGAACAAAAATTGCTGCGCGTTTGAATTTTTTCAATTTTTTCTGGACTGCGCCAAAGTATTTTTGGTGAGAGCTTTGAGCTCCAGTTTTGAACTTTTGAAATGGTGATGGTGTAGGATGCGTGGCCGCTAGCAAAAGAAAAAGTCATACATGAAAAGTTCTACATAGAAAGACAAGGCAAGGCGAAGGCAGCCTTACGGGAAATGGGCAATAACGTATCTATATTCCCATGGTAATAATAGTCATGTTGATTCTCTTGATCTTTTTCTTCTTTTCTCCAACTATTTGATTACTCTACATGATTTTCGTAGAATGAGAAATGCTTTATTTAGCTTTAATTATTGCTGAAAAGAAAAAATAAAATAAGATATTTAACATTACGTAATTAGTTCAAATTATTATGTATGTGTGTGTAAAGATTTTTTAAAAATTCACCAAAAAAAATTTCTCGGTCGAATTCCAATTCCCTTGCTTTATATTTAGAAAATAATTTTAAAAAAGCATAATAAGAGTCAAAATGGGTGTGCAAAAGCTAAATATTGATCTTGTTCAAGGTTGATGGGTTCTTCATTTTACACCACATAACATGCTACAATGCGTTTGCGTCAAGAAAATCTTGTCTTTTTAGATTTGCCCACACGCATATCAACTCCTATCACGACCTTGTTCATAAACCAATTGAATTAGTACAAGGTACTCTTTTAACTTTGAAGAAAATATTCGTGCTTTTTGTTTTAGCATGTATTCATGATTTTTAGTTATTCTATTTTTTTTATAATTGAATTATAGTTATTCATCATTTGTTAAAAGTATAAAACTTGATATTTTTTATAATATTACTTTAAGTTATATTTATTATTTCACAAATAATTAACTTTTACAAAATTAAAAATAAAAAAATTTAAACTAAAACTCTATTCAATCCTATTCAAGTTTAAATGAGTCTACCAATCCACGTGAGAGAATAAAAGAGTATATTAATGCAATATTACAATATTTAAAAAGAAAAAAATACATGTCAATGTTTTTAAAATATCATCCTTATAGAAAAAAATATAAAAATTTAAAAATTTTGATATTTTAGCAAGCATTACGGACAATCATGACGTAAATAGAACATTATCCTTGAGATTCACTATGGAATATATTCTCTTAATTCATTGTTATTTATCAATTAAAATAGGTAAATTTCTTCTTAAAGAAACTAACATAGTATTACTTATAAAAGTCAATCCTGTTATTAGTTGTCTTTTTTCTCTCTCGTCCTCTCTATGTGCACCTTTTGTAGTCAAAAGAAACATGAATACATTGGAAGGGTAGTGGTTGGTTACCCATTCCTATATCCTAAGCATGAGCAGGTCAGCAAGCAAACTTGGCAGTATTATTTTATCCAAAAAATAGGAGAAAGAGAAAAAAAGATTCGGTCCACCAAGTGGGTGGATGACACCATTGGTCGGTGCAAGTAGAAAATGTCCCACAACTGCAAAGAACAAAATAAAATTCCCAGTTCATAAAGTCGTATGATTCCTTCAGAAAGAGTGGTGTTAAGGAAAATTATCACCCATATATATTTAACGGGGAGAATAAATGCCTTTCATAGCAAACATGGAAAATTATTTTTGTTGGTGACAGGTGATGTTGGGCGGTAAAATAATAGTTATAGGCATTTTGTTTGTTGAGTTAGCTGTATATATATGTATTTAATCATGCTGGGCATCACGATATTGTGACGAGAGCCTTTAAGTCCAATATCAAAAGAAAAGAAGTCCAATATCCTTGATACTATAAGCAGTAACTTATTCATATATATATATATATAAGCGGTGACCGCTGAAGTTAATATGCTGAGCACTATTTTTTTCAGCATGTGCGGAATGCCCTTCACAGTCATTAGATTAGAAATTTTTTATCCGATGGCTGTGAGAGACTAAGGGTATTTTGGAGCCAAATTTATTTTTTAAGTCTCGCCTAAAACTATCAGATCAAGAATGACAAATGTCATGTCACGGTCTCTACTAACTCTCGCCTAAATATCCCATCTCTTCCATTCTGGGCTGTCATTCTTCCATTTTCATCTTTCTCTGGTGTTATTTCTCCTCTCTTAAAGCCAAGAACGCTCATCTCTTGAAGAAATCCTGCATTTCGAAAGGATTCAGTTTCTTGGATGCATTAAATAATCTTCCATTCTGAGCTGTCATTCTTCCATTTTAATCTTTCTCCGGTGTTATTTCTCCTCTCTTAAATCCAAGAACGCTTATCTCTTGAAGAAATCCTGCATTTCGGATGGATTCAGTACAAGTATTTTCTCTGTTTTCTTAGATGCATTAAATAAGTTGGTTATGTTTTCTTATTTTCTTTTGCATGGCCAAAAAGAAGGAAACGAATGATGCTCAGTCTGAATCACAACGTACTGGGAATAAGATTCTAGTGGAATCAGTCGTTGAAAATCAATTGGCTCTCCCTCTCCCCATCGGTAAAGCAAATACGCTGAATAATTATTCACTCTTACATGATGTATACTCGTTCACATGCAAATGAATAATTATTTAGTGCATGTTTTCCAGACAAAGTTGAAGAACTCAAGAAACGGGAGTTCAGAACTGTAGAGGAGGCTCATGAATTTTACACCGATTGTAAGAGTGAATAATTATTCACTTTTAGATTCTCTTCAGTACCGACTGAAAGAGTGAATAATTATTCGCTCTTGAATTCTCTTCAGTACCAACTGTAAGAGTGAATAATTATTCACTTTTGGATTTTCTTCAGTACCGACTGTTAGAGTGAATAATTATTCTCTCTTGGATTCTCTTCAGTACCGACTGTAAGAGTGAATAATTATTCGATCTTGGATTCTCTTCAGTACCGACTGTTAGAGTGAATAATTATTCTCTCTTGGATTATCTTCAATACCGACTGTAAGAGTGAATAATTATTCGCTCTTGCATTCTTTTCAGTACCGACTGTTAGAGTGAATAATTATTCTCTCTTGGATTCTCTTCAGTACCTACTGAAAGAGTGAATAATTATTCGCTCTTGAATTATCTTCAGTACCGACTGTAAGAGTGAATAATTATTTGCTCTTGGATTCTCTTCAGTACCGACTGTTAGAGTGAATAATTATTCTCTTGGATTCTATTCAATACCGACTGTAAGAGTGAATAATTATTCGCTCTTGGATTCTCTTCAGTACCGACTGAAAGAGCGAATAATTATTACCTCTTGGATTCTCTTCCGTACCGACTGTAAGAGCGAATAATTATTCCCTCTTGGTTTCTCTTCAGTACCGACTGTAAGAGCGAATAATTATTCTCTCTTGGATTCTCTTCTGTACCGACTGTAAGAGCGAATAATTATTCCCTCTTGAATTCTCTTCAGTACCGACTGTAAGAGCGAATAATTATTCGCTGAAGTGATTGATGTGAATAATTAGTCACTCCATAATTCTTTACATTTCCGCTTGTATGAGTAAATAATTACTCATTCTTGTATTATTTACGTTTCAGCTTGTAAGAGAGAATAATTATTCACTCTATGATTTTTTAATTTCCGTTTGTCGGAGTGAATAATAATTTTATTCTTTGTTGACATGTTAGATCCACAACATCAACCCAGATGGGAGGACGATCGTGAGCTTGACAAGGCCATCAAACCCAAAAATAACCCAAATAGATCGCGAAACAGGCTCAGGAGTATCCAAGAGCAGTTGCGACAGAAGAGAAAGGCCTTGTTCAAAAGAATGCGAAATGGAGTGTCTGAATCGAATAACTACGTCGATGTTACCCTAGCCATGTAAACGATATTCTATTTGGTGAATATTTATTCATCATAGAGTTAATAAAATAAAAACTTAGCCATTTACAGTCAAAGTTTATGTATAGTAAATGTTTTTGTACATTGAATCGTAACTAACTAACTAAATCAGATATATTTAGTTTTACGTATATATCCATTCAGATTTTTATGAATAATTATTTGATATAGTAGATCTATTCACTTGATATGTCAAGTGAATAATTATTCACTTAGCGGAGAATAACTGTTCAATCTAAATATAACATCTGACCAAATCAGAATTAAGTGAATAATTATTCGCTTAGCAAAAAATAACTATTCACTCTTAAGATAAAATCTGACCAAATTAAATATATTTAGTTTTACGTATATATCCATTCAGATTTTTTTGAATAATTATTTGATATAGTAGATCTATTCACTTGATATGTTAAGTGAATAATTATTCACTTAGCGGAGAATAACTGTTCAATCTAAATATAACATCTGCCCAAATCAGAATTAAGTGAATAATTATTCGCTTAACAAAAAATAACTATTCACTCTTAAGATAACATCTGACCAAATCAGATATATTTAGTTTTACGTAAATATCCATTCAGATTTTTATAAATAATTATTTGATATAGTAGATTCAAGTGAATAATTATTTACTTAGCAGAGAATAACTGTTCACTCTTAAGATAACATCTGACCAAATCATATATATTTAGTTTCACGTAAATATCTATTCAAATTATTATGAATAATTATTTGATATAGTAGATCTATTCACTTGATATGTCAAGTGAATAATTATTCACTTAATTATTCACTTAACGGAGAATAACTGTTCACTCTTAAGATAACATCTGACCAAATTCTCTACCATCAAAATCATTCTTTGTAGTCATAAGAGTGTTCCACTGCCGAAATTATTCTTCAAACCAAAAAAATTAACACATCATTTTCCTTCTTCCGCAAACATACCATAAATTTATTTTTAGTGAAGATTTCTATAGCCTAGAAGTCACCAACAGTCTAACAAAAACTCATAATATCTAACTTCATTTTGACTATTAGTAAATTTGAAAAAATATTTTTAAGCTCGAAAGAAAATTTGAAGGTTCAGCTGAATCGCTTTAATACAAAAATGACGATCTTGAAGAGAATGAATCATTTTGTTCTTTAATATTTGAAGACTTTCAGAGCAGTAGTGGAGAGAATACAGAAGATAGAAAGAAGAGATGAAGACAGAAAGAAGAGAGAGAGAGAAAAAAAAGAGAGAATTTGGTAAAATTAATTGAAGAAAGTGGGTGAAAAAAGTATGTATCAGAAAGTAGGTGAAAAAATAGATTTCAAATCCTTTCAAACTTTTTTTTTCTCCCATAATTTTGCTTACCCAAAATACCCCTCATGCTTCCTAACCGTTGGATCAAAAGATAACAAATATTATCCAATCTAATGGTGTAAAACTCGTTCGCATATGTAAAAAAAATAGGCGTCAGCATCGTAACCGGATCGAGCGGTGACGATCCTTCAACACGGGGAAGATGCGTGCGATTGAGGTCATACACGGAGTCTTCAGGGCTTACGAACGAAGTTCCCATGTCACGACGTAGTGGCCTGGGACTATTTTGCGTCAAGGGAACCGTTTCTTGCCCTTGTTTTGTTGGTTTTCGTGTTTTTTTCCCTTAATTGGGTGAAGGTGGAGTTTTTGAGCACTGTTGGGTGTCGAACTCCGGCTATCAAGCAGAGAGAAGACTTCTTTCTACTGAAACAAGTTCCTCCTAATTTCTTGAGTGTTGTTTAATGAAACAGATGACTGTACATGTAAATTATGAGTTTGGTTCAGCTATGATGCAACTTTAAGAAATGGTATTTTATAAGTAGATTCTTTTAATGCATGATATGATTAAACTACTTCTATTGAAATTAAATAGAATTTTAATTTAAAATTTTTTATTTTAAATTTTATAATAATAAATTATTTATAAAAAATTTTCATAAAATCCAATTCAAACACAACCTTAAAAAAAAAAAAGCAATTCTAAGAATTTTAGAAGGATCATTCTTTCCCCATCTAGCATATATTTATGCATTTAAGTAATCATGATGTTTTAGCATTTAGGACTAAGAATGAATATAGACCTCATCCCAGCGCGGTTGAAGTCCTGGGCCAAAACAGCTAAAGGTGTACATGAATTACAATTGAAAGTTAATTTTTTTTTTACATTTTTCAATTTATACCTTAACTCTTCCCTTAAAAATAATTTACATTTACGTTTTTTAAAATTAAAATAAAAAACTAAAATTCAATTTAAACACAGAGTAAATCTTCCATCTCTCTGAGAATATAAAACTAAGCCAGAAAAATGCTTAATAACTTAACCGTTTCTTATCCTAACAATGGTACAAAGTTGCAATAACTGCAATCGCAAATGATCTGAATGAGATCTTTGGAACAACACCAACTAAGTTGGTACAACAAGTTATATCAACTTTGTCTACAATCAATTATTATTATTATTATCCGCAACCGCACTGCTTACAAATAAGCCATCTCTTCTTTTAGGGAACCCTGTGTTTTCTATATTTGGTCCCCTGTATTTGATTTCTGGTGTACTTCTGAGATTGGGATCGACCGAAGTAGATATAGAATTTGTATCAGCAGCTGTAGCCCTGTACGGGTTAGCTGATCCACCGGGATACCGGGACGGAGAAACGTATCTTCTCGAGGGACCTCCCACGCCAGTACCTCTAAGATCAACAATGTCAGGGTTTCTTGAAGAGTCAATGAAAGATCTATCACCTGAACTAGTGCCAGACCCTATTGGAGCTGCATTTGTAACAGATGAGGTAGTAAAAGGATCGTCTGGCCCCCATGAAGTAAGAGCTTCCTTCTTGTTGGCGAAAAAATGCCAGGCCCCGAAGAGGAAAAGGACGAAAAACAAAATAGGACTTGTCCATTGCATGGTATTGAACTCATTCTTGAAAACTGGAAGGTTGGACCGATACATCCCAAGATACCCACTTCCGGTACTGACAATAACAAGCTTTTCTCGGTCACTTGCAATTATCGGTCTAGCTAATTTCCTTCTCTCGATTGCATTCATCTGCTCTGGACTTAGAAATGATGCTGCAATCCCACTAAGTTCTGCAGAGAACAGAAGCTTAGGCCCTCCAGCTCTAACATAGTGCTGAGAAGACACGTTATACACAAAAATCTTATCCTGGTTAGCTACGAGCAAGTAACCTTTAATTGCTTGAAATGCCAGAGGCTTGCCCATGTCAAACTTCCTCTTGGATCTAATTCGGCATTTGAAATTCATTATATCACCCAATAATAACACATGAATCAAACTTCCTTCTGATGTAAAGCCATATGCTTTCGACCGCTCTGTGGCATCAAAAACGTAGCTTTCAACCATGGAATTGTTCAAACCTTCACAGGCAGCTTCCCTAATCTTCATAGTTCTCAAATCCAATGACCCTGCACCAGTCTCCGTGAGAAACAGAAGTCTCTGCTTCAAGAAAGCAAGTGGCCTGCTTACTGGTACAACCGGCTGGCCATAAATTGTCCCATTCTCCCGAAAAACCCTGATTGTTCCACTCAAATCCGTAGACAAAATATACCTCTTCTGCCCAATATGATGCACCTCCAAGATAGTAATTGGCGACAATGTGTTCCCGAGTTTATGTCTATCAAATTTGACGACGTTTTCCATGTGAAGTGAATCCCATTCATCTCCATTGGAGTCCTCCCAAATCCGATGCATCAAAATAGCACCATTCTCATGCCCCGTCACAAGCATGCTCTCATTCTTATAAATCGACAAGTATGATACTATAGCAGTAACAGGTGACTGAGACATCGTGTAAAATTCAACTGCAACATCTCCATTTCTAGATATCACACATACCCTGCCCAGATCATCCCCAACCGCAACATACTTAGCTAACCCCTCAAAATCACCGAATGGCAACACATTGATACAAGTAGGATTTGATCCCAATTTCACAGCTGAAACAAACTGAAACCTCTCGGACCAAAAAGAACTGAACTTTGTAACCGATAGTGGCCCTACTTTCTCCACATCTTTGACATGAATCTCTATCTTTTCATCTATAATCTTTTCAACTGACTGATCTCCATCACTCTTTCTCTTATCAATTTCAACTTTTTCGCGAAGAGTTTCTTGCTCTTTATCAATCAAAGATTTAATTTTAGAGGAATCTGAAAATTGTGATTCTAACCTAGATACCAGCTCAGTAAGGTTCTTCACTAGCTCTTCCAACTTTTCTAACTGAAGCTGGTGCTTATTTAGTAAATCTAAGGCGTCGGAAATTTCGGGTTTATATCTCAGGCGCTCACTTTCAGTTTCAGTCACAGCTAAATTTAAGTCTGCAAGCACCCAAGAAATAGGCTGAAAATAAATCATTAGAAGCAAATAGAGTAAGAAAAACTTGCCTTTGTGGAAGCTGGCCATGGAACAAAGCTGTGAGATGTTGAGTTCAAATCTCTTGCATCATTATCCAAGTGTTGAAAATTTTTTTCCAGATCTTAAATTTGACTTGATCTTGTTTGATAATAGGATATTAACAGCAGTAAACTATCGGAATTGGGATTTTCGTTTCTATAAGGTGGGATTAGGGCAATAGAATGCTATGAGTGCATGTCAGATATGCAGGGAAGAAGACGAGTCAAGAGTCGTCGGTAACAAGGAGCGCTGATTTTCACATTTACAACGTTCCGGCCGTGGGAGTTGACTGTAAGAACAGACTGAGGATAAAAGCAACCATTTCGAGGACTAGCTGTCCGAATAGCCGACTCGGCCTTGGATGAAATCTCTCTCTACATTTATTTCTATAAAATAATGGGATAACCACTTTTAGGGTGTATTTTGGACCACACATCTCGGTACAAAACTCAACTTAAATTTTTATTTTATATTTTATTTATTTTATTATAAATAATTCTTTTTATTAAAATTTAAAATAAAAAATATTAATTCAAAACACTATTTAATTTCATTGCATCTCAAAATTTATTATTTATAACCATTTCACACAAATTAAGTACGTATTTAAATTAAATTTTATTTTAAATTAAATTAAATTAAAATTTATAAAAATAAAAATAAAATTTAAAGTAAAAAATGATAAAAAAATTTAAATTTAAAAGCCTATACAAATCCAAGTATTTTTTTTAGATTAATAAATATGGTGACTTTCTCATTCCTTTTGCAACCCCATTCCCAACTAAATTTCTTGTAAACTTGCTTTTGGAAAAGAAAATCATAATTTAATATAAATATTTTACTTTGAATTCACTTATTTTTTAAAATAATAAAAAATTTTATTTCAAATTCTACTTATATTATCATAAACAATTTACTTTTACAGAATCTAAAATATAAAATCTAAAACTCAAATTCTATCAAATCTAACCGTTATACTACCAAAACACTACTTAAAGTATTATTACAGTTTCTAATCTTGATGACTTTTACATATTTCGTTGATGTCACAGTTCACCAAAAATCCACACCATATAGAAAAATTTATGTTAGTTTTAACAAAAAGTTCGATTTGCATTTTTTTTAGAGAATTCAACTCAAAATTCAAATTTTATCTCTTATAATAATTAGTCTATCTATTGTAAAATTCAATCGCAATAAACACAAAACTAACTATACGATAATAATAAATAAAAATTTGAACTATAACAAAAAAATAACTTAAAAAATATATAAATTAAAATTTTTCACTATACATCAACTTACAAGTTCATCCATATGATCATATTTATAAAGTAAATCTTTTAATCATAAATCATCAGTAAATTCTTTTAAAATTTACATTACTTACCTATCACATTCTTTAAAATAATAAAGATAATAAAAATAATATTTTATAAAAAATAAATATTATAACTTTAATTGTAACTCTTAACCTTTCATATTTCATAATTTAAATAAATTATCTCTTGATAAATATTTATAATATTATGTACTCAAAATTTTTTTTAAAATAATAAAAAAGACAACGAATGCAAATAAAACCCTAATTCAACATTTTGCACTAGTGAACATATTATTCAGGATGAGATAAAATTAAATTTTTATTTAAAAATTTCTTAAAGGATAAAAGCAAGAAGACAAGTAAAACTCAAAATTTTGCCTCAATTCTCGAAAAGAAATGCTATCCGCTGCCACTTAGTCTGGCATGCAATAATTAGTTTCATTGTTTTCTTTCATTAGGCTAAACTCCAATAATTAGTTTGGCAACATCCACAGGCTTATTTCGAAGCTATAATGCGATGATAGCTTTGCTTAGCGAAGACGTCTGGGGCGAACAGACAAGTCTATGCAAGAGGACCAAGACTGACGCCAAAAGCCTCGTCTCACAAGCATTTAGCAGAAGTAAAACCCAGATCGACAATCGGATTCCCACTGAGATACAAATATCCCAGCTCCCAAAACAACTGGTCTCAAAATATGTCAGAAGTAAATAGTCAGAAGTTTGCAAGAAAGAGAGAAGAGAACAATACCCATACCGCAATGAGAATGTAACTGAAAGAGGCTACAGAACAAGAAATAAAACGAATGTCATAGGGCTTATAACTCAAGTGTGCTTTCATCTTTTCTTTCTCACGCCTGTACAAGGTCATGGTCCTTGATTTTGTTAGCTTCTACCTTCAATTTTAATTGGCTTCTTGGGAATTCCAAAGGTAGCCATGACATGAGTTAGGTCCACTGGATCATCACGATTATAAACGCCAGAGTTCTCTGACGATCGCTTCAATAACTCTAACAGTGAAGAACTAGAAGAAGTTTCTGCGGAAGCTTTTCTGTATTGGCAACTACTAAATTTAGCCTGAGAGGAAGTAAACTTAGCTGTTATAGTCCTTTGCGGTTGGTTTTCTTTTGAGATCTGCATGTTAAAGAAAGCAAGCGCTAAACTATCAAAGCTGCTATTGTAATCGTGATATAAACGTAAGGTCATTTCAAAACATTAGACTAAATACATGAATAACAGAAAGTTTATGAGAGCAAAAGATGTCATGAAAGACAAGATGTAATGAAGTCATCGACAAGTGCAGTCATTTCTGTTATCGTATAAATTTAGTATGCAGGAGCAAGTTTGCTGAACACCAAAAACTGAAAACGTACTATCTCATGAACTTACTGTGTCTAGGAACTCATCTGAGATTGAAATTGAACTCCGGCTGTTGTTGTCATCCCGCCCAAAAATAAAGGATCGAACAGTGGTGGAACCTTTCCTACGGGATGATAGAACAGGATGGTTTGATAATCGACCAAGGAAAGATGACTGCAGTGGAGTGATTAGAAAAAATGAAAGTTAGTAAACAGACTAATGCTTTTAAGCAATTGAAAATTTCCACATACAGTACAGAAGATGATATACCATATATTACACAAAGATATCTGTATGCAATTTCTATAACCACAAATATGCAGTTGTAAGTGTTCAGAAAGTCCATAATCCCTTTATCAAGCAGTGTTTTGTACTGCTAAGTTGTTAAAAAAGGGAAAAATGCACATCAGAAAGGTAGTTTTCACTGTAACAAATCACCTTTGAAAAGCTCTTGCCAGCTCCTCCTTTTAGCATTGAATCAAAATATGCTGCAAAGCATTAGAAATAAGAAGCGATAAATTGCTAAAAGGAATATGGTTGTATGATATGCAAGAAATATAGAAATGACTAAACTCACAAGGAATGATAAATTGATATTCTAGCTTACAGTGTGCTTCCAGTGATTCACTTACATGATGCTTTTGCTTTCTTCCTACTTTCAGGAGCAATGTTAAGCTTCTTTATGAGACCAAACACTTCTCTGGAACTCTCATCCTCAACTGGTGAGACTAACGATGCCTGCTCCTCCTGTTTCAACTGGTGACTATCAGTAACAGTTCTGAGACAACTTAAATTTCACTTTAAGAAACTAATGTAGACCACATTAGCTAACATTTTAGTTTATATCATATACAGAATATGATATGCACATATAACCTGCTTGTAAAAGGCAGCTAAAGTAATGCAATATACTCATGTCAATGCACATATGAACTTATGTGTATTTATATTGTGAAGGGAAAACTAACTGACAGCTCTAACAAGACGGTTCTTAACAATCTTCTTCTCTGTTTCCCCATCTTCATCAGATAAAAATGCATCATCTTTGTCCAGAAACATCTGACTAATTATTTGTTTTGCTTTTTTCAAATTCACTCGAGCAGGATGTCTTGATTCCGTATCTTCTTCGCCCAGATTGTTGTACTCTTCCTCATCTTCACAGTCATCTTTTTGCTGACAAAGTGGGGTAGTCTCCCTCAATTTTGAACTGACTTTTAACCTCTGCAGCAGATTGTCCGTTCCAACAGCATCTTGCTGTTCAAGCCATTTCTGATGAAGTTCATTGCGCCTTTCTTTATCAATTGGCTTTTCTTCATATTCAGTTGCTATTATATCATTAACTTCCTCAGAATCTTCCATATCCTCATCTTCTTCAGCATCTTTAAAGAGCAAATGGTCATTGTCACTATCTTCGTCTTCCTCAGCTTCCTCATCAACAAAAACCTTAACTGGATCACCTTTCGGAGAAGTACAATCATCTTCAAACTTGTGTGAGTGCGGACCTACATTCTCCTTGTCATTGTCCTCTTCCGAAGAACTGCAAAAGACAACAATTGCAGTTCTAGCAATCAAAATTATCAAGTGTTAAACTTCCATTTTTAGTATTTATAAAACTTCAAAATTGGAGAATGCAAGAATGCACCCCAAGCTGGAATAAAAGGGAACTTTTTCTCTTTTCTCCTTTTTGTTTCTCCAAGAGTACCATTGTGAGGACGTTGTGGTTTCAACTTACTCATCATTGGAAGCAACAGAATCAAATTTTAAGTTCATAGCAAGCAGAGATGGTGCAAAAACTTCTTCTGCAGGACTATCCGGATTATCAACAGGTTGGTCAGCTTCTTTCTCTCTTGTTTCTGAATCCCCAAAAAGATCCTACATTGATCACATAGATATAGTTCAAACCTTCCAGGTAAAAGAAATTCAGCAAAAAGACCACCTGCTTTCCGAACAGAAACATGATGACAACCTGTGTACCATCAATAGGAGGTCGAAATACAGGTGTCGATTTTTCATCACATTCCTGCAATAGACAACAGAATGCATTACTTCACATGAAAAATAAGATTAACTTGAACAGTTGACCCCAAATAGAACAAAGATTCTTCCGCCAAACTACTTGGTTTTCAGAAATAACCACGGAGGCACTGTAGTTACAACTTAAATGTTTTTTTTTAAGTCACAGTATAAAATAAAAAAGAGAATTATAAGTATTGAACTAAAATAATTCTTCCGTGTCCTCAGAGAGGCTTCTCGCTATTGTGTTTTTTGTCATACAAGCGCATCTACTTGGAAGAAAAATCAAATACTGCATCCTGAAAATTGACATTGTGCTAACCAAGTGTCTAAACCCCTCTACTAAGTTACATCCTTGTATAAAGTTTCAGTCAGCATATTTATAAGTAATTACAAGAAATTAACTTTGACAGAGGGCAATTTGCTTTTACCCAAAACTCAATCAGCTTAAATGAACAATCTAAACAACCTCTATATCATCCTGTTTCCTTCAAGTACATGCATCTAATGCAGCAGTCAGAAGAGGACACTAAAAACCTTAAGTATTTACTAAAAATAAAACGTGATCAAAATTTCCTTACCATTTGGGTAGGAAACTTCCCATAGATTAAAGGTAATGCAGATTCATTTGGATTATCCGCGTCCAAAGAACTTGAACTCTGTCCATCTACTTGATTCATAGCACTATCCTCTTCAACTGCTTCTATGGGGTTATCTTGTTTCAGTTTTGCTGATGCATTCTCAAATTCAGTGGCCAGCACAGCATCTCTTATATCACCATTGTTCTCAGCAATAGAAGCATTGCTGTATACCATTCTGCCACCAAAAGATAAGGAGTTAATTTCACATTCCCATTTGAAGGCAATGAGAAAAAAGCATTTAGTTTACCCACTTTTTTGACACTTCAAGCTTCCTCTTTCGGATCTTCTCCAAGATTGAGGATATGGGTTTGTTAACCACAGGTAGAGGTCTAAACGCAGCATCTCGAGTTTCTGAATACATGCGGAGAGAATAAATGAGAGACCAACAATTTGCAGAATAAATGAAGATATGACACTAATGATATTAGTACATTATGTCAATATTGAAACTTGTTAAAGCCAACCTCGCAATAGTCTCTGAGATTCAGCATGAAGTTGCTGAAGATAAGCTTTTCTTTCCTGCATCAAGAGGGACAAGAAAAGCTTAACCAAATGCAGAAATAACGGTAAATACGAGAAAAAAAACATCAAAACCAAATGCAGAAATAACGGTAAATACGAGGAAAACAACATCAAATCACGGATCTTAAATGAAATAAATCATCAAATAAATTAATATGTACACATGTGCAACCTTCTCTTGTGTCCTCTTGTTTGGAGCCCATGTTGAATTCAAATCATCACCATTATCTCTCTTAATTCTCTTATTTTTCTTTTTCTTGGTGTTTTGTACCTCCGCATCTACCCCATGACTCGATCCTTTAATTATCCTTTTCTTCTCCAGTTTCTCCGATTGCAACTCCACCTTCCTCTGATCAAGGTCATCAAATTCTAAGGCCCTTTTAGTCTCTCTGCAATCTTCTCGAAAACCATCACCAAATCGCGAAGTATTTTTCGCTCTATCGCGCTCTTCACCAAATACATGTCCCTTTTCATTCTCGTGGCCAGAAGAACTCTGAGACAGCAAGGGCTCAATTGAATCATCCAAAGCTTTGGTTATGGAAGCCTCTACAGCTTCCAATCTTGCAAAATCGACTCTGGGAATTGGAAGCAAATATTCTGCTGATTCGGGCTGGGAATTACTGAGTTCATTAGAGTCATCAATTTGGGAATCTGGTGTTCTGGCTCCGGAAGCCTCTTCAGCTTCCAACTTGGCAAAATCAACTCTCGGAATGGGAAGCAAATCGCCTACTGAATGGAGCAGGGGATTACTGGACTCGTTTGAATCGTCATAAAAAGAATCTAGGGTTTTGGTTCTGGAAGCCTCTAGAGCTTCCAATTCTGAGAAATCAACTCTGGGAATTGAAAGCAAATCTTCTACTGAATCGTGCAGGGGACTGCTTGGAGCTTGGATTGCTTTTTTCCTCAATCGTTTGAGCCTCTGGTGCTGGACTTGCGGCGAGGGTTTCCGATTAGGAGAGAATGACTGATAATCGTCGTCGCTGTCCATCCGGCGATTTCAATGAGCAAGTGTCGTGAAGTTCTCTGAGATGGAGTATAGGAAATAGGTTCGAATCTGTTAAGCAAATCAGCCGGAAGAAAGTAAATGAAGATTAGGCGGCAAACTGGAGAAAGTGGTTCAAATTTTGACGGGAACAAGGTTGGCGCAAAGTCCTAAACAACCCGCCAAAATGCCACCGCACCACTTTTTCTCTTTTTTTTTTTTTGTTTTTCCAGAGAGAGCACTCAGAACGTTTTTGTAGACCGACGATGGGGCAAACAGCAAAGCTTTTTGTTCTTTTTGAAGGAGAGAGCAAAGTTATGGAGAAATAATTTTTAAAAAGAGGTTTAAAATTATTTTATTTTTTAAAAAATATTTTTTAACTTTAATTTTTATAATTTTAATTTAAAATTTTAAAATACAATATTTATTATCAATCATGATAAAATTTAATTAAAATTCATATATAGGTCACATATAAATTTGATTTAAAACATAAATTTGTCATAACTTACTCAATACTATTTTAAATAATTGAGAATAAAGACTACGTATATTTCTTCCAAATATACTATCATCAGATCAAGTGACCCATGATTAAATTTAAAATTGAATTATAATTATAAATTGAAAGTGATACTTATGCAAAAATATTTTTTATGAAAATAGACTAGATTTAATGAATTTTTCATTCAAATCTAATTCACATGTGCTACACATATAAATTTAAACACAACTCCACCATGAAATTAGCCGCAATGAGTATATTTTTTAAAAAAAATAAAATTAGAACTAAAATTAAAATTAAAAAATATTCTTAAGATAAGTAAAATAGTTATGAAACTTTTTTACAAATTATTTTTTAAATTGTTAGTATACTATTTTACAAAAATATAAATTTTTTTAGGCAAAAGATATGTACTATATTTTAAAAATTACTATATTTGTTTTAAGATATTAGCTCTATTTTTTTCTCATTTGTGACATAATACATGCTTTAGTTGTCATATTAATAAAAAATTAATGAAAATTTTATATTTTTATTCCTCTTTAATTATTGCATAATCTAAATTTCAAATACTCTAATAAATGAATGGTAGTTAAAGTCAAATGGCAATATGTCACCTAAATCTTCTTATTTTGAATATTATAAATTTTAATAAATTCTTAATTTACATAAAAAATAACAAGTGGAGTTAATTTTTCAAGATAGAGAAATATATAATATGTTTTTTTACAACTGAAGGTAAAGGCAGTACATCTTTTAAAAAATTGTTTCTATTTTGAAAAATTTCAACCTGCAATGTACATATGATAAAAATTTGATTGTTGCACTAACATTATCATAAATTTGGGAATATTATTCTATTCCTCGTATGAAAAGGAAAATCATAAGCTACCTATTATTTGTTTCTTTTATTTTTTTTGAAACACAAACTGTCAGATTTAGTAATCTGAAATTTATCCAGCAATACAAGAGATTCCACCCATGGCGGAACTTCTTCCATCCATAGCCTCAATTAGAAACTTCCCATTTGTTATTGGCGCCAGCTAGTTAATAGAGTTAATTTCAACAAAACCCAGGTACTTATTACATGCGTCAGTAGAGGATCATGAGAACAATGAACTGATACAAGAATAGGCAAAAATAAACTGATTTACCCTAATACTAGGAGAATAGGAACAGTGTTCCCTCATCTAGCGGCTACAATTTTATAATAACGGTAATATGCACAAATTTAAAATTTATAAATGAACAACTGAAAATTCAAAATTTATAGTAGCACAGTAAAAATCCAATGTATTTGTACTACTGGAGCTTAGCTATAAAAAATGCAGATTATGAATGAGGTGTACCTAGAATCAGCTGAAAATAAGAGCGAAATAGAAGTTCATACACCAGGAATGCCAAAAAGACCTTCATAACACATCTCAAACTTGATAAAATGTGCATAAGAAGTAGCTGAATAATATTTCGATATCCATAAGAAGCTCTTCGTCCAATTTGAATGTTGCAATTAGACATGAAACAAATATAATAATCAGATTTCTAAGTCCCAGGTTGTTTCAGCACTCAACTTTGGTGTCTTCCTTTCCTCTGCCAGATTAAATGCTGCTGAAATCTAGAAGCAAGAGATAAGCAAATTAAAAGTCTGTTGCACTAAAGATGAAAGCTAACAAAGAGATTAGAACTTTTTCTATTTCTTGGAAGTCACATTACAAATGTTAAATAGCGTGCATCTGGTATCAGTTCGACTAATATCAAACTTGGTCCGGTAGAAACATTTTAAAATCATAGCATTTCATATTAGACAAACTAGTTAGTGGTGACATTTGTCAAGAAGACGTGATTCTGTTTGTTGCTAGCCCTTAAGCAAGAAAACATCTAACTGGTAGTAGATCCCTCTTACAAGGAAAAGAATCTGATTTGCTAAAAACCATTTCAAAACCCCTGCATTACATCAGAACATCACAAGGATCAAACTAACGATACAATTCTCTGGCCAGCAATTATGTCATGTTAAGAGAGGAAAATCCTTGATTCCACTTCCATTGAAACTTCATAAGTATACAAGCAAGAGGAAGAGAAACATCATGCAGAAATGGTACATATTATGCAGAAACGAAAAAATAGATTAAGTAATTTTAAACAGAAACCTTAATTCCAGTTTGAAGGTTTTGTATTGGATTTTTTATCTTCACTTCACAAGGAAACTAGGAGTTCTACGTTTCAGCATCCAAATCAAAGTCTCCATGATCGAATTATCCCAATGGGACAGAACTTATAAACTGTTTATATCTAGTAGAAAACCCTATTTCAGAAAGAATAGTTGAACCAAGCAATATTTTCAGCAAAATTAACACTTAAATTTGCACCATAAAACCAAGAAATTCAAGCTAAACCATAGATATTTCCTTCCCATCTGTTGCACTACCTATACATAAAACATTTCAAAACCTGTGTGCACTCCCATACACATAAACTTTAAAGGTAGTGCATCCACAGTACAGCCTTCACATTTGCTTGCATACAATGCAGTTCTTCCCCTTTGCCCACACAGAGGGCGGTATTGAGGAAAATCAATGAAGGTGCTGGCGGAGCTAGGAATCAAAAACAACTTGCAAATGTATTTGACTCCTAACTTGTTGGCATCAAAATCAAACAAGTAAAAAGTAAGTTAACTGGTTTTGACCACATTTGGAGGAGTGGACATCAAGATACTTTCTTTTAATTTCTTCTCAGTTTACATTTTTCTCCTGTGGGAAGGGTAGAATGGAAAACGAAAATGAGGATTGCAATGTTAAAGTTTGTTTAGATCCACTAATATCGAAATCTTTGTGCTTGTATACCCACTGCACATGGTTGCCAAAAGGCGTCAGCCACTAGGTCCTGCTAATAATCAGAGTATCATTTTTACTGGGGGTAATTTAACAAACTGAAATTGTTTAACTACTTCCTCCATCTAAAATAAGTGAAAGATAAAAAAGAAGAAGAATAACTAGGAGAAGAAACCTCTCAAAGTAAAATGCTAGATCACTTAGAAATCGAGCCATTTACAAAGCTACAGGAACTGATTAGAACTTCAACAATCAAACCATCCAAGCAGACATGTCCTATGTTTAAACCAAAGAAAAGTACCAAATATTTGGATCTCCTTAAGATATAGATCAACTTTTACTATATTCCCACTGGTCATTTGCATTCCAGGTCAAAATATCCTCATTCAAACATTAAATTCAAAATCAAAAACATATGTTCCAGCTCAAGGACTACCATTAACTATAAAATATTCAACTTAATACCAATCATCCCAAAAAAAAAAAAAAAAAACCAAGTAATTTACCTTGAATGACCCATTTGGCTTAGAATTCCTGGACCACTCAAGCCCCAAATTCTTACTGGAGGTCTGATAGGAAGCCTTGAATACATCATCGCCATAAACCCTCCGTGACATAGCAAAATCCCAAGAATTTTTCGACCAATCATAGCTAGGTTCGAAAGTGGTCAAGCCACCATGCACGTAAGTGTACTTCAACTTGCAATTGCCCGAGCCCAGCACGTGGTTTGCCGATACCTTATTAGCAGAATCAAACACCAAAGTCCCATCCAGTATAGTCCGGTTGTCGCCCCTACTGTGAATGTACGTTAAGTTTAGTGGCTTCTGAGAAATCCTGAATGTATTCATAAACTGAAACCTGAAGTCCTGCAAATCCATATAATGAAAACAAAATCAAATTCTTGAATTCGAAGTGATTTTGGATCGGTTTAGTCAATTGGGATACCTTTTTGGGGACGTTGTAGTCAATGATGAAGAACCTGGTTTTTCAACAGCTAAAGCTAAACCGTTTAAGCTGGGACCGTTTACGACAGTGGCGTCAGTCATGGAGGCCTTGAGTTTGAAGTCGCCGGCGTTGAAGGCAACGATGGCGGCGGCGGCGGCGGCATCTTTGTCAGTTTCATACTTGGCCTTGAACGATGCCTTCATTTGTTCCTCCGTCTCCCGACAATCTGCTCGGGGAGATAAATTCAGAGTAGCTGAGCGGGATAAGAAATGAGTGCTGGTGGGTTCAAATGATTCCGCCGAGTTCTACGGTGCCGGCTTCATCTATAGTTAGTTAAAGTCGGCGGCTAGTTGTCCCCCTCGTTTTGATTTTTGTCTAAAAACTAAAATAAAAAAGAAGTCCCCAACTTTTATTTTGTTTGTTCGTTGAATTAACTTGCGTTTTTTGTTTTTTTTTTCAATGAGTTGTGTTTATTTTGTAGTTTTACTTGCGACAACATTCTATTTGATATATTCCAAAACAAGTGATTGTACTATTTGAATATTTTTTAGAGTTTTCTTTTAAGATTTAATTATTAAATTAATTTTTTATATATATTAACATAAAATATATAAATTAATACTATATACAAACGGGCACTTTGGACACATCTAAACCCTTTGCTAATATTACAACACGAGAAATGTGATCGGTATTAGTCAAACCTCAACATCAAAATATTAGGCCAAATTTTCTTTAAGAAAAATATTATGACAATTTCAATAATTAATATGGATGATCATGTTGTATTTGACGACACATGAGGTGGCATTCATGAGTTAAAATGATCAATTATATATCTTAAAGTCCAAATACCATATGATTTATTAAAAGCATTATATGTGTGCATTATTATAAGCATCTTTCTTTCAGGGTTAGCATACAATTATCTTATAAAGGCAATTCCTTATCATCGTTCTTGCAGAAGAAGGGGCCGGTTGGCCATTTTCTCTTTTATCCGGGGCTTGTTAGGACGCACGCTAAACGCGTGATTTCCCAAGTAATTGCAAATCCGCCGCCTACGGAGCTACGACATCGTAACGGCAGCACAATATTTGTGTGTGTGTATATAACAATTGGACATTTCATTTCTTCAAAAAAAAAAAAAAAACATTCTGCACACTATATAATATAAAATGATAAAATAAATAAAGGAAAACATTTTGATTAGGTTAGAATTGCACGTTCCTTTTTTAGCGTCAATTGTCTTCCATCAACCTCGGACAAAAAGAAAAAGAAAAAAAATCATATCATGCTTTTTCTTTTTCTTGTTTGTTAAGAGTTCTTCAATTCAGAACATTCACATTCTACTCGAAACAGTTATTTTTTACAAAAAATAATCTTATTTAAATCATTTATATCTTGTCAAATAATTGAGGCAGTCAATTATATCTTATATATAAATGAAATCATATCCTTTAACTATGAAAATTACACGCTTGAAATGAAATCATATCCTTTAACTATGAAAAATATACGCTTGAAATTTTAAAGGCTTACATATTAATCGTGGGGTATATTGCAATAGAAATTAGACATTAAATTCGAATAAAAAGTAATTTGTCATATAATATGCTTAAAGTGGGAAGAGAACATGTATGATAATTTATAAGTTATATGATAACAATTTTGAATCTCGTATTAAAAAATCTAGTCCTATTATAATATTATTATCAAAACTTAGAGTCTTAAAATGTATTTATACTGTGTTTTATTGAGAAAGTTTTTATCTTGAATTATATGAAAGTGATTTTTTTTTTGTAAAATGATAAATGAGACTTAAATGAATCGTTAGACATTTGTATTGTATGAGTTTTGTGATTCTTGTGCTTTTAATAATTTTGGACTAACAATATCTTGCAATTTTATCTATAATACAACTATTGTTTGTACTTCTATTTTAATCAAACATTCGTTCACTTATAAATTGTATGACATTTGAGTTTAAAAAATCTATACAATTATTTGATCATATTTAAGTTTCAAATTATTTTTACCAATTAAGGAAGCTAACTATTTGATTAAAATATTAATCTTAAATAAGAAAAATAATTACAAATTATTTTTTATACTTTGGAGAGAATATAACTTTTAAAAGAAAAATTAGTTATACTTACCTTTTAACTATTATAACTTTTCTCTTCTTAACCAACAACTTTTACTTTAGTTTTTTATTTACATAAATTTTTTTCAAATAACTATATCTATCAAATTTTAAATATCACAATAAATTTTGGTAAAAAGAGTTATGCTACAGCCTACAAGTTTAAACTACTATTTTTAATGATAGTTTTATTTATTAATAATTTTCCTTCAATTCTTTCATATTATCCAAATTATATGGGTAATAAATTAATTAATAATAAAATAATATTTTTTTAACTTTTAAATAATTTTTTTCTATTTTTTTCATTCAAAGTCATGAATAGACAAAATATATTTAAAAATTACGACATGTACTTATAGCGTAATTTTCTCTACAATATTTATAATTTAATAGATATAATTATTTTAAAAAGTTTATGCATATAAAAAGTTAAAATAAAAATTTGTGATTAAGAAAATAAAAGTTAAAATAGTTAAATGATAAGCATAGTTAATTTCTCTTTTTTAAAATTAATGTTAATTCTACAACAAGTCAAAATTATTTAGCACGTAGGAACTTACTGATTGCCAGTCAAATATGCACAAGACAGTACTATATTCCAAGCGGTAGTCGCCTAGTCGGTAATTCTATAAACCTCATTTTTTGAGTCTTCAACTCAAAACGCCGAACCCTAGTTTCCCGCCAAACGAATTGGCGGCAGATTGGCTAGCCAATTCTTACATTATTATACTTCTCTTCGCTCCTTAGCCACTCCAGTCTGCAGTTCCCTCACTTCGCTTCCTTTCCTCTCTCTTGCCCGGATCCAAGAATCAGAAATAGCCGACCGAGCTACCATTAGATCTGTGAGATCTTCATACGGTTTATGCCCCCCGGCTACGGGTAATTTTTTCTTGAACATAAAAAAAAAAAGTTTCTTGTTTTATACCATTAGAATGTTAACTTCTATTTTTACATCTGTTCATGTTTTGCTTAATTAAATGTATACTGATTTGATATCCATTTCTATCTTTTGCTGCAATATTGTTGTTGTGTTTTTAGTTTAACTTAGCTTGGATTTGGGCTAATAAATCACTAGGTGCAGCATGTTAAAGTGGTCTCATCTAGAGAAGGGAGGAGATTGTGGGATGTTGATTCTATTTGTCATCTTTATCGTCAGTCTTGGTTGGAATAGCTGTGACTTTTTGGACTCGTTGATAATTTTTCAAAATTTTTTTGGGTGTTTGGAGTTTTCACTTAATTAACTGACGGTGCTTTTGAGTTTTTGTTTTATATTGGCTACCAATGGCTCTTCTGTATCTCTAGAAGACGAAATTCTAATTTTCTTTGAGAATATTCTTACCCGATCTTTGAACATCAAAAGTTTTCTCGAGTTATCTTCATAGGGAAGTTGCTGGCGTTATACATGTTTCACGGCTATAGTTATTATCACCTGTTTGGTGTGTGATAAATGTCCTTGGGAAATGAGCAAATGACCATCTCTTTTCTTCTACGGTTGTGGGTGCCACTGAGCTAGAGTTAATGCTTATAAACTTCTCTGATTTGAATACTTTGGCTAAGGTACTTTCAGCTTGAGCTAGTATCCGCAGGGTGGATGGACTTCTAATTGATAGTCTTTCTATGCCTTGTGTTGTTTCTTCATCTTTTGAAGGATAGGTAGGATTCTGTCCAAGCATAAATGAAGATTTTTTTTGCTCAACTTTTCAGGTGAACTTTGGCTGTTTTGAAACAAATTCTGGGCATCAGATCACAACCTAATTCACTTTATATTCCATCAGCTAGCCTTTTTTTGTCTCGACAATATCTTTATGAAATAGAAAAAAGGTTCATTTTGCAAATTATGGAGCGAAGGAGTTGCAGTAATCTACATCTCATCAATGCTATAAAGGGTAACTTGGTTTCAAAACTCCGCAATGTGGATGTCAAAGGAAAGCCAGCTCTTGTTTTCAAAACAGTAAAAGAGATAATGGAAGCTGAAGATGCCAGGAGAGTGCAACCATCTACTTCAAAGGGTACACAGTGTTTAGATTTGAGGGTTAGCTGTGCAAGAGTCAAAATTGAAAGTTATCGTCCACCACAGGTGGAGAGATCTTTGCAGGAAATTAACCCAAAAGAAATTGAAATTGTTTGCCGTAGTGGAGATGATGAAACAGGCAGCGATTTAGATGATGATAATTATGGAAAATTGACACTGAAACAGCTCAAGGAAAAGTTCAGAACAAAGAAAAGGAAATGTGCCAATTCTGTTGACTTCGACCGATGTTCAAAAGCAGAGCCCGAGGAAGGCAATTCTGATCTTAATGAACCCCTTAGTAGCTTGAAGTTGAAGCTTCCTAAGGCTAAAAAGAAGTGTGTCCGGGCTGCTTTTCGATCTCCCAAAGGTGAAACTTTAATTAAGTCTGAACGACTCCCAGATTCTGAGATGCAATTTCAAGGAGATTTGCCTTCACTTATCCAAGTCAAACCAGAGGTTCTTGACCCTGTGATCGAGGATTGCAGGAACATAATTCCTTCTGTTGATTATTCTCAAAAATTTAATCAGAGCAATGAATCAAGTGTTACCAAAGCAATATCTGATGGAGCTCCAACGACAGCTGAATGCCAAAACAGTAAGTCAATGTTATATGGAGAACAGTACCAAAGCTGCAGTAATAATGAAGTATCCTATGACCATTTGGAAGATGTTAAGCCTATTTCTCTGCTCTTTCCAAGGCATGAAGATACTATGAATGTGGATGGTCAAGCGGAAAGTTGCCAACAATTCCTAGATTTACCTTTATCAGAATGTGAGGCTGAACAAATTAAAGACCGACCTTTGCTTATTACTTTACCCACCAAGGATGATAATTCATATATGAATGGTTTCTCTAGATGTTTTAGACAAATGCATGAACTTGTGGAGCAGACAAGCTGCAATCATGCAGTTCCAGTTTCTGATTTGGTGGTTGATGATCACATCAGCAGCAAAGATCTTTATCATGGAAGTAACTCGTTACTGTTCACAGGTGATGCCAAGAAAAATTTGGCTTCAGACCACCAAATAAATGCCACAAGCAGTCCTCCCAGAACATTTAGCACATCTTGGAATCTTCCTCCATGCTTGAATTCTGATGATGATTTATATTGTGGTAGAGCTGGACAGAAGCAACCATTAGTATGTAGCTCTCCTGATGGGGTAAAAGCCAATTCAAAACCCATAAATCATTTGGTTTTGTTGGTGGATAAATCAACCTTGGATGAGGATGAGCAAAATAGAAAATTTGTTGCTATTGGTGAAGCAAAACATGAAAGAAATTCACCTTCAGAGAATCAAAATTGTGATGATGATGAAAAACATCTGATACAACCTCCTGAGAGGCTACTTTTAACAAGAAAGGTCGGTAACAGTTTTCTCCTTGATGATTACTTTGTACTGCTTTAGTCACTGAAGTAGTTAAACTCAAGTGCATGGTAATGCAGGTGATATCTCCAACCTCTCAAGAAAGGCTCTCCCTAGCTATGAGTTCTACAGATTCATATATCAATAAAAGTAAGTCGCATATCTGATTAACTTAGCTGGTATTGGAATGTTTGTCGATACCTTCTACTTATTTCCATCAATATGAATCTACTTAATTTTCACTCAATATGTTGTCTGTCTCTTGATAATGGGAATGTAGAAGTAGGGCTGGATGAAGAAAAGTAAATCTGATAAATCATGTCATGTTTACTTTATCCTGTCAAGGCTTAGAAATATTACAATTGCAAGATAAGTAGGTATAATCTTTCCTTCAAGTGCTAGTTCTGGTTGCTACCAAACAAAGGTGTGATATAGGTGCTTGAGATCAGAATACTCCCATGTTGCATTTGAAAGTCACTTTTTAGTTTTGTATACTCACAAGAAGATACATAGTTATTCTTCATTTAACTATGTAGTTTAGGATCTGTAATGTGTTACATCTGTACATGCAAACTGTGGAAACATGGACAGACTGCATATTTATATATGCCTTAAGCGTTATTGTGCTGAAGTACTTTGCAATTTTCAGTTGTTTTCTGTATTGGTACACAGGAATTACCATGACTTTTGCTCAATTTTCTAAATTTGTTCTCCTTTTCTTTTTTGCTGAATCTCGATGTGCAGTTATTGTTTACTTCTGCTTGCTCTTCTCACATTCACAAGTTTCATGCTTTGTTCTTTGACTCTATTTTCCTGGCTTTATTTCCTTTCAGACAGCAAGGGAAATTCATGTCTTAGTAACCAAAATGAAAACAAGGGTTCATTATTAGGAGTAGATGTTAAGCATGGTAATGTAGCTGGAAATCCCAAGGGATCTGGTGTAGTTGATTGGACAAACGCGAGCCCAACTCGGACCCTGAAAAAATCAAAAAATGATGCTAGAAGAAATTCTACACCCAAAGGCAATATTGAGGGTCCTCGACTTTCTCGTTCATTACCTAGTTTTAGCACAGGTTGTACTTCTCTTCAATGTTGTTCCGAAAGTGCTATTGCATTCTCACGAAGGCAGATGCAAGACATTGAATCTCTTGCAGTGAAGCTCATGAGTGAGTTGAAATACATGAAGGAGATTGTTGAAGAAAAATTGCTGTTTGAAGCATATCGCAATGTTTCCATAAAACATGATGCAGATGAGGTATGAGATTTCCATTGGTTTTGTTTTTTAGTTATTCTATGCTCCCAAATCATTTTTAAAATGCCTGCTCAATTACATAGAAAACAAGTTACTGGTCCTCTGTCTCAGCTGTTGGTGCTTAGATTTTTCAACTCTGACCTCCTGTAGAAACATCTTGTTGGTATCAAGTTAAAAGAGTTCCACTGCTTTGTCTATTTTGAAGTCTTAAGTATGAATTTGGTTCAGAGCAAAGGTTATAATTGCTTCTAATTGGGATTTGTTGTTGGGAACTTGTGCAAATGCTTTTACTCTATTGGCAAGTTGACAGCAGGTTTTAAAATATCTTTGGCGATTTATACCTAGTACTTTGTTACTAAGAAAAGACCTCTTACTCTAATTTTTTGATCAGGTGAAAGATGCCATAACAAATGCAATGAAAGTTGAAGAAACAGCAAGGAAATGGTTGTCCATGATGGCCAGAGACTGCAATCGTTTTTGTAAAATCATGGTTAGTGTCCTTCGCTAAATGCATATGAACAAACTGCCAGCAGTATTTGGTCCTGACGTGCTATGGAATTGCTTGTGTTACTTGCCTTTTGAATTTGCTGTCTTCTAATAAGAATCGAATATTTGTCATCGACTGTAGAGTTTGACACAGAATGGTACTGCTCCTGCTACAACTAATGGTGGAGTCCCAAAGGAAAAGAAAAAAATTACTTTTGCAGATGAAGCTGGTGGAATGCTTTGTCATGTCAAGGTATTTGGGAATGACACGACTTTGGAGACTAATAGTGAAAAGCAAAAAACTCAAACTATATGATTTGGTAGCAATTCTTGCCCGTTTCCTTTAACTCTTCTGCGGCTCTTGGGATTTGTGAGATTCCGAGCATTTGTGGATATATCTGTTGTTTTCTTTCCGTTCTTTCTTCTCATTTCCTCATGCCTGTAGAAGTAGCGTTAATATTTTCCTGTTACTCCCTATTTCCGTAACAGCTTAATACCTTTTGCCATTTCCCGTTATCATGAACCAAGGGTACCATAAGGCAACGGCCACCAGAATTTCCTTAACCCCCTCTGAAAAATAAAGCAAATAAATAAAATAAAGCTCCTCTATCACCGTCAAGTACCGGGGTCATGCTGCTCCGGCAACCAGGGCGACCTTTCTTGCCCCAGCACGTGAAGAACAAAACGAAGTTCAATAGCAATGGTAATAACAGTTTATTTACAAAACCAGGTACAGAGCTACATTCAAGGGGTAGAAATAACAAGCCTTGGAAAAATAAAACAACCAGGGGAGTATTGGCACGGAATCTGGGATCAAGTGACTTAATCGACTTCATATCAAAATTTTTGAGAAAGCTGAATTGATTCTTCCTCTTTAAGCTCTAGTTCAGATTTATAGAAGAGTTCCTCCCATATTTCAGTAAAGGCATCCACAATAACTGCATGATGCTCTCGTGTATTCAGAGTCAAAAAACACATCAAGAGCTTCTCCAATTCCTCAGGTTCCGATATTTGTTTGTCTAGTATCATTTCTATCATTGATTTCTTGAAATCTTCGCGAGGATCCTTTGATTTCTTCATCACAGCATAGCTTTCTTTCACCTTCCCTTCCGTCGCGCACGGAATCAGCCTCCCAAATACGTTCTTTTTGACGGCCACAGACTCACTCTCAGTCTCCGGCATCGCTGCTGTTGTTATCCTCTGATCACCACCATCTTTCCGACCATTATTTGAAGCATAATGTTTGACTCTCCTTTGTTTGGTGGTTTTCTTCTTTCTACTTTCATATGCCTGCTCCTCACTTATGCTCTTGATGGAGTAACCCAAATCGTAAGAAGAATCTGAGCTTGAACAAGAGGAAAGTAGACCTTCACTTTCGTTTTCATTCTGCTGATCGCAATCTTCGCTACTGAACCACTTCTTGCTGTCAGCTGATGAAAAGCTCAGGATAAAGCTGCTTGCAAAATCGTTGCCGTTGTAATTTTCTGAGTTGAACGGATCAACAGGCCACATGATTACGCTCTCGTCAAGATCTTCTGAATATGCTAGAGAATTACACAGTTTCTGAACGCTGTCGTAATCTTTCGTCATTTTGTAAGCAGGCCAATCTACGTTGCAAAGAGAACTTATATAGGCTATACTTCGCTCCACCAGACATCCAGACGACCCAAATGATAAAACTTTGGAAAGATTACGTTTACTCAGAGGGTGATTCGGGGTTGATGGTGGTGGTGCTGGTAACTTTGGATACGCAATGTCGACCGAAGGGCTTTTCGGCATACAAGAATGCTTCTTGGAACGACAGAATCGAAGGGAAGGAAGAGAGATTCGAAGCTTGAAGCCTTTAGCCATTGCCTTAACGACACTGTTTACCAGAGATAACTCAAAAAATTATGCAACATATAACAAGGGAATTATAAATGAGAATCAAATGTAACACTGTACTGTATATATATATTGCTCCAAAGGAAAGGTGGGGCAACAGGGGTCGGAGGTGGAGTAGGGAGGACGATGGCATTGCCGGCTGCTGGTCGCAGGAAATATATTTTTCCAAACTTTTACAAGTTTGCTGCTGACCATATCCAAGTGATGTTGTGACTCGAAAGCTACGGTTAATTCTTCTTAGATGATTCAGGAACGAAGACATTGGGAGAAAAAGTCTCACCATGAAATAGACACTTCTTTGGACTTGAGCTGCATACAGATTCATCTTGAAGAAGTCATCAGAACTATGGAAGGTCTCGTTTTTGTATTTCATAGTATTTTTATATTTAGAGGTCGAGGAAATTAGCAGAATATGATTACGAAAAGACGAATAATTCATTCTTTTTCTCTGTTGAAAGCAAACTATTCATAATTACTTGTTTATGCCGCGTTTTTGGGAACCAACTGATCGAGACCGGAAGGATAGATAATGTAGGGATTACATTAGGCCGTGCACTGTTTGCTGGTAATCAGTAAATATGAAGGTATCTTCTTAAAATATCATTACTTTCTTGATCAAAAAGTTTTAAATATAAGGTTGAATTAGATAACATTCTATGAATACATACTAGTAATCCAATTTTACAGTCTTTTCGCCGAAACCACTCCATTGTCGTTGGTTCTCAAAATTTTGTTGCTAAAGAACAAAAGCATATGAAAACGAACAAATCTTGCCCTCGACTGCACTGTAAATCTGTAATATATAACTTAAGAGCTTTCAAACTTTGACTCCTCTCCCGTGAAAGTTAAAGGAGGAAATGAGTCCAGTTTCCTTCATGTAGTGAATGGCTGACTGTCTTCATGAACTTTAACAGCCCCTTTGGTGCTCTTTACGGAACATTCACAGATCAGGAAAGTAATCCTAAAGTATAAGAGAAGACGAGCAAAAAGAATTTCAAATTAAGGATGCGACAGTGAAACCTATGCTGTATCTAGACTTACGTTGAAATATTCCTCCCAAGAGCCCCAAGAACAAAAATTAGCATAATCCTAATACATTCTATGAAGGTAACACGGATATTGAGAAATATAATCTGTGGAAGGGATTTTGATGATCATAAAATGTAGAAAGCTATAAGAGTTTTCAGAAAAAAGAAAAGAAAAGAAAATTCTGCATTTCTGCTACAGCAAGTACGCGTTTCGCCTTATTGACCTGACTGAACGAGACGTTCACCGTGGTGTCGCTTTGTGTCTTCTTTCTCAGTGAAACAGCTAAGATGCTCTGGATTTTGTGTTTCAGGCGGGGGGCTTCTCCACCGACTGATGCAAGTTTTACAATGTTTCGAGGACTAGTAAGGTAAAGGTAATATATATATATATAAATAAAATCCAGGGGTAAGCTTCGGCTATTTCTCCTTATCCTTGCCCTCGCTTGATAAATTTTGTTGAACTACGATTATATGTTTTATATATTATATTATATTATTTTTTAAAATATAATTTAAATTTTTATATAGAATACTAATATTATTAAAGGAAATAAAATGAAAAAAATAATAAAAATAATTTTCTTTCTGCATGATAGGACCAAAGAGCATATATCCCATCTCTTTGCATTAGTCACTAGCAATGAGTATAGGACTCCATTTTTGCAGGCAAATTATAATCACGTTCTAAAATATTTTTTACTAGTTATCTCAATAATTAGATTGCTACGCGGTAATTAATTATTCTCTGCTTCTTAAAAAGCCTCTTTTAATTTTGGATATTAATAAATATAATCTATTTTTTGATATTTATAATTCTTAACCTTTCATTTTCAATATTTACTTCCTCTCTCTACTCTTTCTTAAAATAATCTTTTATGAAAATTTAACTTTGTTGGGCTAAGATTGAACAAATCGGACTCAAACTTTTTAAATTTTTTAATAAAAATTTAATAAAACTTTTTTTAAAATTATTTTTTTAATGTCTGAAGCTATCTCTATAAATTCGGGGATAACCAGACTCCCGAATGGCCTTGAGTTGCCCTCGAAGGATCTCTGTCAAGGCCCCCCAAATGACGACCAAGGCCCCGATCGGTGCTACGGTCAATGGCCCCCTAGAAGGCTTTCAGGGGGCCGAGGAGATCCAATTTAGTGCCCCCAAGAGCTCTCTCGGGGTTTTTTGTCTAGACCCCTCGAGGTCAACCCCAGTCCAGGCACTACGAAAGCTTTCCAATATTTCGAAATCGGTTAAAAATTAGTCGATTTTTGAAACTTTTGACAAAAATATTGAAATAGCAGATGTATAGTATAATTCTAATAGTATTTTGTACAAATCTGAGGTTAAATCTTTGGAATCTTTGAAGAATAAGTTAAAAAAAGAAAAGAATTTATGATTATAAAGTTGAGATTTACATATATAAAAAGTGTTACATTTATTAATGCCCATTAATTCCTTGGGTTGTATTCTCTGGCCTCTTTACAACACTAGCAAACCCTTTAAACAGATGCAGCACTTTGATCTGAAAAAGACTTTGGCAGCACTATTGTTTTTCCAAAATTAACTCTTCAAAAATCGAACTTTAGATTCTTAAACAACAATATATTTAATCAATTCAGCTAATAATCTAGCTATGAGTTGGTGGGGGGGGGGGGGGGGGTGTGTGTGGGTGTGTGTCGTCGGGGTATGGGGAATCGGTAGGCAGTATGCGTTGGTAGTCTTACTAGGGTGCAGTTCTTTTCCAGGGTGGACTATGCTTAAAATAAGCTGAATTCAATGCCCGCCAAATTCGTGCCCACACGACTGCTATGACCAAGGAACACCTTAGCTAAGAAAAATGTCACCTCCCTTCATTCTTCCAATTCACCACTGATCCAATTTGACTTGTGGAAAATAGCCAAGACAAGTTTGGGAAGGAAAACAGGGAAGGCCTTCCTGTGACTCTGCAGGATCCTTCCTTCTGCTATCTTTCTCTTGCTATTTCATCTTTTCTGGATAAACACATCACAAAATTCCCAGAGGATATTAATCTGGATTGTATATGGTCAATCCTATGAGAAAATTGTGTCCTAATTTTGACAAGGAAGATGGCCTCGAGACCGTCTTGGAAGTTCCCATCCCAGAAGAGATGTTTAACAATATGGGCAGCAATGCAACCCTGCGATGGCAGAATATGCGGAATCTGATGACGGCTCAGCGTGGGGATAAGTCATCTTCGCATCCTTCTGCGGGTCCGAGAAACGATCAGTTCATGTTGTTGCTGAAACTCGTTGGGTCTGCTCTCATTCCTTATCAGGTTCCATTTGGCCCTGCAGTCACTTGGCCCATAAGGGATGGCTCCATTGTAAGCACTCTATTTTCATCTTTCAGTTGAAAAATGGGGACAAAGAATTGTTTTTGGCATAGATAACATGATGGGCTGTGCTCCATTTCTCGTTCGTACCATTGACTTGCAATTATTTCGATTTTTCACTTTTTTGTCGGCACAATTTTGTCCCAGGTATGAACTTTCTCTTCAAGCTTTTGCCTATGAGACCACAGAACTTCTTGGATTACTCATGAACTTAATGATATGCATTGTTATTTACTTGTTCTGTAATAATGCTCTAGGAAAATCAGTTTATAAGAAACCTGATGCCGTTACATCATAAATTATCTTTGGTTATTGGGAACAAGACAAGGAGTGGAAGTTTTTAACAGAACAGTAACAAGTTCATGATCATGTGTGTTAAAACTGAGAACAGAGCTTGGATTTGGAATTCGGTTATCAGATGCACCTTTTCTTAAACAATTTACTAGTTAAATTTACTCGAAGTCATTTTGCCTTTTGATCCAAAAGCAAGATGCTGGGTGTGTCAGATTGTCCTTTGGAAGTAAAGCTAGAACTTATCCCTGCAAGATTATTTGTCAAGGACTGCAGGGAGGAAAAAAAAGAAGACAATAAAAGGCCACCTTTCCATGCATTATGCAGTACAACATAAACTGTGTTTGCTGCTTTTGCATTTTTCTATTGTCTATAGGAGGATTTTAAAGAGAAAGACGCTGATTAAGGGGGAAGGAGAGGAAAAACTGAGGCATCATAATTGGCACTGATAAGTTGCCCTGTGAGGAACCCCTTGGGAGGTAATTCTTTTGGATTATCATTGCATTAGGACTAGAATCCAACAGCATAGGTTTTAGTAATATGAACAATTCGCAGGGCTTTATAAGCACACCCCCCCCCCCTCCCTCTTCTCATGCTTGCTTCTATTTGCCTCAAAAGGGTTACCCAGTGTTTGAAGATTGAAGATAGATGAATTCCAATATCATTTTATCTACACACTTGTAGGATAGAATTAAGGCGTATTCATTCTTAGGTTGATTGGCAGGAAAGTTCTAGAACAACTTTGCTAAATAATTTACATCTATGAACAGGAAGCTTCTACAGCAAAATATATTGTACAACAATATCTAGCGGCCACAGGAGGGCATGCTGCACATAATGCAGCTAACAGCATGTATGCAGTGGGGCAAGTAAAGATGATCACATACGACATGCCTGAAAGTGGTCAAAACCCCAATGCTAAACGAAGTAGTGAGGTTGGTGGATTTGTTCTATGGCAGAAGAACCCTGATCTATGGTACCTGGAATTAGTGGTTTCAGGTTGTAATGTAAGTGCAGGCAGTGATGGGAAGGTGGCATGGAGTCAGTCGTCCTCCAATTCAAATGCTTCCAAAGGTCCCCCAAGACCCCTTCGCAGGTTCTTTCAGGTAATTTTTGGGGTAAAACAGAAAATATGAAAAGGTCGGGTTGACTTACTTTTATTGGATAGAAACTTGAAATTTGTCATTCCTTCCTTCAGAAACTATCTACATGATCTTGTTTCTTCATGAGAACAACAAAGTTGAGGCCTGAGATTGTAGAAATATTATGTCATATACAATGTCCGTTGGGACTATTCCAACATTACCCTGGAAATCATATCCCCTCCCTCAGCAAAGCTTTCAATATTCTAACTAGAACTTTCTGATGTAAAATAGGGACTCGACCCGAGAGCAATTGCCAACTTGTTCCTAAATGCAGTTTGTACAGGAGAGAAAACCATCAAGAATGAAGACTGTTTTATGCTCAGGCTAGAGACAAGCTCAGACATTCTCAGGGCTCAAAGTACTCCTAACACAGAGATAGTCCACCACACAATATGGGGCTACTTTAGCCAACGGACAGGCCTTCTCATTCAATTTGAGGATGCAAAACTGGTAAGAATGAAGGCTGCCAAAGGAGATGATAGTGTATTCTATGAAACAGGTATGGAGTCTGTGCTTGAAGATTATAACTACGTTGAAGGCCTTAACATAGCACACAGTGGAACAACTCGAGCAACAATTTACAGATACGGATCAAAAGCGAATAGAAAATGGAGGATTGAGGAAACATGGACGATTGAAGAGATCGATTTTAATATATCTGGTTTGTCCGTGGACTGCTTTCTGCCTCCTGCTGATGTCAAGAAAGAAGAAGAGAATGAAGTACGAGGAATGGGATGATCAAAATCTATGACTCATGTTAAAGTCAATATATATATATTTTTGTAAATATAAGAATTTGTATAACCACATTTTTTCTTCATTATTCTTTAGTCAGTTTTGTTTGAGAAAATTCAAGCAGGTATTTCTTTCTTTTCCTAAGCAGCTTGTTGACTTTCCTTCTTCTCTGTTGCTTCTTCCATTAGGGGCGAATTGCTTCTTCCATTACCAATTGAACTCACTAGATACACTTCATACAGATATAATATAATAAGAATTTCAGTTAATACAGTTTCATGTATAAATATAAGAAAATTTCTTGCAACATTTTAATACATGTCACAAGAGGTTTTATGTTCTTTAGCAGTACCAATGGAAGTAGTATGTTTCTATCGGAATAAAATTGAAATTGAATGAGAATGTGGAATACTGGGGAGAACATCTGGCAAAGATAAAGAGATCAGTCTCCAAGCATTGGGATGCAAGTGTAAGAAAAATAAAAAAAAAAGTAAGCAAATTCAAGTCAACAACAATGGTTTCCTCCCCCGGACTGGATAAATTTAATTTTGATGCAGCTCTAGATGAAGCAGGAGATGTAGTCACTGCATGTCTTATCAGGAACCATGAAGGAGAAATCATAGGGGCATGGATTGCGCTCAGGATTCTCTTTCCCAAATCTCTCTCCTATTCTCTCTTCCACTAGTCTTGAGTTACTATGTGTAATTATATTATTCCATTTCACTTAGAGTTTTCTTATTTTGTTAAGGTTTTATATTTTTTAACTTTTTTTTAATAATTATGTGACATTATTATATTTGTGGAAGAGAAGATGGGAGAGAGGATCTAAACCGCACGGATTGATCGGGATAAAGCTGGCAGTTCACTTGGAGCCGAAGCATCAGAAGCTACATTTTCAATGCACATTGCAGAATCGATGAATATTCCAAAGCCATCTTTGAAGGAGATTCACTAAACATCATCCAAAGCTTAAAAGGTCACTCTTCTGAGGAGGAATAGCAATCCAAATCAGTACTGGATAAAGGCAGGATTGTCTATCAAGACGGCTAGATTGGAAAATTTATTTTTTCTCAAGAAACTGTAATAGAGGAATAGAGGTGCTCATGAGTTAGCCAAATGGGTAAAATGTAATACCTATGTGGGAAATATCTCCCACCCACTTCTTCCCCTTGCTGTGTACTGATTGGAGAGGCACTCCCATCTCTGTATCAGACATTGTTTTGGATAAAATGAAAGGCAGATCATTTACCAGAAAAAAAGAAAATAAAGATTTGATTGTTTTGGATAAAATGAAAGGCTGATCATTTACCAGAAAAAAAGAAAATAAAGATTTGATTCTTGTAAATTTGATTTTCATTCCTTCCTAATATATGCATTTCATGGCCAGTTGAGGTTGATGTGCTTTCTTCCTTTCAGTTAGAGGATTAATTTTACCAAATGTGCTTAATTGGTGAAACTCTATATATGATAAATATATGTCATTAAACTCATAGTTTAAGAGCAAGTATAAACCTAATTCAAAGTTCAAGAGATCAATATTCAATTTCTAACTTTAACTTTCCAAAAGTATTCATAAAAAGAATAAATACATAAAGATAAAGAGATTGGACTAAATGTATCAAATTGAAACAATTTATGACCAAATTGAACAGTTTATGCACTTATTTTTTTTAATATGTGCATGACTCGTTTATAATCATCCGATTATGATTTAACAGTTAGAACAGTTATTTTGAACAATTGTTCTAGTTGTTGGATCACGATTGAACGACTATAAACGAGTTATGCATATATTATAAAAAGTAAGTGCATAATCGAATCCGATTTAAGGGACTAAAACCAGTAATACCTTTAATCCTCCGAGGTATGACCTATTTGTTAGGGTTTGGCAAGCATTGAGCTCAACGCATACCACGTGTTAAGAAATTTTTATTCAACCAAAAAAGGCTGTAAACATTATGACAGTCTTCAAGATAAATTATTATTATGCTTTACAAAATATTGAACGTCATTTTCTAGATCCGAATTTTTTTTTGTCTAAATATCTGAGAGAGATTTTGAGAGACTTTATCGTATGAACAATAAATATAAAATAAATGTGTTCACATCTATATATAGTAAAAAAAAAATGACATATAGCTGTACAGGTCAAAAAATACCTTAATGCCTCTATTCCCAGACTGGGAAAAAAAAAAAGGGGATTGGGCTATGGCCATGCGGCTATAAGTAAGACCCTCCTGTAAGCAGCTGAAACCCTAGCTGCCTTTGCAAAACCCTATTTAAGCAATCCCTGTGGCCGCCTCCTGCTGCAGGTTTGATTTTTCAAGCTGGCCGTTGGTCAAATTCACTCTCCAATCTTCTGAAGATTGAATTATTCCTCTTTTTCTGTTAAGAAAAGAAATTATTAGTATTTTCGTATGAACATCACTGATTGCATCTGGTTTACCCTCTCCTTGTGAATTCTGCAAATCAGAAAGGTGTGCGAGGGGATATAGCTGGTGCATAAAGTCAGAAGGATGGCTTACCAGCCCATTGCATTTGCTATTATTTTGCATTCATTGCCCTGGTGTCAAATGGACCTTCCGATATTACGTCATCTCTGCTTTCATTTGATTTTCGGCGATTGTGTTTCTTTTTTCAAATTCTCATTAAAGTTTTTTAGCATTCGGCAGATGACGATGCTTAAATCTTATCCTACACTCTGATTTTCATCGTGTTGACTACCAAACTCCGCTTATTATCCGATGCCAATGCTTTTTGTTTTTGTTTTTCTTTCTTTCTCTAACTATTAATTAATCTTGAAGATGACCATCTATGTCGTTGTTGGTTAGCAATTATTACATTTTTTGCTCCTTTTACTTTATAGGATGGCATTATGGTGGCAAGTGATGTGAATTATGATATGCTATCCACCGAAGAAAAATCAATGTAGATTTAAAACTCCGCTTATTATCTGATGCCCCTATCCGTTTTTTCTAACTCAGGTATATAGATATTAATTAATATTGTTTTTATGTGATTTTGCTGGTCTGTTGAAGTCTGTAGTCATGATGTTTCTGCAAATGGTAGTAAATTTTTAGTCGATGATGAAAGAAAGCAGACGGGCGGACAGAGACTGATGCCATGTTGATTGTCTGCGGAGTTCCTATTGGAGCGTGTCTGAGACTTGCATGCAATCTTATTTTGAAATTCTCCATAATTTGTTATTTTTAACTGTGATTTTGATAGTTTGCTGGCCAATGATGATCTTGCTCAAATATGTCTGGACATATGAATGTCTCTGATTATATATGCACGAGTCTGAGGACCAGTATTTACCCATAAGTTTGCTTTGAACTGGGATTGTATTACTCTAACAAATGCAACTCTCAAACGCAGGAAACTAAGGCTGTGAGATTTTCATTTGATTTGGTATCTTATACCAGGAAGTGTTGGTTTCTCTCAGCAATTTTACGTCGGTACTATTTTAGTGATCACGTGTCCAAGTAGAGAACATAGCAAGAAAGCGATGAGTATGGTAAAAATGAATTTGTGAAGGCCTGAAACTGGGTACTTAACTATGCCTTTGTTATTCTTTTGATCTTTTACCGCAGGTACAGTGTAATCTCTTAGAGGACATGGTCAGCAATGCTCTACGGTGAGCAAGGAACCGTCAACCCTGATAATTGATTAATATTCTTGGGTTTTTTCAAGTCTTACCAACGAATTTTTTTGGACTGGCCAAGCTGTGTATGTGGAATACTGAAGAGTTCTGTTTCATTTGTTAGGTATGGCCATCTTTCGGCAATGTTTTGACTATATGAAAATTTTTGCCTTGTAGTTTCTACAAGTGTATATGAAATTAAAAAAAGAGCACTTTGGTTTGGCGTTTATATAATGGTTTCTTGTTTTCTGGATTTTACGCAAGAGACAATATCCATATGGATCAATACTTGCTGCAGTTGCTTGTGAAATCTTGCTGTTTCTGAATTTGGATCCGGTCCTGCACGTCTTTTTTGCAGGACGTGCAGGACCAAATATGGTCCGTTGGATCAGATGTCAAATCTGATCCAACGGACCATATATTTTGACCCTATTTTTAAAAATTTGAAAATTTATAAAATTTCTGAAATCGTTGGATCAAATTTCTAATCTGATCTAACGGTCCATATTTGGTCCTGCACGTCCTGCAAAAAGGACGTGCAGGACCGGATCCGGACGCGCTGTTTCTGGGTAACCATTTTTTTATTTTGGCAGAACTGGATATATTGAATGGCAGGGGTATTGGATAAAATTTTTTTTGCTTAATCGAGAACGAAAGGATTAATCACAAAGGTTGAAAATTTCTGTAACAATGCATCTATATGGGAACAAAAGAAAAAGTAAAAGGTAGCAAGTACTACAGTATTATCCCTCCCTGTAGCCGACACCAGGGATTTCAGCAGCTCGTCATGGTTCTGCCTCTAGTAGATTTCTGGCTCATGCGGCTGTGGAGCTACGCTGGTCTCCCTCTTCTAATCTTTTATTTACTAAAAATAAGAAGACAAATCTTCATTAGACCTTTTATTTACAAAAAATAAGAAGACAAATCTTCATTAGAAAAACGTGATCTTTGATATTCCTCTCCATAATCTGATCGTCCACGTATTTAAGAAGGAAAAGATAAAAAAAAGAAAGAAGTATATAGCTCAATTTCTTTTCGCTGTCAGCTTTTTTGATCGGCAACGGCATCTTGCAAGTCTCAATTGGCCTTGTAAGTGAAACCTCCTCGGAAGGAAATTTCGCATTGTCATTTAGATTGAATTATGTAAAATTTAAAATAAAAAAATTTTAAATTTAAATTCTATTAAATTTCATTCTAAAATAGAAATTTCAAACAAACTGCCATGGAACAATAGAAATGGCAATTCATGGACAAATCCTTCCTCACCCCCCCCCCCCCTATTATTACTTAAACGGCATTACGTAATAAATGAAGATGATATTGAATCATGTACTCATCATCTTTTTTATCTAAATAAATTTTTTTAAAAAAATTATTCCATTCTAGAGTAAAGTTTATAACTGAGAACTCAATTAAAATGAGATATTCAAGAATCATCCCCTTCATAAAGAAAAAAGATTTTATGAAAGTTGAAAAATGAATAAACCGTGGTCACATATTGTTGGACAAGTCCACTAAGCAGGCCTATATCACGGTAGTGTTTGCCAATGTGCCTCTGCGCGCTGAAATCAAAGCATAGCAAACTTACAGTTAAACCCCACTTGCTACTAAATGCTGTCACCTCCGTCACGGAAGCCCCACTCTGTCGGTGCTGGTTCTGTATTTTCATCAGATCCACAGTTGCCATATGATGCTCCGCGATGTACCAGATCACTGTCTCGCCTTCACCAAATCGACGCGGCATTTATAGAATCAGAACACCGGTATTAATGCTAACTACTGCTACTGCAAAACCATAAAGCAACTCAACCAACCACGCTCTGAAGCCAATCCCTCCACGGAAGGGAAGTGAAAGAAACCAACTCTGTTGATTCGTACTGAGAGCAGAATCAAGATTTTGGAAGAAGAGATGAGAGACGAAGAAGCCCAGGCCGCAGCAGAAGCTGTTGCAATCAAGAAAGAGGCGTCAGATAGTCGAATTCTGGGTAGGGGAAAGTACAAATTCTGGGTTTTGGCTGCTGTTCTTTTACTAGCATTCTGGTCCATGTTTACTGGCTCTGTTACTCTCAAATGGTCTGCCGGAAACCTCAGCCGTGTCCCAGATGACTTCGAGATCCGCAAGAACCTCGATATCTTGGTATCCCGAATCTTCTCCTCTTTATTTACTGTGTGCCTGCTGCTGCCCAATGTTACTTGTGTATTTGTGCCTCTCAGATTTTGATCTGGCTTACAGATAAGCAAATGGAACATGTTGGTTTAGATTTTGTGGGCCTGGCCTTCGAATGGGCAATCAATTGAGTACTAGTCGTTATTTTGCTAGTAAAAGTAATGAAGAAAGTTTATAGCTTTCTTGAGAATGAACTCTTTTTGGGTGAATGATTCGTATGCATTATACACTATCTGGCTGTAAGTCACTACTCAAAATTCAAGCATAATATCGCGAGACCTCTATTCGAACCCCTTTTCTGTGCTTGGAGAATTCCCGGTTCTTTGATAGAGACTGAAATTTCCTGCATTCCAGTGCTTATGAATGTCTTGATTTTGCATTTCCTTGGTCATCGAGTTGTTTAACACCAGGGTCATTGCAGGAAGTGGAGGAGAAAGAAAAGCTGGTGAAGCATATGTGGAATGTATACACTCAGAGCAGGACCATTCGGCTGCCTACATTCTGGCAAGAAGCTTTTAAGGCAGCTTATGAGGACTTGACTAGTGAAGTCCCTCGTATCCGGAACACTGCCCTTTCAGAGATCGCAAAGATGTTCTTGGTGCGGTCTACCTTAATGCATGAACTTGAACCACCTCCCACCGAATCCAGCCTCAGGTACTATTTTGCCATCCCTCTGTTTTATTTCTTTACACTCTAGAACAAGTAGCTCACTTGCCTGTTTTATTTCTTTACACTCTAGAATAAGTAGCTCACTTGCCATTGTTTTCCTCTCTGCAACAATCTTGTCTGTGTGTTTTTGTTTGAGAAAGGTCCCATTACATTGGTTGGATGTGTTTTTCTCTGTGCAATCATTTGCTTTGTGTTTGGAGTCCAGAAAATCTTTGTTGTAAAGAAGCTTAGGAAGATTATACTAAGCAAACTAATTATCTTGAAATTTAGAAGTTCAACTAATTCAGAGATTACACAGGATATAAATTCACCATTCATTCTGGTCCTTGAGCCACAAAGATAAATGGGAGTGTTCAAGAAAATGCCCTCGTACTAGAGTAAGTTAATTTTAAACATAGTATACAAGCTACGCATTTGGGTTAATTGTACATTTGACTTCTTGCATCATTTTCTCATAATGTTTAAAGGCACTTTAGATGATTTCTTTATGTTTATTTTACTCTTATCTAGTCTTCCATTTATATTGCAGGATATAGAAGTTGAGATAAACAATTGATTCGTGGCTATCAAGGTAAATTTATCATATATTACCTCTCTAAGAACGGAGAAGATCTAAATCCGTGTCGTCTCCTGATGCTTTCTTATCTGTGCTTCCTCTTTTGATTCTTTTTATCTTTCGTATCCTCATTCATTTTGCTTCTTTGCACAATTAATCTCAATTCAGGAAAACTTTCCCATTTATGTGGTATTTGAATGTACCATTCATCAAGGTCTTTTACTTCTAGCTATGGTTAGTTTTATAGGTCTTCGAAGACAAATATTTCTTCTTTTTCTCTGAACCTATTACCAGTTATCTTGTCTTCGAAATACCAAATTTCTTCCACCATGCTTCAACAAATGCTTCAGCTGACAACAATTTGAAAGAATCAAGCTTATTCATTCACGTTCTATGTAGCTATTCCTGTTCACGCTGATGGGCAAAATGAAGTCAAGTTCCCGGGTGTAAGCAACACTAAATGAAGAGTTGGCATACCTTCCTTCTCTGTAAAGATGTTAGTGTCTTTTGATGATCCTCAAGAATGTCTACATGGAGGGGAGGAACTATGTGATAATCTATAGTAAAACTCTATAGTTTGGAGGTCGATTAACCCTTGAGATGAACTGCATTTACAAATTATTTGTGCTCGTAGGCTAGGAGAAAGAAAGAGGAAGAAAATGAATTTGCTTTCGGAGAGGTTTTTTACTAGGATTTTCCTTTTACAGAGCATTGAAGAAAGAAGCGCGACTCCTAACTTAGCTGGGCCCTTGGCGGGAATGGTGCTGTGGTGCTGCTGCACATCTTGGAAGTGGCGTAGTTGCAATTTCCATATAGCAGATTTTGTGTAGAAAAGTCGCATAGTAAGTTTCCACATCATCATAACAAAGTGATGAGGGTGTGTTTACTTGGAAGTATAAAATGTAAATGTTCTTTGCCGTCATTCCTGCTCTTTGAAATGATTGTTTCCGGTTATGCAAAACTAAACGGGAACATAACCACAATATAGTCATGCATGCAACTGGTGGTTTAGTTTTTCGGGTTCCCTTGTGGGCATATTATATCAGATGCAACAATGTTACATTTTAAGAAAACAAGGCCATCTATCCTTTCGCAATGATAACAACGTTCGTTGCTCAATAAGCTTGTTTTTTCTTTTGTTCGATGGCTTCCTCGTACGGTTATGATTCATACTGTAGCTCATGATGCAATGAATGAAGTTACGTCTACAAATACCTTCTCTTCAAGAGGCAGCACAAGCCGTGCTACAAAAAACAGACGGTTTGCCCTAAGAGCTGGAAAGGATCGCTCAAGTTTCTTGCTGTCAGGTCATCGGCTGTTGTCTGATTACGGAAATTACAATTGAGAAGAAATAGTCGCTGAAAACTACTAAAATCGGAAGATGAGACTTTGTATCCAATTCTCTAGCAAAACTCGAACATCTACTCGTCTGGGAGTCCAGTTATACAAAAAGAGAGGGCGATTAAAAAGCACCAGAGCTTGTTCAGATGGAGATCAGCTCTAGCAGCAATCAGAATTTATACTCAAGTAACATGGCCTACAGTTAATAGCTTGACAAAATTGCTCGAGCAGAAAACTACCGCTGCTGCAGCTCTATGCTAAGGAAAAAAACCTAGGAAAATACCATTTACAGAAATCCACCAGAAAAATGTATGTACAATCCCCGATAAACTACACTCAATCCTCCAATGTCTGGATTTCTCCCATCATGATCCTGTTGCTAACCACGTTAAACCCCAAAACTGAAGGAGACACCTTCTTTCCCTTTTTAGTCTTTTTCTTTCCTCCCGCTTTAGCTGTCCCATCAGGAGCAATTCCAGTATTCTGGTCCGAGCTTGCAGAACCAACAATGTCAGAAGTCACATCTCCAGTACCTGAATTAAGGGTCTTTTGATCATTCTGACTTTGAAAGGCCATGTCAAGGACATCCACTGGCAAGAAGTCTTTATAATTCAATAATTTGTCAATGAATTCATGATCAGGATCAAAAGAGCCAAGGTTCTCGATCAGAAGCATTTCAGCCTCTGCTCTAGATTGCTTCAAACAAAAACTCGAGGAAACTTGTATCTACAAGGATGAAGAAAAAGAGAAGTTGTCAGACCAGTACCAAATTCATAACCAGAAATTACGAAATATTTTTGAATCTTTAAAGCTGCACCTATATGAATGAGAGATGGACTTGGTGGATCTATAGTCTAGAAACTTCTTATTGCTATTACATACTGAATATATCCTTTACATTAGCCTTCAGCCTTAGAATCAAACCTATATTAGGGTCGTAAGTCCTCCTACCCATCTCTATTCCACATTAGATTTTTCACATACGAATCATTCAGCAGAAGGTTACTGAAGAAGGGCAAAGAGCCAATGTCATGTACCTGTAACATCCCCCCAAAAAAAATGCCAAACCCCAACCAAAAGAAAATAAATAAATGAGAGCTCTCCATTCTATGTTAGACTTTCCCCATTTTCTAAGTTGAGAAAGGGGACTGTTCGTATGTTGTGTGTGTGTATCACCTAGACAGTTACCAATTATTCCAGGACTAACTGCAGAAAGAAAACCAAAGGCAAGAGCAGCAGTCCATATCATACCTTTTGTCCCAATAAGTCTCGCACACTCATTCTCACACCATTCTCTGAAATCCATAGCTTCTGTCAAAAGGTAAAAATGCAATTTCAACTTCATGCCCTTTCAATTGCAAATGAATAATGTGTGCATGATGATACCTGAATACTTCGTTATGGAATTGTTCTTGCCTTTCAAGGATGAATGAGGAGACATTGAAAATGAAGGTGGATTTTCTGCTAGCCGTCCTCCAGTAGACTTCTGTCGGCTTAATGATGCTCCAGGAGTTGCTCTCACAGGATTGTTGTTTTTGCTTCCCCAACTGCTTTGCCCTCCAAGTTGTGGGAAATCCGATCTGCAGAAGATAAATATACAATCTCATTTCACTTCTTAGAAAGCCTAAAACTGGACCTCAAAACACATGAAAAAGGGACTCGGAACTATGGCTCTTTTATCAATCCATTGGAAGAAATCATTTCAGTACATTTCCTACGAACATCTAGATACTATATATTCCAATGTTCTATCAGTTGAAATATTATTTTGTATACTGGGTATATTCTGTGCTGTTATCTTCAAGGAATAAATAAATGAAACCATGAACAATGAAACATAATTGTACAAGTACCACAAAATCCTAGAGAAATTAATTTACTTTTTCAATTTTTAGTTAAGAGAGATGGCATCAAGGCCTTGAATATAGCTTAGCAATCAAGCGAATCTATAATACCAACAGTTAAAGAAAGCATTTAGAACAAGTAAATAGTATTCATTTATCCCCTGGGCATCATAAAGTGAAAGTTTGACCACAGCTTAAAGAGAGCTAAAACAAATTTATGAAACGCATTTAATAAAAGGATCATTGACATATTTTTCAAAAACAGGTAAATTTTGAAGGAACTTAAACGTTGGTGGGATACTTGTGTTCATTAGCAGCATTGTAGCCAAAGTGCATAAAAAACCAAGGCAAACATGAAATAAAAGAGGTTCTTCCATAAATTCAAAGCAATATACAAGGAAGAGAATCATACAGCTTTGACCCTTGCTTGGGTTGATCCAGTGGGCCCCAAAATAGATCATCATCCCCTCTGCGTTTTGAAAGGGAAACTTGTGAATTAATCTGGATAGGAGAGGCAGCCTTGGCTGGAGAAGACGCAGGAACTGACCACGAAGAACCACCTCCCCTTTGAGACTGACTTGGTGCAGATTTCTGTGGGGCTGGCACTTGGATCTGTGCAGAGGAGCCCTTTTTCTCCTGCTCTTTTAAGATGTCCCTCAATGATGTGGGTTTCAGGAGCTTCCCAGAGTCTGTAGACCATGCTGGAGCAGGGGAAGAACTTGCAGACTCCCCCTTCCAAACAACAAAATCTCCCAGGGAAGGGCCAGATGGGATTGCGGGCAAGACATCCTTTTCTGGCTGCACCAAACAAGAATTTTTGTTTTTCTCAATAGGACTTGACGCCACTGCCACATCCAATGTAGTTACAGGCACTGAAACCTTGGTACTGGCATTCTTAGATTTAGATTTTTTACGGCTCTTCTTACTGTCCTTAGCCTCAATGAAATTGTTATCAACAGAATCCACCTGATTCAAACTATCTGGAATCTCCGTCTCTCTCACACTTGACTTGGCAGCAACATTATCCTCTAACAAATCATGCAATTGGCTCTTCTTATTCTTCTGATTAAGAGAGTTGTCCAACCTGCCAACACTTGAATCACTGCTTGATGCATCTTGCTTTGTTTCTCTTAATAACTTCACATCTGAGTTAGCAACAAGGCCTGTCCAGGGTGTCGAGACACTCGAGGAGCTCAGCGATACGGATACATCAGGAGTTTCCTCCTGGGTTCTCCTCTGTTCTTCCTGTTGAATTTCCAAAAATGATTTAGCCTTGAAGCCAGAAGCATGCTTCCAAGCTCGTTGTCCAGTATGTGGGTGTGCGCTATCAAACTGTGAGGCTGACCCAACTTGACCTGATTCATCTTTTGTTTTTTTATCATCATTCAAGGCAACAGAGATAATCACTGAGTTTTGGCGAGCCTGTTGGGCATCCAAAACACCAGCACTCTCTCTCTCACTTTTATACTGTCGTTCCTCTTGTGCAGATGCAACTAGTAAATCTTCTGGGAGGGATGGCCTATCAGACTTTGCTGCAATAGTGTTTGTGACTTCAACATCAGATGGCCTCAAGTCCTGTGGCTTTGCCACTCCTTTTGCAATATCAGAAGATTGAACCTTTGTAGACTTATGCTTCTTTGACTTCTTATCCGATGATTTTTTAACCTCACGTGCTTCAACATTTTTCACTTCCTTCACCACAGAAGACTCTTCATTGCATTGTTCTCCTTCACCTTTCCGTTCAAGAAGCCCTCCAGTAGATGGAATCTCAAATGGTTGCACCTCTTCAGCAGTGAGCAACTCATTTTCATTGCTTGCTGAGGCTGTTGGTTCAAGAGCAATAGATTTTTGCAAATGCCCTCCCTGGTTGAAAACTTGGAGCAGTTTCTGAGGTTGTCTCCCTAACAGGTTCATTACCTTGCATCGACTGCTCTATCGGGTATCTGTTTGCCATTTCTAACTGTCCCAGTGAATCTGTCGTGGCTGCTGCCAAAGAAGAACTCTTCTGCTCAATAGCATCAAGACGTTCTGAGAGTGAATGGCCCCAAATCCTCTGTTGAACAGTATTTCCAATGATTTGATGTGGCAAATTTAAGGAAGATACTTCAGCTCCAACACTTTGGGGAACATCCGGAGAAACACTTTGACGGAGAACAAAGTTTGAAACACACTCATCTTGCAAATTGGTAGCCGGCATTGATGAACCAATGGGAAATAGATTTTGTGATGGCTGGAAAGGAGGATTGTCTACAGGAGCATTTCCTGACATTCCAGTAGCTGGCAATTGTGCATAGGACTCAGCAAACCTCTGTTGAGGCCTGTTCTCAGAAATAACATGCGAAAGCAATTGCTGTTGCTGGAGAAGTAGCTGTTGCTGTTCCTCCTGCTTTTGTTGCTGCTTAAGCAGTAAAAGTTTTTCCAGTAGAGACATCTGCTGAGATGAAGTTGGTCCCTGTGAATGTAGCTGCAGTAGGTATTGCTGTTGCAGCAAACCCAGCAGTTGTGGATCTTGGGAGAGACCAGAAGAGAGCAACTTCTCAGGGCTAAACATGCAGGAAGGATTATCCAGCACTTGACCAATCTTATTTGGTAAAGGAGGTGAATTCTGTGGTTGAAGCCTTTGTTGTTGCACTCCAAATGCAGGCTGGGGTTGATAATTTTGTGCATGATGCATGTCCAACTTATCCTGAAGTGGGTCTAGTCCTCCTTGAACTGGGAAATTTGACCAACCTCCAACTCCATTACTGGCACCAGTAGTAGTTCGTTCAGGTAAACCTTGCAGGATGGACAGCAAATCCACATTCTGAGAAGGTTGCAGTGAATGGGAATTGTCAGCAATTGAAGAAAGCAGTCTTGAGTGTGGTGACGGGGAGTCCTGGATAATATCTGACTTTGGGATAGAGGATGTTGCATCTCGCCCAGCCCAATATGGATAGGAAGTTGGCAGAGATCTCTGCTTCTCAAGTGACATCTTTTTTGCCAGAAGATACAGATTATCTGCACTTTCAGCTCCTAAAGGAGGTACAACACTACTATTATTATTAAGATATCCTCTCGTGCCTGCAAAGCAAATTTAAAATATTCCCTTTTATTAAAGAAGAGGAAAGTTATAGGAATCACCACAAAAAATAAATTTTAAGAAAGAATAACCCGATAGAGAAGATTTTATCAGGAAATGAACAACCTTCAGGAGCAGAAATCTCAAGTGAGTTATTATTCATGTTGCCAGACATCAGTGACTCCAGAAACCTGTTTTCAGCCTCTGTTGCTGAATGTTTAGACCTTGCTTCATTCTTTATCATGTCAATCTCGGTTGAAGTTCCATGAAACTTCCCAAAGTTGCTGAAATTTAACCTGTTTGATGCATCAAGAACTTCATTAGGCTTTGACGCAGCAAATCCAGGAGGTGGCCGAGCTTTGGCGCGCAAGTGTGGCATAACATCCCCGAGTAGACGAAATGGTGAGTCAGGTGGTGCACCAGCCACTCGAACAAGCAAATCTATGCCAAAATATCCAGCTTCAAACCATCCAATAATATCAGTTCCAGAAAAAGGGCCTTGAATCTCCCCTTGTGGATCTTTATAATAGAGAACCAGGTCTTCAGGAGACAACTGTGAAACTTTCTGCATCTCTTGTTCCTTATCCAAGATAGCAGAAGGATGATGACTCTTTACGATAGGATCATCACCAATTTGCCATTTTGATCCTTCCAATCTCGCATATGATTGATCCACCAAACGCTTTTCCCATTCAGAATTCAGATCTCTCTGCGACTCCATCCAGCCAATGTCAGTGACCTTCAAACTGCCGTCAGCATTTATATCTCTCCAATCATGAGAGGCTGAGTTTGACCGTTCTCCAAATGACGATGACCTCCAAGCACCTCCATGAAGAACAGAGGAAGGGCCCTGTAGGCACAGTTCTCTGCTTACAGGCACATCATCACTATTTCCATACGTGATGTCTTCTGTTGAAGCTGAAAGAAAAAGAGGAGGGGGGGAGTTACTATTTGACCACAATGAATCTATTATGATATTCTAATTGCAAATGTTTTCCCTAAATTAAGTTTGCAAGAAGGCACTTCGGCTTGGTTCTCATCAAGCAAAATATGGAGCATAACAATCATATACATGTTCTCTCAAACATTCTAATTACCAAAGACTTACTAAGGTATCTTAGAACGTCATTCTAAATATGCGAGGAGATTAACATCATACGTCCACATCAATAATCTCCAAACCTTTAATCATCATTTCAACTATTGCGCATTAAAGTGGTGTTTATCATGTACCTTCAGCTGACTTCTGATCAGAAAATTTCTGATAATCCTGCATATTGGCTCCATAAGGATAAATAGGCTTCTCCTGCAATGTGCCTTCAGGATAATTTGAACCACCACCTTTTAGGTTTTCCAGATTTTCATCCTTGGGATCATGAAGCAAATCTTCTCTGCTGCCTGCTCTCACAAAAGTCAAACCAATAATTGCAACTTAATTAAACCAGACTTGAAGAACCAAAGTATATTCTTTTGTTTTTTCTTGGGTTAAACTACAGGAACCAAAATTAACTTTTGGGCACATGGAGAGCTATTATAAATTGAATCAAGTTAATACCAAGCTTGCTTCGTCTTGACTGCAGAAAATCAGTTGTATTTCTACCAATAGAGCCTTCCTTAGTTATCTGGGGAGCTCCACTGCTCAAGATATCTCCTTTGTCAATTCCCTTCAAGATAACCTAATAGCAAAATCATCAAAGAAGTAAATCTCTAGTAATCAATAAGCAAAACCAGATTTCTTCAAAAGAAGAGAAAGATCATATCACCAGCTCTTCAGGAGAGGGAGAACAAAATGCTAGGGGTTCTAAGGGTTCTTCTTGTGTAAGTGAAGGCACCTGTGGTACCCCACTTAAATATTTTTCACAGGATCTCGTGTCCGTCATCCTGTATACATCGAGCAATTTCGTCCTACTGTATCTCAAAGGCAACGGATCTGCGTGGGCAGTTTCAATTTTGTCTGGCAAAGATACAACTGACTGCAGCTGAGAGGAAGCATTACTCATAGGGCCCACCTTTCCCCGACCATGAGAAAACGTAGGGAAAGTATTTTCCCCACGGCCCCGACCATGGCCAAACACAGGGACCTGTTTGTTTGGAGTTGCAACCTGGTTATAAGCAGGGTCTGCCCTTCCACGGCCATGCGAGTTTAATCTCCAAGGACGGTAATGATCCCCCTCCTTTTCATCCTTTCCATGATAAGCAAGATGTGCTGACCCTTTATCAAATACTAGGTCAGCATCTTTAACAGATTCGGTCCACTTATCCCGTAGGCTGTCTGCCTCCTTATCATCAGGCCCCCACCTTGTGTTCCACTTGCTTTCTCTGCGCTGATCATGATTGGTTTCCCTATTTCCGGAATCCATCCACCTCTCGGTTGGATGACGACGTGCTTCTCCATAATGCTTTCCAGATGAGTCAGTCCAACGATCCATTTTGCGGCTATCACCATGCTCTTTGTCACCCTCCCTCCATCGATCCCTGCGGATAGCAGAATTGGTATCTCTTTCTTCATCACGCCAGCGGTCACGACGACCGGATTCCATATCCAGCACAGATGGCCTGAAAACATCCTTTTTCTTATTACTGTTATCAAGTGTGTCCTCGCCAATTCCTGGTGATTTCATGACATCTGAACGGCTGGCATAACCTGAATGAGGCACGAAATGGTTCTCCTACAATAGAAACAAAATAAAATATTAACTTGTAAGCACAGATGCAGGAAATGTCCTCAAAGAACATTTTGCAGTGTACTTAATGGAAAAATACTCATAGTTTGATTTTAACATTGTTTCCTTCAATTCAAGGGAGAATAAGATGAAATGTAAATATGAATCCCAGCGTCTAAGCAAACAGCAAGAAATAACTAACATACCCCTGCCATCCCACTCTTACTCTCCCCTAACTTCGGCAGAAGCCACTGTGGCGAAAGCGGAATGGGATTCTCAGATGCTTGCACATCTACATAGAAGAAAAAGGACTATTAAACTACAAATATTAATGTCGGCTGATATCAAAATATCACAATCCAATGATAAAGGAACATGATCAGCAACAGGAAAAAAATTCAGAATATGACCAGGCATTAGCAGCCACCACCAAATTAGTGATAATCCTTTATTCTAACTAACAAAAGTATATAATTATCGAAAATTTCAATTCATACCAAAATGTGAGGTTCATCAGTGAGCCACTGGGGAAACAAAAAGATGAGACGTCTAAACCCCAACAACGAACTGTCAGAAATTCTTAAACTCCATTAATAGCTTAAGTTGTATAACGACATGATCATTGTTAGAGCACAGTTTTTTAAATCCAAATATCACGTACCAAGTGACAGTTGGGTAGATAATATTTGATCCCAAAGCATACGGCAAACTAAATCCAGGCTCAAGCATTTCAAGTGCTGAAACGATATCATAATAAAAGATGGACACGGGAGCAAGACAATCATGTGCGGGCATAAGATTTCCAGTACTACTACACACTACAGTTAAACCAGTACTCAGCAGAAAGTTCTACCAGAAGAAGCTACACATCAATTAACGAATAAACAGACAGTTATAGTAATTCATGTTAAACTCGATATACGTTCCATGTGTGCCCCTGTGTGTTAGAAAAAGTCAAACTGGGGAATTCTGACAGCCAGAGAAAGCAACCCCATAAATCATAATGTAACAATCACAGAGGCGGATAGAAGGAGAAAAGACACAAGAAATTCAGAATTTTTTAAATAGATAATAGAGGGGAATGCAAGAAGAGCCAATCGAAACAATTGTAATATTAGCATTTGAAAAGCTCAGAGCAAGTGCATTCTTTCACTCATGGGATCAAACCCCAGAATTTAAGGAATAAAAATTTACCCAATAAATATATTTAAAAAATATCTCCTAAAAGCAACAGAAAGAAAATGAAAAAGCAAACGTCAAACACATAAATCCTCCCTAAAACTTCCAAAGAAACGAGTTCCACTTCAAAAAAAAATTAAAAACCCTAAACCCTGTGCCGCTCTTATACGCACATAGCTGCAATCAATTTAGGGTTTATAAAACTCCACAACCCCCACTCACCCGCGATACCCAAAAAGATGCACATTGAACATGAATTAACAGGAAATGGAAAAGAAAATGAACAAATCAAAAATTCGAAAACGCATAAAGAGCAGCAAATGCAAACTGGTAAACCTTTGGAGATCTGGCTAGGGCGAGAGTCGAGGGCGGTCTTATCAGCCATCGATGATCGAAAGGGGGAAGAAGAAGGTAATTATATATAGATATCGAGAGAGGAACAGAGAGTTTTCGCAGTGCGAGAGGCCAAAGAAACCCTTTTTGCTGCTGCCAATTTGATTGACTGCCTGAAGGTGGAGAGATGTTTGCCAGGGGGGGAATATAAGGGCAAGGGCAATGGGAGGATAGCATAAAAGATGGGCTTACTTTAACAGAGTATGCACCAGCGGCTCACGTTAGTGAGAGCCTCTGATTTCTCAAGATTACAGAAAATTACGTTCTCACATGCTAAAGCTCCACGTTTCCTTATAAAATGACGGTAAAGTCCCTAGCTTCGGCGGTCTTATGTGGCGATTGTGCACGAATGATGCCGAGGGTGCGGTGGGCTCTGATGGAAGAAGATAAATTTTCCCGTCGTTTTATTTGTATATGATGGTGCGCCGTTCGCCACGTAGCGCAAAGGTTAGGATGGCTGTGACAAACGAGCCGGCGTTAGCCACAATGGGGTTTATGACGTGGCGCTATTAGATTGGCTGGTGCCGGAGCCTGAGGTTTCTGTTCCTGTGGCCTTAGCTGATTACTGCTGATTATTGACATTTTAAGACTACAGATAAGGGTGGTTAAAAGGACTGCCGTACTTCATTTTACGGAAATAACCTCAAATTTTGAGGATGTTGACAGGACCATCCTGACATCAACCAAACTTAATTATCCAAAAAATTTAAAAAAAAAAAAAAACTCAACAGGCTTTTCTTTCTTTTTCCCTACTTGTTTTGCGATAAATGCTTTTCTTGTTCCTTTCGATGTGCTTTTTCTTCTCGTACTATTTGATGTTTACAATACAAGGTGTAACATTATATGACAAATGAGTGATAAAATAATTATTAATTATTTCTTTTTTCCTAAATACAGTATTGCATTTGTACAAATCTAATATAAGCATTTGATCGAATATGTTGCGGGAGTAACTCAAAATGAATGTACGGAATTCGATGTGATAAAAGAATGCTCGATTGATTTTCTTGATATTTTTTTATTCTTTTTGTAACCGAACTTGTAACATATTCATTAAATTTTATTACATAATTAGCTATTATCTATCTTTAACATTTATCATGAAGTAATTACTCGAAAAAAAAGTGTGAAAATTTTTAAATTTAATATACATAAAGAGGTATATATTTTGTAAAATTTAATAAATATTCATTAGTTATACTTTGATTTAACAATTTGTCGTATTGCAGTTAATAATCCCACTAATCTATGCTTGCTTTATTTAATAGAGTTTTGTGCATCTATTTTTTGTATTGTATTTTTTGTTTCAGTGCTCGCTCCATCTTTCTTTCATTGTTTCCCCAATTTTTCACATGCATATATTTCCCATTACTCTTTTTATATCATAATCTTTTCCTTGGCAGTTATTTGTATTGTTACATAGAAGGTAATGCAAAGTGTAGTAATAGACATGTTGCATAAACTAGGAACTAATTTGTGGACTTATGAATATAAACTTTTATCAACTAATAAAATAAAAAAGCAAAGTTCATCCAATTTATGGATGGTTTTATTTGTAAATGGAAGAAAACTTTGATATCAAAAAATTATATAATTGTTTAAATATTAAATTTGGAATTGCTTGTTTTTGCTTTGTTTGGGGAAATGACCTATAGTTAGGTTTGATCGTGGTCTTTTGTAGAATTCAAAGAAGTTTATGAGTGAAATTTTAGATATATATATAAAATATAACCAATCTAAAACAAATTAATTTTCAAATTCATCGTGATTTTCTATCTTTTCAGGTATTTTAGTCAAATCATAAGGGATAATAAATTTTGTTGGTGCAATTGTGGATTTTTGTAAAGTTTATTTTCGTTATATGAAATTTATCATATATGCATAAATTTGAAATTTAAAACTCTGCAATGGGAATACACCAAAGAGTTTACACGGTAGCAAATTACTCTTTGTTATAAGCATTTGCTAATAAAACTATACATTTTAAGCATTAGTTAAAGAGTGAACACTGAAAAATATATATTTAAATTGAGTCTCAATTTGAAATTCAATACAAATTATTTTATTTTGAACCTGACTTTTTCTTTCACAAATAATTTACTTTAGCGAATACTAAGGTAGAAAGATTTTATCAAATATTACACACTCAAAATGATAAATTGCTAAGAATAATGAAACCTATCTCAATAATTGTGTATCTCCTCAATCAATGCAATTTAATACAAGGAGATTGTATTGGTATATTGTTTCGCCAAGTAAAATATACAGTCAATTATCAACAAATACAACACAAATATTTAGTAATCGCTTTAGCCTTTATTTTTACAATGTTTTTCTTCCAATGGTAAACCATTTATTGCTTCAAGCATGATCTATTCAAATTTCTATTTTTTGTTGGATTGGATGCTTGGGGGGGGGGGGGGGGGGGGTGGGGGGGGTGGGCAAACGAGGATTAGGTTTGTCTATTGGATTTAATTCCTGAACTAAATATGATACATTCTTGAAAATAGAAAGAAAAACAACAAATATTATTTACTTTCAGGAGGCACTATTGACATTCCACACATTCCTTTGTTAATAGCAATCCATTCGAGTCTTTTTCTACTCTGAATTGGCACTTGTCCTCGTAATCTCTTCACGAAACTGGATGCTTTTTTCTACTTACTATACACTTTATATTGAAATAACATTAATTCATATAAAACATAAGTAATAAACCATTTAAGTCCTCTCCACATGCTACTACTTTCTGAAGGTTATTTCTAACATTTACTCTTCTTTCCTACCAAAATTTTTATCTCCCTTAATTTTTTAGTCAATCAAAACTTGAACAGAAAAAAATAATATCGTTCGAAAAATTCAATGTAAATTTTTTACTTTGAGTCATACTTCTTCTATTATAAATCATTTACTTTTACAAAACTCGAGATATAAAATCTTAAATCCAAATTTAATTCAATCCCATCCTAAGATATGTGTGAATGTAATGCTATAAATCGTTAGGGCAACATGATTACTGATTGTGGGTTGTCATAAATTGACAAATTATCGTTTTAGAATCCAAAGAAATTGCTCACTGTTATTTTCACCTATCGAATGGGAATTATGGATCTTGATCTAAAAAGAAAAATCCAAAAAGGTTTCTATTTTGTTTGCTTTGGAATGGAACAAAAGCACAAAAATTAAACAAAAAAAGAAAGAGTAAACAAACTGACAAAGAATTGTTGGCAGCTTAAAGTTATTTATTACATAATTCCTCTTTCTTTATTTTCAAGCAGAACGGACAACACAAAGAAAAGAAACGAAAAAATAAGTAAGGTAGTTTTTAGAAGCAAAAGACGGTTGGCTATTGGTGTTTTAGATTAATTAATGTTATTTTAATGCTATAAGGATATAATGGGAAAAGAAACAAATTCAACTCATGAATTGATAAAAAGGATGGCAAATATGCCAATTAAAAAAAAACTCAATTGGAGGTCTATTAATAAAATGCGGAGTGTCAATTCAGAATGTGCATTATTTGAAAAAAATTTAAAAATTAAATTGTATCAAAATTTAATTTATTTTTAGTTTGATTTTTTAAATTTTAATTTGGAAAAAATTTAGTTTTTCATTTTTAAATTAAACAACTGTTCAGTTTTGGTTTGGACCAATTCAAATCAAAAAATTAAAAAATTTTAAATTAATAATTAAGTATAATTGAAATTTAATAGTCTTAATTAAGTTAGTTCTTAATTAAACATATTTTAAAATTTAAAATATTTATCTCTTTGTATATTTTTACAAATATTATTTAAAGACTAATAATTCAAACTAAATTAAATTTTAATTAAGATTATAATTAATATCAGGGTATAATTAATATTATTTTAAAATTTAAAATTTTAAATTTAATATATTTCGATTTGAAAATAAATTAAGTTTGGTTTAATTTTTAAAAAAATAAAAAAACTTGATTTTTTTCTAAATAATGAAATTGAATTTTTTTCAAACTGCACGGATGAACACCCTAGTGCCAATAGGCAATAGCGCATGCCTTCACTCCTTCCATTTTATTGAAAATACAAAATAAAGATAAAAGTCGTGTATAATCACACGAACCAAAACCAACGATTCAATTGAAACCAGTTGGAGCCGAATGTAAATGGCGGGAATTCTTGGCGCCACTATAGCACATTCCCTTTTCCGGGGCATATTTCCTCCATATAATCCGCACCCGTCTCTTCAATTCTCCTCCAGAGTTCGACCCCTGCTTGCAAGTCCCGGAATCAGATATCCTCAATCGCTTGCTTTCTTCTCCGCTATGGCCCCAGAAGTGAATCACCAAAATCATTGCCCCGAAGTCAAAGAACCCACCCCCAAAATCCAAAAGATCGACCACCCAAATGGCATCTGCCCAGTGCCTGCCCCATTTTTCAGAGTCAAGAAGCTTTCCGACAAAGCCGTTTTGCCGTCAAGAGCTTCTCCTCTCTCCGCTGGTTACGATCTCTCCAGGTAATTGATTTTTTCACTCTGCATTATCTCGTGAGCAAAATTTCAAAAAGTTTGTTGACAAGTGTTAAACTTAGTCATACGCCTTTTGGAAAATGTATATATGTATTTTGGTTTTGTGCCCAGCGCTGCTGAAACGAAAGTACCAGCCAGAGGTAAAGCTTTGATTCCCACCGATTTAAGCATCGCCGTGCCTGAAGGAACCTATGCCCGTATTGGTATTTTTCTCTCTTCGCTATTACTCATCTCCTATTTTAGCTAATAAAAAAGATTATCATCGTTTACTAATCGAAATATGAACAACAGCGCCGCGATCTGGGCTGGCATGGAAGCATTCGATTGATGTAGGAGCCGGAGTCATCGATGCAGACTACAGGGGTCCGGTAGGGGTGATTTTGTTCAACCATTCTGATGTGGATTTCGAAGTCAAGTCTGGTGACAGAATTGCCCAGCTGATAATTGAGACAATCTTGACTCCTGAGGTCGAGGAAGTTGATGATCTTGATGCAACTGCCAGAGGATCTGGTGGGTTCGGTTCGACTGGCGTTTGAAGCTCTGCCATGGCCATGCCAGTTTTAGGATGGACTAATATTACGTTTCTTTTTATTTGGCTAAGTAATTAACAGTGCGCTTCGTAGTATTACAGTAGTAGGTAGTAAACAGCCGGCGGATGGTTCTAACTTGTGGGTATCTATTATGGTGGGGTTTCTGGGGGCAAGCTTTGATTTTGTCAAACATGGTGCTGGAAAAACTAATGCTGTTTTTGTAATCTATACGCATCATTCTTTTTTCTTTTTTTTTTTGGGTGGTGAATCTGTTGTTTTCTTTTATATAATATGAGAAATAAATTTCTTTTCTAGAAGATAGATAATGATAAATTTGACTTTTTATTAAATAAAAAACCAGTCTTAATGCACTACAAGGAAAAAGAATAGTCTTTGATAAAGGAAAAGAAAAAAAAGAAGAGAATACTATCCCGCATGTTATAAACTATACTTTATAATACGCTGAATAGTATTTGAAGTGGGATTCAAAGACTCAATAAAAAAATAAAAATAGTGGGATTTAAAGAACTAAACCCAATCCAAATGTACCCTGTTCACCTTTGACCAAAACTCTGTACCAAAGCCTTTGATCAATTTTTTTTTCTTCTCATCATCAAATTCTCACCCGAAATCAGTGATTGTGGAGAACCCGAATCGGAGACGAGATGTCTGACCAACTTGGACTATCTGAAGTTATCAAGAAGTACATGCCATTAGTGCAAGTTCGAAGGCTTTCAGACAGAGCTACTGTGCCTAAAAGAATGTTTCCTTATGCTGCTGGTTATGATCTTTTCAGGTGTGATACAGATCACAGCCATAATTCGTGGTAGTTGAATTTATCACAGATTGAGTAGATTCTTGATCAAATTTTGTTTATTCTTTTGAATGCAGTGCAGTAGACGTCACAGTGCCTGCCCGAGGCAAGGCCAAGATTTCTACTGATTTGATCATTGACATTCCTCTTGGAGCTTATGGTCGAATTGGTAAGCGTTTTCTCTCTTGCTGCAAAAGATTTGTCGGTCCAAGCATTAGAAATGAAGGGTGATGTGTCTAGTCTTGCCTGGCAGCTGCAAGATCAGGTTTGTCATGGGAACACTCGATTGATGTGGGAGGTGGCGTGGTGGATGCTGACAAAAATCCAGTTTTTGTGATCTTGTTCAATCATTCTGATATTGATTTTGAAGTTAAGGTTGGAGATAGGATCGCCCAACTAGTTATCGAACTCAATGCGATACCTGAAATTGTGGAGGTTCATCAATAACCAGCTACTCCTTCCTCAGAAACGTCCCTTTTGTGGTTTGCTATTGCCTATTGAATAATCTGATCGGTTGGAACACATCAGTACTCTCTGTAACCGCAAGAAACTGATTCTCTGTAGTTCTTTATCATGTTAATGAAAGTAATTTCGTTTGGCTTCCAAGAGATGATAATGCATTATGCATCCCCTTACCCAGATCAAACCCCGTCCTCCCACTCCCCCCACACCCCCCCCCCCAAAAAAAAAAGGGAAAAAAAAGATAAAAGCCAAGGTAGGATATCAGATGCCATAGAATGTTGGATTAAAAAGACTATGAGCATCCCGCAATTGACATAAAGTAAGAAAAGAAAACTAGATTGCAAAGACGATATTGGCTAACGAATTGGAGGATATACATGGATCTTGAGGAGTTATTGGAGATCGGAATTGTTTCTTAGCTTTAAATGGTGCCCTGCAAGTTGGGCAAGTCGGCCTCGTGGTTAGCCAAGGATCAATGCATTCAGCATGGAAGACATGATTGCAGACTGGAAAAGCCCTACACAATTGCGCATTCTGGAGACTCTCCAAACATATAGCACAGATGGAGTCTGATTCTACTTCATGGTTGAAAGAAGGGATTTCTTGCAACTCTTCAAGAGACAACTTTGAAAAATTATGATCATCTATACCTGAAAGGGCACCACTGTCTCTGTTTTGGCTGATGAAATCGATAACAAGATAGCAGATTAAGAGGTACACAATGATTATGGCCAGGATACTAATGCAAGAAAGAGGTGGAGGTAGTTCAGTTAAAGAACAATTCATTGAGAAAGGGAAAACCACACCTTAAAGAGTACCAAGGGAAGAGCTCTGTTGAAGTAGAGCTCAACTTTGAGAACAAAATGGGCAAAAACTTCAGCAATTATGATATGATGCCCTGTCTAAACGAAACGACTTGAGCGAAAACTTGAATGAGTTTAGGTTCCTTGGTACCGCAGATACTATTCGCAGGCGATAGGATTGACTTTTTAGTATTTGTAACTGCATTAACAATCCATTACCACATGCAATTTTCTTGGAAGATACTCGATTCCGCTACTTTGTTCACCCGTTGAAGAGAGGGAGCTTATTACGGCATTTTAAGTCTTAGCAGAGCCACAATCTTCCGGGACTCAGTTGATCATGTGTGAGGATACAGAGATTATGACGCGCGACAGAGAATTAAAATATTTCAGCTTCTAACACACCAAAAACAACTACTGGAAGTAGTACATAAATTTACAAGATCTTAGGTTCGTGGTAGAGGTAGATAAGCAGTGTGGGGAATTAAACTTGCAGGAAAAGAAAATACTTCAACGACATTCCAGCAAGGACAAGACGAGGAAACTAGCAGAAGCAGAGGCATTTACTCACAGTCTCATGTTTAGACGGCATCTTGGTAATCCATGGTGGAGAAATTAGCTAGGAAACCCTGCTTCTTTTTGACAAGAAAGAAACCCATACAAGGTCCAAATAAGTTTTCAAAGAACGTTCTGGCAAGAACCACAAGGAATAGGGGAATTATAGCATTGAGAGTAGCAGAAGTTTAAATTGGAAGCAATATCCAGCAGCTTTTCCCAAGTATATAATAAAAGATATGGTTCTTGAGGAACCCATATTTTCTAACTTTGAACGACATGCTTTATGGTAAGTACAAACTTTATACATGAACTTTATTTATAGAACGAGAGTATCTGGTATACGGATGCACTAAATCCCTGCATCTTGCAAGAAAAATCTGGTTAATGGTTATAGAAAGAGACACAAGCAAAACTACACAAGGGTTATTCTCCAAGTCACATATAATGGTTAGACTCAGTGCGTCCAACTTTGAGTACCAAAATTTTGTCAACCCCGACATAACCAGCATCTATATCTTTGGCAGAGCAGTGGGAGGATCTGATGGAACGCTTGCACTTGCCTAACAAATCAATAATTTCATTGTAGTTGAGTAAAAATAGGAAGGTTGTATCACGAATTAAAGTAATCAGAATACTGATAAGCTTTTCTGAAATCATTTGGATATCAAGTTCATGAATGCAGCATGTTTGTTTACCTTGAGATATTTTGAGAGGAGTGCTGTAGTACTGAAATTGAAACCTTTAACTGGTTCTCTTTTTGTACGAGAAGCATGAAGTTGCTTTCTGACTTGAGAAGCCAATGACTGCATTCACGAACACAAAAAAGAAACAAGGGAGTGAATTTAAATGTTATAGAACACAGAAAACGAAACAGGGGAGATCTCCACCAGCAAGAACGCAACGTGGATCAGTTCCAGAGAAGTTCCTCAACATATCCTATTTCAAATTTCTTCTTCTCTATCATTTTCACTTCTATTAGCAGGCTAAGGAGATGATATGATTTCATGAAGGCATCATACCTTTCCCCAGTTCAACTCCCCACTGGTCAAAAGAATTGATACCCCACACAAAGCCCTGTACAGCAACTCTGTGCTCATAGATTGCCAGTAACTGAAAAATGAGTACACCTGGATATGTTAGGCCCGCCAATAGCAGAAGTGTTGATCTACGAGGAAGAAATAAAAGCTTTTGCAACTCCACAGTGCATTGCCAACTATGTTAGTTGAACAAGGACAACAACCAAACAAATGAAGAAAGTTTCTGACTTCATGAGAAAAAAAAGAATCATAAGGAAGATGCTCTTTTTACAACGTATTGCAGACAACCAGTTACAGTCAATATTAATTGATTTCTGGCATTGCACATTTTGAGTTCAGTAAGCCCTTAACTATCCACATGTTCAAAGTAATTTTCAAAGGATCAGACAAATCTCAAACCTGCCCAACGTTGTACGCATTAAGTGAGGGGAGTAAAATGCTGAGAGAAGGTCGATTTCCAGAAAAAGTCTGCGAAAGAGAAACAAAGGGTAAGAACAAGCGTTCAAATAAAAAAGAAGGTTAAGACACCCTGCAAGGGAGTTACCTTGTGAGGAACCAGATGCTGAGGAACATTTTCCTTTAATAACTCTTCTGGGGTCTGCATGAAAGTAAGCATACATATTTTTGTCAAGTGCAAGAAGAATACTTTAAAATATCCCATGCAGGACAAAATTCAACTGAACTTACAAACTTCATCCAAATAAAGTACTACAGTTTTAGAGCACCACAAGTAAGATTGCAACCAAAGCATCAAAAGCAAGTTTTACCTTCCCATAAGCAAGGGCATCGGGCTGGGCAAAGAAGTTTGACATGAGCTCATCATGGTTATTCACCACTTCACCTGCCAAGCAAAATGTTCCAACATCAGGAAAAGGTAATACCCCAGATGAATTTTTGTACTCTGAAACGAATGAGAACAGAAAACCAAAAACTAATTGGTACCTTTAAGATACACAGGTTGCTGACTCTTGACAACACCAATAAAATCACAAGGTATGACACGTCCCTGAAATTTCCAGGAACCATTAGGGTTTCGAACATATTTTTTAGTGCAGAAAGCTTGATAAATCCAACCATAAATGAGTAGTGTATATGGAGAACAAGAAAATGAACGAGTTTATGTTTCCATCAAGAAGCATTTTAGAAATATCATTGGTAAATAACTAAAACGAACAGCAAAACTTGGACTGGACCAGAATATGGAAGTTTCATCTGTGAACTGGAAGTACATTATAAGAAGCACGCTACCTGATGAATTAATTGGTAAAAGCTGTGCTGACCATTTGTCCCTGGTTCGCCAAAATCAATTTCACCAGTCTCATAGGGAAGAGGAACGCCATCAATTGACACCCCTTTTCCATTACTCTCCATGCTAACCTGAATAAGTATACAAGGAAATAAGTGATGCAAGCAGGACTTTGTCAATTTTAAGAGCACAGAGTAGGAATTTCTGTTGCATGCCTGTTGAATATGGGGTGCAAATTTCTCCAGTGCTTGAGAATAAGGTAAAATGGCCTGAATTACAAGTTTCAGTGTTATGGATTAGTCACTGAGAAGTTTGTGTAAAGAACAGTTAAAACAATCATTTAAATAAGTTTATCATTTAGCAGATAAATATTACTCACTCTTGCAGGATAACCAAGAAATGAAACATTCCACACGCTCAACAATCCCAACAGAACCTGCAACAGTAAGTGATTTGTAAAAGCAAATGAGTAATTAAGGTCCACGGTGGAACCTTAGGTTCTAATACAAATAGTTGCCAAAAGAATATTGAAGCAAATCACGTTAAAATTTTTCTGAAAGTTAAACTACCAATTGTGTAGGAGGTAAAGAAGGAAGACTATGAATAAAGTATTACACAGCAAAGTTGGAGATTTTCTATAAAAAACATACATATTACATGTTATATTTGCCCCTAAATCTGGAGAATGTTATACAATGATTAGTCCAGAGATTTTCTATAAAAGACATACATATTACATGTTGTATTTGCCCCAAAATCTGGAGAATGTTATACAGTTATTAGTCCCTTGGCTAGGACATACTAAGACCTACAAGGTATGGGAGGTTCACCAATGTCATATTCCTATATCACCACAATTAACCATTCAATCCCACAACCAACAAGTATTAGAAGCAAAAAAGGAAAGAAGAAATGAAAGAGGGCAATTGTATGTACAGGTATATTCTTCTCAAATGGTGCTGAACTGAAATGCTGATCAATGCTGGATGCTCCCTTTAGAAACCTTCAGAAGTGAAAATGAATGCCGAATGTCAGAAAACTAGCTCAAAACTTAAAACTATATAAGCTCAAAGATGAGGCACATAAGGAAAGAACATTCCATAATTTGGCCACCAGAAGCTAAGAAAATTCCTCTGTGAATATTCCCCATAGAACTTCCAAGTTTCGCATGATGAGAATACAATGAAATAATGATACAATTTTCAGAAGATTAGAAGTCATGGAATGGATAAACAAATGTGTTTCATGGAAAGTAGGGAGGGGCTTTTTGCATGAATGAGTTTTATTCCCTGGGAAGCATTATTTGTTTTCAAAGCTAATCAACTAAAGCTCAACAAACAAACATACGGAAAGTGGAAATAGGTAGGATATACAAAAAGTCCCAAATAAACAGTCCAAGATTGTCATAGGAGTTTTAGTTACAATGATAATGAATCTCTTGGTTAAAAAGAAAAAAATCCTAATCAGATCTGTTTGAAATTCAACATTCAACTACACAAGAAACTGCTGGTGAGTGCTTAAAGAATGGTAAGGAGTCAGCATACTTCTCTACAATTGAGAAACCATACTGCAGAGAAAGAGGCAACACTCCAACAGCACTGCAAACTGCAAGAGTGGATAGCACTAAGCATCTGCCACAACCACCGGAATCTGTCTTGAAAATTTGAAGACACTTACCACTGTATCGGCCTCCTACCCAGTCCCAGAAAGCAAAAGCATTATTTGGATCAATGCCAAACTTTTCTACAAGCTGGATTAAACAGTGAAGAAAGAAGAAAATCATAACTTATATTTCATAGCTACACGGAATTATCTGAAAAATATAAATGACAAAGGAAGGCTGAGAAGACGATCTCACTGTTAAATTTGTACTAACAGCCACCATGTGCTTCGCAACTGCTTGAGGCCTAGATTTTAAAGCACATTCATTGGAAGAATTTAGTGAAAATAATCAGATTTTGATAAATGAAAGCTATAAAAAGTAACAAATGATCCTCTATGTGATATTAGCATTCAAACTTCTTATGCACAAGCATCTTGCAGAGGATGCACCTTCCTTTTCCAAATTAATTTTAGACTTAACAAGCATTATAAGCTGCGGGACTGGTCGTATCATTACTAGTGACTGCTGGTCAAAAGATAAAACCTAAGGACTAATAATCCAACAACTGTCCCAGGAGGCACATTGTGCATGAGGGTGGTTGAAGATAAATAAATGAAGTGTCAACAGTAGCACTTACCCCAGTGCAGAGGAAATCCATTCCCTCAGTGTCCGAGCATTCAGCATAGTTTCAGCTGTAGTAAAAGTCTTTGAAACCACCACAACTACATAGCGCAAAAACTTCCCTCAAATCACACGTTAACTGGAATGCTTATGCAAATTGGCAAAAAGAAGAAAATTGACTTACCTAGAGTAGTTTCAGGGTTCAAGCCTGCAATACTTTTAGCAATGTCAATAGGATCTACATTTGCAAGGCTGCAATACCCACCATTGAAAATAATGTGTTACAGAAAAGACTAGGAAAATAGCTTAAAAAATTATCGTGAAAGAAAAGCAGTTAACCACAAATAAAAAAGCTCTTTTGGGCCCAGACATACAAACATCTAGCACTTTTGCGTATTACATTAGTAAAAACATCCAGAATCAAAATTGAGCAATCAATTATGTTTTCCAGAAACATGAAGGGTTGGGTTTGTTCTTCAGCAATTAGCCTTTGCATTCTTACTACAACAAATATTTGAAGCAGCCAGCATACAAGACTTCAGCCTTTGCTGACAATCATTGGATTAACCTATTGATGAAATTTACTCTACTTTTCTTCTCTCAATTCTTTCTCCTTTATTTTTCTGCTTCAGTTAACATCATTTGAAGTTTAAAGCACAAATCAGGTTGATCAAATTTCTCAGTTCATATTGACTTCACCAATACCACCAATTCATTCAATGTTCACCAACACTCACCCATCAATTTCTACAAACTAAAACAATCATCCAGTTTTATTCTCCAAATTTTTTTTTTAAAAAAAAAAAAAAACAAAAATGAGACTTTAGTGCTGTCCAGAGCATATAGGAGTAAACCTTTCTTACTCCAACCAAATAAGAGGATAAACCAAGACATAACTAACTTGTCAAGGACAACTACAGATTCAAGAGGGCAAGGTAAAAGAAAACAGCCTTTCACTGAAACTACTTTCTTAAGTTCTGTGTGTCACTAGTCAACATTTAAAACAATGAAAAAAGTAATTACAGATGCTGTCACTTACAATCGCAGCCGGCGTCCCCTTGCACATTCAATAGCCTCCGGATCTGTTTGTTACAATAATGAAATTTGTTATCACCAGAGGTTGATGAACTTTTAGAAGATATTAAACAAACTAATGGAAGAACGAAAGAGAAAGAGGAAGAAGAATTACAATAATAACAAAAACAGAGCAAAAAATGAACCTGTTTGGAGAGCAGTATGCACAAATAAGGGACCCAAAAAGCTGCCTCCAATACCAATAGAAACAACATCTTTCAGTGGTTTCCCAGTGGCTCCAACCTGACAAAATCATACACATTATTCACCATCTAGCATCATAAATATTTTTAAGAGCATAAGTCGAAAATGCAGATTACCCATGCACCACTGCGGACCCTGTCAGAGAACTCTTTGATCTTATCAAGAACTTGCCAAACTTCAGGAATCACATTCTTACCATCACTATTAACAACTGCATTTCTTGGAGCACGAAGTGCCACATGAAGAACAGACCTATTCTCAGTGGTGTTTATCTGAAGGAGCCAACAAGATAACCATCTTAGAAGCCTACCTTAAGAATTGACTCAAAATTTTGTGCAAATTTGAAGATCGTTTACAAGACCAATTACACAATTCTTCCTCAACAAAAAGAAAAAGAAAAAAAAAAGTGTCTTCTTTTTGAAATTTCCTTTTTTAAGAGAACTGCATTTTATGAATTCATTGAATTGGCCTTTCCAAGGTTAGGCATAAATACTTCATGTAATGCAGGTCCTTTTTATCAAAACCATGGATATCAGATAAACCAAGCCTAATAAAAATGGTCACTTAATGAAAGATCAACGATGATTCACATGCCCATTGACAAGAATGCATACTTACCTTCTCCCCATTGATCATCCAGTCAATCTTTTGTTTTAGATGTGCTGTCTGAATTATCATGAAAGATTGGTAAATAGGTCAACTATAAGTCTATAATCCATTTGCATAGAAGAAAATTGGCCAAAGTTCACCTCTGCTAAACTGAAAAGCTTGGTCATGGTGTCAAGAGTTGCTTGTTGCCTTGAGTAGTCCAGCAAGATACCATCATACTCGCTATGGACATTCATAACATAACAAAAACACATAATAAATACCAAAGAATTTTTAAAATGGTACATAACTTCAGATACTTGGTACCCAGACTGGAGATTGCAATTAAGAATATGAAATTCATAAAACCAGAAAATGATATAGAGTAAAAGAGGCCAGCCATACACCATCATTGACTTGCAGCGGTCAGGGTCACTCATCAATTCACGCAAATGTGTTTTCTTGATATCCTCAACATCGGCCTGGTATCAAGATTTGCAATCAACGTTAAACAAAGATTCTATCAATAAATAAGCTCCATACTTGAAAAAGGCCGGGTCTTGATTACCTTCAAGACCTTCCATGGTTGAGTATCACAGATTAGAGCAGAAGAAGCCATCTGCATCAATTTCAAACCAATTTTATCGCCTGTAATCCCACAAAGAAAACACCAAAAAAAATACAAAATCATCAACATCCAGTCTATAGCAACCATACTCGGCTCCGACAATACTAAACTTCCACTCCTCCACTCTCCCATTCATCAACTTTCGTTCTTTTTCAATCTTTTCCCCTCTTAATCATGTTTGTATATCGGATAAATACTTAATAACAACAGTACCAACTACAGACACTCTCATTATCATAGATGTGTCTAAAAGAAACAAGAAAAATTTCCAAGAAATGTTAACAATCAAAGGAAACAACATAAAAAAGGATTAAAGAGAGAGAACCTAAGACAAGGGAATACCAAGAAATGATTTTCCGTGTCCGGAGATAGAGAGAGAGAGGGAGAACAAAAGAAAGCAGATGATGGTGGTGTGTTTTGTCCGATGACGTCTACGGCAAAGCAGTGAAGCAAAGGAAAAGGAAGCTCAGGAAAGTGTCATGAGAGGAGAGGACGCAGCTGATTATGAGAGTCACGTGCGACAACGGATTCGCGAAGAAGGAGACGGGCATCTATCTTGTGTGATGCGGATCAGGGAGTGGGGCCGTGGTTTCTTCGCCGATGAATTTGATTCTGTTCGGCGGTTCTGATGACGATGCAAAAGAAAATGACGTTGAGTCTAAAAGCAGCGTCGTTCCTTGCCATTTGGTTGTAAAAGAGGGCAAAACTTCCGTTACCGGGAATCGAACCGGGTCTCCTGGGTGAAAGCCAGATATCCTAACCGCTGGACGATAACGGAATACATGAACGACAACTCAAAATTCTCTATATAATAGCTTGATCATCATCAGTATCTCGATATCATTATACCAACCGTTTATGAAAATACTAATCCCATTGCATAACTACCAATTACTCAATTATTTGCAACCAAACTCTCTTCGTTGGAAATATCACCATTTACTACCAAAATTTGGCTGCTGTAGAAAAAATTGGTCACGGAAACTATCTTCTCTTGTAGTGATTGCACCAAAAGGTTGTTGATAGATGAGAATCTCAAAATTTTTTGGCATGACAAAAGGTTATGAATTTTTTTTGGCACCCAAATCAAGTTGTTACATGCTTGACTCATTAACATAGAGTCAATGATGGTACAATGGTTGGTATCTGGTTGGGAAAATTCAGCATTTGAAAACATTCACCTAAAATTATTATGAAAAGGAATGTAAGTTTTATCATCTGTTCTGATCTCGCATATTTCTTAGATCAATTATCTTTGTGCACAGTTTGTCCAATGCTTTTGCTGTAGCAGTCAAGTCAGTATCATGAATTTGCTGCATTTAACAGAGACTACGGAACACGTTTCCAGAGTCTGCACAGCAATCTTATGAATCGGAGATGCCAATTCTTGAGGTCGGAATGGCTTGTGTATCCACCACTACAGCTATCTTTTTAGGCACTGATGTGCCACCAGAGATTACAATTTCTGCACAATGAAGGCCACAGCTATCAACAATAAAGTATATATCGGAGAAGACTGGAGAGAAGAAGGGCATGTACTGTGTTTTGTTGAATGAACTTGTTACCTATCCCTTCTCGAACAGACAAATTTGGCCTCATAATATCTTTTGAATTGATGAGAAATATGTCTCCAAGATAGAGATGATTAGTAGGTACGTAGACGCAACAAAGTTCCTCATCCACCCCACTCCTCCGAATAAGAACAGTAGAAGTGATGAATCCAAATGCGTATTCCCCGATTCTTGGATGCCTTATGATGGCCACTTCCTTGAAGGCATGCGAGCTCTCATCTGTAAGTTCCAACAAATATCAGGAAGCGCCAGTGAAGGACTGAAAAGAAAAATAAATTAATGACACATTACCTGGAGATATTGCTGCACTTATCTGCTTTGAGGCAGAATATATATAGCTTATCAGTGGCATTTTCTTGATAATCCATTCCCCAAGACTAAGAACAGAAGCTCCTAACCATGAGGATGTGAAAACACCAACCAGGAAGATGAAAATAAGAGAAGTGATGAATCCAAGGCCTGCAAGGTTAGTGATTAAACCAGTCAAAATGTGACTTGCGAAAGAACATCCAGCTATATAAATGAGTACAATGACAAGTAAATGAACAGATCAAACGAGAGGCTTTATTGTGCAACATGGGTCTAAAATTGACGTTGCCCCGGTTCCACTTGATTACTTTCTTTAGGAAAAATGCAGAGACAATTTATTACCACATTAAGTCAGACTAGGATTAGGTCATTAACTTTGTTGAACTGATCTCTTATCCAACATCTTGAAATTTTTAGCTCACTGCATGAATTTCCCTTCAACTAACTTGATGAGTATTGAGGCTCATCTTTTTACTGCCTAAGAAATATAGGAAAAGCTGCAGTCTTTTCCTTATGCTCTATCCCTGCCACCTTTGCTATGAAAAGTTGTTGAATGTAGAGTGGCAGTTTTGATCCAAGTCCATTCTAATATCTTTCAACATGTCCGTGCCTTTTCTAGGAGCATAACATCATCAGATTTAGAGCCTATATGAAACTAAAATTTAAAGATAACCTCTCATGACGTTGGAAATTCAGTAATTTTTGTCTTCATATTAGTAATTATTTGTATTCAAACCTGAAACTAGGTTTATCACATGAAGTAGATCAATAACCAGAGAGGCAAATTTGAAGTAAATTTTATGATCTAAATTTGTGCAACAATCATCAAACATTTTTGTCAAGGTAACTATTCTCTTGTGCTTTTCAGCGCTTATCAATACTTTGGTCTTGAGTGATTTCAGAATTCTAAACATGACAGTTAAACTACAAAGTATAAAGAATTTGCTTACCCATAACATTGATTCCTAGATGATCGTAGACTGGAGAGAAGACGTCCAGGAAATGAATGAAACTTCGAGTAATGTAGAATGTGACTGTTATTGGAAATAAAATTACACTGCAATGAGAGGGTTTGAATGAGGTTAACTTAGAAGATTTTATCTTGATCGCTCTTGTAAAATTGGTACAAGGTTCCTAATAGACTGTTGCCACTTCTTATGGACACAGTATCTCCATCGAAGAGAACCAATAATCCATGGGCAGAACAACTTATGGACACTAGAAAAAATATAAAAACAGAGATATTACCATCCTGACATGAATTTTTTTGAAGCCCAGCTACGAATAACTTTAGAGAATGCCTGGCATTCAGGAAAGCAAATAATTAGCTTAACCAGAATGATGAACTAATGCAGCAGATAAATTTGCAATTTCTTACACATAGATTCAGCAATGCAGTGGTCATTATGTATATAATTGCAGTGTTCTTTTTCCATCGATAATCCTGATTAATTAGCACAAAGTATTCGAATTTTCTCAAACGCTTTCAGTTTTACGTCTATACTTCTCGTATGCAGCAATTATCTAGAACACCATCATGGTATCCCAAGTACACCCAAATCATGACATTCTACTACATCAAAGACTCGAGAAATTGCAAATCAATGTTTCAACATCCAACGAGGTACGACCCTTGACAACCAAAATGCTAATTGCCCAGAAATTAATGATGAGGGTTGTTATCAAACACATGCATAAAGCAATTATACTAAAACAATGCCGGATAGTACCCCTGAATCCCTACGTTGCCTCTCAGATACAGACCTCTTTGCCAGGAGATGAGTGATTAGACGAGGCTGCAGAAGGAGGGGTTGGAGGAGATAATAATTTGGTTTCACTGAGAGTACTAGATACGGGTATCAAAAGCTCTAGGCCTCTTTCCCTGTCTCGCGTCGCCATTGCCAATTACCGTCTTCACCAATCTTCTTCCTCTTATGGTTCTTCAGAAACAAAAAGTTTCCTCCTTTGGCACTTCTTCTCATTTAGGATTTTACATCTCAATAGCGATCAGTAATGAACAAGCCCTAAAAGTACTGAAGTTTGTTGCGAGCCATGTCCGATATTCTAGCCTCCTACCATGACGTCGTTTTACTCCCATTCAATTTCCGCTCGAGTTTTTCTTTTTAAAAAATGCTAGTCCCTTTTATAGATGTGACTAATCTAAAAATCATTACACAATTATCTATTAAAAGATTTGCTTAAACCATCGAAAGAGATCATGCTCTTCATCCTCACAAATTTCTCGTGTAAAATTGTCATAAATTTATCAATCTTTGCGTAGTAGTGTATGTTAGATCAAGTTTATGGTCGATACAATTATCAAATAAGCTAACCTTTGGCTTGAGCTTTTTCTGTTCCTAAGGCCATCGAAATAAATAAGGCAGCAATACTATTACACCACTATCAATTTGGAAAATTTCATCCGAATGATTGAAGAGAGGGAAAACTAGAGAGGAAAAGGGAGAAAGGAAAAGCTCAAAACTTCAAGTTTGTAGCCATCAAGGGGAAATTTCTTCTATAGATAACGTATAAACATTAAACAGTTGGCAGTAAGCCAATAGTACAACTACTTTGGAGAACATATTCCCTTTGCACTAACCAAGGCATGGAGAAACTGGAAAGACTTGAATTCCTTCTCCACACACCTACCTTTTTCCACTGCAGACATAAAAATATACCTTAACCCACCGTTTGGAGAACAAGGATATTAGTAGTAGAGGCCTCCACCATTACTTTAAAGCTACTTGAACCAGACAGATTCCTTTGCTCTCACACCTCTCCACCAGGATAGTGGCAACCGTTGTAGCCTGCAAAAGAAACTTGCTAAGTTCTTAACAACACCTTGATCATACTATTTGGATACTTAGTCAAAGTTCTAGGAAAACTTACTAGGATTCGTGGAGGAGAGAGTGGCGGTTTGTGAAAAATCACAGTTCCATAGATTCTTGTCAGAAGATTGGAATAGCAGATTCATGGCATAGGTGGCATGTGATGCCACCGTATTTGGTTCAAAACAAGCTCCACCTGGTTGAATTGGACTACAATCAATACCTTGTCCACAAGCATAATCCAAATTTGTTTGCAACTGAGCATCTGATACCCCAGCCTTGGGCACACACCAGGAATCCTTCTTTTTCATTGGTGAGGGTCCTGAGGGAGTCACTGGAGTCTTTGGTGTAGATGGAGTCTCCAGAATTAGAAAATTTGTGTCAGTCAAAGACAGACTTGGTAGAGTACAAACAAAGAATCATAAAATCCAACTGCAGGAACCGTAATTGTCTTCAGCAACAAAGAAACTAAAATGATTATAGGCAGAGAATTCCCTTGAATTAATGAAAAGACACCAATTATGCTCAATTATCAACTTTCAACCTAATTTTCCAGAAAGATATGTAAAGTTTCCACTCACTGTTATAAGTGCCAATAAAGTGAAAACAGAGCATAAAAGAATGTATATCGTTCTTTTCCCTTCACAGGTTTATCTTTTCAAAGTTCTCTAAGGTGCTTCGAATGATGTCCAGCCAGATTAAGCACTTACACAAAAGTTAACATGGATACAGTTCAAAGTTAGAAACAAACTTGAATGTATTAAAAGGTAAATAATTCTAGCTAGCGTATTTGATTATCACCTGGCTACTCTGGCTACTTTTTAAAAGACCAGCATCGTAAGTCATGGTTAAATCAGGCTTGAAAAGCCCAAATGATCTTTCTGAACTTGGTCCAGGCTTCAAATCTTCATCGTACAAAGCAAAGAGGTAAGTATCAACTGATTTCCCAGGCATGAGTGGAGTTCCAACCATTGACTTAAGGTGTGCAATCAAATTGCCATTGTAAGCCTTGGCATTCTCCACACTTGGGCCGACTTCATTGTTGTCTCCCTTGTATGGCCAACCTGTCTCAGCAACCAGAATTTCGACCCCCTTGAATCCCATAGCATCTAATGCAGATCTAACAGCATCAAGCTAAATACAAACCGTTAATGAATTGTAACCTACTAGTATCATATTATAACAAAAGCCAGCACAAATAGCACCTTGTTACCCCCAAAAAAAAAATTGTAGATTTTCTTGGACTAAAGAACAGCCGAACCTTCATCTAAATCTTTAAACCAGTTTAGGTAGCGGAGTTTATTTTAATGCTACAATCATATATATCGACATGCTCGAGCATGTATGATGAAGGTACGTTCAGATCTCATGTATACTAACCTGAGCATCAAACATATTAGTGTACTTAATCTTGGTGCCCGAGTCAACTCTGCCTGCGTTGGGTTGAAACAAGCAGAAGGCCAGAGTCTCTGGCCTTGGATCACTCTGGTAAGCAAAGAAAGGGTAGGGGTTAACCACAAAAGATGACCCGGTGGCGTTGTTGAACCCCAAAAGGCCTTTCAATAGGTCACCGTAGCTGGGGTCAAAGGATCCAGAGGAAGGGGGATCAGACTGCTTCAGCACAGCCATGGAGTGGACAGTGGAGACCTTGATTTTGCCGCCTAAGGAAGCTGAATCAAGGGCATTTTGAAGATTTTGCATCGCTGGCAAAAGCTGCGTCATCAAATTCTGGTCACCTGATAGCAGCACCTCGTTGCCGATGTTGATGTGTATAATCTTACTCGACGGATAGAACGGAATCACATTGGAACCAATCCAGTTCTTGGCAAAATTTGGGTCAGTAGCCAAGGCCGGTATGTCTCCATTGGCAACCCCAACCATGATTCCGATCCCCGTATTGGCTAATGCCTTGATGATTGCCGGGTCCGTTCCATAAAGCCGAACTTTCGCAATCGAAGTGGACTGCAACAACTTAGCTGTGGCCTCCGGAGACGGCAGATTATCGGCGACTTGGCCATAATTTACACCGATAAATGATTGTGACCCTGAAAATTACTCCAAAGCAAAGTAAAAACTTTAAAAACCACTACTAGCCGTTATCTCCACAGCCATCAATAATACAATATATAGCATATTGGAAGACAACTACTTATCTTAACAAACAAGTCTGGCAAGATAATCATTTCCAATTCATACAAAAAGGAGCAAAATCTTAAGTTGCAGAGGTAACCATTTAAGAAACTTACTGGATAGATGAGTGAGATGAAGTAGGAAGAGAACGAAAAAAGCCCAAGTATAAAATTGACTCGCCATAGCAGAAGCTCTGTATCTCAATGGTAGCTTAGTTTAACAGCTGAGGAATGCCTTTTGAAGATGAGGAAGAAGGGCAAAACGGGAAAGGAGGGAACTTTTGGTCGGAGAAAGGCAAGGAGATTGAGCAAATACGCCTTAGAACAGTGAAGTAGATAATCAGCGGATCAACTCCAGCTTGTAAATTCCACGGTTACAAGAGAACTATGATCAATTATAGAAGTTCACGTGTTCACCGGCAATGCACGTGGGCCAGGGTGGATTGAAGCACAGGGTAGATTAGGTATTTGAGGGTGTTATTATTGTAAGAGTTAATCATTTACTGTAACGCACGGCGATAATACGACAGGTAGAAGTACTGAATTGACAATAGTAGCCTGAATGCTAGCCGTTACCTTTTTCGTTTCTGTGGAGAAAAAAAAGTATAATTCACTAATTCAGTCAGCAATGGTCAAGCGAAGATATTAAAACGAAGTAATGACTACTCATTTTGATGCCCCTCCAAAAAAAAGAAAAAGAAAAAAGACTACACATTTTGATGCGATTGTGTTAATTATTTTCTGGAAAAAATAATACCCCGTTTTCTTTTCTTTTATATTTTAAAGCAAAGAACGGGGAGAGGGAAAAGAAATGTGATTCGAAAATTAAAATTTTTACTTGACAAAAATGTAATTTTACTAACTAAAATACTCTTTTATTAAACTCTAATTAACTATAAGAATTGCTTGTACAGCTTAGTCCCAACAACAAGTGATAAGATATCCTAATTAAAAGTTAGAAAGTTTAATTCTTACCTTGTACAAGATTTGTTCTTTTTTTTATATTGAGCTAATTTTTTTAATTAAAATTTGTAATTTTATACTATATATAGTTATAAATTATGTAATTTTTATCAATAGTATAATATGATATTCCTTGTACCTGATACACTAACATCTCAACAACATCAGGTATTGCTAGTGTTCAAAATAAGTGTAGGAATCTCCATGGTATACATTTATTTCAAGCCTTTTTGGTGAAGTGTTTGAAGTGAAGAAAGGTTCTCCTTCTAAGCTAAGAAATCACTTTTTCAACATTTTCTCTTTTGGCGCTTACTTTTACCCACCGTGAAACGTCATTAGTGATAGGGCTCTAAACGGGTCTAAACGGATTCGAGATAAAATATTTCGGACTCGGATCTAATTAACTATATCAGTATCGGACCCGACCTGATTACTCGACGGGTCTAAATAGGATGGATCCGTACTCTACCCTCTAGGGTCTCGGGCCGAGTGATAAAATATTTTAATATAAATTTATAGATAATTAACTGTTGTATCAAACACATCTAACGGTTATAAAAAATTTAAGTATATAAAATATTTATTATTTAAAATTTAATCGAGTAATCGGGTTCGAAACTATGTGGACCGTACCCGTACCCATTTAGGAGTGTATTATCGGGTTCGGGTTCGAATCCGAATAAACAGGTATGAATGTTATTCCGGACCCGTGATTATCGAGCTGGGTCCGAGTAAGGCCCGACCCATTGACAATTCTAATTAGTGACTACATTGTAAGCGGGAAATGAAATTTCACAAAGTGGAGAATGAAAAAATGGTCGGGTTTTTCTTGAAAAAGCACAAAACTTCTCACAGTATAGCAGAAGATAGTACTAATATTTAAGTTAATGGACAAAGGCATAAAGAGGAACCAACTTTAGGCGGAGAAGCCAGCCAGCATAATTCCCTCGCAAGTAATCTTTAGACACTGAAGAAAGCAATCCAGAGCTGAATTTGTGATGGAATATAATTTGATTTTAAAATTTTTAGAATTTAGAACTAGAGCCAACTTGTGATGGAATATAAAATTTTTATTTTAAATTTTATAAAAATTAAATTATTTATAAGATAAAATATAAATTTTATATTTAAAAATTTAAATATAATTTCAGAATAAAACTTTGTTTAAGTTGACTATGTATATTTTCTTATTGGCATGAAACGGGAAAGCATAATTTCTTTTTCTTTTTATTGTTAGTAGGGAAGTCCCATTAATTAGAACTGCTAATTATCCACTGTGGTAACCAAAAAGTTGTTGATATAAAAGGAAATGAACTGCTAAACTTTTGAACACTTGCAATATTTTCTTATTGATTTCATTATGAATTGAACTGGATGGCCTTTTCTTTTTTAATAAAAAATAGTGTAAAATTTTGAAAATGAATGACATCACTGCTTTCTTATTTATTAAGAAGATGAAAATGAGAATAAGAAATAAGTAATCTAATTTAAAAAATAGAAATTATTTTTAAGAATATGAATAGAATTTGTATTTGTTCTCCCTCTAAAAATAAGGAAACACAAAACAAATATGTGATCGAAAATGTTAAAATTATAATTTAGTTATTGGATGAGAACAATTCTTATGAATTGAAATACTTCTTTTTCTTTGATAAAGAAAAACAAAAAGTACGACACATTATAAATTTTTCTTTTTGTTTATTTTGAAATAAAAAAGACTAATAGACTTTTGATGTAAAAAAGTAAATATGTATTTAAATAAATTTATGTTTAAAATTTTATAATTTTAAATTTAATAAAAATTAATAATTTATAGTAAATTTTACAACTAGACTCTATCAAAATATGAGATTGGTGGTTAGGCGCCAAACAACATCTCAATAAAAGATATCTTTTTCGGGGCCGAACCAAGCATCATTGTGTTCGCCGTCGCGCGTAGACCCGTCAATAATTGGGATGGAAGACCTGAGAAAAGAAAAGGGCACTTGGAAGGGCCGTGTATCAGCTCCTACTGGCTACTGGTGGGCAAATACTTTGGAGCTCGGTGCACGTCTCACAATATTTCCTTCAAGTTTTAACTTTTTATCTTTCGAAGAAATTTGAACGAAATGCGTGATCACAATCCTTCCTCTTTGTTGCACCTCTACTTTCATACTAGTAAACAAGATTATGAATTGGACTTAATTTAAGTGAATGAATTCTGATTTATGTAGTTACTACTTTGCAACACTTCTTCCTTCTTATTTGATTAAAAAAAACACGCGGAAAGAAAGCAAAAAGAAAATTCTTGATTGCGGAAACAATTATCCAAATTAATTATGAAAAAAAAGAAAATAACAAACAAGTAGCAATTGGAACACTTAGGAGGAAAAGAAACTTCTTAATCGGGAAAAAGAATATGTAAAGAAAAGGAGGCTAAAGTAGCGATTAAAGCAAAAATTCGCCGTCTGTGGGGATCGAACCCACGACCACGTGGTTAAAAGCCACGCGCTCTACCGCTGAGCTAAGACGGCAGATGATAAGGAACACCGTAAGTTTAATAAAGTCCCATTAATTAGAACAACACATTTTGTTCGGTCTTTTCATATTGTTATTTGGTCTGGAAAAATGTCGGGTTGAAGATCGGGGTAACATTCTCATAATCCAAATGCGTTTGAAAACATTCTCATAATTCATATGTACTACATTACATCTGAATGCTATTTACTTTGGTATATGCATGTGCGGAAGTTTACACTTGTGCTCAGTGGACTGCTTATAAACAGAACGATTTGCCTTTATCGAGGATAATCTTGCTCTAAGACGACACGATCACCGGAATAAATAGCTTGATATGAATAACTAATGGTCAATGCTGTATATTTAGCTGAATATCAATGGGTTCATAGCAATGAGCAGTGCTGTATCTTAATTAGGAATGCATTCTCAAAATCAAGGGCCAAGTAGGGTTTCGTATCCAATTAACGATTCATTGGGTTTGAGTGCTTTCTTGGAGCTATTCGTGCAAACGAAAAGCAAACTGTTTTTGCGATCACAGGAGAGCGCAGAGCAACTTTCAGAACAGCCGAAAGAGTTCGAAATGCTCTCTCATTTTTAATGTTTGGTTTCGTAACAAATGTTGGCACGTTGTATTCTTGTTTGTTAGTCAGCCATTCTCATCTTAAGAAACTTTTCCTTCGCCGCCGTCTGTTGCGGGTAAGTTTGCGAATGGTTCAGACTTTTCTTGTTAGGGAGCTCTGGAGAAAGAATTTATTGGTAGGCCGAAGCAAAGGAAGCATCAGAAAGAAAAATGGTGATAAGATCTCTCAGAAAGATGGTGACTTGAAGCTTTTGAAAGCAGAATTATAATCATAGCACTGTTGCTGTTGGGTTGTTCTCTATTCCGCCTTAATTGTTGGGGGTTGAACTTACCTTTAGGGGGAACAGGTATAGGCGTCGCTTTTCATTGTATTTGTAGAGTGCTTGGTAGAATTGATAGGAGCTGCCTGCTTCTTAGTGGAAACTAATATAGATATGTCCAACAGATGATTTCTTATTGATGCTATATTTCCTTGCCATGTTCTGCACCTACTGAAAATGAAATACAAACATAAATAAATAAAAGCAGATGTATGGTGCAGTATCAGCAGAATCAAATGCCAAATGATGGGGAAAATATAAAGCTTTTGCCTTTATGATTCACTCTTACAAAACTGTATAAACTATTCATTTGAAACTCATTTTACAGCACATGTTAACTAGGAATCTAGACTTTCTCAAGTGACACTGTATTCTACTGAGCAATCAAGCAGAAACTGCAATTTGTAATAAATCACTTGTGATCTCATCTAAAAGGCCATTTAGCATACGCTTCTCCACATCTCTTACAATGTCATCTTTTTCAAGAAAAGCAAATGTCTTCTCATTCCAGCTGAAGTCCCACATGCTGTTCACATCTGGTTTTATATTTTGGATATCCTTCTGTAGCATTTTGTGCAGGTAGTCTGCTGCATCACATTCCTCACCCGCTTTGCCACCAGAAAATTTTAACATGTCAAAGTCTTTGCTTAGTTGCTTGATCAAATCATCAAATGACTTTATCTTAACATAGCCAATGGACATCTCTTGGCATGGATAAATTGCAAGTTCTTGTCTTCTTCCCTTTCTCTTTAGCAACTCATATGCAGAGTCTAATGTGAGCTTGGTCTCTGCATCTTGACCATTGTGATCGCTACCATGAAGTATGCTAACAGGTATATTGAGTTTGAAAAGTGCCTCTGCTGTGTTTAGAAATAACTGACCCTTAATCAATATCTCCTTGAGTTGCTTTTCAGCTTCTGTTAGTAGATCTGCTGGCCCTGACGAGGGAATTTTCTTATGCCCATCATGTGTTTGTTTAAAGATTTCTGTGCTTCCTTCATGGTCTTCTGCAACATAAAGCAGTTAGAGCATGTGCTAGAGCTGCATAATTTTATATATAGGGCCATGCTCAGAATTATTACACAAATTTATACTACACTGGATTACCCTGAATCAAAGGCTGAAATGGTAAATGAGATGCCAACAACCAAAGCAAAGAGAAAAACGTTGAAGAACAATTCGATTTAAACTTGGTTATGAAAAGAAGCCAGGACAGGAATAGGAGAAAAATCTTGCATCTTCACTTTCTTTGTTTCCTTGCAGAGAAATGGGTTATTTGCCTGCAAGGAAAAACTAGATGTGTAGAAATGCTACTTTTACCTCTATCTGGAGTTGGTAAAGCTCTGAAAGATTCAAGCTGGAGATCATCTGTGGGAATACATGCCTGTTCATTGTCTGCAACTTCATGCTTCTCCTGGGCTATATTGCTTGGCTGCAGAGAATTAAAAGCATTGCATCAATTGTTTGTTATCTCTTGAATCTATTCGTACTCAGTATTTATGGATGCTTTTCCAGGTTCTGAGTCTAAATCAGTTTCTGCACTAAATAAGTCAAATGGAATCAAACTTACACTGTCACTGGAAGTAAGAAACTTCGGAACCTCTAGGCCTTGACATTCATTTTTATCAGAATTGTTCACTGTGACATCTCCAGCTACATTGTTCAACTGTTCTAGTCCATGTGCTGGTCGAGAGCTCCCTTCTGTTTCACTGAACTCAGTGATTCCTGCTTTTGTGTCGTTGGACTGGGGTTCACTCTCTTGCTTTGCTACTCTATTGATGCTGAATTTTTCATCCTTCTGATGCTTCATTTCTTGCCGAATGGGAGAGTCAGGGTTCGGTGCCTCTGCTGAGTGGTTCAGGGCTCCATTTCTTCTATTAGCCACTGCATCTATCTTCCTCTTGGTCTGACTTGCATTGATTTTCATGTGATTGGTATTCTCCTGTGAGTGTGGTACATGCACGGCAGTCTCGTGAATGGCATGAGCAACATCTCTGCTGTTAGGTGGACATCTTGGCTTCACATCAATGTATTTCATTGGTTTTTTCTTCCCAGTTGGAGCTAGGTTTGCATACAATTGCTTCTTTGGTAAACCTTTTGCATTATCCTTGGTTTTTGATAGAACTATTGATTCCTCTTGATTCCCTTTAGGTTTTCTAGCCTGCACTTTTTGTTTCAGAACCTGCTGCTTTCTCTTTTCTTGCAGATGGTCAAACTTTTTGTGCACCTGCAACTGCTTCTGTTCATGATCATGTTGGTGCTTTTGTTGTTTGCTTTGGAGGAGACTGCCTGTATTTTGTTTTCCTGTCTGAACAGCTTTTCTCTTGATGTCTGTATTTTCTGATGCATTCTCTTCAGACACTTTTGGTCTTTCTGGTGCCTTAGGCTGCTGCTCATTGTTCATGAAAAGATCCTTGCTTTCTCGTTTCTTTGTGATAATGATCTCTTTGTCTATTTTGGTATTCTCTTCTTTCCCTTTCTCCTGTAGAACTTTTCTGTATCCAGCCACTTCATTAGATTGGTTGACTCTACCTTGTTGATTATCCATGATGATTGTGGCAATTTTTGAAACTGATCCTGCATCTATTCTTGGAGCAATTTCAGTGCCCTGCTTAGGGGAATTTCCCTCAGATATAACCACTTTAGAGCTGCCATTGGGAATTGCCTGAATTCTTTCAGCTTTCTGCACAGATGCAGTATCCCTAGATGGTGTAATCTTGGATGATGCAATCTCTTTTGGGGCACTAAAAGGTGGTCTGTTCTGTGTTTGTTGAGGATTTGAATAATCAGAGGCTCTGCGTTTCTTTGAGACAATTGTTTCCCTTTTTTTCTGTTCTTCCTCTGTGGTCTTTAAATCTCCTTTTAGTGGAAGTTCGTCCAGTCCCATGAGCTTTGCAATCACATTTGAAATTCTCCCCTTCTCTGGTTTGGGGTGCGATGAGATGGATGGAGATTTTGGTTCCAAGTATGTAAAAAGAGTTCCATAATCTGGAAGGTAACTAGCAGACCTAGTATGAGAACTGAAATTTGAAGTACTCGGATGTTGCTTTGCTTGCAGTCTAGGAGATTCTTCTGCATATGTTAGGGCCATTAATTGTGGCTTGATGCCATTCTTTTTGGCCGTCTCTTTGGTGCGATATGAGGTCCTAGAGGGCTTATCAAATGAGAATCTTGGACGATCTAGTTGCTTCAGTTCAGTTAACTTTGCAGGCTCAGTTTCATCCTCCTCATCTTCCTCAAGCAATTTAATCTTACTCTTTCTCTGAGTGCTAATCATGTGGTCTGATGCTTCCTGCAGGTTTACAAGAACTCTGAGGGACTCTTCCAAATCCATGGCCCCTTTAAGCAATTCCCTCCCTACTTCAATTGAGTATCTATCAAAATTGAGGCCGTTGGAACAAGCTCTCAGAATCTGATTTATTTTTTGTACCCCTTTTGATACTTCATTGATATGAATATGAGAGAAAGTAGGCAAATGTGCATTTGAACAACTCTTGCCAAAATTGCTTCTTATTTCCATGGTCCCTTTGCCCATTGATCTCCTGCCAATCTGCTGGAGGAAGTTTAGCATTTGGATATTGCTTGACCCATCCATTTTACCAAGCTTCCTTCCATTTCCAAAAGCAAATGCAATGGCGGCAGATAATTCTCCCATCTGCGCTGGACGTGTGCCTTTTCCGTAAGGAACAATCTGGTTTGAATAATCTTGAAGGATACATGATCCATTGTCACTTCTAGTCCCTCCAAACGAGTTCCCAGATCTAGAACCAACCTGCATGAATGCCGACATTTTTAACTGTCTAAAGTTTGTTCTATTACTCTGCATGTTTCACTGACACAGAACTTACAGATTCTAGAGCTTTTATTTGTCGAGAGCCTTTATATGCTTGTCCAGGGTTTCCATATGAACCTGTACCGAGCAGATTATAAGATACGCAGTAGTAAAATTATAAGGTTACTCGCTGTCAGTTTCAGGCGTGCATGCCCAAACACAAATCTCAGTGTGGCAATTCGTAGTAAGTCCACGTTCAGAACATGCTAGTCCGGAATCTTAAAGACACAAAGGTAATAGCTAAATCTTAAGAAGATACAGAAGCATTGGATATTGTCAGATTCCTAGGTGATTGTTTGCCAAATTCCTTTCCTTCTTCTGAAGACTTCACCATTAGCACTCAGAATCATTAAATTCTTATAATGCATTCATAATCATTAAATTCTTATGATGCATATCTCCAAAATCTCCTGTAATCTCTAAAACTACACTCTTACATTGTGCAATTACATCTTTTGGACAACTTACAGTGAAAAATTTTCAGTTATTCAACATATGTTTGTTCCTGGTGTTTGCAGTTCTCCTTGTTCTCTGTAGTTATAGTTAAACTTCATTGTTTACTGGAAGGTATGAAACATTTTGGGGAATTCGAAATTTGTTCGCAGCGATTGATTTAGAAGATGCATGCTTAGCAAGTTGGATTTGGGTACTTACCTCCGACCATTGAATTATTCTGAGTGGCAGCCATTCTTTCTTTCCTGATGCGTAGATCATGGAGCAACTTCTGAGCAAAGTCTGATTTTGTTGCCATGTAATGCTTCAACAGTTGAAGATACTAAAGCCAATAACAGGTTCAGCTAGGCTTTCAGGGGATTTATTCGATCAGCTCGAACCATTAAGTGGAATGTACTTGCCGTTTTCAGAAATTGGATGGGAAAAGAAAAGAAACATCCTTAGATTATGTTGTGGCTTTTCTTGTTTAAGATTGAAACCAAGGAGAAGGAAGCAGAATGTATTCTTTCAAATGTAGGTGACATGGCTTTTTCAGTGTTGGGTGAGGTTGGAAAGTGTGGGTAAAAGCAAGAAAATAGAGTTGAAACTTTCACTTAGAAAGATTAACGGGAACGCTATCTCTCAGTCTCACCGCTGATGCTCTTTTTCTCTCTCTCTCTCTCTCTGCAACACTCGAGTTTTTTAGACTTTCATTCTAATCCAAGCAATGGCCATAACCCTTCAGAGCTTTTCACAGAAGCTATTTCTCATGAGTATCAACCAAATATCAGATGTATGGTCCATCTTCCTCAGGCTCTACTTCTTCTTCCCAGGCCTTTTCCTCCCTGCAACTGTTGGAGTGACTTGTGTTCTTGGACTTCATTAATAAGAATTAAGGAATTCATGTGCAAAGTTGGGGTACCTTTACAAAAGCAAGTTGCATGCGGTCATGCACAGAGAATCAATGCTGCCTTGTTCTCAAAGGATAACTGCTTCTCTGCAGCAAATGCGCATGGTTTTCTAACATTTACAGCTGTACACTTGGGAATCCAAAATCTTCAGTCCACTGGAATTTACATGCTATGTGTGAAAAAGATTTTACACATTAGTAAGGTTGGTTATTTCTAAAGATTTACTATATTTCAAAATTCACGCTTGTAGTCCATTTATAAGATTAAGTATAAACAACATATTAGATAATTGATAAACATGCTAGTTTTAGAGAAATGTAGTTTTAGTGGTAAAAATACAAATTTTTTAAAGGTAACAATATAAATTACTAAAGTGGCAAGTATAAGTAATTACAGTCTCGGGATAGAGAAGAACGGGGTGGGGGATGGGGTGGGGGAAATTGCATAAAGGTCTTCTAGACTTGAGGAAATTCAAAGCGCCAACTTTCCTTTTCTGCAATTAATGTTAAAGAAACCATACTACGGTTAATATTATGGAACAAGGGACGCGGCCTCTGCGTATGTATGCATACAGTATGTATATCTTTAAAATTGGTCAAATTAGTTTTGATCATACTTGTATGATTAGATCAATAGGATTGTATAGCACAATCAAAAGTTGAAATGGCACTTTCAATCCAAACTAGCATTTTGCTTGTAATGATTTGATTTACCTTTTAAGCATCATAAATATTCAATTTTGATGTTTTTCAACTACAAAATAGATCCTAAACTGCTATGTAATTAGATTAAAAATTCTTTTCCAAGGCTCTTAAATTACTTATTGAATTAAATTATGAAAAGAAATTGTGAATTTTTCTAACAAAAAGGTTGCAATATGACAATTCAATTAGTCTATATACATCATCTTATGCTCTCTTATATTATATCAAAAAATTACGATTTAGTTAAAAAAAAAAAGGAAGAAATCTGACCCATTGCAATTTCTTTCAATATCTTCAAGGCTCAATTCCTAATACTATAAGTTAGATATTAATTCAAATATATTTTTTGAAACTATTGATAAAAATTGCAAGCAGAACTTCATTTGCTTGTGTGAAAAGAGGGAAAAAACAAAGGAAATTCTGGTGCAAAGGACAGGATGGAAATGTTTTCTTGTTTAGGAGTGGTTTATTTGTAATTCTGCTTCGGCAGGCGTGAGAAACGCCTCGCGCCACGTTTTACGTTATCCCATTGCGGGGAGAAAGGGCATCCAGAACCTTCCACCACTAAATACAACCACAGCCGTTAGATTCAAAGGCCAGCATCATACGTTGCCCTATTACCAGTCAACCCCCACCGAAATCTACACTGCAGCCGTTAAAATATCAATCAATCATTCATTTCTGGCCGTTCGATCACACTTCTCTGTCAATAAATTATCGTTATTCTCCTTATTTTCCGTGTCCCATTTTCATTTCTCTCTGCCTCTTCCGAGCTTCTACGGTAGCTCAAGAGGTTTTCGTTTTCTCTAGATCTATTCTTCATCGTTGTTGTTTGTTAGATTATTTTTGTAGATCTGAATAGATCGTCAAACGATCTACAATTTCATTATGGCGTCGATGGGCGTTGTCGATCGAGTTCTTCCTGATATGGTCGATTTCCTCCACGAGGATTTTCCAGATCTGCACACTGTTTGAGCTTATAGTGGACGTTCCTACGAGGTATGCTTTATAGAAAGCTAAATATAACTTTTCTTTATTGTGAACTATTTTTCTCCTTTTAACTTTCTGTTGATCCGCTCATCTGATAGTCTGCAGCGGACGGCTTTCACTATGATATCTCTGGATTATTTGGCATTCGAGATATGCACACCGAAGAGGCTTCTAGGTGAGTTTGTTTTAACTTATGATTTCTCGATTAGATATTTCTCCGTTTATTGTTTGCTTGAATATTAGTTTTATTCATCCTGATTCATTATTTTTTTATTTTTGCAGTTTTTGCGTTCAATTATGCAAATCTGGTAATAACTTGTTACGCTATTATGCCGTGGATGACTTTTTGTAGCCCGGGTTTATTCGTTTCTGCGGCTGATGGTTTCCTTGTTGGCGTAGCCGACTTTCCTGATGTTCTACTGCTTTGATGCCTAGAAAATCGTAGGTAATGTTTTGAATGTTATTTTCTGTACCTGAGATATCGACGTGGAAGGTAGGAAGTGTCGGATTAGTTATGGGAGGAAAAAAAACCATCGTGATGTTGTCCTGTGTCCATGACCTTTGCTATGTCGGGTGCGCTCGCTTGGCAGGTCGAAATGACTAATAAAATAATTATCTTTTGTTTTGGAGGGGAGATGGTACGGGGAATTGCCCGGCTCTCCCCCCAGTCTGCGCCTCTTTTTCCCCTCCCCCCCGCCCCCTCTTTTTATTATCCGTCTTTATCTTTTTTCTCAACTATGCGAAACACGGCATTCAAAGTACGCTACGTAGAGAGCTCTTGCCTTTTCCCTTGAATGGATATGATTCTCTCTAAATAAGATCATGTCATACCCATTCATGGGTGAGCGAGATGTAACAACTCTACTGAGCTCCCGGTTCTTTCATGATGATCAAGGATACTACTTTCGGTACTTCGACACCGCCTATCCTGAAAGAGGTACATGCATAATTACTTCATTTCAATTTTGCTTTCATATTAAGTCTAAAATTATTAAGTGATTTATTCAAATAGAGGCTTGCTTTCATATCTGGATACAGATACTGGATGTGTAAGATATTTTGAAAATAACTTATCCTTTAAGAGAGTTGTTACCAATTTTGAAGTCATATTAAATGATATGTATGACTATTAAGCAAGACAAGCTAAATCTTAAATAAGAATTTGGCATGTTAATTTGGTTACGGGAAATATTTGCGTCCAAATTTTTTCTTAAGTTGGTCCAAGAAGAGCCTAGTAGTTTTCTTATCCATCCTATGCCATCATGCTTCATCACACTGACGAAACATCTGTCGTTGCAGTATATTCCTATTATAACAGTACTAATCATTTCATTTAATCATCTTAAGCCAATTTTCATGTTAAAGGCTGCGTGATAAACTTGTAAATGGATTTTCCAACTTGTTATTACCTGCTCTCTGAACTAACAAATATGGGCAAAGCTAGATTTATGTCAATTCTTCAACAGAGCAAATATCAAGTGGTCATTTGAGTTGAAATAATTTCAGGCGGTGCACCTTTTGACCTGGACTTCTAAGATATTTCATTTTTCTTGTTTTATATCTCAAGTTAAACAAGATGATCTAACATCAGCAAACGTGTTGCTCTACTAACTCTACCATCTACCATTTCATTTCTGTTTAAGAGCTCTCCCTCCATTTAATATAGCTTTTTTTAATCATCTTTTGGCTGTATTGTTGAACAGAGGTTCAAGTCTGTATACCTCTGTTTTGTGTAGAATTTTTTGATTGAGCATTTTATTTTGTACTGGTACTAGACCCAAGTGTAGCCCCGCAGGTGTATACTGTTGTAATGGACTGGTAGTCTCTCTTTGCACCTGGGAAGATACAGGATTCTGGAGAAGCTTTATATTTTCTTGGTTCTCCATTTGCTACGGATATCAACAGTTCCTCCTGGCTATTCAAATTTTGCGGTTTCTACCTTTGCTATGTTTTGGTAGATGTTCAGTCGTCTTCTAATTGCTGCTGTTCGTGGGTGGTGAAGAAGATATTGTCAACGGTTTGCTGTTTCTGCTTCAAAGCCCTCAAATTACAGGGGGAATACGGCGAAGATGCTGCTGTATGCTGCCGCTTCGTGGATGATACTGTAAAGTATGCTGTTTCTTGCTCGATGACTGGCTGCTCCTATGGGATTCCTGGTGTTGATGGTAATTTTGGTTTTAAAACTATTTGTTTTTGGTTGCTGCTGGTGGTTTTTTGGTTATTGTTGGCGGGGACGACTATTGATCTTGACTGAACTAGATGTGCTCTTTCTATTGTTCAAGGGGTGGGCTGCTTCCAGAATATTATAGAAGACTGGCTGCTGTATGTGATGTACGTATCCTGATGCATAGCCTGACTTGAAACAGTTGTTTTTTAGAACTTTTAATGGTTGCTGCGAGCGACTAATTGTAACTGTGTCCTCCGTTGCTGCTGCTCTATGAAGATCAAAGACAACAATGTGGATTCTGTTATTCCTTCCTTGTTGGATTTGGATTCCTTAATTTCATTGCGCTGCACTTTAGTCGGGGCTGCTCTGTCCTCATGCGCTCATATTCATATTTCCTGTCAGGGTGGTGATAAAGTTGATGGTAGTTTGTTTTGCCCCTTGCAATTTTTTGCGATTTTGCTTGGCTTGCATTTCATCGGCATATGACAACAATTTGTGCTTTGGGATCATTTCTCTTCACTCTACTCTTTTACTGCCGAGTCGTGGGTGTAGCATTGGCTGTATTAAGTCGAAACGTAATTTTTGAGTAGTTTTTCTGTGTTTATAATTTAATTAATTTTAAATAAGTTATTTTTAAAATATTTATCTTGAAAACTAGTTTAAAATTTTAAAGTTTTGTCCAGTATGTTTTTTGAATAAATTTGTTGGATTTTTTGTAATTTAAAAAATTTCGGAGAATAACAACATTGTGATTGAAGGGGGTGGTTAGGGTTTGTGTGTGGTGGGGTACTGTTTATGGTTTCGCTGAATGTTTTTGTTCGCCTATATAGTTTCAAGTGGATTTGAACATGGAAAGCTATGTTTTTGAAATTTTTCTGTAGTTATTGAATTTATGGGCAAATTTTTTGGTGTAACTTAAAAAATTCAATGTAGGCAAATGTTTTGGTGTTTTAGCTTAAAAAAAATTCAAGTAGTACGTGCATTTCGGGTGGGGCCACCTGTTCCGTCACTGTTTCTTGCATCTGGAAGTGTCCTTTCAGGAATTTTCGGGAATGCTCGGCTACATGTTTATATGTTCAAGTTTTGCTTGAATTTCATACCCGGCAAGTTGGTTTTGGGAGCAGGGCAAGAAAGGGTAATTGCCAGCCTGTGCCGCTGGAAACGTTTTTGTCCTTCGGTAATTTATGATCCTCGGTCTTGAGTGGAGAGAAGTAAATGTTTTAAGCAAGTTGCAAAGATCTAGTTAAATCTTCCGAGTTCTTTCTACGGGTAGGTTGCAGGGTGCAAAAACTCGAGTGGATCCATAAGCTCAAAATGGAAGAGCGCTCAAATGTTTCATTTGAGAGGTTGGTGGTTCGAGCCCACCTGGATTCCTTTTTGAATATATTTTGGATCGCAGTTTCCTGCCTTCTTGCAAGGGGGTTATCAAAATTTCCGTTATTAAGTTTGGGCCTGTGGAACCCGGATTAGTATTTTGGAAATATCCAACCCCGAAACCTGATGCATACAGATACCAGATGCAGGGTTTTGCTAAGGGCGTTGTTTGGTTTAATCAATGGTTATACTACATGCAATTCTTGAAATGTGGTTCTTTTCATCATGCTGTTTTATTTATTTACTCGTTCTTTCCCATGTGATGATGCAATTAACGAGTAATGTATCCGTCTGCCAAACCAAACTTGTATTCATCAACATTTTATGCTTCAATCGAATTGTGCAAAGATGCGATTAAGAAATGGACCGTGGCTGCTAAATTTATATTTAAAGACACGAGAAATACTCCTTTCAACTAAAATTGACTATTCTTTTTTATTTAATTTCAAATGTGGGAAGAGTAATAAAACGAGAATGCTCAAGTTTATATGGAAGTGTAATGTAAGAAGTAATACAGTAGTCAAACAAAGACTGCTCAAGTTAATCCTCCAATCCCTCTTATTTTTTACCTTGTTTTATAATTACACAAACTTGAACATCTCTTTGTTAACACTAGTTTTAAATATTTGGGTGCTTTTTTATCTTTTATTCATTCGAATTGTCCTATCTTTATTCATTGTGAACGGCAAATCACAAAAGGATTCCAGTATTTGGAACCATATGCCGGTAGTTTCTGGATCTTCTCTCAAGAGAACGCGATGCCAATAATCAGGATGGGAGTGGGTCCTTTTAACATCTTTGGTAGTTAAGCTTCATTATGATTTTCGCATAAATTTTCTCCTTTTATAATTTCTTCATTTTTCCCTTACCTTCTTCTTCTTCCTTGATTTGATGTAGAATCATCATCATTCTCTAATTTTAGGGTCTTTCAAACCTAATTGATTCCAGTGAAGCATGCTGTATGGGAATCATTCCTAGTGACTTCTATTCCTTGGCATTATTAAAATCATGCAACCGAATAAAATGAGAAATTTAATTGGGGGAATGTTTGGCTCTCTTCTTTTCCCTTTTTCCGGCCAATATTTCAACTTTAGCGTATAGCATTTTGGATGGTTCAGTTTGGTTTGGTCCTCGTAGCCATAGGGGGACCTCAAAAATCAAAACCCACCCTATACACCTCCCTCCCCCGAGGCCTTCTCATCTCTTTCACTTTCATCATTATACACCATTTTGGATTCAGAATAGTTGTCTTTCTTGGGCCAAATTACCTGTCTTTTTCAATTACTAATTGATTTCCTTTTGAAATATACCCAGGTGGTATTTATTATTCTTCTTTCCAATTTTGTCCTTAACTTTTCATTACTAAACTATATTGATGCCCTCCAAGAAACCTATATTAATGAAAGTTTTAAAAATAAACTATAGTAATTAGAATTTCAATTTTTAATAAGGTTAAAATGTTTATTTTACACTTTAATGGACACACTAATTCCTGTGCGACAACCATACCACAATTATTTTGGATGAAGATAGTTATGTTTTTCATATTGTCATTGTATCAAAGCTTTTATATTTGGTGAACTTAGAAACAACAATAAATTTAATTCTTTGAAATGTCTGGTTATTTTTTAAGAATGTAATAATTCTTTTATATTTGTAAATAATTTGAGGTTACACTAGTAATGACTTTTTTTAAAAAGAAAAACATGAACCTTGTAACATCTCGTCCTAAAGATGGTCTAGGCGTGTTTGTTTTGAAGTGTAGTTTATATTTTATATATAAAATATTTAAAAAATTATTATAAGTTAGGCTAATTTATTTTTTAAATTATTTTAAAATATATTGTTGCACAAATTTAGTCACTCTAGAATATTTTAAGTCTTTGTAAAAAAAAAAAAAGAAGAGTCATTAGACAAGTGACACATAAGTCACTAGATTTTTGTTGAGTAGAGTTGGTTACTTCACCTGCTTTCGCATCTCTATATTTAATCAATTCTATCTTCTTTTCTTCTTTCATTTTCTCTTTGTTTTCTTCTCCTCACAATTGCTTCTTTTCTTACCCATTTCAACCGATTTCTTCTATTCATTAAACTTTTGCTTTCTTTTGTCTTTTTCTCATATATTTCTTTTGCTTCATAGATTCCTTTGCTTCTTTCTTTTTTCTCTTCGGTCTTCCTCCTTTTTCTTCTCTTTAATTTGTTTTCTTTTTCTTCTCCTTGGCTTGAGTTCTTCCTTTTCAATTAAGGTAATATTTCATATAAATTTTGTTTGTGATTTTTTAAATTTATTTTATGGTTTTCTTAAGACTTGTGGTAGAAATTAATTTTTTTAGTAAAATTAGTATATTTTGATTTAAAATTTTTATTTTAGTTTAATTTAAGTTAAATTTCTTTGTTTTAGTTGTAACTTTTATATTTGAGAATTTGAAATATTGAAAATGACTAAATATTGAGATTTGAGATTAAAATTAAAGTGATATTTTTATTCTCTTAAAATAATATTTTCATTCTATATATTTTTCTCTTAAACATTCAATATTTAGTATTTTGAAATATTTTATATTTGTGAAATTTCATTAAAAATATAAATATTATACTAAGATATATATTGAAATATTTGAGAATATAATAATAATACTATTGTATTATTTTATGATGATATAATGATAGTTATATATGACTATTTATAAGAATATATAGTTGAAGAGTATTTAATAATTAAGTGTTTTTATAGTTGTAAGTTTAGGTTTAGACTTACACCTAGAATATCCGAGGGATGCTAGTTTGATAACTTAAAATTTACCATCTTCAAGATTTTCGATCAAGGGTTAGTTATTTGAATTTGTAGAAAATTTGCATGTTTCGTAAAATGGCAAGTAACTTTAGCATTTGCTACTATGTGAGTTTACAAATCAAAACTCACTATATTTTTTTAGTGTTATCAATATTTGTTATTTGTAAGTGTGAATATATTAGTTTGAAGATTTCTTTTGCTACTTATTTTTAAATTGGAGAGATTCTCTACGAGAATTATTTTAATTACTTGTTTTAAATTGGAGAGGTTCTCTACAATATGTTTTTATTTGTGCATTAAAAATATCTCAGAGTGGTGCTCCAAATAGGTATTTATTTGATTTGAAATCTTATAGTATTTGAATATGATCTATAAATGTAAGTAATCTTCGAAAAATATTTTATTGTGTATTTTTTAGAAATTCATGTGTATTTTCATGGTATATTTAAAAAAACTTGCATTTTACATGTTTGAAATAACAAGCGGTTGTTATTTTGAAGTTATATTGAAATTGGATTTGGTTATTCATTTGGATTCATTTGGATGGCTACTTGAGTGGCCTTTATGTTTGAAAAAGTGTGTAAAAAATTCTGTCCCAACCAGATATGATTTGGATATGATGTGACTGTATATGATTTGAGCATGAAGTGTCAGTGGATTGCACTGTACGTGACTAGTCCTCCGTACTAGGGCCTCTTCTGTTGGCGTGGAATGCACAGATTCGGAATTGTGAATCCATTTGAAATGGGGTATAGTATGTCATAAAGGGCGTGATCCAACTGATATTGCGTTTATCTAATATGCGGTGACTTAATAGAAAGTCAAGAAGGGCTCAATGTTGAGGTTGATCACCAGAGTTTGACCGGTAGGTAGCTCAGATCCTTACCTTGGTCTTTGTCTGGGGAGACATAAGGTAGTTTGTAAAATCGAACGTTCGTTCTGGTATGTGGCTAGTATTGACTACGGGATGCCGAAATTTAAGTTCTGATTACCCCGTTATTGACTCCGGTAATTCTATTGTTAAGTTAGAATCTGAATATTTGTCATGTCTGAGAAATTTTAGTTTAAAGAGCTATATTGATGTGTCTTGATTCACTCAGACTTTTCAACTAAACCCAAACCTGATCATGAGATTTGTATATTATTTTGGAACAAAAAAACTTATATGAATATAAAATAATTTTGAACTATTATGGATACATATATGCTCTTACATTTGTAAAAATCTCATATTTTGAAAATGTATTGGCACACACGTGAATTCATTGAGTTTTTTAGCTCACACACGTTTTTAATGCTTCTTTCTAGATGACTTAAACCATGAATCAGAATAGTGATTTTTTGATTCGCTTCAAAGTTAGCTCGTAGAGGGGTCTACATATGTGTTTGATCAGTTTGTACCTTTTTTGTTACCTTCCGTCAAATAGAGAGAGAGAAGTATGTTGTATACTTATCTATAAATGAAGGTTAAATTTGTACACATTAATACTGAGAAGCACGCTAGTACCTTACTCAACCATAATGAAACCTAGTGGAGGAGTTGAGAATATCACAAATCAAGTCTTTATTTCATATTCGATAAGATCTACGAAATATTTTTATTTAATTTAGTGGAAATAACTTTGAGGATGCTTTTAGGATAACTTTTCAATTTTCCTAGTAGCGTGATGGAAAATGCTAGTCTGAATTAACCAATTTAGTACTTAATTTTCCAAGCAACTCCAAAACATTTTTTTTTTTTTGGTTTATTTGTGGTATGATATGATGATGGTGAGCGGTTGATCCCATTTTCTCATTATGTCTACAAGTACTACGTCCATTCTAGAAAGAAGAAAAGTACAAAGCGAGGCGGGAAAAAATTTGGGTTTGCGGAAACGCTGCAATTGACTTCATAGCTTTAGCAAGTATCTTTCGGTACTTCACTGTCTTTTTCTTCCTTTTTCAATTTTCATATTTGGGGCTACCAGTGGGTCGTATTTACAAGTTTGGATACAGTTCACCATCCCGCAAATGGCCTAAAGCTAACGAGTCCCGCGAGAAATTGATTTTTTTTAGCGGGTTATGAGTTGTTTCCAATAATATATACTAATATTTGCTTATCGTTTGTAAATATATAGATTTGAATTTCTTTGTCTCGACTAAATATGAAATTAAAATCATTTAATTTTAACTCATATAAATATTTTAAGTGTATTTGAATTTAATTTTATTATAATTTTTTTTATTTTAAATAATATATTTTTATTTTTACAAAAAAATTTATATTTATAAAATTAATAAAAATTTAAAATTTAAAATTTATTTAATCTCACCGTTAGTTATTATTTAAAAAATATTTAAAATGAGCTGAGCATTTTCTTTTGCTCTACCAAAAAAGATTAAATAATTAAAATGATTATTGGTTCCCATATGTAATCACCTCTAACCTCTCCCATTAAAGATGCTAATCAGAACAATATGATTGACTTCCATTTTTTCTTGTTTTTCTTTATTTTTATGGGATTTTCTTTTCTTTATTGATTCACACCTAAAACGCGCTAAAAAAAATTACTTTAGAAATAATTAAAAAGGACATGGCCTATCAACTTGCCACGTCAGATGGCTCTCCTGGGGACCATTTTACTTACATCTGTATCAGAAAAATGAAAAAAAATGAAAAAAAATGAAATTTGACGTAAGATCAGCCGTCGGATGGAAGATTTGACTCTCAAGTGCATGACCTCGTGTCGCTGTGGCAAAGCTTTCTTATGAGTCCCACTAACGCCGTAGAAGTAGAATTCTCACTTCCGAAATATCGGCTTGTATACGAACTCTGCCTGATGCATATATAAACCTTGACTACACTGATAGTAATGCGCACTCTTGAGTCACAGCTAGTCCGTGAGAATTTACACTTTGGATGAGCTAACTGATTTCTTGGGGAAGAATTTGCGTGATACTAAATTGAAGTGAGAAAAAGGAGTCGCCCATCTTTCAGTCTGCCTCTTTCTGATCACCAGTTGGAACCAGGTACAATCGCTGAATATTAAGTACTAGTACTTTTTGCTTGGGATTCATCAATTAGGAGCTTAACTGGGTTGAGCTTTTTGTTTGATCTTGTTCTTTGGGGTCGGAAATTGGACTGATTTGAGCTGTTTGACTTTGGGGAGATGGGTTCTTGATGTTGGGTTTATTTCTTGAGTGGTAGGTGTAATTACTCCTCAAAAGTAGGAAAATCAGAAATGAATTTGATTATGTTTTTTTCTTTTGGAGAATTGAGATAGAATGATTATGGTTTTGCCAAAGTTGTTGAATTATGCAGTTTGGTTTAGGAACCCAAGCTTTGATTTTTGGAAACAATTTTGAAAAAAGAAAAGAGAAGGTTGGAAAAGATTTCATCTTGGAATCAGATGACACAAAAATGCCAATATCATATTTCTACCTTAAGCAGGCAATTACGTGTGGCTTTTTGTGTGTTTTTCTAATCAGAAATTACGTTTTTCCGGTTAAATATTTACTATTAACCGTCTTTTGAACATTTATAATTAATAGCTTTCAGAATTGGTGTATAATGGTCGGCCTTTGTGTCTCATCAGACGGCATACGGTACATTGTTCACATGAGACTTCTGTCCATATAGAGACTGATATCGGTTCCTAGTTGTGATACACAGTTAATGCTTGGACAAAAGTTCAAGCCATTAGAGGCTAGGTTGTCGTCTGAAACTACTGGTAAAACAATTTTGTTGTAGGGGTGAACTCGCGGTAGGTTGGCTGTTCATCCTCAATTGACTTGGTATTGGCTTTAGTGGTTCCCCTCCTTGCAAGTAATTGGTGAGTTAGAATCAACTCTGGATTTCTAACTTGAAGTCTCTTCTAAGCAACAATTTCATTGTAAGACTGGAGATACTGGATTCTTGCCTAAATAAGGTGCTGAATGATACACATACAATGTGGAATTGAGCTAGAATTATCTGTCTTCTACTATTTTGTCTTCAATTGTAACACAATTAGGCTAGAGTGTGATGACCAACTGCTTAATACTTTCCTGTGTTATACCAAAGTCTGGCCTGGCTCTGCCTTTCCAATTTGCTTCTATCCAACATCTTCAGAAACACGTCCACATGTTCAAGGATTAATGGAAACAATTATCTGTCATTTCAAGGATTAATGGAAAAAATTATCTGTCATACATGGTGTCATGATTAAAATAAATAATGAGGTTGGACAGTTGATGAAATTAACTGGAGATACATTCTCCTAGAAATTTTAATTTTTTAGAAGTTGATTTTCAAGGTGTGTAGCTCTGGCTGCAAAGACTTGGTCCACTTTCTTATCACCTATATAAATTGTATATGCCTCATCTGCAGTTACTATTACATTAATATCATCCTGTTTCATGCCACATTACATTTCTATGGCCGGAAAATAAGTAGTACTTTATTTGGAATGAGAATGTATGGTTGACACTGTAGAGCTGGCAATGTTTCGTTGGAAGAACAATTCACGTCATGATCAGGATGCTGAGGAACAGCAACAAAAGGTAATGTTCAGCAGTAAATGAAGAGTTAATTTGCCTTCTTAACTAAATTAATGCTTTCAATTTGCTGTTTATTTTTAGATTAAATCACTTTGTGTTACAGTTATAATAGTTCTGGTCGTCTTTGGATATGAATTTGCTAGTATGGTCTCCAGTCCTGCCTGATGAATCTATGGAAAGGCTGCTTGCTAGTTTGGGTTGGGATAAAATTGCTTTTTATCTAGAAATTGTCTTTTACTTCCCCAACTTCAAGTTCCTTATTTGATTTTTTCATGGCTCAAGACGTTACATCGTAGATGAGAGTCGAAAATGTACAATGTTACTCTAAGAGTCGGGAGTGTTTTGGTTCATAAACTGCTTTCGAGATTCTAAATATTAACTGAGTAATGAAAGTTTTTATCTTGCATTCATCATTTTGAAACTTTATTTCCAAAATAGAAAAACAGACATCATTTTGAATCAGAATAAGTATAATTGTCAACTTAGTAAAGAGAAGTCTCACACTAAACTTGCATTCATAAATAACCCTAGTAGTACATGTTCTGCACTTTTGCAAATGCTTATTGTTGCTTGCAGGTTAAAGAACTTAGGGCTGCTTTGGGTCCTTTATCAGGACGTAGCTTGCAGTACTGCTCTGATGCTTGTCTGAGGAGATATTTAGAAGCCCGTGGTTGGAATTTAGATAGAGCTAAAAGGATGTTGGAGGAATCACTGAGGTGGAGGTCAACTTTCAAGCCTGAAGAAATTCGCTGGGTAAGGGGGATGTTCTATGTATTCCAATTGCTTTCTGTTACTCATGGTTAAGCATGCGGACAAGCATCATATGTAAGTCTTCTGCTTGGTAAAGGGTGCCTTTTAAACACCGAAGTTGCCATCTTCTCTCCACTGTATGTGCAGTACGCCATTTTTCCCCCAATTGCTAGAAGTACTCAAATTCTTACTTCAACAATATTGTGGAGAACCATATATTAACTAGATTGTTTATTGTCTCTGAAAATGAAGAGGGAAGTTTTAAGACAGTCACAAGTAGATGGTTGTTGGGATAGCCATCCAAATTATCCTTTCTAATATTCTTTCACGTTAGAAGTCAGCATCTATCTTTAACTACCTAGTTCTGATAAGTCTTTCTGTGGTGTTCACTTGTACTTAAACTATCTTTAATTACCTAATGCTTGAGACTGATTCTTTTCCATTATTATTGAATTTGTTAGCATGAAGTTGCAATTGAAGGTGAGACAGGAAAAGTGTTCAGAGCAAATTTTCATGACCGCCATGGAAGGACGGTTCTTATCCTCCGACCAGGGATGCAGGTAAGGTCTCTAGATGATATATAATAAAGAAAACTTGAAAAGTATGTTTATTCTGAATATTTATGGTCTGAGGTGAGTCTGAAATGCTGTTGTATATTTTGCAGAATACAACATCCATAGACAACCAGATGAAACACTTGGTCTATTTAATTGAAAATGCCATCCTTAATCTTCCGGAAGGTCAGGAACAGATGGCTTGGTTAATAGACTTCACTGGTTGGTCTATAAGCAACAATGTGCCAATAAAATCTGCTCGAGAGACCGTCAATATATTACAAAACCACTACCCTGAGCGGCTAGCTGTGGCATTTTTATATAGTCCCCCGCGCATTTTTGAGGCATTCTGGAAGGTCTGTTTTTCACTTCATTGATAATATCATTTCCCTCTCTGCCATTCATGGCCCTTCGTCATATAGTAGATTTGTAACGTCTTTTTATAAAATCTTAAATCAATAGGAGACTGTGAAGATGGATGAATGCATAATATGGTCCCATTTGTGAAAAAAATGCAGGGGATTTTGGGCAGCATAGATCTTAATTGCCCTTTTAAAGAATTACTTGTTGCTTGGTCTATGTTCTTGATGTATTACTCGGCATGTTCTGTTTCCAGGTGGTTAAATATTTTTTGGATCCCAAGACGTTTCAGAAGGTGAAATTTGTGTACCAAAAGAATAACGATAGTGTAGAACTCATGAGGTCATATTTCGACGTGGATAATCTTCCGACAGAGTTTGGAGGAAGAGCTACATTGCAGTATGATCATGAGGAGTTCTCAAGACAGATGGCTCAAGATGATGTGAAGGCCGCAAAGGTTTGGGGTTTGGACAAGCATTCAAATGGACCTAATGAGTTTTCTGAAGCTGAGATTGCACCTGACCCGGAGTGTGTGGCTCCGCTAGCCAGCTGAACTTCCTGTCTTCAACTTGATCTGAAACACTAGTATAACAATATGAGCATATATCTGCTCTTATTCTGATAACAGGCTGCGAAATGTACTGGATACTAACGATAGTTTAACCAGACAAGGGAAACAGCCAAATTCAGAAGGCTAAAGTTGGTATCTCTTTAGGTTCACCGAGTTTTACCCTCTCGAATTATTTTATGCTTACTAAAACGGTTCATAGCTGACATGCTACTAGGGTTGACGTTATGGGAATATTTCATTCAGAGCATGATGAAGTGACTTATTTTAACACCTGCAGACCCGCTCTACAAACAAGATTTGCAAGTAAATCTGAAGAAATGCAAAGAACATTGTGGGGAATATTTCATTTATACGGTTGTCTTCGCCTTATTGATTCAATAACCCGATAATCAGATAAAGCAAATACAAAGAGAAATTATTTACAGAAATAATACAGTTTATGGGGTTAGCAACAAAGTCTCACTCTATGCAGTTTTTCTACCCATTACACTCTTCCCCAACATGAACTCTGTGAAAAGGATGACGACAAGAAAAGAACAAACGGAAAAAAAGAGAGCCTTTTTGAAAGACGAGATCCGCTCCCAGAAAGTGCAAGGAAAACATCCAGCTCTGTTAGCCTTTGGATTAACCAATGAAACGGAGACATGAATCACAAATCACAGAAGCCGCCTTCTGAAGTTCCTGGTTGTTGCCTGGTAACTACGAACAAGCAAACCAACTCCTATTCCAACGCCTAAACAAATGCCAAGGCCGATTCCAACACCCACCCTCACACCAGCATTGAACCAGGATAATTCTCCATCTTCACCTTCTATGTATTCTGGCCTTCTCCAGAACATATCATTGTAGTCGTCCTCAGATTCTAGCTTATAGTTTCGATACTCTGCCACCTGCATTCATGAATCAAAGCAAGTTTCAGCAAAAAGATAGGCCAAATTCTTTAATCAGGAAAAACAACAAATTCAAATGCTAAGATCACTTTAACTGAAACCGCAAAAACAGCTATTATTAGCTCTAAGATCACTTTGTGAAGACACCAAATTCAAATGCTAAGATACAAGAAAATGACTACTACACAATAACAGTGACTGAATTTTAAGAGGCACTAAGTAAGGAAGAAACAAGAGTTTTTCACAAGTACAAAATTGTGAATATGAATGTGAATGAAAAGTAGGTGCAAAGCAGTTTATTCTTTGAAGACCAAGCTTTTAAAATACATTTGGTAGAATCTGTAAATGAAAACTAACTACAGGAAACTCTTTATTATACATATTTTAGTTTGAACCTATTTCGGGCAACAATTCGTGTTTCTTCTTTCACCAGAGACAGTGATGCTCGCATCAATTATTAGCTTTCACGTGCATTTATATAGGTTATCTTAATCAGAAAAATTGCATACGTTCCCTGATTTATTCATATAATTAGTGGCAAATGGATTTACCAAGGGCATGAATATTACAACATAGAGAAGGAAAAAAATGGAATTTCCAAAAATCAACTATCCAGGAAAAAGAAAATAAACGTGGACTTCTAGAACTAGTGCTTGATGGAGTTAGGTAGCATAATTTAAAAGCTTTAAGATGCCCTTTAATGAAAGGAGCACCAGAAATGTTGTAATTGTCTAAAGAATTGTTCCATTCATCCATTAAAAATTACAGTATAGAAGTCGAAAGTCACTAGAGTTTCTTCATATGGATCAAATAAGTCGAGCATGTATACTGGGAAGTGAATTGATCCTTAGGAGCGGTTTGGAAAGGAAATGGGGCCCACTAATGAAGATCACCAACCTACCTGCTAGTTACATGGTGATAATGTCTTGTATGTCAGATTCTAGCAGAGTATGGATAACAGGAGAAAACTAATGACAAATTGACACCCCCCCACCCCCCAAAAAAAAAAAAAGATAAATTCAGCCAAACTTGGAAAGCAGTGCCTGCCCATATCCCTGTGGCATGTCTAGGATAAGGATCTTTTGGCCAGTCCAAGATCCAATTTCTAACATAAATAGGCTCTTTGCAATCAAGGAACATGTTCCATGAGAGGAAGCATGGAAAAGGTACAAACAAAAGGATAAGGTCACTGCATTGGGTCCTTGTGGCCCCGTATGTCTCGTGCATCATTGAACCCATATGACTCTTTGGAAAATACAAGGTATTGCGCAATCAGGAAATCTAGATAGATTGCTGCCTCACTTACTTCAAATACATAAACTCATTTCAACATTGACAGGAATATTACAGGTTATATTTTTGCAAAAATCAAGGAGAAGTATCGAGAATTTAAGCAACTAGTAATAATTTGAAATGCAAGGTGAATAGTTTCTTGTTTATTCTTCCGTGGGGAACAAACAGTAACACATTTCTTTGGACGGATCTTTTTCAATGCATCTTAACTCAATGTTGCATATAGAAAAGAAAGGTCACAGCACATAATATAAGTGATAGTAACTGGTTCTCTATGGTGAATCAGTTGTAATTTGCATAGATGTTAGGATCAAATCAGTGAACAACAGCATATAAAAAATGATGAAATGCAAAAAAGTTGGTAAGGCTGAAGAAATTCGGCAGCCTGTAACATTTGGCAGCAAAGCAAGCATTTCCCTGGCACGAATACTTTGCACATCAATAAGATAGAGATTAAGTACACCAAATTTCATGAATATTGAACTTGGGAGGAAAGAAAAGGGAAAATACCTGCAGATCAAGTCTAGATCCAAAATCTTTCAGGGGTTCTGCAGTTTCGTACTCTGGAATTGAATATAACATCCCCTTTCTATTATTCTTCTTTCGGTGATTCAGCTGTATGGTCTTCGTTAGGATAATTGGAGACCCCAAAAAGCAACCTGCAACATAAACTTCAATTGTTGGCAACAATGGCTCAGAACCCACAACTTGCTTGCCCTTGAAGAATCCAGAGCTAGGACTCATCACTGGATCACAATTCATGACCCACCTGCTACTGCTCTTGGACTCCCCAGCAAAACCATTGCTGCAGGACATCTCTAGAACTCCAGAAATGACTAGATCTTCTTTGTGAAACACCTCAAATTTCACACTCCCAGTTAACCTTATACTATCAGTGCTCACAAATGTAGCCTCCTCAGTTTTCTTATCAGCACGGTCCCTTCGAAGAAAGCACAACTCTCCTTCTGAATGAATGGAACATCTTGCACCATTAACTTCAAGAAGAGTGTCAGGGCTTAGAGGTATATGGTTGAGGGTGAGACACTCTGGAGTGGAATCATCAACCACAAAATTGCTGATTCTGACATAAAATACTCTTATATCAAACCAGGCCAACTTGCTGCTGCTATGGTAAGATGGATGCCGGATAATCTGAAGCCCCGGATCAGCTGGTTTACCATTGCTCAATGATGGATAAGAATTCTCCATCTTCAGGAGCTTGCTCAATCCTCACAAAAATCTTTCAAACCCGGCTGATACAAGGAGATTCATAGGATCTGAAGAAAGTCAGCACACAGGCCACAAAACCCTGTTGTATGCAACACAAAATATTTGCTGATTTAGAAATCATACACGAAATTATTTAGGAGAGAGTATTTGAGGGATGAGAAACTCTATATAGAGACTTATCAACTCTTTCACAATCACCTCATGCGTCTCAAAATTAAGAATTCAACAAAGAGGAATCGAAAATCTTTATGCATCTTATAGAGAGAAAAAAGACGCATTGAAGATTGTGTAACAGTAAAGAACCTGATTCTAGGAACAGAATTCCTTGATATGGGGAAGAAAGTAGACGTAATCATACTAAAGGCACGTACCTCTAATTCTAAATAGCAAACAAGAGGGCTGAAAAAGTAATTGCCTGCTCTATAACTTGTTTTCCCAGTCAACATAATCAAGAAAGATCAAAGCTTAGAAACAGTACAAGGAGAGAAGAAATTACAGTCAAAACTAACGAAGGGGCAAAAAGAAACGGACTTACATCACATATTCGGAGAAATCAAGAAATCATTCACCATATTTACAATTAGGTATTAAATTAGAGGCGTATACACCGTAAACACACCATGACTTCCATAGATTACAATTGGCACAAAGCTGAATCCTTTTATTTCACTTCATGTTCTTCAATTCCAAAGCAATCAGAAATGCAATTAAATCCCCCTGTTCCCAGCTAGAGAGAAGAGGGAGAAATATTGAGGTGGAGAGAGACCACATACGATGTCCAAAAGATGCCAACAGAACAGATTAGCCGGCAATACAAAAAACAGAGGCGTCAGAGGGTCAGCCAACCAAAACCCACCACCCCAAATAGGCAAAGCACAAAATATAAGACCATGCTCTAGAATACAGACAGACCAAAAAGCTATTAAATTTGCATGCAAAAATTACAAACTTAACTCAAAAATATTGCATCCACAACCTTTTCTCCTCTTATAAAAGAAAGCTCCAAATTAAGGGATATCCAAGCCACCGGTAGGTTCTCAGATCGCTTTCGTGCTCCGAATTAGGAGTTTTTGATCTCCTCTCTTACAATTCTTGTGGCCGAAATTTATTACAGCGACATAAATCTTTGTCAGACAGCCCTCTTCCCATCCAAATTAGACTCTTCTCTCTCGCTCCTTCTCTTTCCAAAACCTTCAGCAGCTGCGACTCAGCGACTGTATGCTACGTTACATACAGAGCTTATTATAGCAGCATTTTATAAAATACTAAACGAGTTTTCTTATTATCTATTGCTAGAAAATTCCAGAGACGGAAAAAAATCTGAAAACGCAACAGTAGCAGTCTCCTGAGTCTATGTAAAATTGGATCGTTGAATATTCTTGAATATAGGCTAACCATTGGTAATCTTCTCATTTTTTTTCCATTTTAATGATAAATTAAAGATATGTAGGTGAAGAAAAAATTGTTGATGGTGATGGGGAGTGAAACCAGGATCATGGATCACGAGTACTAGTATTGTCCGTCTTATCCGTATACGAGGTCGGTTTCTTGGATTGAATGAAAGTGATGTTGCGAGACTTAACAGGCTTAAGAAAGGAAACGCAGTCTCTCAATAGATACTAAGACAAAGATAAGCACACGATCTTCTTAATTTTTTATTTGTTAAAAAAATCAAAATATACAAATCAAGGATGGTAGAATTTCAAATAAATTAGAGTTTAAAAAAATTATTTTACCCATTCAAGATATAGTAGATAGTTGACTCATAATAAAAAGAGGTTTTTACCAAGTATGGCCCTATTTTTTGTGCCTAAAAAAGGCAATAAAGCCATTCATATATTGGAGCTTTTGCCTCTCTAATGGTGCCATATTTAATGTTGTTATTGAAAAACAAGACATCAATAAATGGCGTTATTTCCTTAAGCCAATACACCAAACATCTGCCCTATTGCTTTCTTTTGTTTTTCTTTATCTATTACATTTGAATAGTTGTGTAATATTAATTTTTTTTATAATCATAAAATATATAATAATCAAAAGAATTCTTTCAGATTAGTAATAGATTTTACTTTTCATATTAAGTTTCTTTAAGAGTTTTAAGTTTAAAAAATATATATCATAACGTCATTTTTATTAATTTTTTCGATATTATTCATTACTATATTACAAATATTTTTAATATTTATAAATTTTAACTTTGTTTGATGGTTTTTTGCTGAAAAACTAGTTTTATTCTATTAGACAAGTACTTATGAAAGAATAAAATGATATAATACAACATTAATCATAACATAATATTGAAATTAAACAAGAATACATCTAAAATCAATGAAACCTAAGAGTTACATGGACTTGTAGAGTCAATAAGGTCACAATTTCATCTATTATGACCAGGCAAGTGGCAACAGTTGTATATTGGTAAAAAGTTCAGGATATGGTAATCCATATCATAATAGTACCTCACATATCGCAATTGATCTAGATTGTTCTTTATATTTGGAAGATAAAAAGTCATAAGAAATAACATCTCTTGCCGCTGAGTTTCGTTTGCCACCAGATAGAAACTGGATCCATATATCTTTTTGTATGATTTCTTAGAGTAGATGTTCATAACAAATTATGCGTCATTTCATCCTTTATTCCAATATACAACCAATGTATGTGAAGAAGACAGCCCGTATATGTGTCACTTTCCACATATACATGTTGTGTCACCTATGTGTATTATATACACATTGTTACCCCTATCATCACTTCGTACAGGAGATTAAACACTGTAGACTCCTATCTGTGCGTTATATTGCACAACCCTATAGGCATTGACTTTTCTTTTGTTTACTGCAAACTTATCCCAAACCTTTTTTAGGGAAAATATACCTAGCAACGTGCCTTAAGTGGCTTATTTTGTATCTTGTGTCTCACGAGATTGGCGCTCGCTGATCTGAATCCTTGAAATCTCTCGATGATCTTAATTCACTCTAATTTAAAGTGGGTATACAAAGGCCTCATAACCAGTAGACCATCAATAGGCAGTCTCCATAGGATCAATAAATCCTATAACATAATAGTGGCATCACTACACGTCAAGTGAAATGTGTGGGTCTTGGGACACCATTGATCCACCAATGCCGTGATAAGTGTGCGATCAACTTCTTTGAACCCGATTCAAACTAGTGCTCCAAATCTAGTTATATCTATCAACTCATGAGCCCTGGTCGGAGCCATGTTATATGCATCATAGAATATACAATCCAAATGTCGAACTCTCAAACATTCCGCCATGCTCTCTCTATAACGCTTCTAAATCAATGCTGACCAATGTTCTAACTGTCAAAGTAAACTTGGATCTACTAGCTTGGGATGCATATATGTAGGAACAATACTAGCATCCATTTACATACTGTAATTATACTCTAGTAAGCAAACATTTCTTTTTAATTTTTTTCCCAATAGGAAGAAAGCAATGATGTCTTTCCAGTATGCGTTATTGGCTTCTACTTTTTTACCATTGCAAGCTCGCCAACGATGCATTTTGGGAAGGCGTCATTTGCTAAATAATGCATTTTCAAATGCCATTATAGCCAAACGCAACAACTCCACGCCAAACATGCCTATTACAGTACTGTTTTTTAAAAATGGGGCTCAAATGGGTAAAAGCCCTAATAAAAATCATCATTACTTAAAATAATTTTTTAAACTTGTTCTTCGTACACAAGTTAATTTGAATTAATGTTCTTTAAGGGCGGGATAGGATAAAGTTTGTGTTTGAGATTTTCTGTCTTAAGTTTCTTAAAAATAAATTTTTTGTGTGAAATAGAGTAGAATTAAAGGTGAAAAATTTATATTAAATTTCGTAACGGAACCCAATCTAAATACACCCTAAATAAGAGTTTATTTAAAATAGAATGAAATTTCATATAATATAACTTAAATACTTTGTTAATTTACAATAATAAAGAGACTAAAATAAATGCATCATCCACAAACCTTTATTTGAATAACTTTCATCCTAGAATTTAAAAACCATCAAACATTTCTTTTAAATATTGAAGTATAATTTTGATACATAATTAAACGCCATCATAAAAACAAATCTCATTGTATGTCAAAATAAAAGAACATACTTGGTACCGATATCTTTCGTGCATTACTAAGCTTTTCTATAGATGGCTAAATTTGTATATTATTTAAATATTATGAAAGCGAGAAGGATATAATAGTCATTAAGCCTTTTGCTTTTGTTTTTAAGTTCTGCTAGAAAGGCCTTTTTGTAACTTTTGGTGTAGAAAGATTTTTTCCGCTTCATCTTGTTATTAATTTTCTTGTAAAAAACCCTTTACACTTTAATTTCACAAATCAAAAACGATAATTAAAAAAGAAATTAAAAATGTTATTTCATTTCATTCCGTTCTAATATACCAAACGGGCGGGTAGGGCACATGGTTGTGGAGATTAAGATGCACTTGAAAGAGATTCAGTACAGGGATGTTTCTTTTCTTTGTAGGCTAGGGAATGGATGGATAGTGTGCCCCTGGATGATGTAGAGACTTCAATCTGATATTGTCACTTAATAAATTAATTATTTTCTTCAAAAAAAAGTAATTTTAATATTTTTAAATCACTGCTAGTAAGAGCGGTAAATATAACATTCTCTGTGAAGGATTTTGAAGCCTCCTAATTTTAGATTTTAAGAACTAAGATTATCAGCTTCTTTTGTATTAAGATTTGTACTAGAGCATTGCCCAATTGGTCAAAAGAGTCAACGAGGTAATTTAACTGGACTTATTTGTGATTCCGTGTGTTCAAGCGTGCGGTTGGGCTAGGGTGCAGAAGTGTGACGCCCACGTAAGCAACTAGTACACGTATTATTACTACTCTGGAATGCCACGGCCCACAGCCCAACAGAGAGCCAGATAATCATGCTAATCCGAAGGTCATCCAAGGGCCAATATCAGCGGACCACGTACACCCATTTCTTACTACCACGACCCTACACAACCCCTGGCGCCACACCCGGGAAACCGATAGTTGCTGACCCTATACATAGCTGTATCCGCTCTCAGGAGCCAACCAAAGCTGGGCAGTATTTGGGTAGGGTTTTGTTTCGAATCGATTACCCTATTTGTTTTATCTATTTTAAGATATATTTTTTATTTTAATTAATTTTTATATTTATTTAAATATATATTTTAAAAATTATTAATTTTTGATTAATTACTTAAAATATTAGTTTTTATAATATACTTAAATTTTTACACACTAATTAATTATTTTTAAATAAAAACATTTTAAACATTTATGAAACTTTTTATAAAATTTAAGAATAATATCATTTTTTGCCTATAACCTTTGGGTGAATTTTGTATTAGTTGGCCTATCAACTGTTAGTGAAATTAAACTGCCATTAACTGACACTTGTAATATCATTCTTACCTTTATTATTAAGAATGTTTATTATTTAATATAATTTAAAAAATCGAGTTGAATCGAATCAAAATTTACATTTAAATTTTATTTTTTGATATTTCAATTTGATTCAATTTAATTTACAAAAATTAAATATAATTTAATTTAATTTTTAATTTCTTTACTTAAATAAAAAATCGAATTAAAAAATTAAAATTTTTAAAAAATAATACATGAACAGATTATAAAAATATATTATTACGAATAATATATTTAAATAATATATTTATTTTTAAAAAGACTAAATTTTTAAAATAAAAATATAACTTAACACAATATTTACAATATATTTTTATTATTTTATTTTTAAATTTAATTTATAATCAAGTCGAACTAAATTAATTTATTTTAATTTTATTTTATAAAAAATTAATTTAATTTAATTTAATTTTAAAAAAATTTATAAAAATCAAACAATAAAATTAAAATCTATACAAAAAATCAAACAATAAAATTAAAATCTATCCATTTATTGAATTGAGAGGTCTCACTCTCATTCTCATATGCCCTTAATACCACAAAACATGACACCACGTAAGAAACCTTTGTCTTCTTCCTAAATCTTCTACCACCATAGCGAAACCCACCATTTCGTCTGCTTCGTACTTTATCTTCTCTCTGCCTTATTCTCTTTTTTCTGCACAATCTCTCTTTCACTCCGCACAATTCTAAAAGGAATAGTCAAAATTAATTAAAATTATACTTACAAGGGAAAAAATAAACAAATCGAAAGAAGAACAAGAAATAAAAACAAGGAGAGAAACAGAGGAGAAAAAAAAAAGAACCAATCTGAAGGGGAAGAGCATGGGAAATGTGAAAATTTCAAGAAGACCCAGTTAAGTCATTTCACCATTAATATAATGTAAAGTGAGAAAATTTAAAAAACAAAACCAGAAAGCTCAAAGTCCCCAGATGGAGATTGAAGGAAAAGTGAAGAAGGCTACCGGAGGAAGGGCGGTGGCTGGCGACTAGAAGAAGCCGTTTTTGGGTTCTACCAGGGCTGGCTGGCAATTTCCCAGTGGAAGAATTGGCAGGAACTTAAGAAGGTAGCTTATCTAAGCGAGTTGGTACCGATGTTCCAGTGTATATGACTGCCGTCGTTTGATATTTAATAGTCGAAGTTCTTTGAGTTGGAGGGAAATGTTGCTAGGATGACATGAAGAATAGAACAATCCTGAGGCATGTGCTTTCGGCCATAAGTGATGATGAAGAACTTGGAAAGTTGCGGCCCGTAACCACCTTTGGCCCTCGTCTTCTCGCTCAGCATCAAAATTCTTTTCCTTTTTCTTTAATTTGTTTTCAATCAATGAGTTTTTAATCGAAGCTTATCAGTTATCAAAGACAAACAAGGAATTTCAAAAATTTTATTTATTTTAAAAATAAATGATGACATGAATTTAACGTAATAGGTTAAAATAATATAAAATTAACGTTATAAGATTAAGTAAAATTCATTCTAAATATTAAGATAGTTTTATAATATTACTCTTAAAATTTATTAAACTTTTAATTTTTTATAAAATAAAATAAATAATATATTTTAAAGCTAGAAAAGTATTTTTAGATTTTATATTTTATCATACCAATAATTCATTATTGAAGAACTCAACCTCTATCCATTTTTTACTTAAAAAAAAAAAAACTCTATGTTATTAAAAGAATATAACAAGATAAAATTTACGTTATTTTTTTGGGATTGATGTTCTTAAAAAATTAAAAAGGCAAATAGACAATTGACTCAGATTCAGTGCAAAAACATGTTTAAAGTCACTCAGACTCAACTAAAGGGACAGTTAATTTAGTTGTAGCATAATTTATACATCAGAAAGTAAGTATTCCATTCATAACAAAATAGGAGACATAAATTAAATCGTACTTAGATTAAAATTTTTATCTTAATTTAATGAAATAAAAATATTTATGAGAAAAAGATATATTAAGATTTAAAATTAAAAAAATTTATATCAATGTACATATGAAAATTTGATACTCAACTATTCACGTCCTCAGGAGTGTATAAGAGACGCAGCTGTATTCCGCAATTTTTGCAGTCCTTTGACCATATGACTGTGAGTTGTTCACACACTCAAAGTTCACAGTGGAAGGGACTAATTAGTTTTAAAAGCACTCAAAATTAATGTTGTATCCCCCCTTTGACCAGACTGGATGCCTTTTTTCTCTTAACCATGGTTAGTAGAAAGAGAGATAGACATTGCTTGCCTTAGCCCCTTAGCCAATAGCCGAGTCCTCGCTCTTTCTTTCTCCATCTTTCGACCTCATTTTCTTTTCCCACTACCCGTCTTTTCTTCTGTTAGAAAGAAAGGAGCAGCTCAGTCCTGCAGAAGAAGAATACACAGATATATATAATAAATTTTTGGTTATATGTATTCTGCATGATGGTTATTAAGATGAAGAGAAGATAAGAGAGGGGAAAAGGAGAAGTAGACCAGGAAAAAGAAGCCTTGTTTAGTGGGGTTTTCGATTTTTCTCTTCAAGTATGTGTGTATGGTAATAGTGGTACTTGATTCTGCAAAGGAGGCGGCTTATTTATTTTATATATGAGCTTTGCTTATAAAAGGGGATAAAGTTTGGTCTTTTCTGTGGGTATGTGGGTGGAAAATATTAGCCGAAAGATTGCTTTGTTTTTGTTCAGTAGCTGTAGGACTTGAGAGAAGACAATTAGACTAGTACGCGTGCATAAATTCTTGATTCCGATAGAGTTGCATAGAAGTGAAACGTGAAGCAGAATCCAAGCCTGGATTTTGCTTGTTTGAGTGCTCCAAGTGTTGGTGAATCGATTGAATAGAGAGTTTTTGGATGGGTAAAAAGAAAACAGTGAAAAAGACAAAGGAGTTGTCCGTGGCAATAGCAGAATCATCAAGGGAAGCAGAAGGACAGCAACAACAGCAGACTCCTAGAAAAAGAGGTAGGCCTCGGAAAATTGTTGAGAAGACTGAAGCAGGACAAGTTAAGGAAGAAGAGACAGCTCGGAAGAGTCATGATGGTGAAGATCAAGAAACTGAATCAAAGCAAGCTAAAACAAGTGAAGAAGAAAAAGAGAAAGTGCAGCCGCCAACGATGAAAGAAGAGGCTGCTGCTGCTCCTGCTCCTGCTGCCGTATCATCTGAAACGAAGGGAATAAGGAGGAGGGCCAGGCGAAAAAGCAAGCCAAGAAAAAGCAGCTGATGGTATAATTCAGAAGAAATAGATTAAAAAAAGTTGGAAACTTGCAACTCTCTTGCTTTTGTTTTCGTGTGAAACTCAAAGTCTAAAAAGAGATTGGAGGAGGGATAACAATGTGTGCTGTGTTTTTTGTTCTTTATGTGAATTGAGGGTCTGCGCGTGGTTAACACAACCAAGGGGAGAAAAAGCGTGCAAAATAGACCCTTTTTATTCCCTTTCGCTGGTTTCTCTGCAGCAAAATAGCTCTAATGTTGCTTGTTTTCATTTTATGTCCGTACATGGCTGAGAACAAAAAATAGGCCTTTCAATCATTTAGCTTGCCTACTCGACGAGATAAGAACTTTAAGGCCAAATCGCAGAAAGATCATATTCGATTGCGTAATGTATCTCAAGAGTATTTTGAGCAAATTTCAAATGCAGCAGGACACTTTTGGTAATGCTTGAGTAGTATGCCAAATCAATGTAGCAACGAGAACCATCTCAACGGGCTGTGGGACAAGTTCTTCAGAATTGGGGATACTGTTTTAAGCAACATTACAATGCTATTGCAATAGACACGACTTCAATTTCTTGGTCAAGAAGTCACCAAAAAATGATTACAAATACGTTCATACATTTAGCAAAAGAAAAAAAAAAACAAATACGTAGATACATGTCAGGTTAGTTTATGATTTGTGCTTTGTGTTCAACCAGGACGTGCATGCTCTTCATTATTCCGAGACAGAGGCGACTAAGGTTTAATATGGTCATACCACTTAGGAATAGGATTATTGTTCATCTGATCTTCATTTCATTGGCTTCCATTCGAATTTTTCCAAATAATGGCCATTTTCAACCCCAGAAACAATTCAACCAAAAAAAAAAAAAAAAGAGAGAGAGAAAACCCCAAGAAATGAAATAGATAATTTAGGCAAGTTGAAAGTTTACACCCAACATAATCTCCAGTTAAAAACAAAAACAGGAAAAAGCAACTAGAGAAAAGGGTGGGAAAACGGAGAGCAAAAAGGGTAGAAGTAGGGTAGGAGGCCTCCAAATAATCCCATTCGAAGGTGCGCGTGGAGGCAGAGCTTTGCCGACTATCTGTCTTCTGTACATCCCCTGTCTCTCAAATCCAGACTCCGGATCTCTCTGGGCCCAAGGGAGGCGCCTCCGGTGATCAAAGTGTACTCCGGGCAACAAACGCACGGTTTTGGTCCTTTTATCTCTCTTAATAGTGAGGTTCTTGAAAGGATGGCCAGAACCGTTTGAAAAGAGGGTGGGACTTTTGCTGTTTGAGAGAGAACCTTGAAAAAGAAAGAAGGGAAAACAGGAAATGAAAAGAACAGAACACCAATTGAGGCAGAAAAATGCAAAAGAAGGGACAAAAGGATACACCGAATACATTAACATCAACACCATCAACATAAGGAAAAGAAGAAAAAGTCAACGGGGCTTTAGCGAGCAAGATCGACCATTTTGCATTCGTAAACAGGCTTCCGTGGGGAAAAAATGGAAATTGACACGACATTTCTTTGTGTAGTGTAGCTATTGCATATTGCAGAACTGTTGAACCAACAGCATACTTAGGACATAACTCATTTAACAGACAAAAATATAGGCTTCTCTAGCCATTATAGTTATCTGCAAGTCATTTTCAGGAACCAAAATCGATACCACCACCTTCTTGCTCAGCGGCTCGACTTGTGATGCCGTTCCTTTTTATAACGAGTTTGCTCGGGATCAAAACCACCCTCCTCTGCGCCATACACGGCCCAAGATGGTGTAGGAGCCATGTAATCCTTGCAAGTGAATGGTTTTCCAGAAGCCACCTAAATTGTTCAAGAACAGACCAGATCAATATCATTCATCTAAGGATACGTGAAAAAGCTAGAACAAGAGTTGAAGAATGGAAAAGACACAGACCAAGTTGTGAAACTTCTCATAGTCTATCCATGTGAACCATTTCCCATCAACCTTGAATTTCTCAACTTTGGCCAAAAGCACACAACACGAGTGCACATGCTCACAGGCAACCTCGTATTCTCCATTGCTTCTCTTTGCCAAGGCCTCAGAAAATGATTTGACATCTGAATGCCAGGGCACATTCTCCATCGTCAACTTCGATGTAGCGGATCTGTTACAAAAGTCTCTCTTATTTGTTATCTCAATAGCACACTATCAAATGAATAACACAAACATTGCGAAAAAGATGGTTTTAGTTCAGGCAGATGGGGGAAAGAAAAAATGACCACTTAGGAAACTCACGATCCACAATAAGTAACACCCTTAATCTCAACGAGATCAGGATTGCCAATGGCAAAGAGGTTAGAATAGGCGTCTACATCCTCTGTATTCCACCCCTTGACAAGCGTCAAGCGATAGACAGTCCGTTGCTGCTTATCTTTGAGAGCTTTCAGAGAATCCTGAAAAGAGGGCAGAAAGAACCGTGAGGACAACTGTCAGTAAGCCCTCAAAATGCCCCTGAAAACCTGTGAAGAAGTTTGGCATGCCAATATCCAAGTGTACAGGGCATAACTACAAAGTAACACACAATCAATGAAATAAATTGCAGCAAATATAAATCAGGAGCTTCGCAATCTGAAGAAGAAATCAGCAAATAAGCAAGATAAACAATTCTACACTCAGAAATGACTAACTATACATGCAAAAGCAAGTACACATCAGAACTTGCAAGAACTACAAATGGAGAGGGAAAAGAGAATGGTCTGATATGCATCATGAAGTCACAGCATGCAAGTTGCATACATGTCATGCCAAAAAGATGCCCAAGAACCCCCCACTCCACTCCCCCCCCCCCCCCCCAACAAAAAAAAAAAGACAAAAGAAAATAAATAGAGAAGAAGAAGATCATAAAAGGATCGCATTGGATGGGCTGATGAGGTCATGCTTTTCAGAATAGACAAACTTTTCATCCAACTGATGCAGCAGACTGAGGGAACCTCATGCTCAATGTATTTTAATTGTTCAAACAAGGAGAAAATGACAATTTGAGTAAAGATTTCTGTAGTAGGATAAACTCTTACAAGAAACCGTTCCCAAAAGTCTCCAAATAGTGGCCTATCAATTGCTTTCAAGCTGTCCTTGGTAGCAGCATCAACGCTAACATATAACTGCATAACCAATTAGATAAATTGAGTTGTATGTTATGCAAGAAACTGTAGAAAGATCTGAGGAGATCCCAGTAATCAAATCTGGGGAGAGAAATAAACACACAAACCTGTGTCACAGGTTTCAGCAACATAATCTTTTCTGGAAACTGTGCATTTGTTACAAGAAAAGTAGAAATCCTCCTTCGGTGGAGCTCATCTACAAGTGAGTTGATCTCTGGATACATGATAGGTTCGCCAACAAGTGACAAAGCACAATGCCTAGGAGCAAGACCCTCAGACAGGCGCTCCATTTTAACACCTAAAAGAACATAGTGAGCTTATTGACTGAATTGCGAATTCAAGTATACATTGACCTGGTACATAAATTGTATATTTTCTAGAGAAGATTTTGATGATTCATCAGAACTGTGCTCCACTAGAAAGAATCTGAAGCACAAACCTAACATTGTAAGTGTGTTGCTCTTCATTGTCTGACATGCATAAGAAACAACAGCTAAGAGAACCATAAAACTCACCAGGAACTCCTTTCATTTGCCTAATCATTTTCGAATGCAAATCAACAGCCGTGTCCACTATCACCATAGGATCATCCATCTTCCACCGCCAGTTTTTCCCCACAGGATTTGTATGATGCCTCCAACAGAAGACACATTTATTGGCACATGCCAAACTTGGAGTTGCCTCCATGCATCTAAACATTGAAAAGCAAATCTAGATGATGGAATCTGTATGAATTTCAAAAGAATTCAAAAGTCCACTTGCAAACACCTCAAGATACAGATATCTCGTGGACCATCGATGCCTGAGCTTATAGACTCTCTAAAGTGGAAGTATTATATTGCTGTCATTGATAAATTGGATGCATGGGTTGGAGGCAGCAAGGAATAGGAAACTTAGAGGTCCATGCATTTCTTATCTTATTCACATCCTAAAAACAATGGAGAATTAAAAGAAATTTCCCAAAAGACTTCAAAATAGATATTTTATTTTACTTTTCATTATCTTTTATAAGCAGTTTGGATTAGATTTATTGATTCAGAACCTCTCTCTCCCTGGGGGAATTTATAAATGCAAAGTCACTAGCAGCTTCTACCAAATGAACATTCAACTCCAAGTAAATGTCGTACAAGTCAAAGAAGAAAATATAATTTTACATTATATGCAATTCTCAAGTCAATTCTAAAAGTGAAACATAGAATCACAGGTTAGAAACTAAACCTGTGACTTTCAATTCCATAAAATGAGTGCTTATAGCATCCTCCACGCCCTCTGAGTTGTGACTTGGTCCATCTACAAAGTTTAACTCCACTATGTGAACCAATAATTTTATAGCCCTGCAAAAATTTTTTTCTTTATCAGTTTTTTTCAGTAGTATGAGAAGAAAATATTAATATCAAAGATAGCAGACAGCAGAGGATCAACATCTCATATGCAAAACATTGTAACCAGAAAACGAAAAGATAAAAAACAGGATTATCATGTTCTCAGAGGGAAAAAGATCCAACTGAAGCACAAATTAGCTTTTTATCGTTGATAAACTCATTGAAACGAAAACCATCCTGAAAATCTTGGTTATTCTAGAAAAGTTTAACAAATGGCTGCCTCGAGCACGTATAAAAATAGGAATAGAAATCTTTTGAAAAGGAAAATGGCATTCTTGTTTAGATATCTTAAGCAGCATCAACAATACAGCGGTAACTGGCAGGAGAAAGCCAAAGGATGCTGGCCTTCATATGTCAAACTTTTCTCAAATATACGTGTTTCAAGTGTCCATCCTGAATGATAACAACATCGTTACCTGCTTCTCCAAATTCGCCCTGATAGCTGGAGTAACCATTTCTTTCTCTCCATTGGCCATCTCACCATTCAACTGTCCATTAACTTTGGCCCCTGCCATTAGCTTGCTCCTCGAGGGTGCTTTCCCAGCAATATCCTCAAGATCAACAATCTCGGACTCAGCATCATCGCCCATCTCCCCTTCCTCCTCATCATCATATTCCTCCTCGGCACTCAATTCACCAACGGCTACATTCAAATCGTCAAATTTCCCTCCATTTTCCCCAAAATCGCCCTTCAAAACACCAACCACCTTATGACTCCATTTATCAAAGACCTCATCTAAATCCCCCTCGTCCACATCGCCTTCACAGACATCCAAAATTTCCTTCGCTCCGAGCTTCCTCAACTTCTCAGAGAAGCCCTTCGCCACGGCATTAAATGTGTCCCCATAAACCCTACTCCCAACTCCAAAAACTGCAAATTTGCACTTGTTCAACAATGCCGCACCTACCCGGAAGTCTTCTGCACTTTCATTCACCCAATTTACCAAAAAGCTTCCATTTTGCGGAGGCTCCCCGTTTTCCCAAGTAGAAGCTACCACTAAAACAGAAGTCTCTTTACAGAGGTCCTCGGGTTCAAAATCTTTCGGGTCAATAAAGTCAAACGCGAGATCATTGTCCGTTAAGAGAGCGTGGAGGCGCTGAGCTAGGGTTTTGGAAGTGCCAGTTTGAGAGATGAAAAAAAGTTTACCTTTCGTTTTAGGATTTAGGGTTTTTAGACCTTGGAGGGCTTTGACGGGGAGGAGGAGGAGGCGGCGGCGGGATTTGTAAAACAGATAGAGGGTGGTGGCGGAGAGGAGAGTTAGGAGGGTGAGGCGAGTTGCAGAGGTTGATGAGAGCATGGTGGAGCGGAAATCAAGAAGAAGAGGCTCCTAATAGACTCGAAGTTTTCCAGGGGAAGAAGAGGGAGAGCTGACTTCGTCTACATGTTTGAACTGAAGTGGACGCCTCCTGCCTACTTCTTCTTCCATACGATCTCAGCAAGATGAAGAGTTCAAAATTCAAGTTAAACAAATTTATACGTTTGTATTGTCGTGCCAATGGGGGAGGAACCGCAGTTCCATGTAGTGCTCGTGCACACGCTCACAAGTCATTTACTCAAGGTAGCGGTTCAATGCTTTATCCATTTTTTTCTTTTTTTTTTTTCTCTTTAAGAAGGATCAATGGTTCTTGGGTCATTAGACTCATTACACACACACAAGGTGTGAGTTTCTTTTTCCTTTGTTTTCTTCTTTTCCTGAAGGAAGATGTAACAAAGTTTCAATTTGTTAATAACAAATTGATGACTGTGTAGATTTTAGAAAGGACTATTTCAAACAAATTGATGACTCTTGCCAATATACACGATGTAAAATGTAGCATACTTCAGATTCTGAATCAAGGTAAACATCATGAAAAGAATAAGATAATTTGACACTACATAGTACAAACTAACGACTAATCTTCACTACAGGTCAGCACTCTATGTTCAGCTTCTACAATGGCATGAGTACAACAAAAGGAAACTGCAGGTCAGCACTCTATGTTTGGCAGGAGTACAACAAGAGGAAACTGCAACCTCCTCTCCTAAAGGGAAGAAGGAAGTAACTCGATGCATATGTCCAAAAATTTGAGTGGAAGCATCAAAGCCTTCCTGTAATACAAGTGTTTCAACAACTTTTCCTCATCTTCCTGGCTTGTGATATCTCTGTGGTTCTCATCTTTAGGGTCTCCAGTCGGTCTTCTGGGCACAAAGAATACCCTCCCTTTCCTGAGCAAAAGTCAGACGAATCTCCCAGTGCAAGCTCCTTAATATTCCCTCAAGTGGGTCAAGAATCTCTATCTTGTCGCGAATAATTGCCCAACCACCAGGTCTTAGAATTCGGTCCATCTCAACAAAAATAACGATGGGTTGCTTACACCTACAAAACACAAATTTCTTGGGAATCAGGAATATCCATGGGGAGAGAAGTTGATTCTTCTAAATTAGTATGGACATGTTTTTCTTCATTTTTTCTGTTAACTAAGTACAGAGAAGGTAAGCATAGCCAACATTTTTCTTTTGCGCTTGTCAGAAGACATCATAAGAATGCAAAAAGATGCAGCTTCTAAGATAATCTGTCAATGATTTCCTGGATGAAAGCAGAGAGACATGCAGTTGCTGAACAGCATCTATACGGTTTAAGAACTAACTACGAAATGAAACAAGCCTTTGTCGTTGAAGGTTTTAATTTCTATCCTAATAGAAGATTATGCATCCATGTAAATGTATAAAGAGATATCTGGCTATGTCATAATTTCTGGATCACAATTTGGTTGAATTTCTCCATTACTTTCTGGAGACTCCTAAAATCTGGCCATAGCTTAAAGCAACCTGGTAACTTGTCAGAGAAAAAATGAGTTGAAAAAAGTCATGTGAAAGGGAACAGCACAATTACAGAAAAGTAATCACTTCAACCTGTTTTTTAGTCTTGAGAAGAGATGATCAGCATGCAGGAGGTCGTATGATCTTGGATAAGTTCCAAAAGACTCACACCAGTTATGATATATGCCAATAAGCCCACGTTCAAAGATTATGGGAAGTGTATCAGGTGCATGAACAGGGACCACGTTCATAACCCAGACATTTTGTTGTGAAAGAGCAGCCGCAAACCTGCAAATATGATGAAATAACATCAGAGGATGAAGAACAAAGGGAGATCAGAATGGTTTTGGGTATAAACAGGCTGAAGCATCCAAAGGGAGATCAGAATGGTTTTGGGTATAAACAGGCTGAAGCATCCAAAGCATTTTCTGAATCCCAGACTAATGGTTGGGAAGTTCAAATTTAAAGAAAGATAGATCTTATTTAGAGTCATAATCTGCATACCCCCCGTGGATGGCTTTCATGTCAATTACATTGCGGATATTTGACCAGTCAATGCCCAGGCCCGTTAGATAGGAGTTGTTTACAATAGATTTCCAGTGCTCACTCTCAGCAATCAATTTCTCTCGATTGTTCATCCAGTCGGGAAATGTTTCAAGCCTCTTTGGCCATTCTTCTGGCCACTCAGTTCCACGTTGTTCTATCGCAGAAGGAATGGGGTGCAAGCAAGTCTTCAATGGGACATACCTATCGACATGAATTGCATCAATCAGATGGACAGAAACAAGAAACATGATCACTTAATCCAGTATAAATACCAACAAGATCTTCTCAAGACTCCACTACCAGACATCTGCCTTTTGGTATGAATATTGAAAGCTTCTCTTTTGTCCTTATGCTACATTATTCTGACCAAGTGGCATGTTATTCAATGAGTAGTATAATATTGAACCCAGGTTTTAGGAGTGTAAGGCAGTTATTGTTGATCCAGAAATAAAGCTATGCCATTTAGGACTTGGAAGTGATTGTTCATCAAAGCACAATGCAGCAATCAATGTGCCAGATGATGGAGTAATTTTATCTTGGTCACTTAGTAACTTATATTCATCCCATAAGTTACATATAGATCAATCACAACAAAGCACGTGGAAAGAAAATGCCACTTTATTGCTTAGTGGGTAGTTAATTTTAGATGGAATATTCCTTCTACGTGCTTTGTTGTGATTGGTAGATGTGTAACTTATAGAATGAATATAGGTTACTAAGTGACCAAGATAAAACTACTCCAGATGATGACCATCCTTAAAGCTCCGAGTAATCTTTGTGGCAATTACCATGCAATTGATGCATTGAACTTGATGTCTTTGACATTCATAGTGGTTTCCTGTCTATTCAAATCCAAAATAATATAACATTGTTGGCACTTTAAATGCCAGAAAGATGATAAATTGCTCAATATTTCCCATTTACCTGGTTTACAAACGTATTAGCTCTTACAGCTAATTAGGAATATTTATAATATTTCCCATTCACTTGGTATACAAGAAATGACATCTGAAACATAAAATATTAAGATGTAGAGTACTTCTGAAACTAGAATAACACTTCCTAACACATCAATGATGATGCATGCATATGACTTTGAGAGCAAATGATCAAAACATGACTCAAGGTTCTTTCGCAGTGAAAGATAACCTTATGGAGAATATGAAAACAAGAAAGAAATGCTAAAAGGAATTTCCCCCTTCTTACCATGCAGCATCTGGATTTTCATTTTGCTTGCATAAAGGAGGAACCTGTTTCCTTCTCAATTCATATATGTCACTAGATTCTGGCTTTTGATATATCTTGACACCTATATCGCTTATTTCATCACTTTTATCAGCCAGGATATTCCAACAAATAGATGTTGTCAGTTTGGAGATAGCTGGAAATCGGACATAATGACATCAATAAGATATTATTTCACAAGAACTTTCTCAAGTACATGACATGCCAAAATAACTAAACGGACCACAGATCACATATCCAAGAACAAACTGGTAGCTATGATAAAATTTCTGGTGCAACATACTTAGACCGGAAGCCTTAGTCAGCTTGCTCATCAGAAATCTCAATAATGTATATAAGTGAGAGATGCATTAAAATATTATTTGCATATAGGAAATGCCAAATGTGAGCAGCCCTTAAGCCAGAATAAAGAGGCTGCCTCTGTATCCTAATTACTAAGAAGGCTAAAAAATGTTGCTAGATTGCAAAGCTACTCTTATTAGCAGTCAAGAACAGAGGAAGTTTGTTCAAGAATTCAAACAAGCCTTGCTACTGGAATAAAAATTTCTAGATCTCGACCAGAAAATTATAGAGAGGAGAAAACTCTATAACAAGGGAAGTGCATTCAGAGTAAAGCTCTTAAGGAGGTCCTGGCAATCATCCAAATGGGCACTGGTGACTCAGAGTAAAGCTCCATAACAATTTCTAGATTGCAAAGCTACTCTTATTAGCAGTCAAGACCAGAGGAAGTTTGTTCAAGAATTCAAACAAGCCTTGCTACTAGAATAACAATTTCTAGATCTCGACCAGAAAATAATAGAGAGGAGAAAACTCCATAACAAGGGAAGTGCACCCAGAGTAAAGCTCTTAAGGAGGTCCTGGCAAATGGCAATCATCTAAATGGACACTGGTGACTCAGAGTAAAGCTCTTAAAAGGGTCTGGCAATACTCAAATGGGCACTGGAGTTTGAACAAACAGGTTAGGAAAGTGAAAATGTTTCTTACTATCTTGAGAAGTATTGCCACTTAACACAGACAAATCACACACATAAACAGCCATGAAAAAGAAAGTTCCTCTAAGGAAACAAGGACAAACCTTCTTCACTTTCAATACTGTCATGTCTACTAGACAATATGAAATATCCTCCAGGCCTCAAAATTCTGTTCATCTCTAGAAGAAGCCTGCCTCCTGAAAATACAAGAGAGTAAATCCCTGGGCATAACTGCTAGCGGGAAACAAAATGCAGAAGCAAGAAGCAGAAGAATACTAATACACACCATGAGAATACCAAGATATGCCGCATTCACCACAATGAATTGCCTCAAAAACACCACTAGGGAAAGGAAGCCGCCGTAAGGCAAATGGGCTAACTACTGCAGGGAAACCACGCTCGAGGGCAAGTTGTGCAAGGTCCACTAAGTCATCTTTCAGACCAAGGGTGAGTGTCAAAACATTTTTCTCAAGAAGAGAAGCCACAAGACCTGAATCTTTGCATCCAATATCCAGCACCACCCGAATATTTTTTCCCCATTCAATATCTGGAACCATCTAGTAATCCATCAAACTTATTTCATGTCAATTGCTTAAAATTAGCACGCTTCACAAGAAGATAAGAACATATTTGCACACCGGTGGTAACTCTTGTAATTAAAGAGTACCAATTTTGACTAGCAAAAACAGCTGGCACTGATAATTCTGAAAGCCAGATATTTAGATGATGTAATACAGAAATTTGTCCGCTAGTAGTAAATTAAAAAAAAAAAGTTTTCAAGAGCATTTGGTTAGCTCTGCAAATTGCTATAGTCGTTTATGATGAAGTTAAGGGATCTTGTATTTTAATGTGATTATCTTTTTAAATTGCATTAGTAACTCACAAAAAGTGAAGAAATATAAAGCATCCACAGATCACAAAATAGGAGCTCATTACATCTATAACCAAGAGACCTATGAAACAGTAGCGACAGCTTAGTTTAAAAATCCAGTTTCAGCAACTCACCTCTTCTATGAATTCCAAATAGTGTTGGATTCCACCTTTCACTACCGCTTCGTTTTGTGGGAAAGCAAGATATTCTCCAACTTCCTTGACCCAATTCTGTGACTTGATGAATGCAGCCAACTTTGGATGCGCTACATTCTTATGCAATATCTGTAAGCAGTAAAAAATTACAGTAAGAAAAAACCAAAACTTTTAGCTTTATTAAGCCAGAGTTACCAACCTTCTCTTTGCTCTCAGGCCACTTTACTGGAGTATCATAACCATCACGGGGAAGTGGAACAAGACACAAAAAAGGTGTTCTAGGACAACTTCTCTCACGATGCCGATAACTCTGCACTCTTCCAGAGGCAGTTTCAATGTCAATACAAGGAATGTAGTTATGCTTGCTTCTTGAGCTACACAATTTCCAAGTATAATGTCCTTTGGGATCAAATAAAGGACCCAATTTCTTTTTGTTCTTTTTAGAAGTTCCAGACCTCCCACTGTCATCTTCTAGCTTCTCCACTGCATCCTGATCCAAGTCAATCGCATTAGCCAATTCAGAATCCCCTTCTGCCTCCTCATTTGCAATGCCTTCACCATCCACCGACTCTTCTGTGCTATTGACATCCTCTTCTTGCTTTTCGTCCTGCAAATCTTCATCCTCAGATCCCTTGGTTTGTTGAATTTGGTCTTTATCAACCTCTCGGGGAGGCTTTGAATTACCTCCTCGTTTTTTATCTTTTGTAGCGTGACTTCTGTGACCATTCCCAGATTTCAAAGGTACAGAGCCGCTGACACTAGTCTTCTCTTTTTCTTCGGAACTATGCATTCTTTTGTCCCCCTTACTTTCTTGACTATTCTTGGGCTCTTTCTTATTCGAAAAAGCCCCAAAATTACCAGTCTTTCCATTTGCAGATACGGGTTCGGCAATATCATCAAAAGTCTCCCTTTGGGTGGTCACAGAATATGAAGAAGGCGAAAATACAGACCAAATGAACAGAAAGCAGAAACCCAAGATCACCACCGCAGTCAACTTCACACAGAACCCATATGACTTATACGAGCGTTTAGCTATGCGACCAAATCTTGCAATAGCCATTTATCCTTCTTCTTCAATGCCAACAATTGCATCCCACAAGAATCATAAAAGCAGCATGAAATTAGAATGAACGAATGAAAGAAAATCTACGAGTCAGGAGGAAACCAAAAGAGCATTAATGACGCCAGGCAGAATATCTCTTGGCAGTGAAGTACTGGGAAGATAGACCTTTAAGTTGCAACTGTAAAAGGTGAACAAGCGAAGGAAGATCAAGAAGTGGATTCAAAGAAATGGAAGGGGCCGTAGCTGGAGCAGTGAAATCTGTAGAGCAAGATCAACAAGTGAAAAGGGAAGCAAAACAAGAAAAAGTGGCACATCCATCGGATGAGATAGATTCCATCGCTTGGCCGATGTTTCAGGGGCTGGATCAAAAATTTCACCAAGAAGTTGGGTCAATCCGACGGTTGAGATCGGATGGGAATCATCCAAGGCTCCAAAATATTTTCTACTATTTTTCTTACTAGATTTTTGGTGAGGATGCGTATCTGACAATTTTTTATTTGATATTAATATTATAGTGATAATAATATTTGCTCAGCCAGTAAAGCACTAATGTTTGGCGCCAAGAGAGATGGCGTTATGCTCTTGCAATCTCATTTACTTCTTCTCTTCTATTTGACAGCCTTTTCTTTCTTTTTTTTTTGGTTAAGCAAATCTTTAATTTGTGCTTCTTTATCTTTTTTGTTTTTGCTTCTGTATATAATTTGTTTCTCGTTAGTTTTAATTTTACAAGAATTTGTCTTTTGGTTAATATGTTTTTATTTTTAATTTTTTGTAAATTCTTAGTTTGTATTAGTTCTCAAGTCTTTAATTTTGTGGACTTTGGATATGTTTTGTACTTTTTTTTTCTTTGTTTTTTTCCTTTTATATATAAATTTTTACTTTTTTATATAACTCTGTCGGTGAATAACTCTGGTTAGAATTTATATTAGTTGTATTTCTATTTTGTTTTAATATTATGTTATGCTTGCACTATTTTATCTAATGAAATAACTAAGTTTCGGCATTTTGGTCTCATGACATTTTCAACTGCAAATTCTACTAATATTTACTAACTTAAAACATAATTCAAATTTTGAATAGAATAGTTTAACGAAAATATAACAAATAACATTAAAAAAATCTTTAAAAAATAAAGTCAGCAATGCCTAAAAGGAACACTTTATGTGCCATCTTGCCTTCTCCTCCTTCAGCCGGTTCAAAACATATTTAATTCATATAGAATAGTCCCACAAGAGGTTCGAAAGTTGCCCTTGCAACCTTCACCTAGATCAATTTGATTCATATGAAATGAAATTTAATCTAATTATAAAATAAAAAAAAAGAAATGAAATTTAGTCAAGTTAGAAGATTAAAGAGTTCATAGTGAGTGAAATGGTACGATAGGTAAAACACCTTAATGGAAAGAATTATTAACTTTTATAATGCCTTCTAAAAAGGCATTATAGATTGTTACTAAGCCAAAAATAGCACATGGAACAGCTATGACGCCAAATATAATGCCTTCCTCAAAAGTGTTACGACCAACCGTGCAACTTCCCCCACAAATCTAGCCACTTCAGTCCAAATCTTTAGAAGTAAGACTAAACTGGGTAAAAAACCCTTTTTATTTCAATGAAAGCCAAATTTTTAACCCGTGAAAGTTACTATAACTGGTTCTATTTAGCAAAAAGAAAAGAAAAAAAAAAAAAGAAACGTTACTAAGCATTTACCACATCCCTCTCTTGCAGCCTTTCGTTTTAGAGAATCTACTTGTATTTAACTACAAGAGGAGAAAGTTAACAAGATACCTACAGAGCAATTTTGGACTATTTAATTAAAAAACGTGATACACAATTTGATTTGGTTTTTCTTGATAGCATATGATCATCTTACAACGTACTCCAATCAAGAAAGGTTTCATTCAATTTTACAACTGTATAAGATGCCTGTAATCTCTCCCTAAAGCTTGACAGAGCTTTTCTGTATATACATAGAATTGAAGTCAACGAGATTGAAGAAAGAAGAGTGGGAAGCTTCTACATCAAACTCTTCTACAAGTTTGGATTAGCCAACTGCAAATGTCTTGCAGAGCTGTCACTGTGAAGTACTGGTAGAGACTGATTGAACATGCTGAGTCTCTGGAACTTCGGGGGCAGAAAGCACACGGGAAGACTCTGCAGGACTTGGAACAGGAAGCTTTTCATACGACGCATTCATGTTAATTTTTATCCTGCATGAAAAAGATTATCATTAGAGTAATAGCCATTGTCCATTTGTTATCATTTTCGCACATAAAGGACCAGATTCCTTGTGATCCTAGATCAAGTTCATCAATTTAAAAAAAAAAAAAAAATTCCGGAAGGTGAAGGGCTAGTTTTCTTAGATTTTGCCTCATGTTCAGGGTTTTTCCTGATCGGCGAGAATAACTCTCCCAGAGGGCCAAAGTTGCTGAGACTTTTCTGTATTTTCTGAAGACTTAAATCTTGAAGTAAATAATAAAAAGATCCAAGAAGCTATGAGCTTACTTGTTGTGAATATTTACATACTCATCAGTTTCATCCAGTATCTCCTCCTGAAGAGAAAAGAAAAAGAAAAGGGGAAAAAAAAGAAAAACAATGGTGAGATACATATTCGCTAGATGTCAACTGCCGCACAACTTAATCAATGGACTAATTGACATGGTACTAAGAAAACAAAAAGCTGGCTTTTAAGCACTGCAAGGTCCAATGTAAAAGAACTGTAAGTGTCAATTCCGCTTTAACTACAGAGTTTGAGTAGCCAAAGGTAATCGCAACTTGCAGCATGGCTTCAGTGATGCTACGTTCTAGTCTAAATGCAATTAAATGATTAGCAAAGTATTTAAAAAAAGATTAATAAAGATAGGAAAATAGAAGTAGTCCTGTAGTAGGTTCAATAAGGGTACCTGAAGAAGCTCCTCAATGACATCTTCCATGGTAATCACACCAAGCACCACTTGATTAGGCAGGAACTCAGGAATCGGATTACTCTCCAAATCCAAAATGCAAAATGAACAACCTCTGTGTCTCTTCTTGAAAGCAGGAGTACTTGGAGGACTTTTCTTCACCACTTTATCTCCACCTCCCTCGCTTGTCTTGGTGTCTGATTTGCTTGCACTGCCATCTGGCATCAGATACCCATATCGCGTGTCAGCAAGCACCAAGTAGCAAATGTTAACATAAACTGAAGACAAAAAATGAACAAGAGATGCCAAAAACGTCGCACTTTACCTAATATTACAAACAATCCAAACAACAAAATTATTGAACTAAATACTCAAGCTAAATCTTCACTTGAGTAGAGAAGATAGATGAGGCTAATTTTCTTCCAATAAAACACACATCAGAAATTAAAAGCTTGAAACTGGCTGAAGTTCCAGATAAAAATACGTGCAAATCAATTAGGAACAAGAAGCAAAAGGAGTAAATGAAAGTCAGGACCTCAGAGGTGTCAAAATAAGCTAAGACCATTGCTACAAGTCACAAAAAGCTCAATTTACGAATCAAAACTTCCACCTTTAGAATTCTTTGGCATTCCTTTCGTCTCTTTCAAATCTCTATACACCACAGCAATGTGGCTGTGACCCTTCTGAAATTCATTCAGGATATCATAAAGAGGCATGTTTTCTGAGACCCTGGGAATTACAGAAAAGGAGGTGTTACCAAAGAAGTGTAATTATGCCACCCAGCATGCTAAGTGGTGGACAGCCTTAATGTCCTAAAAGCAAAATACATATGAATTTCGTTTTCATCAGTAGAAGAAAAATGAATGTTGAAAACTCATCAACTACAGCTTGCATTCTTGAGAGGTATGCAACATCATCTAGACTGTGTCACAAACAAGAATTCATCATGACACCAGCAGGAATAATAATGCCTTGAGGTTCCTCTGTAAGCCTCTCTCCTTTAAAATATGGAATCTTGAGCACTGACGGAATAGGTATCATTCATCACCATTCAGCACAGACATGACAACATTTTGGACTAAGGATCCTCATCAATTTCACAATGACTTGTCATAATGAACCGGTAATTGCTTTTAAGATAAGACAACATGTATAAGAATCTGCCCACAAACAAGGAAGAAAGAATTTTTTTGCATAGCTTATGTAATCATATAGCGACTTGCCTGAAACCTCACAGCTAGTTGAAAACTATTTCATTATACTAATAAGAACCAGCATTTGGACTGTTAAACAAGCTCAAATACATAAATCTCTGATGCCTATTGAAGTTCCCATACAGATTGGTCTCTAGTTTTAAGCCTGAAAGAGTGACTTAAACTTGAAGGACCTTTGGCCAAACTAATATGAACCTAAGCGGGCAATCATTGGCTTTGTCAGTATGTTGTGCTACTGAAATGTGCAGACAAAGATAACTAGGAGTTGTTGTAGAGGCTATACTTTGTCCTTACCGGGGAATTTTTCTGATCATCATTTTCCTCAGAGGAACTGAATCTTCTGGGTTAACAGCCAAGAGATTTTTAACCTGCATAATATGGAGAAGGAAAATAATGTTGAACAGAAAAAAAGAGCATTAAACACATGTTTTCCATAAATAATGTTCATGAATGAGAAAAGAGAAGAACGCTCCCCGATGGAAAACCTAAAATATGTATTAACAAGAAACTCTAGATTGAAACTACTACAGATATTTTGAAGTAAAAAAAGAAGAAGCTATTACCAATATGAGACCAATTATATTTGTAGGATCCTTATAATACACAGGAACTCTACTGTGACCCATTGTCATTATAGCATTCAATGTCTCCCTAAGGAAGAGAGAGAATGAATAGGTGAGACTACCAAAACAGTAGCAAAACTATATTTTAAACTAAGCAACCGAGACTTAAAACCCACAAAGTAAGAGTTCCATCCAGATCAAGAGAAAATGCCTTCGATATAGGAGTCATGGCATCTTTTGCTCTCTTCTGTGTCAACTCAAGTGCCCCAGCAATTATTGTTGTCTCATCATGTGTCAAATCTCCTCCTTTTCCAGCCTAGTTAGAAACTCAACAGTTGTGAGATTAAGAGGAGACCATGTCTTTTCTTCCAGACAAGCAAGGCTCTTCACATGAGAAGGTAATAAGAACTAATTCACCACCTTAAAGTAAATCTATACGAGGGGAAAACAGAAGCACCCCTGCATGTCTAAATATTAACAAAATGAACATGAAAAATACAAGAGCTCAAGCATTACCTCATTCCCATGGAAATCCATAAAAGTTTTTAACTCTGCTCTACGTAAGAGGACGGCATGTCCCTTTCCCAACATCCAGTCAAGCACCTAGAACCAATACCAAGTAAAATATTGGTTAGAAATGGATAATAAGAACAAATTTTTCTTAAATTGCTTCTCCATTTGCTATGAAATAGGGAGGTCAAAAAAATTTACAGCTCAGATTATCTGTTATTTTGATTTCCACAGAGGTTAGAGCAGTCAGGGATATATAAACATGTACCACATTTAGATTACCTTACTGATTGGATAAGCAACAGGGAAGAATATCCACAGAAGAAGGCGGACAAATGGAGCCATGGTTGCCCCAACAGTCAATCCATATCGCGTACAGATTGCTTGAGGCAGTATCTATAGTAATATAACAGAAGCATTGGAAAAGTTACAAAATTAGGCATAAGTAAGAAGGTTAACAAAGTAACAATAGTTTCACTGATTAGAAGAAACCTCTCCAAACATGAGGATGAGTGTCACAGATATCACAATTGCGGCCCAAGGAGGCACCAGCTTGTCCAGGAATATGGGAAGAGACTGTGAGATCAAAGCGGAATAGTTTTTATAGTTAGGTCCCAAGTAGAAGTTACAATTTTCTTCATAAAATAAATGATATTCTACAAACCTCCATTGCTAAAGAGTTGCCGATCAACAGTGTACAAAGCAAAAGGTGTTGATTTTTTACCACCGGAAGTATTTTAGCTGCCAAAAGAAATCAGTTTAACTCGCTGATATATACATACACACAGATTTTACTTCCAGTTAGTTTTCAGCTTAGCCTGATTCGGTAAGAGGCCAAAATGAAACAACAGGGAAATACCCCAAAAAAGCAAAAGACAAACTTTTACTTCCACTTGGTAATTTTATGCTCCTACTGTGTTTCAGCTTAGCCTGCTCAACTCCAGCCTCTTTAAACAATCTTTTGGCCTTTAATTTTGAGAAACTGAAATAGGGTTGCTGATGATTTGGGTATAGGATGCTTTTAAAAATTTTATCTTGAGTTGTCAATAGTCCACAATTCCAAACAGATGATTTCAAGCACTTAAATTTATTTAAAAGAAAAAAGCTATCGTTTCAAAAATAAAATAATGATCATTTCTAAACTAAGTCAATAACCAAATGCCGACGATTAATTCGGTTGTACAAACAGGCAAGCTGAATATTTGCAAACAAAATCAAAGCCAAGCAAACTAATGCAACAGAGAACTACATAATCCAAGAAACCACAAGAACACAGACACCCGACTCATGTAGAAGCTAGATAGAGTAAGAGACTATACGCACAGGCATGGATGCGATCTTGGGTTCTTCCAGATTTGCTAATAACTTCGAGGTCGACAAGACCCAAAGACATGAGTCCGAGGGTGAGACCAGCCATAAGCCCGGCAAACGCCACCAATCCCACAATTGCCGCCACAAACAAGAAAAACGTCGAGCGGCAGCAGCCCACATCATCATGTGCCATCACCCCACTTTTCTCTCTGCTTCTCTCTATAATCTGTAAGTCCTTCCCACTTCCTTCAGTAGTATTAGCAATATTCTTCTTGAAAACTGAAAAATCTGCTAAGGGGACAAAATCTTTTGGCTTCTTCAATCTTGTTTCCGACGAAGAAGTTCGAGTTGCCACCTCGCTTTGATCAGAACTGGAGTTCACTCCAATTGGTAGCTTGCCCGTTTACTGTTCTGTATTAAATGTTGGGATTGTCTTCGATTTTAGTGAGAAAGCTGGGGATGTTCGCCGTCGAGGATTTTATGCCGTCTACCAAAACAGCGTCTCCAATCTTGATCGTTGATGATATTCTCACGTCTTACGCATGGTCAAACGCCTATTTCTTTTTTTTTTTTCTCGTCTCTTGAAGTAATCCTCTAATTTTGTTTTTTATTTTTAGCCTTTTAAGGGGTGTAAAAACATATTGCCCTTAGCCAAATTCTTGCTCTAAGATACATTTTACCTCCTCAGTCCAGGGACCAGGATTAATGTTCTATTTTAACTTGATAAAAAATTTATTTAATTATAAATAAATTATTATAATATAATAAAAATTCTGTTAAAGAGATTTTTTTAAATTAAAAAGATTGATAATAGAAGTTTAATAGAATATATACCTAATTTAAGAGAGTTAACATACAATTCTTAACATGCCAAAAAAGAAATATAAATATTTAATTTCAGATAAATAGAGTATCATGTGGTCCAAACTAAAAAGAAAAAAAAGAAACATAAATTCTATTATCAGCACAATTTTAATATGTACCACACAAACTGTACATAATAAAAAAATAAAATCTTTATTATAAACAAGTCATTAATCATAAACTAACATTTGCACAGACATTAAATTTTTTTTATAAATATATAATCTAAAATAATTTTGGTTTTAATTTATAAAATTTTAAATCTAAAAAAAATATTTTAATCACTTTTACGATATTATCTTATTTAAAGGAAATAAAATATAAATATAAATAGAAATATTTATACTAAAATTAAAGTACTAATAGCCTAATATTGCATTGGGCTTATTTTTATTTTTTATTAAAATAAAAACTTAAAAAACAATGAATCTTTTTTGAAATCACAAAAATAATAAATATTAGGCGAATATTATATATATATATATATATATATATATATATATATATATATATGTAATGTAAAGATACTGAAATTAATATAGAATAGTAATGTAACTCAACATAAAGATTAAAAAATTATATTTGGCTTCCACTTTTAGATTTGGATGCCACGTGTGAGTTTTATGAAAGAATAATAATAAGGTAGGAACTGGGCAGGATGCTGATTTTGCAATCCCATGTGTGTTTGCCAACTGGTGTGGTCAGGATGCTTTAAATAGTGGAATATGCCTTCGGTGCTGAGCTGGGCAGACCTTTTTTTAAATTTTTTTTATGGGTTGCAGATGCAGACATTTATTACATAGTCCCCTAGGAGCTCTTATCTCTTGTCAATTAGTTTTCAAGGTGCTCATAAAAAATATCACTGCTATTATATATATAATTTAAAATTTAATTTTTTTTTTCATATCACACATCTTTGTTCTTATTCTCTTTACTATTATTAGTTCTGCCATAAAGTGCAGTACTCTTCCATAAATTTTGCTTTCCAAACTACATTGGAGGGCAAAACTTACTTAGAATTTTTTTAAAAAATTAAAAAATTTCAAATGTTTTGAATTTTTTTCTCAAAATCAAGAAATTTCAATATAATTCTTTATTTAATTGTATTATATAACTTGATTTAATGATATACTCATTAATTTTAATAAATTTATAGAGAAAGAATGAAAGGAAAAATATTAGGTAGAGAGAAAAAAGTTAACAATAGTTTTATTAAATTATATATAATTAAATTTAAAATTATATCTAATTATTATTATATATTTAAAGCTAAATAATAGAATATCTAATTTTTAATTAAACACAGTAAGATTGATCATTCAAGTTTTTCTCTGCATATATATGTATAAGAAACAAAAAGTACAAGTACTTAGATTGAAATTTTTTGTTTTGATTTTGTCAAAAAAAAATTATAAAAAAATAAGTAAAATTTAAAATAAATAATTTACATTAGATTCCGTAATAAAATTAATCCAAATACACTCTATAAATAATACTTCTCCATTCCTTCCCGCCCTTTTTTTTTTTTTTTGGTGTGTGTGTGTGTGTACGGTTGGGAGGGCCTGGGTTTGGGGAATTTCATATGCCACAACTGAAACTCAACATCTATCATGTTGATCCAAGCATAGTCGAGGAATTTATAGGCCTCCGGTCCATTCGGAAAGAATGTTTTTAAAGAAAAGATCCATTTGGAAAGTTAGTAAAGATCACCCCCAATATCCCAGCCCAAGAAGACCACGGGGCTACAGGCCTGATTCTTCCAAAAACCTTCGTTGTGGATAAGATTAGAAAATGATGGCCCATTGGCAAATACTCCAACTTGATCTTTTCCTGGATGTTGGGTGAATTATACTAATATGGCCCACTCCGTCCTTCATCTTTTGGTTTGTTTTTTTTTTTTGACGTAAAAGCTTTTTTGTTGTACTCATCAATTGGGGATAAAAGTTTAGTCAAAACACTAGTTTATTTTTTTCAATTTGTAAAAAAAATATTACAGAGCTAGAAGTCACAAAAAATAACTCAATTAATTAAAAATATTGTTATCCCAATTTTCTTCTTCATCCCCTCTTGAAGCTTTAGATCGCTTTTAAGTATCAAAACAGAAAGTCTATATGCACCTCTACTTTGACAAAATTCGTGGGAGAGGAAATTGAGCCAATTTTGTGAGGAGGAAATTGAGTCCCAAAATGAACCCTTGGTTGGGAGTTTAACAGCCACAACGCTCACCATCTGGTTGAGGGAGCATGATTTGATTTCCGAACTCGTCTACGGGTGTTTTTTAGTAGGCGGGGCCAAGAAACTACAACAAAATTGCTCATCGGTTTTGAATCATTTTTCCTCTCATTTCTTGTAATCCTATTATCCTCACAAATCAACTCTCTGAGTAATGAGCCACTCTCATCCTCTACCAAGTAAATCCAACCGCACAGATAAAGCCTAGAAGCCAACGGGCCAAAAGCTACCCACAGCAACTTGAATTGGAGCTGAGTCCACTAAGTAGACCGATTATAAATGACACATCGGTGGAAGCTGCAATGTACAGCCATTCTAGCGGTTGAGAACAAATAGTACCATACATGCATGCTAGCATTGTAGGTACAAACCGAGGGAGACTTTCTCCGTATAAGAAAATGTGGGAACCACTCAACTTTAGTGACAAGTCGTATCTGGTGGGAACCATTTTTGAGCTACTTTTTGCAACTTGATGAAGTGAGGTTTAGCGGGTGAAAGGCCCTGAGACTAAGACGAAGCTTAGGAATTGGTGGTAGTCGTGGACTCTTTCATTACCTTCATTTTCCTTCGGGCAGAGATGCTGGACACGATTCTGCTGTTTCTCAGACGTTGGTTGTGTGTGGCTCTCTTTCCTTATCTCCACCATCCAAGTCCCCTTATCTCAGTATTTCCCGGAGCTATATAGTAACGTGCTTATCTCCCGCTTATCCCCTTCTATAAGCCACAAAAAGAACCTGCATTGACAAAAGGATATGTCCAATCAAGAGAATGGCCTATCTGATATGCATTCATGGCAAGAACAAGAATTATCTGACCTGTTGTCTACTGAAACTGTTAGAGAAATCCATACCTCCATAGAAAATGACTGGGATTCCCTGCGTCGTTCAGCGTGCCAGACGGCAGCTGGTAGAGCAGTGTGGAAGCATGTAATTCATGATCCACTAGCAGAGTTGCTAGCGGGAGAGACAAGCCTGAGAAGCCTCCATGAGAAGATCAAGAAAGATCAAATGAACAATGCCAAAGAAACCTCTGGAGTCATTCTGGCTGTTCGCACCCTCTGGTTTGATTCAAAAATTGAAGCAGCTCTCAATTCCTTTGGTAGTGGAACAGCACAGGTTGTTCTTCTTGGTGCAGGTGATCCTATGCTGACCATTTCTTCTTGCACTTCATTATCAGAGGAGAGAGAGAGGAGGGGCGGGATTGGGGTACGATTATGTTATGCTGCCTTTTCTTTTATATTTATACAAAAATAACTGCAACATATTTTCTAGAACCTTGATTTTTTTTTTTCAAACAAGAATGTCAATGAAGCATTTACAACCATATGCAGTAACATCTCACTTGAGCATCAAGTACAAAATGTTACATTACAAACTTCGCGTAGGGATGATTAAATGTGCGATTAACGATAGTAATTCATTTGCTTCAATTGTAATTGCGACCATCAACTGGATTGCGGCAATCTGTTTAATTTACTGCTTCAAATTAAGCATTGAGATTTGGGACAACCAGCACCAGGTTGTCTAGTGTGTTAGATAAGTTTCCTCCACTTTTCTTCTCCTGTGAGAATCCGGTAACTTCCCATTGAAAAGATTTATATGTCATTTGTATTGCCTTCAGTCCTATTTTAAGCACTTCTATGCAAATTGTGTATCCAGTCTCCAAACAAACTCGGCAAAATTTATCTTCTTACCGACAGGAATGGATGCAAGAGCATATCGCCTGAGTTGCTTGAATGAAAGCCATGTCTTTGAGGTCGATTTTCCAGAGGTTCTGCAGACAAAAGCCACTCTTCTGCAGGCAGCAGCAGGTTCTACAAGCGAAGATCAGCATCCAGTGGTGACAGCAAAATCATTAAGCAGAGTTGCAGCCGATATAAGAGAAAATGACTGGCTAGAAAAACTTCAAAAATCAGGATTTGAACCAAAGATGAATACAGTATGGGTTTTAGAGGGTATCATCTACTATCTCCCACACTCTAATGCCATGGAAGTCCTGAAGATTATTGCAGACAATTGCAATATAACACCAACTGTCCTCCTAGCTGATTTCATGAACAAGCAGTCAACCACATTGTGCAATTCCCTTTACCATTTCTACAGTGACTGGCCAGACCAGTTACTGCCATCTCTTGGATTTTCTGAAGTGAAGCTGTCTCAAATTGGTGATCCAGATGCTGATTTTGGCCTCTTGCGTGATCCGCTAAACTTGTTCAACAAGTTGCGCAGCTTGCCTAGATCTCTTCAGACTCACCCAGATGATGGAACACCATGCTGTCGCTTATATTTGCTACAAGCTTCTGGTTCACCCAATCAAACTAGAAATTCAGATCAAGTCACTCTAGTTTAGGAGAATACAAATGTCTAACTTCTGGTTATAATTAGATGTCCCAAGGGCAAATATTATTTTAGGGCTTTAGTAATACAGATTGCAGTTTAGGAAGAAAGCAATGCCATAGAGTCCCAGTTTGTGGAAATTCTTTAATTGGAAATTATAGAGCACAATTATCCTGTTCCGTATCATTTACTGGACAATTTTATTTTTTTTTTTGGTGGTGTGTGTGTGTGTCTGGAGGGGGGGCGGGGGTTGGGAGGGTTGGGGACAGGATACATCTAACCTTGCTACATTTTTATGTAAATTGACTGATTAAATGCTAGAAACCAACTTTCGCATCAAATGATTGCGGAATCAATGCAAGTTTCCGATAATACAACAAGGATCTTCTTGACTGACCAACAATAACTGCACCAGCTCAATTAAGTGCAACTCAATGGGTAGTCATAGACTTTGTTACAAGTTAGAACTATACTTCACCCAAAGAGAAAAAAGGAATGATGAAAAGTAGCGAGCTATACTTTCTTTATCTGTTCTGAATTGATGGATTACTTAGTACCAGCTTTGTCATCTACAGAGAAACTGTTTTACATGCAAGACCACAACAACGCAGTCTAGCTTCGTATACTCTTGGGTCTGACACCAATAAGACATAGTTAGAACTTCCACCAAATAAGGCGTTTCAGATCAGTGGTATTGTCAGAAATCATCAGCGCAAAACCATCAAGCTTTTGATATTTCAGAGTACTCAACTTTTTGTTAAGAACAATTAAGAATTAATATACAATCTTTCAAGAATTTAACAAGACAACCAGAAAAAGAAATAGCAAATGAAAGAGGAAAGATGGAATACAATAACAACTGGTACAATTTACAAACATACGACCCACTTCAGCATCCTCCCTTTTCCATTGCTGATCGGTGATTTAAGCATTTATGGAAACATCATTCCTAGTTTCTCTTACTGCAATCTATAAATCAAATTTCAAGGCAATCCTTGATCCCTTTCTCAAAGTTGTTAAGGGAGAATAATGTGTCCATAAGAGCGTTTGCCACTCTTTGTCTGCAGCACAGGGAAAAACTCAAACCATGAATCAAGATCTAAGAGAGCTAAGCATTTGACAAGTCATAAGCTTGCAACAAGAAAACTCATTACCGTACCTAGCAGAAGCAACCTGAATATTAATTTCACTTGCCATGCCATTTAGAGAAGCAAAAGCTCTGAAATTAGTACAAAACCCAACATCATTCAACAAAGTACCTGGAGGGAACCACATCACGGTTCAAATGGTTTTAATTCTTTAGCAAAAATATCAGAACAAACGTAATTCTTACCAGCTGAAAGATGCATGAGTTATCTCATTCACGTTAAGTTTAAATAATTTGCAAAAGTTTAACACCACCAGCTATGTGAGCATGCTCTCTCTTATTCATATAATATAACATTCAACCATAAGCCAGAAATTTACCAACAATTTACCTACTATGACTAATTGGAGATCTGCATAACAAGTAAAATGTCAATTCCTCATATAAGAGGTATTATTTCGTGTACCTTCTTTTGAGAAGAGTATTGCTTTGTGTACCTTATGAGACCAGCAAGCTTGGCTTCAGCTTCTAATTTTATAGGATCATTATCATCTAGCAAAGAAGCTGCATTTTTTATGATCAACCGGAAGGTGCAGACCTGAAAGTTCCATAGTTTTAGCTAGATCAATGAATAATTAAAAAGTTACTCCAATCTGATATCATTTTCACATTTGTTGACTTCTCTCAGAGTTGGGATTGATTATCCACTTATCAGTAACTAGAATCGTGAATCGCCTGCACCTTCCTTTTACAATTTCTCACATTCTACATCATACTAACAAAAGCGCGTTACCAGTGGCAAACTCCGAATGCTTAGCGGTATCGCAAATGCGAACGAATAGTTGTTTTTTTACCAATGACAAGCTAATAGTACCAAACATCTTATTTTAACCAGCTTTAGTGTGATTTTAGGATTTAGAAAAAGAAACAAACAAACAACCTCTACTCCAGTCTTAGCTTGGAACGTCACAAAAGAGTTCCTCTCTTCAGCCACACAATCTCTTGCAGCAGACTTCACCAAGTTCCTAACTTCTTCCAAGTCCTTTTCCTCATACTCGGATTCGCTTTTTGCTACCCCATGAAAACAAAAATAAGGATCCCAACCAATCACACAATAAAAGGGAAAACAAGAATAACCGCACAGAAAAATACAATGCGTGATAGGGTCGAGATAGAGACTTACTGAGTACAAGATAGGCAGAGTTGAGGCTGTTACGCGAAGCGTCAATGGGAGCCAAGAGGTACTTGGAGGACTTCTTCTTCTGCTCTTTGAGCCACTCCTTTGGTCCTGCTGAATTGATCGAAGCAAAATGTCACGTAGTGAAACCAGCAAAGCAGTAACTTTTATGCGGATGAAAGGATGTGTTGAGCTGAAAATACAACGAAAGGAAAAGATTGGATACAGATCCCGAAAGAGAGTGCGGAGGCCGGAGATGGCTGGTGGAATAAAGGAGTGAGAGGTGCGATTAGAATCGAGAGTAATACGCAGGCGCTCCGACGAGAGATCGTGTTGATTCTGTGCAGAGAGGAGTTGTATTGAGGACGGGGGAGAGGTGGTGATTTAGGAGGTTTTGGCGGGAATGGGGCGGCCGTTACGGCGGAGATGGTCTCAGAGCGGACCGGCGGTGAGGATAACATGTTGGGATTGATATTTTGGATGCTGGGAAGTTCGTTCTTATACCAAATAGCTGACTTTTGAGTCTTACTTTGCAGTATACTGAATTTCGAGTCCTACTTTGAAGAAAAAATTGAGAGAAAAAGAATGGAGATGCGGGGGATCGAACCCCGTGCCTCTCGCATGCAAAGCGAGCGCTCTACCATTTGAGCTACATCCCCTGGTGGGAAGACATAGTCCTATAATATCTCAAATTTTAATGGGCGAATAAATATGTCCTTTTTTGAAGAGCTTGTCGAATAAATTGATAATGTATTACTAAAAAAATTTCTTGTGTAATATCCTCAAAATGAAATTGTTGTGAATAAGTCAATTACAGATTTTGAGGAAAAGAAATTTGGTGGTTTTGTTCCGAATTAAATTGATTATATGTTTTAAATAAATAATTTCTTATGAAATACATTAACTGTATACATATGGTGCATATGGGGTAGAATTTGGTTCAAATTCAAACATAATTGAGTCTCATTTCTCTTTTTATAAAAAATTTATTGAACTAAAGACAGAAAATTTTAAATCCAAACACAATCTAAATACATTTTTTAAAAATAATTTCTTTGAAAAGAAAAGACGTACGGTGGTTTTAGGGGACTAGACTGATTATATATTTTTAGCAAATAAATTTTATTCCTTTTGAAAGGACAAAAAAAGTAAAAAAGTAATGACACTGGAAGCTATCTCATATCAGAGCCAGGTTTCGATCCTGGGACCTGTGGGTTATGGGCCCACCACGCTTCCGCTGCGCCACTCTGATTTGTTGTATGGTATTTTGCATATTTAAATTAGATTTCAAAACCAATTTCATATAACAGATCGTCGTTCATGAGAGTTGATAATTTTACCAGTCTTGTTGAAAGTGCATATTAGTGCTTTCTAATTAAGAATTTGGAAGTTTTATCATGCAATTGATGCAAATGTTGAATCAATTTCAATTGCCTTTTTTATATAAAAATAAATAAAGCTTAATCATTTTTAGATTGTGAAGACCAATTCTATTTCAATCTAGAATCACTTGTCCACCTTCGTGTTTATTTTGTACAAACAAAAAGAAATATTGGACATGACGTTTAATTCTACTATCTTGACTTATATAAGGTTCCTACTTGCCTACTCAATGGTAAGTATATAGCACATCTTCCTTATTTCTCTCTTCATATTTAGGAAAAAAAATGCTTTATTTTGATTTATTATAAAGTTACAAAAATATTTTACTATAATAAGTTACAACGTTATTTTTATAATTAGTTAAAAAAAGTAACAGTCAGATTCATGTATTAATAGCACTTATATATTCTAAAGTTGAAGAAAATTAATAATAAATGTGTAGATAAAAGACATAATTATTTTAAAAATAAAATATTTGATTTTGAGCAATTTAGAATATAACAAATGTGAACTAATTATGTTTCACAAAGAGATACATGTCTGTGTGTGTCTGCGCGTGAGAGAGAGACATATGAAGATTAATAATTGCTTGGATTCACCCAAAAAGAAAAGGAAAAACAGAATAAGATTGCTTGGATCCTCATACCACAAACAGAAATCGTGGCCATCTGTAGTTTTTATTGAGGATAAGCCGTCAAGATTGCTGCTCGCAAAGCTGCGCCAGTTGGATCCGCCAGAGCATTATGCTGTACACAAGCTTTCCATGCCTTTGTGCAGGAATCCGACTGCGCATCCGATGCACATGAAAGTAATATAATGCTTTAAGCCTAGCCCATAACAGGGAAAAAAAAAGGGAAAAAGCATGTGATTGGGCAGGCACCCACGTTCCCATATTCTATAACCTTTTAAGGGAAAAAAATAAGAACATTTTTGCACAAGTTTGTTGCTGGAGGAAAAGGAAAAAGAAGAAAAAAAACGAACGAACAGAAGATGAGGAGGGTTTTCATTTGTCAATGACGGGTTACTATTTGTGTCCTAGATTAATTTAATGCATGAGATGCATTTCAGTTATAGTATTTCTAAAGGAAAATAGTCCTTTTATGTATAAGAAGAAACATACACCTATTATTTATGCCTTAGTTGAGCTGAAAGTGTATCGTTGGGATGTATGTACATTTAGAAGCTAAATTGAAACCTCAATGTGTCAAATGACATAGATAGCATTTAATGTCTTGTTAATTTCTAGGCATTTATGAACTAATCATATATGTTAATCACTTAAAGTTAAATAGTTTTTGAAGCATTTAAGAAAAGCTCTTAAGATAAATACAACAAGTATTCCAAATTTCAATACTAAAACATTAAACTAAGCAAATAATGATTTTAGAAATTCAACTCTTCTTAAATGTGTTATGATGCTATTATATATATAGCATTTTATAAAAGAAAAACTATACAATTATGTACAAAGCTCATAACCATAACTAAAAAACACAATTAAGAGGCTTGTGTAGTCATAAAATCCATGCGAAAGACCAACAGATCAAGAAGAAGAATATTGAAAAATTATTTATTAAGTTACATTAGTATTTGAACAAACTCTTACTATATTTTAATTTAAACTTATTTTTTAATTTTAAGAAACAATCAAATTGAATTTGATACACAAATCTAAGTTTTAATGTAATAATATTTGTAACAAAAATAGTAATCATTTTCGAAATAGCAAAAGAAGCATAAAGAATGATTTAAAAATAGAACATTGAAAATCCCCTAATAAATTTACGTTGGCAAACCCAAATTTGAGTCAAATATCAATGGTTTAATGTTGAAAACTTTAAGATTTACTTAATTACAGAGATATCAAAAGTTTACTTAAATTCTTGTCTTTTTGGGAACTCAAAAGATTTCTTCAATTAATTTACTTAATTTCTCCATCATTATACAATATTCTCTTTATGAGAATTTTAAAAATTTACTTGAATTATAATTTATAATCCTGTAAAAGTCTTGACAATATTTAAGTAACTAAATGCTCATAAGAAAAAAACACTCAAAGCATGGCAAGAAATAACAATGGCAATGACTCTATGAAGGTTTTGGCGATGGTAATGGCTCTTTGAAGTATTTTTTCTGTGATCGACAAAAACGTTAAGCATATCTATAATTTTAATTATTTTTTATTACATGAACGGTCTATTCTACTTTATGTTTTTTATATCTCAATTTCTAAATTTGAGATTCTTTTCTTTTTTACTTTTTCTTACTCTATTTGATAATTAATTTTAGTTGTTTGAATTCATCTTTGTAGTTCTCTTCACCAAATGGAGGGGTATACGAGAAAGAAAGATATGGACTACTCTAAATCTAAAATTTGAGTTATATTTTTAATGTGAATTTATGACTTCTTGATGCAGAAATGTGAATGTTTCAGCGGCCAAAAGCAATCAAATACTCTAATAGAGGTGGTTGATTCAAAAAATATTAATATAAGTATTTTTTGAGAAATATATGTTTTTACGATACAAAGTAATATCATTTATATAAATATAAGATATATGTACACAAGCTAAAAATATGTATCTGTGCGTAGCATGGATAAAGCACCAGTAAAACAAAAGAAAGTGTCCAATTGGAACACGAGAAACGTGACCTAGAGAAAGTAGAAGATGAGAGGGTATAAGAGGCAATTCAAACGATACGGCATAATTCAAAGGTTTTAAGTTGTTCCTTCGAAAGCAAAGTCTTAGAAACGTGCTTTTAATATGATAAATATTAAATTCGACATTTTTTATTCATATAGTATTTGTTAATTGAGCAATTAATTTGATTCGTACATTTTATTATATATACTTTTTTATTTTTTAAAATTGTACTTTATTATATTAAAAATTAAAGTAAACAAAAAATCAAATTAAAGAGCTCTAACATATCTCTAATAGTCTCTCTAATCAATCTATTAAAATTTTAATTGATACTTAAATGTAAAATTCCGCACATGAGAGGAAAAGATAAATCTTTGGCTATAGTTGTATTAAATTTTATTATAAAATTTAATAAAAAATTTTTATTCTAAGTATTATTTTTTATAAAAATTTTATTTTGATAAAATTTAAGTAAAAAGATTTCAATCCAAAACACGATTGAAATCTCATCATTTATACTTATCCAAAAGAGAAAAAAGCCAACACCTGAAATATTGTCAAAAACTTTCCGTTCAGGAAAAAAAAGTCCCTTAAAGAAAAAGAAAGAAATATTGTCCAAAAATCAAATTTTGTCTTTTGGTTAAAGTCCAAATATATTTCTACCACGAGAAAATGGGACAAATAAAAAGTTCAGAAATTTCCAGGAAGCAATTGATCCCACAGGATTCCCAAACTCCCGCTAAAATTACAGCCTTCAGCGTCTTCTCTTCTCTTCCCTCCATCGGTCGTGGCAATTTTTCTGTTACAGATGGGAACAGGAAATCAGTAAAATCCACTACACGAAACCGCCACAAAGCGGCCAAAGTTACTTGCCGCCGGTGAAATTTACTCCACCGTTGTACCACCATTCCTCCTCCACCGCTGAAGTCGTAGCCACCCTCCCCCAGGGCCTCCCGCATGCGTCAGCGAACTCATCTTTTTTAATTCCTTTACCCACTCACGTTTTGCTGTTTTGGGATGGGAATTTGATTCCGTCTTAATATGGTTAATCTAATCCCATTCCCATTTATTTCCAAAATCCGAAGCTAAATTCCAAAAAATGCAAGGATACGGATACAATCGCAGGATCAAAAAGCAGTTTTTTTGACTTTAATGTCTCCAGCAGCAAATTCAGTTACTTGTAGTAGTGCAAAAGCGGGAACAACGACAATAGCAAGGATAAGTTGTTTCTGTGACCGGGTTTCGGCGAGAGGAGGAAGCGTTAACGGAATTGTGGTTGAGGGTATTGGTGCAAGTGCAAGTACCACTCTAGTTGGGGTATCCGATTCCATCTGCCAATCCCTTCGGGTTCCAGAATCATCAAAATGCCTATTTAAGCCGAAGATGCGAATTCCCAAGCGTCCCGTTTCAGTTTCTCTTTGCCTGTCTCTTTTCTCACCGCCTCCTGAGTTTTCTTTGTCCTCCTCTTCTTTTTCTAGAATTCTCCATTTCCATTCGGGATTTGTCACTTCAAAAATCTCTGATAATTCTGCAAACAGAAGAAAATTTGTTTGTCACAGAGGTTTGTGCTTTTCTTTCTTTTTCTTGCTAATTATCGTGCAATTCAACTCTTCTTCCCCGCTTCTTCTTCCCCGTGCATGGCGCATTTATTACTCTGTGAAACGAGTACTTCTACTTTCCGCTTCTGGGGATAAAGCTAATTGGGATTTGAGAATTCTTTATCGTCAAACGGGGAATGTTTCAGTTTAGTGTCAATTTCTTGATTAGTGCTGAACGAAGTTCTTTTTCCTTATCATGGTATCCTATGCATGCAATGGTTGTTGGTCAGTTTGCTTAATGTGCACAGACATGACCCTTTTCTGCTGGACTTTTTCTTTAAGCAACATTTTTAATTTTCTGAAAACTTTTCCAAATTTGCGTGTAGAATTGATTTAGTATGTAACTTGACGTACTTCCTGGATAGACGTGTCTCCTCCAAAAGCCCAACCAAATTGGGGCATAATCTTCCTCTTGGTACCTGTGCTGTACCCATAGGCGAGTAGCCATCTTCCTTCTTACTGCTAGCTTTTAGAATTAGAAAATTGATCTGCAACTTCTGTAAAAGTTAGGAGTTCTTCACACATTCTATCCATTTTTTATTTGGTCCGTTGCTGTCTTGCGTATATTCACATCAAATGAGAATTAGGGCTATTGTTGCTGATAATTTTCATTATGACGATTGTATTCTGGCTTGTTATAATGGTTAAAATTCAGTTGGTGGATTGTTTAAGTGTGAAAAACTTGTTAATGTGAGGGACTGATTGTCAAGAGTGGAAATTAACTCTGGTGAAATATAGGTATTCCTTGGGGCATATCTCGGAGTATAGACTTACAAGTTGGAACATAACTCTGCCAAATTGGTCATAGACAATGATGAGTGAAGGTAAGCTTCCAAGATTTTGGCTGTAGGAAATATTCCTTTCTTTGCTTCTTTCAGACCGCTGTATTTGAGTTTAAATTTGAGGTTATAATGTTCCAAGATGAATGAATCTTTAGGTACTAGTATCAATTTCACTTCATTAGTTAGATCATAGATTCCAGAATCGTGACACTATCTTTAGCTGTTATGAAGTTTGTTAATTATTAAAATCCAAACCCTTGTTCATCTAGCCTCTTTACTTGGATATAGAAGCTCTTGTTTACCTTTGCTTCTTTGTTGGAATTGCTTTCCATAAAATCAATAGAATTAGTGACTAGTTAAAGTAAAGTCACATATTATTGCCTTTTCTGTGTACTTCTTGCAAAAAGTTTATCGCATCATCTTTTAATGAATCTCTGGTTTCTTTTGGTTCAAAATTACCAGGAAATAATCAGGTCAGTACTAGCAATATAATGGATGGGATTGGTAGAGATGCAAAACCTCCATACTTTGAGGGAACTCACAGCAGAGATGGTAACCAGGATCCGTATATATGGTCATCCCGCAGAGGAGGCCATGATATTGACATAGGGAAACAGATCTTCTGCAATAGATCTTTGAACATGAAGAATATTGTTGCTGTTGGGTTTGACATGGATTACACTCTAGCACAATACAGACCTCAGACCTTTGAATCGCTTGCTTATGAAGGCACAGTAAGAAAGCTAGTCTATGATTTAGGCTACCCCCCAGAGGTTTGTCTTTGAGCTGGCTCTGAAGTTAATTTAAAAACTCTATCCATGTTTTATTTACACACTTACACATTTATAAGAAAACTGCTTGCACAAGTATTAATCAAGTTAATACTTAAAATCTGATGCAAAGGTGAATAAGCGATTAACCAGTTTGGTTTCCTTTTAGCTGTTGGAGTGGACATTTGACTGGACATACATGGTCAGGGGTTTAGTTCTTGACAAAAAAAGAGGCAACATACTGAAGGTTTGTGTCAATCAACAATTGAAAAAGATCCGTTTACTTTAAATTATATATATCTGCTGTCTGGAGAGTCTCATTTTCTTTAACAATTCATTTGAGCTTTCTTCTTCATCTTGGTTGTTCATATTTCAGATGGACCGGCACAAATATGTAAAAGTAGCTTACCATGGATTTAGAGAGATGTCAAAGGAAGACAAAGTTGCTACATATGGAAGTACTTTGACACGGGATTCATTTGATGAACCAGACTATGCTCTGATTGATACTCTATTTTCACTGGCTGAAGCCTACCTATTTGCTCAACTTGTAGACTTCAAGGATAATAATCCTGGAAAAATTCCAGAAGGAACAGAGTAAGAGAGTTTTCATAATTTTCTGACACCTTCAAACATAAAACGAAATTCAGTCTGTCTCTGTTATTCATTTTGTTGAATACATTGTACTGTAGTTTGGATTGTTTCATTATATATAGTATATTTTTTTGGTCATTTGGATTGTTTCACTATTAAGAAATTAGGATCTTTCTTTGTTTGGTTGGAGGTGTTAATATGAAGAAATTTTAGAGAAAGGAGTTTCATGATACTACTTGAACAAGCTTACTAGCAGACTTTTACTATAATTCCTTAAAACATAACTATCAGATTGCTGAGTGGTACTCCCGTAAGTCTTGATGTTGTTTTGCATTTTACTCTCTTCCATATTAATTTTCTTCGTTGTTTTGCTACAATGTTTTTTTCTTTCTTATATGCATAGTAGGAGCCTTTTCTGCGTTGTTTAGTGCCCATTTATTATTGCCAATTGTGGGCCCAACTATGATTATGACCAATTATGGGTAGCTTGGCTTTTTTTCGATAGCGAAATTGCTTGACTATGCTGTGAGTTGCTATACTGGTATGCCCAATTATCAGCTGGACAATTCATGGGTGAACCATCTGTGTGAGTGAGTAACAGTATCTTGGATTTTATAACACTAGAACTGTTTTATGTTTTGGCCTCATCATTCCAAGTACATGTTTTGTCTCTTTACTGATCTCTCAGAGACAACCGGAATGATTATGAGCTGTCAATGGAACCAGTTATTCTTTTCTTGGACTAGATATCTTATTTAAGTTTTGTGGCTTAAACTTTTTGAACAGTGATATATCATGAATTCACATTCGATTTTGCACCTGTGTCTCTATTCTATTTATTAATTAGCAATTTCTAGTGAATAATTCTACTTTATACCCTGAGTTCAACTTGCTTGATAGCAAAACTTTATGATGATGAACGTTTCCTTGAGATTGGACCAGTAATTCAAACAGTTTAGACTTACCCATAATCAGCTGCTCAGCCAATCAACTTAAGCTTTGTGAATCTCGAGCACATTTCTGGTCTTGCAGAAGTTGTTTACTCTACCAAATAAAAAGCTATAAGCTTTAATTACTCGAAGTTGTCCTTTCAAGTAAGTCTGACAGATATGAATGGAAAAAGATCAATGTTAAGTCCACAACAATTCAAAGTTCTAAATACCAAGCTGTTAAAACTTTTTGTGTAATTGGAGAAGGAGACATGCATGCACTAGCAAATATTAGTGATTTTAAATTAGAGAATCACGTACCTTTAAATAATTGAGGATTAAAACATTGTCATTTTGCTCTATATGGTTTTCCAGAAATAAGCAATTTTGAATTTTGAAACATTTTACTTCAAGAAACTATTTTACTAATGATTTTCCCATCAATCTAATATTTTCCTCTCTTTCTTCTTGATAGGTTAATGTGTACGAGTATCACTTATCTTAGTCAAACATTAGCTTTTATGATGGATATGCATATTAGCTAATTATTTTCCCTTTGGCGAATAAAATTGTTTCTATAGGTTAATTTCTTTATGAACGTTATCTAACCATTAAAAAATTGATGTTAAAAATGCATATTATGTATTTAAATACAGCAAATAAACCTATTTGCATGTCAATGTCAACTTAGGCACATCATGAATCCAAATGAAGTATACTGTCTGTGTGCAGAATGGATTACTTTGCCCTTTCCTTTTGAATTATTTTTTCTTTGATATTCTGTTAGTATAGACTATAGATCCTTCACATTTAATTGAGATTTGTGACTTTCATTTGAAATATTTGAATGATATAAAGGAGAAGCGCGCAGCAGGCTTAACTACGAGTTACTTGTGCAACAATAAACTTGGTCACTATGGAGTATATGTGGTATTATTTTCTTTTGGGATATGACCATAAAAAAGTTAAAGAGTCTTACTAAGCTTTTAGCCATTGTTTCTAGAGATGTTGAATCACTTTATGAAAACATCTCTGCATATTGTAGCCTGTCCAGACTTGTCCAGCAAAAATCCTTTTATGCACTAGGATTTCCTTTTCTCTGGAAAGCATTGATGAACTCTTGACAGTTGAAGTGGAAAAAGAAGATAAAAAAGCAAAGAAATTATATAAAAATATACACGTGTAGATTGAGAAGCACGAGAAAGTTCCTGCATTTGAGAAGGCCATAAGCTAACATGAGTGCAAGCTGGGGTCCTGTCCTGTCTCCGGTTTTACTCTTTCCCTTTTTGAATTCTGAACGAGTGTCGTGGAACTTCATCCTAAGTTACTTTACCTTTGTTTTTCATTCTTTTTCTGACTACAAATTTCCCATTTAATGGCAGCTATTCGTGTATGTACAAGGATGTTAGAGCTGCAGTGGACTTGTGTCATCGTGATGGAACTCTGAAGCAGATGGTTGCTAAAGATCCTAGAAGGTATTTTGATGAATCTCTACTTGTATTCTTACAGTGTGTATACTCTAATGTGGAAGTTGCATTTTCTTGTAACAGTTCAGAAATTTAATTTCCATGTACGGTGGTGAATTGATTTGTTTTTTCTTTACCCTAGTGTTTGATATTTAATCCTTTTCACTGAGTCAACCCAAGTTGTAGTATTTCTTACATTCCTAAGTTTGTCTACCACTTGGGCCATTTTTTCTGTACATGCAGTTAATGCACATTGTTAGCCAAGTATTTTAAAATGTCTACAGACAAATTTGTGAGTACCTAAAATCATCCAGACTCTTTTGTCTGGTTGGGAATGATTATTTCCTCTCTGAAACTGTGGTGGTGGTTCTTGCAGCTTCCACCACTACGCCATGTCTACTGGCAGATGTAAAAGTAATTCTGTAACGAATTATTAGTCTATGCAGAAATTTGTTGCTACTAGTGAATCTGTTGTCTAAGTTCCTATAACTCTAGCAGTCCAGCATTTGTACTTGACAGAGAATGCTCTGCATTTTTCATGTTATCACTTCTCTGTTCAAGCCTTCCCTATCTATTAGTTAATATTGATGAAACTAAACATTTGTTGCATTTTGAGCATTTCCACAAAAAGAAATTTTTAAATGAACGAGAATTTATACCCTGACATGTCTTTTACTCTGTTTTTTATACTTTTGCGTCATTCTTTTTCATCTAAGTGCTTCGTTGGTTGTGTCGTCTACACATAGTAATGTGGGAAAGGAAATATCTGGCTAAGAGACTACAATATGTTTTAAATGTACAAGGGCAAGCTGAAAATAATTAGGAGATTGGGACTTGATCATGGGATACTGTAATGACCACAGAGAGAGAGAGAGATTAGAAAATAGGCTGGCTATTTATTTTGTTTATGATTTATGGAATACAGGGCTTTGTTATCTTCTGAACTATATGGAATACAGGGCTGATACATTGTCATTGAATTCAAACTCATAGATTTCTGCCTTTGTGCTATTTACATCTTAGATATATCAATGAGGACTCTGCAATTGTTCCAATGCTCAAAATGCTTCGAGATTCTGGCCGTGCAACATTTTTGGTGACAAACAGGTAATAATATTGGCCCTTTTAATTGTTTATGAGGATGCCTTTACAATACCTTAATGTGATGTAAACATCTATCGCCCCAGTCAGATATTGAAGTTCTTTACCATGTTCTCTCTATAACTGCTGGGTTCCCGTATACTTCAATATGAAACTATTTTAATATCAATCTCTTGAACATCTTGTTTTCCATTTGTCACGAAGTTACAGCTCATCCTAAGATGAAATTAACACCAATTGCTGCTATTGAAGATTTTACCCGCATATGCATGATTCTCACTCCTCTACACTCAAAGATTTCTTTCTTGGCCTTCTTCAGTCTCATATTCTTCTTTAGATTGCTTACTGAAAAGGAGAAAATTAATTGATAAAGTGAATTGCCATGTCTGATGGTTGTTTATTTTCTGTAAATAATTAATTGCAATCATCCATATATTTCTCCTGTCTATCTCTGTATTGAGCATGAAATACCTACAACTAATTAATTCATTTTCTGCTGCATTTTCAATGAATTTGATGGGTATATACAGGAACCCCTGAATATGGAAGATAACATGAATTTCATTTGGTGCAGCCTTTGGGATTACACAAACATTGTCATGAATTTCCTTTGTGGACCCAGAACAATGGATGGTCCCTCTGCATTAAATTTTGACTGGCTCCAGTACTTTGATGTGGTCATCACTGGCAGGTCAGCTTCTTTCCCTTAAACATTATGGCCTCCTATATATATAATTTACAATTATGTGCAAATGCTATGATCTCCTTTAGATAACATTACCTTCAGAAAGAAATGGTGTTTCTTGTCGGTGCAAGTTTAAGTTCATTTTCTCAAAGATGGCTGTTTTAAGATTTAACACCAATAATGAAACAGAAAAGGCTGAATGTTGAAGATGTTCTACTTCTCACATCAACCTAGTGCTAGTCTTTCACTGTTCACTGCACCTGGGAAGAGGGTATGTACTTTGCTAGTTATCTGGATTTGGATGTAGTAATTTCCAGTCAGAACATCCAACAATTTTTTTCTTTCTTTTTTTTTTTTTTTTTTGAGACAACTTCCCAGTTTCTGAAATGACGCTGTTTTGGGTGTGATCACCTCTATTGTCATTCAACACAGAACGAATTGGGGGGGGGTGGTGGTGGAAATGACATGGTTGCAGTATTTTCTTTTCTTCACCCCCACCAAAAAAAAACAAAAAGGCCTGTTGGTAAGTAAGGGCTTGCTGGAAATGCTTAAGTTTCTTTAAAAATACTATACATTATATTTTCTTTATTTTTTGTATTTTGAAAATAAATTTACTCAGTAATGTTGTTATTCTAATTTAGAATGAGAATGTGTTCCTTGACGTTGTTATCTGATTCCTTCTTACTGGAAATGACAAGGAAATTACTATATTTTATCCAGTGCCAAACCTGGTTTTTTTCACGACGAGAATCGTGCAAATCTTTTTGAGGTTGATGCTGAGTCAGGAATGCTCCTTAATACTGACAATGGCACACCTATGTCTCAGGTTGTGTGTATCTATTTATTTGGGATCTTTCTAGTTTAATTATTGCTGTTTTCATATTTTGGCATTTGGTATTAACTGCATTGGTAGACTGTTTTTTCCAATATTCTTAATGAAATATCCTCTCTCCTGATGGTTTTGTATCCAATACTAGTTTATTTATTGGTTTATTCTTTTTAGGTGGGAAGTACTTCTTTAAGACTGCCAGTAAAGAGTCTGAACAATGGCTGCAGAGTTTTTCAGGTGTCTACAAAGCTGCATCTATGTTCTACAAAATTTATAGTGTGGATTAGTTAACAGTATATCAGACAAGCATTACATCACTCATCCTCTTCCTTTTAACTTTTCTTTTGTTTTTTTTTTTTGTTTGTTGTTCTCTCTTTAATACACTGATTCTTTCAGTAAAGGGAAAATCTTTCCTTATTGCCATCTCCTTGTTCTGATGGTTTTGTTTCTGAACTCTTTTCTCAGGGAGGAAATGTTGGCCATCTTCATAAGTTACTTTCTATTGAGTCAAGCTCACAGGTACTTGAGCAATCTACTGGGTTTGGGAGCTTTTTCCACCTCTACATTTTTTATATGTTATCAGCAGATTATCTCTTCATAGTGGAATAGATATATATGGGCTAAAAGATGCTTTCTTGTAATGTCATTGCAGATACCTATGTATAATATGTTTTTAGTTGGTTTTATCGGATTTTTTAATTTTATAAGCTTAATCTGTGTTTCAGTCACAAGGGAATAAAAGTTATCCCACTTTTGTTTCAGTAGCTAATTTTAGTTCTCAATTTTAATTGAGATCTTTCTTTTTTGGTAATGGTCTATCTTTTAGGTACTTTATGTGGGTGATCACATCTATGGAGACATCCTGCGCAGTAAAAAAGTCTTGGGTATATTTCTTCACCTCAACTGGCTTTCTTTATTTTGATAGCATGATGAATTTAGGACAAAAAATTTAAAAACTTTATTCTGAAAAGAATTGATTTTCTACTATGCACTTGAAAATATACTACATAGACTTTGTTGACATTTCTGGCATCACAAACCCTGGTCCATGCTCCTTTTCCTGGAAAGGGTGCAGTTGCACTTCTACTTTATTAGGATTTGTTACAAAATCACTTTTTTTCTCCCCCCCACCCCCCCTTCTCCCTCCCTCTGATTATTTGTTTACTTTTATTTGGAAGCTGAAACGAAGATACAAATCCTAACTTCAAACTCTCTCAGAGTGTCAAGTATTTAATATTTCAAAATTGTCTGATCACTCTCTTTTATATTCAAATTAAGTGTATGAAATTATTTCAACTTACCTAAGATGGTCTATGTTTACCTGTAACTGAGTGGTCATAGTGTCTTTTGGACCCACAACAAATGGGTTTTGGAAGATCTTGGCCTTTGTAAAACAAGGGTTGCAACTCAGCCTAATTTATTAGTCTTTTCAGTTGGACCATTATCACAATGAAGACATACTGCATTTATATTCCATTCTGCAATATTGAAGATGTTATTCAAAAACAAATCCTTTTCTTAGGCTAAAAATTGACGAAGTAAATGATTTCAACATTATAGTTGTGCTCAACTCAGCATGGACATTTTCTCGAATAATCTGTTTTGTTTCTAGAGCTTGACTGGAGATGACAAATTTTCTTGTTTTCACAGGCTGGAGAACAATGCTTGTTGTTCCTGAGCTTGAGAGGGAGGTTGAATTTCTATGGGAAATAAGGGATATGCGCAAGGTATGCATAGAGTCAACTCTCTTGAAATATCATGGTTTACCATATGAGACTCGTGAGAAAGTACCAGTATACTTTCTCCAAGAAAAAGAAAGGAACATTCTCCCTTGGCAAATATTTTGAGTTTTTTCTGTCAATGGACAAAAGATATTGAATTTGTTCCTTCTGCTTAAACCTATTTCCTTAGAGCATGCGATTGCCAGTTCACTCACACGACTTATTTATCCAGCATCAATTTTCTGAAGTAAACAGACTGAAATTGTAACTTCCAAACTTGTTCGGTTTTATGGTTGTCTCAACACTTATTTCTCCTTTATCTTGCTCAGGCAGTTGGATCTATTAAACCCTGAAGCAAACTGGACACGTTTGTGGTTTTATAGCTGCTATCATGTTTTTGCTTTACCATCTTTTGGATTATAGCATCAATCAAGAAACTATGCACTAGGTGTCACGTCTTATCTATTTACAACACATTTAGGATACTGTATTTTTCCTTTCTTCATTTCTATCATTTAGTAGGAAAAACTCACTCACACTCGCACTGAATTCATAGGTTATAGGAATTTTGAGAAATTGTGACACTCAAATAATGATGGGATTAATCAAATACATTATTGTTTGCATCACTAAAGTTACTGCATGTTTCAAGAACCTCTGTGATGTGGGATTAAAATATTATGAGAAAGCTATCATTGCATTTCAGACTTATTTCTTGGTTTATTCTCCATGCTAGACTTTAGTGTTAATTAATGTTCATATAGTTTTAGTCTCTCTTTCAAGCCTTAGTGATTAATTGTTCTATGCAGCAACTTCGATTATTGAGGAATGAGCGTGACCACATTGAGGACAAAATTCATCATCTGAAGTGGTCTCTCAAGTAAGTATTCTTCCTTTTTGAAATGGTCATACTTTTGTGTCAAATTGGCTGTCAGGTGAATGTTTTGCTGTCCCTTTTCCTGGTTACGCCCATTTTCCCCTCTGGTGATAATTTAGACCCATCAACAGCAGCTGCTTTTCCTTCCTTCTACTGCTTCCAAAAGCAACCCCCTATAGGCTCCAAAAAGGAAAAAAGGGGCAACAGAACATTATGGAAAAATGAATGTGTTCTCAAGATACTTAAGATAAACCAGTTTGGTATTCACTTCCTGCATAAAATATGTTTAGATTTCATCTCTCATAAGTTTCTCAAGGAGCATAAAGTGTTGCATGATTGTATGCCTGGAGATTTTCACACTTTTTGTTATTTATCAAGCTAAACATGTTGCAAACTTGATTTGTGGACTTTTGCATTCCTATTCAACTGTTAATTGAATCTTTGATTCTGTCATCTGGTTAGGTTTGATGGTACAAATATTGACAAGGAAGAAGTCTGCTCTGAGATTGAAAAATTACAGGTTTGTTTATTTAGATTTGGAGAGGGTGCGGACCTAAATATGGTATTTATCATTAAACGCTATGTAAAACAGACAAAAATAAATTGACGTACTCTTGTACGCGAGGAAAAGAAATCGATTTATATAATTGTTCAAAAACATGGAGTTGGATAGATGGCCTATATGGTCTGCTATTTTTGTTTCTAATTTCCTTCCTGATGTCAATTTTTCATGTACGTGACTCAATTTTTCATGTACATCCTATGGAATCACATGAATGACCGTTTTGAATCTTTTTTTTTTCCCTGCTGTTTCCAAGTGATGTTAAATGTCTGGTTAAATTTTTTATTGGATAACTTCATTTGCAGATGGAAAGGGAGCAAGTAAGGCTAAAGCATCAACAGGCCCAACGGGAATGCCACCAAAAGGTGTGAAATTTTCATTCTTAAATAGCCTCTCTCAAAGATTGCTTAGTGTCTGTAGAAAGGAGTTCCCTCTTTATCTGAATGGTGTTCCCTATCTTGAAAATTCAAATTAATTTGAACTGAAGTTTCACATTTAGGGGTACATTTGAATAAAGCACACCGCAATCTGACACTCGTATTCTCAAAATACTTTCAGTTCCACAAAGTCTGGGGACAACTGATGAAAACTGGTTATCAGAATTCTCGCTTTGCCCATCAGGTTATTTAGAACATTCACGATACCCATTTATCTGTGTGCAAATCAATTACAATTTCTTTGATCTAAACTGGGGAGCATGTTAGGTGGAGAGATTTGCCTGCCTCTATACAAGCCAGGTGACAAATTTGAGCCTATACTCACCAGACAAATACTACAGGCCAAGTGAAGATTTTATGCCCCATGAATTCGACATTCTTTCTCTGTAAAAACATCCTCCAGTTTGGAGCTTCTGCGGGAAGGACATTGTATCTCTATTATGAACTCAGATAAGTGTAGAATTTATCTTGGGACGTATAATGTAAAGATGCTTTTGATGACCTCTTAATTCCTAGTAGTGCTGGTATATGGTATGGTATTGTCATAATATGTGTTTCTGTCTTCAAACCTGGACCGAACTTCACTATTTGGGTGGGTAAATTCAACTTCCTTGAGAAGGGTTTCAGTGGTTTTGCCCTTGTGCGGTTCACGAATGTGAGTTTGCACTGGAACCATCTACGCGGGATTTCCATGTATTACAAGATTGTTAGTATTTGAATTTTTTTTAATTAATTATATTTATTTTCAATATTCGTTGTAAATTTTAACATATTAATAATATTTCTTTCCCTCTTCTCTTGGTTATGACAGGTGCTGAGGTGCCTTTTTCCTTATTCTTTTCTCTTTGTATTTTATTAACGCAATTGTCGATTAAAACGGAAGTTAAATATATGAACCTTTCTATTACATTTTATTAAAAATATTAATATTTTTTTTTACTTTTATTAAAATTTTGAAATATATTTGATCACTTAGTTATTAAAATCAAATCAAACCAAATCATCCTATTCCTGATTCCGTTCGCTTAAATGTGTAAATTACCTTATAATAGTAGAAATAAATATAGATCACAACAACCGGGCTACATCTTTTTACATTATAATATTGCAGGATAGCTCTTATTCCACAAGAATTTGCCGCTTGCTTTGTGAAATAAGCGAACCCCCCTTGACTCAAATCATAATTCTGTGACATTTCAAACTGCAAATTTTGCAGCCCTCCAGACTTTCTGCAAGCAAATTTTACTGCAAATTCCAACCCCCCAGTGGTGACACGGTCTCTGAAATTTGAAGGCTGACATGTATCCAGGACTAGTAGAGCCAATAGACGAGCATCTATGAGAATCTTGGGCTAATTCTCATCTTGTCTTTCACTGTCGCGCATGTCTACTGGTTCAGGGACAATCTCACTGGATGATCTTTTGTGTGCAAATGAATATTCATTTGCACCACTTTCACGAGAGCCCGTTCTAACCGAATATTGTAGGCTTTTGATCCCTTCTCTTGTTTGGCCTAGTATGTTATTACTCTCTGATGAGCTGCTGAGGCGCCAGCTATTGAACAAGGCAGCAGTCCAAGACGACCTTGATGAAGTGGTCCTCAGCCTTTCTGAGCTGAATGTTTCATCCCTGACAACCTTGAAAGGGTTCTCAAGTGCAGTAAGGATGTGCCTCATTGGAGGCCGCCTTGAAGGCTTGGGGTTTAAACATGACTTGGCCACAATTGCCACTGCCCAAACCTCCTCAAGCAGATCTTCATCAACTAGGAGAGACTGATCAACAATCTTGGCAATCAATTCTTTCTCGTGTATACTGATACAGGGCAGGTTTTTCTCCAACCACTCGTTAGTCGAGGCCTCGTCCAAGTTGCTGATGCCAAGCTTGCCTGTAACGAGCTCAAGCAAGACCTTTCCGAAGCAATATACATCATAGGCACAAGTTACAGATGATGATCCTGCGCATTTGCAGACATGTAACCATCTAAGAAATCTTAGATTCTGAATTGTAAGTATTAAGATGCTGAAAGTTGAAGTTATTTAGGTGTCAACAATTCCTGTACAGAAAGAATCACTTCTAGAAGGATTCTGCATACCTGAAGAGCCCTTGTCAGAGGTCCTGCATATCATCAATACAAAATCGGTTAAAATGTGAAATCAAAATTATCAAAGTAACAGAGATGAACATGGCGAGTAGCAAGTCAAGGTAAACGAAGAGTGGGGTAAATTAGATTATTAGGGGACAGTAACATATACTCAGCAAAAAACCTCCGATATTCAGCAAATCAGCTATTTGAGAGTTCAGCCGCATGCATTTTGCAGACCTATAGTTTAATTTTTCAAACATTACTTACTGTGGCATCCGAAGTAGTCTTTTTATCATTCGCTGATTATTCTCGGCTCCTTGAGCACAAACCTCGCTTAAACTTCCCAGCCGTACTTCATATTTGTCATCAAGAAGGATGCTGCTAGCTTGGATATCTCTTCAAATACCAAAAATGAAATGATAAGTAGATGACATGGTTAAATTGAGGAGAAATCATAAAAAAAATAATCTTCTTCAAAAGCAAACAGAGAATAGTTCATGCCAACAAAAAAAATCATTGTAAACCATTTATCACAGATGCATAATCGTAATAGAGGGAGAGGGAAGTTATTCATGAGGTCCCAGAATGCAGCCATGCGAAATCTGCGTAACAGTTCAGTCAACTGGTTTATCAGATAAATGAATCCAGAATAGCTGCAAGCCAAAGGGCTATGCATATACCTAATAACTCTAGAAGCTAATCTAGTATCCTGCTTTACTGTACATTCAGGACTGCATGGCATCTAAAGATAATCTGCAAGTTAAATTACACGGTAAACAAATCAAGCACTACAAGAAGTGAAAAGATGAATTTTCTTTTTCTTGATTAACCACAATGACAAAAGAAAGCAAAGATGAAATATGTTCACATGAATTGGCGAAATGGAAAGATATGAGGATTTGAAAAATGGGTGAGCTTGCTCGTTGTAAGCAGAGGCAGTTCTCCAACTCATTGAAAGAATAGGTGATCAAAAAAATGTTTATAAAACACAGATTCAACTGAACTCAGAAACACTTTTGACAAAGATTTTGTGACAATCAAAGAAATGTAAGAACAACGGATGTACCCCGTTGAATGGAATAAAAAGGACAAAATACAGCAAAAGAGAAGCAACTGTATGAGTACCTGTGGACGAGTGGAGGATCACATTGATGGTGCAAATAAGCCAAGCCCTCTGCAGCTCCAATCGCAATTTTTAATCTTGTAATCCAATCCAAAGATTGTAAACTTTCACCTTCAAATTCATTAACTTTGAATAAAGAGTTGGACAAATCTCCATTTGACATATATTTGTAAACCAAGATCTTCTCATTTTCATGCTCTAAGCAGTGGCCAAGGAGTGGGACCAATCTCGGGTGTGTTGCCTTGGGGAAAAGATCTAATTCTAGGTTGCATGTTTCTTTCATTGTAGATTGCAAATTAACTCTCTTGATAACTACAAGCTTTCCATCCTCAAATGTCCCATAGAAGAGGTCTCCGGAGTGGCCATGCTTTATGAGGTTTGATTCATGGAAATTACTGGTAGCATGGAGGATTTGCTCATATGCAAATGCTTCTCCAAGGCCTAACGATTTCGGAGAAGCTATAGGAGGAGGTGTGCTATCTTCTGGAGGAACAGGCCTTACGTCTGCTGTTCCTCTCTGGTTTGCATTTTTTTGTGCACATAATTTTCTCATCAGGAATAATCCTAACCCTGAAATCACAATTAAGCCAATACCACCAAAAGTTCCCATCATTATGTACGTAAACTTCCTTCTGTTTCTTGATGGTGCTGATAGTGGAGGTACCTGTGAGTCAGGGGCATCATTTCTATTGTAAACTAAGCTTTGGTTGGAATAAAAACTCCGGCAGTCTTCAACACTCCTTTGATCTGGTATGTTCAGAAAGCAATTATTGGAGAAGATTGTGCTGTTTTCTTTACTACTAGGAGCAAATCCTCCGATGTAGTTACTGGACAGATCAACCGAACTAATACCCTCAACTCGAGAGCTTATATTTCCATAGAATAAATTGTTCGAGAAGTTGAAAAGCACACTAGCATTTTGCAAGAAAGCAGCAAGGTTTGGCAAAGCCCCAGTAAATTTGTTCCCCGAGACATCAAGAAACCGCAGGTGGGGCTTTGACGATAAAACATCAGGGAACTGTCCATCAAATTCATTTTCGCTCAGTACTACATACCTCACTTGACTGAGGTTAAGGAATAACCTAGCTGGAAATGCACCCTGCAGCTCGTTATTCCGAAGAAAAATTCTCTGCAAACTCTTTAACAGTCCTAAATTCTCTGGCAATGGTCCTGACAAGAAATTGTATCCAACATCAAGCTCCACCAACCGAGAAAGATTACCCAACTGGGGAGGAATAGAATTACTAAGACTGTTGTTCTGCAGCCTCAAGAATCTAAGACCAGATAGTGAACCCAACTCAAAAGGAATCGTCCCTCCAAGTGAATTTGAAGACAAATCAAGACGAGTCAGATTACGAAGAGCTGAAATAGCATCTGGAATCGACCCTGTTATGAAATTTCGAGAAACATCAAGAACGGACAAGGAATACAACTCCCCTAGTGCAGTTGGAATCTTCCCGGTAATCGAATTGCCAGATAAATTTAGTGACTTTAGACTAGCCAGTGATCCAAGCGACGCTGGAATTGAACCGAAAATTGAACAGGAACTAAGATCAAGCACTTGCAATGTAGTCAGTCGCTGCCCCAACCATCCCGGAATTGGGCCTGGAAGTGAAAAGCCCGAAGAATTAAAGGAAGATAACAAGGTTAAATAGCTCAAAGAATCAACAGCAAACCGTGGACTGAGCCGTCCTTGCCGGGTTCTCCTTAAGCCGGACAAATTTATTCCTGTAACAATGCCATCTTGGCATTGAATCCCCGTCCAGTTGAAGCAAGGTTCAGCCTTTTTAGGCCAATCTCGCGCTCTGATACCCAAAGAAGAACGCAGGTCCAGCAAAGCCAACCTTTCGGACTCGGAGCTCAACGAGGCTTGTTCAGACAACACAGAACCAAGGAACAAGTATAGAAGTGCAATCTTGAGCTCGAACTCCATGACTCCCTTGAACTGTTGCTGCAATACTAACCCAGAAAGGAACATGCAATCCTTAGATGAGCTTCCATGACCACGAGACTGAAGCGAAATGTAATGCTGAGTTCAACAATCGTTAATACATAAAGCTTTCTCTTTAACAGTAAGTCCGTAACCACTGTTGGCCGGATCCTACCTTAATGCTATACTGGACAATTCTGCTTCTCCCTGTTAAGGCAAGGACACAGTACCTCATGAGTACTAAACTATGCAGAACTTTAGACATGGCAACACAACACAGGAGTTTATGTATAGAAACTACCTGTTGCCAAAAATCTTAATGGAGTTGGAAGAAGTACTTTGGTTGATGAATGATGATCACGAACTTTGATTTCTCATTTAATGCCATTCAAGAAAAAGGAACGAGAATTGGGAAGGAAAGTGAAAGGCTCAAACTATGCCTGTGCATTAAAGAGAAAAAAGCTATAATGGCAGGGGAAGAAATTAATGGCAAAAGAGTGTCTCAACGGCCACAACCGTTCATTTTAACACACACACGTCTCTTTCTCCCCTGCGGAGCGCCATTAATGAAACTGAAGATGACTGCAGAGTTGATGCAGTTTAGGTAGAGAGTTGGAGTTACTGAAAAGAGGGGACGAAGGACGAACGAGGTAGCAGTACTTTGTACTCAACACTCGCTGTATTGTTCTGTGCTGTCGTCTCTGGCTTCCTCTGATTTTCTGCGCCAGTTTGGAGAAGCTGAGTCAACTCGTCAACTCCGCTATAAGATTCCTCGACAGTACTTTTGTATTTTGTGTTTGCTTTTTTTCATTATTGGATAAGTTGACGTTTTTAGTCCTAACATTTGATCTCGGTCTCAATTTAGTCCCAAAGGTTTTTTCCTTTATCCTGACGAGGCTCATATGTTCAATTGTATCAACACAAATCTGCCAACTTATGTGTTTTAATTTTTTTCAAAATCTTTTAAATTTTACTAGTGATAATAACTCATGAAAAATTAATAGAAGTAATCATATAAGTTTTATCTTATTAGAAATTAAGAGAAAAAAGAAAGAAAAATAAATCAACATTACAAATTTTAACTATTAATAATATATTAATATTGAGAAAATTTTTTACTATAAAACGATTATTATAAAAGTAATTTTAAAATATGAATAATCTTATTATGAAATTCATTTAATAGGTTTGAAAATTCTAAGCGTGTTTAATGATGTAAATAGTTTTGCAATTTTTCTCATGCAAGTCAAATTTGGGATAGTTGAAAATGAATAGAACCAAATTAATGTGCCAGATGAGGTAGGACCAGATTGAGATGGACTACTAAAATAGAGGATGAAGATGTGATTTTCTCCCTCACCTTTGTGTAGAATTTTCCTTGTTCGTCTTTTTCTTTTACAAATTGGTCGCAAATTCTACTGTAGAAGATTTCAGCTTGCTTTGATGCATGACCGGCACGTCGGAATTAGAATTAGGACTTCATACCAGCAAGGAGTCGACCAATTTGAAACCACGTGTACAAATGCAACGTAGCCAGCTGAATTCTGACCTAACAATTTGTTAATTGAATTCTCACAAATTATTTTCCTAAGAAGTTGTCGAGTTTAGTTTAGGATGAGATTTGCTAATGATTCACTTTTAATTATGGTCCATTGAATGATTGATTGATTTTTGATCAAGAGAACATTAATAATTATTTTTATTTGAAATCATGAGATATCTCTTTTTTTCTTTTTTTTAAGAAGAAAATCATAAGATCTCGATGTAAAATATTTAAAAGTGTAGAATTTAATAGAGGTTGAATTTGAGAATTTTATATTAATTTTGCAAAAGTAAATATTTGTAAAAAAAATTAAAATCTAAAATAAAAAATTTAAGTTATGAAACTCAATCCAAATAGATAACGAGTAGCTTTGTTATGATCTGTTAATAACTTGTATGTATCATACGATTATTCATATGCCAATAAAATGAAGACATGTGAATAAATAATATCAACTTACTATTTAGTGAAATAATTATTTTTTTAATTATATAATATTTTTTGTCCACGTGTCTTATTTTTTTTAATATATGTAACTTGTGTAATGTATAGTGCCTATTGTAAAACTATTCCTACTTGGCATATAGAATTAGTCAAACTCCAACTTGAGTCGATTTCAAAAGAGGATTTCAAGCCTAAGCTTTGGGCTCAATCTGATTTTAACTTGTTAAAACTGTCACTATATTAATTTTCATTTATTCAAAATAAAAGAGTAGAATAAACAAATGATTTAGTGAGATTGGACTTAAAATAATATTAAAGCTTGACGCAGTCTCCATTGATAAGCTAGTGAGTAATGTCGCGGACTCGTAATAACAGCTCCGAGGAATAAATAGAATGGCAATTACGTATGTGAAATTTCAACCCTTGTCATTTCATTTGATGTCTCTAATGGGAGGGAGACGAAACGAAGGAGGCGGCCGACGCGGAAGACGAAAATTCGCTGACGCCTGAGCTCTCAGCAATGGAGACAAAAGGGGTTGCTCTCATTTGACTCGGTCGCAGCCCAATCATCGTTTTGAATTATTCGATCGTTCACAATTGAGTTGAATACTTACTAGACTCGTCATTTTCAGAAACCAGCTTTTCTCATTATTATCTAACCCCGAAAGCAACTTCAGTTGGAAATTTGTTCAAAATCTCCTTGTCCAAGCAAATTTGCCCGTGTTATCCAGTGCAGAAGAATCACTACTTTATGCTACTCTTGGCCACATCTAATTTTCATTTCATGGGGGCCGAAAGCAAATCTTGGGGAAAAAAGAAAAAGAAAAAGAAAAAACTTTGGTTTAAGTTCATCAGTGGTTCTGTGATTGCCATAGAGAAAAGTGGTTTCAGCAGACTCAAGCTAGACATTTTACGCTAGGGAAGTTTCAATAGTCATGTTCATAGGCTCTAAACTATTCGGCCCTTTAATTTCCCTTTTAAGATCTGCTAGTAGTTCTTATTCTTGAAAATTTTTACGAAAACTATATAAGAAAATCTGTCGTGCAATTTTGTCACAAGGGGCACATAAGCTTAACTATTAGCCGATAAGAAGAATAGCTACTCTCTCAGATTTAGGAATGTTGTCTCCTTGAAACTTATTTAGTGATATTGGTCATGAAAATATCTTGTGTCCAAGGATGTTGATATGGCATCGTTTCTTGAATTGGCTCATGATTGCTGTGTTCTTTGCCTTTCAGGAACTATTGCTGACAGCCAGTGACTGAAACTGCAGTTGCATTTTTTAATTGAACTTCTGCGTATTACACTGGTGCTAGTTTGATGCCCTGCAGGAGACTATTATAATTGTTCTAGAAATGGTTGGCGATGAACGTTATACTCTTCTGGTTAAAATGTTACAATAAAAGAGGATTCAAGATGAACTGATGTTTCTGCCACAGCTGTTAAACGCATAATTCTGATAAGGATTCTCATGACCAGTTGTTTCTAGCTTTTTTGACAAATGGATCAAGGCTTGAATGTGCGAATGGAGAAGCATCTCAGAAGGAACCACAAAAGATATCTGGGAAGTAGGGGGAAAAAAGTAGGTTGGAATGCTCAGTGCAACACTAGCTGCTGAAGTAATGACCTGTTTTTATGGACTGCAGTCATCTTCTGCTGCATTATGCGTTATGCATTTGTTGATTAATGAAAATCGCTTGTTGCTTCTCTGGCCAAACAGCGAGATTAGTGAACAACATTTTATTTGCTTGTTAGTCATTACATACTAATTCTGGTTTGTAAATGCTCTTGATCAGAGAACTTAACTAAATCTCGTCTGTGATTGAAATGATTTCCGCGTTCTCTTGTCAGTTGATGGAGAAAAATCAGAGTATTACATGCACTCTTCAGTAGTGGATGGTTCAACATTGTCAGTGCTGCTAGCGAACCAGAACCTTTTCTGCCTCCCCATATTAAACTGAAGATATCAATATAGATTATGTTACAAAAGCTATAGTACTCTCAGCACTTGCAACAGAAAAATCAAGGTAAACCAAGAAAGATCTCTGTGAAATTCAGATCAAATAATGACAAATTCTCCGTATTTGACTTGATTCCTGTAACATTCTCCATTAGCACAGAGTTTGGCACCATATTTATCGCAAGCAATAACCTCACATAATATAAGAGGGAATTTTAAAAGTCTTGATCCAGTAGAGGCTTGTCGGAGCAGAAATACAGGTGTGGGGAGAAACAACTTTTTTTGTCCCTCAAACTTAAGGGAGAATGACATTTCTATGTATGGCACAAAGATACAGTCACACAGGAATATGTATCTTCCCCTTGAAGACGGCCCTACTGAATCTCCCGACAGTACCTGCTTGTCCAATCATTCTTCATTATGCTTGAGTCCTATCTGGAAAACTCCAGATTCTATCCCTGATGCATGGATCTTATGTTCTAGTTGTTCATTCCAGCCTGGAAAGATCCTGCACTTTTTATCGTCTGGGTGGCTGAATCGTCTAGTCAAATGATGATCTGTTGATGTGATCTCCACGAGGATAATGATTAGATCAAAATGAGTTGCACAAGGATATATCATTCATGACTTCCTCTCGTACATTTCAGACATATAGAATCATGACTTCGCTACAATCTTGTACTTCGGAGTTTTACAATAATGATCTTGAAACTGCAGCAGATTTGAAGAAAAAGACTGTGCAGTCCAGGTACAGTGGCACAAGATAATGTGTGATTTGAAGCTGGCAGGGCTATGGAAGATTGGTATCAACGCTAAACATCCCTTCCAATTTATTCTGCTGACTGTCTCCTGCTATTTCCGTGGGAACTGCCTGAGGAATTATATCCGTAGCTAGAACAATTATGCAGGAACAGTACCAAGGGCCTTTTGCTGAACAATTTTTGGGCACAACTTATGTAAAACAATGCAGTGATGAAGTGAAACTCACATCTTTGCCCCCTTTCTCCAGTTAAGGCACTTAAAATCTTTCAATCAGTCAGAAGAATCTCCAAAGACAAACCACAAAGTTACTCCTAGGACCATGGAGAAAATGATAGCAACCTTCAATTTGTAAAAAGGAAATGAGGGGCCCTGGATGAAACAGGAAAAGTTTTGGAATAGAAAGGGGAAATATCTGCTAAAGGAATTTCTGCTGGAATGATGGAAGGATGATAAGGAATCAAATATCAGTATCATGATGTATCTTGTGAATTAAGAAACCTTTAAGAAATGATTTCGTCAATCTGTGCACTTGTTTCTTCTTCTAATGCTGACAGTATAAGTGATTTCCGTTATAAAAAAGAACAATTTTCATGTGAAGAGATGAACAAGTGCAACAGTTGGAGAGTGCCCTTCTGGGGTCATTTGACCAAAAGAGTACTTATTCTGGCTCAAATTGCAAAATTTTTGCCTGACTGCAGAATGTAGACTAGTGTTGCTCCATTAGAATGTCTCACTGTTGCTGCTTTTTGCATTTGGCTATCTCCTGCTAGAGATTCTTAGCATTCTCAAATGTATAATCCACGTCTTTTTTGTTACTTTTCCTTTAGAAAAGTCAAGAAATTCTCATTGAGTGAATTTAGTTAGAGAAGAATCCGTTGGAATAGAAGGCCGAAACCAACTTGCAGACCAGGGCCAGGGGGAAACAGAAAATGGTTATAAAGCTTTCAAGAGACATAGGACAACCATCCACAAAAATGAAATTTTACTGGACATCGACGTGGATGATAAGGATTCCGAATATAAGCTGGATTTTGATGGCCCTCAAAGCAAAGGATCAGTTTCCACAGTGAACTTCCTTCAGCATTTGCTGAGTTACTTCAGCAGTCAGCAAAATATATCCACGTAAAGTTCAGGTTTATCCACCGGCTGACAGAAAATAACATTCCTGATCTCTTGAGCACATATTCTCAAGGCTGCAGACAATCAAGAAAGGATCAAGCAGAAAGTGGACAGAGAAAACTGCATGTTTCTGTTAATTCCAAGAACGACTGACTTGAGGTAAGTAATGACTTAATTTTCTGTCAATTAATTATCCAGTAGAGAAAATGCCTATACAAGCTAATTGCTCAGCACTCTAATGTTCAAACTTCAAACACTGAGTTTAAGTTGCATTAGCAGAAGCATGGATTGTCCAGCATGTCTCTGGATAGTATCTTCTGATGATGGAAATTCAGAATAAGATTCAAATTTGAATTTCATTTGATGCCAAACCAAAATTGTCTTTCCTTCAGTTTTCCAGTTTACTCTCATACATATTGCAATAAAAAATTATATTTTTATCTAATTATCGTAAAAATGAATTGACACGTGAGCTCTACCACCACCGTCTATGACTATGAAACGTGACAAAATACAACCAGGAATGGACAAACAAAATAAAGAAAAACACATTACTATATGGTAAATTTTGCATCTTGAACTATAAAACTTCTCCAAAATTCACTTAAATAAAGGTTTTTCCGCCTCTAAACTCACCTAGTTTTCGAGTAATCATCAATGTTGTTCCTACCTGGTAAGAACAAAACAGGCATGACAACGAAGACTCGGAAGGTATTTCTTGCTGGAAATCATTATTAGACATTAGCATGACAGTAATAGAGATTTGGTGAACATTGAGAGCCAGATGGATTCAAGGCATCAACATCATGGCTTTCCAAGTTGTAGAAAGCTTTACTAATATATATGTATAGGACCTATCAAGCTTTCAAATCAAGATTTGTACTAAACCAAATTGTGATGAAAGATATTTCCAGAAAGTATCAAAAGACAAAATTCAAGTACAATAGCGTCACAGATGGAAATGAGAATATAGACAGAGATATACGTCAAGTTCTCTGATCCATGTCCAACTCCAGCTCCAGCTATGGTACGGTTTTATCCTTGCGGCCAGCTAAAGCTCGTTTGCGTTTTTGGATCCTTGTTCAGGATTCTGAATATTGGTGAAGAAAGTACAGACCTTATCACGTTGAACAATGGCCCTGAAATGGAAAACTGCACAGCACAGAAAGTTACTTTAGTTGCCATGCACAGCTTGACCTCACTCTGTAAAAAAACATGAAAAACGAAACCGCTGGGCCACGTTGTGCCCGTGAACTTTTGAGTGCAACCGGCTGGATTTCCTATTTGCATTGTTTTGGACCCACTTTGATGAGATGCATTTACAATCGTAACCAGAAATGCAAGGTGAAAGTGGGTTGGTTTTCGGGGTATTGTGGTTAGGGAGGGACAATTTTTCTTGGTTAAAGACAACCTTGTCTGGGTTATGTTCTTTTTTGGGTTTAATCTCGTACCAAGAACCACGATTTTATAAGGAAAGTGAAGGATAACCATGATAGTTTTTAACAAAATTCCCCCCGTTTTGCAAGAAAGACAGAAAAGCGCCAACTCACCGGCCCACCCAGCGCTGTCTATTTTTGTCCTCCCAACTCCAAGGCTGTATATATAGAGCGGCCATCCCGTGCTTATTTCCACAGAACTCATAACAAACACATCCCCGGGGAACCAATCCCTGCTCCAAAGTTGTGGTTTTTCAAATCAAATCATTGGTGAAATGGCCTCAAACTCGACCTGGACGGCTAAGCAAAACAAGTTGTTTGAGAATGCATTGGCCGTCTACGACAAGGATACGCCAGACCGATGGCAGAATCTGGCTAAAGCACTGGGTGGCACCAAAACTGTGGAAGAGGTGAAGAGGCACTATGAAATGCTTGTGGAAGATATCAAGCACATTGAATCAGGCCAAGTCCCCTTGCCCAACTACAAATCCAGTCTTTCCAATGGCAAAGGCTACCAAATCATGGACGACGAACAGAGGTAACTACATCTGATGCCTATTCTGTCAAAGGCCCCCGTATATACCCGTTCTTCTCGTCCCTAGACTGGGAATTTGTTCCACTCCGTTGACTCTCATGTAAATGTAATGGAAGCTTCCCATCCATTATATGGAAGAAATTTTAAACGGAGACATGTAAAATGAATTCACGACTATAAAACTGTTAATGATTATTCTGATCGTGTCTTTTCCTTTTCGAAAGAACTTGGCTATTTACGTACATTAGTTCTGATTTGTAGCGGTGAACTGCAACTGATGTCTGACCTCTTTCTTTAAACTTTTGCAGGTTGAAGTATCTGAAGCTCCTATGACGGAAAGTAGAAAGGCTGCAAAAAGAACCCCATTGCTTTTTAACCCAAAGAAAGCGATGTAATAATGTAAAAAAGAAGTAGATATATCAATAGCTTATAATTATGTCTTATTACCTTCTGTCTTCCATCACGACTCATTAAGAGCCGGAAAGTGACTTAAAAGTTTATTCCTTGCCCATTTTGTAAAATGCTGCAGTTTTTCTAGACACAGGTATCTCTACTTCTTCCAAAAATAGACAGACGATGCAGTTTATATGGCCCTAAAACAATTATCATCACAAACTCTATAAATGCCAGACGTCGAAGAAGAATTTTTCCAGGATTTAAATGCAGTTAATTGACCTCAATGGATTTCACCATATAGACAAAGTTCTCAACTAGTAGTTTCTATTTCTCGGAAGGGAAAGTAATCTCCACTAGTAGTTTCGGCTCTAGTAAGCGGTGTAAAATGCTCAAACTGTTCAGAACTGTTACGAGCAAACCGTTCCCGGAGAGAGCCACATCCAAAAAGACGTCAGGAAATGTGTAATAGAAAGAAGAAGAAGAAAGAAAGAAAGAAAAAAGAAAAACTGAACCCGCGCAACAACGCCATGCAACCAAACGATTGATTGATAAGGGGCCTACGTTTAAAACTAAACTGGATCTTCTTGGTCCCTCCCATTGGGGTGGGGAGAACATATTTGTTCCTGCTTCGCCTACTACTAGATCACTGACCAATGGGCTCAACGCTTACTTCTAAAGCTACATCAGAAGACCACTCGTGGGGCTTCGACTGGGATTCTTTCCTTGGCGTTGGGCTTTTCACCAACATCCCGGATGACCAAGTTGGCCTTTCTTTGTTATTCTTCTCCTTCTTCTTCTTCTTCTTTTTTTTCATTTTTAAAGTAATATTATTAAAATTAAGAATGTTATGCTAATTCTAGAACAGTTTTATTATTTTTTCCAAAAGGATTTTCTTTCAACAGCTTAGAAAATGGTGATTGCTAAAAGAAGTTCCAACGAACCGAGATGAAGTTTGTCTTACCAGATTGAAAAGAAATTCTGATCCAAAAATTTCTTCAATTTCCCCTTTGTCTACCCCGATTTCCAACCATGGGCATATAAAACTCACTAAATCACGAATTTTTGCAAAACTCAATTGATCTAATAATTTAAGAGGATCTAAGACTAGTTGGGGAAAATGGGAGTGTCTTTCGTATACAAAAGTGAAACAAAATGATGATTTTACTGTGAATAAAAGATTAATCAGAAACTCACCAATAATGTTTAATTGATACGATATCAAAATTGTTCCACTAACTAAAATAGATGAAGTTACTTGAATATTTATGTAAAGACTCAATTTAAAGATTCTTTTAAACATCCATGTCCATTTACTGTGCACGACTAATCTAAGTCTAATTCGTGCTACGATCGAATTCCTCACGGATTCACCGAATGAAGGGGTATTGTGATGTCCATGCTTGTGCAACAAAATAGCACTGTACTATTACAATCTTTTCTATCTATTAGTGGTACAAGGCAAAAAGAATTTTAAAATGCATAGCAATACAAAGACAGTTGACAGAATATGTAAGTTCTAATAAGCACGGGGAAAGGAGGGAATTACGGCAAAAGGGTGGAAATAGGTAGAGTTGACCAAATATGTAGTTCAAACACATGATACTATTAGTAAAGAATGACATCGCAAGAGCTCCAGCACATCAAACATTCTGAAGCGCCTCCTGCACGAGTCTTTCTGTGAGAACTTTTGGGAGTCCCATCACACTGTCAGTTGCCCCGACCTGTCAAAAGTTCAAAGCCGTTCACCATGCTTAGCGAGTATGATATTGAAGATAGGAAAGGGGAATGATAGCTTAAGACCAGAAAATACGATCACTTTCTGTGCAGGACAACATTAAAGAGAGTGTGTAAAATTTTTCTCGATATCTAGGTGAATACAACATCAAAACTTAAAGAACATGTAGCAGCTTTGAAGCCAAATCCAGAGGACATTGGGATGAATCCATGATGGCAAGAGCCTAGATGTGCAGCCATAAAAGTAATTATTACCAGCATGCAGGATAAGGAGGAGGAGGGGGCAGATGTGTTTTCAGTTTTAATTGTACCAAGAACCAGCCAGGTATAATGGAAGAAGCAATTTACCCCAATAAAAACCCAGACCTTTGAAGTTCTGGCAATCGATTGGTCCAGGTTTTGGATCAGAAAGAGACACGTGGAGAATTTTGATGCCAAGGTATTAGTAAGAAAGTATGATATGTATCAATTGTTTAGAGATTGCAGGGAAACCAACCACATCTTTAACATATGATGCCAAGTTAGTAAGAAAGTATGATATAGATCTATCGTTTAGAGAGTGCAGGAAACCAACCACATCTTTAACATACGGCAAGATCAAGGGATGTTCAATAATCAGGCCCCCAGCTACATTTAGCACAATCCCCTCCTCAATCTGAAAAGAGAAAAAGTCACATTACAAATACTGCCAAGAAAGAAGAATACAAACAGCAACTTTGATGAAAACCTCTTACCAGGCTGTCAATAACTTGCTCTGGTATCTCTAGGAAATGTATCTGCAAGAAATATTGTTAAGCTTTTATGTTATATAAAAGTAAATTTCGTATGAAAAAGACAAATTTTACAGGTATTTCAAGACCCAAAGTCATAGTCTCTTTTCTTCTCCATGTACTGTACTTGGAATCAAATAATAGTTTGAGTGATCTTTAAAATATTCATCAGTATGCACGCTCCAATCTCACAAAATTCCATTAATAGATCAAGACCAAATGTGCCAGCTAAAAGTTGACCTCTAATTCTCTTGGCAATCTTCTAAAACTTGGACAAGTATATCAAGCCAAAATTTTTCCTCGTTTATGGCCCTAGCAGACAAGGCCTGGATGATGACCTAGTTTTGCAAGAGAGCAAAGAAAAGAAAAAAGCTGCTAAGCACCAGTGACAATAAGGCCCATGGTATCTTCTGGCAGAAGCCCATGGGAATATCATCTTTTCAAAAGTTATAGTACTATTTTGTTGTTTTCATATGCATTCTATGTTATTCTTTTCAATCAGAATTAGACCTTTTCCAGCTACAAGTCTAAATAAAAAGAAAAGGGCTTAAAATGTTTCTGTATACCGTGTAATCCCAACAAAACAAGTATTGAAATAAGAACAATGTTTGCAAGAGACTTAATAACAATTTTTCCTTAAAAAGATAGAGATGAAAGTGGATGTAAAAGGTACCTCCACTTTGTCCCATTCACCTCTTCTGAATCCTGATTTGAGGTTAGTAACAACAACAGAACTGACAGTTGCTGCCCGTCCACCAGAGTAATCTGCAATATTGCCAACATAAGACTGCCAGAACTTATGGAAGTAGTAGAGCAGAAATTGGTACAGAAATAGAACCATACCTTTTAAGAACTGGCATGCTTCTTCTTTGCTGGATGGCTTTTCCCTGATCATACCGTCGTAGACCACCACCTCCCAATCATTTCAATTTAGTGGTAAGATTGATGCAATTTCCACTATGCAAAAGTATCAATATCATAGAAAGAAAGGACAATATTCCAAAATTTTAAAAACACATTCACCACCACTTAAACCACAAATGCAAGTATACAGAGGCCATTAGCAGAATAAATATCTTAGCCTTAAAAGAGCCTATATTAAAACTTTGGCTGATATAGTTCCTAAGATATGAAAATGGCTTTTAAGTTAAGAAGAAAAAGAAGCTCCACAGGCCGTAGATTTGATAAGTGCACCTCTGGAATGATTTCAATTTCATACTAGGAAAGAATTCATTGGTGAATGAAATTCCAAGATATCTTAAGAGATCTTCCACTTTCTTATACCAAATGAGTGCATGAAGTGATTTCAAAAGTGTGTGTGGCATAGATCTTATTCTCTTGTCAAATGCATGATTTAGTAGCTTGGTGGATTGTTAGTCCATTTATGGATAATCTAGACAAAATTCTTTTGAAAGGCAAGAATATTCTGTCTCCTTTTATGTTCCCCTTTTGACAGACAACACTTAAAATAACCATAGGACAATATACATTCCTTACTTCTGAATGCAAGTTACACAATTACAACATTACAGTTAGCAGAAAACACAAACATGCACAAGCAGTAAAGTTCATATGTTATCTCGAAGGTACAGGCAGAAAACATGTACATGCACAAGCATCTGTCAAGTTCATATATTATTCTGTTAGAAATTTAACAGGCTGGAAAGAAATGAAAAACTAAAAAGGAAAAAAAGGCAAAGCATACTTCAAAGCACATAGAAAGAAGGAAAAATATTGTTTGAATATAAAACTTCACTAGGATAACTTGTTTTAGTGGAAATGTATTATACTTGGTCACACGTAATTAGAAGTGTTGGCTCAGCATTTGTCTTGTATTGATCAACAGGTAGCTTCGATGTTATCTCTTCTGCCTAATGAAAAGTCCCATCAGACTAGGGTAAGTCCCTAATACGAAATACAAGCACAACCAGATTAAGGATTCTGAAAATCAACATAGTATCTAATGCACTTGAACAGCTGTGGAAGAGAAATACAGACAAAACTACACATGCTTTTGCTTGTAAATTCAAAAGGTAAATCATATAATGGTTATTGACTCCAAGAAAGAACAAATGGAACCGAAACAGTAGAAACCATGATGTTCTTTCTCTTTTGACCGTTTCTTGAAATTTTTCACTTTTTCATCTCCAATTTTTTGAATAACTGTGCTTTCGCAAGCCGCTTCTACGGAAGAAATATCTCATAGTTATTGTTATGAATTTTATAGATGATAAGCAAAGTTGGCTAAAAATATTCAAAGCCAAAAACCTTAAAATAACCATAATCATTCAGCCACTCTTCTTCAACATCAGTAAGATACCCATGAAAAGTATTTAAACTTTTTGAAAAGCTGGGCTTGGAGTATCATAAGAATCATAACCCAATATTGAGCGGCATATAAAGTGCTAGAAAGCTGATAGCATTGAGAATATCCAAAACAATAAACACATACTGTATCTGCAGCAATTACGACTGTTGATTTGGCATCCTTCTCTTGGTTTTCAATAGTCTGAAGTTTTGAAACGATAGCATCTGCCTGAGATGCAACAAAATTTAGATCAATTCAATGAAACAGTTTAACCAAATTCCATCTGAATGGACAAATAAAACAATAAAGACGTGTCTTTGATCTGTCAAACAAAAGGGAAGAAAATAAAACTAGAGCGCACTAAAATTGCCCAAGGAACGCATTTTAAATCCTCTGTGCAAGCACTGATGAGAAACACAACGAGCCGTAAAACTCCAAAATTCTACAGCACTGGATTGCATCTTAAAAGTTTGTTCTTTAAAATTTCTTATAACCTTGCAATTCCTTGTCAACAAGAAAATAATTGCATCCCAAAGTTTAGGCCAACAAGCAAGCTTGAGAACTAGTCATCCAATGATAAGTAGTTCAAATTACTAACTTCAGACATTGGATGGGCCAATGTACCTTGGCCTCGGCAAGAGCCATTACCAACTCTTCCGGCTTCTCTTTCCTAATGGCTTTCTCGTCTATATCTGCAGACTAAACAATGAGAAACGCCTAAACCCTGTACTTTAGAGAAAAAAAAAGAAAAGAAAAATAGTGATATAATCTAGTTCAATATCAATGTCTAAGCAATATACCATGGGAATGAAATCGTAACCCATGTCAGCTAAAATTTTTCGTCGAGCTACAGAAGACGATCCCAAGATCACCTGCATCACATCACAAGAATACGGTCTCAGCAATCTAGTTCAGTGAAAATTCTAGTTAATATTAGTACGTTCCAGCTTCAGAAAACAATGACAGTAAAGCATGAGCCACAAAGTTCATAAAAGGTGCAAAAGTAAAACACCAAGAAAATCAAAGATGATTTAACCGAAAGTTCAAAACTTTTCCGTTAGAAGTCGTAATTTCTCAGAAAGATGCATTACCTTGAATTGAGAATTAGGGTTCGCATCCATCTTTCTGGCGAGAGGGAGAGGGAAAGGGAGAGGGATCGGGAGCGGGTAACTATTGTAGCCAATCTACTGTGCTTATTACCCCCGAGCTGAGCCTGGACTTTCAAACTTAAAAAAAGAATCACTTTTTTTTTTATTTTTCCCTGTTTTTAATTTTTTTTTTTCTCTTACTAATTTAATTTTACAATTTTCAATATAACTCAACTCAAAATATACTACAATTTTAATTTTTCAACTTGCTATATTTTTGTATGGCTTCTAAGCAGAACAACGCGTAGCCGTAAACGATCTTAACTTAAATTCTTAATACGTCTTATACACAGAGCCGAAGATTGAACGCATTTCAGACGTTTTTTGATGTTAAACGCATTAGGATGCATCTAAGAGATGAACGCATTCCACCAAATTGTTTTCGGGAATGCATTTTCCTATATATTTTGTCCTTTATAATTCTTGTAAATGTTGCCTTACTAGATCAATTCTCTTTCTCAAAAAGAAAAAAGGAGGCAAATTCTATTCCTCGCTCTCCTATTTACAATTTTACATGGAACTACTAGAAATCAGAATCCGGCGCAACGAGAAAGAAGGGACTAGCCCAGCGTGGGTTTTACCCTCTTTGGATCTTGAAAAAGCTGTCCGTCTCCCCCTTGGTGGGCTTATAGGCCCTCAGTGCAAGTCTAATTCGAGATGAACCGCGATTGCCCGTCGGATCCAAATGCCCATCCACAGGACTGTTTCCACTTGTCACTTGTACTACTTATTTCCTATGAAGATTAGTGTACCAATTTATATACATGGGTAGGGGTGGGCAAAAACTGGTCCGAACCGAAATCTAATCGTTTTTCACATTTCGGTTTGGTTTTATATTTAAACTATTTGGTTTGATCTTGGCTTTTTATGATTTATTTAAATTTTGGTTCGGCTTATTGAAATCATCAAATCGAAAACCCGATTTTTGATAATTATGGTTCATCTGTCCTCTACATTAAGCTGTTAATTTGGTAATTTTTTTGTGCATTATGACTCACTGTCTTAGTTATTTCATTGCTCTAATTTGGAACTTCTTTTGTGAGAGTTTTTTCCGGTGTTTCTTTGCTCTAATTTTGTATATTTTTTGTGAGATTTTTTTTTTGGTTTGGAGCTAAACCGAACCGAACCGAACCAGTTTAGTTCGGTTTGGTTCGGTTCGATTTTAGCCATAAAACGGTTTGATTCGTTTCTTATTTTTAAAAAAAAAATCGAACCAAAAATCGAATAGTAAAACCAAAAACCGAACCAAAAATCGATTGACCACCCTGGCACGGCATTTATAGATATTGCAATAGTAAAAAAAGTAGACTATGGAATTCCAAACGTGTGGCCAGTTTTAGGGCGTGGATAAATTCGAAGAATGCTGTTTCAAGCTCCGAGTACACTTTCTGTGTACCCAGGGGGAAAAAAGTACACTTTCGTGTATTTAAATTAAAATTTAGTTTTTTAAAATTTTTTTTAATTTTAAAATTTTTTTATAAATAATTTATTTTTATAATTTTTAATATAATTTAATTAAAATTTTTAAATATATATTTTTAAAAGAAAAAATATATCAGTTATTTTTTTATGCTCGAAGTTTTCAAACAATATTTGAAGGAGACCATATCCCCTTGTTTTCTTTCCTATCATCTAATGAAGATTTTCTTTCTTTTCTTTTCCGTTCTAAATTCCCAGGTCTAATGCGTGAATTTTCAATGGGGTGTAGTTGAAAATTCCAAGTACAATTGAACCGAGAAGAGAAAAGTTGTGGAATCATCGTCAACAATTTCGGGCCTTATTCACGTGGGGATAGAAAAATTCCCGACTCATCCTCAACAATGCCGGCTTTCGCTATATGTTATATAGTATTTTTTTTTCTTTTAATAGATAATTACACGAAAATGAAAGCAGATGCACTACATGGACAATCGGACGTAAATGGAAAGACATGAGTAGAAAGAGAGGCAAGACCAAGAGGGTGTTATATAGTATTTACAAATCATACTAAAGAATATATCTTTTTTATATAGTATTAATTCCATTTAAAACTTTCTTTTTTAAAAAGAAAAAAAATCCCATTAATAATGCAAACCCTGGTCTAGTCTACCCAAAAAGTATTTCGGTCATTTTTTCTCTAAAACTAATCATTTTGGTTATCACTCTCAATCCAAAAAATTCATACTTATTTTCATGGTAAAAAATTTTAGTAAAAATATACTTATATACTAGTAAGTCAATAAATTGTCATACGAGAACTTTTAAATTGGATATACAATTTTTGTCTTATATAAAAAAAATTAAAATAAATTCAACATTATTTTCATCTTTTAAGTTTATAGAGAATCGTAAAAGTAAATTATTTGTAAGGAAAAAATAAAATTTTTTTTAATTTAAAAACGAATCCAAATACAACCTAAGATACTGAGTTATGCACTTCTGTGGAGTAGTATTCGTTCACATATCAATAAGAATAAAGTGAAAATTCACAAAATAAGAGCGTTCTTTTGGCATCGGAATATTCTTCGGCTCCTGCGGCCTTAAATCAAGCTTTAACAGTGGGGGGTTCCTATTATAGAGTGAAACAATTTACCGCGGAACAGTGGCCCCATATTTTTTACTTTTTCAGAAAGAAAGAAATATCAGAAAAGGCAAATTACCCTACTGTCCTTTTGGCCGGCAAAAAATCATTTCCGAAAATCAGATTCGGTTTTGCCTCCACTTTTAATAATTAAAAAAGCTTTCATTTTTTAAAAATAAAAATTAACTCTAAATATTATCAAAAAAATGTCTTAACGTTGATAGTACTATTAAAATTTATTTTTGATTTTTTATATTTTAAAATAATTTTTATATATTTTTATATTATTTTACGATCATAAAAAATTAATTCATCTGCAGACTAAATTTTGTCATTTATTATTATAAAGTAATATAAAACTATAAAAATTATTTAATAATATAAAATATTTAAAATAAAAATTTAATGACAATTGACAATGAAAGTAATTTTTAGTGGTATTTAGAATAATTTTTTTAATTATAAAATTTAGAATTAATTTTAAAAAAGATGTAGCGCAAATTCAAATTAATACCTCGTCATATTCTTTGGCTGATACATTTATATTTAAATGCTCGAGCAGGAACCCTAAATACTCAATCCAAATTGCTTTTATGGTTTCTGCGGAATCAATCAAATGCTAGAAAAAAGTTTTGAAACATAAGGCGGTCCAGCGGTTGGGCCCTGCGGGCTGCTTTTTCCAGCTATTTGTGGGATTGCAGCTTCGCCCCACAGACAAGTACTTACAAATGATTATTCAGTAAAAAAAATAAAATAACAAATGTCGATAACTATTCTGGAACTTCAGGCTGCGTAACAGGTTACTATCTAATAAATGTTTGTAAAAGTCAAATAACCCCTCTCTATAAAATGGTATGTTAATTTAATGAATAAAAATAGAATCATATCCTTAAAAAAGCAGAAAAGCAAGAGTATGATCTATTTGGATTTAATTTCGTTACGAATTTAATTAGCTAAAATTAGATATAGTTTGAATTTAAAAATTTTTAACTTAAATTGTATAAAAATAAATTTTTTGTTAAAAAATATGTTTAAAGTAAAAAAGTTTGCATTTAGTTCTAAATATACAGTTATAATATTTTAATTTGAGTTTTATTTTTTCTTTCACAAATAGTTTTCTTTTACGATCGAGACAAAAATCTCAAATATAAATTATATTCAATCCTTAATATACTATCACTGAAATCTCTAACTGTTAAAAAAATAAATAGTACATATCTCCTCAAAGAATAATGATATATTTTGATTGGGTTTAATTTGAAATTAATATAAATTTTTTATTTTAAGTCTTACGTCTCATTTTGTAAATAATTTATTTTAAGTCTTACGTATCATTTATCAAACACATACATTATTCAAATACACTTGAAAATAGTGGAATGCAAAATACATATTAATTGCTTACGTGGATTGGTCACCGAAAAATTTGCGAAATTAACTGGCAAGTTATAACTCGTTGATGTCATATGTGAAAAATATATTAACTAATACTATACTATGTATTTAATTATTTGTGCAATGCATGAATATGCGCCATCTGTATTAGCATGTAGGATTTGAATAAATAATTTTATTTTTTTATGTTGTAACAAACTTATTGCTAACACTTTTACTAATTTATCAGATTTTTTTATTCTTCCATGATAAAAGTTAATAAAAATGAGAAAGAAAAATAATAGAACAAAAGCAAGGAAAATATAATCAATAATTTGAAATATAAACCAATGCATAAATGAAGTCAACGTTGCTAATATATTTCAAATCATTAAATAGCTTACTGTCAATTAATTCATCAATTTTCTTTTATACTAACATTTAGAGGAATTTACCTAGCAATCTATATATATATATATATATATAGTCAGTAAAACTTAAAGGACATTTAGAGATTAAAAAAATATAATTATATTTATTTAAATATTCATAAATATGTTTTTCATTAAGAAGTTCTTTATTATTTAAAGCTTTTGTTTTTTTTTTTGAAGATTGCACATAACTTGGTGACTTTTCTACCATCATCTTCAAAATTAATACACAACAGATTGATTTTTGTTGTAATTGTCTTCATCGGGCTTCAAAGTAAGAGTTTTCTTTTTGTATTTCTTTCAAAAAAAATTTACAAACTTGTCTATGTATTTCAATTTTTCATAAATCTGTTTTTAAATAATTTACTACATGAAAAAATTATATTTTTAATAATTAAATTAGTAAATTTTCTTAAAATTTAATGTTGTTATATAATAAAATTTGGAGATTAAAAAATAAAATTAAAAATTAAAGATAATAATAACACAAATAAAATAATTTATTAATTCTGAAATATTATCCAATTGTACCTTCTTTTTTTTTTTGTGTGTGGATATCCAATTGTACCTAAGAAGGCTTAAGATGTTAGTAAAACGTGTGGTGCATCATTGTTGTCACGTGCCATGCTAAGTGACAATGGCCCCTAGAGAATTTAATTCAGATGTACCATTAACCGAAGCTTCCCCTCTTCCGTTCTTCACATTTTCATCGAAGCAAATCGCGTTTCACACACGAAATCATTTCTTCATTTCCGGACTCATAATAGTACAGAAACACAGAGCATAAAGCTTGAAAGATTCGCCCAGAGGAGAGGACCATCCCTGACCTCCGCCCACCCACCCCGCCACTCCCCGCAGCATCTCATAAAATCTTGGTGTCTCAGAAAACTTCGGTTTATCCAAGAAATAGTTCACTCTGTCTGCCTCATTTACATGTGTATGTGACCTTCAAGAAATACCACTGTTTCTGTTTGTCATACATATAGTGTAGTTATAGTACTATTACACTACTACTATTAAAGTTCCCTGCTTTGAAGTTGAAACTGAGCGTCAAAAGCCATGGAGGGAGGCGGCGATGCTCAGGTCAACACCAGCTCTTCCGCTGGCGGTGCTACGCTGGGAGTTCAGATCCAGCAAAGCCGGAGGTTACCGGATTTCCTTCAGAGCGTCAATTTGAAGTACGTTAAATTGGGGTACCATTATTTGATCTCTCATTTATTGACTCTGTGTCTCGTGCCCTTAATGAGTGTCATATTGATTCAAGCTTCGCAAATGAACCCCGACGATATACGTCAGTTGTGGCTTCATTTGAAATACAACCTTGTTTCTGTGATTATTTGTTCTACCTTCTTGGTGTTTGGATCCACGGTTTATATAATGACTCGCCCCAGGCCGGTTTATTTAGTTGATTACTCCTGTTATCGAGCTCCGGATCGCCTCAAGGCCCCGTATCGTCGCTTTATGGAGCACTCCAGGCTCACCGGCGATTTTGACGAGTCGTCTCTCGAGTTTCAGCGTAAGATCTTGGAGCGTTCTGGTCTCGGGGATGAGACTTATGTCCCAGAAGCCATGCATCATCTTCCTCCCCGGCCGTCTATGCAGGCTGCAAGGGATGAGGCCGAGCAGGTTATGTTCGGGGCGTTGGATAATTTGTTTGCGAATACCAATATTAAGCCTAAAGATATAGGGATTCTTGTTGTGAATTGTAGCTTATTCAATCCCGTTCCGTCATTGTCAGCAATGATTGTGAATAAGTATAAACTGAGGGGTAACATTAAGAGCTTTAATTTAGGTGGAATGGGATGTAGTGCTGGAGTAATTGCTGTGGACCTTGCAAGGGACTTGTTGCAAGTTCACAGAAATACATATGCTGTTGTTGTAAGTACGGAGAACATCACACAAAATTGGTATTTTGGGAATAAGAAATCCATGTTGATACCCAATTGTTTGTTTAGAGTTGGAGGTGCTGCAGTTTTGTTATCCAATAAGTCAGCAGATAGGAGAAGGGCAAAGTATAGGCTTGTCCATGTCGTCAGGACTCATCGCGGTGCAGATGATAAGGCATTCCGTTGCGTTTATCAGGAAGATGATGATACAGGGAAGACCGGTGTTTCTTTGTCAAAGGATCTGATGGCTATAGCCGGTGGGGCTCTTAAGACCAATATAACCACTTTGGGTCCCCTGGTGCTACCAATTAGTGAGCAACTTCTGTTTTTCACTACCTTGGTGCTTAAGAAGTTGTTCAAGAAGGATGTGAAGCCTTACATTCCGGATTTTAAGTTGGCATTTGATCATTTCTGCATACATGCTGGGGGTAGAGCTGTGATCGATGAACTGGAGAAGAATCTACAGCTTTTACCGGAACACGTGGAGGCTTCCAGAATGACTCTTCATCGGTTTGGAAACACTTCATCAAGCTCCATTTGGTATGAGCTCGCATATACTGAGGCTAAAGGAAGAGTACGCAAGGGCCAACGCATTTGGCAGATTGCATTTGGGAGTGGTTTCAAGTGTAATAGTGCAGTTTGGCAGGCACTTCGGAATGTTAAGCCCTCTCAAAATGGTCCTTGGGAGGACTGCATTGACAAGTATCCCGTTAAACTTATCTCGTAGCAGAGGACGAAATTCTTGGATTCAACATTTAGAGCACTATTAGAAAGAGTGTATGCTTCTCTTTAATTCTTCCCCTGTTCGGTCTTCTGGTCTGATTGTTGAATGTGATAGTATTTAGTTTCTTTACCATCATTCTCCCTCCAGAATCTGTAGTTCTTCACCCTGGCAAATTGCTAATCCTGTGTTGTACTATAAATCATCCCAGGAATTTATTGTGCTATTTTCTAATTCTGCAGCTTCCCGAGTTTGTAGTTGAACTATGAGCACATTCATTTAATTTATTTTAACAGCTTAAATGCTATCATTTTGTTAATGAGAATCGTCTAACTCCTGAGAAATAGAAGTTGCTAGAAAAGTAGCGATCTTGACTATTATCATGGCTGGCGGGCATCCTCTGCTACAAGTCAGTTTGAACTTTAAACAATGATGAATCGCCTAAGAAGGAAAGATTCAACAAAAGGTGATTAAGATAAAGAAGACGCGAGATATCAGTGTTGTTATTATTCTCTAGATTTTGTCAAAGACTTGTGCAAAACATGCCAGCATCCTGGATGACCTCATTCCTTGAATCATCAAGTGTTCCACTGTAGGTTTCCATTGATCAGCCGTACAAGTTTTACCAGAATTTCAATTTCACATGCAGTTGAAATGTTTCTTTTGGCTGCACAATCTGCTGTTGGTGGAAATGGTTGAGCTATTCCCTGAAAAAGGCTTGTGGATAAAGAACTCTTTTACGAGTAATGAATCATCCAAGAACTTGTCAGGTATTGACATCCATCCCTGGACGTATGGCAGTTGAGTGATTCCCTTTCCAGCTTTAAGTTATTGATTTGTTGGTTGTGAATTTAAAGTTATCTAATTTGTTTGCACCAGAACCGGAAACCCCCTTTGGTGGGCAAGACTGGCATATGCTTGGCTGTCACCAGTAACCAGTTAGTGTGAAAGCAAATATCCCTACCTTGCAGATTCTCTGTATTATTTCTTTGATTGCTCTATCAAGACAGATTTTTCTCCTTTTCTTTTTGAAGATTGTTGCCAAATGCTTATCTCTTATTATCCATCCCTCATTCTTCACAGGTGTTCTAGAAGTTTGACTTTTCGAGGAGCTGGTTTATCGGAATTTCATTTCATTTATGATCTCATTACCTTTGTCTAATTCTTGATCAAACTTGATGAGAGCTTGAGAGGGCCTTTTAGGCTTTAAATAACGGCATCGAGTTACTTTGTATATACTGGTCGAGGTATAACCAAAGGTCAATGATAATGTTTTACCAAGAATTCTGAAGTTAGTTTGACTTGTAGGAGTTGCCGGGCGGCTTTGATTGTTGATCTTGAATGTTCAGCAAATGACAAATCTATACGCCACCATAGATAAAAAAAATATTTGTCATATCTTCTCAAGTAATGCTGTCATCCCAATTCTCAGGTTTCCAAAATCCCATACCATGGGCTGCTATTGAAGCAGGCTAGGGAGAACCATAGTAAAATATTGTCTAAAGCATATCTCTTGCCCGAGTAAAAGTAAAAGATCGGCTTAGAGCTCCCTATGATAACAAAGACTTAAAGTACTGATGCCCGTCGCCATCACAAGACAGGAACGCCTTGGACCGTAGAGATTATATGTAAGCAACCCTCTCAAAAAAATTGTCTAAAGCATATCTCTTGCCCGAGTAAAAGTAAAAGATCGGCTTAGAGCTCCCTATGATAACAAAGACTTAAAGTACTGATGCCCGTCGCCATCACAAGACAGGAACGCCTTGGACCGTAGAGATTATATGTAAGCAACCCTCTCAAAAAAAATTGTCTAAAGCATATCTCTTGCCCGAGTAAAAGTAAAAGATCGGCTTAGAGCTCCCTATGATAACAAAGACTTAAAGTACTGATGCCCGTCGCCATCACAAGACAGGAACGCCTTGGACCGTAGAGATTATATGTAAGCAACCCTCTCAATTGAAGGCTTCGCAAATCGGTCCCGTGTGCCCTGGAGTTGATTTGTTCGTTGCGAGCCAATCATGCAATCTTGGACTGATATTGACGTATCAGAACACCTTCTAGAACTATACCCTAACTCGGACTACCCCGCATAAGGAGATTGGCGTTCAATGCTCATCATCTTGGCCAATGTTTGTCAAGCTGAAGAGGCACATAACGTAACCATTGCTTGCATATGGATTCTTCTTCACGAGAGTCTGTCGATGGGTATCGCAGAACCTTTTGCTACATATGGTGACTGTAGAGCAGGGCCGCGAGGGCATGGCAACTGAAAACCACGGCCCTACTACCCGTTGGTTGGAGTAAACTAGAGGTATGCTGGGCAAAAGTTAAACGTAAACTGGAGCGATAGTGAACAACCCAGGTGATGCAAGTGCTGGAAAGCTTGTTAGTTTCATAGTAAATCTGGGCGGAGATTCGAATATTAGTGCAGAGCTGTGGGACTCACAGTTAGTGCATGAAACAGACGAAGATAATGATCTCTAGGCAAAGAGATCCACGGTACTGTTTATCAAGATAAAATGTATGCTCCCTTCATACCCAACAAGAAGGGAACCACCATATGGTTAGCCAAATCTAGTTTGAATTGCCCCGTTAGCTTTAAACCTTTTACCCATAATGATGTAATAGGTACGACAATATGAAGACTAGTCTCTAAATCAAGGGCTTCCAATCCATCCCAAAATATACACTAATATGAGAATAGCATGTTCCACTCCGCCTGTCCTGTTCTTCTTTCTTCGTATTGATAACAATTGCACGAGGGCGAAAATGGGGAAAGATATCCTCAATCAACAGAAACAGAAGGATATTTAAGGAGGGGAAAAAATTCCCGGAATGCAAATAAAGATAGCACTTCAGCATAATTCCATGGAACTACATTGACACTGAAGCAGGAGATGAAGTGAATTCGAAAGAAGCAACTATAGTGCTTCATTTATGGCTGTTATGAAAAAATTTTACATGTGGAAGGGGCATAAAAGGAGGGAAATTTACAGATTTCTTACACTGAACAGATTTGGAACACTAGCAAAATCAATGAAGACAACAACAGAGACAAGAACATAAAGAAATGAGAAAAACAAAAATTCTTGTGGAAAGATAAAAGCTCATCTGAAGGAGAACTGGATTTCTTCCAGAGTTTTCCCTTTTGTCTCCGGCACCCAAATAGTCACGAATACCACAGTAAAAGTGCTCATGGCGGTGTAAATGATGAAGGTTCCTGTCAATGGCACAGAATTCCTCAATCAGTTAAAATCTATTACTCTGATCACGATGATGACTAGTAACTTGGCCAATTATGACATAAACACCTATGAATTCAGTGTTTACTTGTATGCTTGCAAAGGTAGTAATCCTGAATCAGCGAAAATGAATGACACTCTCCTCACATAGATACAGGAAATGCAACATATATAGTGTGTATCCATAGGAATTCGAGTGCAAGAGTACAGATTCTGTTCTTAATAATCCTTTTGTCCCAAATTGTATATCATAGTGTTTACCTGGAGGTAGTATAAAGTTCAAACATGGAAAGCACAGGAAAGACAGAGAGAGGAAGAGAGAAAACTTACCTCCATTACTCCAAGACAGAAGCAGGGGTGCAGTCAATGTAACAATCCAAGAACACAACCAGTTACACAAAGTTGCTACACTTCCAGCAAGGCTCTTGATTTTAACTGGAAGAATCTGCATGATTTATACAAGGATCAAGTCCAAGATTGTTTCAGATGGAAATGTAGCGGTGGAATCATATACTGAAAGATTTTGATAATATTTCTATAACAGTCACTACATTCTTGAGCAGTGTTGAAAAACTAGAGTGATCTAAGACCTAGTCTGCATTCCTTTTCTTATGGTGGTACGGTGTGATTGAGCAATATCAGACCAGATCACTTTTAAGAATTCAGGTCAATCACCTCAACAAAAGAAATTGAACAGCTAACTTTGAAGTGTAATAGAATACCACAGTTACAGGGGGCAAATGACGCCCAAAATGCGTCTCCAAGTTATGAATTATATTAAAATTCATGGAGGACAATTATCTCAGGCTTATAAACAAAACATACAACGTGAGAAAATTAACTAAATTATGCAAAAAGTAGATATTCCTATCTCTGAAGTGAGATTCCAAACAAAAGTTTTAATGCTTGAAGCAGTGTAACAGGATCACTCGCTCCAGTGCATCTTAATCTAAGATTAGAAAGCAAAGTTCAAGGTCTAGCTACCACTGTATAACAAAAGATAAAATTAGTACCTCAGACATTATCAGCCACGGTATGGGACCCATTCCAAGTGAAAAAGAAATGATCATCAACTGAACAACAAATGTTGATTAGACAAGGCAGAAAAATTCTTGAGCACAAGGATTGTAGTTGAGCTCTGCACTGATAAGAAGGCATACCAGAACTCCCACCACTGAGAGAATACCCAATATGCTGTAGACAGAAGAATCTTCAGATACAAAACCCTGAAATGAATCAAGTTGCAAAAGGATCAGACAAATAACAGAAGGGGACAAATAGCAAAAATACATGAGTTCTATGCGTGTTTTGTGTGTCTACATCTGCTCTTTTTTTTTTTTTTGGCGGTATAAAATATCAAATTTATTGTAAAACTACCTTAACAAAGAAAGCAACTGCAACAAGCAGGAGACTAAGAGCCATTCCAGCAGAGGAGATCTGGAATTATTTCCCTTTTCATCAGATAGACTGATAAGTCATAGCAGTATAGACAAATATGTTTGCTCATACTCACAGTGAGTAGAATCCTACGCCCAGTTTTGTCCACTAACCATGTAGCGATTCCAGTGGCAACAACCTGAATAATGTAATTAATTTCCTTTTAGAGCAATATGACATGAGGGCCAAAGCAGAAAAAGGATTTTAGATAAAGTAGCATAATTGAGTAGGGTTAAATTGAATAATTTTTCTTGGCGGCCTCAAAGGAGAAAGGAGATTGGCAAGAGGGGAACTACTATGTGTGTTGGAAGTCTATGAAGAAAACAGTTTTGCTAGAAGTACATCCTTTAAGTTCACCTGGATAGCACCCACTGCAAGTGTTGCCATATTGCTAGATGAAATTCCTGTCCATACACAGATAAATAAGAAATTAATTTCAATGATAATAAAGCAAAAGTCTCTTCCCAAAGAAAAATAATAATAAGATAAAGTAAACTAAATTTTAGACATTTTTTACCCTTTCAGCACATGCATATGAAGTTATTGAAGTTTTTCAGCAAGTACGACCATTAAAATTAGCTAAAGCAGTTTCTAAAGCCTGCCACCACTCCAAAGTAATACACTAGTAGGACAGTCAAGTAGTCTACAGAAAGTGAAGGAAGCAAGAACAGTGATACACGTATATCAACAACATAATATTTTTCACCGATGCCATGGGTCCCCATTCTGTGAGTTCAAGCCAAGTGGGAAAGAAGGAACTGTTGGCTTTAAAGTTTAGAAGCAAGGGGGATTGATTGGGAAAGGGAAGAAGGAAGTAAATGGTTGCATAATTGAATAAATATAGAGTGTTCAAGAAGGGATTAACCTAAGAAGTTTTCATTATCTTTAACTCAAGAATTTTGTATGCCAAATATGTAAACTTCGCTGGGCTAAAATTAAGTAACTACATACCAGCAGATCTAAAAATATCAGTGGAATAAAATATTACACCATTCGTCCCACATAGCTGTTGCAGCATAAGCAACCCAATTCCTACCTGCCATACAAAGATGGGTAGAAATTTGAGAAATACCGATTCATTTTTTTTCATTATACGCCCAACATTAGAAAAGCCACAGTATCAAACAGTTCAAAAAATTTTCAGTAATCATTAACTTACATACCATCAGAGGGAACCAATATCTCTTCTGTTTGAGCTCAGCAAAACGAATAGTTGTTCTTCTGCTCGTTGATCCTACAGACCTCTGAAAAATTGGAAGCATATTCTAAGAAATCTATTTGTACAAAGATACTCATATCATAAGATCTATGACAGACACTTCTGCAAACCTATTTCCACTTGCTACTTTTTTGCCTCCTTCAATAACTATATAGTTAACAGAGAAAGAAAGAGAGATTGTATTGTAGTTTTGAGGATTTACCTTGATCTCATTTACTTCAAGTGTAATGTCTGTATCAAAACCACGAAGAACTTGCAAAGAAGCTTCAAAATCATCTGTCATCCCCATCTTTGCCTAATTTTTTATAGCAGAGTATTCAATTACATGATTTACATGTTCAGAAAGAAAGCAGAAGAAGATTTGCTTCATAAAGCTCACCAACCACCGAGGAGACTCGGGGATGAAAAATAGGCCAGGTATCAATGCTAGACAAGGCAATATTCCTGTTTCAGATGATAAGACAAAGTTACTTTTCACTTAGAACGTATGTGTAACATACACAATGCTCGGGCTTGGCGCATGAGAGCAAACATATAGCTAATTGCAGGCATGGTGCACCATGAATCCAGGTTTCTGATATGTTTGTCAATGCTACACTTTCGCAACCTGCATTTTCTATATTCACTACTTACTTGAAAACCATTTCAACAAGTAGCAAATGAAGGTCAAGCTGAGAAACACATGCACATACAGATCAACTTCTAGTGCTTAACTGCTTATCAATTACTGCAGCTTATCTAATAAGCAAACCCACAAGTGAGCCAACACTAAATTTCTAGGGAAATTCTTCAACTCAAAATTCTTGATTGATCAAGCCAATCCTCATTAAATGGTTTTCTGACAACTTCAACTTATTTCTTCAAAAGAAAAGATCATTTGCATTATCTAATTTACCTCCATGGAAAATTGCCATTACAGAGCAAACCCCATCCTCAAAAGGTCTTAAAGAAATCAGCACAGCTACCTAGTAAGTGGAGAAGAGAAAGGGTTCCCCAGAGCAGATGCAGATAATTTTTCTTCTCCATTTCTGTTCTGGTATCCTGAAGTCATCTAAATTGCAAGGGAGCTATGTATATTATGACTCATTTCATTTGCCTAATAGTTGATACGCACAAAGCATATAACTAAGGATTTAATATATTGGCTTTTCGTTGATTATGGCACTTGGCATTTTGTCGATCCAAGTTTTTTGGCAGATTCTCTCTCTTCCATTATACAGTTTCTTCTTCCTATACAAGCTCCAATGACGTGAACCTCCTTGCCCCTCGTTGTGTCTAAGAGAAGGAAACGTATTCTGATGAAAATTGTCAAGGAATATGTTGAACTTAAATTTTCATTAATCCTGATGAACAAAATACTATTTTGAGACTGCATTCTATAGAAGGAATGGATAAAACGAAACCAACATGAGAACATTAACAAGATTTCTAAAGAATTACCTAGAACAGCAAGTAATCTCCAATTGACAAAAAGCCCTAGCAAGTAAGCCAGCAAAATCCCAATTGTTACAGAAAGCTACAATAACAAAAAAAAGATTTTCTCAATTTAAAAAAAATGCTTAATAAAGAAAATCAAGACAATAAAGAAAGTAACTTGGCCAACCTGGTTAACTGAACCCAAGCCCCCTCTCATGTTCTGGGGTGCTATCTCTGCTATATATACAGGCACCTAATGACATGCAAAAAAGAAAGATAGTTTCAAGCTTGCCAAGAGAGTTAACAACCTCTGGCAGCTCCGATAAGAAGGAACCCTAAGAAAGTTTAATTATTACCGTGTAAGAGATTATTCCAACACCAAATCCTTCTAGCAACCTTCCCATGTATAGAAATGACACATCCTAAGCAAAATGACCACAACCATGAATTAGGTAGAAAGTAAAACAAGAAATCAAATGGAAGGTGATCTTTAGAAATAGAAAACAAGGAAGACTACTCTGGCAAACGAAATGGCAAGCCACCCAATGATATTAGGTATTGCAGCAATAATTAGAGACTGCAAATTCAAGAGGGGAAAAAAGGTTAACTTAGGGATAACGTTATGCAATTTAAATAACATGTGCAAACTGTAAAATAGTAATCAATTCTATCTAGAAGAATAATTATACCCCTTTTCGCCCAATGTACTCAGCTATTTGACCACTACATATCGCCCCAACCATGGCACCCACATTGCATAAGGAACCAAACAGAGAGAACTGCCGTAAAATTCCTGTCATCAGTATCAGTTATGTAACAAAAATCAAATGAAAATCAACAAAATACCACTCACTTCAGACACAGAAAGGTTGAGATCCTCAATAATAGCACTCTGTGTAGGCGAAGAATAACCAGCCTTCAAGTTCAGGACGGAAACACAAGTCAAACGCAAGAAAAATCCACATTTTCGTAGATGATAAGACAATAACAAGTTTCTCTGCGATAGAATGTTAAAATTGAAACAAACAAAAGAAAAATGCGAGATTCTGTCGCATCCGAGATTTCGAAATTTGTTAAGATCAAGCTCAAATATGCATTCCGCATAACATTGATTCAACTTGAAAATTCAAAAAAGATTAATCTTTTTGCACATTTGGAATTCTCCGTAGCTAAATTAAAACTAAGTACAAGAAAGAATAAAACAAAGTGAATAGGTAAGAAATGAGGACGGAGTTAGCTAAGTAGTAATACAGTGAAACCGAACTGGATAGGACCCAAAGCAACGATCAAAACACAAGCCACAACAGAAATAGAGCTGTCCCTTATGGCCTGAGAAGACCCCATCATGCTAGACTGACGAGAGCCCATTCTATACCAACTCCCAGTATGCAAGAATGGCTTCCGTAGATCCGCCCTCCCATCATCACTTTCTTCTCTGAAACTCATTGTTTCTTAGTTCCAATTGCAAGATTCAACCCAAGAAAACCAATCAAGAAGATAAAAAGGGTCTTCACTTTTGATTAGAACAGAAATTCAATGAGCTCGATGGTGTATTCTGGAAGTAGAACAACAATCTTTGCTTTAGTTGAATAGCAGTTGAGGAAGAAACAGGCAAGACTTACTCTTGAAAATGATAACGATGGGTGGTTGTAGTTGTAAATGTAATTGTGAGAGTGTTACCCAAATTTTTTTGAAAAAAAATAGCGAGAGACTCGGTGGACACTAGCTGCACTGTCTGTTTTTTTTTTTCTTTCTTTTTTTGAGGATAGACTAAAATAGCGAGAGACTCGTTGGACACTAGCTACGCTGTCTTTTTTTTTTTTTTTTTTCCTTTTTTGAGGATAGACTGTCTGATTTTTATTGATTTTTCTTTTTGCCTTCAAACATGGCAAAGAGGCAGCAGCTTGTCCTTCTTGTGAAGCACTTTTCTTAATTTCTAACCACTCTTTTTCCTTTGATATAACTTTTTCCAGTTTTCCTTAAGTAGTCATTCTTTTTTTTTTTTGGCTAAGTCTTACCACTTTAATATAGTCTCCTAAATTACAAATTAGGTATTTAATTAGTATTAAGTTGTACTTAATTAAATAATCTTTTTAGTAAAAGATAGTACACTTAATTAAATAAACACTTTAGTAAAAGATTGTGATTTATCTCATAGTGAATTCAAAACTTTTTGATTTGATATGCAATAGTTATTTCATATTAATAACCTGAATTTTGAAGAATTTGTCGATTGAGTATCACATTCTTACGGACCCAAAATAATTGGATCTTTGACAAAATCCTCCTAAATTTATGGTATTAATACGGAACTAGGCGTGTATTGTTTTCATATTGCAAAAATGTGTTTTAGTTTGGAGTTTTTGTGTGATTTAATATTAAAGTCTAAACAAGAAGACTACAGTTAATCATAAAAGGGACTGGACGACTATAAAAAATATAATTTATTACTTCGCTAACTGTATAACTTAGATGCCATACTCAAACTCCAATAGGTAAACTATGCATATTCAAGAACCTAGAAAACTCAAAACTCGAAAGGTGCATACTTGATCACAATAGGTACATAATCAAGTTGGTATGAATACCTTTAGACATGATCTAATATGCTCAACAAAAAAGAGTACTAATTGTCAATATATATATATATATATATATAGAAAAGCATTTTGCAATTTTGTGTTAGATGCTCATCCATTCAAATATGGAACTTCAGAATATAAAAATTTTATTTATTGTAAATAAATCACTATAATGAATTTCTAAAACAACTGAGTCATTTTTTTTCTTTAAAATGTATAAATCAATTCATAATCTAAAGCCATCAAAATAAACCCATACCTTAACAAACCCCTAAAATACACCCAATGATAGAATCATCATAAAATCCAAAGTCTTGCCCATTTCTCAAACCTCACGGCTTCAGAGGCAGTTCATTAAGTATATGATCATTAAGGGTTTTCCAACCGCAAAATTCTATTGAAATTACAACAAAAAAGTATAGCTCAGTGAATTTTGGCAACCAAAATAAATTTACTCGTACATACGGCTACACCATATACCCACTTTGTATTTCTCAAACAATATTGAATCTATTCATCATATACATGTAAAAATGTTACAAAGAGATAGAGAGAATTAAAGAGAGCCAAAGAACAAACTTATGAAGAGCAAGAGGGAGTTTGCCATAGTTATATGGGAGAGAATGTCTAAAGAAGTCACCAAAGAATCACGTTTTTTCTCTTGACTTGAGTGGAAATTAGTATATGTAGAATTAACCTGATATACAATGTCCTACTAACTTAATATTTTTTCATCAAGACTTCTAATCAGACCATTTTAAGGGTATATTTGGATATCATTCTGTTTCAAAATTCAAAACAAAAATTTTTATGTGTAGAATTTATGATTTTGTTATAAATAATTTAATTTTTATGAAATTAAAAAAAATATAAAATCAAAACTCTATCAAATTCTTTCTTAAAAATGTTTCATTCATGTTTCCTCTGTTAGTCCATAAAAAGATAATGAAAGATCACATTTAATTAAATGAATGCAACAAGTGAGTAAGTGACAAACTATTGCTGTAAATTATATAATTAATCAATAAAAAAATAGCATATTAATTACAATATAGGCTAATAAAATTCTTGAAACAATCCATATATATTTTTGTCTCTTTTTTTTTTTTGGAAAATTATAAACTTAAGGAACAATCTCTAAGGGTATATTTGAATTGAGATTCTATTTGGAAATTTTAATATTTTTCTAGAAAAATAAAATGTAAAGCTCACAATATAAATTATATATATAAAAATTAAAAACTTCCCACAACCAGACATGCTAATAAACTCTCCCCCTCTCAACTTTATGTTACATCTTCTACCAGCTCAACAAGAAAGGAGGAGGGCGCCTGGGGGTGGACTTTTTTGTTACTTCGACCAGCTCATGATGTACCTTTCTCTTGAATACAAAATATAAGCACGTGAACAATGCATCAAAAATAGAATAGAAAAGCAACTCTCAAAAATGGAATAGTAATTGGAAAATCAAGAACGTGACAATTGATAGAACAATATGGATAGGAGGAGCCACACAATACTTGTATTGTCCTTTTCTTCGATCCTCTTTTGTAATAGTATAAAAATTAATATAAAAAAATAATAGTAACGGGCTATTAGTGGTTCGTGGAATGATGGAGGACGAGATTAATTATGTTAGCATATTACAATTTATTTGGTTTTACAATCTCTTAGTCTTTTATTTATAATATCTATATAGATAAAAATAATTTTAAGCAAAAAAATGTAATTATAAAATGAAAAGTAATAAAATATAATATCGAGCAGGAATTGAACGTTCAATTTCATTATTGAAAATTTTTAACTCTTGCTACTAAGACAAAATCTCATGAGCTACTCATTTTAATTCTATTAAAATGATTTGTTTCATATATGATATGATAAACCATGATAAAATGTTAGATGACATTTTTAAAATTAATCTATTAATAGAATAGTTTGTATTTAAATATGCCTCATCTTTATGAGTGAAATCAGATAGAATTTGAGTTTAAAATTTCTTACTTTTTGTTAATATAAATGAGTTATAATCTATAAAAAGTAAGATAACAAATGTGCACTAGATTTTTGAAATGGGAACCAATCCAAATACATATATAGCCCATGAGCCAAAACTATCCAACGCTTAATCTACCTTTTTTTTTTTTTTTTGGGCATGAATTTTGTGTTGGTTCTGCATCATGCTATAGAACAAGGGCCCTTTCTATATAGATTAGACAACTCATTGTGACCAATGTTTTTTTTTTTTTTTTTTTTGTATTTACCGAAACACTCATAAGTGGCTGCTCTATGTACTTTGTCTTTGTTATTTTCCCAATTTATTTAATGAATATTTATTTTTCCGTTTACTCCATTTTTTACGGAAGTTTGCTAGAGCACCTACTCGATTATTAAATCTTATTTTTTGGTGCATACATATTATATAATCATTTTTTGAAATAAGACATAAATTTATTTAAAAATAATATGTATTAGAACAATAATAAATGGAACCTGCCTATTTATTTGATTATGATAAAACATTTAATTTTATTTAAAATTTAACTAATTTTTTCAATAAAGAAAAGTTTACTCAATTTTATTTAAAGGGTGCACTTGGTGCGTGTACTGTAGACCAGATTAACATGTCATTGGCCCATTGGACATTGGAAGATTGTTTAAGGTTGAGTTCGTGAAAGTGCATTGAGTCTAAGCCCATTGGACACCGTGATCTTTTCAAGGGATTGTCAATTGTGATTGTGCTCAACAAGTGAGAAGAATGACAACATGGTCCTTTCAGATGGGAGGAAACAGCATGGACTCTAAGCCCATTGACGTAACGGTACTTTCCTTAGCGACCAGGGCGCCCTCTGGCCCACACACTTGTTACTCATTAAGGCCTAATTTGATTGGGAGGAAAAGATAGAGGAAAAAATAAAGAGAAGTAAAAGATAAATTAAATTACTATTTTATTTTGTTTAGTAGAATAGAGAGAAGAAATGAGAGTAAATATAAATGGGGAGTTATTCTTCTCCACATTAAAAAACCTAATCTGTCCAGAAATAAATAGATTAGGAAGTATTTGATCTTGAAAAAATAATTATGCCATTACTTTCTATTTTATTATAATTAAAAATTTTAAAAGAAGAATAAATTTATAAATATAATAAATATCCTCATCTCTTCTTCTGCTTTTCAATAGAATCAAACAAGAAAAAAATTTCTAATTATTTCATTTCTTCTTATACTAAACAAAATTAAAATAAATACAAATACCTCCTATAAGAAAAGTAAAACGTATCTCTTTTTCTTCCCTTTCCTCTCCCTTTGCGAATCAAACTATGCCTAAGTTCATTTCTAATTTGATTTTTTTAAAAATTAAACTATGATAAACCACTATACAAGAAGGGAACAACCAACCAATTGCTTTGTCTCCACTTTGGCGCATTCTTTAAACATTAAAGTCCTTTTCCCTCATTGGAATGGAATAAGAGAATAGATGTCAAATTTTGGAAAATTTTCATTCCTTAAAAATCATGTCCAAATTCCTAAGATTCTAAAACACCGTGTCAAGAGATTATTATTATTTTGCTAAGTATCATGTCAAGATATTAAATTATCGTAATAAAATAGTAATTTCCTTGGCAAGAAGCATCCTTACTAAGTAATATGTTTTAAAATTGATACACATTTTTATCTCTAAATGAATAACAAAAAGATATTAATTACTTTATTTAATTTAAATTCATATTTGTCTAACAATTTATAATTTCCATTTTTTTTCGTGAAGAAAATGTGTAATCTCCTTCTAGTTTCGAGTATTTGGAGTTACAACACAATAAAAAATGAAAACGAAAAAAAGGAAGAAGAAAGAAATATTGGAAAATGAGAAGAGGGAATAATTCATCTCATTTCCACTGCAAACTTGTATAAAAAAATACATATTATCCCTTTTATTTTAAAATATAAGATTTTTATAAATTTTATATATATTAAGAAATAAAAAATAGAATTTTAATTAATTTAAATTATCACATTCATCAATATGGAAGTGAATGAAAAAATTATATTTATAAGTAATTTTTTTTAAAAAAGTAATATTTATCAACTCTTACTATTTTCACGAGGAAGAAAAGGTATTTTCAGGAGGAACATATCAAAAAGAGAGGAGGAGAATAGAAAAGAAAAACCAAAGGAGAAAAAAGAGAGCCGATCTTCTTCACTCTACAGCTGCAGCTGCAAATAAGGAATTCTGAAGACAAGCTTGTTTGGCTTTCCCTCAGCCTCCGACAAATTGTATCTGTGCTAATACTGGCGCTCTGTGTTACCGGAATCATCAGCCACTGCCATCACCGCCGCAACCGCAGATCTTCTTAACCACAGGGTATAATCAATATGGCTTCAAGCTCGAATTTTCTTGAAAAATCACACCCTTAGCCCACCAAGTCTTATCTACCTTCAGCAATCATGGTTGTGAAAATCGAAGCTCAAACTCAGAGCCTAGCTGAATCTCACCCCCAACACGACCCTCCTACTACCACCAATGGAAGCGATGCGCCACCGCCCAACCCTTCCGCAACTCCCAAGAAACTCCCTTCTCGCCCAAGAAAAATTCGCAAACTCTCTCCCAGTACTACCGCCGCGGAACACCCTCAAAAACCCACACCAAAGTCCCCAAATCTTGTGCCGAGAATTATCGCCCGCTCCCTCTCTTGCGAAGGCGAAGTTGATGCTGCCTTGCGCTATCTTCGCTCCTCCGATTCTTTTCTTGCTCCACTGATAGACCTACATCCACCTCCTACTTTTGACGACTGCAAGACCCCATTTTTGGCCCTCTCTAGAAGCATTCTATACCAACAACTTGCTCATAAAGCTGGTACTTCAATTTATACCCGCTTTGTCTCCCTCTGCGGTGGTGAGTCCAACGTCCTCCCTGATATTGTTTTGGCCTTGACACCGCAGCAGCTCCGCCAAATTGGGGTGTCAGCTCGAAAAGCCAGCTACTTGCACGATTTAGCAAGAAAATACCAGAACGGGATTCTATCTGATAAATTAATTCTCGAAATGGATGATAAATCCTTGTTTACCATGCTTACGATGGTTAATGGAATGGGATCCTGGTCAGTTCACACATTTATGATCTTTTCACTGCACAGGCCTGATGTTCTGCCGATACACGATTTAGGGGTGAGGAAAGGTGTCCAAATGCTTTATGGACTTGACGAGTTGCCAAGGCCGTCGCAGATGAATCAATTATGCGAGAAGTGGAGGCCGTACCGCTCTGTTGCATCCTGGTATATATGGAGATTTGTAGAGGCCAGGGGACCTAACTTGAGCTCTGCGACAGCTGGGGCGGATGCTAGTCTGAACTTGCAGCAACAGCCGGTGGTGCAGCAGCAGCAACATCAACAGCATCAACAGTTTATCGATCCAATTACCGGGTCTCTCAATTTTGGGTATCCACTTTCTTTTTCTTGCTAATTTCTAGTTTGCTTATCTGACAATAGATGCTTAATGTTGCGGATATTTATTTGTTTGCATCTTTGTATTTTCCTGAGCATTGATCACAAGGGTTTTACATTTCTAGTTTGATTGTTGTGGAAAGAATACATTACTTCTAGTGTCCATGTGCATCAATAGATTACTTCCACTGTATATCTCTGTACATTTTATATGGCATTTAGTAGTTCATTCATAAACTAAACTTGTTCGATCCCAGGAAACCTCATTCTGTTTTTCTTGTTACTAATTTGTCTTTGATGTTGAATTTGGTAGGTTGCATGCAATGAATAGAATCCAAGCAAAAATTGTTCAAATTGCTAGTTTTTCTTGTTACTAATTTCTCCTTGATGTTGAATTTGGTAGGTTGCATGCAATGACTAGAATCCAAGCAAAAATTGTTCAAATTGCTAAGTAGTAGTTGTTTTTCATAATTCTGTTTACATGGATCTGATTCTTCTGCAAAAGTGATTTCCCTCTTGAGGTTCACATCTCGTTTTCTTGAAATATGTATCTTTATCTAAGTGTTCTTTTTGTTTTATCAGACATTGGTGTGGAATAAAATGGCAACCTGAAATTCAAACTCTAATGTTGCTATTATCTGATTCTTATCAGAAGAGAGGGGGAAAATTTTCTTCCTTGCCTTTGGCTTTCTTCCTCTTGTCTTGGTGAAATAAGTAATTATATTAGTGTGGAAATACAACTATAATCTTGGGTTCAAATTGGAGTTGTCTGTGAATATTCGTATTTTCTGGTTCATGTTAGAGACAGTGAAGTATTTTCTTAAATTATTTTTTCATTAATAAGATATCAATGCATAAAACTATGGATGATTTAGCATGGATGATATTTCAGAACTTATAGAAACTTGCAATGACACACACCTTCTGTAGGAAATTCATAGTTTGCTTATATTAATTAAAGGATTGGAGTTTACAGATAAATTTTCAATGTGAAAAGCCTTCATTCCATCACTGGTATTAGAAGAGGTGAATGAGATCTCGAAGAATATCTTCGGAGGTCACTTCTTAATTTGAAACTCACAGATTACTGCAAACACATCTAAAGTTCCCAAAGCTAATTAAACTCTGCCTTGACCCACAATCAGGATATAATGCTCATAAAATCTGTAAGTATTGATATATACAGTTTTGCAGCGCAATATAGGAAGTCAAGCTTTAAGTTAACTAACCTTAATAAGATTCTATATTATTTTTTACTAAGACTTCTTTAAAAGCCTCCTACTCTCCTAGCGTTTTTTTTTTTGGTTGCCGTTAAAGCAAGCTCTTGTTATTCTACAAATTTCTTGTTTCTTGAGCCTCTTCATTGCAAAAACTGACCGTGCAAGTGATATTGTGTATCTATTAGATAAATGGATGATAATTTCCGTGCAGGTATTATTAAGGCATTTATCTTATGGTTCAAATTCAAATTTATGGTAGTAGATTTTCAATTGAATGAAAATGTAGCAATATCCATGTTGCAAATTTACAGACAAATGCTCATTACACATCCTGCCCTCCCCTCCTCTCTCTCTCTCACAAACAAACACACACACACACACACACTCGGTCATTTACACACATGCGGACACTATTATTTGATGCTTTCTTACAACTTGTTTGAACTTGACTCCAAATTCCAATGACGGAATAAAACATTCTCCAAACCAGCAAACAAATCAAATCAAAATAATCAACATAGTATTCAGCTGAAAGAGTCATTTGATTGATCCTTGACAGAGCTTTGCATATACTTTTTTTTTTAACGTGACAATATTATCCAAATACATACAGTAGGAAAGTAAAGCTTCCTAGAATCTAGAGATGAGGACAACGCTTTCTTTAAAATGAAGCTTTAACTCTCTTTATCCTAAGCCCATCTATCATTAACTGGATGTTTCATACGGTTTAATTAATCTCCTAAGAGGTGCTTTGGTCATAGAATCTTCTTCATGCAATTTGACAGGGGACCAAGGGAACCTCAAAACTCAGATAGAATTTGGATGAAATGCCATATTTATGATGTTCGGTAGAGGTAGCTGACTTCTTTAATACCTGAAGGATGATGCCTCTGGGTATCGCATAGGTTGTGAGACTTGAGAGTTCTATTTGTAGACAAAGCAAAACTTTGTACTTCAACTTTTCCAGTTTAAGAAAGGTTGGGATAAATTATTGATCTAGTGTGAGTAGTATATTGGGTAGAAATCTGTCAATATTCAAGAAGTTAACCAGTTGCATCAACTATCATACTAATTATCCTATTGAAGTTTCTGAACAAGTTGATTGATGACTATTTGCCCTCCCCTGCATTTTCAAAAGTGAAATCTTTACGGAGAATGTCCAGCTAAATCTGTTTTATTAAATCAGCTACTAAATGTTGCCTAATATGAATGTCCTGATATTTATGCCTTTAAACAAACTTGTTCTACCTCCTTCATTCAATACGTAGTCACTTTGCTAATTAGATGCAAGTAATCAAAGGAGTTCTAGTATTTTTTACCTTGCATTTCTTCTGATCTGCTTTACTTATTTGCCTTCTATGTTTGTGACTCAGGGCCTGTGCTTGGGGGCAGTGATTGGCAAATAGTAGTTGAAATTTTGTCAAGAGTCATTCCTTTTTGACTGTCTGTGTGATGGATTTTGTACTGCAAATGATGGGGAAGGTCTGCCTGAACTTTGATAGAATTTTCTTGTAGGGACATGCGGCTAAGAGCTATTCCAATTTACTTTGCAGACATTGAGTGGATTGAAGAAAGAGCGTGATCTAGTCTGAGATGAGGGGTGCTTGCTTTGGGACCCTTTTAGATTTGAAAGCCAGACCCTTCTCTGAAGGAAACAAGGGAAAAAAGAGAAAAGAAGGAAATGAGAAATATTGTTTTGCCTTCGATGATTTAACATGCACAAAACGCTCTGGTAAATTCCCTCTGGTGTCTGAATTAGACTACATTGTGGTACCTGGTTATACTATGTGACCTTTGTCTTGTGCTGAATGCCTTAAGAAATCCCGGTTCGATTACAGTGTTGAGAGCATATTATTTCAGCACATGTTAAATGGACTCTCAGCCGTTGGATTAGCATTTTTATTGATTCAATGTTAGAAACTCACACTTAGTAAATAGTTATTCAATAGTTATTCACTGCATTTGAGCTCTCAATTGGACGAAGATTCATTTTGCACATGATGAAAAAATGTATTTTCAGTACTGTAACTAAATTGAAGAAATCCTACACTTTTGTTTAAATTGGATGTCTGACTGGTCAATGAGAGAGTAATAAAAGGAACTTCGTTAAGCTTCTTAGAGACAGAGAATATAACCGACCAGATATTTCCTTGTGTTTTTGCTTGGAATGCTGCAACGGCTGATGTGGAACCAGGTTCTCAGATGGTTTTCTCCTTAGGGTGTGATTGAATAGAGTTTTGTTTTGAGATTTTTTGTCTTGGGTTTCGGGAGAGATAATTTTTTGTGAGAGAAAAATTGAGATTTGAGATGAAAAATTGTGTTGGGTTCCGGAATCTTGTCCAAGCACACCTACAATGCCACATTGCACCTATTTTTGCATATGAAAGTATTTTTCGTTGCTCCCTAAAACAAAGGGGAATCGCAATCCAACCAAATGGGATTGCTCATAAATTACAAAAATTATGCGAGCAATCCCAATTGAGGTAATCTCGGATCTACTTCATAGTATTTGTGATAGGCTGATAATGTCGAAGAATTTCATATTTTGGAAATAAAGATTCTTCATGTTTTTGAACCCAGAACTCTTTCAAAACCTTCTGCTGTCATTGCTTAATCATCTTCTCGTCATTCTGGAACCCCAACGAGCTTGTAATTCATTTAGTTTAGGCAATGAATTTTATTCTCACTCTAACGAAAATAGACGTATATAGAAATTGCTTATTTTAAAAGGAAAAAAAGGGAAACCTTTTCCATATACATAGATATTGCCATATTTAGCATTTGACTCATTCCAGAAGAAAATTTGTTGATGGTTTGCCGTCACACTCGGGAGGGAAAAACGATACCGCACAAATTCAAAGAGTCATAGTTGACTTTTTCTGCGTGGAAAAAAATGCACTTGTATATATGGAAATTTTTACTGTTGTTCATTGTCACAGAGAAGGCTGTCAATCCTCCACAGAACTCAAATGATGAAGGGCCCCATTTGAAGGGCCCAACAGTGCGTTTCATTATTGTAATAATCTTTGCCATTTTTGCATTTTGGTTAGTCTTCATTTTCAGATAATTGTATTTTTTGTTTCTTCTTTCATTAAACTTGATGCCTTTGTAATCATCTTCTCATCATTCTGGAACCCACACAAAGAAGGATAATCCGTTTATGATGACAGATATTAAAAGTTTGTTTGGATGCTGCGAATAAATGTCATTAATCCTCGTCTAATTTGCATCCCCATCTGATTCGGAAATTGATATGTTGTTCATGTCACTATCCGCATTGTGTGTTCCGAAATGCTAAGAATATTATCTCATGGTAATTACTAAATTGACGAGGACGACTCTGCTGATTCAACCGCGGGATATGCTGCAGAATATCTACCAATCTGACTATACAATTTGTATCTTTCGTTTTGGATTGCATTGAAGTCCATTTTCTTTCGTTACTATAAAGAACCATCTTATCCAAGATCGCTTCTTCACATCACTGCAGTAGCAATAATCACCATGCATTTTGAAAATTATGATCCTTGTTTCTCAGACCAGCCAGTGGTAGACCTCTGCCTGCCCATATGGGCTACACTGCCAGCCTTTAGGTCGAAACCAGCTTTCATTTGGGCTGAAGATGGTGAAAAAGGAGGCGCCGGTGGCCGCTCAACCCTCACCTATGAGCAGCTTAACCAATCGGTTCAGTCCATTTCTTCACACCTGCTAATTCAATTGCAAAGGGGTGACGCTGTACTGATTCTTTGTGCGCCAGGCATTGAGCTCGTGGAGGTTGTTTTCGGGTGTCAAAGAGCTGGCCTTTTGGCTGTTCCGATCATCCCTCCGGATCCTTCTTTTGCCAAAGGTAATTACCACCACCTCGTCAGAGCCATCTCCCAAACCAAGCCCAAAGCTGCGGTAGCAAACCCTGGTTATGTCGAACGAGTTAAACAATACATTTCATCTTCGTCCTCTAATAAACAGCTCTCTCAGTGGTTGCAGAAGCCTAAGTGGATTTCAACTAAGGATATTTGTGACAAGAAAGTGGACACGTCGCAGAGTTCTTCGTCATGTAAGTACAATGGTTGTAGACCAGAAGAGATGTACCTGATTCAGTACACTTCTGGTGCAACTGGCATTCCCAAGCCGGTACTCGTAACTGCTGGTGCAGCAGCTCACAACGTTAGAACAGCGAGGAAAGCCTATGATCTTCACCCCAACAGTATTATTGTCTCTTGGTTGCCTCAGTACCATGACTGTGGCCTTGTGTTTCTGTTGCTAACTATTGTATCGGGTGCTACTTGTGTGTTGACATCTCCGACTACATTCATAACAAGGCCTCGGATATGGCTGGAGTTAATTACAGAGTACAGGGCAACTTGCACTCCAGTTCCATCTTTCACATTACCACTTGTTGTGAGGCGAGAATGCATTGCTCAAGGAAGTGTTCCTATAAGCTTCAGCAGCATGAAAAACCTGATTATCATCAACGAGCCAATTTACAAGAGTTCTATTGATGAATTTGTTCAAGTGTTTAGTCCCTATGGGCTGAACCATTTGGCCATCTCTCCATCTTATGGCTTAGCGGAGAACTGCACCTTTGTCTCAACAGCTTGGAGAAGTGGCAGAAGCACTAGTCTTCCGACGTATGGAAAGCTCTTGCCTAGTGCAAGGCTTGACTCTCTTGATGGACGTGATGAAGATGACATTAGCATACTGGTCGTAAATGAAGAAACAAGTGAGCCTGTTGAGGATGGAACCGAAGGGGAGATATGGATATCATCCCCGAGCAATGCCTCCGGCTACCTCGGACATCCTTCTCTGACCAGAGATGTGTTTGAGCGGATGTTGCGCAACACCGTCAGGCCCCACTTTGTCCGAACCGGAGATAGGGGGATTGTCACTGGAAAAGAGAGATATTTATATGTGACAGGTCGAACTTCGGACATTCTCAAACTCGAAAATGACCAGGAGTTGCATCCTCATTTGATAGAAACTGCAGCCTATAACAGTTGCCCACAGAAACTACGAGGAGGCTGTCTTGCAGCATTTCTAGTTTCACGAACCATAGCCCTTGTGGCAGAGATGCAAAAAAGTGAGGGAGAAGTAAGGGTTCTGCAGAACATTTGTGAAGGAATAAGGAAAAATGTCATGGAAGAAGAGGGCGTCAGAATTGGACTAGTGGTTCTTGTTAAAAGCGGAAGTGTTCCGAAGACTACTTCCGGCAAGATACAGAGATGGTTAGCTAAGGACAAACTGATAAGAGGAAACATGAATATTGTAATGCAGATGAAGTTCCAAGATGATGATCATGGTCTGGAAATACTGACTATGAGAAACCATGCAAACCAAGGGAAAGAAGGCAGAAGCAGGACTAAGGAGGTGGCTGAAGATCCGGAGGAGATCCTTCTGTCAATGTCTACTGCCCCTGCTCATCTATCCTTGCTCTCTTCCCTCTGAGAACACTGTCAACCTTGATCAGGGTGTTGTGTATTTTCATTCACAAGTTGAATTTTGTGAGGGATTTAAATAATCATGTACAGAAAAAAATAAAGAGCATCCAATGTTTGCTTCCCATTACTTAATCTATATATTCTACAGAAGAACACTGATTCTGAATTCATAGAAGGTCATGAAAGCAAGCCGATGGTGACACCTAGCCCGGAAGGCCTCATTGAAAAAGTCATTCTTCGGGTGCAGATTTTGTTTTATTAATCACGTTACGCAGTACCCTTCGAATTTAACCAGGTAACGATGTCAATCAACAACTAAACTGGACTGTCCAATGCCCTCGAAAGTACAAAATTGATGATTATTTATTCATTGTTCTGATATATCTTTTTTTTTTTTTTTTGGTTAATGCATTGTTCTGATATGCAAGCAACTTAATCAGATACACTTTGCGTAAACTATGAATCTATCTAAGAACGTCGTTTCCTCCTATCCAATGCATATTTTGTGAAAGCAGAAACAAATCCACGGATTTGAACAGAAAAGTAAAAATTTTCCTAATAGAGGAATTGGGTCCTATTTCAAGACAAGACCACTCCTGTACAAGCTTTTGATTTTCAAAACTGTAAGCCAAAATGCGTCCTGGCGGCACAAACAGATAGAGCAACTGCAAATCTTGATCAAACGCGCACGGCCTAATTCTGCATCGCATGCTGAACCGCCGTAATGTGCCATTGATTATGCACTCCAATTTATCTGAAGGCAAATTCTTCAAAGTCACAAACCGATTGAACTGCCACTGGCCGATCCTTTGCTCGTTATTAAGATGTTCTTGGTCACCGATGTATGTGAATGCTCTGATCTCATCGCCGAGGGCATGGCAAAAATATAGACGCCCACCTGATTCCCACAGGAGTTGAGAAAGCATGTCGGAAGCAGTTTTTCTGTTCTGACCTGTTAATGGCAATGGGACAAGCTTGAAGAATTTGTTCTTGATGTCATATAGCAACATACAGAAACTCCATATCCAAAATAATCTAGTCTGCCAAAAGACGCTAGGGCTGAAACATTGTTCAGGGTCGAAACCATCTTCCTGTAGAATATTGGGGTTGGAAACCGTTGCTTCGTGTTCTCTCCACTGCCATGTCTCCGACTCGAAAATCTTGCATTGCATGGTACCGGCGGAGGCATTGAATTCTCTCAAGAAGAACGAAATTACTCTGAAGGTGCGATGGTTCGGCCCATCAAAAGAAAGGCTTGCGCAGGCCGGTCTTGCAACTTCATGAGCCGGAGGAAGCTCCAGGAATTTATCAAGAAAAGGACTGGAAACGTAGTAAGTCCAAAAAACACCATCGTTTTTGGCGTAAAAAAGCAAGCCATTGCAAGAATCAATTAATTGGTGTCTGATCACAGACGCTGGATGATTACTAGCATTAAACGCCCCTTGTCCATGGCTTTTGTCCTGCAACTTGATGAATATTGATTCTTGGAGTCTTTGATTCTCATTGGTTCTCTGGCGGAGAACAATTAGGCCGGAGGAGGTGGCCGGCAGATTGCCAAGGAGGAAAAGGTTGATGAAGTTGCACCATGTCTTTGAAACGCACTTCAAACTCACGAGAGGTTTCAAGGGGATTCGAGAGAAGACGGACTCTATTACATCCGAACACAGATTGCCGATGTCGACCGTTTCTGATTCCATCCCCTCCACTCAGGCAGCGGCCTGGAAGCCGGTGGTGGCCGAACAGTTGTTGAAAGAGGGCCCAATATATTCATGGGTCGTTGAGGACAGCCCTAAAGTCATTGGCGGTTTGGTCCAATTTTATGATAGTTTACTTGGGAAGCAAACATGAGAAAACTAGAGGCATTGGCATTGATGCTCCTTAATGCTTTTATTATTATTATTAGAGGTAGATTGATACTGTTTTAATTTGAAATTTTTTGTTTTGAATTTTGTGAAAGATAATTTTTTGTGAAATAATGATTGAGATTTAAAATAAAAAATTTGTATTATATTTTGTAGCTAAATGAACTCTTAGGTTATATTTAGATAATATTTTGTTGCGAAATTTAATACATTTTTTATTTTAAACCTCACTTTTTTTTCACAAACAATTCACTTTTAAACTCTATCCAATCTCACCCTTAGTATTATTTTCTTGGAGTTGAATATTTAAATTAATTAATATGACATTTTAACTTTTGATTCTCTATCAGTTTAGATAATAGTTTACTAATTAAATATATTTAATTATTAATATAGAAATTTATTTTAGATTATTAGAAGAAAATTACTTAAGGAATTTTTTTGACAAATTCTATCGTTGTAATAAATTTGTTTACATCATCATTCTGTATCAGAACAAATTGCTTTGTTTGTCTTTCTTTCGAAAAGATTACTTTCCTTTGCTTGATGTTTATAGAAAATGTCTTTTGTCTTTTTGTTTCTTTGGGCACGCAAAATAGAAATGGTTGGTCGGTTTTTAAAATAGACAACAAATTAGTTCCAATAAACTTTCCAAAATTTTGGAGAAAAGAATTGACTACTTGTCAATAGGTCAACTTGCATCTTGTAATTACGCTCTCAGGACTCCCAAACTCCTTTCCTCAAAAGTAAAGGAAGGAATCCAACGTAGTGTATTAGCGATTTAGGTAATGGTTGCATATTTTAGTTCCTATTTTAAAATATTATAAATGAATTTAATATTCATGGCAAGAAACTTAAAATGATAAATTACTTATTTTAGTATTTAATAATAGACATGTAATGATATCAATGGTTGTTCAATAACACAAATTACAAATTTTAATAAAAGAAAAATAAATCATGTAAAAATGAATATAAAATTTATATTATGTATGAGTCCAAATCCCAACTTTAACATTTACGCTAAAATAAAACCTCACCATTATTGTCTCGCAGAAGGATTAGAATTGTTTTACCACCTTAGAGACTCCATTTTGTAATTTAGATAGATGTGACAATAATGTAGTCATAAGATAAGACCAGCCAGTGATCAATGGACTCTTACAAGAAGATCAAAGAAGCTAACCCCACCACCACCACCACCACCACCGCTAGGCTACCTTTATCCAGTTCCGCGGCGTTCTTGGTTACTGCTTTCTATTGGTCAGAAGAAGCTCTGCTGCTGCAAGACTATGAGCTAAGCAGTAAACCTAACCAAGTACCAAAGCGCATCACAGTTAACAGTAGCAGCAGAGCATGGAATGGAAAAAGAGAGAGAGAGAGAGAGAGAACTGAGAAAATGTAGCAGAGAGCATCGATTATATCACGGAAAGGTAAAGACATTGCTTGGGGAAAGCATGGAGTTGGCAGAGAGGGCGCAGAAGTCACACGGATTCAATAGCCTTTGGAAGATCAGAGTCCCTGCAACAGGACAAGTGCTCTACTGTGGACCAATTTTTCCCTCCAGCTAGCTCTTTCCCTCCTACTTACTTTATGGCTTACTCTTGGAGGATGACCCACCATTTTAGTCCTCTAATGCAATCCATAACTCCAGATTTGCTTCGCCTAAAAGAGGGTTTTCTTTGTTTATTTATATATACATAAACTAGTAGCATTATATATAGGTAAAAGAAAGAAAGGGAAAGGGGAAGCTGAGCAGCATCAAATCTAAGGCTAAGGGCTCTGTTTTGCGTCATTTGGGAGTATCAAAATAAAGAAGAGTACGTTAGAACTGGCAAAGATAAGAAATAGAAAGGGGCAATAATGACGGGAGGGATGGGACCAAGTGGCAGGGCGTGGGAGAGGACGAACATGACGCTGTCGGTTGTTTTTATGCTCCCGACTTGTTAATCTCATCACTTCACTTGTTTTGCCACTTATCTCCTTCCTTAGCTTCATCGCAAGCAACCAAGCTGTCTCTTGTTGGAAACATAGTTGGCTGCTGGAACCACTGAAACACAAAAACAGCACCATACCCCTTTCCTCCCTCGTTCTTGGTTTTGGTTTTGAAGGGCTCCTCTCTTCCTCCTTTTATTATTCCTTCTACTATCTCTTCCTTCAGCTCTCTATTTTAAGGAAAGTACCACCATTAATAGAGGACTTCTCTATTCTAAACCTCCCTCCCTCTGATGCTTAAGCCGGAACTACTGCGTCTCTGCTGCTTCTCTTAAGGTAGAGTCAGGGCCCCCACCTCCCCATTTACGTTTGCATCATCTGCTTTTGCGCATATGCTGAGTATTGTTGTCTTTGTACTGTTACGCATTTTGTCTGCAATACATGACCCCTCTCTTTCTCTCTCACTCCTCTAACTTTAGATCTTGGTTCTGATCCGCGAAACTGTTGAATTTTTGGGACATGGGTTGTTGAAATTAGCAGCCAAAGCTGAACATAATATATATGATCGGGAATATTTAGTTAAGCTAACTCTAGTTACCCCTTTGGAAAAAATTCTCATCTTTTGAGCAAACTAGGTGTCTTAGGTAAATAGACATAGCACCGCAAGTCAAGTACTCGGATTTTTGGAGATTTCAAGAGTACAATATCTAAGATTCATCGCAAGTTTTTACATAGAATACCTTTAGCTAGCTGGGCAGATTGTATTAGTTAAGGGAGGAATTAGGGTTTATTATTTGCAGAAACTAAAATTAATGGCACTGACTGGTGAAGACGAGGAAATGAGAATGCCAGGTTCTTTAGGCTATGACTCGCTCGAAAACCTAGAGCATAGCCATCATATTCAGGGTCAGCAGCAAGACCTGCTGATTCAACAAGAAAAATCACGAGGCGGTGGAACAACTGCACTAAATTCGGGCGGATCTAAATCTAAAACGCCAACTGCTGCTGCACCAAGAAGTAGTAGTACTACTAGATACCGTGAATGCCTCAAGAACCACGCTGCCAGCACTGGAGGAAACGTCACCGATGGCTGCGGGGAGTTCATGCCCAGCGGTGAAGAAGGAACCCTCGAAGCCTTCAAGTGTGCTGCTTGTCATTGCCACCGTAACTTCCACCGCAGAGAATCCAACAGCGAAGGCGCTCTGGTGGTGCACCCTCTTCAACTCCCGCCGGCACTGCCGTCTCCATCGATGAACCAACATCGAGCAGAATCCTTGGCCGTGCACAGTAACCACTGGACCACCATGGTTCAGCCAGTGAAAATGGCATACGGTGGGAGTGCAAGTGCGGCCACTGACTCTTCAAGCGAGGAACTGAACTTCAACACGTACCAGTCCACCTCAGTTCCTCCACCTCCACAATTCGTCTTGGCAAAGAAGCGGTTCCGCACCAAGTTCACGCAGGAGCAGAAGGATAAGATGCTGGCTTTCGCAGAAAAGCTGGGATGGAGGATTCCGAGAGAAGATGACACAGAAGTGCAAAGGTTTTGTGCTGAAGTAGGAGTCAAACGGCAAGTTTTCAAGGTCTGGATGCACAACAACAAGAATTCTGCCAAAAAGAACGCACAAGAATGATAAGCTCGCGCAGGAATCAATTGACGGATAGGGATAAAGTCGGTAACCAACTTCGGCATCTTAGAGTTGCAGAAGTATTTGCATTTGTATAGGGAGAGTGGAAACCAATTTCGGGCTTAAAATGTGAGTTTTTACTGATCATCAAGAACCAAGATTCATGATGTATGTTTCCTACTGCGGAGGATGGCCTTGTACTTTTAATTAGTTTCTTCAAGTTCTTTGCATTTCTTGCTCTGGCAAACTCTTGAATTTGGTTGCATAGTCAACTTCTAGAGCAGTGAGTTTGTTTCTTGGTGATCTTTGAGCTGACATTCTTTCATGCCTTGCAGCCTTTTTTTTTTTTCCCCTTGTTGGTTTTTCGCACTCATAAATCTTGGATTTCTGTTTGCGTCTTCCTTTAATTTTCGTCTGAAGGAGTATAACCGAAAACCGGGAAATTATTGTAGTAGTTCTCACTTTAAATGACAATTAATGATCTCTCTCTCTCCCCTTCGTTCTTCTGCTGACTCTTTGCCCTTTGATGTTGATGCAAATTGCAAACCCTGTCAAGTTATTCCTTTTGGGTCCAAAAGCATCAAAGATGGCAAAAGAAATTCTCTTGTAGAACAATCTTCTTCTTTCTTTTTCCCCTTTTTTGGGGGGTGGTGGGTAGAGCGAGGGGGAGGTTGGAGGAAATTGAATAGTGAAAGACTACTGGTTCTCAACATAAGAATTCTAGATTGGTCATGATAAAAAAAAAAAAATTGAAGAAGAATGTATGATCCTGGGTTCTCAAAGGAGACGTTTTGATATCTTAAGGGACATAGTCCATGCAAATTTAATATTTGAATGATCCAGCAACATTAGAAGAATGAAGTGCTTTGGCTCTTTCTAATTAGGACGGGATTTCACTTGGAAAATAAAATATTCCATACTAATGAATTTTCATGTCCATAACTATGGGTTTCAATGCAAGAGGTCTTGTGCACTATCGAGTTAATTATAGACATTAATAAAATTAGATTTGCACTTCGTAGACAACTTTAAGATTTGCGATTCAAGCTCGAAAGATACTTTTCTATCACATGGGAAAAGTTTTAGCACGAAATGTATTTCTACCTTCTCCAGATTAATTATTAAAACTAATAGGAGAATATTAGGCCAATTATTTTCATTTTCTTCCGGAAGAGGGAACTTCTCTCTCTCTCTCTTCTTTCTTATCTTTGCTTTTTCCAGATAAATTGACAATAGGAGGAAAAGGGGATGATTAACTTGGGAGTGTCTATTAGGCTGTTAAATCGGTTTTCGATTTGAAATTTTTATATTTGATTTTGTTTTGTAATTTTTTTAAAAAATAAAATTGAGCCAAAATAAATTAATTTGATTTAATTTGGTTCGATTCTAAACTAAATTTTTAAGGAAGGAAAAAAAGAAGAATAACGCATAACAACATATTTTCTTGACAACAGTTCAGTTTTTAGCATAACAACTAGTTTTCTTAATGCGTTCAACTATAATTTTTTTAAAATTTTTATAGAAAAATGTATTATATAAATGTGTTATTTCATAAAAAATATTTACTTAATGCATATATATATATATATTTATTTATTCATTTAAAATTTTATTTTTTCTATTTGAGCATATAAACTAAAAATTGAACCAAAATAAAAATTTCGATTTAATTTTTTAAATTGCACAGAATAATAAACACACCTAATATCTATAACTAACCGAATAGTCAAATTTTTTAAAAGAAAACTATTATCTTAGTTCTACTGGAGCATCCTCAATCCTTATTTCTTAAAACAAAATGAGAAGTTCATAAAATATTACTCTCTCTATTTCAAAAAATAAAATATTTTGACATTTTTTTCAAATATTGAGGAAGAAGGAAATAAAAATATTTTTTTATTATATCAGTAACTAATTCTATTAATATAATATATAATGACTGAAATATATTTATAGTAAAAATAATTTTAAAAAATTAATAAAATGTCAAATATTTTGAGAAAAAAGAATTGACAAAGGTCTTAGGTTTTGAAATGAGTAATTAATAAAACGGAGGTAGATAATGATGTGATTACTTAATCATTAAAAGGACTCTTATTATAATACTATTTTTATTCACATTACTTTCTCAATAGCCCGACTTATCATTAAAATTTTTAAAAGGGTTAATATCACTAAACTACATTTACGTTTGAGACAAATTTTACTTTGCCCCATAACATTATTTTTGTATCATTTTACCCCCTTATGTTAAAGTCACATCAACAAACTCATTTAAATTAATTAAATATTCTATATTTTTATCTTTAAATTTGACTGATTTGAAAAAAAATAGTATTACTAAATCCCTTAACATTTGAAATAATTCTCACTTTTATAATATAATATTATTTTTTATCAATAAACCATATCTATTAAATTTAAATAAATAATTTTTTATTAAAAATTTAATAAGACAAATTTTCAATGCCTAAAATCAATCCAAGATAGGATTCAAAGCATAAGGTTAGATGTTCATTACTCGATTTTAATAAAAAATGAAACTAAACTGGATTATAGTTCTATTTTTTAAAAAATTTGATTCGATTTAGTTCAGTTTTTACAAATTTAATATAATTTCAAAATCTATTTTCTTGTTTTGATTTATTAAAATTGAAGCTAACCTAAATTATCTTTAAAATGTAAAAGTTTTTGTTTGGTTCAAAATTGAACTAGAATAAAGAATTTTATTGAATAATTCATAAAATTATTTTTAAAAATCAAATAAAAAAGTTTATTTAAAATTGAACAAAAGTAATTTATTTCAGTTTAATTTTAATGAAAATTTGATTTAGTTATATTTTTATGAAAAATTTGCAAAATCGGATGAAAACAAAAATTTTCAACCAAAAAATTAATGAATAAACCTAATACAGATGAAATCGAGATAGAAGTAGCTCATTGCTCCAAGAATAAACATTGATTATAATTGAATGTGCAAACTTTATGAGAGAAGAGACAATAAATTTTGAAATTAATAGTGTAAAATAAGACATGTTAGATTTTTTTTCATAAAAAATAAAAGATAATTTTTTTGTTTTATCTTTTTATTATGATTGATAATCAAATTTAATAATTTATCAACTAAGTATATATAAAAATAATATTATAGAAAAAATAAAAATTTTTAAACCTTAAGGTGACTAAGTGAGATTATTTCGAAGGGCAATAATTAGGGGTGGCCAATCGGTTTTTGGTTCGGTTTTCAGTTTTACTATTCGGTTTTCGGTTCGATTTTTTTTTAAAAAAATAAGAACCGAACCAAACCGTTTTATGGCTAAAACCGAACCGAACCAAACCGAACTAAACTGGTTCGGTTCGGTTCGGTTCGGTTCAGCTCCAAACCGAAAAAAAATCTCACAAAAAATGTGCAAAATTAGAGCAAAGAAACACCGGAAAAAAACCTCACAAAAGAAGTTCCAAATTAGAGCAATGAAATAACTAAGACAGTGAGTCATAATGCACAAAAAAATTACCAAATTAACAGCTTAATGTAGAGGACAGTGAGCCATAATTACCAAAAATCGGTTTTCGGTTCGGTTTTCGATTTGATGATTTCAATCGAAAACCGAATCAAAATTTAAATAAATCCTAAAAACCGAACCGAACCGAACCGTTTAAATATAAAACTGGACCGAAATGTGAAAAACGATTCGGTTTCGGTTCGGACCGGTTTTTGCCCACCCCTAACAATAATAATATTTTAAATATCTATTAATGATAGTTATAATTGACTAAAGATTTACAGGACAAAGTGATGCAAAAAAAATGTTAAGAGATAAGTGAAAATGACTCCAAACGTATTAAGGTAATTTTATGATATTAACCCTTTAGAAAAAAAAACATTAGAAGATAGTCTTATTTATGTTCAAACATTAGATTAATTTATTAAATGGGCCCAATTTGAAGACAGTGATTACTTATCTGGGGTAGAAGATGGGCTAATGAATTGACAACTGGGCCAAACTTGGAAGCAATTGCGAGGTTCATTCTTCCGTTGCTTCTCTAGCTTACTAACGGCCTCGATCGCAATCAGAGCACATTGGCTACTTTAATAATTGCCAATTTACCATGCACTAAAACCAAATAAATTGGAATTAATATAATTTCTGACTAAACATTTTAGGTGAAATAAAGGAAAAGACAAGACAGAAACAAATCCACTTTGTCTAATAAAAACTATTAGGTATTCAATGTTACTCATATTTCGTCTGTCTTGTTTAATGCACGTCCAGTTCTTGTGTCAGAAATGACAAAAATTGCCGCTTCATAAGTTAGAAGAACCAAAAGAGCGATTATCAAAATCTTCAAGAATAAAAAACGGTAAAATGGATGCACAACATAAATTTTTTACTTTTTATCTTATATTTTTTATTATAAATAATTTTTTTATAAAATTTAAGATAAAATAATTCAAATTTAAATTTTATCCAATCTTATCATGAGAGACTAAAACGGTCAAAAATTACTACAGGTATTAAAAAGTTAAAAATATTCATGAGATATCAAAACGGTTAAAGAAAAAAATAGCAACAAAAAAGGTTAAAATTAAGAAATCAAAGTAGACAAATAAAAAGGAAAAAATAAGGCTTATTTTCCTTACCATTTTACATAAGAATTAGGGACTTGTAAAAATTGAGAGCTAATGAAAATATTTATTTTTAGAGTATCACCAAAATATTCATTCTTACTGCACGGGTTAAAATAAAAATTACACTTCCAAATATATATATATATATATATACATATAGCTTTGTTACAATTATACCTCTCATTTTAGAAAACAAGTTATTGTACTATTCTAAGGTTTAAAAGTTTTCAATTACACCATTTCATATAAATAGTATGGTGATATTCAAATTAGATACTTGAGAAATAATTAAATGGAAGAAAAGATTTTTTTTCAGGAGTTTGCAAAAATATATTTATAATATCTTTTTTTTTCATTGAGTGTTTTTAATTAAAATAAACTTTTATTCACCTTTCGACCAAAAAGAAAGGAGATTAAGGTTTTAAAATTAAAAAATTAACTGAACCAGTTTATTTGCTTTTCAGTTTAGTTTTTGAATGTTGATTTTGATTCTCCTTAATTAAATTACAAGTTAATTTGGTTTTTGTTTATAAGTATATAATGAATCAAACCAAAAGTTTAAGTTTGTAAAGTTTGTTGATTTAGTGCTTCTGGTATGATTTATTGCAAAGTGAGGATTAATTAAGGGAGTGACCCTTAATTTTCATATTCTTCTAATGCATTTTTATAAAAATTAACACTATAAGTCTTTAAAGAAAGCAGACAATTTTATCCTTATAATCGAAAGATAAACAAAATATTATTTTTTAACTCAAAACTCTACTTACTGAAAAATATATATTTTCACAAACTACTCAAAAGCATTTCTTTTCTAGCATTTGAATCCCTCTCCAACAATAAAAATGCACGTTACTTTTTTAAAATGATAATGCACAATTTGAAAATTTGTAGAACGACCGTAATCACTTATGTTGAAAATAGGTTTAGATTAGCTCCCATTGTCAAAAAGTACCTCTCACACTTTATCTGGAATAGTGTAAAATTTGAAAATAATACAAGTAGCCTTCTAATAACGTTGAAAAAGTACATCAATGGGAAGATACTGAGGATGAATTGAATAAAATTTAAATTTGAGATTTTATATAAGTGAATTATTTGTAACATAAAAAAATTTATATTAAATTTCATAACGAAACTCAATTCAAATGCCCCTGAAATTTATAAGTGATTAATTTTTATATTATAAATACTTCAATAACTTATATTTTCTAAAAAAAATTACAATTGCTGATGTGTAGTACCGAACATATTTTTAATCATTAAATTTTGATTTAACGGTTAAAAATTCACACATTATAAATAATTATTTAAGTTTTAATAAAATTTCACTCTTTAATTAGATAATTATCTACCGTAAAATAATTATTCACTATAAATAGAATAATTATTTAATTATTTAATTATTTTATTTATAATGAACAAATTATTTAATTACAAAATAAATAATTATTTATAATATATAAATTTTTAATTGTTAAATTAAAATTTAAAGATTAAAATTAATTTAAAATATGTTAGAAAAAATATGTTATCTACACGGTAACCAACACATGGGGTACGGATTTTATTAGTACGTGTGTCGTCGCGTGAATAAGGAAAGATAAGTCAGAGTCATGAAGGCCGTGGCGGTGAAGCTGTCGCGTCGGTGACGGTAATTTTGATCCGATGGGCGTGGAAAGCCTTTCCATTAAATGCGTCGATTGTACGGTCGAAATGGTTTGCGTTATCTTGCATTTAATGCTACGATTAGGGGAATCCATTCTGAAGATAATGATTGCGACGCTCCTAATCATTTTGGTCCACTCTCCTTTTCCTTGTTCCATTTTTCTCCCAAATGCTGTTATTTATTTTTGCATCGGTAAATCTATTTTTTACCTTCAATTAAAAATGTTTAATCATAAGCCTTTTAATTTTTTCTTTTTAACTGTCTTCTAGGGACGAACCCATTAACCGAAATTTAATAGTTTATTCATTTCACCTGAAATTTAATAGTTTATTTTAATTTAGTATAAAAATTTTAAAAAATAGTTTAGTTATAATATATTATTATAATATCTTTATTAATTAAAATAATATAGTTATTATATTAATAAAATTTAAACTCTTTAAATTGAAGAGTTAACGAGGAAAATGAATGGACCATTATATGTGAGTAGAATTTAATTCTTTCAAATTATAGAGGTTAGTAATAAAAATTTTGATAAAAAATAGATGATTATTTTTTAAAAATAAATATCTTAAAAGAATATAAATATTTAATTTTATAAAAAAATATTTTTTATTTAACTTCAAATACAGAGAGTATATTTTTGTTTCATTTTGACCTAGGGGGCGAATACAAGGCCCATGAATACTGTTTATCCACCTCTCTTGTAGCATAGTCAACGCAACGCATGTGTGCGGAAAGTTAAGATTCTTTTGTGTATTTGAATTATATTTGATTGAGAGATATTTTATTTTGATTTTTGTGAAAGTAAATTTTTTATAAGAGGAAAAGTGTGATTCAATTGTGTATTTGGTTGGGAGAGACGCAATCCAAATAAACCTTTAATCTTATGACTTTGTTTCAAAATAATTATTCTAAGTTTTTAGTCTAATTTAAAATATTTATCTTATTTCTATATAAAAAGTTATTTATTATTTTTATTACTTTATCATTTTCTTCAATTAACTATTTAAATATTTTTTATTTTTTAAAAAACTATTAATTTTTAAATAATCATTCAAATGGTAATCATAAATAAAGAGATTTTAAATATTTATCAAAAAATTTCTAAAATCTTAATATTCTTATAAAATAAAATTAAGTCAATTATTTTGAAAGGAAAGAAATTTTATCTTTTTCACTTTTAGTAAAGTTTAAGATTTGATCCTCGGCATCTTTAAGACCATGCAGACCACCAATTAATGACTATAGCTAACAAATAGATATTGATAAATAAGAAATTTTAATATTGAAAAGCGACAGGGGATGTAGCTCAGATGGTAGAGCGCTCGCTTAGCATGCGAGAGGTACGGGGATCGATACCCCGCATCTCCATTTTTTGTCAGTTTTTGCCAGTCCACTCTTTTTGGCTTTTCTGGTGCCTTTGAGCGTTTGCATCAGAGTCTTTCTCGCTTAACTGTCCAAGATTTTCCAATCTATAGTTGGTTGCGTCTATCTTTTATCTGCACTGAAACAGTCTGTTACACTCTGTAAAGTACGATTTTGGATATCAAGCCATGTCATCTCACCTTCCCTTCATGTTGGATCCAGTTTCTTTGCAGCAAATACTTTGTAGAAGTAACTAGCATCTTACGCAGATTGGTTCAGGAAGTTTGTTGCTGAATCAGTTTTTGTGTCATACTTTGGCGACTATGAAGGATTATATATGAGATCCAGGGAGAGAAATCAAGAGCGAAGACACCATAACGTGTGTTGGACGGTACAGAAATTAGACTGTACTACTGGAAACAGCAGAATCCTTATCATAATACACATTTAGTTCCACAGTTTGGAATTAACATGTGAACAAGACAGTTCTGCTTGCATTTGAAAAGGACAAATTATGTAGTATAATAACACTTGAACAACTGAACAAAAAGAAAAAAAGGGAACATCTCAACCACGAGAAGTACAGATTTTTTTATACTAGTCTGCTTTTGACAGAGATTTTTTCCATTTGAGTTGTGCCTCCACCTTCAGTTTGATGGAAGTTCTCTCTTCATTGTAACTTTAGATTCTTTAGAAGCCTGTTAAGAGAAATAAATTCATAAGCTAAATGCAGAGGAATAAGAAAAGGAACAAGAATTAGGCATATATCCGAGTGAGCTTCAGCCATATCTCTGTATCTTGAAGACTAGTATAGAATGATTAGTTTATTTGGATTTACACTTTCGGCTCACCAGATTAGGATTTGACCATATTCCCTTCTTTATGCTACCATATCTTATTCCCACGTCAAACTACCAATCAAATTGAGGAGACACACACAGCATATTCACCCGATTACTATCTTGTGTGAAGATAAAACTTAAAATATTCTTCAGAAAGTTCAATTTTCCACTAATCTTGTACCCCAAAGGAGGGGCCATTATCTCTTTCTCTCACTCAAGAATGCGGTGTATAGCTAGAAATTTGACTTTATCAAAATGCAAGAGTGAATATGATAAGCGTTCACCGTGCAAAATTATTCAGGCTTTCTGAAGAAATCAATATCCTTCTGTAAATTTTTTTTTAATACAAATCCTTCTGTAATTGACTTTAAAGATTGCGCTGGTGATTGGCCAACCTTATAACCTCGGCAGCACGAAAAAGAATACTTCTGCTTTGAACAGAGCCTCCTGGTCATTGAAGGGTTTTTAAGGAATGTGAGGATTTAAGACAAACTTTGTTGGTGAATCATGTGAGGATTCTTACTCAGATAAGGAAGGACCGTTAAATTATTGTTTGATGAATAGAGAGGCGGCCGTAGTCCAAGGGGTAGGACCATGTGCATGTGCCCCTTAAACAAGTAAGATTAAATTTCATGTGGTTTCTTTGAGGAAACTTGAAACGATTACATAAATGTTAATAAAATATGAAGCAGTCCTGTATGTGTACATGCAAATTACTGATGCAAACAGAGTCTAGAAAAATCTCTTTGCTGACTCTTATTGACTTTAGGTACCAGAATAGTAACACATGGCGACATAAGCTGCCAGAACTGGAAAATGCATGAACTTCTATGTCGCATATTTTCTGATCCTTGTCAATTGCAGTTTTGGTACTGTTCCCCTGAACCATTTTGGACCTTGTTTTACTTTTGTCTGGGTGGTGGAAAGAAAAGGTATTAAATGGGTTTCTTGAATGAAATTGTTCATGCATTTTCCTACTTGGCAGTGAAAAAAGATTTCAATTTTGGCTAGACCGGAGGCAAATCATCAGGGTATTCAACAAAAGTAGAAACCCATGACCAAGAACTTTGAGATTTCATCCAATGTGCAATGCAGATTGCAGGGAGAACTGTACCACTAGCGTAGTGTATATAAGAGTTGGGGATTTACATTACCTCTGCTCATTAGCACAGCCTCTGTGATTGCTGTTGCCCATGGACCTGTAATTGGGCAATGGAACTTGATCGGATTCTATTTGCATGATATCCTTTACGAGGACCTCATAATGCCGTCTGACTTCCTCTGCTGATTTCCCCTCTACAGCCCTTGCTATGTTATACCAGCGATCGGGGGTGTCCTTGTCATAGAAAGCCAAAGCTTCTTCGAATTGTTTGTTCTGCTTTGCCGTCCAGGAGCCGGATGCCATCTGCTATGGGGAATCAGGGCACGGATGGCAGATGTTGAGTTTGCAGGAAGAGTTGGGGAGTTTGATCTACTGGAAAGGCGAAAGCAGGAAAAAGAGGAGGAGCTGGAGCAGCCTCAGTCAAGGGAAAAAGACGCAAGTCAAGAGGATGATGGTATGGGGAAGTATTGGGCAGTCTAGCTCCTTATAAACTGGAGGAGAAGGTGCTGGGGCACAGCAAGTTGGCGAATATTTTTTACTTTTTCATTTTCTTTATCTGATGGTGAGGTACACAGAGATGTGATTCGTCTGCTTGAGAGCTACAACAACATGACGCAGGACCAAAGGAGGGGAAGAGGTGGAGGAGAGAATACTACGTGAAGAGTATCGCAAGACAAGCTTTTTTCAAATCTTGAAAAGTCATTTTCTCGTCTTTTATAATATCGTCAGTAAGTGGATTACTAGGGGAGTTCACCCAGCTGTGGGGATTAGATCCCCAAATTCCAGCCCTACCAATTAAGATTGGATGTGTCAAAGCAGGAGGAATCATAATCCCACCTGGCCCCCCCATCTTTCCTTCTCCCTTCCATTTGGAAAATGAACTGCCAGCTCGGAAATCCCTTGAGTGTCATCAAAAGAGTTTTTATTATACGGTGAAATGAAATGTTGGATTTTAATGATTCTCTTTTTAAGAAGGTAAATTTGTTATAACAAGGAGTTCGAAGCTCTGGAATTACATGAACCAGTAAGCCATCTTCAAATGTCAACGTGGTACCACTGCCTATCACATTTTTAAGGCTCATATTTGCCAGCAAAAATTTCTCTTTCTTCTCTCCTCTTCTCTAATTAGATACTATATTTTAGGCATGGATCGCTCGACGTTGCATAACTAGCGATCATATACATGCCCATCGAGGAAGAGGTGGATGGGATGGGACTCTATCTTATCTTGCATTATCATGTTACCTAATCCTGGAAATAAAAGTCTTAGGCGTATACTTCCTATACAATATGAGTAATAATGATGGAGTTTTGCATCTGCTTCGTAGTTGCCAATATGGGGTAAAGCCTGTTTGGGAGACACTTAATTGCAAATGAAATCTCAGACGTCTTTTTCTTTTTCTTTCCCGGTTCCTTTATCTCTGATGAGTGTATCCGTGAATTGTGCTTGTCATCGATTAATCGACTTGGAAATGGTGTTTTATCAGGTTTCCGGGAACATACCAAAGTTCTTTCCAAATGGATGGCTCTGCATTGATGGGTTCTCTTTGTTTTTGTCTTGAAATCAATTGCGGCGATAAGTCTGCCGGTTAAGAATCCCATTTGTAAATTCCTGGTTGAGTTGAAGATGAAATGGGACTGTTGGCCAAATTACTGCCAATTATACGAAGGTGTTTCTGATCATCTCTAAGAATCATTCTTCCCAATAATCTAGCAGAAGCTGCTAAAATTTACACAGAAGAAACAGGATTTTCCAAGTGAAAATTTGCGAAAATGACTTGTCCTGTTTGACTTTAAATAAAGTGTTTATTGAGAACTTCAACAAATCCGCAAAGAAAAATGACAGAAGTGTTTTCAGAATGCTGATGCTTCTACATTTATTGGTTCTCCTTTTATTCAACCATGAACCATTTGGAATCTGCTGCAGATTCTTTTTACCACCAACGTTAGTCTTTGGCTGCGTTTTGCTTAAACTGGAATATGATTCCTTATCATGTAATCGGGATCAGATGGGCATGGCTTGCAAACTGATTGAATTGACACAGTACTTTGGCCTAACTGATTCCCCTTCCTAAAATGGAAATGGAAATTTGACCCTGAGAGAGCGCTTTTAATAGCCAAAAATTACATTTTTCTAACCAAGAAACTCAATTCTTTTTTTTTTAAATCTTAAATTTGAATCTTATTTTTCTCAAGAATTTCATCAATGGGTTCAATTAGGAAATAAAGTTTAAAGAACACATGAAAAAGAGTTGAAACATGAGCTACCGAGCCAGGTTCCCTCTGCATCAATGTCTCTGGACAAGTAATCTGTACTCCCGAATTCCAACAGTCGGAAGCAAAACGTACGTTCAGGATGCTTGGGTTGTCTTGAATTGAATAAAAGAATGGAACATTGGCAGGTAAAAAGACAGAGGTATGAACTATAAAGACATCATCAATGGAGGTAAAGTGAGGAGCAAAAAGCGATCTGTAAAAAGAATTTATTGGCTCTAAAGCTTGTGCATCGACTGTACAGGGGTTGCTGTTGGCAGTTGACCGAAGGAATAAGCTTCCGTCCCCAGCGGTCAGTTAACAACTTCAATGCATAGATACGCTATTCATCAGATCAGATGGTGCCAAGTGGTTTCTTCAGACAGTGTATAGCAGAGAGTTTTCTGCAGATATTCCTGCCATGAGAAACGTGGCAATCTATTAGCCTTCAAGAACCCACAAGCTTGGAAAATTCTTTTCATTCCGTGGGAAAAAGATAAAAGGGCATCGCGAGGTAGAGTGATTTTGTATCTTGATTTTCTTAAAATTTTGGCTGTTACCGTCCAAGCTATCTGACCTCAGGAGGATGTGCCTTATGAAAATTCAAAAGCTCCCGAATTCAGACAGAAATCTTCGTATAATTTGTTTCAACAGGGAAGTTCATTCATTCAATACATTTCTTCCCAGTCATTTGATCGTCAGCATCCCAAATAGGGTAAATTTTGTTTTTGAATTTGAGACCCTTTAAAGAAAAATGAGTCATTTGAGGCCTCAAAAATTGGAGCTGGCATTCATTGTCATGATGAGACGAGTCCAACTTTGGTCTGTTCTTTGTAGATTAAGATCCAGCAAGGATCATTATCGGAAGCTTTAGAGAACAAAAGTATTCTTGAAACAATCAAGGCCTGAAGTTTTCTGTTTACTGTGTCAGTGTGTAGGAACTTCAAAATCACTAAAATGGGAGAGTGGGGAGAATTCCCTTTTAGACAAGTTGCTCGTGATCATGTCCACATGCAGGTGGAGGGGCCCGATAGAGGTAGTATTCAGACAAATTTGCGGTAGGAATCTCCATTGTCCTCTGATATCAGGAATCCTTATCGCCTAAAATCCATCAGAAAAGAAAGGTACAGTTATCGATTTCTTGTTTTCCCCCCTCGGGAACTCTAATATTTGGCTCCCGGATCCTCCTTCCCTATGATTGGAAGCTTTGGCTACAAAGAATTTGCAGGATATTTATGCAGAGTCAAAAGAATTTCTGCTCTGCTCATCAACAACTTTTAGCTGGATTGAGGCTCTTGTAGGAGCATTATATCGCCAAGTATGTGTATAACAAGGGTGACTTCTCACGTGTCGGAGAAGTCCAACCCAGCCCAAGGAGAAATGGAGCAGTGATATGAAGATACGCTACCTAAAGCTTGAAAAGCACACTTTGCAAGAGAAGAGAATCTTTGAACAAAAGGGGAATTTTAATTTGGAACAAGGATCTCTAGTGGCTGAATCAATATGAGAAAAGGAGGAAGGATCTTTTGGTGATGAAATGTTCCAAAAGATAAGGAGATAAAATGTAAACATCGATGTGTGCACCAGCCATGGGGTTTGGTATCCAACATTATAGACTTTATAGCGAGCTAATGACCTTAATTAATCAACCTGTGGTGCTCATATATACAAGTTGGAATCCCTCAGAAAGGCGTCCACTGAATTAGTCAAATTGTGTGCTAAGAGTATCTGCAATAGTTGGAGGATTCTTCTTCGATGGACTAATGCTAGATATTGCATTAAAAAATCTGATATTCTTCTTTGACAGGGAAACTGCAGCAAGGCAAATGGGTCGTTCACTATCACTGCTCTATCTTCGTATCCCCTTCTAATATTAAGAGTCTGCAACATGATTGGCAAAACAAGATCAGAAAAAAGGAGGAAGGATGCATGGGGGAGGAGAGGGTTTGAGTTCACTGCTGTTGATTTTAGTCTCTTTTGGACAGCAAGTTGTGATATATCATGAGAGAAATTGTCTTCCGTTCCATCGATGGATATGTTTCATAATAAATCTGTTCCGTTAAAAAATTATATAAATATTTAAATTGTATGACTGAAATGTTCGTCATTTAAATAATTATTTTATAATTAAATATTTGACTAGTAATTTAAGAAATTAGAAATCAAATCCTGTAGTAAAAGAATATGACTAAAATTTATATTAGAAAAGTAGCACAAATGGAAGTGGATGACGTGGTATGGTCTATCTTTTCTTAAAATCAACGACAGAAGAAGACCTATAATAGCTAGATAATTGTTGGTCAAAAGCTACATATAACCCTTGCATGTTCTTGCATAGCCATGCAATTGAAAGAATCTAAACCGTATTTAGGGCCTCGTTTTGAAGAATATTCTTGTGGCTTTTGACAAAAAAAAAAAAAGAAAAAGAAAAACCCGTGTGTGGTCGATATCAAGGGCTTAATTGTTCCATCTGCTCGATTAAATGAGAAGAAAATTTATAATACAATCCCAAATCACAACTCCTTAGCAAAAAAAATCACAACTCATAGTTCATACTATTGAACTCATTGACCTTTGGGTTCAATGAGTTGCTCTTTTTTATTTTGTATTTTTTTATATGAGTTATAATATCACAACAAACAAAGAGTAAAATTTGATAGTGTTTTGTTTTGAAATTTTTTCTGTCTTGGATTCCGTACAAAGGGTGAGATTGGATAGTGTTTTATTTTAAAATTTTTTCTATACTGGGTTTCGTAGCAGAACCCAATCCAAATACACCCAAAGCTTGTTCATGTTATTGTTTCCTTTTTATTTTTCTTAAAAGGGTTAAATAAGAAGGGTTATGTTGCTAGACATGTCCATTAAATTGTAATTATAAATTAAATATTTTATAATAAGTAAAAAATCTTATATATCCATATCCAATAAATTACTAGATATTCTACTTCTAAAATTTTCTTCTATTTATTTTTACAAAGGAAAATAAATAATTGAAATATTCACAAATTTCTCCCAAGGATTTGGGGCAGTTTCAATTGGATTCCCTTGTGATTTGAATATTCACAGATAAGACATTTGAATATCTCAATTGGGCACATTTGAATATCACAATTGGGCACCAAAATTTTGAGATGCAATCCATTTTGGTTTTCCCGGACATACAATTCGGCCCATATTAGAATTATTACTTAAAGATAGCCTAATAATAGCAGGGCCTGCAAATTTGTTGAGTCTAGGGTTTGGTCCATTTGGGCTGATAAACCATCTTCCTCCCTGGCGGAAGCCAAGACAATATCAGGAAGATTGAGGAAAGAGATGAAGCTGAAGATCTTGTTTTCCCGGCGAACGCTCAGCAATATATCAAAATTCAACCGTGGAATTTCGTCTCTGCAGCAACCCTACACCTATTGCAGAAATGGCGCCTCTGGGGTCTCTTCCCGTCCGCATTCAAGAGATTATACACCAACAAGTAGATGTCCAGACTATGCGTTTCTTCATTTCAATTCGCATTTCGAAAGATTTTTCTCTCAACAAACCATCTTGAGCGAATCTTATGATGATCAATCAGAGAATGATTCCGAGGAGGATGCAACCGTGACTGAGTTCTTGTCAAGATTTGTTTGGATAATGCGTGCAAAGCTTTCCGAAGGTTATCCGGGATGTGATAAGGACACAATTAATGGGATGCTTTTGATTATTGTCGACAAGGTTGTAGCAGAAATAGAAAAGGGTGGTCTTGACCACATGCTTGGGGGGACTTCTGCTGCCGGTTCAGAAGATTTCAGTGAGGATTTATGGAAAACAGTGTGGGAGGTTAGCAATGTGGTGCTGGATGATATGCAGAAAGCTCAAAAGAAGGAGAAAATGAAAGGCTTTTTGCAGTCTGAAGAAGTAAAAGAGATGTGTAGGTTTGCTGGTGAAATAGGCATTCGCGGGGATATGCTGAGAGAGCTGAGGTTCAAATGGGCTCGCGAGAAAATGGAGGAGAGTGAATTTTATCGAAGTTTGCAACGTTTACGGGACGCTCAAGCCTCAGCCCGAGAACAACCGACAGGTGGAGAAGGAACCGATGTTGGAGCAGATGATAGCGGTTATATAACTGAGGAGAAGACTAAAGTTGTGTCTCTTCCCAAGAGACACGGGAAGATGAAGTACAAGATTTATGGTCTTGACTTATCTGATCCAAGGTGGGCTGAAGTAGCTGATAAAATTCATGAGTCTGGGGATGTAATGTGGCCTCAGGAACCCAAGCCAATATCTGGGAAGTGCAAAATTGTTACTGAGAAAATCTTTTCTTTGCAAAAGGAGGATGACCCTTCTCCCCTTCTAGCCGAGTGGGGGGAGCTTCTCCAACCTAGCAGAATTGACTGGATTGCATTGCTTGATAAACTGAAGCAAAAGAACTATTGTTTGTACCTCAAGGTTTGCCCCTCCTCTTCTTTCCCCTTCCCGCCAATAAAAGAACATAGTCATATAGTACTTTTTTGGGGTTGAGTATTAATTCACCTTATTTATTATGTTTGCACGATCAACTAACTTAATAGCATAATTTTCTTGAGGATAGTGCTTCATTGAAGGAAAATACCATGTCACTGTATGTACTTGCTCAGCATCCTCGTCATGTGATTGTAGATTGTGTTAGTCTTTTATCCTTTTGAGCCATATCATGACTATCTAAGAGTTGAAAAATTTGCTCTGCTGGATTCCTTTTGCTCCTTTTTTTTTTTTTTTTTGAAATTCTCAGCAATGTATTTTCTTATACTTGTGAAAGTGTGTAGTTTGTAGAGTAACAGAAAATTGAATTTAGCTGAAATCGTGCGTAAAACTTGCTTCAGTCTGAGATTGCACAATCTGTATCCTGCTTGCTTGGTGAAATTTATGGCAACCATTTAGATTACAGTTGAAAATCCGGACTGTAATTCTTTATTTTGGCTTTTAGGTGTGGAATCATAATAATCATTGATGTTGCTTGGTTCAGATTGCAGAACTTGTGCTTGGTGAACAGTCCTTCCAAACAAACACACTTGACTATTCAAAACTAATTGATGCCCATGCTATAGAAAACCGCTTAGAAGATGCTGAGAGAATTCTTAACAAGATGAAGGGAAATGGAATTCTGCCTGATATTCTAATGTCAAGTGTTCTGGTTCACATGTACTGCAACGCAGGCAAACTCGATCTAGCAAAGGAGATGTTCGAAAGCATGAAGAAACATGGATTTCAGCCAGACATGAAAGTATATAACTCTATGATAATGGCCTATGTGAAAGCTGGACAGCCAAAGTTGGGTGAATCATTGATGAGAGAACTGGAAGCAAATGATATTAAACTGACGTTGGAGATTTATATGGGCTTGCTTAGGTCATTTGCACATTGTGGTGATGTTAACGGAGCCCAAAGAATTGCCACCACTATGCACTTTGCTGGTTTTGAGCCAAATGTTGAATCCTCTACTTTACTTGTTGAGGCATTTGGCCGAGTAGGTGATGCCGATCAAGCCAGGCATAATTTTGATTACATGATTAAACTTGGATACAAACCAGATGATAGGAGTACTGCTAGCATGATTGCAGCTTATAAGAAGGACAATTTGTTGGATAAAGCCTTGGATCTTCTCCTGCAGCTGAAAAAGGATGGTTTTGAGCCTGGTGTTGCTACCTACATGGTTCTGGTAGACTGGTTTGGTAAATTGCAGCTGATTGATGAAGCTGAGCAAATATTGAATAAGATAGCCGAGCTGGGTGAGGTTCCTTCTTTTGATCTTCACGTCATTCTTTGTGACATGTACTCTCGGGCGGGAAATGAGAAGAAGGCTCTTCAAGCTCTTGGAGTCGTAGAGGCTAAGAAGGAGCAGTTGGGGAAAGATGGATACGAGAGGATAATTGATGGACTTATAGCTGGAGGATTTAAGCAAGATGCTATAAGGATAAGTGGCTTGATGGAAGCTCGTGGATTTAAAGCATCTGAATCTATCAAGGTGAAGCTAATGGCATCTCAAACCTTTGCCCAAAGAAAGCAACCAAGGAGATAGGTTTCTTGTGCCTGTCAGTTTTCTTTAACATCAAAGTTTGTTGTTTAGAATAGATTCTGGACATAGTGAAGGCTGAATATATTTTCATTTTAGATGCTATATTAGACTATTGAGTCCCTTTACATACTTGAATTTGAATGAAGGTCTTCTTTCAGCCATTACTCATATTTGCTTATGGCGTGAGGACAAATGCCTCACATGTTCATACTTTCTTTCTAGTAGTATTCACCCCTAATGAATTCATTCAGTCGCTTCACGTCCCCACTTTGCTGCTCCACCACTGCTCGAACATCATCTACAATTGAAATCATGCCAATTATCTTTCCATCTATCACGGGGACATGTCGTATGTGGTTCTCTACAAACATTACAATGGATTATTTTCTGGGATAAAATATTGACAATTCATGTATGGGATCAAATAAGACTTGCTCTTATTGTTCTTCCATATTCCTAAAGACCCATTTATCACTGGCATCATGGTTAACACGACTTGGAACAAATATTTTATCTCCTGTTCTATGATACTTGACAATGGTTACCTATCATGAGCTGCATTGCCTGAAGGATGTTTGTGTCTGATGTCACGGTTATTAAATTTTTCTGTTGCAAAATGTAAATGTTAGGCTAAGGAATAGGAAACGTTGCCCAAGAAAATATAGTGAATGTAAGGAGCTGTCACCTGGTCAGTCATGATTTCCCCTACTCTTGTGTATTTAGATGACCTGTCTTGCACAATTACCTTCCGCAGGTAATCTGTTTGGCATTTTACACCGCATCAATAGTGTTTATATAATGCAAATATGGTTTATCTTAACATCTTAAAGAGTGTTCCATAGGGTTGGATAGCAAACACTGGAATGCTCTTTTTTTCTTGTAATACTTTTGTTATTGAATCTGCAGAAACAAATTATATCACTTATTCATTTTAAATTGGATCCTTCTTATACAGTCTGGAGTTGTGCCAGAGGCTGTTCGTGTCTGACAGATACCCCTTTTCACTTCGTGTTGAACTGTAGGAAATAATATGGAAGGTGCAATTACCTCTCTCTGTAACAATGCCAGCAATTAGCTGCTGCGATGCTGGTTTCAGAACCACCAATGATCCAATATTGTTTTTCGCCATCTGAAAATTCATCGATTTCCTGTGTCAGAAGTTTTCTTTTGTAGCATTATATTGTCAAAATAATTAGTTTGTTTGCAGTGATCCTTCAGCCGTGAGGAAACACACTTGCTTCACTGCGTCATAGACAGTATCATCCATGCGGCACCAGAGCCAAGATCCAACCTTTTCACCTTCCTTTGTCATTAAAACCTCTGCAACTGTCATATTCTCTAATCCTTTGTGCTGCATCTCTGAAGACTCTGCTGCGATTATGTCCTTGCGGCTCTTTTCTTGTGTTGTGGGATAGGAAGTGGCACATCCATGTCCTAAGAGCATGTTTCTCATTGTATTTGTCCTCAAAGGAGAAGTCCTTAATATCTTCTCTCGGTATGTTCTTATTGCTTGGACAATGCCTTGCATATTGACCCTGTCAGTCAAAATTGACAAAATATTTCCATGTAAGACACCACAATACACACACGCATAGATCATGTAAATTAATTGTTGATATGCACGAATCATATGAAGACTCGAGGTTGTGTAAAAAATAGGGTTTAAACTTGCCTTTCCATTATCTGTGAGAGGAGTAGATAAAACTTTGATGCTCAAATCAAACCTCGTGAACTGGAAAACGAGCAGGATTTAACTCTTTGCTGCAAGTTTATTAATGGGGCTAATCTGCAATATAATAGCATATTATTTGTGGCTTCACAAGATGGTGAGGCTTGAGGAAATTGTATGCTGCGGCAACTCTCTGAAGGTGCAATGACAAAAAGAGACAAATACTTGCCTTGCTCTGTTGGTAGATTGAGCTTACAGAATTCATGATGGTGATGGAGGTCTGCGACTGTTGATGACTTATAGCCAATAGAGAAACCTGCATTGTCATTTTTGCTTCTGGGGTAATTCTTTTTGTTCTTTACTTGAATAACTAAGTCAGGGAATATAGAAAAGCACAAGTTTTGGTGCCCCCTTAGGTACTTTGCTTCTTGAATTGCCAAGGAAAGAAAGTTGCTTCCTTTCGTCTTTCCATTTAGAATATGTCTTCTTTTGATTGCCAGGCAGGAGTATGTCTCTAGAAAAAGATCAATGTAAAGATGCTAGACCTCTCAATGAAGGAAAAAGTGCTTTTAGAGAACCAAAGACGAAGGCATAGGAAAAGAAGCAAAGAATCATGAAGCATGCCTATGCGTGTCCGAGGATAGCATCTTTGCTCTTCTAAGGTAACCTTCCAAAGGTATCAAATGGCAAACTATTTATGCAAGACCTCAAGCGGCTTCTCTAAGCACCAAAGCTGAAAGGACTCCAAGAAGTCATATATTTCCCTCCTTGCATCCTTCTCTTGGACCTCAATGGCGCAACCAGAGCCACATGCCAACCCTGCACCTGCACTGGAAGCCAGCCCAGCAGTTTCAACCCCACCAGCCGCCCTAACCATTGCAACCCAGGCTCCGTCTTGCACAGCTGCTCAAAAGGAGACAATGACAATAGATCCCACTCCATCGACATTAAACGCAAAGGGCTCTGCTTCTTCCAGTTCCTCTGAAAGCTCCTTCTGGCTGGATATCCCTATAGAGGGGCCCTGAAATTTGGGAACTCTGAGCATTTTGTTAGTCTATTTGCGTGTAACTCGTTTACTCGAGTGTTAAATGCCTCTGCTTTATTTTGCCTGCAATGTACCAATTTACGTAAATAAATGTATCCTTTTGCAATCCTGAAAACATAAATATATCCGCAATGTAATTAATAAGTACCGAGTTTGAGAAGTTTGTGGGCTTCGTAATGGGCTCAATGACCTGAGACAGAGATCATTCAATAAACTACCCAATGTTAATCTTGAAGACATGAATTCTGTACACAAGCTCCAATCAGTCAATGTAGATTTAAAGTTGTTCTTCCTAACGGCCAATAGTTCCTCTGTAAAGCAGGAAATGTACCTCTAACATTGAAAGAAAATCAAGAGCACGTTGAGCGAGTATGTGGACGAAGTTTGATAGGTAGGTCAAGATACGAAAGACAATTGTTTAATGAAGCCACAAAAGGAGAAGTTCACAACCCCATAAAGCAATCTGATGATCTATGAAACCAAGCTCAGAGAGAGAGAAATGAAAACAAGACGCTAGAACTCTCAGTAAACTCCTCCCACTTCAGTTTATCGGGCAATGCGTTTCCCATACGACTTGTATACTTTCCACGATACCAAAATCCACAAACCCAGTAACTCGCACCTAAATGACAAACCGAAGTCTATTCCTGTTTCATCTTCCCTGGACTTCACCACCTCCAAAACTCAAATTCAAAGGAAAAAAAACGAAGAGTAGCTCTGAATTTTATATACCCGCCATGCTACTTCCCATTTCAGATGTTCCGGGGATCTGTTTTTGAAAGAAACATGTGTTTCATGCTCCACAATATAAGCAGCATCAAGTTTTAGAAGTTTGCAGGCTTTTTCATGAGCTGATTGATTACATTAAGTTACCATTCTGGATGGCCAATACATCCCCATAAAGCAATCAGAGAAGAAACTGTACAAAATATGAGATGCATATTAACATATTTTATCACTTTGGTTGGTTGCTACTGTCTGTCCAAAATTCTTTATCCCCACCCCCCACCCCCAACAAAATCAGATGATCAGAACTCGACCGGAACCCTCTCCCATGTATAAAATTGGATAAATTATTTTCATCCAAGCGATTGAGATCTAATATCTACACGCCTGTCTGTCAGTGCAACTGTCAAGTACAAGCATTATTTCCTCATAGCAAGTGACAAAGTCGAGACCCAAGAAATCTCTTTTCTTCAATCAAGGGCAGGGAACAACCATGATTCAATTAGCAAGTTAACCTTTTGGCAAAAACTATGGGCCTTATACCTCCTTTGAAGAGTTTTTCTTGACTATTTCAATTCCCTTTTTAAAATGTACTAAAAATGGCGGACAGCGTCTGTAAGAAGAGACAGACACATAAATCACATGGATTATATCCACTTCAGTTCGGTTCATTTTAGATCCAGAAAGGAATACACTTGATGGGACTAAACATCTCGTAAGAAGCTTGATGATCCACAAAAGAGTAGCAGAGACGATAAATAAGATGCTAGACCTCTCAGTGAAGGAAAACCCCTTCCAGATTACCAGACAAGGCAGGAAAAGTAGCAAGATATGGCAAGGAAGCAGACTATGCGTGTCCTTGGTTGCATCTACTTCTCTAGCAACCTTCTAAGGTATCAAATGGAAAACTATATATGCCACTCCAAGATCGACTTCCAACATCAGCAAACCTAAAAAGCCAACCAAGATTTCATTGTCCCTGAAAACCTTGTTCTTTTTCGAACCTCAATGGCAGAACAAAGACCAGCACTCCGTTTTCGTCTTCCTTGGTTACAAGCTGCTCGCCCAACAGCTGCAGCCCGACCACCAGCACAAGCCACTGCCAGTACAACCCTTGCTCCAGCATCGCAGAGAACAGCTGATATGCAAGTCCCTTCCCAACTTACGTTGACCGGAACCCCAACCCCTGCACAATCCAGTGGCGGCACCCCTGTCCCAGCGCCTCAGACAGCTCAAAGCCAAGTCCCTTCCCAACCAACATCCACCACAACCCCCACTCCAACTTCTCAGAAGGTTGATAGCGAAAGTCCAACACAACCCACCACCAGCACAGCCGCTGCCACAATAACTCCACAAACAGAAGAAGCCCAAGCCCCTATTCAGTCTATCGCCCCTGCAACTCCTTCCTCGACAACTCCACGAATTGAAGCTCCTGGCCCATTGGTTGCCACTATGAACCCTACCCCAGCAAATACACAAACAGCTCAAAACCAACCTCCCAGCCAGTCCACTTCCCCTACAACCCCCACACTGCCCAAAGCACAGACAGCTCAAATCCAACCTTCCAGCCAGACCACTGCAATTGCAACCGCCACTGCAAGAACTACACAATCGAAAGAAGCCCAAGACCCTAGTTCGTCCATCACCGCCAAAATCCCTTCCTCAACAACTCCACAAAATGCTGAAATAGAAGCTCCAAGCCCATCCGTTGCCACTGAGACCCCTAACCCAGGGAATACACAAAAAGCACAAACTGAACCTTCCAGCCAGCCCACTGCCCCTACCCATACCCCACAATATACACAGACAGCTCAAACCCAACCTCCCAGCCAGGCTGCTGCAGTTGTGATTGATACTACAATAACTCCTGAAAGGGCTCGAGGTGTAACATCACCACAGGCTCCACTTCCACAATCTCAGGAATCAAGAAAGGAATCTCAGCCCTCGTCGCCATCTAATTTAACTTCGCAGTCCAAAGTTTCTTCTCAGCCAGTGTCACCATCTCATTCAAAAACTCAACGATCTTCCCAACCATCAACTCCATCTCGTGCAGTCTCACAATCACGAGGAACATCCGTGCTCACATCTCCATCTCGTGCAGGGGCCCCAATTTCCCCAACACTGCGATCACCTTCACAACCTAGGTCCCAATCCCGTACAGCCTCTCGCACAGCAGGTCAAACACCCTCCACTTCACCATCTAGCAAAGCTGCTCAAGGACAAACAACAACAGCCACTGTCGCTCAATCCACGTCTCCATCAAAAGGAGAGCCAAGACTAAGTCTCCAAAGCTTTCAGACCTCTTCCAGTTCCACTGAAAACCCCTCCTCTCTGTTGGAGAAAGAACCAAAATCCGCTGCATCTGAACAGCAGTCTCTAGAACAACTTCAGCCGAAACCAAATGCTCTCAACAAAAGTAGTGAACCTGAATCTTTTCAAGAGGACTCAAAACCAGAAGAAACTAAAGAAGTGAAGGAGATCATGCAAGAAACTATGGAGAAGACATACAAAGAAGCCAGGGATAAAGATGATTACCTTCTCAAAAGTGTCCTAGGTTCATCTGGCGAAACTAAAATGCAACCAAGCTTGATATTTCAATCGCAGCAAGCACAGCAGAATGTAGACCGAGAGGAGATAAAGGAAACACCTGCTTTAAATGGAAAAGAGATAAAAACAGCAGGCCAGCCGAGATACAAGACCATCGCAGTGGAGTCGCGTCAAAAACTGGCCATGACCAACAGGGAACATATTCCACTGCACAAAGAGATCAGGGACGATGTCTCAAAGCTTGTTCAAAAGATGGCTGCTGGAGACCCTAAGCATTCAGTAAATGACAGACCAGTCAGTGTAATCACCCTTGCTGGTGATAACAGGGGAGCAACAATGCACCTAGGCACTGACTCAGTGAAGAAAAGAGAAGCAGTCCATATCCACAGAGGATATAAGGTGAACTCTGACGAAAGTGCAGAAACCACCACTGATGGAGAGGGAAGTTTCAGGGTAAAATCAGAGGATCCAAAGGAGACAGAAGATCATGCAGCAGAGGAATTTATAAACAACAATGTCCAGGGAATCAACAACTCAATTGTGTTCAATAGTTCCATAACAGAAAGAAATCCTGGTGTTCATCTGGTTCGCTCCCGTTTCCCGACAAACCTGAAGACATCAAGTACAGAAACCGAGCTTCTTGACAAAGAGAAGAAAGAATTCAGCACGACCCATGCCCAGAAGCTCACTTATGAACCAATGGTCAGAAGAAGATGCCTTAGAGGCCTTTTCCTGGAATCAAGTGACTCTGACCCAGAAAACACTACAAAGCCTCGGCATCATGGTTGCCGTGTTGGCTGCAAGGAGAAGAGTAAAGAGGACACAATTTACGTTCTCTGACAAGCAAGATCCTACACACCAACATAGCAGCTGATATATAATAAATACTTGGTGCATATTATTGTCAATATACAGAATAAAAAGGATAAAAACTATCCTATAGGATTCAGGAACACATGCTTTCTATGAAATGGAAGAAAACATTAACAAGGATGCCCAAGGTCCAAAAGAGTATCTCTTTTACTGTATACTGTTGGATATTGGAGCAAACTTCATAGAATGTTACTTATGATCTAGCATATTTGGATATTGAACATTGAAAACTGAATTTACATATTTCAGGTAGCCATAAGCTAAGCTTGTACATAAATGATTTCTGACACAGGTTAAAACCTAAGAGCTTTCTTTAATATATACACACAAACAACCAAGTGTAACATAGCAACATGGGACCACTATTCACATGCTGGTTTTGTGTCAAAGCTGCTCAAACAGATTGCAAAGGCCTGGAAGGCAGAAAGTGGGTAGCGGTAATCCATGGTAAATATGTCTTTTCCAATTTTTCCAAATTGTAGGGTTACTTTCTCTTGCTCTTCAGTTGGAATATTCTGTGCTGGGTCAACGGCTGCAACCAACTGAAAGTTCTTGACAGAAGCCACAGTAACACGTCCTTTGAAGTTCAGGCACCAACATTGCAGCTGCTCATGCCATCGAGGAGCTTTATTTCTCAAAACCAGTGGATTTTTGTCAGCTTGAATTGATTCTAGTGGCTCAGCAAGATTCGTGGAATCAAGTTCTTGGTTACTAACTTTTAAAGCTGAAGAGGAAGAGAATTTATGAGCAGGCCAATACACAAATGTTTCTGGAGTAGGAGCAGTTCCCCCTTCTTGAATTGCAGAGATGGGAATCTTATGCATAATGCACTGCATTCTTCTTGGCCCTCTCGTGCGAAGAACATTGAGCTCATAAGATATAGAGGCAACATTGTACTTGCCAACTGGTAAACTTGGCATCACATCCTTTGAAGAGAACTTTTTATGCGATTGGCCACCAGCATGCACTAGAAGGTTGCACGGAGGCAGAGAGTCATAGATTATAAACTTGGTGCCGAGAAAGTTGGACCTGTGTCAGCAGAAGCAAGTTATGTACAAAACAAGCTCAACCGGGGGAGAGGGGGAGAGATAGAGAGAAGCAATTTGATCCCCAACCTTAGTTTGCCAACATAATTATCATTAGCTTGAGAAAAATCATCAGCAGTGAAAGATATCAAAAACTGTGTCTTTGCGGCTCTTCTAACCTTTTTAGCCGCCAATAACAGTTTACTGGCATTCCCTGAAAGTGCTGCAATTATGTTCTTGAAATAATCAGAATCATATCCAATTCAACTGCAGACATTCAGATTGGTGGCAAAGAAGCTAACACCAGCAAAACCGGATAGCAGAAAACATGTTTACACCATACTAAGGAAGAAGCCTGACAAATGAGTAATTTTGCATGTAGGAGATTAAAAAAAAGGGAAATAAAGAATTGAAGAGAATACAACACTCACAGCTTTTCAGCAGCAAATTAGCAGATGGAAACATTCTTCCAAAATCATAATAATAATTAAAAAGAACATGAAAGAAAGGGAGCAAGGATATAATAATTTACCAGGATTCAGTCCAAGATACAACCGGAAAGTTGAAGTTGCCCTTTCTCTTCTAATAAAGCATTGAATTGGATAATCTCTTGGTCCAGGCTAATACAGGTCCAAAGATAGTAAAATACGAGAGGAGAAAAAAGGAAATAAAAAGAGAAAATCTGTCATTTGCAGATTAGGATTGAATAACGAACTTCGGTGCACGATTGCAGATCAAGTCCATGTCGAACTTCTCAGAGTAATCAATTTTTTTTTAAACAAAAAAGGAATTGGATTGCTATCAAGAAACAAACAAAAATATTTGGAAAGTAAATTTACCTGTTTGAGCGACATGGGGAAAGTGATCCAGCCACATTGTTCAGGAGTCCTGACGACCTCCTTGGTTACTTCTCTCCAAGACCGGCAAACAGCAGCACAAGCAACCACATCTCTTCTAGCAGGCCACGAGGTCTCGCTAGCCTCTACTCTTCGGATAATGTCAACAAGTAATTCAGGTGGCAAATTCGCCCACCGGCTTTGTTGCAAAGATGGACAAGGAAATGATTGTGAACTTTCAGGAGCGATATGTGACCTCCCACGACCTAACACACTCTTTCTCTCACTTTGCTTTCTCAAATTGTTCTCTGAGCCATAACTTATCCCCCTAAGCATGGACTTAAACGTCATTCTCTTAGCCTGATCTTCTTCACTGGGAAATTTCAAAAAGCAATTCCACAATGAATGGTCCCAAGACTGGGATTACTAATAACAAAGGCACAGACCCTCTAAGAATCAGCCCAGAGGATGCTTCTAGTGGTAATTTTTCCCGAATATTATGTGAAGATCAGTTCTGGACCGTCATCTTTTCAGAAGAAACTTCGGTGCCTCCATAAGCCAACTTCCTCACCTCAACCTGTCAAAAGAGCAAAGCGGAGGAGTCAAGTTTGTAACTTTTCTCGAATTAACAGTGGAAAGTACTGAGGAAACATAGATAACTTAAAACTTTTCTAAACATGCTTCAAAGGAAAGCACAGACAGTATTCCCACAAAAAGACGCATCATGAATGGAAGAAATTGTCCATTTTATTATTAAAAAACCAAAGAGTTGTTGAGAAAATGCCGCAGGAATAACAGATAAAATAACAAAATTTTCGCAACCTAGTCATTGAAACTCGATAATGTTTCCGTAGTCAAATACCATAAGGAAACAAACATATGGGGAAAAAATGGCAAAAAACACACCATTTTCTTTCCTTTCCACATTGTTTGCGCAACAACCAAACAAACCCATTAGCACGATAACCTTCCTCAAGTGCATCGGATTGAAAGAGATTTTCAGTGATTCTCATCGATATATGCCTATAAAAGCCTATAAAAGCAGGATGAGAAATTAAACACACAGAGGCCAAAGCATTACGCCAAAAGCCATTCACGTTTCAGTGTCTCCCACACACAAAGCACCACCCACATCCGATTTCTAAAATACCCCAATGTCCCCGAAGTATATTACTTCTAGACACTAATATACTAGGCAGTATATTAGTGTATCAGTATGTGCAGCATTTGCAATGTCTCGGAGAAAACAAAAGACGGTACAGAGCGGGAAAGGCCAACTTGTCCTCCTGAGAGGAAGCTTTTCTCTTTCAGTCTTTTGTGAGGGGTTGTTAACGGCAGTCGAACTAGTGCAAACTGCAACTTTCAGAGAAGAAACCGCCGCGAGAACCACCGTTCAAGGGGAGCACCACGAGAAAGAACCACCCCAGGCGTTTATCCCGCAGGACACTGTCAATCGTCGCGTGAGCAAAGTGTTTATTTAACGAATATTTTCCTTTTTTTTTTCTTTTTTGGTTTTCAATTTTCGTCATTGTTAAACTCACAATGAGCTGGGCCTGCGGTGATCTTGAGGGCCTAAGGGGCCTTAGACTCTCCGTCATGGCGTGCTTGGTTTGGCCCGATCCCTTTTACTTTTTTTTTTTTTTTGAGGTCTTTTAGGAATCTTATTTTTTCCTTGAATTACCCAAATCATGATTATCTTTTTTCATTTCAAAATAATTTTTGATAATTTTTATATTTTTATTTATTGAGAGAAAAGATGAGGTAGATGGTAAGAATCAAACTCTATTAACAAAAAAGAAAAATTGTGACTGTAATAGCCTCGATTAATTACAATATAAAATTACTAAACTTGATTAGAGTCCTCTTTGTAACTGAAAAAAATAAGCTTTGCTTATAATATTTTTTAAGTCAAAAAAAGATTTTAGTTATTCTCGATTTTTGTGAAGATTTAATGAACATGAGTTAAGAAAATACGGGATGAACAACGGCCAATTTGGTTTAGGTCCTGCACGTTTTTTTTGCAGGACCAAATCTGGTCCGTTGAATCAAATGTCAAATCTGATCTAACGGACCATATTTTTTAATTTTATATATATTTTTAAAAATTTAAAAATTCTTAAAATTTCGATAATCGTTGAATAAATTTTAAATTTGATCCAACGATCCAAAATCGATCTGTATATACTGTAAAAAGTAAAAGGACGTACAGGACCTAAACCGAACGCAACACCGGCTTGTGCACATTTATTTATTCTTCAAAACCTCGTTATTGTAATTCCTTAATTTGTTTGTTTAATAGGTGATAAAGTTATGGTCACTCAGTCTCTCGACAAAACCGATAATGTTGATGTAGATGTGCAGCCAATCTGAGTCAGAGGTGCACGTGTGTATTATTGCAGGGTTAAATCAATCCAAATGCATCCTCGTTTCCTCCTCGCAACGTCAACAGGTAACGATGAACTACAAAGTAAGCCGGCCACCTGTTGGGAAAATCATTTAACACATAAATAGCAGCAGCATGATAAATTATTAATTATATTATAATTATTTTTAATTTTTAAAAAATTTTTAATCAAATTTTAAAATTTTTTTAATATTCTTTTTAAAATTTAAGTTCAGTTTACAATTTTATAATTTTTTAATATACTACTTATTGTATTGAATGTTAAATATTGTATACTAATTAAAAATATAAAATAAGAAGATTTCAACATTGATTTTGTTTCAAAAAAATCTTTGATTTCACTTAATTTTATTTCAAAAAATTTCAAAGGATCTGCATTTTGAATTGAATTTTGTATATAATGAAAACCTAAGAAAGAAAATTTTGAAACAAACAATTATCTTATTTAATTACTACTTGTATTCTTTTTAAATTAATTGTCAAATAAGATAATTGGAAAAGAAAAGAGAGAGAGAGAGAGAAGAATGATTAATTTGCATTTCTGGAAGCCTGAGGAAGTTTATAAGTTCCAAATATAAGGGTTATGAGCGGATAATTCCAAGAAAGGAAATGGGAAGTGATTGAGTGACCCAGGAAGCATGTTGGCATTCGTGGATTCTTTTCTTGAGCATTGCTGTTTGATCCTCCGGATGTGCACCCTCTTAATTACTAGTATTTATTTACGTTGTGAAGAATCTTAAATTATTTAAATCTTAATAGGTAAAGGATAGCACTGATTGCTGAGTGGATCCACAAAATCTTGGATCAACAGGGTTTGACATTCCTCAAGTCTGCCAGGAGGACCCCTTCAGCGAAATTTGACGTCAGCCATACTGCTGTAGTCTAGTGGGTGACGCTCTGCAACTTCAACTCACTCTTTTTTTTTTTTTTTTGGTTGAATGAACTTTAAATTCATTTATTTTGGTTAAAGGACTATAAATTTTGTCTCGAGGTATTTAGGTTTTAGATTCATTTACTATATTTATATTATTATTATTCAAAAAGTTTGTTTTAAAAGTATTTCCATTATGTCCCATTGAATATTCTTTCACTAGTTAATCAATAGAAGACTTTTGAAATTCCATATTTTTATAAGTTTTAGTAATTGGAAAAGGCATTTAATTGTTGGTTCACAATTGGTTGGATCAACTTTGATCCAAAAAGCATTTCCCATAGATAAATTTACAAAGGTACCTAAAATCAGCGAGCTGGAAAATAGGTGTCGCAGTGGGGATGGGAGAAGGAGTGGTTGGAGCATTGACATGAAATTTTGTTGGGCATTCTTTGACTTGAAAGAGGTTGGCAGTGGCAGCTTCTGCCCCATCCTTCCCCATGGATTTTCCGCACGGCAGAATTTAGACCACACTTTTGAGCTAATCACTTGAAGTTTGTTCGGGAACACCTACCAAATTCCGGTCCCTACCCACCAATTCTGCATCATTACCAAGGCCCTGAGTTCATCAGGCCGAGCCCGACATCTTCAGATACGATATATTGGCTGCCGGATATTTTGGTTATCTTTCTAAATTTATGATACTACCTCTAAAATTAGTTCAAATTACGTAACAAAAAATTATAAATTTATCATTTAAATTGTTTTGAAATTAAAATTTATCTTTTAAGTCACATATCATTTAACAAATTAATTATCATAATTAATAAATTAATCAAATCACTCTTTTAAAACTTTTGAAAATTATTTATCCTTCATAATATACTTTTATTTTGCTAAAGTATATTTATAATTGATATTGTCTCTTCATAAAATTGAAAGATATTATCTATATTATACTTTCATAAAATAAAAAATTTAATAAAGTATGATGATATTTAATAAGAGAGTGGAGAATATAAAATTTTTTATAAATCTTGAACTTTGAAGTTACTTCATGTGTTTCAAACTATATATAATCTTTTTATGTAAATGCTTCATTTATTATTTTATTTCTAATTTTATCCTAACATCTAACCAACTATTTAAATGTTTCTATTTTTAAAAAATTATTAGTTTTCTAACCAATTACTTAAAATATTAATTCTTAATATTAAATTTAAATTTAATATAGTAAAAATTATTTTTAAATAAGGACATTTTAGATAACTATCAAACTTTTGTATAAAATTTACTAAAATCTTAATTTTTATGTAAAAAAAATAATACATTTTGAAACGGAGAGAATAATTTGTATAAAATTTCATCAATCAGCTGTTAATTAAAGTTTTGATTAAATGTTATATGGTTTGTAATTTAAAGTGTGAATTTGTTATTTTCAAAATAGATTGAATGATAAATTTATAAAATTTTCAAACAAAAAAGTTTATTATGTAGTTTGAAATTTTTAAAGTTATTATCGTAATTTTTCCTTTTATAATTTTAATGCACGGAGGAGCATTGAGGAGGCGAATATTCAGTTTTGCAGTGAAAACTGTTACGATCACTGACCAATATCTATGGGGCCCGAGGCACTCTGTGTAAGCTCTGAGTCTGCTTGCAAGAATATTTTGGGATATATTCCAACCTCTATTTTTTTTCCTGAAGGTGTCTCGGTAGCAAGTATTTTACAGATAGATAGTTTGGTGATATTGTACAACTTGACAAGATTCACATGCCAGAGCTGTTAAAAAAGAAAAAGAAAAAGAAAAATAAATTCCTTTGGGCTTACTAATCTACGAAAGAGTACTTTCGGTCCAAATTGAAGCATCGTGGTCCAATTTTGGTTTCAACTCAAAGCCCAAAACCTAGCTCAGTGGGTCTGGTCCAAAACCCAAGTCAATAAGTTATTCTGCCCCATCTTACACCAAAAAATTATTTTCTGATGTGGGGTAGGAAAGCTAAAGATAATCGCCGCGGCCGATAAAAAGCCCTTTCAGTAGTCCAACTTCAACAGTTTAAATGTTTAATGCCGATCTACTTAATATTGTCAATAAATTACACAATAAGTAGTATCCGAAGTGAACCACGTTATTTCAAATTTGTTCATCATCTCCATGACTTGTTCCCCATAACCAGTAACCACCCCTCTCTCTCTCTTTCACTCTTGCGCACACTTTCACCGTTTTAGGCACATTTGAATACTAATGTACATGCTTATGCATGTTCTGCTATTTCATCTTTCAAAATCTTGAAGACAAGGAGACTCTCCTATGTGTATTTCAAATCACCATTGAATGGCTACTTGGAAGAGTATCAAACTTTAATCTCTTCGTTTGTACAAGGTCTTAGAAAACTGAAATCTGTCATAACAACATCAGTTACCTTCATTCTTCTCCTTGTTTTGAGGTCACAAATTATGATGGTGGTTGGCAGTTACACAATGCTATGGTTCTTCATCTTTCTCTGCGTGTTGTGTCCTTTTACAGCTTCTTCGAGGATTTCAACAGCCAATGTTACCATTAAAGTTGTCGATCAAACTGGAAAAGGAGACTACTGGAGCATACAAGAGGCCATTGATGCTGTGCCCTCTGGTAATCCCCAGCATGTGCTTATATTGGTTAAGCCAGGAGTTTACAGGGAGAAGATTGTTGTGCCCTCAAACAAGCCCTTCATAACACTCAGTGGCACCAAACCAGGTACCACAACTCTATCATGGGACGATCACAGGGATATATTTGAGTCTCCCACGTTAACCGTTCTGGGCTCTGATTTTATAGGTCGGTTCCTCACGATTCAGGTAGGTAATTCATATGTTATTCGTGAATAAATTTACTGAACTTTGTGCTCAAGATTCAAGAATAACCTTGCGTGTAAAATTTCTCATCAAATTTCCCGTTTCCTATTGATTTATGGACCAAAATTGATATAGAACGTTCATGGTCCGGGAGCCAAAGCAGTTGCACTCAGGGTTTCGGCTGATAGGGTGGCCTTCTTCGGGTGCAGAATTCTATCCCATCAGGACACACTACTAGATGACACTGGAAGACATTACTACGAAAATTGTTACATCGAAGGAGACACTGATTTCATATGTGGAAATGGAGCTTCAGTTTTTAAGGTACCATGAGTTTGATTGGATTAATGGCAAATATTGTCAAGAATTTGTTCTCTGACGATGGAATGAAAAAGAAAATATATACTTGTGTTTGTCATGCAGAGGTGCCATCTGCATTCAGTTTCAGAAGCTTCAGGGGCTATAACGGCCCAACACAGGGTATCAGATGAAGAAGAAACAGGCTTTCTCTTTGTGGGCTGCAACATTAGTGGCACAAAAGGAGCTCTTCTTGGACGACCTTGGGGTGCTTACTCTCGGGTTATATTCGCCCAAACTTACATGTCCAGTGTGATCCTGCCTCAGGGATGGGATGATTGGGGTGATTCTTCCAAGCAAAGGTGATCCAAAATTTATACTTCCTTTGTCCGGAATTGATTCAGATCATACTTGAATTCTTGACAAATAGACTACTTTTTAAATTAGAAAATGATCCATTTTGGTAGCAGTAGATTTCATTTTGTGAAAAGTTTAATTTCAATACAAACTTAAGTCATAGCCAGAAAGATATTGAAATGAGTAAATTCTTTTGTGTGCACTGGGTCTACAGAACTGTGTATTATGGGGAGTACAGGAGCTACGGAGCCGGTGCAACGTCTTCTGGAAGAGTTCAGTGGTCTCATGATCTAACAGCGCAAGAAGCAGCACCCTATCTGAGTATGAGCATCATCGGCGGGCGAAGCTGGATTAGATCTGTAAGTGCACGCTACAAGAAAATCTTGGTATCCATTTCGAACCATACTGATGATGCTCGAAATCCCTGAGAAAGATGAAAGGGCTAATCAAGAGGGCTTTCCTGCATCAGTCTTGGAACGTTAATTTGGAGGGAAAAAAAGTTGTTATGATTCATTTGTTCAGTGGACAAGTAAGCTGAGATTTGGTGAAGTTAGATTTGAGATTTCGTATAGTCAGAGGAGTTTGATTGAATAATATTTAATTTTAAAATTTTTATTTTTAATTTTATAAAAATTAAATTATTATAAAAAATATAAATTTAATTTTAAAATAAAATATTATTTTATTTTATTTTAAATTTTATAAAAAATTATTTATAAGATAAAAATTTAAAATTTTAAATAAAAACGGATCCAAATATATCCGTAAGTATGCATATAAAAACATGAATAATATCAAAATCTCATAAGATAATATAAACAAATAACAAAATAAAGTATGCATATAGTGGACGGATATCTATATATATTTTATGAGGCCTTGTGGGGGTGAAGTGAGCTGTTCCTAAGTTGATGGGTGCCAGAAGAGCGTTAGGATGCAGACATTTGATGAATGATGATGTACAAACAAGGAAGATGGCTGTAGATATTTTCTTCTTAGGGCTTAGGCCCACATGGCGGACAAAGGCTAGTGCTCGCTTTGACATTAGTTTTACTTTCATTTTGATAGCAACAACCTGCGGGTCCAACTCCCTCCAAGAAAAAAACCGAGGGGATTCCCCTGTCCTACATTTATGGTTTATGTCTGACAAACAACTGTTTCAACAACATCCGAAATGGGATTGCAGAGAAAAATCAAACACAGATGATTCAAGAAGCGTTAAACCTCGTAGTTACGAATGCCTGTAATGAACTCTTTCATTTCAATGGCATCTCTTACGAATCTGAATCCCTTTCTCTCCTTCGTCCAATGATCGGAAAGACGAAACTATGCGCTTCTGGAATTTTTATCTAAAATTTTTTATTTTCTGTGATGTTTAGAGATCATTATTGAAAGTAAAAAGGAACTGTTGTATTAATTAACTAAGAGCAGACAGAATTTAAATTTAGAATTTTATATTTTGTATTTTATATTTTATAAAAATAAATTATTTATAAAAAAATAGAATTTAAAATGAAAATTTTACATTAAATATTACAACGATTAATCTAAATATATCTTTTAAAAATAAAATAAATTTTACTCATTTTATTTTAAAATATATAACATATTTTTTCTCTTTACACAATTATTAAAATTTTGATAAATTTCATAAAAAACTGATAAAATATCTAAAATATCATGTACTCTCTCATTTATTAATTAATAGTAATTAATTCTACTAATTATTTTATTTTAAAAAGTCAATATTATCTATATTAAGAATTGAAATTTAATATTAGATTTGATATTTTTGAATATTTTAAAAATAAAAATACTTAAAATAATTGGTAGCAGACAATAGCAAAATAAAAACAAAATTTATAAATAAATTCTTAATAAAAAATAAGTTATATTATTTGAAACAGATAAAATAAAAAATAAAGTATTTATTTTGAAATAGGGGGAGTATCTTAGAATCATTCCAAAAGCATCCCATGTAAATAGCGTGTGGAACATGGAGATTTGGGAAACTTGAGGTATAATCGGCCAGACCCTAGGAAAAAAGAGCCATTTTTGTTTGTTTATTTTGGGTGTGAATTGGATAGAATTTGGTTTTAAGATTTTATGTTTTGGATTTTTGGAGAGAGAATTTTTTGTGAGAGAAAAAGTGAAATGTGAGATAAGAAATTATATTAGGTTCTGTGTAGAACCCAATCCAAGCACACACTTTAGTTGGCTTTCATTTTAAAAATTTTGTTTAAAGAAAGACTGAATTATTTGTTAGAAGTTAAATTTAAAGAGATTTTTTTTAAAAAAAAAGTAGATTAATTTTTACAGTAAAAACCAACCAAAATGCACACAGATTTCCCATTTTTACTCAAATGAATATTTTTTAATTAGAATAAAAAAATAAAAATAGCGAGAGCCAGAAGAAGTAAGGTTTAAGATCACTTGAAGTTCAAGTCTTCGGTCCACCGAAAAACAAGTCTTCCTGCTCTCATTTCTCAAGACATAATAATTATGAGTACTATGGTACTCTCTCTATTCTTATGACTTCTTGTATAAGAATTAAAAGTTTAGAAAACAAAATAAACCTTTTTTAATGGAAAATGACAAAATTTATCAAAACAAAACTATGTACAACACATTAAATGGTTAAAACACCATTACCACTTCTTAGTCCTTTTTTCTTTTTTTTTTATTTGAGCATAACTCCTTAGCCCAAAATTTTTCCCTTTTTTATGCTTGTTATATCCTAATTATTTTTTATAATTTTTTCATTTAATATGAGAAAGAAAGAAATTTATTATGAGATAACTTTAAAAAAAGACATCAAAATTAATAAAAGATCTAATATTTATAAAAAAAGACCAAAAAAACTTTATATAAAGCAGATGAAGTACACTATATGGATGTGTGAAATGTTTTTGAGGGCCAAAAGATAGAGGATTAGAATTGATATGAAATGACAGCTTAGGGACACGTAATTCATATAACCACTGGTAACGTTTCATTTTCCTTAAAGTCTGTAAAGGGGTGTCCTCCGCTATGCAGTTCGGCTTCGTGCTTTTTTTATACAAGTTGTATTGCATTGAATATTAATTATTAAATTATTTTAATTTTTTTTTAAAATATTTTTATTTATTTAAATTATCAAATAAATTTATTTATTTATTTTAATAATTAAAATTTAATATAATATATCTTACACAAAAAAGATAGGCAGTACCGTAATTAAAGTGTCCGCTACGGGTGGTCAACTTGCATGAAAATCTATGGGCTCCTAGAAAATTCAGCAGCTACTGAAGTCGGTGGAAACCGGTCACCTCCGATAAAATCAGCCCCCAAAAATGCGAAACTTTATCTCATTTTCATCCACGCGGCAATAATGATGATGATGGTACATTTTTTCATGTATTAAATATTTTTTATTTTAATAATTAAAATTTATAAATTATAAATACTTTTTTATTATTTAAATTTAAATAATTATTATTTATAATTATTAAATTAAATAATTATTTTATAATATATAATTAATATTTAAAATTTATCTCGACACGTAATTTTAATTTGATTATCAAGAGAGAGTTTGAATTAATTTTTAAAAAGAATTTAATTTATTTTTTATAAATAATTATTTTTATATTTTTTAATAGCACTAAACTGAGCCTAGCACGATCACTAAAACGAATTTTTATTATAATGTATCTACGGATAAGAGCAAGAATTGGATGACCCACCATCAGCTTTAGATGATTATTGTCACTATATATTAAGGATCCTCTGGTGCTGGAAGTTTATACTTGTGGTTCTGCAGTTTGAAGGTTTTGAGTGCTTATCTAGCTAAAGAAGATCATGGGTTCTCTAATGGCTGGTTGGGATTCTCCTACTGAAGATCCTAAAGTTGGTATGTCACTTTGGGCTTTTGACCTTGTCGATTTCATAAGATATGGTGATTCTTTGTTCTTGTCTCCTTACTAATTTTTTTTTCTTATGATGATCTCAGCGAAACTACGGAGAAATAGTTCGTTAACGAAGGAAGAAATTGACGCTTTCTGGAGATCAAGAAAGCAAAAGGAGGAGGAACATCGCAGAGATATTTCGGCCTTATCCCCTCGCAGTCAGGTCTGATACCATACAAACCCATCCTTTACTGCACTTTTATTCCTTGATTCCCAGAGAACCGACTCTTTATGGGTTGAAATTAATTTACGTCTGACGTCTTTCATCCTTTTCAGAAACAAGTATTTGAGGAAGCTGAAAGACGATATCAAAGATCAATTACCTTCCCACCGGGCACCAAGGACGAGGAGGCGGCTGCGTTGGACATGGAAGATAGAGCAAATTTTATACAGAAAAATGGCTGGTAAGCAAGTCAAACTGTGTAGGATAGAAACTATAAGACCACGAACTGGAGAATCTTCTTGATTTATTTATTTTTTAATTAATGAATTTCATGTTGGTCGCAGGTGGATCAGCAGCAACTGGGCATTCCTGAACGAACCTCCGGTGATTTCAGCAGAAGGCCCCAAGTACAAATATGCCTCACAGTTCCATGTAGCCGACATGGCTTCAAAGACCAATGCCCAAACCGGAGTTGGTGCATGACGCACATCATGTGTGCTCTGCTCTATAGATATATTTAGGAGCCTTGCTTTTGTACTGAAGGAAGGAGGTGTGAGAAAAATGCAAGATGGTCTGTGTTTGTGTTTTTTTATGATACGTACTGCTGGGTATGTACAGATAGGTCATGGGATTCTCCTCTGGGAGGATTGGTTTTTGGATTTTGAGGAACCCACTCTATAATTATGGCCTGAGTTTATTTCATTTCTTTCATTTTTGGGTAATCCTTGCAAAATGAGCACATTGGTAATTGGCCATCGAAGATTGGCTTGTGTATATGCCATGAAACAGCGAGAAATGACCAAATGTTCAAGCACAAGAACACTCGAATCCGGTCATGAGCCGAAGAGTCTACAGTGTAGATCATGGGAATTTGTATTTCAGTAGACTGGCCTCGCACTAAATATGGTATATGGTGTAGTATGTGATGCCAAGAAAATATAAAATTTAATATTTGATCTTCCAAAACTGAAGAATAGTTAACAAACCAGAACATCGCTGTTGGTTCAATAATTCAGCTGACAGCAGTTAAATATTCTATCTATTCAACAAAAAAAAAAAAAAACAAGTCCATCAAGATTAAATAAAGAGGAGGAAATGGAAGACAAATGCAAAGACAATGAGAGCCACGAATAATTTTTTAATATATAAGGAGGGTGGAGTCAAATATATGGCTGCTGAAAAACCATGAAGATTGGATTAAAATGTAGAACTTGTAATTTATGTAATATATAAATTTTATATGATATAAGGATTTGTACAATGTTCGGTTTATACTTCTTCATTTGTAATTGACTGCAAGAATTAAAGATTGTTAAAATAATGAAAATTTTTAAATAACAAATTAGGATAAAGATTGTGCAATGCACACGAATATATTTGTAAAAAAATTCATAATAAAATTTAAAAATAATATTATCTATTAATATGTTTAGTTTTTACATACTTCTCAATTCATTTTTATTATATATAAAAAAACCATCCATCCCTTTCGATGGTTTTTAGGTCAAAATATGATTTTATAATTTTCTTTAATTAAAAGACAATTCTATGTTTATAAAAAAAAAAAAAGTAAAGAAGAGAATAAATGACTTTTCAATTCATCGTGACCCTTCCTTAGTGTATGTTTTCAAATTTCAATATTTATTGTTAAGAGCATCAAATAAAATGCTTGCTTTAGGTAAAATAAAATGTATCTTTTATATACAATATGAAACAATAATCTTATAAATGAAATTTCACATTATTTTTAGATCCTTTCTCGCATTATCTTTAGATATAATATAAATCATAAAGTTTAAAAGATAATATATTCGGGTCTCATCTTTATTTGAAACCTCCAAGTGGTTTTTTTCTCAAAATAAGATAAAAAATAACAAATTAATAAACATTTTTATTCACATTATTTTATTTTCTTTTAAAAATATTATCTTAAAAAAAAGTGTGAACAGAAAATTTTATAAATCTTAATTTTCTCCATTGGTGACGCTTATATCCTTATATATCTTCAACCACCAAACCTCTTCGACCTTAGAAGTTCATGTGTCAAGTACCTCTATTGGGTTGAGTCTCCTCCCTCATGTCTCCTTGAAGGAATGATTGACTTGGCTGTATAATTAATGATACTTTAAAACTAAACTTCTTCACTTGCAACTCAATAATTTTTTGTGATGGTAGTGAAACTTTTTTGAGAAGTCTATATAGTGGAATTTGTCAAAATTTGCCCACCATCTATATGGATTTTGAGGAACATGGGAATTTGAGATTTTATAATTCACTTATAACATAAAGACTAAAGAGTAATCATTTTAACAATAGAACAACATATACAATTATGTTCACTTGGCCAAAAAAGAAAAAGAAAAAGAATTTGAATGATTGGAGGTGGTATCTTTTTATTCTATAAATGAATTCTCTACCTTCCTACCCATACTGCCAAAGTGGGGGGGAGGAAGAAGAAAAACATATTAGCCTATGAACTCTTTATATTTATGAATTAAAGAGGAATAATTTAGAATGCTTAAAGGTTTATAGAAGAAACAAACTTCTGAATCATATAGACATTAGAGATAGAGGCTAATTTAGACTTCTCACTTTTGTATCCGGAATCAATGCCAAAGACAAAATACTGTGCATCTATTTGAGAAAAAAAAACTAGCGTAACATAAAATTTAGGCTGAGAATAAACAACTGTTCCTTTGAAAATTAAAACTTGAGACAAATGAATTGAATGATAGGTTTTGAAAAAGATTTGAATATGGTAGGTTTTTAATCTTTAGTGATAAATAAGATTTATGAAGATAATTAATAAGTGTTTGTATTGAATTTAGGAGATTTAATTGAAAATGAAGTATCACACAATGAAATCTTTTTGAAGAGATTTTAAAAATAAAAAATCTAGAAAATAAGAATGAGAATTTTGAAGACATAATAAAAAAATATTATATTTCTATAATATATAAATATTACTTAAAAGGGCAAATAATTTATATAATAAATTAAATTGAGGAATACTTATTTAAAACTCGAATGTCGTAAATCTTACTCTCTTTTCTTTTTTGAAAAGGGCGAGGCCCAATGTTCATTGATTACTATCATATACGTTTTCAATTTCAAAATGGTGTTTTATTATTATTTTAATTCATTTTCAAAATATATATTATCTTTATAAATAAATACTTTATTTATTATTTTCTTTTTAATTTTATTCTTACATCTTATTAACTATTTAAATATTTTTATTTTTTATAAATTATTAAATGTTTAATTAACTACTAAAAATGTTAATACTTAATATTAAATTTTAAATTTAATACATTAACTAATTATTTTTTAATAGAGTATTTTAAATATATATTAAAATTTTAAAATTGTATTAATTTTAATATAATAAAAATAAATTATATATTTTAAAATAAAAGAGGAAATATCTTATCTATTGCTATGACGGGATTTTTGCTATGGGTGTCAATTAATCCATGATTCCCTTTCAAGAGGGAATGTATGTGTACCAACTACGAAACCAGGACCCACGACCACACGACCATCCTCGTCTAACAACCGCCCCCCGGAGAAAAACAAAAAAGGAAAAAAAGAAAGGAACATTCTTTTGAGTGGTTCTGAAAGGGTGGTCACGGCGTCACCTTTTCTATAGCGGGAAAGTCCCAAATTTAGACCTTTGTTTTTCAGGCTCAAGAATGGCGGAGAAGAGCAAGGTTTTGATCATTGGAGGAACGGGCTACATCGGAAAGTTCATAGTCGAGGCAAGCGCAAAGGCTGGTCATCCCACCTTTGCTTTGGTTAGGGAGAGCACGGTTTCTGATCCTGTTAAAGGGAAGCTCGTCGAAAGCTTCAAGAATTCTGGTGTCACTTTGGTACATGTATGTCTTTTGCCTCTTGTCAATCTTTCTCAAGTTGTGTATGTGTGTAAAATTCTGCAAGATTTTAACATCTGCAGATGGGTTTTGATTGCGTTCTTGATAAAGCAACTAATTTGGGAACAGGGCGACCTTTATGATCATGAGAGCCTAGTGAAGGCCGTAAAGCAGGTGGATGTGGTGATATCGACGGTCGGACATGCTCAATTACCTGATCAAACCAGGATAATTGCGGCAATTAAAGAAGCTGGAAATGTTAAGGTGGGTGCCTTAGGTGACTGCAAAGCTCTGAGCTCATTATTTTGAAAACTTGCAAATCCAGGCAGATTATTCTTAGCTAAGTAATTTATGCATTCATTCCTAAATTCCAGCATACAATTCCAGATTTGAAATTTGTAACATTTTTGAACAGTTCGAAATATTGGACTTTCATCACCTGAATCATGTGTACTAGGCAGGAAATCTTAGGTAGGTTGCAGGACTAAAACTAGTGGTAATTGGTAGCATAGCAAAGCTAATAAGTTATCTAAAGATCCATCCTTTTGGATACTAATAATATTCCACGATCATTTCTTCAGTTTTATGCCCAAGGTATGGTGAAGCTTATACTTGCTCATTTGCTCGAGACTAGATGTCTGTTCGACTTCTTTAGATTACATTTATGGTACGTGTATTCTGATATATTCTTTCTTGACTATCAGAAATTCTATCCTTCGGAGTATGGGCTGGATGTCGATCGATGTCATGCCATAGAACCAGCAAAATCGACACTTGCTGTAAAGTCCCAAATTCGTAGAGCTATTGAGGCAGAAGGAATCCCCCACACTTTTGTTGCATCCAACTGTTTTGCTGGCCATTTTCTTGCAACACTGGTGCAGCCGGGAGTGTTTGCTGCTCCCCCACCCAGAGACAAAGTTTTCATTTTAGGAGATGGAAATGTCAAAGGTACACTTTGAAGAATGTAGCAAGTATTGTTTGAAGTATTTACTTCTCTTCCATACTATTGGATGAGTTATTAAATGAATGGAAAATCTGGAAAAATGAGTATCGCCTTCCAGTTGTTCACTATTTGCATCTTTTGGTTTGATATACTAGGCCTCAAGTCACTAATTAAACTCTAGCTCCCTTTGCTCCAAAGTAGTTGAAATAGCACTGTAAATTAAAAATTCTGCATAATCCTTATGATTAAGCTTCAGGTTCATGGGTAGATAAGTATGTTTCTTCTGCCAATGCTTGGGAAAAAATATAACTGGTATGAAGCATGACCAAAAAAAAAAAAAAGGAAAAGAAAATTTTCGCTGCTTACTTGAAACTCTTTTAGGTTATTTCCCTTCCTCAATGAAAGAGTAGATGTTGATCTCAGCAGTCCCAATACACTTCTTTTGTTCAGTAAATCATGAATGATAACAGCATTATTATAATGACCAAGGAGTCGAAATTTTGTAGCAATCCATTAATTCTGTGCAGCGAATAAATTTCATTATTTCTTCCCTGCGTGGTTTATTGTCTACATATGTGAAAATGATTCTAGTGATTTTATTGTTACCCAATAGTCTATTTTTATTCCTCTTCCTTCATATAGGTATTCGCTTTATTCAATAGCAGAGTGGAGTTGAAACTTGCCATACTATCCCTCTTTTAGTTATCCATATGATTGTCAAGAACTGTTGATCCATCACAATTTTACTCTCGTGCCAATTTATTCTTTGAGTTGCAGCTGTCTTCAACGAAGAACATGATATTGGTACCTTCACTATTAAAACTGTGGATGATCTAAGGACATTAAATAAAGTTGTTTACATCCGGCCTCCCAAAAACATTTATTCCCTCAATGAGCTGGTTGCTTTATGGGAGTCGAAGATTGGCAAACCTCTGGAGAAGGAATATGTCTTGGAGGAACAACTAGTGAAAAACATCCAAGGTCAGTTAGTAAAGGCAGTGCTCTCTTCTTGGCGAAAAATATGTTATCAGAACGAAGAACTCAGATAGGTAGATTTCAATATGCAAAGTGTGAGGGTGATTTATGGTGCCTGATCCTTTGTACATCTCTTCCTTCTGCAGAATCTCCAGTCCCAAGCAATGTCATATTATCAATTAGGCATTCAATTTTTGTTAAAGGTGATACAACCAATTTTGAAATTGATTCTTCATTCGGGGTGGAGGCTTCAGAACTCTATCCTGACGTCAAATATGCGACGGTGGAGGAGTACCTCGAACGGTTGGTCTAATATTCACTCTTTTTTCATCACCTGAATAAATGAATGTGTAATGGAATATTTTGTGTGACGATGAATCTCTTTCGAGTATCTCAACGGAAAGTGAAAATTCTGCTGCCAGATGTAAGAAATTATGAGCTTTAGTTATCCTTGTCATCTCTGTGTTTGTGTAATATGATAGTTCTTTATAGATTCTTTGTTCTTTATTGTGATAAACTCTGTGAGAAACAAGGAAGAAATTGGGGATAAAAATGAGGAGATACTTGGTTTTATCCCCGTGCAGTTAATTCTGATATAAGGTGTTTTGGCATTTTTTTTTCCGCCTGAACGGGATCTGCTTTATAATGGGCAAAATACACCGTATTTACACTTTGTAAAACATAAATTTTGAGTAATTCGTCTACTCTATCCCAAAGCTACTTAGCTAAGGTCCTTTAACCTCTTTTCAACTCCTTAGTAGAATGGGACTAACTTATTCAAGCCTCAGAGCTAGTGATCATGGATGATTCTCCATGCAAGCAGTTTTTATTTTTTTCTTATCAAATGAGAATGTTTGAGGATTAATGCCTATTGAGCTCTTGTTCATCTCCTTTTGTAATAGAATCGTGTAAGAGGTGCTCCTTCTCTCTCTGTTCTGTGTATCTTTACTTTTGAACCGTTGATTTTGCAATATCAATTAAGAGCAGTAGGAAACGAATACCTACTGGAGTCTGAAAGATCACCAACTTTTTTTGAAACATTTGTTAGCTGAGCTATTACCTCAGTATTCTCAAGTTTTTCTCAGAAAAATAAAAAATAAAAATTGTAGTTCAAGGGATCTGAGGATTTAAAAGGAAAAATTAAGATTTTCATCGAAGGAGAAGTGAGAAGAAGAGCGGCCCTTGTACTACAATTTTCCTTAGATGATCGCGGTTGGTGCCACTATGCAGGCCCAGCACTGAACGAGCAAACCACAAAAATAGAAGTGAGTGGTCATAATAGCAAGCTCCATTCATCATTTCCAAGCAATCGTTGACGCATGAGACCTTTACCCGCACCAACTTCTTTCTTTGACGCCATTACCCACTCTAAATCACATGAGGGAAACACTTAATCAATAAAAAAAAAAAGAAAATTACATGCATACTCCCTTCTTTTAAAATATTTGTTAATTTATGTACAGACACATGAATTAAGAATTTATTAAAATTTATAAAAGAATAATGTACAATAACCTAAATAAGTTTATTTCATCAGTGTTATTAATAAGTCTTACTTTTGAAATGTCATTCAATAAATTTGATTGGGTCTCGTAATAATAATAAAAATTTAAGGAAAAGGTCTCTCTGGAAACTTGGTTCTCCCCTGGATAATTTGCTTAAGTAGCGGTCGCTCTACGTCCCATTTGGGTACGCATGCAATCTTGAGACGTGTGTTTATCAGATATCAATCAATACTCTGTACGTTTTCTCAGATTCAAGAATGGCGGACAAAAGCAAGATTTTGGTCATCGGGGGAACGGGATACATCGGCAGGTTCATAGTTGAGGCAAGCGCAAAGGCTGGCCACTCCACCTTCGCTTTGGTTAGAGAAAGCTCGGTTTCTGATCCTGTTAAGGGGAAGCTCGTCGAAAGCTTCAAGAATTCTGGTGTTACTTTGGTTTATGTATGTCTTCCCCATATTAATATCTATCTCTCTCAGTACATATCTGTAAGAGTTCTAGTTTTTTCGACCTTTTGCAAATGGGGTTTGACTTTTAATTCTTGATGAGGACCTATCTTGGATCAGGGTGACCTGCATGATCACGAGAGCTTGGTGAAGGCCATCAAGCTGGTGGATGTGGTGATATCAACAATTGGAAGTATGCAATTAGCAGATCAGACCAAGATCATTGCAGCGATCAAAGAAGCTGGAAACGTTAAGGTTGGTGCTTTTGGTCACTGCAACTTTCTGAGTTCATTACTTTGAAATTTTACGAATCTTGTTAAGGTAGATTACTGGTAACTGATTTATATTCCATAATCAATGCCCAGTTCTGTGCCTGAGGTCAGGTGTGCTTTTACCTGCTCATCTGGTTCAGCATGGGTTTCTGTTTTAATTCACATTACACCGATAATGGATATATTCCAATGCTCCCTGTTTGCTTGATTCTTCAGAAATTCTACCCTTCAGAATTTGGGGTTGATGTTGATCGTGCTCGAGCCGTTGAACCAGCAAAATCAGCATTTGCAATAAAGTCCCAAATTCGTAGAGCTCTCGAGGCAGGAGGGATCCCTCACACCATTGTCTCTAGCAACTGTTTTGCTGGTTATTTTCTCCCAACACTGGTGCAGCCAGGAGTGTTTGCTCCACCTCCACCCCGAGACAAAGTCATCATTATTGGAGATGGAAATGTCAAAGGTACATTTTTCCTTTCCACAATTTGAATGGTGAAATCGAATATTTGCCATATTGTTTCTCTATAAGATTGTCAAGAACTGTTGATCCTTGCATTCTTTTCCAAATCGATTTACAGCCGTCTTCAATGAAGAGCATGATATTGGCACTTTAACCATCAAAACTGTTGATGATCCGAGGACATTAAATAAAATTGTCTACATCAGGCCTCCCAAGAATATCTGTTCTTTCAATGATCTAGTTGCTTTATGGGAGAAGAAGATTGGCAAAACTCTGGAGAAGGAATATGTCTCGGAGGAACAACTTCTGAAACACATCCAAGGTCAGTTAATATATACACATAGTACTCTCTTTTTGGAGAAAAGTTCTCTCTTTGGTTTGCAGATTTTGATATGCATGGTACAATGAAGTGGTTTGAGGTGAATTATCTTTGCTATCTCACCCATTGTTGCAGAGTCTCCAATTCCGATCAATGTCCTGTTAGCAATCAACCATGCAGTTTTTGTTAAAGGTGACACCACCTACTTCGACATTGAGCCTTCATTTGGACTGGAGGCTTCAGAACTTTATCCCGATGTCAAATACACCACTGTGGAAGAGTACCTCCAACAATTTGTCTGAGATTCACTCTTCTTGTTCCATTATCGCCTGGAATAAAGATGAAAGATGTTGGAACATTTGTGTGTAATGTTTCTGTCTTGATATTCTGTTCCCCAAAAACCTGTTTTCACCCATATGTACTGCTATATTGGTGCTTACAATGAATTCTATGTATTAGTGAAGCTTCTGCTGCTATTTTGTATAACTGTGTAATGAGGTCTATCCTTGTCATCTGATCTTTTCTTTAGTAGCTTTATCTAGCTAGAGAATGCGTAGATCTCATCCAAAGTTTTGACATCTCAATTCAAGGGAGACAAAAATGCAATCCAAGTAATACGTCACAAACAACCTATCGTGCAAACAGATGCATTTTTCCTTCCAACTAGTTGGGCAAACCATTTAACTCAATAACCTACGGATAGTAACAAAATTAGTTGGCTACTCAAAGTACGTACTAAGTTCTATCCAAGTACTTGAACCAGATTCCCCATGGATGCTTAAATGCTGGTAACACTCACCATCTCCATTTTGCTATTCCAAGTTTCAATCTGAAACTTCTGTTCAAGATCACTCTCTTTGCTTTCCACTAAAATATTTTTCTCAGACTCGATAACTGCCGAGAAAAGCAAGAGTTTTGGACACTGGAGGAGCGGGATACATAGGAAAATTCATAGTTGAAGCCAGTGAAAAAGGCTGGTCCTCCCACTTTTGCTTTGTTCAGGGAAAGCACAATTTTGGATCCTGTTAAGACGAAACTCGTCAAAAACTTCAATAATTCTGGTGTTACTTTGGCTTATGTATGTCTCTTCCATATTATCAATCTTTTCTCAGTGTGTATCCGCAAATATTCTAGCTTTCTGTACATGAGCAAGTGGATATTATTTGTAGAGGAACCATGTTGGACCACGGTGACATTAATGATCACACAAGCTCGTGAGGGCCATCAATCAGGTGGATGTGGTCATATCGAACTGATTGGAGATATGCAATTAGCTTATCGAACCAAGATCATTACGGCAATTAGAAAAAGCTGGAGATGTCAAGGTCCGTCCCTTTGATCGCTGATATGTTTTGAGCTTATATGTCGAAATTTTGCAAATCTAGGTAAGAGTATTCACAGGCAATCCATGGATCAATTCCCGAATGCCAGCATAATTTTTCCAAATTCCCTGTTAGCAGCACCACCATAGCTAGCTATGAATATTCATGGCTCGGATTTTGGGCATAGGCAGAAAACAATAACTGGAATGCTGGACTAAACTAGTTGTAATTGGAAGGCGCAGAAGAAGCTATCTAAGGATCTTTCTCCAAAGGAAATATGCAGATGATCAGTTTCCAAATAACTTAGCCAGTTTATGCTTGAGGTAAGGTGTTTCTGCCCATTTAGTCACGTATGCATCTCTGTTTTATCAATCTATTGCAACTTTGTACTGATAGTCATACATTTTGATGCATCATTTCTAGACTATTCAGAAGTTTTATCCTTCAGAGTTTGGAACTGATGTGATCATGTTCATGCCGTTGAACCAGAAAAATCAACATTTAAAGTTGAGTCCCAAATTCGTGGAGTTATCAGAGGCAGAAGGAATTCCCTAGACTAGTGTCGCATCTAACTGTTTTGCCGGCATAATATTTTAATTGCAATGCTGGCGCAGCCAGGAACTTTTGCTCAACTCCACCACAATTTTGGCATGGGAATGTCAAAGCTTTAATGCCTGTCAGTCATCACAGAAAGAAGCAAGTTTCTTCTGCAATTGTGGAACAAAATGCAGGCAGTATGAAGCCTTACAGGGAAAAAAAATCACGATTTCATTGCTTGCTACAATTTCTTTCATTTGCTAATTCTTTAAGGAAATTGTATTATAATAATGGATGAAGTAGCAGATTGGTTATCAGTTGTCCAGTAGAAGCACGAATAAGTTTTTACAGTTCTTCCTTTTTTATAGTTTCTCTCCTGCATATGTGGAAATGATTCTAGTGATTTTATGAGATTGTGGTAAGTAGTTTATGGTGGCCAATCTTTTCTGTCTTCTTTTGCAGATTCTCCATCAACTTTCAGCTTTTGTCAAAGGCAATATGGCAAATTTTGAAATTGAGCCTTCGTTGGAGTTGAGGCTTTTGAAGTGAAGTACACCAATGTGGAAGAGTACCTCCAACAATTTGTCAGACTGTATAGGTTACTTCTGACCTTAAAAAACACACAACGTTATTAATTCTCTGCACGAGCATTTTTTGGTTCACATTATTAGTTTAACTAGCAATGTCAGCAATGAATTCCTCGGTAATGTTAGGTAGAGCAACGATGACGCTGGCAATTACAATTGGCTACGCTTTCATGGTTCCCATTGAGCACACTTTGCAGGAAAGTAGATATTGCTCTTGAAGTGACCATTGTGTTTGTTGGTTGGCCTTAGTCCCAACCACCAAGCTAGTGATGCTTCAACTCCAAGGTTCCAGAAGTCTCGCTTACGTAATTATGGTGCGAGATGATCCCCAAAGGCTCCAAATAACATCACGGTTTCTTGAAGAATTTGCTTGAGAAGATGATACACAATTGGTTCATAATCTCTGAATCGCTAACCCTCTATTTGTAATGATAGAAATGAAAGGAAAGGAGAGGGGAAAAAATGATTGAACTTTCGATATTTGGGTTGATTTTTTATAAAAGAAAGAAAAAGAATGGAAGAGGAATGAAGGAATTAACTTTAATTTTAAAAGATCAATTTTTTTATTCAAAAGTGGACGGAAATAAAAGGAAAGAAAATTGTCTTTAATAAATTTTTTTGAGTCAACTAAATAACTCTTATTTTAAGATGATTATATTCTTATAAAAATAAAAATAAGTATACAAACTAATAGTTAATTCTTCTTTTCTCTCTTATTAACTATTCAAACAACACAATAACTTAATTTTATCATCTTCTTTTCTTTACCTTAGTCTTCCTCAATCCAAACTGGGCCTAAATGAGATAATTGAGTCCCATTTGTGCTTTTCTGACCAATGCTTATTTCTTTCAAAAGAAGGGACCAAGGGAGTCCATGAATTTCATCAAATTTTCTCGTTCTGACTTCATGAAAACAAATACTAAATATTGTCTTGATCCATCTGGAACACCATTTGCGCATACCGTAAAGTTGAGAATAAGTCTTGAGGAGAAATTTCATTATGACTAGTGAATAACATGTGACTCTATAATCTTCATTTCATTGTACAGACTACAGAGAAAAGCAATTACAGGGCAAACGTTATTTGTCCTCTGGCTACCAGAAAAAATCAGAATCTGCTTTTGTCCGTAATAATGATGTGTATAAATATATATTCAATCACGGTCGACCACCCCAAACTGGCGAACCACCAAGGCTTGCTCGATAATAAGGATTGGACTTGCTGTCTTGGCAGCTCAGCTGATCAGTGCGTGATCACAAAACCTGATGGTTTCTCAATTCTAATAATGGCATCGGTGCTGGAGCCAGCGCCGGTTCTGGTTCTGGTGACATTGGAGAAAGTGGTGCATGCGGCAGTCTTGTAGGTACAAGTGCTCTTCTGGGCAACAACTCCAGTGCTCTTCGAGTCGTATTCATCCCTTCCCTTCTCTCACCTGCAAGAAACGAAAGCAAATGTGAAGTTTCAATTCAAACTCAACAAGTAAACACAGAACCCCGAATCAGAAGAAAGAGTGATGCGTTGCTTTACGTACCACGAGATTCCAGGTAAGGTTTAGCAGAAGCAGACAGGCGAATGAGTGTAGGGGTGACAATGGTAAGTGCAGCCCAGAAGAATAAAATCACAACAACGATTCTCCCGCTCATTTCTTGGAGAATATGAGAGGAAGCACATACTGAAAATCATTGGAAAGCTTTTATGCAGCATCTGTGGTGGTAGGAGAAGACTTTTTATCATTGAGCTGGCCATGTCTCAGAACCAATGCATATACTGTCATTATTCTAAACCACTACACAACTTGATAATAGCATAAGTTTTAGTCTTCCACAATATTCTATGCAAGTGAAACCAGATAGAAGTACTTTTGGCACGTTTGATAATGATCTTGTTAGTATTTTCTGTATAGGTTGTTGAAAGTAGTTGCACCAGTTTGAGTGTTTATGATTAAGAATTCATCTGGCGTATAAGAACAAGTCAAAGTTGAAGTTTATCTTTCCTAACCAAAACAGCTGCAGGGGAGATTCCCAGAACTGAGATTTCTTGATGTTTTAACGCCGTGACATAAAAGCCAGGACATGTTATATAACAAAACCATTCTCTAAGGTGATTATCGCTTGTGTCCAACGAAAGGAGTTTCTTTCCTGTTTCTCCCTTCTGTAACGAGACAAGACCTCAGCTCCAGAACAAACATTATGCAGCTATAGAGATTTGCTTTTCGAATATTGACCAGCAATCATAAGCATGAGGAGAGACTTTAATGGATGTATTTTACCTACTCTTCCAACAGTAGAACATTGCTACCAGCCTCGATATAATTGGCATTACATCTCTTCCTTATGCCCTGAACCTTAGCCTAACATATAGAAATCCGCCTTACCAAGCTACACTAACTTGTGAAATGCAATAGCTTGCCACGAAGAATAGAACCATTTAAGCAGCTCAGGATATCAGCATTGGTTGTCAAATTCAAACAAAGAAACAAACTTGTTTACCATCTATAGCTCCTCTGTTCTGTACCCATTAGCGATTGGATATTTACAAAGAAATTGAAAACCTACAACTATAAACGTGTGTGCTACTGATCTCCAGTATAGTATCAATTTTGCTTCATGTTTCATTCCTTGGAGAAACCACTGCTACTCTCAGCGTACTTCTGTAAAAGAAGATCCAAGTAGTCAGTATATAAACACTAGTCAATACCAATTTTTATTAATCAGAAATGAGAAAGAAAGTTAGGCAGCATATTCCAGAAATTTCCAATTGCAAAAGAAGAAACTCTAACCTTCTTTCCGAAGTCAAATGGGATATATCGGTATTTAATCATGTGGGTGACTTGGCGCTTCATGGTAAGGACAAATAACACGATCCAGTAAAAGAGTAATATAGGCCAGAAAACTGGCACATCAAACACAGAAAAGAAGGTCATTGTGAAGGCAACACAGAAAGCTTTGGTGGTGGCATACCTGAAATGATGCAAAAAGGTTAAAATTGTGCTTTAGCAAGAGAACAACCCACAACAAACTTAGCAAAAGTAAAAGTAACACATTTCACTTGAACATCTCCGGTTGTTAGCACATATCTTCATCTGTTACCCCAGGCAATTTTGGTAGCTAAAGTTTAAAGACCATCAAGCACTCCACAGCCTTGGTTCAAAATGGTCTTCTTGATATTCATATTCTAATAAATAAATAGACAGAAATTGGAACATATCGAAAGCTTTCTTCCTCCCAGCTGACTTTGTTTATCCTTTAGCCCTCAACAGAAGGAGGACTGTTTTTCTTTTTCCTTTCACCCCCAAGCATCAACTAGCATGGTTCCTGGGAAGGTATTATATCAGAAGGTCAGAGGATTGTGTTCATTGGCCCCAGGATGGTACCGTGTCTCTACAGCCTTCAAGCTGATCTTTGGCTCTTAAAAGAATTTTATCCATTCAACTGCTAGAAGGTGAGCATTGATAGTTAAAAGAATTCTTTACCTTTCCTAGAGGTACTTCTATGATTTTGCCAAAAATTTATGGAACAATCCTACAAATCTACTCAGCCAAGCCAAAATGGGATGGCACAGATAGAAACAAAAAATGAAAAAGTCAAATTAAGAAAATGAAAGACTTGTTAATGGAAAACAATAAGAAGCAACAAATGTAATAGCTAAGTAAACATGTAGAATGGGGTTACACTTTTGAGCTACTTGGTGACTCTTTAACATTAATGCTTAACAGATAAAGAATATGGTAGACAATTTCTCCAAATTAATACTACCAATGATAAGCATTAAGTTAAAAATCACCCATTTTTTTATCTCCTTGTCGAAGAAAAGGTAGAAGAGTATGTAATTTGGCCCAGAAGATTAGAAATTTTATAAAGCATTTATAAACATGGTTCAACAGAAGCGACTGCTTTGAGTTATGACTATAGATCACCAATATAATTAAAAGCATCGCATCTATAACCCCAGGAATAAGTTCAGTATTGGGGAATTTGATGCCTCATCCATCTAGTGCAACCACACACTGATTCCTCTCATATCAACTTCAAAGGTTTATGCAGTTGTAATTGAGCTAGTTAATTAAATCATCAAAAACAAGATGAGGGTACACTAGTTCTAGGAAAATTTTGTCTAAGGAGGTTGGTATTTAAGCGGTCCACTTGTGACCCTCCAATCTTTCCTGGAAATTTTCTTGGAATAATTTTTGGTACAATACGTAGTGTCTTTTGAAATATTGAATACTATATTAGTTCTGTAATGGCATCTACTTCAGTTTCCTCTTCATCATGGTCGAGGATTCCAATGTCTAGTTTGAAATTAGCAGTAGAAATATTTGATGGTACTTGCCATTTCGGCATGTGGCAAGGGGAAGTCTTGGACTCTCTTTTCCAGCAGGGTCTTGATATTGCCATTGCAGAAGAGAACCCGGAAGATGTGGTAGATAAGGATTGGAATATTATGAATCAGTTGGCATGCAGAACAATTCGGTTGGCATCCCAACAGTTACAAGGCCCTAAATTTGATTAAAGTCAATTCAAGTGCCTGCACGCAAGGAAAAATGCATGTTTCCTCATCTGGAAATTATCCGTGTTACAAAAATCTTAGGCTATATTTGATTTAGTTTTCATTCTCCTTCTCAAAACACAATTTTCACTTTGGGCCCTAATGACATGGAATTCACTTTTTGAAAACCAAGACAATGATTTTCGAGCATTAACAGAAACCTAAGACAAACTACAGTAAAGTCTTATTTCTAGAAAAAGAAAGACAAAATGTAACAGTTTAGATATTAGGCAAAGAGAGCAGACTTAGCTGGAAATAGAATGCAGCAGAATATTTGGTACGGATGTGGATTGCATTTTTCTAATTGTGCAAGTACATGTGTTTTACAACCGTCAGCCAAAAGTAACTTTAAGCACCATGCAAAGTTTTGGTGCTCGCAAATTGTCTTACCAGAACTTGAATTCAGGTAGGCAGCGAACAAAAGGCCTAAATTCATCTGATTCCTTAGTTGGCAACGAAACACCATCTAAAGCTTCCAGTTCGGGATCGACCTTAGGGGACAGGAATCCAATCAACAAATTCAAGATGTATATTCCTAGGCCATATGAGACAACATAAAATCCTTGCACATAATAAACCGGCAAAACATATATCACTGCAGCAGCAAGTGCTCCAAGCCAGCGATGGAGAGGATAAGGTGCGGAACTATCCAAATAATACTGGAAGGCCCTAGAAAAGTCATTTCTCCACTTTGCCAAAAGTGTCACAGGGGACGCAACATCACTACCAGCACCTTCCATTAGTATTTAAGTCGTGGTACCTCTGGCAAATGAGTAAAATTCAAACAGCAGACTGATGCTTCATAATGCAGAGAAAGGTAAAATAAGATGTGCAATTGACACTTCCCGTGTAAGTAGCCTCAAAATAATAGATCTTCAGTTCAACATCTTTGATTTAAAAATACAACCATGCAGGCACAGAGCACCCACAGTTCAGTTATTTCGTGTTAAACAATACAGCTGCATTCAATGTACTGAGCAACTAGAAGGATACATAAGCAAGCTTATGTTGCTGCAAGGTAAATGTTCCTTGCAAATCACACAGACAGATTTTTTCTAACCATAATGACATATGCATACTCATTTATATATAAGGCACAACTTGTATGCATCACAATACAATCAACTATGAGATGGCAGAAACACATCGAATCACGAATTCCAAGAGGAAAACGGTATACCCCCAAGAATCTTCCCCTTTTACATCAAGAATAAGTGGCCTCCCAATAGGGGAAGAAATGTCCTAAATTTAGTAATGTAATTCAGAAATCAGGAGTCTGTTTGCAGAATATCAAAGCCTATCACCTCTCTGGAAGCTGCCAAGTAGATATCTATTTCGTTTTTTTTCCTTTATCATTACAATATCTTGATTGAAAACCATTACTTACAACAGGAACGCATTAAAGTGCACAATGCAAAATCCTTCCAATACAACCCCTAAAAAAACCACAATCGATCTCACTCTGAATTGCAGCAAGGAGACCCAGAAAACATATTCTTTAGAGAATTGGTTTAACTTGGAGACAAAATTAACAGCTTAAAACATCATTTAACTTCATTAAACTTCAAAAGGCATTTCAAGAAATCGTGCAATTAAAGGGAAAAGAAAACGAAGAAAATGAATCGCTCACCAGATGCAGAGTAGGAAAAGAATTCTGGAGTGAGTTGAAGCAAATGAGGGGAGAATGCGATTGAAATCGAATTGCATGAATATAGGTAAGTAGTTATTACTGATACATGCATTTTTCTGGGTTTTTGACCTGTCTGGCCTCCTTGCTATATTGGCGCAAAAATGCCGACGCCCTCTAATGCGTCCATTCTGTTATGTTCGCTGCAGATAAAATAACAACCTCCTTGATTTTACCCGCATATCTTTTTTAACCAATCTCCTTTATCTTCAATAAAATCTGCCCTTTTACTGTTAGAAGCGCGAGCGCAAGCGCGACCCCCCCTCCCACACACACACACACACATATATATATAAAGGCATTATGTCACATTCAGCAAAAATAGAAAAGGTATTATGTTATGCTATGCATTCAAAGTTATTTTGTTGATAATTCATTTCTTTTATTAAAATTTATTTTTAAAACAAAATAATAATAGAGACGTGTTCACTAATGCAAAATAAACACATTTTTATGTATTCTTTGAGTTTCTCAAAAGAATTTAGAATAATATTTATCTAACTATCTAAAGTCTACATTAACATAATATTTTTTTTACCTTTATTGTTTTATTATATCTTTTAATTACAAAGTAAGATTAATGAAATGAGTATATATTTACTTTTAATTAGAGGATATAAGTCATGGATAATATTAATTACAATATCGTAAGTCTTTCACTAAACTTATAGTCTTGTTTTTTTTAAAAAAAATCTTATAATGTTAAAATAATAGTATAGGATTAATGTTTAATCAAGCATTTTTAGCTAATTTTAGTATATAATATAAAGTTCCAAATTTACATTAGTCCAAATTCATTTTTCATCTGATCTGTAAATCTAAACAAATTAAAAGTTGATTCTAATATTTAGAGCTTATTCATATTTAAGCATATTTAAATCCTTCATTTCTAAGAAAAAAAATTTAGTTTGCGGCCACAAAATTAGAGGGAAAAAATAACGGCTTTGGTGAACAGAGACTACTCATTAAATTTTTTAAAAAAAACGAAAGGTGGAAAGAGGTTTTGATGATTTATTTTAAAAAGAAAGAAAGAAAAGAATGTTAACTACGAAATTATTTACGTAAATTACCCTTGCCTTTCTTGCAGGGGTCGAAGCACGATGAAAATTGGAAAATAGACTTGCTTGCTCAGCTGAAAACTCCGGTCTTTGTGACCAGAGACAAGTACAGTCTCATTGATCGCGAAACACTCAGCTTAGTCGTGTTCAAGAAAGAAGGAGTTGAAACTCTTGCCATCTTTTTCCATGGGAAGCCTCGGCAGAGCAGTATACACACTGGGATTTTGGGTTCGAGAGACGGGTCAAACTCTCGGTCGCCTTGGCTGCCGCCTCCAAGGGAACTACTATTTCCAAGAACAACTTAAGTGAGCTTTCTTCATTCCCTCGTTTATTCCCAATATTTGAAATCTTAAGCTCATTTACGGTGTGGATAAATTCTGAAAATATACTCATTGAATGAATTCCTTGAATTTCTTTTTTCATTTTAAGATTCATTTATTTGCAGACTGATAGGTTGCTTCGAGTAGTAATTAGTCGTTAAGTTTTTCGAATTTCTCTGAAGGGCATTGTCCAATTGCTTTATTTCAAGACCTGTAGTCTGATCATTCTTCTTATTCTCAGACTTATTTTGGGAACTAAAGGATTCAAAAGGGGAATGAACTGAAGAAAAGATGTGTCTTTCATGTCCAGGCGCATCTCTTAATCTTGTACAAGTAAAAGCTTTTAGTCTAGTTTTTGGAGGCAATAAAAGGCTAGAAATTGGGAATTTTGAGGCTGGAAATTTACAGGAATTTGTTTAAGGAAACACAAAAATGTGGATACGTGGGGGGCTATAAAAGGAGTAAAAATGTCAAACAGCTACAGGATTTGAAGTTGCTTCAGTAAGAAAGTGAACGGTTTTTTCAAAATGTAAGTGGCTGCTTGAAGTGTTTTTTTCCCGGTTAGATTGTACTTGAGATGTGACTGTACTTGGGTAACTCTCTTAATATGAATGGCAGGGAATTGGTAAAAATGGGTAGGAAAATTCAGGGAGTCAAAGTTCATCGTGAATTTTATCATTACCATTCTTTCACCTATCATGGTCAATAAAATTACTACTCTTTGCTTCTTGCTATGTTTGTTCTTACTTCTTTTTGCATCAGTATCTAGGCATCGAACTCTGATGAACATTTTCGATAAAGCTCCTGTGGTTGATAAAAGTGCATTTATTGCTCCAAGTGCTTCTATCACTGGGGATGTTCAAGTGGGACAAGGATCATCTGTTTGGTATGGATGTGTTTTGCGAGGTTAGTGCTTCAAGCAGAAATATTGTTGTACTTGGATTGTGCTTCAGAATTTAATATTTTCATCATATATTCAGCATAAGCAAGCTTCTCAGAATTCTTTTCTTTTATGGGGTTAAATGTTTTTTATTGCATCCTTCACCAAAAGCATTTCAGGATTTTGTTGCATAAGGTTCCTGGTATCTCATTTCTTTTTGTTAATTTTTTTTTTTGGATGCATTATGCTATAGGCTACTTTAGTTGGATTGTCTTAGAACTATAATTTGAGGATGAGGTACTCTCTTGAATAACAGTGCTCAAATTCTGATGGTCAGTGGTGTCAGAATTTGAGATTTAGTTCTTTTTCCTATTATATTAGTTGGACGCTTAATAGATTGATCAATAAGATTTGACTTGCCTCTGGTATACAGTAGGACAGTTTTATATGTCTTCTGAATCTTAATAGCTATTGTGTCATACCACTTGTATTCTGGCTGAGATAAACTATGCGTAGCTGCATTCAATTGTTATAAAAAGGTGCTTGTTGTCTTATCTGAGAAAGTTTGTATCTGGGATCTTTGCATATTCTTGAGGTTCTCTTTGGGTACTTAATTCTAGGATGCATATACTTATCTGCTGTTCATTTCATATTTCTTATTTATCTCTGCACAGGAGATGTAAATGCTATCAGTGTTGGATCTAGAACTAATATACAAGACAACTACCTTGTTCATGTTGCAAAATCTTATCTAAGTGGGAAAGTGTTACCTACTACTATTGGAGACAATGTGACTGTTGGTAAGTGTTACTTCCACTATTTTCATAAAATTAGTATGCTTAAATGCTTCTCATTGGTACTGGAAGTTTTTCTTCTCCAAAAGTTTATCTACTTTTATTATAGAGACTAACAATAAACACACAGGTCATAGTGCTGTTATACATGGCTGCACCATCGAGGATGAGGCCTTTATTGGTATGGGAGCCACACTTCTCGATGGGGTGGTTGTAGAAAAACATGCCATGGTTTCTGCTGGAGCTCTTGTAAGACAAAATACAAGGATCCCATCTGGCGAGGTATCATGTATCTTTTCCTCTTCGTGCCAAACTTGAAAAGAAGAAGAGCTCATGAGTTTTACCTTTTGGCAAGTGAAAGAATAGATTATGTTTTAAGCTTATTCTCCTTTTGAATCTCATAGGCTTCCAGTTTGAGTATGCTAGTTCTCTCTTTGTCAATGATGTTTTGGATTTTTTCCAAGTTTTCTGATAGCATTCTTCCTACTTTCCGTAAGAAGTCTCTCCTGCTTTCAAGCACCATGTTTTCTCTCTTTTGTTCAGGAGTGTGGAATTAGAACTTTTAAGTCTTGTTATCCACAAGAACATCAAAGAAAATCTGTGAGTGGCACACAAACGCCTTGAAGTGTTAGGATGCATGTACTCCTTTGGGACAATAGCAAAAAGGAAGCAATTGAAATCTTGTTCCCCTTTCAGTTTTTTGTGAAGCAAAAATGAGTTCATTATCTGTATACATTGTGAAGATAGTTTCCCATTTGCGACTTGAAGAATAAATTCCTACCACACTTGGCTGACCAGTCAGAACTCCATGCTTATTAGCTCCTTTTGGTTTTTTTGAAAAGATGTTGCCTGCATGTTATAGTTTAACATACTTTACCTAGTATTCTCTGATCTTGTGTCTGAATTTGAGTAACTGTACCATTTCCTGCACCAATGTTTCAGTTAGTTTGTTTCCTGGTGGAAAGTAAATTAGTAAAACTTTTGCTCTTGTTCTTACTGATCTTTCTCTGAGATATTTTGGAAATTATCCTATTAGGTATGGGCAGGCAATCCAGCAAAGTTCCTGAGGAAGCTCACAGCTGAAGAGATAACCTTCATCTCCCAATCAGCCACCAATTATTCTAACCTAGCACAGGTACATGCTGCTGAAAATGCTAAGTCCTTTGATGAGATCGAGTTTGAAAAGGTTCTCCGCAAGAAGTATGCTCGCCGTGATGAGGAATACGATTCAATGCTTGGAGTTATTCGTGAAACTCCTCAAGAACTTCTTCTTCCTGATAACATCTTGCCAGACAAAGCAGAAAAGAGTTCCCAATGAGATCTTGGGCAATTTAAAATAATAGCAGACTTGTTTTAAACAAACATATGCAGCACAGTTGCTTGCATTTGGACTTCAGTCCATATTCCTCTTAGTTCAACATGCTTTTTCCTGTTAGGAGGAAGCTGATGCTGTATTACAAGGTGACACGTGTTGTACTATTTTTGTTGAGAAGAGAAAAGGCCTGTTCTGCAGATGAATTTTGTAAACTTTTACCTTGTTAACACTAAAACTAAATTTATTTTCCTTTTCCTGGAAATCCTTCGAATAGTTACAAGATTCAGTATCTCTTCGTGTTCTCACGTTCTGCTGGGGTGCTGAGTAGTTGGAGCTCAGCCATCTCTTCTGGTCTATCCACTGATCTTAGTAACAAATAGCCTTATCCACCCGATGTTGAACTCTCTCCTTAGAGCTCTGTTATTGTGCCGAGAAATTTACTGGCAGAAGATGAATTAGAGTGCTGCATTTTTCATCCATTAACCTGCTCTAGTTCAAAAAGTCTTTCCAGCCTGATAGGCTCCATTCCATGTGGATAATCATTAGCCTAAACATAAGCATGCCTATAATAACTATAATATCAGGACTGCTCAATTAAGGTCCACTAAGACTTTCTTAGCAATAACTTGTCCGATTTTTTTTTTTTTTGTCTTCTTTATTTTTGGAGCGCGTAAATGACAATAATCTTTGCATGTCCCACAATACATGTTCACTGGTCATGATGGGGAATCTTGAAAAGCTGACCTCCATTGGTGGATTGGGAAATAAAGGGCCAAAGCTGAACCAGCCAGTAAATTCAGCAAAAAGGTCGTCCTCTCGAGGCCCAATCATTCTTAATTACAAATGATTGGAATTTTTTTTTTTTGTTTGGTGCTCTTGGATTCTATGCCAATGAACTTGCATCAGTGGAATTTCGCGGTTGGGAGAGCTGGACCCCTTCTTCTTCCCCATGTTGACTTCTATACTTGTTTAATTTATGAAATTATCATTCCCACTTCACTGATTGTGCTAAAGCAGACATACAATACTTACAAGATTGCAAAAGCAAGATACTCTTCAATGCTGCAGTAGCATGTTGGTACTTAGTAGGGCTCACATGGGATCCTTTATTCATGGCTCTCCGATACTCTAGAGTATTGCGGGGGGCTGGGGGTGGGGCGTGAAAGGAGGGGAGAGGGAGACAATTAAATCACTATTTTAAATTGCATTTTGTCACTTTGGAAAAAGTTGCGTCAAGAAGCCGAGAAATTTATGCTTGGTTTCTTGGGTCCGCAGTGGGGCAGAATTTGGAGTTGATGTAAGCATACGGCAGCAGCGCCACTTTTTTCGACTTTGTCAATTATAGTCTACAAAATCAAAGTGGATAAATATGTCCAAATTTTGCTGAACAGCAAAGATGCAGTCCGCAGTGAATCACGACCTACTGAATACATAGTCCAATTTTAGCATTAAAATGTACTGTATTGTAAAAATATTCCGGTAATTTTATTTCAATTACGTGTAAAAATATTTAATTATTGAATTACTAAAAATAAAACAATATCTGAGAGTGATCTGCAAATATTGATCGTCTTTTCTCGTGACGAAAAAGGAGATGCAAATAATGGCAAGCGACGTAGCACTGCTGTCTCAAAGCTTGGCTCTTCACAGAAAAGCTAAATTTATAATAAAATTAAATATAAATTTATTTTTTAATATAATATCAAGATAATATTAATCATCCCTCCAATTCCTTTTACCCGTATTTTTCAACCATCTCTTTTTTTTTATTTTTATCTTATAATTTGATTATTTCTAAAAGTTTTGACTTTCACACATACGCTCATATTTCATATAAAAGAGAAAAAAACTCATATTTTAGTTAAATTTATGCTATTTTTCTCAAATTTTACAGGATTTGATTGTTTTATCTCTGAAATCCTTTTTTTTTTTTTGGCTGGATTTTTATCTCTTGGGTCAAATACACGATTATTTATACTTTTCTTGACATTCCATCCAATACTGCCACTTCCTAACCACATACTTGTATATTTTATTAAGTAAATAAATCAATAGTCTCTTGAATTCGCATTTAACGTTATTGTTGCTCTTATATAATAAATTCTGTTTGAAATTGTATTTGTTCCAAAATCCAAGTGGGAAGGGCGTGTGCGTGCGTGCGTGTGTGTGTGTGTGTGTGGGAGTGGGGACCCTGCGTGTGGGGGAATGGGGGAGCGGGGAGCGCGGAGCGTAGAGGGAATTGTCTGCCATCTAAGATAAAGTCTGCATTAATGCAATTCCTGGTGCATTAAGAAGGGTGGGCAAGGAGTTGGGGACGATCATCAGGAGGGTAAAAAACTAAGACAACCTTCTGCTCTTATGCTTCGGCAATCCAAACCCTTCCCCAAATCTTGATTTTCAATCTCAGTTCCCAATTTCAAAGACATGGGTATTGAATTTCAGTCCCAGATTAACTCTGACAAACAATGGCAGCCGAATGGAAGTGTTGCCGCTCCGGTAGTACTAGGTCTGCAGCCTGCCGCCTTGGTAGACCACATGGCCATAGTTGGTTCGTCCCTCCTCTCCCAAATAGCTGGAGAACGCGGTGGATCCTTCCCTGTATAGACCCTCCTAACTCTCCTTTCAGATTCAGCACGTTGGGTTAATTTTACTCTAGTTCTCCTGTGTCTGACGTTGTGCAAGATTACTTCTTTCTTTGTTCAACTGCAGTTTTGTGACCGTGCCTTGCATGTTGATTTGGTACCCTTTTTGTGCTAATATCGAGCTCCGGGCTATTTAGAAGTTTGCAAGAATGGATACTTTTGCTTCCCTAAAAATGCATAAGCATATAAGCCATGCTTTTGATTGTGTGTTTGTGAAGTATCTCTGCTCTTGTGATTCAAGTATCTCTTTTTCTATTACCTTGTTAAACCGAAATCTAAACACTCATTCCGTTGCGAGGTGCTGTATTTTGATCATGAGAGGCCCGCAAGGTTCCTTTAGTTTAACTAGTAACGGGATGATGCACTCTGTTTTAATGAAAGTATTCCATAAGGGGGAGAGGGTTGAGTGTCTGTTTGGTGAATTTAACTTAAAAAAACTACTATTCTGACGAAAAAACAAGCTTTTCAAGAAGCCAAGAAATGATGTCCGGTTTCTTGAGTCCCATATTGAGGCAGAAATCTGGAGAAGTTGATGGAAGCATTCAGCACATGCACCCCTTTCTGTCAACTCTTTACTGTATTCATATTTTGAACAGTTTTCTCTATTTTTGAGCAATTTCAGTTTTAGAATACAATTATTGCCTTTGTTCTTGCCTGCACAGTTAAAGTGGATATATGTGTCGCAGGCACCTCAAGATTTGCTGAACAACTTATTTCCATCTTAGGCTGCAATGAGTCACAACATAATAAATCAAGCTTTGGGGATACTACCTAAGTATACAAAATTCAGCATCAACATGAACTATGAACTAGATCACAAAGAATCACTTCTTCTTTTTTACTGAATTACAAATTAAATATTCTATCATTGAGTTTTTTTCAAACAATATCTAGTAGTAAGCTGCTTAGGAGCAAGAGTCTAGATTCAGCATATTTGATTTATCAACTTTTCTTCGTGAGAAAAATAAATGCATATATTGGCATGAGACAAGGCACTGCTTTGTCAAAGCGTGGCTCTTTCTAAGAAAATCTCACATGAGTCCCAACGCAACAAATATCTCTTCTTATATAAAACCTATTCTCCACTATAATAACTCCAAAATTTTCCCAAAAAACATAGACAAATCATTGCTCCCATCTTAGAATTTGGCCCTATAAAAGTTTTGGCTTCAACGCATAATACCACAAGTTGCCATATGTGAGTCCAGTTTATGCTTTTCCATACCAATGCATTCAATTCTGTGATCTCCTGACCACATACTTAGAGGACTGTAAAATGAATTAACCAATAATCTCTTAAATATACATCTAGTATACAAGCTATACTGTCATAGGTCGGTTTAGATAATTAGATGCTTTTAAGAAGGTTTCAAATTCAGTGCTGATTGAACCTTAGTACTCATCTTTTCTTTATAATAGGGTAAGTTTCTCAAGGGAGAAAAGATTTAAAAAAAGGTTAAAATCAATTGTCCATAGTTAACCGCTCATCTAAGGTAAAGTCAGCTCAATGTGATTCCAGGAACATGTTTTAGGGTGAGTACATAAATAGTCAGATCAGCAGAGAGGGGAACAGGAAGTTGGGTGGATCAAGGGGAAAAAGAAATCAAGAGAAGATTCTGTTTCTTCTCCTTCTGTAATCCAAACCTTTAACTGATTTCCCAAATCTGATTTCCACATTGATTCCTGTTTTCAAAGATAGGGATGTTGAATTTCAACCGAATAAGAAATGTGACAAAGAATGGAAGCCAAATGAAAGTATTGCTGCTCCTGTAGTACTGGGTCAGCAACCCGCTGCCTTGGTGGATAATTTTGCCAACGTTGATTGGTCCCCTCTCTTGCAAATCCCTGGCAAGCTCGTTGGATCATTTTCTTTATAGACTCTCTTATCTCCCTTTTGAGAATTAAAAGCGTTGGATTTCCTTCCCTGCATGTGCTATGTTGCAAGCTTGCAAGCTCACTTTAGTGCTAGATGCACTAAAGTTTTGTAATTGTGTCTGGTGTGTTGATTTGGTAACATTTTCATGCTAATGTCGAGTGATAGACTACTGAGAAGTTTGCAAGGATTTTTTTGCTTCCTTAGAAGTACATAAATATATGATCTGCGCTTTTGATTATATTGTTGTAAAGTGGCATTGGTCTTGGGATTCAAGCATCTTTTTGTCTACGACCATGTCGAACTGGAAAGTAGATTAGGCACTTGATTTTCCAATCTACATGCTCATTTTGATACTGGGAGACATTCTGAGCATGGTCTGGTCCTTTACTTTTCTGAATAACTGCAGACCATGTGTTCTATTTTAATCAAAGCATTCTTTGTACCTTTATCCTGCATGATTTCTCTTATTGTTCTTTCCAAGGAGACATTGAATGTCGACTTAAATGCAGCCATCACCTTAATTATGTACCTTCTTTGGTATCCCCTGTCTATCCTTTCTCTTTTATCTGAAAAATGTGTCCAAAGAACATGCATAAATAAAGGCTATCCAGGTGATACAAATACTGTTGCCTAACAAGATATCATCCAGTTAGTTTTGGTATGATACATAATTCAATTTTGTTTTTCATATCAATTTTCTTATCTTTCTATCTGTATTCCTTGTTGTATGCCTTTTTCTGGAGCAAATAAACATCAGGAGTAATGGGGTGGTACCCTGATGGATGTCAAAAGGAGGCTTGCCGTTCAGAATCTCCTGGCTTTGCCTTTCTACTGATCTATATATTGTTTCTACCTTGCTTTTATTGGTTGAGGTCAATAAGATTTTTGAAAATGCCATGATCGTCATTTACTTTCTTAATCTGCTGTGGATACAGAAATGTGAACAACATTGTAGTTCTGCTATTTAAAACATTCTTCTTTCTTTTGGCTATCATAAGGTTTCTGCTGAAGTGTTAAAGCGTATCTTGAGTAAGGTGAATATGCATATTCTTTCATCACCCGATAATTCAGCTGTTTCTAAGACCATGGCTGGTGGAAGTGTTGCAAATACTATTAGAGGTCTTGCTGCTGGCTTTGGGGTTAGTTGTGGGATAATTGGGGCTTGTGGAGATGATGAACAAGGCAGCTTATTTTGTAGTAATATGAGCTTTAACAAGGTTGATCTTTCAAGGTTGAGATTGAAAAGTGGATCAACTGCTCAGGTTAGTGTATTACAACCTATGCAAAGCCATCTTTGATTGAGCTTTATATAAATATATTCAATGCTAAAACCCTGTAAAATAACTGTACAGTGCATTTGCTTGGTTGATCAATTGGGCAATCGAACCATGAGACCATGTCTCTCTGGTGCTGTCAAAGTTCAGGTGCGCTCTGCTTTACCAGAGTGGATTGTGGAAGTAGTGAGGATTTATGAGTAGTTACTAGTTGGGAGTGTCTTTGCTTGTTTTTTAATAAGTATTATTCTTTGACAGGCTAACGAACTTACCAGAGAAGATTTCAAAGGTTCCAAGGTAAGATATTACTACTATAAAGGATATTAATTCTTGTTATCATAAAACTTGTTTGACTATAAATTTTTATTGTTCCTTCAGTTGAAATAATGTTCATTGCTAAAAAAATTTATATACTGAAAGCTATTCTTTTTCCAATGGATGGCATAAAAAATCTGTAAACTCTTTTGTCTGCCAACTATTCCTTTGATTTATTAGTCTTTGAAGAATGCATTTCGGATTTCTTGGTAATATGTTCTCATCTTTCTTTCAGTGGTTGGTCATGAGATATGCTATACTAAATTTAGACGTTATAAATGAGGCAGTCCGAATTGCCAAAGAAGAAGGTCTTTTTATTTCTCTGGATCTAGCCAGTTTTGAGGTAATTTTTGGCCTAATTTATTACAGTGTGTGTGTGTAGTTTTGTGCCCCCTGCTTAGAATCTGATTCCAGAATGTTGATATTATTTCAGATGTAAGGGATAAAAATTCCCAAAAACATGGAAAACTAAACATATTCCGCTCATAAAGAATTTCTTTGCTAAACTACCATCACTTCAGTGGTGCACTATTTTTGAGTTCCTATCTTTTACAGTATCATTAGCAAGAATCTTGATTTCATGCTTCATGTACTTTTCTCCAGATGGTGCAGAAGTATAGGGTTGAACTTCTATGGTTATTAGAGTCAGGGAAGATAGACCTCTGCTTTGCCAATGAGGATGAAGCAATTGAACTGCTGAGGTTGTTAATCAGAATCTTCGGAGATCTTCTGAAATATGGGGCTTAAACTAGATCATTTCATTCATGATAAGATAAAACAATTAACTAATAACATTGCATAGTCTTTCATATTATTTTTCTTTCTTTTATTATTTCCTCTGATGTGCTTGTAGGGGTAAATCAGAAGCAACCCATGAGGCAGCACTTGAGTTTTTGTCCAAACACTGCCGTTGGGCTGTAGTGACACTGGGTGCAAATGGATGCATTGCTAAAAGTGGAAAAGAGGTTTGTGACTTAAAAATGTTCTTTTTTTTTTGAAGTATTTGTCGAGCCAGCGGCATTTGTATACCCTCCTTCCTCTTTCTCCCAGTGTATGACAAATAGATCGGATTTTCTTTTGTCTGCTGTGATTCACTTGTTTCCTAGTTTGTCTCTTCGTGGAACTCTTGTTCTACTTCTCATCTTCCAATATATGGATTCCTTATCCTTCAGTAAAATCCATAGTATGGATATAAATATGGTTTTGGCAATTCAGCATAAAGATCTTGAATGCTGTATTGTACCCTGTCCTATTCCCCATCCATCTGTTCAAATAAATTCGACAAAGAATGGAACCTAGTATTGCAGTAAAGGTTAAAATAGGAGAACCACCTTGTACCGGATGAATTTCACTCTTGCACTTGCATGCTCGAGCAGCTTCCTCCAATAGAGTGGCCTCCCCTCTGCTATCTCTTAAAAGGTTGCCAAGCAGTTTGGGATGGATCTGCGCAAGTGTCTGATCATTTTTCATTTAATTTCTTTTTACATTGTTTGTATCCTCTAGGTTGTCCGAGTATCAGCTGTGGGCAACGTAAAGGCAATAGACGCCACAGGGGCAGGAGACCTCTTCGCCGGTGGATTTTTGTACGGGCTGATAAATGGGCTATCTCTAGAAGAATGTTGCAGGTTAGGGTCATGCAGTGGGGGGTCTGTCATTCGCTCTCTCGGGGGTGAGGTGACATCTGAGAACTGGGAGTGGATGTTCAAACAAATGCAAAGGGAAAAACTTCCGGTTCCTGAGCATGGGAAATTGCTCATCTCTTGAAGCAGAAAGAAGGTTTCTGCACAGAAGATCATTGGTGTTAGTTTTAGGGGATTCTTTAGTTGACCATTTTCCTTGTCTTTATGTTTAAGGAACACAGCTATGCTATAGTTGCATTTTGGAGAACAACTATCTCACAACAAAATTAAGTATCAGAAGCTCTCTTTAATTCGATTTAGATTATTTGATTTCTCCATCTTTAAGAAACGCCTTTTATTCAATTGTGATCGTGACTCCAAACAATTGATGATTGCAGACCGACAGGCCTAACTGGAGAGCTACCACTCCTAAAGCATCCATTTCGGAGGATACAAGAAAGGACTCAAAATATAAAAGAATGTTTAAAGTCAAGAATCTGTAAACCCTATTACCAATAATAAATATTCAAAAACACTCTGGTGGCCTTTCTCGTCTAACTTCGCTTTTTCAATGTGCATAACTTTCTGATACGATGACAAGAAAATCCATGATGACAAGAAAATTCAAAATGCATATTTTATTTCTTCTTGAAAGATTAAATTATCTTCTTCTTTTTTTTAATCTCATGCTATTATGTTTTGAAATTTTTTATAAATTATATTAGTATTTAAACTTTTAGATTACAATAATTGTTTCTCATGGTTCTTTTAATTTTTCTAAAAAATCAATATCATTCACTTTTATGCTTTAACTAATTAATTTATTCTAATAAGATAAATATTTTTAACTAACCGTAAAAATAATTTTATGAAAATTATTTAAATTATTTTTATAATCTCACGCTATTATATTTTAGATATTTTATAAATGATAATAGTACTTAAGATATTTAATTAGTATAATTATTTTTTGAATAATTTTAATTTTTTTAAAATAGTAATGTCTTCTAATTTTATAGAGGTTATATATTTTGTTATTATATTCTATTTTATATATATATATATATATATATATATATATATATATATATATATATATATATATATATATATATATATATTGGAGTTAAAAAATTGTAATTAAACAAAAGAGTTAATATACTTATTATTAAGTAACTTTAAATTTTCTACTAATTCCAAAACAAATTAATTATTGGTAAAACATTTTGAACATTTGAGTATTTTGAGCAACAAAATAAAACGTCCAAATTCCATATGTAACTTTGAGCATTTGGACAACGAAATCAAAATAATTCATCCACCCAATAACATTTATAACCATCCAAAAATTAAAAAAACAAAATAAATTTAAATCTCCATAACTCCCTCCCATACTTTTGACATAGAATAAAATAGAGAGAAGAACCACATGATACTCCAACAAAGAAAACCATCCAGACACTGCAAAAAGGAAAATAGGAAAAGGAAGGAAAGAAAGCCATCCGGGACTCAATATGAGGTTCACAAAGAGAATGGTTAAAGATGTTTGCACCAGTTGAAGCACAAGATAATTGCATGACAAAAGTAAAAGTCCAACAACAGAATGATAACTACGGAGCAAAGATATCTGATCTTACTCCAAGTTTTCCCAACTCATGAAACATCATTCATAAGCAGCACATACAATACTACATGTCCATAGGGGCTACACCCTCGTTACCAGGCCCCTGATCCGTAGCACCAGGTTCTGTGCCACTACCTTGTCCGGCGGCAGCATCCTCACTAGCAGGAGCCTCCTCACCTGCAATATCAAATTCATTGAATAGTGCTTGTACAGCTTCCTTGTCCAATATATGGAATGCCTCACACACTCCTACCACAGAAACTGTGCAATTGGAGCTAGTAAGCTTTTCTCCTTGTAACGTCTCACTCAATGCGAAAAGTGCATCCTTTAGAAGATTTTCTCGTGAAGCTTCGGAGAAATTCTCAAACCTCCTCTCCAAATATGTCTTTGCAGCTTGGGACCTGGACCCAATGGCAAATGCTTGATACTCAAAGTAATTACCACTTGGACAGTTGTAGTACAGGTGAGCTCCAGATTCATCCAACCCACCTACTAACAGGCCAACACCATAAGGCCGTTTCCAGGAGCGCTGGGTACAAACCTGCAACAAGAATAAACTATCAAAAATAGCAAAAGATGACAGTGAAAAGAAAGGTCTAGCAGTGGCAGACTCAGAAACTATGGCTTCTGGACTACCACTCCAGCAGAATATATTTGAAAAAAAAGTTACAAGAAGCAATCATAATATATGTTTCACGTTTAGCCAAAAAAGAAAATACGTCATGCAAGGAATCAAATCTTGCAATAGCAGTGTGTGCATCCAAAGATATAAAAATTTAATCCAAGAGAATATTGAACAGGTTTTATCAAGGTGGGTAATTTTGAAGGGAAATCCTTTTATGTCCTGAAATATATTTCAGATGTTACAAGTGCAGCGAAGAATTATCAATATCCTGAGAAAGAACAAATTAGTTCTCAAAATGTGCATGCATGCAGAATGTATCACCAGAAGAAGCAGCAAAAGCAGGCAAAGGGCAGATGAGAAAACTGGCATACACATAAAGGAAAACACTATTCAAAAAGTCTGCAAAGATTAGCTGCAAAACATTTCCATTCGGCAGCTAGCAGTAACAAAACAGATTTTGCAATACAGGTGCCATTTCTAAAATTAAAGACAGTGAAAGTGCAAGTTTTGCTCAGCAACTTCTCTAACAAGAATCAATGGAAACCAGATATACAAAGAACGGGAGGAAACAGAAAATGATTGCATGGCGTAGGAGATTATCCATATGATTTGTCACTAAACAGGAAAAGAGTCTTCACCACATGTGACTTGTTCCAGCTAAATAGATTTTAAAATGCTAAACCCACAGGAATATCAACTAACAGATCAGATCAGAGGAGGTAATCATCTAATAACAGGCTCAATATCACTTATTAGAAAATCTCTAAACCATAAAAATCAGCAATTATACATGATGCAGCACTCAATTAGCAACCAATATAATTAATGACAGATAAAGCCCCAGTGAACATTAACCATGAATGAACATTGTAGCTCTTATAGACAAACAAACCCAAAAGTACAAAATCCATGAGATTCAGCGCTAAAAGAAATTTTTCATCATGATACTAACTCCAAAAGTAATTCAATCAAGCTATATGATCTCAATAAAAATAATATGAACAGGAAGTCATTTAATTAAAAAGTTGAATTCCAACTTGATTCGCCAATACTAGCAAACAAATGCACACAATCATATACTTCACAACATGGTCCTCAAACAGAAGAATATGACAGAGAGACAACTGAACTTTGAGATCATGGGTTTATCTCGTTTTTTCCATTTCCTTCCTTCCTCTCTCACTCTCTTTGCTCGACTTTCCTAATTCCAGTGTCTGCAACCATCAGTCCCTTCCTTCCCTAATTCTCTGCTTAGTTCCTTTCAGTAGGCATGTAAAATCTAAATTAAAGAAAATGACATAGAACCATATAGCGGTTTTGATCAAAATTTTTCCGATTAGTATTATTGCTGCATGTTAATTGGATTATGACGACTCCTTCAACAGAACTTCTATGGGAACTAGAATTTTGAAATGATATGAAGTTGAATATAAGTTTGAGGGCATTCTAATAGAAAGAGTGCTAACAGTTAGGCTATTATAGAAGTTTAAAATTTTTTCCCAAAACATCGCTAAAAGACAAATTTCTCTCTGAAGTATTATTCAAGTGCTCCAAAATTCATTTTGCAAAACAGAATTGAAGAATTGAAAATTGAGAATGTCCAAACGGACACATAATAGAAAAGGTACTCTTAATGATGCTAGAATTGCATTTCTAAAACTTGCTAAAGCTCAAAGCTCAAGGCATTAGAAGGAGACATTGTCATGTGATTAAAGAATGTGCTAATTTACTCAACTTACTAAAGAAACCATTTTCCCACTAACCCATTGTACTCGAAAGCTAATTGAATCTCAAAGCATTAAACCCTACCTTATTTGTAAATTCAGCACTTGGTAGTAACTTCGGAAAGACGAATTAGTCTTGTCTTAGTTCCATTGTACTGGAAAGCTAATTGAATCTCAAAGCATTAAATCCTACCTTATTTGTAAATTCAGCACTTGGTAGTGACTTCGGAAAGACCAAATAGTCTTATCTTAGTTCCACTTTCCTATATGCTATCAAGAATTATCAACAAGAAAAGCTATATCCAAATCATTCATATATTCCAAATTCACACATTAGCATTACACTTTTAAAAATTCACCCACCTCTGTAAAGGGATAAGAACGAGAAAACAACCAAATGAAGTGATCAAAGTTAGGGTTTCCGCAGATAAAAAAACACACATCCAGAGAGAGAGAGCTAATAAGAAGACCTGGGCTTTATCCGCAAGCTGAACGACAAGTCGTCCGACTGGTAATGGAGACTCGTACAAGTAACTATAGTTGATGCACTCTGAGCGCATATAACGGGAGAGAACACGACCATCAGCGGTGAGCCCAGCGATGGCAACCCCGATGTGATCATCGACCTTGAAGATCTTTTTTTGGTGAGAGGAGAGCTCGGAGTTAGCCTTGTTAACGGAAGCCAAAACCACATGAGTCTTCGATCTCAGCCCTATCGCAGCGGAACCCTGCTTCACGGCCTCCATAGCGTACTCCACCTGAAATAGCCTCCCCGCCGGCGACCATGTCGTCACATCTGTATCGTATTGGTTGCGAAACATCTTCGAGAAGCGGGTATATGATTACGGCGACGCCGATTTAGTTTTCCGACTTCACACAGAGACCACTCAGACGGCTGTTCTCCCTGTGGGCTCTTGTTTAGCAGAACGAGAACTCTGATTTTAATTTTTTTTTTCTTTTTCTTTTCCTTTTCTTCAAGGCAGGGAGAAGAAAAGGCATAGGGGTTTTACTTTTTTCTTTTATTTTTTCCTTTGTGGGCTGGGTGAGAGTTTTAATACAAGGGAATGTTTCAGTACGCGCGAGAACAGTATAACATTGTAGATTTCGAATTATATGGGCTTCGGACGGATATTCAAGAACTCACATTGTCTATGACTAAATGAGGATTTATATGGATCTCGGCCCAAGCCCAAATTTGATAAACTAGCAATCACGGAAAGCTTACCTTGGACCAGTTATCTTGGCCTCACAATTCCCCTATCTTCCTCCCCACTTCCCCACCAACAAATAAAAGAAAAATCAAACGATATAACATCCTCTATTTTGAAACAGCTACCTTTATCAGATTTAGTGCAAAATTTTTTGAGATTTAAAAAGAAAAAATCAATATGGTTGATCAGAAAAAGTGATTGAAATGTTTGGCATTACCTTTTCGTGTAAGATTGTTGTCAATATTTTGTATTGTCTTAATCAGAGACTAAACTCGTAAATTATAGTTTTAGTTTAATTTTGACAATAATTCTTTACCTTAAAGAATTAGATTAGTCTTGGTTACATATCCCTGTCATGAAATTCTAGTTATATATGTTTTTATAAGATTATAATCTTCTTTTTAAAAAAAAAAACTATATGAGATTTCCTTACTTATCTCCAAATTCTCCATCACTAGATCAATATTCGGAACAGTCTAAATTTTCTTTTCTATTTTTACTCTCACTAATATAATACTATCACATAATTATAAAAATATATCTATAATTTTTAAAAGAATAGGAGAGCCCTAAGGACAGAGATTTGAGAAAGAGGATATTTTACCTTTGGCATTATGGGCAGGTGTCCAGCGTAGGTCTTATTGGAGTTTGAATTTTTTTTTTATTCACTTCATATTTTATTATTTGTTTTATTATTATTATTAAGCCGTTGTATATTAGTTTTACTTTAAAAATATAAAATTTATAGAAAATGTAGGAACCTTGTAGAGAAATAGATACGTTTCATAAACGAGGTAGAAGAGGGATAGAGAGTAAAAGGATCTCTCACACGGTTATAGCGATGGACCATCGACAGGGGAATGTATGCAGAAATCCATCTCTATCGGTCAGAGTCACGGATTTGATGTCAAAGCCCGAAATCTACTAATCTGAGAAGGTGTCGTGATTAGCTTATGGAACAAAGCAAAGTGACAAGCAAAAGTAGTGATGAAAATGATCCATCAGCTCCTTTTTATGCTTTAGATTTTGCTAATTCTTTCAGTACATAATTGCTCCATTCTTTTCATGAGATTCTCCAAAAGTCTCTTCTGCAATCATATCTCGCTCAAATTTTATCCTTCCTTTTTGACATGTGATATTCATTCTTTTCTTATTTGGACACCACTTAAGATTCCCTTTACCCCACGAAACCTTTCCATTACTGTCGAACAACTATCAAATGAGGCCTTTGGTACGTGGAAATCCGCGTCAAAAATTTGAACTCCGAGTTAATGATCCATCATTATGTATTGATTAATATAATTGAGCAACAAATAAATTAGACACAAAGTAAGATTAAGAAAATATAAGATACTTGCATTTTGCTACGTTAATTGTCTCGCCGTGTTTTTTTAAATAAAAATTTTTAAAAAAGATAAGTGTAAAAAATATAGCAAAACTAAGAACTTTGTTCTCTTTCTATTCTTATTTTAGTTTTTTTCTTTTTTTGAAACCCTAGTTAAGTTTGCTTGGACAACGAGATTTAGTCACCATTTCATTCCTATAATTAATACAAAATTTTATTTTTTATATTATTTATTTTTATTAAAAAATTATTTTAAAAAATAAAAACACAACCTAAATGCAGCTTCTGCTGCTATAATGAGAGCGGGGTCAAAGGAAAATCCAGGGAAGTGACCTTTCGGATTAATAACCCAATAACGCCACAGGAAAAGACACTCTTTTCTGATAAAGAAGTAGCTTTGAACCATGCAGTGGGGGCCATGGGCTCCGGGCCCAGACATTCGAACCCACCTTTTTTATGCTATTTGTTTGAGATAATACTTAAAATAGAACTGAGAGAGGGGCTTGGAATTTAGATCCCCAGTTCCCACTTTAAAAACACCATAATGCCATACTTTAGTGGGCCCTATTCAATCCCAGCCCTAATAAAAAATATCTGGTCCTAGAGACAACCATGTGGCTGTAATGGCTTTGAATTTTGATTCTGTACATGAACCTGCTTCGTGTGACCCCACCTAAGCCTTGAAAAAGGTTTCAATGAGTTGATAATATATCTTTTTATTATTTATTAAATAGATTTTAATTTATTAATTAAAGATTTATATACGATAAATAATTATTTATTATATATAAAATTTTAATCATTAAATAAAAAATTAAACAATTAATATATATTTAATATGTCAACAACGTAACCAAATTATTCAAGACCAAGCACTTTAAACCTACCTACAATGGTTTTGCCTTTATTTGAAGGGAGTATTTGACTTGTAATTTTATTTAAAATATTATTATATATATATATATATAAATAAATTCTCTTCTAAGAGCACTGTCAAATCTCCTGTTTATTGATTGTCAAATTAGCTATTTCTGGGAATTATTGCGTCCAAAATTTTCAGTTCCATGTTACTCTTCATGGAATGATACCATGGGAATTTCCAGCTTCATTGGTACAATCCTCACATATATTATAGCTATTTATTGAGTAAATGGCTAGTTTAAGAGTTAGGAGCATCCTGGTCTATTATAATATTCCTTCTATATCTTAAAAGCACACATGGGAGATTCTAAAATGAGTGAGGTATCTCACTATTAAACCAAACCAGGAAGACAGGAGTGCTCCTAATGTCTGGATTAATTATTATTTTAATGAATTTTCATGAACCAATATATTAAAATTTTGTATTGTATAATGTTTATTAAATGATTATATAAAATATTATTTGGAAAAGCTTATAGACAATTATAGAAAAAGTTATGATAGTACCCTTGATATTTGTCTAATTACGTAATAAATATCTTGTTTGAAAAATTATAAATTTGCCCTTTAAATTATTTTAAAAAACAAATTTACTCTTTAAATTACAAACTATATAACATTTTAGTCATAACTTTAATTAATTATTAACTGATTGATGAAATCCCTTTTGAATTCACTTAAAAGTTCAAAATTAGCCTTACAAAATTTATAAAAGTTATTAAAGTATCCATATTATGTATTTTTATTAAAATATTATTTTATGAAGATATAATATAAAGTACGAATATATTTTAATAAAAGAAAATCATATTATAGAGGATAGACAATTGTCATAAGCTTTAGAAGATCAATTTTAAAATTTTAAGCCAATTTTACAAGAGAATTATCAATAAATTATTAATGTATTAATTATAGGGGTTAAATTATTATATAATTTGTGATTTAAATGATAAATTTATAATTTTAAAATAGTTTGAAGGATAGGTTTATAAATTTTCAAACAAAAAAATTTATTACATAATTTGAACAAACTCCAAAAATACTATCGTAATTTTTCCATAACTATATATCGTTTTAAGGTTTAATGGTATTGGTGTCTTGTTTTTTCCTATTATGATCTAAGAAGGTCTAAACATCGAATTAGGCAAAAGTGATATGTTTTTTCCTCCTTCTCTCCCTGTCTCTCTCTCGGATTCTTGCACTTTACATCCAATTTTGAAATTATGGGTTGGAGAGAATGACAGTTTGGCTACATCCGATGACAATGTTCCTTTTGTTATGTTTCAAGAGTGGGATGATTCATCAGTTTGAACTCAAACTCCGACAAACCAAACGTGGTCTTGAAAAGTTGTTAATGAATACTTCTTTTCGGTGCAATTACAATGAAATTGATTGGTCTAACTTTTTTGCAAAACACTTTTCATCCATAAAACAAATGAAGTCACATATTTGCACTATTGTTGTCAAAAAATTGTACTACTTGATATATATAATTTTTATCAATGGCGTGACATCTTATATATTTATATATATTTTAAAATAAAAAAGAAGAATAACATAGAAAAAAATAGTATTTTGTGAACAATTACATGCTCTATTGAAAAATTTATTTCACTAATTTTGTTATAAATTAACTTTTCTACAAAATGAGTTTTTTCCTATTAATAATTTATTAGTTATTAAAGGTATATTTAGATTGTATTTAATTTAACCAAACACACAATTAAATTCCACTTCTCTTTTCATAAAGAATTTACTTTCACATAACTTAAGATAGAAACTCTCTCAACCAAACACAATCTCAGATATTTCTATATTGTTTGAATATGGTAAAGTATTTGTCAGAGTTATAAATTATTAAATTTGTTGAGCACTCTTGACACGAAACAGATCAACTTGCATTCTCTCTCTGCAAAACAGGAAAGAAGGATCCACCTTTGCCAGGGGGAAACCATAATCCCCCACCAAACGACAGGTCCCACAACTTTAAAACCTTAATACGAAGCCAGGGAGGTAGCAATAAATATCCGATAAAAGACAGCAAGTGCCTCCAAAGCCTTGTGAATTTCCGACTCTACCCATCAGATTACCTGTTGCGCGACTTTGGTTGTACCGGCCGTAACAAAGGTAGAGTCTACCTATACACCGGGAAAAAGTACTTATAGTCTATTTACAAAGAGTAATAGATTGAAGTGTCTTTTTATCTTCTAAAATTTAATATTTATTTCTTTTTCATTTTATTAACAAATCATCTCAGTAATATTCTTTTTTTTCTTTTGTGAAATGAATTAAGTAAATAAATTTTGTATTTTAATGCAATATGACATGATAGTAATTAGTTTGATATTATACTGTAATTTTCAACTATATTTAAAAATATTCATAACTTTTATTTAAAAAATACAAAAAATATAAATATTTTCTTACCAACTTAAGAAAAGAATAGGATTACTATCTTACCCACAATCTCTCAACTTCCTCAGTTCCAAGAGGCCACAATCCCTCTGCTCCACCGGGTAAACCAGTCATTCCCCTGTTGCCAACAGAGCAACAGTTCAAATTCGGCCCTTCTTTGTTTAAATCATTTTCTGAAATATTTTCTGTCATTTTCTCTCTCTCTCTCTCTCTCTCTCATTCTCTCATCTTCCTCGTCTGACTGTGCAGAATACACTTTCTCTGCAGATATACACTTGCCGAAGAAGCGAGGAAAGGGGAGAAGAGTAATAGAAATTTCGCCACGAGCGGAAACCTCGTTGAAAAAGCTCCAAGCTTTTTGTTGTTTCCTCTTCAATGGAGTCTTTGACGAGGCCTTTCTTTCATCACAGAAGGAAGCTTTCCAATGCTAATAGTAGCAATGGCTTGTCATTTTCAGGTAAAGATGCCTACGACGACGTTTTGTTGGGGGCTCCAAAATCGAAGCTCGGACCTGCTGGAGCTTCAGGTTTTGCTGCTTCCAGAACAGTGGTTGTGGAAGACTACGGTGAGATTTTTGGTGGTGGCGCTGGCAGGCGCGGCTCTTCGATTCCGGTTCTTGATCTTTCGGACTTTGACAAAGGTAATGGCTCCTCCGATTCTCGGCCTTCCACCAGAAAGCTGGATTATTCAAAGATTTTTGGAAGCTTTTCGGCGGATGATGATGTAGCTGCCTCTGTGCCGTCTTATGCGGAGTTGTTTGGAGGAGTTAAAAAGGCTAAATGCACTAAAGCTAAAGCAAGGTAAGGAGTTTCCCTTTGTTTTTCTTCTTGGCAGGTTGAATGAATTGTTTCTTCTTTTATAGTAGCCTTGTTCATTTCGCTGCTTCGGCTTATTTTGATCTTTTTAAAAGAGGGTACACTTTTCAGGCTGCAGTTTCCCAAGTGAGAAGAAATTGAGAAAATTAAGAAAAATATCAATCTTGAAGGCCGTTCTCAAGCTTTGCTCGAATGTTGCTAAATACTGATGCCCCTTTGTTTTTCATTTTTCATTTTCTCTTCCTCTCTCTTGTTTGTATATAATCTCTGCAGTTTGTACAAAATAAGTTATTACTAGTTTATGGCTTCAACTGCAACTTGATTCTTATTAAGAAACAGAAATTTGGAGAAGAGAAAAAACAAGAAGGTCTTGTAGATATTGGTGCTAGCAACGGGGCACTTGGAAGTGGGTTAAAGTTCTGCTCGTTGAAATGTAATGCAGATAGAATAAATTTTTAACTAAGAGTAAAAACGAACTTGTTCAGCTTTGTCTTGTAAGCAAGACTTATTTTTCTTTGTGAGATTTAAGAAGGTTTGAAATGAAATCTGCTAGAGAACTTCAGTTCATAGCACTAGAGAATGGTTTACTCCGTCATTCCCAGCTTGTTGGTTTGACTTCGTTGGCACTAGTACGGAACATTTTGAGTAGTTATTGGGTGTATTGTCACTTGCCGCCAAATGTGAATTGTGCTTTGGTCTGTTCTGAACTCAGAAAGTTCATGTTATTCATGGCTCCTATATTTTGATAATTCGATTCCTCTTTAATACGTGGAAATGTTTCTCAAACAAACAGGGTTTACTCCTCAAATAAATTTTAATACTATGATTTATTAAGGATTTTGAACTCATTTTGTCCAACCTTTACTCAACCTATGTGTAAGTAATGCAATCCTTCTATGTATTCCTTTAAAACTTAAGCATCAGCAATATATTTGTACAGATGTTTGCCTTTATCTTTCTCTGAATAATTCTTCTTTTTTCTTTTAAAGGTAGATGCAATACACCACCTTCCCCACCCACAGCAGCATTGTGTTAAAAAAAGAAAAAGAAAAAGAAAAAGAAAAAGAGAAAAGAGGATGTTCTTATATATTTGTTTTATTGTTAAAAAATTCTTAATGGCTTAGATAAAGAGATTCCAGATTCTTTGGTTATATTTTCTATCTGCATACAGTACACTTATGCACCAATTTCTGATCTTTCTTCACTTCTGAAGTTTATTGTTGAGTTGTTCTGTTTGTTATGTTGGATTCTGCTTTGAAGCTAAGCAATAGATGAGAAACTGAAGCTGAGTTGTTTCCCTGATTTTCATAATTTTGTTTCTTTTGCAGGACCCCAGCTGACACAGAATCCTCTCCGAAAGGATCAGAGCATTTGAACTCCTCCAAAAAGAATAGAGGGTTCTCTTCTGAAGCTACTGATCAATTTCGTGATGGTACTAAACAGCTGAATATGTCTTATCATAAATCCAGCCAACCGAGCCAAGATGGTTCCAATGGAACAACCCACATAGCTGAGCTCCATGCAGTTCCTGGATTTACTTATTTTATCAATGAAGCTGCTCGTCCACAAAGGACTGAACATGATAAGCCATTCCCTCGAGTAAAAACCAATGCTAATCATAGCAGAAGTTCAAGTGTTGACTTCTGTGATGGAAAGTCTAGCAGGAGGCCCAAATGGCAGCTACCTGAGAGACAGGCTTCTGAAGGTCTGCTCAACGGCAAAGATAGCAGTAGTCGGGATGAAATCCCTTTCAGTGGTAAACTATATAATTCAGGTGAATTTGACCTCAAATCACAACCCTCTGAAGCGCGAATGCCTTCAAGTTCTTCAGCCAATTTAAATGGTAACCAGGGACATCCCAAGCGAGTAAAGTCTTCAAGTTTTGGCCCCAAAGCTCAGGCTTTGGAGAAGGATTCTAATGGTTACTTAAGCCCTTCTTCTGACGAGGAACTTGATGTAAATTCAGCTGCAGCTGCTTCCGTTGCTGCTCTAAAAAAGGCTATACAACAGGCCCAAGAAAGGATAAGAATGGCAAAGGAGCTAATGGAAAGGAAAAAGGATCCCGTCCAAAATTCTAAATCACGTGCTAACGGAAGCTTGAATGTTAAGGATAGAGAGGAAATCAAGTCTGATCAGGACATCAGTGGTGTTAGCAAGAGCAATACGAAGGAAGCACACAAAACTATTAGCAGTGAGGCACTAGCTTTTGTATTTGACCAGAAAAATGCTAGAGGTGGCGATGATGTTGCTTCAGCCTTCACATGCAGAGAGAATGTTTCTGATGATAGGAAGGTAGATGTGAAAAAGCACGAGGAAAGTGCTGAAGTAACTGAAGAACAAGGGGTTGGAATGTGGTTTGCACAACTGCTAAATAATGGAAAAAACAAAATGACAGCTTTTGCATCTCAGCTGGTAGATAACAGAAATACCATATTTCAGCCTACAAGTAAGCATATGCAAGATGCTGAACAGACGAAACCTGCTAAAGATAGCTTGGAGGTGGGTAATACTGACCCAGTAGATAGTGATGCAAAGCTTGATGCTCTTACAAAGACTTTAGGCTCAGAGAAGAATCTTGGTAAATCTGTCTCAGATCAGTTTGTGAGTGGTACAGGAAGCGAAACCTTGTTGGATGCACAAGATGACAAAGCAACTGAGGTAGAACGACAGGAAAAATGCGAGAAGAAACTGCAGGTTTGTGAAGAAACAGAATATTACAGACTCTTTGAGCCTGAAATTCTGGAAAATTGTTGTCCAGCAAATGGATTGAAGAACATAGTGGAGATGAAGAAGGAAGAGGAGAAATCCTTCAAACTGGAAATGGGGAAAAAACTTGATGATGTTACTATTTGGGAAGAAAATGAGAGCAGACTATGCGGAAAAGAGAGTTGGAGAACACAGGAAGATTCTTCTCTGCAGAAACATAAGGAACACAAGCCAAAAGAAGACACTGCCATTGGATGTAGTGAGAAGGAACGGGAGAAGTCGCAAGATGGAGACTTCTCCATGAATAGGTTAGAAGGTGATCATCAGCAAGACACTGATGAGCAGAGGTCAACATGTTCTCTCGATGAAGTAGAAAATCAGATCATACCAGAGGAAGGAAACCTGTTTGAAGATATAGATCGAAGATCTACAAGGACCTACCAGTGTGATACAAATATTATGGATGCAGGTTCTGATAACAGTACAGAAAGTGAGAAGATAGATGTGACTCTGGAGGCCCAAGAGAGTGACACTACAAAAGGTGAAACAGAAGAAAGTAATGAAAATCCCAGAGCTGGTTTATTTCTTGATGCTTCAAATGAAGAGAATCTTAATGCATGTCCAAGTGATCAGAGTACCATTTCAGTGAGAGCTCCAGAGGCTTCGGAAGTGAATAATACTACTAACCAAACAAGGGGATTGGAAGTTACAGATTTAGAAGACAATGATATCCAAAGAAGGCTTACAGTACCAGAAAGGGGAGAAGAGAATAACCACGTTTATTTGGAAGATGACACGGAAGAGGCAGAGCAGGTGGTTGAAGAGGCAACAGGGATGGAAAATAAAATGCTCCAAACATCTTTTTTGAAACACGTAGAGAGCATAATTCAGGATGTGCCTGAGGCTCTTGCGTCTGATGACAGTACTGAGAATTTTGGTCATTGCACGACCATCAATGAAGAACTGTCGATGGACTCGAGTCTGCTTAAAACAACTGGCTTGACCACCAAAGGGAATGCTATTGAGAATATGGATGCCACTGAGACTCCACCAGATGGAGAGAAAACTTCTGATTGTGAATTTGTTGATGTGAATGGGCAAAAAGAAATTGATGAAAGTGATGAAGAATCTGAATTTTCCAATAGGCCTGAAACTAGGGATCACTTGGTTCATGAATCTGGAGGTGATGCAGAAAATATCAAGGAGAATAGCATTGCCAGTGACCAAGAAGTTGAAAAACATGACTTTGAACTAGATAATATAGAAAAGGACTGGGATGAGAGAAAGGTAGAACAGGAATGTTCTCAATTACCTAATCAGACCAATGAGGTTGAAGAACATTTAGAAACTGATATGGAGATGAAAGCTGGCCAAGGTAAGGAAAACCATGCAGAGAACATTTGCAAGATAGCTATGAAGGAAGAGAAGGAAAGTAGAGAGAGGGTGCAAAAAGAAGAGAAGGAAAATGATTTTGTGAAAAAATTTGAAGTTGACCAAAGAGAAAGAGAACGGGAGAAAGATAGAATTGCTGTTGAAAGAGCAATTCGTGAAGCACGAGAGAGGGCATTTGCCGAAGCCCGAGAACGGGCAGAAAGGGCCGCTGTAGGGAGGGCCACTGCAGAAGTTCAACAAAGGGCAAGGGCTGGAGCACGTGAAAAGCTTGAGAAGGTGTCTGCTGGGACTAAAGTATCAAGAGATAAAGCTACTACTGAAGCCAAACTTAGGGCAGAACGTGCTGCAGTAGAGAGAGCCACTGCAGAGGCTCGTGAGCGTGCACTTGAAAAAGCATTATCACAAAAGTCTACCAGTGAGACAAGAGCACAGGTGGAAAAAGTTGTTGCCGGAAATTCTCCTGCTGGTTCTAGAGATGCTAGACTTAAGCACAGCTTCTCTTCCTCTGTTAGTACTTTCTGATTTTAGCATCCATTACTGTACACAAAATATGAGATTTAGTTGCATGTCCAAAGATTGATTGACTTTTCTGCAGGATTTGGAAGGAACACATAATGAATCTGCCCAGAGACGTAAAGCAAGATTAGAGAGGCATCAGAGGATAATGGAACGAGCAGTATGCATCTCTTACTGTAGTCATGTATAGGACTGTTTATTTCTTTCTGAATTGAGGTACTCATGGTTTCATTTTTGTATGTATGCTTTCAGGCAAAAGCCCTTGCTGAGAAGAATATGCGTGATATTCTTGCTCAGAGGGAGCAAGCTCAGAGAAATGTAATAGTTCTTCCTTACAAAATTTGAAGCTTTTGAATGCTTATTCTGCATTTCGTCTTATGTGTGCTATTTGTCATTGAATTGCAGAGACTAGCAGAAACGCTTGATGCAGATATTAAGCGATGGGCAAGTGGGAAGGAGGGGAACTTGCGCGCCTTGCTTTCTACATTGCAATATGTATGCTTGAGCGCCAAATTTGCATTATTGGTCCAGAATTATCTTTGGTTCCTAAAGTACATTTGGACTCAATATCTTTTCCCATCTGCAGATCCTTGGACCTGATAGTGGTTGGCAACCAATTTCTCTAACCGAGATTATAACAACTAATGCCGTAAAGAAAGCCTACAGAAAGGCAACTCTTTACGTTCATCCTGACAAGTTGCAGCAAAGGGGTGCAAGCATTCAGCAAAAGTATGTATGTGAAAAAGTGTTTGATCTTCTGAAGGTATGCGGTTTTCATCAGCTAGTACTACAATAGTGACTTCATTTCCATTATTTTGCAAAATCAGAAAAAGGATAATTTTCCTGTGTCCAGACCTTGCAACAACGTGAATATTCGGGGGAGTGTTTTTCATCTTTTCCCCAGTTATATTCACTATTGGCTGGCTGGAAATGTCCTTTTCCCTTTCGAATATGAGCTGTTTTAATAGTTTGCTTGGATCATTTTCACCTAAATCCTCTCACATTGCCACCCACAGGCAGCATGGAACAAGTTCAACTCTGAAGAAAGGTAATGGACGGTGTCGGAGATTGTGCAGTTAATCTAAATTGTATTGGTCCGGCATAACTAAGTTAATGTAAATACATTGAAATGACTTTGGGAAGTAGTCAGTGATCGAATTCAAAATTGAAAGTGTCAATTCTCCACCAGATAATCCGCAACCCTTCATTCAAGAAGTGGAAGCAATCGCAACTCTCATCACTGCCAATGAGCTGGTCTATAACATGTGGTCAAGCTCTTCACCTGTTTCAACTATTTTTAACGAATGCATAGTAGATAGGTCTTAGCCTGAGATTCGTTGGCAAATTTCATTTGAACTAAATAGAAAAATGATTCAATTCGATCTATTGGTCATGGCCACTGGGCTTTCACAGCTGTCCTAGGGAGCATCATCTGCTGATCTTGAATTGGAAATGCAATGTTTTTTCGTTTGAGTTCCGGTTTTTTTTTATTTTGCAAAGGACCGAACACTTCAACACAAAACACAGAGTGGTAGGGTCGCATTTCAAATTAAACCCTTCCAAGTTCTCAAAATGTAGAATTCTGGATACACTAAATTCTTGTCTGATCTGCGCTGCAATTGCTAGATGCTAATGCAGTAACCAACAACCAAAGCAAGATGGAGAGAAAATAATCCTAAATGATTCAAATGGATGCCTCTCTGGCTAAGCAATGTGGAAGTCGTCAAAGGCCGAGTGCATGAAGCATGATTGCATTTTGTGCGTGCATACGATTCTCAGCCTGGGGAAAGACAATAGAGTTTGGAGCTTCAATGACACCATCAGTAACCTCCACACCTCTTTCTGCTGGAAGACAGTGCATTAGATGGGCTTTGGGCCCTGCTAATTTCATGAGTTCTTCATCCACCTGCAAGTAGTTATCTATAAAAAACAAGCAGCGTGGAGAATCAAATGCTACAAATTGTTTCAAATTTGTAGGTCTACATAACACACTCATGCTGAGAGTAACATAACATAGAAAAATTCCTAAAACAATGGAAAGAAAAGTAATACACCATCATGCTGGCAGAAAAAGCATTTATTTTATTTTTCTGGCTCACTACACAAAGCTGTAATAAAGGATTTATCCTATTTTCTTTACCCAACCAGGTTCCATATTGTCCCTAGATACTAGCCTTTTGAGTTGAAAAATCTTCTAAGCAAATTTTCAATAAGAGAAAATACTCTTAACCATCGTTCATTCAATTCCCAAAATTTAGTTTCCTAATACGCATCAAGAAGCCCTACTCCAATTACTCTTCAACATGATCACACAATAAGCAACATATTGTGTGAAGCGTGTGAGCTGCAATACAACCGGTGGCAATGAAGTTGGCATGTGGAATGATGCATGCTCTGAAGCTTAAACACCCAAACACATCTAAGAAAGACCATTGTAGCCCAATATAATAAGCAGAAATATGTTGATTCTCATTAAACCTAGATACAACTTTAAGATGGTATTTGACTCAGTGATCTAAACAGTCATGTCTAGGCATGCCATAAAGTCAATTTCCAGATCTAGGTCCCCCTTTGCCTGAGGGGGGGGGGGGGTGCGGCGGTGTGATCCTGATGCTATTAGATTGTGAGGTGTAAAGGTACTAAGATTGAATAGTTGCAGCGCCAGTAGCAAGTTGAATAATGGCTGTAATGATTGATGACTTCATACCTGGAACCCTTGAAACACTTTTTGGCGATGTTCAGCTTCTTCTTTTTGCCCCATGCTGGCCCAAACATCTGTATACACGACGTCAGCTCCTACAACAGCTGCTTTGGGATCATTAGTTATCTCAATTCTGCTGACTCCTGCTTCTTGTGCTTTCTTAACTGTCTGCTCATCAGGCTCAAAGCCTTTGGGACAGGCGCAGACAAAATGGAATGGAACAATTGCTGCCATCAACAGCCAAGAATGCACAATGTTGTTTCCGTCTCCAACATAGACAATCTGAAAATTTCAGTTATTCAATAAAACTGATGATCTTTAAACACTCTCTTCGAAATAACTGCAGGAAATCTTAATTGACTAGAACAGATAGCTGCACAAAGTTGATGGTTCACCTTAGTTCGCTCTAACTGACCAATGTGTTCAATTATTGTGAGTGCATCAGCCATTATTTGACAAGGATGGTTGTAATCAGTCAAGCCGTTGATCACAGGAACGGTCGCATATTTAGCCAGATCAAGGATGTCCTGAAACCAAAATGAATAACATATGAAGAGACATGCAAACAACACAAGAAATATACAAAACCAACAAGCTTGCAAAATCCTTAGTTGAAGGAGAAGTTGCATAATTTAAGCTTCAGTCTTGAAAAAAAAAGATAATTGAAAAGAACAAGCTTTACTAGTGCACTTTTTTTATCTTACGAATCATTGAGAATTGGTATAGAAATTACAAATTAGGATATTCTGTCTAACCATATTCCACTAACCTACAAAGATACATAGAAATTAGGAACTCAGACAAGAGTTTGCTTGTTGGGGGATATAACCTTGACAAAAGGTCCCAAAACCTTTCTGACACATTCTTCTGGTGAAATTAACTAGCAATCAATTTTCTTTTCACATGAGAGAGAATTAACTTCCAAAAAGAAGAAGAGAGAACATTTCTACAATAAATCAAGCAATATGCTCTAGAAGAAGATAGATTTCAAATACTGGTACATTTGTTACAGGAATAAAATCTTCTTTCTGGTTCCTGATTTCTACTAAGTAGATTTCAGTGATGCACGCTTCTAAATTAGCATGGGAGAGAAAAAATTATTCTAAAACTGTGATTAACTGTTGAATAAAAAAAAGAAAATGCAACTACGATGATTAAAAGGATTGCCCGAATGCCTATATTTCAGGGGTCAATTAACAAAAAATATTGAGAAATTGAAGAAGCATATGCAAGCAAACTTATAACATCGGAGGAGAGGTTTTTCAAATAGCTTTTACCTTGGCTAGTCGGATGTATTAGTTGATAAGTTGTTACTAGAGGGGCTAAACTTTCATCTGTGTTGATTTTAAAGAATAAATCTTCTAAACTCACCAGCATACCTGATGAGCAAAGACACGAGCCATAATGATATCATTATAGCGAGATAAAACGCGAGCAATATCTCGGGTTTCCTCCCGCTTACCCATCTGGATGTCATTTGGTCCCAAGTAAATTGCATGTCCTCCAAGCAAGTGAAACCCTGTCTCAAATGAAACTCTTGTCCTCATGGACGGCTTGGTGAATATCATTGCCATTGTTTTACCCTGAAAAGGGAGATATGTCTTCTCTCCCGATTTTATCAGTGCCTTCACCTCTTTGGCTCGGTCCAGAATCTTCAGAATAGTCTCTTTATCAAAATCATTAATGTGCAAAAAATCCTTCAGTCCTTTACTGGCTGCAATAAAAACAGTTAAGGATCGAAGTCAGATAATTGAAACAGTCGTAAAATAAATCTTCCTCCAATAGAAGGATCTGCTTCAGGGGACGACCAGCCAGGAAATATTAAAAATCAATGTCTTTGGCTGCAAGTTTGACTTTCATTTCAACATCGATAAAATGTCTAAAATGATGCACAGATATACTGCTAAGCACAAAAAGCAGAAAGCTTTTGCAAGGTGCCAAAGGGAGAAAACTCCGCTGTTCTGAAGTGACAACTAGCCAAGGTCACCGGGTTCACAAAGTAATAGTCAAAGTTTCTCAGGTAAACTTAAATTGCTAACATAAGTTCAATGCTAGTAAGGCAACAATTTGCCTACTAAAAAGCAGGAACAAAAAGTGAAAAGGATGCTAACAAGCCATTTAAGTAAGAAAACAAGGGGGTATCAATCGAAAGGCATATACATTTAGAACTACCACAATAACAGGATGTTGACATTTCTAAGAACCTAAAAGTAAACAAGTAAATCTCGAAACAAGATAAAAACCTTTAAAACCCCAGTGCTCAAATTCACATTGCACTGAATTCTTCCCAACAAACTATAACTGGAAAAAGATAGCATTTTGATAAAGATTGACGAATGGGCCTGACCTTTTCCATTGACGGATGTCGAAGTTGAAGAGACCGCAGAAGAGTTGGCTTGGCAGGAGATTCGTCGGCTAATTGAGGAAGCAGCCGGAGAAATACCGGAAAATCGGAGAGGCTGGACAGAGAAAGAGAGAGACGAGGCTGATGATAGAAAAGCTGCATCATTTGTGGGGGCAACAACAGGCACCTGAGCGAAAATGGCATTAGCAGTCATTTTCTGACTCGGGAGTTTCTCTGTCACAGAGAGCAGGAGGCTGCGATTTGCTGCAGTTTTTTTGGGGGATCTCTGACCTGTTTGGCCTTCTTCTTAATTGCTGCGTCCTATTTTAAACGCATTGATATTATGCGCTCTTAGTGCATCAAAATGACTAAATGAGCATTCTTTTGGGTTTGATTTGGTTCTTCCTTCTGGATCTCTTTCAAAAATTGGGCTCGTTTTGGCCCAAAAACTAAGGAAATAAAATGCACAGAGGTTTGGGCCTTTTCTTGCGCATTCCTTTTTCTTTTGGTTTCAGATTTATAATATGTTTGGATTGAAGGAAAGAAAAGGAAAGGAAAATAGAGAGATTGAGTTTTGTTAGTAAAGTCTAAATTTGATTTCCGTCCATTAAAATGCTTGATGTTTATGTTCATCTAACACAGGAATAAAAAAGCATTTGCAGCTAATAGTACCAATGTCCTCATTCTCCTAGATCCAAACATGGTCTTAAAAGTGGACTGAATGCTCATATTGTAATGCTTCGTGTTGGTTTCATGTTGTCGCTGTAATGCTGGTAAAATGCCACCTTACCCCACACTTTCCGCACCATAATTGGATTCCGATTAAAAGGACGGAGTGGTTAGTTTTTAATCAAAATAGAGATAATCACTTAAAGATAATATTCAATTACTTATTTGGATTACATTACAGATTCCTGTCGATCGAGAAGGTTAAATATTCCTCCTTAATGGTTTGAACTTTGCGTACCTGTTAATGCCTGTCTCTTTCTAAATAGGGAATCAAGAACTACAATTTTTTATGCTTGCCGACGATTGTCTTGCTAATTTGGGAGTCAAGAACTGCAATTTGAATCCTGTGACTGTGAATGCTTGGCTTGTACGATGATGCTAATTGGAGAATCAAGAAATGCAACTTGGATTCACGGTAAAAGGATCTATGAAGAACGGTTGATCCCCGTTAAGTCTGGAACCGCTTAAAAGTAAAAATTAGGCCCTGCAATTTCACGGGAATTTTATGGATCATAGTATTAGCCATCAATGAGTCCATACCCTTCCTCTCCCACCAACAATAATAACAACGCCATGATCAAAACACAAGTATTAGCTATCTTTGTTTGATTTGCATTCCTACTTGCTTGTCTTTCTCTAGAATGATAAAACATAATCAATCAAGAAAAAGGAATTCGCCCTCAGGAAAAAAAAAATACCGCATTGTGTGTCTTTTTTCATTGTTATAGAGAAACTTCCTCTTTAGCATTAATCGTATGTTCCATTTCTTTGGACAAAAGTAATGGTTGACAGCAGAAAAGGATACTGTGAAGCCATAGTTTGTGTCTTGATCACCTTTATTTGGTGATAAGAAGTCATGAATTTTACGTGCATATTTTCTAATCCCTTCTTCCCAGGTACATCGCAGATGCTTTGTCGACTTCATTTCGATTAACCGTGTAGATTCGGAGCACATTATTTCTAGCTCTGATCCCTCTCGAGTTATCTAACTCGCACCAAATAAATTGCATATTCTAGGAAAGATGGCAAGCGACACTGCATGATGAGTGCAAGTAAGTAGTAAGAAATTTGCTTCTGATTAGGACCATTTTCTGGCTAGAAAAAGGTAGAAAGTGCCGCAGGGTTGCGCCTCTCCTCGTCCTATAAAACGTCAACCACGTACGCACTTTCTGGGCCGTGAATATTTCTCTTCATAACTCTGCTGTTATTGGACCAAAGACAACGTTGATATCATATGATAGAGGAAGATGAAGAAGCAGCACTGTAGTCTGGTTTTCTTTTTCCTTTTCTTGATGCATCAACAGAGAATCTGTCTTCATGCTTCGGCCGATGATGGGTTCATCACAACTCAAGGAGTACAACTTTTGTTGAATGGTAGTCCGTTCTATGCAAATGGATTCAATGCTTACTGGTTGATGTGTTTTGGCTCTAACCATACTCAGAGGGAGAAAGTGTCATCTGCCTTTCAAGAAGCGGCGAACCATGGCCTTGCTATTGCAAGAACATGGGCTTTCAGCGATGGAGGATATACGCCTTTACAGTATTCTCCTGGTTCTTACAATGAACAGATGTTCCTGGTGAGCTTGAATTCTCTGGTTCTGGAACTTCTCATCCCTGTTTTTACATCTGCCATTACATTCTTCTAAATTCTTACTGTCTGGCATTGATTGTTTCTTTCTGTTTTTCTTTGCAGGGATTGGATTTTGTTATCTCCGAAGCGAGGAACTACGGGATAAAGCTAATTCTAAGCCTGGTAAATAACTACGAAGACTTTGGAGGAAAGAAGCAGTACGTCGACTGGGCAAGGAGTACGAAGGGGCAATACTTGACTTCTGATGATGATTTCTTCACGAATGATGTTGTGAAAGGCTACTACAAGAACCATGTTAAGGTCAGTGTACTATAAGCTGTATAATGGATTCTGATTTTCCATACCAACAACGGAGTAGTCCGATTATGTTTCAAAGTGCCCATCTCCGGTTCTCATTTCTGCTCTTTCTGTTCTATCTTTGGTAATTAGAACTATGCAAGAATTTGTTTTGGATTAGTAATTAGAATTATGGCGCCGATGGGAACCAACAGTCGTCAATAATAGTAATAGCCAGAAACAACTTACAAGCTGGGGATGATACAACAGGCAGTTCTTACAAGACGAAACAGCATCACGGGAGTGGCTTACAAGGATGATCCGACAATAATGGCGTGGGAACTCATGAATGAGCCAAGATGCACCACAGACCCCTCTGGAAAAACCATACAGGTCACAGTCCTTTCACTGCTTATCCCTTCTTTTCTCTCTTAAAGTTGCAATACTCTTGTCTATCTTGATACCGCAAATAGGCCTGTCCTCTGATATACTAAAGACAGTAGGAATGTGACCATATTAGTGGGTGGCACTGTTTTCTAATGTTTCTTTTACTTTTTCAAAAAAAAAAAGAAAATGAAAAGGATATCATCCCTTCCCTTGCATTGAGAGTGCACCCAGAATAAAGACATCCTCATTTTTACATAGTGGCTACCAGAGCTAAAACAAGTAACGGCCATAATGTGGATTTTGGGGCAGCAATGGTTGCGTTGCGTGAACCTTTTCTGGAGTATGGACGTGGCCGTATGCATGTAGCTCCACAGCCAAGCTAGTCATTAGTCGGGGGGATAGAGGCCCACCAATCTAAGAAACCATACAGAAATCATCACTCTTGCTTTAGTGGCCGCCTTCTCGTTATGATTTTTCTAGGGCATAATACTTAAAAAGGAAGAAACCATGGGTTCTGATTGCTCATTGAACTTGTTTCTCAGGCTTGGATTTCGGAGATGGCTTCCTACTTGAAGTCCATAGACAGCAATCACCTCTTGGCAGCCGGAATTGAAGGATTTTATGGGCAATCAGAAGCTCAGAGGCAGCATAACAATACAAATTTTCAAGTGGGAACAGATTTTATAAGAAATAATCAAATTCCAGACATTGATTTTGCCACGGTTCATTCCTACCCGGATGGATGGTAATATCCAATGCAAATCCTAGAACACCAGAGCAAGAATTTTCTACTGAATGAAACTCGGTAACGTTACTATGCTTATGCAGGTTATCTAACCAGAGTGAGGATGCCCAGCTTTTATTTTTGAGAAACTGGCTCAACACTCACATTTTAGATGCAGAGAACATTCTTCATAAGCCACTTCTTTTCTCAGAGTTTGGAAAATCATCTAAACTACCTGGTTTTAGCATGCAAGGGAGGGACTTGCTATTCGATACTGTTTATTCAGCAATTTATTCCTCAGCAAGTGGTGGAGGTACAGCCGCAGGTGGCCTATTCTGGCAACTACTAATAGAAGGAATGGACTCCTTTCGTGATGGCTACGAGATCATCTTAAATGAAAGCCCTTCAACAGCCAGCATAATCACTCGGCAATCTCAAAAGCTTAACAAGATCCGGAAAATGTACGCTAGACTCCAGGATTTGGCGAAATGGAAGCATAGAAGGGGCAAGAATGGTCGATGAAAATTTAAACAAAGCTAAAAGTGTTTCAAGTATGAGAAAAACAGAAGTTTCACATACACGAAGATAGACCCTATCTACTCTACTCGATTATGCAATGCACTTAAAATTTTCATATAATGGTTCCGTCTTTGATTGTTGCATTCTTTAGTATGACAGTGATGCCGGATTTGATGTAAAATCCTTCTTCACCCCTATCTGCTTCTTCAACACCCTGAAAAATCCATTAAAATGTAATATCGCATTGTATGCTCAGATTGGTTCTGGTCGCCATTATTAGTTTCACAGAAGATATATAATACTCACATCCTTATTTGCAATCACCACATCTTTTCCAATCTCAGCATTCTTGTCAATAATACAGTTCCTTCACGGAAAGACACAAAAGAAAATAGTTAGTAGTTTGACAATGGCACTCCCCTCCAAGTATCCCAAAGAAACCAAACAAGATCAGGTTCTTGCGCTAGAATGATGAACATAAATCAATAGTCCTCTGAAGCCATCACATCATCAGTATAATTTTGCTTATGATTTTCTTCACCAATGTAAGTTTAGGTCGATTGTAATTAGTGTGCCAATGATGATTGACGTTCAAAAGTTCTTTGGAAGCACGTGTGGTACAAGAGCAATTTAGAGGAAAACTTCAAATTGATAATTTAGTTCCTTTTAGATGTACCTGATTTTGGTGTTCCGTCCAACACCAATGGGAACATTCCCCTCAGCCAGCAAAGAAGCAATTTCAGATTCAGTTTGATAATAATCAGCACCCATCATCATGGTATCCTGAAATTCATAAAATAAAAAGAAAAAGGAATTTAACAGTAAATACACATTATATAATGAAAGTTTCTTTATGCATATCCAAATTAAAGTTAATAATCCTTGTTGATTCTAGATCTCAAACCAAAATGTAACAATTGGAAATGTATGGGGAAATTTCAAAATGTAACATATGATTTCAAAAAAATCAGCAACCTGGAGGAGTAATTCTACATAAAACAATTATTCTATTCATCCTGACATTTTAGATTGCATTTCCTGATCTAAGGCAATCCCAATACTGAAAGTTGATGTCTTGGTAAAATATATATAGAAGAAGAGTTTGGTCAAATGACTTACAATCAGCTCCACACCAGAATCCAAGCGTGACCTCACCCCCACTACAGAGTGCTGGACGCTGCACTCTCTTAGAAAACAACCGTGTGAAATTATAGCATCCACCATCTGGAAACAACCAGTACAAGTCTTAGTTGGACAAGAATTAAGAAACTGTAGCCAAACATTGAAACTTAACCACTTACCCTGCATCTTTCAACTTTTGTCGGGGGCAAGTATCTTGGAGATGTATAAAATGGGTTTTTGGGGTCATTAAAATCAAACTTTGAAGGCTGCAAAAGGAATGTTCAATATTTGTCACGAACAGCTTGAATATTGAAAATTACTACAACAGACCAAGCTTTATCTCAAATTTCAAGTGCTTAAAAGGATGTAAGTATCAATTGAGAATGAGACTTTTGTATTTTGATCCATTTCTCTTTGCTTAACATGAACTACCATTAGAACCAACAAGTGAGAGCTTACCTGCACTTTCTCCATCCATGCATTTGCCTTTTCGAAAACATAAATTTTACTAACTCTTAAGGACATTTACATATCAATCAAAATTGAACACCAAGTCTCAATTTTATTTTTGTTAAAAAAATAGAGAATTAAAACCGAAAATTATTCTCAGAAAGATGACAGTCACCTGCTGCTCTGCTAGGGCCAAATTGGCATCGAAGAAAGACTTTATAGTTCCAATATCCTCCCAATAATCCCTAAACAGATATGCCTGGGAACAGCAAGTACCAGAAACAAAACCAATAAGGTATTTTAACCAATGCTAAGAATCAACTCATTTGACCAAATGCATAGGAAATACAAATTAAACATATACAAGTTCCATTTCACCTGAACATTGTGATCCTTCACAGCTAAAGGAATTATCTCAGAACCAAAGTCATTGCATGAAGGATATTTCCGAGTTAGAAGCTCCAGTAGGACATTGGTTTTGAAGATATAAACACCCATTGATGCAATGTAAGGATACTCCAATGCTTTTTCCTCAGAAAGTCCAAGAAGAGAGGTATCGACTTGCTGCAGAGCAATAAAACATTAACATCACAGGCTGCATCCTAAGATAGATAACTTGAGAGACACAGCAATTTGAATCCCAAAATTAACTAGAGATCCGCTCAAGTGAAAAACATCAAATAGGGACCAGTATATTCATGAAACAGTTTGATTTATCTAAATACCATTGCTTTCAAAGCAGAGCCTTTTGGTTTCTCAGAGAAGTTGATAATACGCCCTGTCTCATCAATTTTCACAAGTCCATAATCTAAAGCTCGGCTGCCAGGAAGAATAAGTAAATGAAAATGCAAGTGTCAAACTAGTTGGAATTACTTTCAAAAGAGTAATTAAAGGAAAATTGAATGTTTTCTTCAGTTAATCTTTGAATGTTCACTAGACATTTAAACTGACAAAGAAGTTGGTTCTGCATTTTATATTTTATCCACATGTAAGAACAAAAAGAAGAAGTTTGAGAAGTATAAGTCCTTGATGGTGCAGTGAAATTAAGATCAAATTTGAGAAGAAAGAAATCACAGACCTATCCCCCATGGGCACACAGGAGACTGTAATATCAGCATGTGAATCTACGTGTTTCTGGAAGCAAAATTTTGATCAGTAATATGAAGTTAAATAAGCAAGGGAGAACCAATTCGATACAAAACTTAGCTAACATTGAACAAATACCTGAAAAAAATCCATGTAATTCATCCGGTAAAGATGATCACCAGACAAAATTACTATGTGGTCAACATTCTTGTTCTTGGCATCCTACAAAAACCATTCAAAACCAGAATTAATCATTTCAACAGGATTTCCTCTCTAATGGGTACCCACAGTAAGTACGCACCTCGAATACCCATATAAATTGTCGTACAGCATCTGCAGTACCCTGGAACCACCTTTTGCCTGCTTCCCCCGATGTTTGAGTTGCAGCAAGAACCTAGTTTCCATTTAGAGTTGGCTTTAAATCATCAGGGTGCTAGTGTTCACAAATTCATTAGTATTTTTCCATTATATTACTTTTTTTTCATATTACATTTTCTACTGTGCTTACGGTGTGCTGATTGTGATAAAGTCATTCAACTCATAGAGGATATTTTGACACCAAAAGGAGATTAAATATTCAGTCTAATTATGAACATCTCCACTAGATATTATCTTTTTTCCCCAAAACTTGCCACCAGAAAATACTAATTACATTTTTGGGACACTGATGGGAAATAATTTTAAGAAACTAGTAATTACTTCGATATTACTAAGAAAAGATAATCATACCTCAACAAATCCATCTCCAAAACTTACACCATTACCCACATTGTAAGTTCTAGCAAGGTGACGGTTTAGAGAAAAGGAATTGAATTGAGTCAAAATGAAAATTTTCCGAATGCCACTGTTGATGCAGTTACTCATAGGTACATCTATTAGCCTATAGCAACCTCCAATTGGCACCTGCATTTCACATCAAATAAAAAATTCAGAACAGAAGTGTGACCAATTATAGTCAAGCCCCAAACACGTCCGAGTAAAAACACTAACTTAAGTGGTCCAGTACTGACTGATTTGGCTTCTTTTTTGGCTCATTGGAGTGACAAGTTCTCTAAAAACGCAGCTAAATTTTACATCGCCTAAGCTACAGTGGTAATTAGTCCTCAAACTCATCTTTTCTCACAACAGAACATTTTGTATACACAAGAGCAATTCATAACACAGGGATGAACAGTGTCCTTACCGCTGGTTTAGCTCTTTTGCTGGTTAGAGGAAAGAGGCGAGTTCCTGCACCTCCACCCAGGATGATTGAAGCTACATTCCTAGGATCTACGGTATAGCGATCATCCTCAAACAATGGTGCCTCCCAAAAACCATCACGAACAACATAACAAAACATAAGAAACATGTAAAAAATTATTACATAGCAGAAAAGGACTGTTCAAGCAGTTCGTAAAAAGATTAATTGGATCAATGTTACCAGTAATAACATGAACAAATATTAGAAAAGATTTCTAAGAACAAGATAAAGAAGATCACCAAAATTTCTTGGTCCGTATCTCGTGAAACAACAGAGAAAGAAATCCCCGGCTTGATCTTCCTACTGCAATCCACACCTCTGAAGCTCTCACACAACTTGGTGCCAAATGTCTTGTTTTGGAGACTGCCCTTGAGCTTCTGACCCCAGAACACCTTGCTTTCTGCATCAAAACCCCTTCGGATTTGCACAGGGTGCGGATTGGCTTTCATAATTGCACAGCAAGAATCCATTTTCATGCAACAGACTAAAAAGGCTTCAAAGGCCAACGCGGATACCAAATCCCAGAAAATCCAGCTGAGATTCTTGTCCGCGATCAATATATATCAAATACTAGGAATATTCTGCATAAAGAGCGAAGTACCTCTAGCTGGTAACGACTTGAAAAGCAAAATTACTTCCCAGAACGACCCGGGGTTCGCGTGTACATTACTACCATTAAGTATCTGCAAAAGGTCAAAACTTTTTTTCTGAACCAAATCACTGCTAATCCTAAATATAACAGCAAGCCAATAAGTATTCAAATCGGGATTATGACAGTGATTAAACACCCGATCCCACACTTTTAACGGACGGAAAGATACTAATGATTCACCAATGAAAACAAAGGGAATCTTTTGAAAAGTTAAAACAATAAATTTGGATGTAAATACTTGAAGCGAACTAAATAACGGGAAAGAGCAGCGATAATGCTGGAGGCTGAGAGCAGCCGGAACTCAGTTGGACTGAGGACTAAGGACAAAGGAGAGAGGGAGTGAAGGGAGAGAGATCTGCGAGTTCCGCAGGCACTTCAGAATTCTTCGGTCCGAATCACGTGGATCACTAGCTTTCGGTGCCCCACGTGTACAATTTTAGTCTTTTTCTTTTGCTGAGTTGTACCATTTTAGTCAAACGTTGTATTCACTCTGTTTTATTACCTGTGAGATCGGTTACAAGTTTTATATAAAAATATAAATTATATTATAAAAATAATATAATATAATAAATAATAAAAATATGTAAAGTTAAAATTTATTTTATATTAAATTTAAATATATAATAAATTAGTAATTAATAAAAATATATAATATATTAAAATAATTTTTAATTAAATTATTAATTATTTTGGAATAAATATAATAAAAAAATATTAAAAATGAAATGGAAGGAGTATTATGTTTTCTTTTTGAAATAGTCAGATTTTGTTAATTATGATGGTCTGGCTTACCATGCTTTTGAGAGAATTTTAAAAAATTATTGGGCTTTCTTTGTCATTTGGTAAAGAACAAGAATCATTTGTCTGTTTCTAATATTGGTCTCAAATGTGTTAGGAAAATTTCTCAAAAAAGATAAAAAAAAATGATTGATTCACACGAAAAAATTGTGTAAACTTTAACTTAAAATCTATGTTTTTATAAAATAATAAAAATATTTAAATTTAACTTATGATCTTGGGTTTGAAATTAGTATGTTCGGATAACATCCGGCTTTAATTGATTATATCAAGAGTCTTTCCGGGCACTGCGTTGATTGTTACCTCTATTGGGAAATATAACAGCAAATTTCCATCTTTATTCGAGGACATGAAACATTCTGATTTCTGAATTCCAACGCTGCAGCTCCAAGGGATAAACTCGTCGCTGTTTTCTTATATTGGTCCTTTGCCCTAGCATCTACAAGTTCTATAAGACTCGTGTTCCATTTTTTTCGCGCCGGCAAAGGAATTCTAATAAGATTTCTCTAAGAGTGAATAAAAGAAAGGAAAAAGCATAAAAGCCTATAACGTATGTTGCTATGATTCCTTTTTCTTTACCTTTTCCGCGTCTACTTAGCTCCGTCACTTATGGCTTGATTTTCAGGTTCTATATAGTCCATTCCAAAGATGTCGTTGATGGCCTGTACAATTGCCAGCCCCCTCTGCGTTGTCAATTGGTATGTTAATATCTATTTATTATAGAGAATTACACTCGAAACACATTTTAGCTGTGCTTCACATGCATGAGTAAGTGCACTTCCCCAATTGCTTTTAGGCTGCTGCTAGACATGTCCATATGTGTTAACATTTGATAGTGCCATTGATGCAAAATAAAGATACTTATCTTTAAATATGCACCTTCAGCTTGTTACTATCCACATTTACATCATGCTGGCATGAATGTTCTTTATTAGGATGTTGTGGGATCAGAAGTGGTGAGAGTTTTCAGAATTAATAATAGATGCAGTGTTTTCTGATGTGAATGTAGACTTAACTATGTTTATATGTAGACACTGCACATTATCTTGCTGTGGCTTTGCAAAATATCCTCATTTGTTCCTAAAACCTGTTCTGGATAAAGTTGAGGTTAGTTCTTTTGTAAAGAATTCTAAATGAAATTTCCAGATGGATTTAAAAGGTAAAATGTGCTGGATGGTAAAATAAAAGAGTACAGATGTGAACAAGGCTTCATTTACCTGTCACTCTCATTTTACTATTCACATGCTGTACGAGATTACTTGATCATTAATGACATTTTACCACCTGAACCTTAATAAAATGAGACAAATAATAATAATCACACATCCCTCTCATTCTTTATTAGTGAGGCCAATATTGAAATCTTAATATTCAAAACTGTCTGTTTTAAGAAAATGGATACTCATGTTTTTGGATTCAAAATACCAAAAAAGGACATTGTGTTAAGGAAAGGAGTATTATATAACCCGGGAGGCTTTGGTTCCAATGTGGTCATAAAAGTGACATAAATATAATATGAGAATGAGAAGATGATACAAGTCAGATGAAGGTAGTCAACCAGACAACTTCTATAAATGTAGCAACTTCATTAATTGTTTTTTTAACACCATAATTGGTTGATGATATTCGGGTCTGTGAAAACAATGATATTCATGACCTTCTATGGCATTAAGCATCTGAAAGGGCAAACGACCTCAATTTCTGCTTCGGTTAGTTTGATCTTGAGAGTCTCTTAACTGATGCTTCTAACTTCTCTAGATATATTAACTAGACATCTGTTCCCAGTTAACCAGATTTATGTACTTGCAGATTATTCTTTTCAGACCATTTTACTTGTGATTGCCTTGTGAATGTCCAGTACAGGTTGTGATTTTTGGTGCATTTAGACGAAACTCTCAAGCCTGATTCGTCTGTGAGCTCATAAAATTAGTTTGTCAAATTGGATTTATAGCAAGAGAGATGGCTTACATTCTTTTTTAACCAACTGGGGAATCTTGGAACTTGTATACATCTTGATATTTGGTCAGAGTCTCATGCTTCTTCTCGCAATCTTTATTGTCTTATTAATTGGTCGTCATTTTCAGCAACAGGCAAAGGTCAAAGGCTGAGGCAATGTAAACAAGTCGCTTGTCAGCCTGTTGGATTCATGCCATTGAGCAAACAGTTTCGACCTCTTGCGGAAGGAAGACCCATGACGGATACTGTTCGGCAGAAGCATGCTTCTGTAATATGTGCTGCAGCTCTGGTAATTAGAATTTCCTACAATATCTCTTAGTTACAACTGACGTGTGGTGTATTCATCATATTGAGAGAACACATGTTATAATGTGGAGTGGATAACGGAAATATTTTTAGTGAATTTCTCTCTCCCGCACTCCAACTTTCCAATATCTACTCCATGCTTTGGTTTGGCTGAGGAAAATGGTCTCCTGGGCATGCATGAGTTTTGTTAAATTAGTTCATTAGTGCAAATTCAGAAAGATGCATTTTAATTACTCTTTTAGCCTTCCTAGCTCTACTTTTTGGAGATGGAGGATAGCTTATATTGCACTAGTGATGTCATTGGATGCCTTTGAATGCTTATTCTTTTCAGTATTAACTGTGAGAGTATTAATGGGATTTTTAGTTGTAGCACTATGTAACTTTGGAAACACGCCCCCCTTCTCATTTTATTTGTAGTAGTAACTTCGAGAGGATTGATAAAACTTTTTATCTTGTTCTTCTTAGAATGCAAGGTGTGCAGCAGAGCAAACCCAAACGGTCACCAGGGAATCATCAACCGTTACTGTTGCCCCCGGTAACCTTTTTGTGCTCTAGTGCTTCTGCACTTGATCACCGAATACTACCAATATGCCTGTATAAGTACAAAATTATCTGCTTGGAATCTGAACCTTATTGATATGCTCCAATATTATCTTGGAAGCTGGATTTCTCTCAGAAATCAAATACAGTAATGTTTAAGAATTGTTTAATGCATTACATAAATAATGAATTCAGCTTGCTCAGTTGTGTGATTTCTATTTCGGATGATTTTTGGATTCCCTAATGAAATTTAACTAATTCATATAATAGTGAAATGTTCAACTTGGATTCCAGGAAAGGAAAAATCTCCGGAGCTAGATGATGGTGGGACTGGATTTCCGCCTGGTGATGATGGCGATGGTGGAGGCGGTGGAGGTAACTGGTCTGGAGGATTTTTCGTCTTTGGCTTCCTCGCATTCCTAGGCTTTTTGAAGGACCTTATCGAGATGAAAGAAGATAAGGGGACTACCACTTTTCCACCCAAAAAAAAAAAGAAAAGAAAGAAAGAAAGATAAAAAAAAGATAAGGGAATTGCTTGAAAATTTTGGGAATTCGCGGTAATGTGCATATATTCTTTATGACTGGGAAATATCAGATGGATGAATTTGCTAGATCTGTCCTTGTATCTAGCAGTTTTAGCCTTGTCACAGAGTAGTGTATCTTGAGGAGTGGAATGTTCTTTTATAATGAACATACTGTAAATGGAAAAAAGATTGATGATGATTTAGGCCTTGAAAGGCTTAGGTTCCTGGTTTCTTTCTCTCTTTTCCTAACTCTTGACATCTCGAACATTACTGCTTTAATTTTCCAGTCACCCGCTCTGCTGGTCATGAGGCAAGAGTTCTTAAATATCCTGTTTCCTTTAGTATCTGTGTAAGAGGGAGATTGAAGTTCCCCCATAGCGTGACTCCAGATGACAGCCAAAATACAAGATTTCTACTTCTGTAAGATTCTTCAGAGCCGTGGGGAAGAGAAGAGGAGGAATTCCACCGGATTCCATCAGAACTGATGATGGATAATATGATTTCTTTTTTACCCTTTGCTTTGTCGTATCTCTCGCAACACAGACACTTGATTCCTTGGTAGGTTGTCCACGTTTCCCTCAGCTACAGGGGGCTTTGAGTTTGGGTAAAGTCTGAAACAGGGAAAGCAAAAAACAAGGAGTTGAACACTCCGATGGAACCTAGCAAAAGAGGGGGGGAAAAAAAACTCTCCGAGACTGGTTTTCCTGCTGGAATCTAAAAACATCAAAATCCGGAAACCAAAACAAAAGACTGACGACTTGCGTGGCAATTCTTGGAAGAGAAGAATAGCCCCTATATCACCAGGCACACGGTAAATGGTGGAAGAATATTACAATAAAGATATACTTTTCACTGCAAAAAAGAAAAACGGAATATTGGTATAACTTTTAATGGGAAGCAAAGAAGAGAACTTGAAATGTGACGCATGACAGATCCAGTTTCTTACCCTGTAAGAATTCAGGACATGCTGATGCATTTCGCCATCAAATTTGATATTCTCTTGCCATCTTATTCTTCAACGATTTATTTTCTTTTTCGATCATTAAACTACTACAGCGTATGCAGTATTAGAATTTACGAGCTATTTGTTTAGTTCACTAATATACAGATTGTATTTTTTTCAAGAAAGTAAAAATCTGTCAGAGTTTCAACTACTTTATGTTAATTTTTTCAAAATTCTCTTCTAATTACTTAGGCTCATTGTGAATTGAATTTTGTTTTGAAATAAATTGTATTAGAAATTATAAAAGTAAATTGTTTGTAAGAAGAGGGTAAAAAAAATAATGAAAAGTTAATCTAAAATTTTTTAAAAGTTTAAAGCTTTTAATTATTATCTTCCCAATATATACATGAACAAATCAAGTGTCGGGTTGATAGACTATCAGTTCAATGACCAGTTCAACATATAATAACCAAAGTACTGAGGTGGGGTGTCATTTTCCTTTCTTTTGGTTAAATTAATGTGTGAAAATATCTGAGACGATCTATCATGCTATTTCACCAGAAAGTCAAAAAGCTTTGTTGCATCAATCCGACAGTTAAATCTTGAATTGATTATCCCCCGGTTTTACTTCTTCCAGACTCTGTTACTTTCTCTGTTGAGGTGTCAAAAGAAAAGCATTCTTCTTCTTTCTTCTCCTCCCTCTCCCTCCCTTTTATTTTAAAGACAGTGATTTCCACTTTGTCCCAGCAGAATAATCTAATCTGACCTGTTGTTACTTTCAAGTTTAACCAAAATGCTAAGTAAACAAAACATCCCTAAAGTTTGTTCCTGCGTAATAATTTTTCAGTTTGAACCTTTGATAATCTAAAAGATTTCCAAGTGGCAGTTTAGAAGAAGAGGTGATGACGCCATGAAATTGAGAATCAACTGATCCTCATTACCTGTTATCACAACTTGCAGTTCGTTTTCTATTGAAATCTACTTCAAAAGCAGTTGCCTTACTGAATGGATAATCTTTAAGATTAAATCATTGGAAAAAGGTAGACTGATTTACACTAAGGTTGTATTGTATTAAGAACTTTGCTCCAATTCGATGCAGCTGCTTCTTTGATCTTCAATTGGCATTTTAAAGGGTTTCGAATGATGCTGAGAATATGACAGAGCTAGAGAAGCAGTAAAAGGATTTGTGATCAGGTGGCCTACCCACAACAAGAGGAAGTGGGAAGCAAAATGATTTCAAGAAACAATCATGATTAAGTAAAAGGAATTTGGAAATGCTGGGATGGAAAAGGTCCATGATTGGATTTGGATGATGGGTGGGGTTATTTGGTTTGGTTTTGTTTCTCCAAATAACCCCTGGAGACACATTATCAACTTTTTGCCTGTTGGGGACCGCTTTGAATGGGTTATTCTTTCTAAGCACGGACCGTAGTTTCAGCCATTTATGATCACCTTTACCTAATTTCCAATCACTGTTCCATGATTGCAGCCGAAAGGCTTGACTATTTTTCCCCTCAAAACGTTATTTAATGGAATAGAGTTACCGGAAGCATTGCAGAAAGAAAGAATGGTGCTTTCTATCCAACCCCTTTGTCCATCCAAAAGGGTTCTGCTTTTTCACTCCCTCTTTTGACAATTTCAAGATCAAGAATTGATATCGGAGGATAATTATTGCTTCATAAGTTGCTCGTTATTAGAAGATAAATATTTGTCGGATATAAGATAAAGTAATCCAAGACTGCAGGAATGGTGTGTTTGATGGGTTGGCAATAAATTTTGCTCTTTCAAGAACACAGAAAAGCAAATGAATGGTTGAAAAAGTGAAGTAATAGTTGGATGTAAAGGGGTAAACCACTACTCTGCTCTCTGTGAGGACACTTCTAGCCCGTCAAACACTTCACCGTTTATTCTCTAGTGTGGAAGACTGTAAGTCGTGTTCGTTTTTGGTACAATTAGTTTGGAACCACCAAACCAAACTCACGAGATAGCAAAGATCTCTCTCTCTCTCATTATTCACTTTGTGTTTTGCCGAAAGGTAAGAATGAGTAAGTACACGGGGTAAAGCGTGAGTTAAAGTGTTCTCTCATGTCATGAAATTTTTTTTGGAATGATGGAGAAGAAGATGATGATAATCTAGAGAACAGAGAATGAGTCATATCCACACGAGTTCATGTGGTTTTTCTTGTCCCTTTGGAAAGTCTTGTAATAATACAACACTTCAGCTTTTACCCTTCCTTTTTCTTTCTTTTCATTTTTCAACTACAACTCACGACTTCCCCATGCATTTGCTAATTCCCCCTCTTCACGTAGCATTAGTTCACCAAGAAACTAGCCAAACAAAAATAGACTTACTTTATAAAGAAAGTGAAAATAGATACCGCACTGTCAAGAAAGTGTCGTTAATCATGAATAAACTCCTGTGTTGATACATTAATCGAATCACAGAAACTTAACAGAGGAAATGCCAAAGAAACAGAGAACATGAGCCAGAGAGAATCTTTGCTGCGTTACTCTTGACGGTGACCAACAAGGTGGAAACTCGGAGACTGAGCAAAAAGAACAAGATAGAGGGAATAAGCTACTTCTTTCCTTCTGAAAGATTCTGTTCTACAGTTCATGTTTTCTTATACTCAATTATTGGATTCAGTAGCGGAAGATTTGATCCTATAATTTTTGCAGGTGCTTCTTTGTAAACATTTGTGAAAAGTAGAGGGAAGCTTGTGTTAAGGAACATGAACATTAGGACGTGAGAGGGCATCAGTGTTATAAGTGCCAAAAAAACAAGAAGACACCTTCTCCTCTGTGGCCCAGAAAGGTCAAATCATTCATGGAATGATTCATACCCCAATTCATACGCAAAGCTCGTGAGATTTGTCTCGCACTTGATACTGTAGCTGAGTTATTATCTTGATGATATAATGAATTTAAGAATTTATTTAAATTATATTTTATTCAATTAAACACATAATTATATCTTATTTTTTCTTACAAAAAAATTATTTTTACTGAATTTAAAATAGAAATTTTTATAACTAGATACAATCTAAATATATATTAAGTTGTGTATTATACGTAGATGACCTCTAATTTTAATATATCTAACACATAAAAGATTTTAATTTTATCTAAAAGGAAGTAAAAGATACTTGAGATTTCATTCTATATTCGGCGTGATTCATTAATTCCATTCATTTATAAAGAGAACCAATTATTATTTTTAGGCCATTTTCTTGATCATTAAAATTTTTTAAGCAGCTAAAAAATAAATATTTTTTAAAAAATTATACTTAAAATTAAAATAATAATTTTATTTTAAAAAATTTTAATAAGTAAATTTTATTTTAAAAAGTATCTCCAAAGTAATTTTTTTAACTCATTTAAATTAAAATAAATAATAAATAAGTAATCAACAATAACTCAAAAATAATTTATAGTTTAAAAGAGTTATATTTAACTTATTTTGAATAATTGCGAAGAGAGCCTTAATAGAATATGAATCCTAAAAAACGTACTAGCTAGAGAACAAGCCAATTCAAAGGTTAAATTGAACCCTTGTAGGCTTGGAACTTCCAGTGCAGATCATCATTCATTAGATGTCTTTCTTAAACACCCCTTCGCCTTTAATCCATATTTAGTCTTTGCCTTTGATGCGCTCCTTAATAGGATCGAATACTAGATCATTTCCTGCATGCGTCAATTGCTGGTAGCTGACAACTTCTGCTTGCTACTTTTCATCTAGGCTACATTTGAATTAGGTTTCATCTAAATGGAATAATAATTGTGTGTAATTTTTTATTAAATTTTTATTTTTATAAAATTCAAAATAAAAAATTACAAACCTAAACTTAATCTAAGTGAAGGCTTAATAAACACCAATCTATAATTTCTACCAAAGAATAATCCTAAAAACCAAAGTAGAGATTTTTCAGAGCTAAATTAAAAAATTAAAAGTGGTTAAAAGGAGAGTTAAGTAATCGGGATAAATAATGGGTCGTTTTCAATATAATGGAAGAAAACTAGTGCTAACAAAAAAGCGAAAAACCAACATGAAAAATCTGAAGTTCAGCCCAAGGGAGAAGGCGAAAATGCAGTGGCTCTAGGCTGTAACAGCATCAAATAACACCCTACTCCTACGCTAGACCCACGGACAAAGACAAACCGTCCTTCCTAACAAAAAGGCTGCTCTAAAACTAAATTGTACGTACCAATCCACGAGTGGGCTCCGTCGTCCCAGTCCTGCTCCCCTCGCTCGGTCGCTCTTCAGTTCCCTCTGCACTTTTGCAGCTTTAACTTCACACACTTGTCATTTCCGATCACGTCCTACCGTCCCCCTGCCTACTGTCCTACCCAGCCGCACAAATTTAGACCATGTTTCATTTGGGAATTCAAGTAAGTTTTGGCTATAAGTAGGTAGTGATTAGATAGTATTTTGTTTTGAAATTTTTTATTTTGGATTTTGAGAGAGAGAAATTTTTGTGAGAAGAAAAATTAAAGTTTAAGTGAGATATTTATATCGTATTCCGTGGTGAAAATAATCTAAATACATCCTTAATTTTAGTTTTAGTTGAGTTTGTAATGTAATTTTTTAATTATTTTTATAAAATTTAAAATAATTATTTTAAAGTTAAATATTATTTAATTTTATTTTTAAATTTTTAAAATTAAAATTATTTATATTTTAAAAAATAAAAAGTCCAAACAGAAACAAACTCTATTCACTTCTGCTTATATATTTATTATTCATTAATTTTTTTAACAATAATTACATGAGAAACTTATTAGTAATTAAAAATACATTCCACTAATATTCAAAATAACATAAAATTTGTGAAAAAACACATTTAAGTAATAGTAAATATTATTACGCTACCTCCAAATTTATTTTGGTTACATGTTACATTTTTTTTTTTTTGAATTATGATGGTTTGGTGTCCTCCTACCACCACTGTCCCTGTCCCTATCCTTCTACCGTACAACTAGTTCCTTAGTTTATTTATTACATTATTTTGACATTTAATTTGCTTACGCCTATTCTTTATTCTATCCATAACAAAATTTTCCCAAAAGCCAACCACACAATTTTTTAAAGAAAAAAAGAAAACCAATTTTTGAACTGTCTTTATAGACCACTATGCTACGCCACGCCTATAAATTCGTACCTTGCCATACAAACTTTCCTTCGTCCAAAACATCTCTTCTCAGAAGGAAAACAGAATTCATCAAAACTGCCACTGACTCTTCAAGACCAAACCGTCCACATACTCTGTGTGTGTTTCTATGCATACGATCTCAACATCTACAATCATATGCATTCCTGCATATATCTTCTTCTCCTTCCATTTCCTCTTCTCTTTTCCTTTCTTCCATCCCCGAAAATCTTCTACCGCTGATTATTTTCCTTTTCCATTTACCATCTTTCCTTTCTTAAATCCTCCTCCCCGTCACAAAAACCCTAACTATTTGACGAACCAGATCGAGACAAAGTATCACTCAGCAAAAAAAACAAAAAAACAAAAAAAAAAGGATCGAGACACAGTAACACAACATTAAGGAGTTGGTTAATTCGAAGGAAACCAACAGACGTTTCCTTTTCATCTGTATCCAGACTCGGTGATTTCCTTTCCTCTGTCCCCTGCATTTTTTTCTGTAAGATGGATGCTAATGAAGAAACGGTGTTTGATAACGTCAAGTACGAGAAGGCGAAGGCGATAGCGAGGTTTAATCGATTTCGGATGATTACGAAGTTTTTGCAGTTCCTGGAGGTGTTTGTGGCACTTATTTTGATCTTCTGGTCGTCCACAAAGCTTCCTCGGGTTGTGAGACTCTCTGCGAATCTTTTGTTTGAACTTGCCGGCTATGTTTTCAATCCTCACATCGTGTTTCTTATCGGGAACGTCATTATCGTCGCTCTCTTCCTCCTTTGCCGAGAAAACGACGCCGGAAAACAGAATTCCGGCTCTGGCGATATCTACGACGATTGTGTTCGTCAAAGCCCTGTTCAACAACCAAAAGAGTCGGTCTCGGATGCTGATAAAACTTCACCGCCGCCGGCAGAGACCGAGGAGACGGTTCCCGCTTCTGTCGACGGAGACTGCCATGAGGAAATGAAGCAGATCGTCTGTGCACGCTCGGAGGAGAAGGAGAAGGAATGCAAAGCAGTGGCAACAGCAATTGAGTGCGCCGCAAAACAGATTGAGAGGTTTCAAAGGACGCAGTCAGCGAAGCTGAAGAGAGATATTGCCGCGAGGCCACAGAAAGAACTGCGGAGGTCGGAGACGTTGACGCAGAGGCATAGAGTGGAGAATCAGGTGACGACGTCACTTTACTCCATGGACAGTCTGAGCATGGAGGAGTTCAATCTCACAGTCGACAACTTCATTAGAAGAATGAAGACTCCAGAATTCATCAAGAAGCAGAAATGACTGGAAACGAAGAGTTAAAAAATTCAACCTGAAAACCAGAAGTTATTTACTTTCAGTAGTATGCTTTTCACCAGACGAAAGTTTACTGGCCGCGGTTATTTGTTTAGTGTAATTTTCTAGTGCCATCGATATCGGTAACGTTTGTGCAGGACTAGCTTGTCTGGTTTGTTTCTATTTCTCTGGAATTACCTGTCAATTACTTTCACAATATATGGCATTATTTCTTATTTCTAATTGAAATGAGACAGAATAAATTATGAAATTTAGTGGTGGGGTTGAACAATAGGCAGATGGGATTTTGGACCACAGTGGTTAAAGCAGCAGCCCTTTGGTTTTGATACCGTCGGCCTTGATGCTCTGTTTTCCAACTCCTTTTTTTTTTTTTTTCTTCTAACCAAAGAGAGATCTCTCTTTTGACATTCGTTCAAAGCACCAATACCATTTCTGTTCCACCCAAATAGTTGAATCTCAGTATGCTGTTTTTGTTGCGCAAGTTGTTAGCCTTCAGATTTTGTTTTGTGGTTGCCGCCTCTTTTTTCTTTTTTTTTTCGATTGAAGAATGTTGAAATATTTTATATTATCTTCTTAATATAATAATTAATTACTTATAAATATTTAGCAACCCAAAATTAGGTCCAAAATCCTTTTCAACAAAAGACACAATAGAAGAGATAAATATTCAACAATGTGTTAGAAGAGTATATTTGTGAAATAAATATTCAACTGTGTTGCAGCCTTGACTAGACTTTATGCTTCTCTGCGCCCATCTTGACAACACTTCGGCATTTCTTTAATTTCACTAATATTAAGTGCTCCTTAGTACTATCAATGCTGTGCATTTTTTCATTAATTATGAACATATTGTTATTGTTATTATAGATAAATTGATAAATTACTATTTAGTACCCTATGTTTCATAAACAGGAGGCATGAAATATATATGATAGTAAATGATAATAAAAGGTAATTTAGCCTATTGTTTCTTCCTTTGGTTATTTGTTCTAAGAACAGAGTATATTTAGAGAATTAGATTCATGATAAGATGAGTTGTATTTTAAGTTAGAGAATTAATTTATAAATTAGGGCTAGATGAACTCCAGATGGCAACTAAGTAAATAATGCCTCAAGTTGAGCGATGTTTTTCTACGTTCCTTTCTAGTACTCAAGTATTTAATTTCAGTCAAATAAATATTTTAGTATTTTAAAAAAGTACAACTCAACCTTTTCATTATTGCTTGTGTTTCACATAATGATATAAAATTTTTAAATATTTTGATGGTGTCAATTACTAAATCGAAACTAGTCTCTTAAACTTTGATGAATTTCCTTAGTTACTCATGGAGCACTAAGGTGCTATGCGGTGGTAATAATTGCTTCATCTCACCAAAGCCTAGATCGGATGCTTAATTAAAAGGGATGCATAAATTGACTTTCTTGAAATAACATATAAATCTGTCCGATTCCATACTTGAATTGTATTTAAAATTTTTTATTTTGAATTTAAAAAAACAAATTGTATGTAAGAAAAGGAATCGAAACTCAAAGTAAAAAAATTTATATTATGTTCCATAACTGAATTCAATCTAAATACACCATTGATTAATCTATGTTCATTAGTGATGAGAATACTTGATTATGTGATGATCAAGGGTTCATTTAGATTACATATTTCATTACAAAATATATAATTAAGCTTAATTTTTTTCTCATAAAAAATTTATTCTTACAAAATTTAAAATAAAATATATCACAATCAAACACAAATCCAAATGCACTCCGACCAACAACAATCAGGTTTCAGTGGCTTTCATTGTAATCTTCTGATGGGAGAAAGGGCACATTTTACCCTAAAAGTTCAACAAATAAGAGAGTCTTGTAATTTGTTTAACTAAAAAGACCCACACACGTAGAAAGCGGGAAGGCCATTTGGAAAAGCGGGAAAGCACGGCCACAGAAGTTGCTGCTTTTTCTTTGTTTCCATTATGCACACGATGCAGGTTTCCCGCCGCACTCAGACAAATTTTAAACCCTTCCACTATTCCTACATTTTTACTCTTCATAGAAGAAGCAAAGAGATATATAGAAAAAAGAAAAGAAATTTGTAATTTATAATAATTACATATTATTATCTTTGCTATTAGTTTCACTCTTTTTTAATCAACAAGGCACAGCGACAAATCTAGCGGCTTACTTTGATCCACTTGCGTGGAAGTTTTGCAACAACAGAAGGGGGTTGGGCAATCTGGTTCCGGTTCTACGCTGTAATTTTATTGCATATACAAGATTGGATTCTAGTCATCTGATTTAAACGTTATAAAAATTTATAATTTTTAAAAAAATATAATTCAAGATAAAAAAATTTATCTAACAAAATTATATATATTTTTTACCTACTAAAAAAATAGTGCTGGATCGTAACTTTTTCGGGGGTTGGGGGCTGTGTCACCTCATCTTGTTGGATATGCTAGTACAGAGCACGCGCCCCCTTCAACTTTTAGCTTTTGTAGTTTTTCGTTTTGTTCCATAGCATAGAATAGAGAATTACAATAGTCATACTTCATCTGCGAGTCGGTTCGGGTGCAGAATGTCTTTTATTCTGTACGTATTGAATAAAATCGTGATCATTCAATTAGCCTCGTTTTGATCCAACGATTGAAATTGATTGAGGGTAATTTTAGTATCATAAAAAATTTTCAACTCCCGCTCAAACTGAAATAAACCTCAAAATCTGAATTTGAACTCAAATTACAACATCAAATCTAACTCTCTCACACTCTTTTCATAAAATTCGATTCTCTTTCTCTCTCTCACTCTCTCACACACTCTCTCTTTTTTCTATCTTTTTTTGTTCTTTTTTCTGCCATTGTCTAAATTATTTTTCAAAAAAATATCGAAAAATAGTAAATATGGATGGACAACGAGTTCGAAATCGAAATTTGAAGCAACAATGAGTTCGGAATCAAAATTTGAAGCAGCAACGAGTTCGAAATTGAAATTTCAGAATAATTTCAAAACTTTATGAAGATTTGCAGTCATGTAAGATATATTTCTAATTTTTTTGTCATGTTCACAGGTTTTGAAACGACTCTTGATTGGAAAATAAAGAAATTTTAAAGAAGAGCAGCTCTTCCATTGACTTTATTTTGATAGTGCATGGATTGTGTTATTGTGATGATTTCGAATTTGAAAGAATGATTATTCAAGAAAACGTGAACTGAAGGCATTGGTTGTGAATTAATTTGTATTGATTCTTATGACTTGAAAAATGATTTTGATGATATAGGATTTCAATGTTAGGCATTTTTTTGTTATTTTAAAAAAATTCATGTATATCTTGCTTCTCTCTTGTAATGCTTCAACACTTTGTAAAGAAAATAGAAAGAAAGATGACTCTCGTCCAGAGGGTAATTTGTACCTTTTGCTAGTAAGAATAATTATGCAGTTAAGCAATAATTATTATTATTTCAGTAAAACTTGTGCATTGTATTGTACCTTTTGATAGTAAGAATAATTATGCAGTTAAGCAATAATAATTATTCTTTCAGTAAAACTTGTGCATTGTATTATACCATTTGCTAGTAAGAATAATTATGCAGTTAAGCAATTTGTACCTATAGGATTCATGTCATATACGTTTCTGTTGATGTTCTAGAGGATCGGGTGTTAAAATTTGGAGGTGACAGCCATACGTTTGCTATTATGTATATCTTGTTTGCCATCAGAACACTTCTCGCAGTGAAAAATTCCAGAAACATCAACCTCTCACACTACGCAAAGTATTTGGAGGATGTAAGAAAAATATCTAGTTACAACTAGGTAAGATATGTTGTGGAGTTTCTGAATGTTGGGGCGACTTTCTTCGCAAAGAAAATAGAAAGAAACATGACTCTTGTCCAGAGGGCAATTTGTACATTTTGCTAGTAAGAATAATTATGCAGTTAAGCAATAATAATTATTCTTTCAGTAAAACTTGTGCATTATTTTGTCCAACACAATTACTGAAGACGTTGATAACACTTTGTAAGTTAAGCAATAATAAATTGTCTTTCAATAAAACTTGTGCATTGTTCTGTCCAGAATAATTATTGAGGACGTTGAGAACAATTATGAAGACTGTCAATAATAATTATTCTTTCAATAATAATTGTTCTCAATTAGTATATTTGATACATGACAGTGTGCCATCATTTAGTATTGGATAATAATTATTCTTCACATAAATAACAATTGTGATTGTATGTTAACAAGCATTGTAAGAACAACTTTCAACGGGCACAAATGCTAACAAAGGTCACATCTAGTCACAAGCATTATAGGGGACTCTACTGATGACGAGTACAATATTCACAACGTTAAATTCAACCGAATAAATTTTGAATCATATACTTCCAGTGTTTCAACGTCACAATCATTATCTTCATTTTTTTGATGCTTGTTGCGGCAGTACGTAATAATTATTAATCATATTAATAATAATTGTTCCTTCTATTCATCAGAGTCATAGTCTTTACGAATAAATATTCTCCTACAGTCGGGTATTGCACTAGCAGACCAGCTACTAGCCACATTGAGGCTCGACCCTTTATCGAACGTAGAATATTGGAGAAGAGAACAAGTTGTAGGGCCAATATAAGAATGCATCTTGATCAGAGTAGGGGTATATATTATCAATGATTGTGACTAGATATGACCTTTGTTAGCATTTGTGCCCATTGAAAGGTGTTCTTACAATGCTTGTCAACGTACAATCACAATTGTTATTTATGTGAAGAATAATTATTATCCACTACTAAATGATGGCACACTATCACGTATCAAATATACTAATTGAGAACAATTGTTATTGAAAGAATAATTATTATTGACAGTATTCATAATTTTTCTCAACGTCCTCAATAATTGTTCTGGACAGAACAATGAACAAGTTTTACTGAAAGAATAATTATTATTGCTTAACTGCATAATTATTCTTACTAGCAAAAGGTACAAATTGCCCTCTGGACAAGAGTTATCTTTCTTTCTATTTTCTTTACAAAGTGTTGAAGCATTACAAGAGAGAAGCAAGATATACATGAATTTTTTTAAAATAACAAAAGAATGTCAAACATTGAAATCCTCTATCATCAAAATTATTTTTCAAGTCATAAGAATCAATACAAATTAATTCACCACCAATGCCTTCAGTTCACGTTTTTTTGAATAACCATTCTCTCAAATTCGAGATCATCACAATAACACAATCCATGCACTATCAAAATTCAGTCAATGGAAGAGCTGCTATTCTTTAAAATTCCTCCATTTTTCAATCAAGAGTTGTTTCAAAACCTGTGAACATGACAAAAAAATCAGAAACATATCTTACATGACTGTAAATCTTCATAAAGTTTTGAAACTATTCTGAAATTTCAATTTCGAACTCGTTGCTGCTTCAAATTTCGATTCCGAACTCGTTGTTGCTTCAAATTTCGATTTCGAACTCGTTGCCCATCCATATTTACTATTTTCAATATTTTTTTGGAAAATAATTTAGATAATGGCAGAAAGAAGAGCAAAAGAAGAAAGAAAAAAGAGAGAGTATGTGAGAGAGTGAGAGAGTGAGAGAGTGAGAGAGAGAAAGAGAATCAGATTTTATGAAGAGAGAGTAAGAGAGTTAGATTTGATGTTGTAATTTGAGTTCAAATTCAGATTTTGAGGTTTATTTCAGTTTGAGAGGGAGTTAAAAATTTTTTCTGATACCAAAATTACCCTCAATCATTCTCAATCGTTAGATTAAAATAAAATCAATTAAATAATCACGATTTTATTAAACACGTACAGAATAAAGAATATTTTGCACCCTAGCCAACTCAGCTTCTTCTGCTACCAAATGTTGTTCTGAACTACTATTCTATTTCTCTTCCATCCTACTGTGGTCTTGCCCGCACTGCAATAATAGACATCAATCATTTTAGGTTCGGATTACAATGCCTTTTATCCGTACAGTTGTTCAGAGGCTTTGGTCCATTTCAATACAGCACTAGTAGTATCAAAATACCAAGGTCCCAAGGTGCTGAAATTCTACATTCAATGATGAGTACTTACAGCACCCCCTCTTCTCCCTGGGCGGCTCTCCCTCGAAAGTTCCTAATCATTTCTAGATTTCATCCAATTTCTTTCTTTATTTGTTTCTTCATCCGTTTTGTGTCTTTATTAAACAGGAAAGAAACTCAGGATTTTGTCCTGTCTGTCTCATAATTTGGGCCCTTAATCTAACAATGCCCCCTTGTTTGCAGGAGGTTTTGTTGATTGAACTTAAAGAATGCTAAAATGTACAGCTATTTGTATCCATATTCTACCATTGCACACTTTTATGTTTCTTTTTTCTCATTTTCTTGGAAATTACGAAGAAAATGGACGTCGATGTGATATATTTTGAGGAAATTCAAACTTGAATAAGATACTATTTGGCGGTAATAACTTGTATAATAAAAAAACATAAGCACAAGGAAGAAAAGGGCAAAAAAAAAAAAAAAAGAAATAGCACGATCATTACTGATCTTAATGGTAATCATAAGTGATGAATAGATTATAAGCCCAACCAGCATCAAACTTACCTTCAATAAGTGAGTCTCATGAAAGTATATTTAATCCTGATTTGCTGAAGTCAATAAAGAACACTAGAAGAACTTGTAATTTAACCATAACCTAAAAGTGTTTAAAGGGATAAGTCAACATCAGCAACAATGCAAATGGAGCTTGTTTATACAGATATGAATGTTTGCTACCTAAATTGCAACAAAAGCTTCCAACCTGCCTGCTTTAGGATCCTTTCAATACATAAATGGTTTAAATTATAGACGGGTTGGCAATTTGCATTTTTGTATTATCTTTCGCCTTCATGACATGAAACCCTTTCTTTTCCTATCCATCAGAAATGCAGGAAAATCAAAGTGGAGATATTTTAGGAAAGCATAAAGAAAAACCTTTGGGCCGTCACTGATGACTACTCATATAATTCTTTCTTTTTCAGACAGCTAAAAACTGCAAAAGACATCTATAAAAAAAATGACAATTAGATGAACGATAAAGAATACAATAGGGATCTACATGTGATTTTCTATAAATTTAATCCACTAAAATACTAGATTCGTATCATAATATTTAGATATCTAATAGCAATCTCGACCATTAGCTCTTAGATTCAACGCAATGTAAAAATAGTTCTATTAGTTAAAAATATTTCTCTCGTATGATAAGTTTAATAACTATCTCTATCTCATCATACATCACAAAAGGGAAAAAAATTCTAAGATAAAAATGCTACTGCTTGTCTAAAAGTGTAATACCCAATTTTTCCTTCTAGTGTTGCTATTGTTTTTTTGTTTCTTTTCCACTTTTTCTAAACAAGAAAAAGGGAGAAAGCTTATAAAGGAAACGGAATGTAAATATGGAAAAAGAAGCTTTATTTGTGAGGAATAAGTTGAATGGAACATATTCTTCCTTGGATGACTTGTCTGCTTCCAAAATTGCACCACAAATATAAAAAAAAAAAAAAAGCAGAGGTCGCTATACGAGTATGCTTTCCTTAGCAATAAAGAAATCAATACCATACACATACACCTACTGCAATATCCACCATGTTCCCCTATGTCTAAGAAAAAACCAGTGTCAAAAGAATAACACCTAAACCCACGACAATAAAATAAGAAATCTAGTAAACCAAAAAGACATTATTGTAACAGGGATACCAACCATTCATAGTCTTTGTAGATTGACCCGACTGAATATTTATTGCATTATGTGGAGACATGGGCTTTCAACAATCCCTTACGCGAGGAATTAAGTTGGGAAGGGAAATTATTAATAATAGCTTTTGGTTTTTCTCCTTCAAACGGGACATTCTTTTTCCCATTTTTGGGCCAAATACAAAGAGTTGGACGGCTCAACTGCCCTCCTTCTCCATGCCTGTCTTGCCAATCAATTGAAGCCTTGTAGTGTTTGTTTATTGCTGCAAATCATTATGATTATCCATTTTTCTAGCGAATGAACTGCCCGAGACTGCCTAATCAAAGCTCACAGTATTCACTTTAGTTCAATTCACTTTCTCGACTAAGTTGGGTACGCGATGTGAGGCAGGTTGCTGCACCTTGTTTACCGTTACCCATTTAGTACTCGTTTCATTCCATTTCGAAATATAATTTTTTTTAAATTTTTTTCTCTTCTCAAAATATTTAATATTTTATAAATTTTAAAAATTATTCTTATTTATTGATATAATATAATTCATCGATTCTTTTTCACATTAATAAAAAAATAAATTAAATTAACTAAAGATAAAATAAAAAAAAACTCTTTATTCTTTCCTTCTTTAATCATCAGAATTGCATCTTGTTGTAGCTGGCAATGCAACAATGTCGTTGCGCTTGAATATGCACTGAACTAAGCTCATTCTGTAGACTTAATAAGGACAAGTTAAAGAAGCCAATGCAATGAATGCAAATGATCAAACCAGTTTGGCCACTAAGAATAATGAGCAGCACCTCGTTTCACCTCATCTCCCCTTCCCCAGAATAATTCAATGCCTTGATGATAATGTATCAATATCAAGAAAGTATCTCAATAAAAAAAGCCATCCTTTACTACCACGGGGGGATACCCTTGTCCTCATCAACTCAATTTTTTCTTTTTCCCCCAATTTGATCACTTTTTTGCCATCCCTTGACATCATCAATGAATGGTATATATAGCAGTAGTTTAAGTGCAAGTTGCTGGCAAATCGAGCTGCATAATTTTAACTATATATGAGATAGATTAGAACAATGGCTCTATCAGTATATACGCTAATAGTGTTTGGATTATACATCACCATGATTACCATGCATTAGGTAAAATCACGCCTAACTCTCAATTCTAGCGAACCCAATAATTTATCTTCAAAGAGAAGCAGAGAAGCCCCAATATCAATAGACCTTGTAAGCTTTACAGCAATACAAGTTGCTAAGCAATCGCTTTCATCAAGTATTTGTGGCCAAATCCTCCTTCATACACATCACACGAATGGGACAACCACTCTTCAATCTTGAAAAAAGTGCCCATTTTTCAATTCTTGAATCTTTGTCTGTCACCTCCCACCTAAACAAGCAAAATATAAATCAAAAAGTAAGAGAATCGAGCAAAATATGAATCAAAAAGTAAGAGGGGATTTTCCTTTTTCTTTTATTTTTCAAGAAGTAAGAATGTTGGCTAGTTCTAAACAATAACATCAAATCGTAAGGTGTTGTTCGATTGGCAAATGAATTAAGTTGAGGCAAGTAATCACCTATATGTCGTTACTAGGCGGTGGAGAAACACAAGCATCATGGCTCTAGCCAAATTCAGTCCCAGGCATGTTCTTCCACCCGATCCAAAAGCTAAGAAACTGTATGGCTTGGGCTCATCCTGTTTTACAGAGTTGGAAGAGATAGAGAAATCACTGCTTTTTGTTCAACTACAAGTGACTGAAAATGTGTGGCGTGAAAAAACGTACATCAAACCTGGATGGATTGAACTCGTAAGGCTCACTATACAATTCTGGATCAAAATGTACAGACTTGACGTCAATATTAATACTCCAGCATTTCTTGATCTTGTACCCTAAACAAATAAAATTAGACACTTAAAAAAGAAAGAAAATAATACTCACCCTGTCTCAAATTGAATATATACATTGAAACGTGGAAATATAACCGAATTTGGATACGTGCATACTACTAAATAATACATATATCAAGATCAAACCTTGAAGCTCACAGTCCTCAAGGGGTACCCTTGGTAGCCATGGAACTATCGATGCCATTCGCAACGATTCTTTCACAACCTATTTTCACATCATCACCAGTCAGATTAATTCAGCCGTCTAAAGTTTGAGGTTTAAGAAGAACAAACTCTCACATAATTAACCACCTTAGTGGCGTAGGGCATATTGCTGAGGTCTTCCAGAGTAAGATGCGAGGTAGTTCGGCTCTTAGCTGCTGAAAGCTGTTCTTCCTGCCCATACATGCAGTTCCAAGCGCCATTCAAATTCCATGAATATTCGTGATTTCTCCTTACTCTCTTGTATTTGTTTTGAAAAATAAACAATGGGAATTACCCTGAGCAAGTTTAGAACCTCTGCGTTGTCGTCTAAATATTTGATCATCCATGTAATTGCACTTGCTGTTGTGTCTTGTCCTGTAAGCAAAGGTGTCTATGATGCTTCGGGTTCACAGTAAAAACACAAGGAAAAGAAAATTAACCCAAAATTTTACCTGCGATGATCACGGTTAAAATGTTATCTTTGAGCTGCTCATCAGTCAAAATCCCACCATTACCGTTCAGAAGACGCTGTAAAAAATCTTCGTGATCACTATCCGACCGCCTTCTGTCACTGATGGTTTTCTGCAACATCTTCATAATTCTTTTTCTTGACTGATGAAAAATTTGAGCACAAAAAATTATTTCACGTGCTGCAACTGCAAGAATCATATTGTTTCTTTATGGGCCCCTATTTCTTGGGCGTGCTTCTCGAACCAAGTATTATTCTACCTGGAGGCCCTTGTAGAATCTAGTCCACGGTAAACTCAAAGGAAGTGCAAGCATTGCTTTGCAAACAAGCGAGACATCATTTTGCAACATCTCAAGTTCATCACCACTTTCTAGGCTCATCAGCATCCTGCAGATTGCCCTGAAGGTTATCTGCATTCCGAACAACATATTCAGGGAAATTGTTGTTTGACTTCCAGGACGAGCCCGAGAGTCACTGAGGTATTTGGTTATAAGTTTTTTTTTCATTTTTATTTGAACCTGAAAAGTCATTTTGGAAACTTCAAAATCAACTTTATTTGTAAATACTGTTAAAAATAACAATATTATATTAATTCTTTAAAAACAGATTCTTAAGCATACTTTAGAGAAAGAATTAAAATTACTTAAAAAAAAGAACAAGCATTAACAACTGCCTTATAAGTTTTTTAACTAAAAAATTCATTTCTCACTTTTTCTGCAGAAAATATAATGTGTACTGCCCAATCTCAAAAATTTTGGACTGCTGTTAACATGCTATGGGAGGCCTAAACGCCTTGGGTTTAGTAGCCATCGGCTCACAGGCCTAACAATTTGGATTGATTTTCAATAGAATTATTTTTTCAATTTTTTCATTGGAGGTTTTATTTCTTTTTTCTCACAAAGGCTAGATTTATATCTAATTAAAAACTTTCCAAAAGGTACAATTGAATATTCACATTGATATTTATAATTTAATGTCTACTTTTTTAAAATAATTATATATTTTATTTAAATTTCTACTATTAATCTCATTAATGTAAAAAAAAAGATAAACTCTACTAACATATAAATCCACCACTAACCTCTTTTTACTCTTTTAAAGGATTTAAGCTCTAATAATATATGAATTCTATCATCAATCTCTTTAATTAATAAGGATAATATGAAATTTAATGAGTGTAAAATTTATAAATTAAATAACTAAAAATCTTCTATAAATTTTATATCAAGTCAAAATGAAAGATTCATGGACGAAAGGGATTATTTTAAGTTACAATCCAACCATACCCATAAATTTATGGTAATGAGGTTGGCCGCGGGGAAGGAGGTGGCGTCAAAAGAAACTAACCTTGAGGGCTTCATCAAGGAGAACTATAGAACTACTGTGCTTCCACGTACTAAGGTTCTCAACAATTAGTTCATCAAATTGGGTAACAAAAGTTGATATCGAACTTGTTGATAACAAAGGATTCAAATGGCTCCGTAGCAATTTGTGGTGTTGATGAGAGGCGCAAAGAAGGCTTTGAGGTCCGACTAGTTCCGCAATCGACCTTATATATTTCTTTGTGAATCTCCCCGATTCGTTGCTTAGAACTGTCTTAGTTGTCTCTGTGCGCGAGACAAAAACATGCGTCTCCCCGAATAAGTTGGTCTTGAAACAATTACCGAACCTGCTCAAACAACACTCGCATGACTTTCAAAGAAAGCGAGAAATTTTAATTTCTTGCATAGTGGATTTACATGGAGAAATAATCTATGATCGGTTGATCAAAGATAGATAGAACTACTTCGTCCACATGATTAAGGGCAAGCACTTGGTATGCATCATATAGGCAGAAAGGGGGAATAGGAATTACCTGAGTTTCCGAACTTTTACAAAATCATAAAAACCTTTGTCGCTGTTGATGGCAGCCATGAACTGAATTGTTTCTCCGATGAATGGAAATCCTCTGCTCCCCGGAGGAATTTTGGCCCCCGAGTTTAAACCGGTCTGCCAAAAGTTTTTGACGAGTGTTTGCCATAGTAAGCACAGGAAAGCTACGGAAAGCATCAGACGGCAGCAGCTACTTAGACAATCAAGTAGATCAAACTCAAAATTCTGCATTCTCCTTGGGAAAATACTTGAGTTTGCAGAGATGTTTGTGTAAGATATCTCTAGACTTACTAGAGATAGAAGGATGGTTTCTTGATTTTGGCCGACAGGCAACTATGGAAAAGTTTGAATGGACTTCCCACTCAAAATCAATTTGACCTTTCCTGAATGACAAGGCCATTGAAATCTTTATCTAATACGACAAACAAATTACATCACATCAAATATATATTTCATATTACCAAATCTAATTCCTTCATGTTTGAAATATTAGTCTTTTTGAATTTATACATAAGAGTTAAAAGTTTTAGAAATCAAGAAAATTTTTGAGATAAAAGGACTTATTTTTTTTTAATCGGAGAAAGTAATCTTTATTTGATAATTTAAAAATGGCCTTATTATAAAAGTGAGTATTAGACTCGATACACAGGAAATAAATATCGTCATTCCTCTTGTCCTCCTTGCATCCGGAAAAACACTGATCTGTGCTGTGCATAATAAATTAATTCAAATCAACAAAGAAAATAGGATTTGAATCCATCCATAACTATATGTAAAAAAAAAATAATAATTCAATTTATTAGAAGCACCACTTATAAATTTTATTCATATTCTTTACCTTTCTCGTGGGTTAAAGAAAAAGATAAACAGTGAGCGAAAAAATAAATTAGGCTTTCTAATTTTAGCCTTTGTTTAGCGTGAAGGGAAGCAGAGATAAAGTTGAAATAAATGATTCAATTTGGGCACTTGGCAGCAGGCAGAAAGCATCTGAGATCCTCACCCGCATCAAATCCGTTGCGGTAAATTTCAATTTTTAAGCGCTCCATTTCTTTCCCCTTTTCATTAAACTTCTCAATTCTTATTCACAAGTGCTCTTACTCTATGGTAGTAGCACTAAAATTTCTCTATCCCTATTCTCAAGCCAGGATTCCTGGATGATCTGGAAAGAATAGGTGAAGCCTTCAATGGACCGCGGCTGGTGATGGGAGATTGCAATTGTATTCTAAACCAGGAAGACCCGTTGCATCTTCAAGTGATGAAGGCATACAAAAATTGGTACAGAAAGAAAAGCCTCTTATATTTGGGGGTTTTTTGGTTTCCTATATACGTGGAACAACCGCAGAATGGGGAAAGCAAATATATAGGAAAGACTGGACCGAGGAATGATGAATGCATGGAATTTTAACAGAATTCAGTCTTTATTTCCCAAAGAAGTAGAAAGTGCTATCACTAGAATACCTATTCCACAAGCAGCGGAACATGAGTCTTTTTTCTGGACCCCTCCCACATCAAGGGATTTCACTATCAAATCTTCTTGTAGAGAAAACCAGAAAAGACACCTTCAAACAAACTCTCAGATCAGCAGGACAGTTCGGAAACAGGTGCGGAAGGAAAATCTACATGGCAGGCACAAGCACTTCCTCTAGAGAATACTAGCTGAGACACTACCAACCAAGGAAAGAGTCAATAGGATGATGAACATTCAAGACATAGAGTTGTAATCTATGTAACTCAGACATGGAGAATGCAGAACATCTATTTTGCAAGGAAGAAAGATGCTGTCCTCCAAACCAGATTGGTCCACTATGTGCCCAAATTGTGTAAGAAAAGTGTCCATGGATTTGCCAAATGGGCTGGACACAATGAATTCTACGGATATGTTGTCCCTTCCTTCTTACCTCGTACCTTTTTTGTGATAGAGGACGTACCTTCCCGGAACTAGGTATCTCTCCTTTTGTAAATGACATTTCTGATGATCTTAACGCATGAACATTAGTTATCAAAAAAAGTAGCAGTAAAATTCTTTTCCTTATGAAGTGAAAACTTTTTTGAAGAATTACTATCAATTGGCATGCTTTCTATCTAAAGTTGTCAATCGTCCTTTCTGCAAATGAGTTTTTGTCTTCTCTATCTTTTTCCCAGAATCACAAGAACGTCAGTGCTGCCATGCAGATAGTGGGTGCTCTCTGTTGTACTCTTTGCCAGTCTATACGCATTTCGGTCCAACAGAATTGCCCTTTCTGGCCTCTCTTGGCCTTTCTTTCTCTGCAAGTTTCCGCTGGCGCGTGAGCTGCTCTCCACATCCCATCCTTGTCATTTTCATTTATTTATTGGCTGAATCCCATCTTTGTTGTTTGTGGGCTGCCCAATCCTGATTCGCTTGAGGCCGGCTAAAATCTTAATGCGTAGCTCCTGAATTTTGGGCTAGGGGTGGGGGCAGCGGAGGGCACTTGTTTCAACGACAAATCTTTTGATGATAATCCATCGTTGAGCATTCAGCGGAGTAGTTCTTGAGGCCCACAAGCATTAGGTTCGTAGTCCACGAAAGGCTTATTTTAGATTTTTTTTTAAGGTACATCGTGTTTGGATTGGTTCTCGTGCCCATTGAATTTTTGGATTGGTTATTAGTATGAAAATTTATATATTTTTTATTTTTAATATTAAATCTCTTTCTTTCTCTTACAGACCCAATTCATTTTTTCTTTCATTTTCAAGAAGAAAACCAGTCCCAATGCTTGAATTTTCACTTTTAAAACTTTTAATTTTCACTTTTGTCTTATTTAGGTACTCAAAAACTTTCTTTTCCTTTAAAAGGTTTGATATAGAACCTTCTCAAAATAAAAAAAAAGAAAAAGAATTCTTTCTTTTGAGTTACGATTCAACAACACCGTAAAATTCGGTGCGTGTGGTTGGCCGTGGGGAGGCGCAGCGGTAGGAGGTGGCACTAAAAGAGACCGACCATGTTCCACGAGGGCTCATTAAGGATAATGATAGAATTTCTATGTTCTTAATTGTTTTTTAATGTAAGAGACGTAAAATTATTATTAAAATTATATAAATAAAATTTATTTATAATATAAATCTTAATGATCAGTTAATTTTCAATGTGGATGGTACCTTTAAATAAAAAATATTTTTTAAAAAAATTAACTTTGAACTCTCACTTTTCCCTCAAAAAATTAAACTATACTTAATAAAAAATTTAAAAAGTTTCCCGGAAAAAAACCAGTCAAGGTACAGCCGGGCTCAGAACTATTAGTTCATCAATTCGGCTAACAAACAACGATAAACCTCCTCTTATTTCGCTGGAGTTAGATGCTGAAAACATTTGTGACATTCTCCCTTGTTTGACTCCATCACCACTGTATTTAGAAAAAAAAAAAAAAAAAAAGGTCTCCATCTCCCCACTGCTACAGAAGAATGAAATTTTAGCAGCCTGATTTTCAATAAATTATGGCATGATTCAACAGTCAATTAAAACATTTCCTTCTGAAACGATGTGAGGAAAATCTGGACCCCATAAACAGCAAGCTAATTATTCAGATCACGATACTTCTTTATCCTCTATCATCGACCCTTTCTAGCGAATGACATGACGAAGTTGATGTAGATGGGTCGAGCCTTGGAAATATAGTCATCCACCAATTCTGCATATTTCGCAAACAGTGCGTCCATATCAATCTCTTCTCCAAAATGGCATTCCAACATCGACTCGACCACCGCTCTAATGGTCTTTGCTACTCTCTGGCCTCTTGATGATCTTTTCAGTTTGCCCTCCTGCTGTTCAGATGTAGAATCCTTTTCAGTTAAACCCACGTCCCACTCTATTTCAAATGCTTTGAAATAGTTGATGGCAAAAGAACCTTCTTCTTGAACAGCAGTTATGACTTCCTCCATCGATGGAGCATAGTACGGGGCATTGAACGAATCTATTTTCTCCTCAAGAACATGACCCTGCAATTATATATATGTGGCTCTTAATTAAAAAACTTCCAACCAGAGGAAAAGAGTAGTACAGAATAGTTGAGAATTTTTGTGATCAATGTTGGTACCTTAGAAACCATACTGGTTAGAGCTTCTGCTATCAGTTCCCACTGGTAGCAACTGTCCTCCGTGGAGGGATCAGCAGAGCTCCTGCCCAAGAATGACAAGACCATGCGCCCACCGGAGACGATCTCCTCCGATCGTGACTTGAGAAATACTGAAAAATCTTTTTGAAACTGGCAGCGGTACGCATTCCTTACGCTGAGGGGGCTGGTCTTGGATATGTAGATCTTTCCTTTATTTAGGGGTGTGCGTGCTCCGCTATCCAGAGAAGGGGGAACCTGTTCATAGTTATGACGTTATTACTCCTACTTAGGAAGTACTTCTTTACCAAATTAACGTTGTAGAAAACATCCATACAAGTAACGGCAACTATGTTGAAATATTTTTTTTATTTAAAATACAAGGTTATTTAACTAATTTTGTAAAAATTAAGAAAAAATAACAAATAATTTTTTATTATATTCTTGATTAATTAGTAAAGAATAAGATAATTATATTTATAATAAAAATAATTAAAAATTTTAAAAATTTATAAAAGATTAAAAAATTTTAAAAAATAATTAAAAAATTTTGTATTTTAAAACAAATAAGTATTTGTGTACGTGGCTTGACGTGGGTTTAAAGTAATAGGTAGGAAATCATTGGCTGGCCATAATAAGTTTTTTTTTTTTTGATGAATAACCATAATATGTTGTTTCACTTTCCGGCAACAGGGAAATGTCTGCCAAAGAATCAACAGTAGTTTGTATGACAATAATTCCATGAGTTATACAGCTTGAATCATTTTTTCCAAGTGTCCCGTTTAGTCAAAAGTATTGATAGGACTGTCAATTGGGTTAGTGTCCCAAAGCTCAACCGGATAAAAATTTTAAGGACGAAGTTTTTTTGAGTTAGGTTTAAGTTGGGTTTTAGTTTTAATTTTAGGCTTGAATATATTTTTGAATTGAGCAAAAATATATATAAATTTAATATGTTATAAGCTTAACTAGAATGTACATATAATAATTATTTTTAATTTTTAATTTATAAAATTAAATATATAGTACTATATATAAATTATTACTATTGATTAATAAATTATAATATACAATTATAAATTTTATTTTTTGTATAAATAATTTTGTTTATGTATTATTTTTTAAGAATTTGATACATCAAATTTTATTTTAAACTTTATAATTATAATTTATAAAATAGATATGTATATATGTTTTAAATTTTTTTTATTTTTTCAAAAAGAATGAGTGAGGACTTGAAAATTTTATAATTTTAAGTAGTTGTTTGTTTCTTTTTTCCTCAAAAATTTAGTTTGTATTCTATATATTTATGTGTATCAGCAATATTAAGATTACAGTAAACTAACTTCTTCTCATTATAAGTATTTATTGGCACTTGTGCTAGATATGAATTAATTTTATTAATTACTTATAGTGACTATTAAAGTATTTATTATTATTATATTTATTATAGTCTGTTTCTATCTTTGTATATTATTATATTAGTTCATACTATTAGTTTTTTTATTTAATTATTTTAATTAATATATCAAAATAATATTTATAAGCTTATTTTTTTATCGCATATTTTAAGGGAAAAAAGTATCAAAACTCTTTATATTTCGAAGGGAGGGTAACTCCTAAGCTAGTCTGGGGTCTGAAGGATTAGGGAATGGCGAATCTAAGATCAAGGAAATTACATTTTCTGACATTAATACTTAGCTGAGAATGTCAAAGCCTTCTGACTATATGTTGTGTGCGCGCATGTTTTTCTCTCAAAGCCTTCTGACTATATGTTGTTCTGTTTATTTAATAATACTCAATGCGTAGAAACTCATCTTTGTTACTTCCCGACTCTTGAAAGGCTATTTAATTTGTTCAATCCGTCATCATGCAATACAAAAAAAAAATTGTCTATAACAAGTATTTTCTGTTAGCTTTTTCATCCATACGCATGGCAAAAACTTCTTCCTGTTCATGACGAAATTTGCAGTGTTTGGATGAAACAATACCTGAGAGAGCCAATGAAGACTCGAAGAAGAGTGAATGAAGTGCATGCTCTTTCTGGGGAACAGCCTCCCATAGAAGGAACCCGCAACACCGGATACGAAACAAAGGTTGCGAAACCCCTTTCCTTTCTCTTCTTCCAGCTTTCCATGAAAGGCCGGCAATGACATGAATATGTTATTGAAGTCATTAACGGGAAGATCATTCAGACATACCCTTAATTCGGGCATAGGTTTTTCCATTCTACGGCACGTACTGTATACTTTGTCAATGACCTCACATGTCAACATTAAAGTATTAGGCCCAGATGAGCAGCCAAGATCTGCAATGCCCATGGACTCTGGGGAGTGGTTGCATACTATGTCAGCAACAGCTTCCTCAATAACTGAGTTCTCAAAACTTATTATCTTCATCTGCAAGTAAAGCACAACAATTTTATATGGTGCTACGGTTTCTATGTTATTTCTTGATGAAGAGAGAGAGAGAAAAAAAAAAAAAGGAAACTGCAAGCTTTATGTATGTTAATGAAACGGTTGGGAGTTTCCAACCTGCACGACGGAGTTCTTCGCATAGCTGGTCTCTCCTTCTCCTCCATTCATGTGAAGAACTTGAATGACCTCCATTTCGGATGCACTAATTTCTTGATGTGGCTGTGGCTGGGGTTTTCTGGCTAATAAATATATATGGAGTACTATCTCAATTTGGGGTTGCTCGGGTGAGTGGTGGTACCCGGAAATTCGCGGGGAAATTGTAGGTCAATTCACAGAGATAAATAATGGGACTCCCTTAAGGCAGAATTTCCATCGATTCTTGAGGTCGAAAGCTAGAATTGATGGACATCTAACGTACCCAACCGGGAACAGTTTTAAGAATTGACAAACGATTCGATGAAAGATGGCCTAATTTATAGTGCATGATCAAGGAAGATATCTCGGCTGAGGTACTTTGCACGTGTAGCTAAAGAAGAGTAGAAAGAGCATTATTGTCGGCCTCTAAATAAAAAATATACCTGCTTTTGTACCACCGAACTAATCCAAGCACCCTCGAGGTGGCAACCAGTAACATTACAAATTACAGAACATTAGTTATGAAGAGTTTATTTGCTAAAAGAGATTAAACCTAAGCAAGTGATGATCGACCAACCTTTGCACTAATTTCTTTATGTGGCTGTGGCGGTACCAGGATTTCGTGTTGGAAAATGATGGTCAGTTCATAGACATAAATCACGGCCTTACCTTAAGGCAGAGTTTCCAGTTATTCGACATTGGAGAGAGATCTTTAACATCGACTTCATTCTCATCTCTGGCGCCATATCACTGACTCTCAACTGCGAGCGAGAAAATCCCGTTTTTTTTTTAATTAAATCTTTTTTCTTTTTTTGCTGAATGAAAATCTGTGTACTTTCCAGGGTGGAAATTGCAAGGCTGTCTCGTCTTACTATACTAGGCTTAAGAATTTCCTTTCAACTAGTCGGTGCGTAGATCTTTAACGTTGGACTTCCATAACCAATACCTCCAAGGAATTTGGATAAAAAATATGCGGTAATATGTCGGTCATGGTATTGTCCTTGTGATTATGGCTTGCATTTTAGTAAGGATTAGACGTACCACGAGAGACCTGCTATGAGAGAAGCACTAACGATGCGGTACTGTTACCGTTATGTATCTTTTTTTTATTTATAAGATTAAATTTAATTTGTTAAATTAAAATTTTAAATTTAATTTAGTATTTATAAAAAATTTTAAATTTATTTTTAAAATATTTTTAAATAATAATAATTATTAACAGTTAAATTATATATCAAATTTAATCTAACACTTTAAATAGAAAGGACGTGCAGCGTCATATCTTTTTCGCTAAGGATGAAGACAAAAATAGAATGTCCCACAATGAGTGGTGCCTCTTGGCTTCGGCAGAATTCACGGGTTAATGACCGTTGAGCCCAGATGAAAATGTTTTTCTTCATTTTTACGTGCGTTTTTCGTACGAATTTTTTGATCAGTTCGGCAGTTCCTTCTCCCCCTCGTCCTTTATTTGAGCCTTTAATTGTCATGTTTTTTCATGGTTGATATTTGCTACCACTGGGGTCATGCCTAGAATACAATTTAAAATTAATATGTATATAAAAAAATATTATACTTTAAACATCTTAATTAATTAATGGGTTTAAATGCAATGGATATACAATTCCAAAAAAACAGACGTTTTTGAAATATTTTTAAAGTTTGCAAAATAGATATCATATGCCAAGAAATGAAGTCAAAGAATCCCATAATATGGATTTGATTGATGTCCATGTGGTCTGTCTCTTCCCTTCCCAGTGTAATTATCTATAAAAAAAAATTTGATGGCCTTTAGGCATATTTTCCTGTATAATCTTCTAAGATGTTCAAAATTCCTTGACTTCTATACCTACGCAAACAGTTTTCCACGCACGTTGCTTGTTATGCTAATCTTGTACCACAATTTTAGTTAGGATCGAATTTGATGAGGCTACCCCATGTTGAAAACCAAATGAATATTTCTCACATGCTTCACAATTTGCACAAGCTAATTTGATAGAATTTTGACTTTAACATCTTTATTTTAAATTTTATAAAAATTAAATTATTTGATCTAACAGATATAATTTTTTAACTTAAAATTTTTACAATGAGTACAACGAGTTCTGTATGGAGGTACTATCCAAATACACATTAAAATCAGAGATTGTCAAGACTTTCTTCAATGCATAATTTTATAGTTATACTATTTTACTGATAAGAAAAAAAAAATATTCACCCAAATGTTCAAATGTGTATCTCCATATCTTTTTACATTTAGCTTAGATTTTTGGTTCTGCAGCAGCTACATGGAGAATAAACTTGTGCTTATCAAATAAGATACGTGGATTAACACAATCCTAGATCAACTTTTTTCTTCATTTTCACATGTTTGTCTTCCAACTTCCTCAGTTCTGTAGTTCCTTCTACCCTTCCTCCTTTATTTCAGCATTTAATGGTCTTGTTTTCCAGAGTTGATATCTCCATATATTTTTACCTTCAGTTTTTTTTAAAGTAAATCTTATTCTACTATAATCTTTTACCTCCGGTTTGGAATTTCGGTTCTGCCCTCGCTAGAATAGAAATTAGGCATACTGTTTCATGGCCAAACCACATGCTTTTCGCAATGTTCACAAGCTTCCACAGTCATGATTGGGCTCCTAATATAGATATAGTCCATTTCAAGGCCAAAATACATGCTTTTCTCTGGCCATTAATGACCACAAAGAGTCTATGATTGTTAGGTGCACAACGGGCATGAGGCTTGACCATAAATGTTAATGTCAACAATAAATCAAGAGATAGAGATATGAATCATGTTTAAAATATATTGCTAGTTTATGAGGAGTATCAGTTAATATACAAAGAATTTTGTTTAAAAAATAAGGTTGGATTGAGAACCACCAAAAAAACAAAGAAAAAAAGAAAGTTCGACTAAAATACTTTCGTGGAACAAAAATTAGTATTTTTAACCCATATATATGAAGTTAGAATACACCTCTAATAATGCCATTTTGTGTTAAGGTTGCATTATTTCTTCCAAGATGTTAATTGGTGTAAATTTAAATGGCAAATCTGATAATAAAAGAATTTCAATGTATAATCAAATTATTTAAGTAATGATTACTCAAATAGTTAAGATCTCCTTGGAAAAATTTTGGGAAAAAAACATGATCGGACTTCAAAGTGGCATTTGATTCTTTCTATTAAGCAAAGGAAAGCATGTGTGCTTTGAAGTATCAATTTCAATTGAGGCATATTTATATACTAGCAAAAAAACCCGTACTATGTACGGGAATACAATATTTAGTAAAAAATTATTGCACATGTTATTTTAATAATGAATAATAAAATATAAATTAGATTGTTGAATATGCATAAAATGTAACACATAATCAAGCAATGCAAGGACGTTGAGAAGAATAAAACCTATTCATCTTTTGGAAAATGGCAACTTGCAACTACATATGAAAAGTCATGAATAGCTTGTAACTTATTGATGATAAAAAAATTCAAAGTTGTCTAAAAAATTATATATTGTTCTCAAAAGAAATTGAATGTAATCATATTGAAGAAGAAATATATAAATTTAAAAATAGTAAAATTAAAATAGATATTTGAACAAAAAATTGGAAGAAGTTTTCAAGGAACACGATGCTTATAATATATATAAAACTCGTGTTTTTCCCCCATGATAAACGAAAAAACACATGACAATCTTCTTCTATTTGGCATCTACAGAAAAAAATTCTCAACAAAAAAATATAAAAAATAAATCATCTCTAAGAAGAAATAAATTTATATACATCTCACATCTACACAAAAAAAGTTCTCAACAAAATAAAAAAGAAAGAAATCTTATATACAATTTATATACTCTCTCCCCTATCTAAAATTTAATCAAAATAATGCAAGAACTTTTAATGCTTGAAGCATCCGTCCAAAGATGACAATACCTGAAGTCTTCTAAACTTTAAGGCACAAATTTTAAAAATATATTAAATTTAAAAAAGAAAATACAATTTTGATATTAGAGAAATAAATTTTATGCATGATCCTTACTAAACTCATTGGCTCCCTTCCCTTCTCCACCAATCCTTCTTTGTCCATGTAATTTTCTACATGTATGCGCAGAAATTTTTTTCCATTAACTAAATCTTTGATCAAAGCTTATATATATAAACAAAGTTATATTTATAATGAGAGTAACTTTAAAAATGAGATAATTATATTTATAATGAGATTAACTTTAAAAATAATTCTTAAAAATTATAAATTATCAAATATTTTGAAAATAAAAACACTAAGGAATACTCTCTAATAATCTGAAACAAATGCCCTCAAGAAAGAACACTCGAAAAATCTTAAGAGAGCAGGAAACTAACGTGAATTGAAGAAATAAAATTATATATAAAATTTATCAAAACTTTAATTTTTATATAAAATAAAATTATAATATATATTTTTAAATGGATAGGGCAATAAAAAAATGACAAAACACACTCAACAAAGAAAAGTGAGACAATTAATCATCAACGTTTTATTTTGAAACTCTGTCAATGTTTGTCAAGAGGAAGTTAATTGCACAATCCTGAGCACAGTTGAAAAGCATCAGAAATGCATTCCTTTTTGCAGATTGGTCCTGCTCAGTTGAAAGAAACTTCTCAATTATCTCAGGTGCATCCAGGACACTATTTCAATTTCGGGCATAAACAGAATAACTGAAATTTTATTTGTTTGAAGGAGTTTCCTAGATAACATTTCTAATTCATGCAAGAAAAATCTTAAATGTTTTCTTAGCCAATAGCCACTAAGAAATGACTCCTTTTTCTCACTAACATATAATTATTTCAGCTGTAGAATCTCTTTTTCTTCCTCAAGATTCATGAAGATGCATTGATCTGCCATTCCCCATTACGTATTGCAACACTCACCATAATTTTTTTTAATTAAATATTGAATCAAGAAAAGCACTTTACCGAATTGGAATAAAAAAAAATAAAATAGACTCGATGAGTAGACATCCTGAAGAGAGTCCAATAGAAGAATTCATATATAGATTCTCAGTAAGCAAGCGATGACTTTGCCTCAAATTCTTTAATGGGCTGCAAAAATATATATTAAAATGAATATTAAAAATAATTTTTTTGAATCAAATATTGAATGAAGAAAAGTACTCTTACCGAATTAGAAATAGAGTTGAAAGAGTTTAGAGAATTGAGTTGAATGGAGAACGTTAATGTGAATTTAGAGTTTATATTATAGTAGAAATGATGCAAATATGAGAGTTAGTTTTTTAGTAGTAGAAGAGTTTGTATAACATTAGAGTTGGAATTGAAGTTAAAAGATGGAAAATTTATTTTAATTAAAAATTAAAAAACTTCAGAAAAAAATCAAGGCTTTGGAAGGTTTAAAGAAGGAGAGATAGTAATAGTGTTTCAGTAATATATATAGATATATAGATAATTTTTTACTTATATGTAATATAAAAAATTAATTATTTTTTAAAAATTTTTATATCTCTTTTATCTTTCTCTCACTCCCTCTCCCATGTAGACTTCTGAGAGCAAGTGTTGGAAGTCCACTTCCACTTTGCCAAGTATTGGCGAAAGTCATTTGCTAGCGAAAGTTCAAATGAAAGAGAGAAAGAGGAGAAAAAAATATTTTAAAAAATAATTAATTTTTATATTATATATAATTTTAAAAAAGTGTACCCAGACCATATGTTTCAATTCCATTATGGAACTCGTGCTAGTGGACTTTTCGTCTTTTTGGTCCGAAGAATCCATGATACGCCAGAGGAATAGTACCACGCAAAGCCCTTCTGCATATATTTACGCGTATATGTATTTAGTTCCTTTGGTTTGATTGTAAAATTAATAAAAAGCTTTTTTTTAAAAAAATTGTACTTACTTTCATTACCACAAAGGATTTATTTTTAGTAAAAATAAAAAATTTTGAAATAGAAGCTTTATCCAAATATTCAAAATTTTCACCAACTGATGTATCATGCCAACTCCCCTCTTTTTTTTTAAAAAAAAATATTGTGAAAGTTCAACTTTATATGTATATGTATAGTACTTTTTAGGAATAGGAAATAAAAGACACATGTATATATCAACAATACATTTATAGTGCATTTGCCTTGTTTTCTTTCAAGACACTACAATCTAATTTTTATTCAATCAATGAAGATGCTTCCTTTTTTACTACAAGATATATATATATTATAGAAATGTAATAATTTCTTTCTTATCACTCCAAACATCTCATTCTAATTCCTTAGAGTTTTTACTTTTTTAATTAGTATTTAAAAATTTGATTGGTTAGGATAATTTTCAATCAATTAAGATAACTCAAACTAATTTATACATTAGTTTAAATTTTGAATTATGTATATTAAGTTACTTTGTAAAAGTATGAGACTTTAATTATTATTTTAAAATTTTTTGAATGGTTAGAATCATTTTTAATCTATTAAAATAAATTTTAAACTAACTTATACATTAATTTTAATTTTAAATGATGTATATTAATTTACTTTGTAAAAATAGTATGAAATTTTGATTATTACTTTACAATTTTATGATTGGCTAGAATCATTTTTTATCTATTAAAATAATTTTAAATCACTTATATATTAACTTGAATTTTGAATTATATTAATTTCTTAAAATTTTTACTATTTTAATTATTTTCAAAAATTTGATTGGTTAGGATCATTTTCAATATATTAAAATAACTTTAAAATAATTATGCATTAATTTTAATTTTTAAATTCTGTATATCAAGTTATTTTGTACAAGTATGAGACTTTAATTATTACTTTAAAAAAATTTATTCCTTAGAATCATTTTTAATATATTAAAATAATTTTAAACTACTTATATGTTAACTTGAATTTTGAATTATCCTAATTTCTTATAGTTTTTAACTTTTTAATTAGTTTTTAAAAATTTAATTAGTTAGGATCATTTTTAATCTATTAAAATAACTTTAAACTAACTTATATATTAAATTTAATTTTGAACTCCGTATATTAAATTACTTTGTAAAAGATTGAGACTTTAATTATTACTTTAAAATTTTTTGATTGGTTAGACTTATTTTTAATCTATTAAAGTAAATTTAAACTAACTTATACATTAATTTTAATTTTGAATTCTGTATATTACGTTACTTTGTAAAAGTATGAGACTTTAGTTATTACTTTAAAATTTTTTGATTGGTTAGAATCATTTTTAATGTATTAAAATAATTTAAACTACTTATAAATTAACTTGAGTTTTGAATTTCATTTTTTAATGAAATTGAATTCTGTATATTGTGTCACTTTGTCAAAGTAAGAAACTTTAATTATTTAATTTACTTTAAAATATTTTTATTGGTGGGATCATTTTAAATCTATTAAAATAATTTTTAAACTACTTATATATAACTAGAATTTTGAATTTTTTATTTTTTAAAAATTAAATTTCGTATATTCAATTACTTTGTAAAAGTAAAACTTTAACTATTTAATAGTTATCAACAAACATGATCTTTATTTTTATTATTTTTGTTTCACCCAATCACTTAATTTAAACTAAATTAATAAAATCTAAACTGCTAATATCTACACATTTATTTCATACACAATACACATTATCATCATTCTCTTCCTCACATTCTTTTATTCTCTTTCCTAAAATGTAACCACTTTTTTCATTCTTTTAATTATCACTCAACCTTACCATATCCACAAGCTCCAACTCCTGTACTTTTTCTTATATTAAACTATTGTACCAAAATAAGTTTTCACTTATTAGGAGAAAACAAACAGATAAATACTATGTTGTTTACAATAGAATAAATGAGCTTTAATTTAAACCTCAATGTTAATACTTTGTTTAAATTTTTATTTGCTTTGATTTACCTAAAAAAATAAGAAATAGGAAATAATTCAAATACATCACCTTTCAGTTTCTTTGTTAAGTAATTTATTGAAAACATTTTTAAAATCATCCATTATCTAATTTAATGAATTAATTAAAAAAGACTATTACAAATCGCAGTCCAAAGTAACTAATAATTATAATTTTTCTCAATTATTGACAAAGAGAACAAATTTGTCATTAATTAAGATAATTTTCTTTTGAAAAATGGAAAAAAACTTTAATTAATAAGGCAAATAAGGGAGCTTCTCAAAATTAAATAATAGTTTGAATAAGTTCAACCTTCTTTGAGCTACTAAATGGTACATGTTATTTATGCATGTTTTACAAAATGTATCAATGATATTTGTATGTACATTAGAAATTTCAAAAAAGTTGAAAAGAAGTAGATTCAATGTAACTAATATTGTTTTTCATTCTGTGTTGAGAGGAACAAAAGATGTAGAAATTATATGGTAAGAGCCTAAGATGGGAAATAAGGTATTGAATATTTTTTAACAAATGAAATTTCAATGTTCTATTGTTATTTAATTTTTTCCTTGAACACATATATTTAGGGAGATAAAAAATGTTCCTCTTTGATATTTCTTTTGAAAATCTAATTTTAATATTTTTATTTTAAAAATATATCCGTGCATCGCATAGTTAATACTAGTGTTACATTATATTGGTGGAAATTACATAATCAATAATAAATTATAATACAAGTTTTAATAAATGAAAAAATACTTTAACAAAAAAAAAGTCCTATAAAAGAAGAGTAAATTCTGCACAATAAAGGAGTCGAACTCCTAACTTTTGGTATAAATATCTGCAATCAAAACTCTATCATGCATACCAGTATTTGGTTATATTACAATGATCTCTAATTATATATTTAGACGATATTTTATTGATATTCATCTAAAATTAAATGTTATATTTTGATAATACTCCATTACTCGAGAACTAAATGCTTATATTTATCTTTAAAGAAATTTAAAATTAAATATTAACTTTTTAAAAATAATTTTATATTTTATAAACTTCTACAACTAATCTTTAAAAAATTAAACCATACGAATATAATGAGTCTACTATAAATCTTTTTTATTTTAAAAATTTTAAGTTTCACAAATGGATTACAAATTTTTTTAATTAATAAAAATATAGTAGTATTTTATTTATAATTAATTTATTTTTATTATTTTATTAAATTAAAATAAGATACTTTGGGTTTGATTGGATAGAATTTGGTTTTGAGATTTTCTGTCTTGGGTTTTGGGAGAAAGAAATTTTTATGAGAAAAAAAATAAAATATGAGATGAGAAATTTGTATTGGGTTTCGTGTGGAACCCAATCTAAGTAGACCCTTTGTTATTTTAAATCATGGCTCTTCTGTGAAAAATATCTATCGACAACTAGCATCTGGCAGTTCCTTTCTAAAGCAAGAATGAAGGGGCAGCCTAGCTCCACCACAAAACATGGCTTCCGGCATTTCTTCTTCCGAAAAAGTTAGGTTCCCGCACCTATTTTTTATGAAACTTACCAGATTAAATCTGATTTAATAAATTATATTTTTTATCTTTTAAAAGTATTTTTAAAAAATTTAAATTTTTATAACTGTTGAATTAATTCAACGATAGAATTCGATATCGCACGTGGATAAGAATAAAGTGGATCCGGACTGTTTTTCTTCGGGGATCAATGCTTCTACTTTTTCTGGGACAATAATGTGCTCCGGAAAGAGCACAATTTGATATGACCTGTTTTCTTACTCCAGCCTCTGGAGATGGCAATCCTAACTGGATGGCAAAGCTTTCTGCTTGTACGTTATTCGCTGGAAGAGAATAATAATTGAGTATATTTATATAAAGGAAATGTATTACTTATGGCCTTTTTCTTTTTCTTGTATCCTTAGATAAAAATACTATATTTCAAAATGATTGCATAAGCAGTATAAGAGCAAAGGAGTATCGAGGTTATTGATTCAAAGTTCACATTAAGTATCCCTCGTAATTGATAATGAAAAAAGATATTTATCTGATCCATTAATTTGATATTATTTAAGATGTATTTAGATTGAATTATGTAAATTTTTTACTTCATTCTCGTTTATTCTCTAACAAATAATTTACTTTTACGAAATTCAAGATAAACAATCTCAAACACAAATTCTATTCCAATACAACCTTGTTGTGTTAGTAATTAATGTGATTCTTTTAGAGGGAGTAAGAAGAATAATTTATTAAGCAATAAATTTTAAATTTGATTTATGTCTTTTTTTCTCTTTGACATATGTTACAAGATTTTCAAATTATGCGATTGAAACTTTTTTCGAAATTGAAATACAACTCTACTTTGTATATTATTTTTGTCTATAAGTAAATATTTATATTTTTTAAAAAAATATTCAGAATTAAATATTTATTTTTAAATAGTTATACATTTTTATCTAAATATTCATAAATAATTTTTTAAATTTAAGATAAGTAAACTCTATTAATACAAAATTCCTACCACAAACTACTTTCACTCCTTTGATTTAAGAGATTTAAATTTAACTGATATACAATTTATATCATTAAATTTTTTAATTAATAAAAACTTATACATTACACTATAATTTTATATTAAATGAAAATAAAACATTGGATTGCAAATAGTATTTCACTAGTCTTTTCCTCCCACATGTGTCTTTGCTTTGCTTTGCTTTTTAACTTTTAACTTTTTGCATTTAACAAAGTGAAGAAGTTGGTTAATAGTTTCCTTCTGTTTTTTTGCCCGCTCAGATACCCCCAGATTCCTCAGGATACGACTCCAAAGTCAAATCCAAATCATACGAGGGAGATATTGGGTAAGTGGATGGGAGGACAAATATAATTACGAGCAATTTGGATCCGGTAGAATAAAGACCGAATCAAAAAAAAAAAAAAGAAAAAAAAGAAAGAAGAGTCATTGGCACAAGCAGATCCTAAAAGTTGATGCACCCAAAGCACACCTCATAGATCGCCACGTGTCTTTTACCAAGATATTCCACTACGGGTGCGCGGTGATACGGTTGTGGCACACAACTCGATACACTGCTGAATAACGCAGGGAATGGGAATGAGGTTGCTTACTCACTCAAGCAGGCCACTAAGTCGAGCATCTTGCATTCAACCGTAATAGTTTATCACTCTTCGACGTTTCCGTCTTCTGATCTCTGCATTCCAGCGCAGAATTCAGTGAAGCCTCTAGGGTTTAGGCCGCTCTAGAACCTATTGTTCTCGAAACTGGAGGTATGTGTTTTGATATGAATTACGCTTTTTGGGTAATGTAATACAGTATGTGTTTTAATCTGTGTACTTGTGAATGTGTTCAGCTGATGGCTGTGGTATTGACGGCACAGGACGCGAGTGACTGGTGTTACAGAGGGGAAGGAGCTGTCAATCTTGTTCTTTCTTATTCTGGGAACTCTCCTAAATTTGTACGTTTTTTAAGAATTCTTTTAAGCGTGTATGGCTTCTTTTAAATTTCTTTGCAATTTATTATTATCAGTCAAAGTAATTCTTGTAGCAAAACGAGTATCTCGTACAACTAACTGTAATGGTGGATAACTGCAAATTCAATTTTATTAATCTCAAACGTAAATTTCGAGAATCTTATTCTGTATGCTTTAAAATGTTTTACCTTTTCTTCTCCTGTTGCTGTCAAAGTCAATCTAAGACCGCAAGAAGTGGGTAATGATCAAATAAAACGTGGAAGCTGATATGAAGAAATAAAACACATTAATATAGAAACGGAAGAGAACAAGAAAAATAGACACTGCTGAGAAAGAAATAGAATATTGGTTAATGCTATCCATTTTTTTCCACTAAAAGCATCAAATTTTCAGTTTCATTTTTGTTTTCTCAAGCAGGGGAATTTTCCTTCGATTCTTGGAAAATGTCATCGTGATAGTTTTTGAAATTTGGAAGTCTTACTTTGTTGATAGACAATTCAAGATATTAATTCCTTTTTTAATATCTCATTACCAATTTTTATTTGGTCTGCCAGATTGGAAAAGTGTTAAGGGTACAAAAGACTTCAAAACATGGGTCTCAAGAGAATGGTCATTCAGCTTTAACCTTGCACGAATGCCTCCTGTGGAAAGAAACGGAAGAGCTCATATCAGCCCCCACAAGGGAAATTGCAGAGCATCTGTATGTAAAGCATATAATGTGCCGTTTGTTAGGTTCTGAGCATGTTGATCCTGGGGTATGTTTAGTTTCTGCAGTAATTTCATTTTATTATATTCAATTCTCTTGATTAACCATGTAAAGTATGACCCATCATCATAATCTCAAGCACCATCCCTCATGTTTGTTATTCAAATGGCCTTTGGTATGCTTTGATTAGAAAGATATGCGCCGAAAGTTTGTTTGAGAGGTTGGACTTTCCTGGACTAACTGACTATTGTTGGTCCACACCTTTGGAACCACTTTTTGATTCCATATTTAATTAACTAAAATATTATCTGTAGGATGCCACTAAAAAGTAAAAGATTGTTACGTGGTTTTTTTGTTTTAGATTGCTTGCGGTTCATGGCCCAAAAGCTCCATCTGCTTTCACAAGTTGTGTTTCACAGTTTCCATTTTGCTGAACAACAAAGAACTTGGAGCTTAAACAATTCTCATACAGTAAATTGTTGTCTGGCAAATAATTTTATAGCAGAATTATGCATGCATGCATAAATAGATCTTCTTCCTCCAAATCTTATAATCAGATTTTGTCATTGTCTCACTCTCAACTTGCAGATCCGCATACGAGTATCCAGCGAATTCCTTGAGGCAGTTGAGAAGAATGTTCTTTCTGAACGTCCTTCTTGGCGGGTTAATGCTGCCAAGGTCAATCTCCTGTGTGATTCTGTTCTTCTGATATCTGATCATTCAGTTTTCCCGCACGGTACTTACTCTCAAATGTTTTGAAAGATCACTTTGTGTTTCAGTCCTTGTTATAACCTATGGTATATGAGCATACAGATACATATATCCTTTTAACGTATATATGGTGATAAAAAGGGAAAAGGGAAGGGACAGTATGACTTACGAAGACTAACAATTCACAAGAATGAGAAACAGGTGATAATATCTGTGAAGTGAGATGAATCAAGGAGCTCAGTGTTGTATTATTTTGCGTGTTTCTATTTCCTCTTCTTATGTTCTTGGACAATGGGAATCTATTTAATCCGTCTGGAGTTGGCTTTCAGCGGCTTAAGTTAATCAAGGTTGAAAGTCACCTTACTATTTTATTTACGAATCCAAGTTAAATTAAGACAGATGGACTGCAAAGAGAGATTTTCTTTTTGCCACCCCTAACCTTTACATTCAGAGAAGCACAAGTTTGGGACATTGGTGCTTAATTAAATTTAGATTAATTTAGTTATCTTTGTTCCTTTCATGCTACATTCTACTTATTCATTAGTTATTGCTTCATCCATTATTGAAGAGTCATTTTAAGACTTTTCACTCCTGCCAGTTTTTTGGCAGTCTAGCCAATGGGCACTACAGTGATCAGCAATATTTTGGATAATTAGACAAGCCATTACTCTCTTGTCTCGAGTTCTAATCGTTCTATTATTCTGATCCTTGTCACATGTTAGTTGTTGACTTGGAAATGTGGAATTATTGTTTGTATATGTTGTTTGACATGATATGAAAACATTTACATGCTTGCACAAATTTAGTTGTTCCGTTTTTTGTTATGAATTTAATGCATGTCCTCATATAGGACAATGTTCCTTTTTTTTAATGATGTCAATGCTTGTGCTGACTAAATCTCATTGATTTCCCCAGTTTCACTTAAAAAGGAATTCTCTTTGTCTGTGGAGATCAAGGTGCTTCCCTCTTTTCCTTTCTGTTACTTTTCTGCTTTTGATGACATTAAACTTCTTGATGTTACTGAAAGAGTTTTCACCGTCATACTTGTTTCTCGAGTAGCCCAAATGTGGGTTTCTTCCAGACTCAAAATATATGGAGGACATAAATGCTATTAAAAGAAGTGTGGCTCGTTTTAAGATGCACCAGGCTCTAAAGTTGCATGAAGGAAAGGTGAATATTGGCTGTTTTTCCATTTTGACTTTATGATAAGGCAGATATTTAATGAAGTTCTTAATCTAGTCGCTTCATTCCATGGCATTTCTTGCCTTTTTTTTTCTGCAGCATAAAACTTAAATATCTAATATACTATTGCAATAAGCCTTCCCTATAACTATCACTGTGGGTTTATGTGTGTTTCTTGTTTGGTATCAGATATATGAGATAAGTGAATATGATCCACTGGATTTGTTTGCTGGATCTAAAGAGAGAATACACAAAGCCATAAAGGCGCTTTATAGAACCCCTCAGAACAATTTCAGAGTTTTCTTGAATGGTTCGCTTATTTTTGGTGGCTTGGGTGGTGGTGCGAAAAGTACTACGCAGGTGATTGGGCGAGATTTTGAAGGCGCACTTAAGTGCATCATTGGAGCAGAAGATGGGATGCGAACGGAGTGTTTTCTGGAGCTTGTCACAGAGGCACTTTCCAGCTCAGGATTACTGGATCGGCTTCTTGATGTCCAGAAACGTGATTGCATTGACATTGAGGGCGCAATCCATTCATATTATGACATTGTTTCTCAGCCTTGTATGTTGTGCAGAAATGTAGATGAAAAGAAACTTTCGAGTAGATATGCTAATTTGCATTCCAAACCACTAAAAGAAAGCTTGAAAATTGTAAGAGACTATTTAATAGCTGCCTCTGCAAAGGATTTGAGTATGATGCTCAGTTTTCGACCCAGAGAAAAAAGGGATGTGGGTTCTTCATATGATGTTCTCGTCCTGAAATCAACCAATCAAACTTTTGACTACAAGGTAAATATCATTTATCTCTGCTCTGATTCTCTGCCCTGGCTGCTAAAACAGTAAATAGCTCTTTCTTTCTTAGCTTTTGGCAAGCTAGATTGAAGTCACTTTCTCCTTTTACCACATACTTTGGAAGAATTTGTTTGTCTTTCAAGTCCTAAATAAAGCAATTTGATGATGTTAATTTTATGATTAGTAAGGCTGAAAATTGCATTGATTCCCTGGTCATTTCCCCCCCTTTTAATCAGTTTGGAATTTCCAAGACAATGTTTCAATTGAAAACCTTTTGCCATTTCCTGCTAACTTGGTGGCTTGTTATGCCAATCTGTAAATTTTCATGATTTTGTCTCCAAATTCAGCAAACAGAATTTTGTCTTTTCAAAAAAAAAAAAAAAATGCAATCTGAATTTGTGTTAGCTGTTAGCATGATTGGTAGCTCATGTGTTTTCATGTCATTCAGGTTTCTTTTATAGACCTGGACATGAAACCTTTGACAAAAATGGAGTACTACTATGAATTAGACCAGGAGATTGTTCAGTTCTATACTCAGATGGTAAATCCAGAGCCTTGCCTTGAGAGAGCTGTATCTGCTGCAGTAAATTTGTACCCAGACAGAGAGTTCAGTAAAAGATGATCCTCGTGCTAAACATGTTGCAGGTAGTTTAGATCTGGTTACGAAGTCTTGAATGATTACTCAGATATTGCATAAATTTGTTTTATATTCATTTTTCTGCATTTCTGCTTCGTTCTGGATAGTTATTTCTATTATTTGGTTTTGACGCCCTTTATTTGGCATTTGAATTTGTGATTTCCAAGTCAAAGCATCTTCGTGCCTTGTGGAAAACTGAACTTCTAGGAATGGTGAATTGTGGATCCTCTAAGAATCTCTTTCTTTATCAATGGCATTGTGGTTTCTCGATGACACATGCATAGAGTGATTTTTTTGTTGAGCTGAGTCTTTGACCTGGCTTTTATTCATAACTATTTCCAGTAGAAATGTAGCACATATTTCTAAATTGTTTTGTACATCTGAATCCTGTGTCTTTTTAAAATCTGAAGTTCCTGACCTATTACATGATTTCTACACCGCTGTTAGAGCTGTAACTGTTGGGAGCATTGTGCACTTCAGGTTTTATGCAGAAAAAGAAAATTCTGCAACTCGTTTACCTTTCTTGATTAAATGATATAAACATTTTGAGAGAGAGAGCTTTGAGGAGAGTAGTTGCGTTGTGTATGATGATGATGATGCATATTTAACTATTGTCATCGCCCTTTAACTCTCTTTTTTCCTGTTTCTCCTTCTGCCCCCACTTCCGCCCTTTCTGGGGCTAAAGTGGAGTTTGGGTGGTCTGGGTGAATATCTTAAGAAGCACTTTGTCAACTTGAGAAATACTTGATCTTCCAAGTGTAGAGCTTATAGTAAAGTTAATCTCCATCCTCTTTAACCGATTTGAATTACTGCTATTAAGGATTTTTTAACAAAAGTAGTTAATGGGCAAAATAACCAGCCTCACAGTTTAGGAGGAAAAAGAACATGTTATCACAATGCACTTAATGGCATATTTGCCTATATATCTACTCTGATTGTGTTGTTCGGTAAATGAAATTCTGCTTCAGAATCATCATTGGTGTCCATGTCCGATCTAAGTGGTTGTTTACTCTAGTTTCAGAGAGATCAGAGATTAAGTGAAGACTGTGCTGAAAGAGACTGATCAGACTTTTCCACCCTACAAGGACAGTGACATATCAACTACTTCATTGCCTGATCATCCCAAACCCACATGAGCTATTTATTCACACAGCTGGATAGTCAATGAGTTTAGGCTGAGGAAATGGCATGCTGTACTGAAGCCAAAGAATATTGAGTACAAATCAAGTTTCACCTTGCAGCTATGCTAACATGTTTGTAATCTTCCATAATTTTACTTTTATCCCTCACATAGACCAGCCTCAAATTTTCTATACATTTGTTGTTGTTGTGACTTACCATGTCTAAAAAATTAGTTCCAAGAAGTGAAATGTTGTACTCTGCATGTTATCATGCTTGCTAATATAACAAACTTATTTTGGCAAGGGCCTTTTCAAATGTGAGCACTGACAGAAGATGCAATAATTTGATTTGCATTTCCCATTCAATGGAACCAACAATCCTTGGCATAGAGCATCAATATAGATTTTATGTGTTTAAGGTGGTACATGTAACGCTTCTTAACTGGCACTCTGACTGTGCTAGTTCTTTTTTTCTTTTTTTTGAATTAAAATGGTCGATTCTTTTCATGGGCACAAGCGATGTCTGCCGTGGTAAGAATATTGTGTTCTTATTTTATTGTCTAGTCACTCTATTCCCAACCAAAGTTTCAGTATCTTAAGGGGCCTCCGACTTATCCAAAGGAGATTACATGATACTTTGTACCTTCTGGAGTGTTACCACAGATTTAATTCTAAAGAATTAGCCTGTAATTTATTTGACTTTATCCTATCTGAATTGGAATTTTACTACAAAAAGTCATACTCAGGCAATAAAAAGCTTACATGTGGGTGTTGATTTTACAGTCTATGTCCTTAACAAAGTATCATCTATTTATATCATGTTGATTAGCTGTCAGTTTGGTTGCGATGCGGTACAAGATTACATTTTTGACTGGCTTCATGTAGATCTTTAGAAGTACTTTTTCCTCCGGGAAATCTTGATACTAATCTTGAGAACATACTGCTTACAAGATAGAGAGGCAGTACCTGAATGATTTACAGCGGATGAATTCTGCAGCTGTCTGGTAGCTGGAACTACTCACTGACTTGAGAGGTTTGTTTTATTCTCTCTCTCTCATACTACGAAAAGAAAAACAGAATGTACGTATGCAGTCAACGTGGAATTTATTTGATCCCCATGTCTTTACCTTATCTTTCTTTTATTCTGTATCCGTACAGATTGTGGGTTTGGGTTATTGTTACCTTGTGTCTGCAAAAGATTCTAGACAAACGTCATTCCTTATAATCTAGAAGATATCCCAATATTAGGATCATCTACTAGACTGCTTTTTGTTTTTCTCTTGCTTCATATCACTATTAGCTCTTGGAAAGCGTCCTTGTTAGCACTTGGAAGAAGTCTTTTCCAGCGTTGCCTGCATGCAGAGCTCCATGTCCATGGCTAAGCCGCGTAAAAGAAAATTGCTGTCCTAAGTCAAACCTGTCATAGTCTTGAAAAGACAATGGATGATATTGATATCTCAAATTATTAAACCAGGCAAAAATTATCAGAGGAAACACTAGAATGTACACGCCTGCATGAAAATGGAAGGTTTGCAACTAGTTAAAGGATTTTTACCCTCCTGTACATTTCTGCTTTCGGAAGTCAAGTTTCCAGTTACACGACTCTGTTAGAGGGTGGTTATTTACCTTATTTTTAATCCTTGGCGGTTATTTAGATGTTGAAGGTAGTGTTGCCCCACGGGGTAGAAAGAGAGAGAACACATTCCACATTAAATGTAAAGTGTAAAGTTAAAGCCATTGGGGGTAATCACTGAATAGCCTTCTGACAAGCATTTACTCCTATTCACCAGCAGACAGTCCATCTACTAGTGTACCAGACCAATATGAAAAAAGTACTACGAAGTAATTAACCTAACGACAAAAAAGGAGACTTGGAAATGTGTCGTGGTTCCTAACCTATGATTCTATGGTGAACTAACTATATATAACTAGCATCTCCTGGATTAACTTGAGAAGGACACAACAGTTTTCTTTCTCACAATTGAACACCATATGTGCAATTGTTACCATGTCATTGATCGTGAAGGTTCTACTTTTGGCTTGAAGTATTGTTCTTCTATTATATGTTGCTCATTTCAGTAGCTTTTTCTCTTGTTTCACTAGATGTTTGTGGAATGTACCATTCTCTGTTTTCCCTGACACTTTCTGCAGTACGTTTTTTTGCTCATCTGATGTGGCAGAGCACTTGTGTTCCTTAAGTTCGGAAAAAGTACTGAGGTCATTGATTATCTTTGCATTGCAGAAAACAGTAGTGTCAGTGGATCTACTCTGTTCTAGGTGCAGAATGAAGGTGATGAAGTTGATATCAAAAATTGAGGGGATAACTTCCATCGTCCTTGACCCTCCCAAACGTACCGTTACAGTAATAGGTGAAGCTGATCCTGTGTGTATTATTAAACAGGTAAGGAAGTTCAGGAGATCTGCACAAATAACCAGCATTGGTCCTCCCAAAGAAGAAAAGAAGGACGAGAAGAAAGATGCAATTCCCTCGCTGCCAAGAACATGCCAGAGATGTGATGTTTGGTACGTGATTAACGATGACTATTACAGGCACTGTAACATTCTATGATCAAGTTCTTCATGTTTCTGGTACTCCTCTATGATTATCATTTTTCTGTATTTGTAATCTGGCATAAAGATCTCAAGTTATATTTTCCCTCGGATAAGCATAATATCCATAAAATCTTTCATGTTCACCCAGTTTTTATGTAAGAATTACGGTATTACATGCAAGTGCTTGTTTCCAAGTAATTTGGAGGACTCATGATGGTTGTCCTTCAGTATTTCTACTTAGTCATTTAATTCAAGTGCGCACGTATTTGAACTTCATTTCTGATGAACTTGGAAGTTGCTCTCTACTTCTTGATTATTACTGGGCAATGGCTGACCGACATTTGAAACCAAACATGGAGGCATTACTTTCATTTCCTTCTATACTTTCTGTGTTCGTTGAAACTGTAGAGCATGGTGTAAATGTTGTTTCTGTACTTTTAGGACCATACTTGTTCACCTAAAATATGCAGAAGCATGTTCTCTCGGTGCGCTCTTTAGGTCTTGTCTATCAATTCAGCAGTGGGGTACTAATACTAATGCGATCAAAAGAAAAGAAGTGGGTATGATGTTGGGTATTTCTTCTTCCTAATCCATTAAAATAGTATATGGAAAGCGTCCCATCTGGGCCATTTAAGACGAGGAAGAACTAAGCAGTCGCTATTAGTTGAAACTAAAATGTAAGCTATATCTTGACGATGGTACACTGGGAAACATGAAAGCTCTATTATTCCCTTTTAAGGGAAAAAAGACTTGACAACAGCTACTAAAAACCTTCGATCCTTGTTCTTTATTAAAAAGGTAGCTTTGGCCAATCAAAGCTTGAAATAATTCTTAAGTCCTGGTTTCTAAATTTTAAACAACAGTGGGTCGATCCCAGAGAAAAATTTTCAAAATCATTATGAAAACGGATCATACTGGAGGAAGAAAAGTTTTTAGGCGAGTAGTGAGTTCTTGTATATTATAAAAAGTTTATACCTTTCAAAAATTACAATTATATATAGCTTGCATTCGTGGTAGAAAATTTCAATACTACTCGCTCTTGATCATGTTGTTTAAGTAATATCATAACTTTCACCACCAAAATATATATATATATATATATATATATATATATATATATATATATATATATATATATACACACACACACATATCATAAGGGTCCAGTATTTATTAGAAAAAGCTCTTGTTCCATGTCCTCTGAGTTTCTCTGGACCGATCCAAACCAACCTCCACATTTTGATTTCTTAATCGGCTGTCATATGGGCCAAGAAGATGGGCTGGACCTAAAATTTTTTTGCCCAATAAGTGGCGCTTAGAGACTTGAACAAGAGAAATCCGGCGCGAGTTTCCTTCCCCAACCGGAATTCTTTAGAACTCCGCTGCTCCTCCTTCCCGGCCAAGAAACCCTTCTCCGATTGCACTTCATAAATACTCTGTAGCAGCGGCGAAGAATGGTAAGAAAAGAGAAGATGGTGGTCTTTTCAAAAGAATCTCTGCCTTCTTCCGATGCCATTATATCAGCCGCTGCATATATCACTGCCTCTACAGTCGTCCTCAATTCCCTCGTCCCCAAACCGGTGGAAAACTACTTCCTTTCCAGTTTTCAGAGGCTTTCCAAACGCTTCTCTTCTCAACTCACTGTTGTTATAGATGAGTTTGATGGCCTCACAGCGAACCACATGTTTGAGGCAGCCAATATCTACTTGGGCACCAAACTTTCACCTTCAACGCATAGAATCAAAGTGAACAAGCCCGAAAAAGATCAAGATTTGGCAGTCACCGTCGACAAAAACGAAGAAATAGTAGATTTTTTCGAAGAAGGCATTAAGTTCAAGTGGGTTTTGCAGTCCGAGTCTGTTAAACAGACTACTAAAGGTGATCGCAGCCGGAACTCTAGGACAGAGCTCCGGTATTTTGAGTTGAGTTTCCATAAGAGATACAAAGATGTCGTCTTGAAAGCTTACCTGCCTCAAATTCTAAGGAAAGCCAAGGAGATCAAGGAGGAAAAGAAGGTGGTGAGGCTACACACTGTAGATTATAACGGTACAGACTATTGGAGTTCTGTGGCGCTACAATGGCAATGGATCCTAAGCTGAAGAAGGAGCTGATTGAGGATCTTGACAGATTCATAATAAGGAAGGATTATTACAGGAGAGTTGGGAAGGCTTGGAAACGGGGGTATTTGTTCTATGGACCGCCGGGGACGGGAAAGTCAAGTTTGGTTGCGGCTATGGCTAATTATCTCAAGTTTGATGTCTATGACTTGGATCTAAGGGAGGTCCAATGTAATTCAGATTTAAGAAGGTTACTAATCGGTTCGTCAAATAGGTCCATACTTGTGATTGAGGATATTGATTGCAATATTGGATTGCAGAACAGTGAGTCTGGTGATGGAATAGCTGAGGATGATAAGGTTAGTCCTTTCCTATATTCACCGAACATCTTTGAGCAAAGAAATAAACCATGTTCTAGTTGAAACCTGCAGTTGTTATGTTCTTCAATGATTTGTGATGTGATTTTGCTTGGTAGATTACCCTCTCCGGACTACTCAACTTTATTGATGGCTTGTGGTCTAGTTGCGGCGATGAGCGGATCACTGTCTTCACCACCAACCATAAAGATAGGCTCGACCCGGCATTGCTGAGGCCTGGTCGCATGGACGTACACATAGAAATGTCCTACTGCACTTTTAGCGGTTTCAGAATTCTTGCATATAACTATCTAAAGCTAGAGGAACATAGGCTGTTCCCAGTGATTGAAGAGCTACTGACGAAATTTCAGGCAACACCGGCAGAAATTGCAGGACAACTTCTGAAGAATGACGAAGCAGACACTGCATTGCAGGTCCTGATTAAACATCTCCTGAACAAGGAAAGCAGATAACCATCTTCAGCAGAATCCGATACTCGAAGCAAAGCTAAGTAGTGTGTAGCTGGCGCTGAGGAAAGATGACTTTGATTAGTTTAGGGTAATAATAAGTTCATAGATACATTTTTTTAAAAAAAAATGAATTGAGTTCCCGAATTATTTTATTTATTTTAAAATTATCTTTAATCTTTAATTTTATTTATTTTAGTTTTCAAATTAATTTTCTTCAAACTTGTAGTTTCATCACAACGGAATTTGTGCGTACTTTTCATGTGCATTGCTCGTACTCGTGAGAACATATTATTCACATTGAATCTTTTTCCCTCCAAACTAATAGCACGTTGTTCTTACGCAAATGATTTAAGTATTCTGACTAACTATGGCACGTGCATGGCAATTTTTAATTCTATCGTGTATTAGACGTTGGGACTATTAAATTTGAAAAAAAAATGTTTAGAGACTAAAAAGATTAAATTAAAGATAAAATACAATCATAAGATAAATAAAATAGTTAGAAAATTAAACTTGCCAATTTTTTTTCCTTTACAGAATTCTTTAGTTACATGATGTGATAATTACTACATTTGCAATGAAATTTTTAGTTCCGAAAGTGTTGCTCTCTGGAAACATGCAAACTTCACCTGCTATCCTGCTCGGACCATATCAGACCTTTCCATAGCCAGTGTTGTTTCTAGCAGCTATCATTGTACTATTAGAAGACATTGTTAATCCTTAGTTTGATAAGGGCAAGTAAAGAACTAGAACTATGCTATTCTAGAAGAGAGAGTACTACTACAATTTACAGCACTCATGGTGCTAAAAACGTAGAAGACAAACAGATAAACAAGAATTATGGTTATGAGCCTACATCTCGATGGTGAAGCTCTGTAAGGCTATCCTCTCATTATCATGAGGATCATAACCTGTAAGTTCAAAGTCGCAGCAACAAAAGAGTTATGTCCCGTTTCTGTGGATTGATTTTCAAAATCTGTTGATAAGTGAAGGAAGAATATCAAACCCAAGGCGGAGATGATGAAGAGGAAATGCTATTGGGTCGATGCACCTTAAAGGAAAAGACTTTTGTTTAGGGTGCTAACCAATATAAGGTATCTCTTGTCGTAAAGGGGGGAAGTCTAGCTATAAACTTTACAGCAGTTTAAGCATTTCACTGGTAAAATGCCAAATATTAAGGTTCACCTAGAGACAAGCAAATCTAAGAATGTGTGCCACAAGATATGTCTAATATGAACAGGGACTTCTTCTTTCTTACCGGGAATGGTTTAGGATCTCTCTGAAGTTGATCCCGAAGCGGAATTATACGTGCCTTGTAAACATGAGCATCTCCTATCACGTGGACAAGATCACCAGGAAGAAGACCTATATGAATAGGCAACTAGTGCTGGTCAGTTATTCAATCAACATGCAGAACTGCAATATTTATTCTGATCTAAGCCCAACTGCAATATTTGTTCTGATCTAAGCCCTTAACACGATGAGAAATTAAAAAAGTAGAATAAAATGTTGATCATCTTGCTATTTACAGATTACTTCCAAGAATGAAGCACTAAATGATTATATAAATGTCTCCCAGATCAAGAAAGAAATGCATATCGCAGACGTGCAATCATGTATGTCATAAGAGCACAAGATGCAATGTTAAGTGGCACCTGACGACCCATGTCAGCAGATCTTTGGTACATTTGACAAGATAACTCACCATTGGCTACATAAAACTATATTCAATAAGAAAATAAACAATGTCACATTTGGGAAAACATAGATAGCGAAAAAACCCTAAACATTGAAAAATCATAATATTATTTTCTAGAGGGAGGGAAGAGGGGCATGTTTTGACCTGTCCAAGCATGTGACGGTGGTAAATGCATCAATGTAAGATCAGAAGGATTCCAGGCAGAAAGGATAATCTGTTTATCATTTGGATCGTTCTTATTCTTATCAGTGACATTCGCCACTGATCAAATCCTTGCCCCGTATAGTCAGCATGCATGTTGGTGTATCTATCAAGCAAGTTAATAAAATTTCTACAGCACATAAAGTATTAGATCATCATGAATCACGATTAGTTGCTAACCTAGCACCAAAGTGTCTCCATTGAAATCCGTATATGGGTCCTAAATCGACTTCTTCCCTGTTGCCAGGCCAATACTGCTCAAAAGAGAGCAGGTGATGTGAGGAGAAATTCTTTGGATAGAATGATGCCGAGGAATATGATTTAGAACAGTTTGCAGTTTCCTGTTGAGATATTCTTTGGTGCGCTATGAGGAAGCCCTAGTTAACTTTTCATTTCTTCTGATTTTCTTTTTCAACCATTTAAAAAGTTACTATTGTTTTCACTAACATCTGTGGAAACTTACTTTTGAAAGACTGACACATGAAATGTGGTACACTCATTCTTTGTTTTACTGTTTGAGACAGAGAGGAAGTTGGATGAGAAGAAGTGTTTCCAGTGGCAGACAGACGACTATCATAACTAGCATGATTTATTTATCCTCAGAGGCATAAAACAAGCGAAGAAGGTCAGCAGGCTGAAGAGAAGCTAAAAGAGATGGGAAGCGATCAATGTAATAATATGTCTGTTTACGGCAAAATCATTTCCGCTTGATTTCTTTTGTTCAAATGTGGTTATCTCCTTCTCAGGCTCTCCCACCTAGTTCCCAGGAGAGTAGTACTGAAGAAGATCATTTTGAGAATAAAAAAGAAAGGAACCAAAAAAGATATGAGGAAAAGAAGGGGGTTTGGGGGGAGAGGGGGGCGGACCTTTAGTCTTTAGACGCATAAAAAGCTGTTTACAAATCATTGAGTTCTTTCCACCAGAATCAAACAAATGTTGCAACCAAAAAATACATGGCATACATTCAAAAGGTGGAATCTTTTCACAAATTTCCAGTAGAATAAAAGTGGTAACCGTTTGATGCATTTCCAGCTTCAAGAGAGGAGAGGTAGGTAATGCTAAGAAGGTGTCCCATTCACAGAGTATAAAATGCCTATTATTTTTTCTCTAGCATATGCACGATTAACTGAAGAAACAAATGGCCAATAATAACCTTTGCATTTGTTGAACCACTGACGAACCAGAGAAGCTCTTCAGCAACGCCATGCCAGAATACTCTCTCTAGGATAAAATGCGATTAGTTTTACAAAAATGACAGCTGCTGCCTAAACATTTTGTCTACAATATGGATATGATCTTGGGTTAGAATTGGTTTTCTTGGCATACTTTGAATTACCAGAGAGACTATTGTCATTTCGGAGGACAGGAAGCACAGTGGAAAGTCAATTGAGACATTCAAAAAACTAATGGGAATCATGCAGAATGCTAGAAGAAAAAGCTATTTCTTTTGGGGAGTAAAGAACCATGAAGAAATTCGAGAAAGGAAACATAACGAACAGAAGTCATTCCTCAAGCTCATAGTGATGTTATACTATTCTTGCTTACTACCTTCTTGATCTCTGTGCGGGAAAAGTTCTGGTGCTGGGACAAATTTTGGTCCATTTCCAGAATCACACATGAGATAAAACATCATAAGAAAACTTTAGAGTCGAGAATAAACACCTTTTTAGTAGTAAGAAGAGGAAAGCTTTTCCACAAGTTAAATCGTATCTGTAAAATGTTCAATAATTAGACTTGGAACACAAAACTTAAGTGACAAAATGGAGTTAAACACCTCATAAGAGAAATGTCCCAGGTAAACAAAAAACTGAAAAGCACATAGAAGTACCTGGCAACTAAATTTTGAAAGAGTACGACTCCCTGTCCGCTCATCTTTATGATTTCCGTTTGTAATAATATCGTGAAGCAATCTCAAATACATGAACTCATCATGTTTCTCAAAAACCAGTTTTGGCAAGAAAGAAAATGCCGAAGTATTGAACATTTTAAACTTTGAATTCACACTAGAATTAACCCCCAGGTTGACATCAAACGGTCAAAGTACAGAAGTCGTAACCTGAAAATATGCAACAAAACGATAGCGGATATTGTTCTCTACCAAAGGCAAGGAAGTGTACCATGGCTTGAGTTGCATGACATCAACACGAAGAACAGAAGTGTCACATTCAATGCTTGTTTCAATTTTAGTCAGGTGGATGGCCTCACACTGAGGAGCATTAAGTGCTCCCCTGTAGCCAAAATCAAAATTGTCTTTATCATTGCCAAGTAAAAGAAGAAAATAGAGAACTAAGAGCATGCACACCTTAATATTTGTCCACCTCCTATAACAAAAACTCTTTCTATTTAAAGATGATGTTGGGATAGTGCTAGCAATTCCAGAGCGGATAAAAGGCTCTGACATGCAATGACATTCTTGTCACTAGAGCTATTAGAAAACCTTGAACGAGTCAATATAACAATGAGATGCCCCGACAGAGGTCGAAAATGAGAATGAATGCTTTCTCGAGTTTTCCATCCCATGATAACAACATTCTTCTTTCCAGGATCTGTAGTGGACATTGTAATTTCCTTAAAGAATTTGAGGTCAGAAGGCAACCTCCAAGGTAACTTGCCATCCTTTCCAATACCCAGATCACACGTTGCAGCAACCAACCTGATAAGTCCTCAGAGAATGAGGCTGGATATCTGCACTGGCACTAGAATCACTCACAAGAGAATTCCCACAAATAATTGAACTCTTTCTGCAGAATGTATTGCCCCCGATTCCCTGACTACCTTAAGTTGAAACAACCTTGAGGATGCTCTCGCAGGTGCAGTGCTAAAGAAGGGACTCCAATTAAAACTTGCTCAAACCTGAAAAAATCATGCAATTCTGTGATGCTAACAAGTTAGAACAGGGAACAGGTGGAAATGTCCATTGAACATGCTACTCACGAAGGAGGGAGAGGGATGTGTTATAGAATTCAGCATCAGATTAGAACCAAAAAGGAATAAAAGAAGCAGAGGCCTTTTCATTTTGCTCAGATTTGGCTATACAAAATGGTACTTGGTCGGAAACTTTAATGCTAGATGAGATCCTTGAAAATTGAGGTAATGCCATACTTAAGAAATAAAATAGCGACTCTAGAGACTTATGAGGTTAACCATGTTCATTCAGCACAGTTCTCCAAGAAATCAGTTTACCCGTATCCCAGATTATCAGATAAATTTGTTTCAGCAAAGGAGAATGTTCCCACATAATATTTGTTTTTAAGATCAGCTTAAGAAAGTACTAATAGGATGCTAAAATGGGTCAGAAAATCAAACCCACTTTTCAGGCTCATGCAATATTTCATGAATTTACTATACAATATATGTACGCCTAGGAATCCACCTACCAAATCGATATCAAATGTTTAGACCCTTTCCACTAGACAAGCTTTTTTCAAGAATACTCGTTTCATATATTTATTCAAGTAACTAATCGCAAAACAATCAAATCGGGGGGTGTTACTTTACTAAGATTACACGAACGTGCAACAGTCTCAAGTTCAGTCCCTTGACGTCCGAAGCTCACAACCTTAGATTCGAAAGGCATGGAAAGCGAGTACTTCAGTTAGAGTGATTCTTTCACTAAGTGTTTTCATCAGCAAATCAATTCAAAAACTTTAATAGAGTTCCAACTGAAAGGCAAAAATTCGACCCCAAAGAAAAACGTAAACTTCATCAGGAAATCAACTCAGAAACATCAACAGCGATCCAAATAAAAAGCAACATTTCGATTCCAAAGAAAAACGTGAACATTACTAACGCCCCCCACAATTTCAACCCATGTTGTGCGCAAGAGAAACTTACCCGCGAATGCTGAACACCATCTCGCGGGAACAAAATGCTCCCAGAACAACGGAAGATCAACTGAATCGCACTTAATAGCCACCGTTTTCCCAAGAAGTGAAGCCGTTTATTGCCAGTTTTGCACGATTCTTGCCAAGCGGCTCTGTCTCTCTCTCTCTCGGAACTCTCTAAAGGATGGATTTCTTTTTTTTTTAATTCTTAAATAATATTACTACTTTTTATGTCTATAATTAAATATTTATATTTTAAAAATATTTACAAACGGCTCTCTCTCTTTCTTTTAAATGACTCTCTTAAAATTTAAAAGTTAGGGATAATTTTTTCCCTTTTTAATAATACTACTTCTTAGGTTCATAATCAAATATTTATATATTTTTATATATTTATAATTAAATATTTACTTTTTTAAAATAATTATATATTTTATATAAATTTTTACTATTAATATTTTAATTTAAGAAAAATAAATTTTATTGACATATAAGTCTACTGATAATCTCTTTTTACTTTTTTGATTTAAAAATTTAAGTTCTACTCACCTTTGAGTCGTGTCATTAATAAGAATATTATGAGGTTAGTAAAGATAAAATTTATAAATTGAGTAAGTTAAAGATTCTTTTTAAATTTTACATCAAATTAAAATAGAATATTTAATTATAAAAAAAGAGGTGATATATATCTTCACTGAAAAATTGACTAGCAGCATAATAGTTCTTATATTTCAAAATAGTTATCAATTTAAGACTAAAATTAATAAAAAGATAAAAATTCTTAAATAAATATAATAGTTGAATAATAATGTACTATTTAAAATGATTAAAGATAAAAATAGAATAAAAATAATAAAGACATTATTGATTTATGAGATTGACAAGGATTATAACATGACAAAAAATATAAATAATTAACAATTATTTTGAAAAGAAAATTGTACTATTAATTTCTAATTTTGGATTTACTCTAGTTTTCATTATTTTCCTTTAAATATTTTATTTTTAAATAAAATTGTAATCGGTCGTTTCCTTTGTAGTTGCGAGTTAATTCAAGGACTCCTAATGCTTCCAGATTATGGGATGTCATACCACACAATGTTGCCAGGGGCCAGGGCTGCCACCAAAACATTTTTGTGGGTACTTATTAGACCCCCACTTATTACCCGAATTTTCCTTTGTAATGCTTTCTTTTTTTTTTTGGCATATTAAAATTGTTTTTGATTGAAAAATTTTTTGTCTTAAGTTATGTGAAAGTAAATTTTTTTATGAGAAGAGAAATGCGACCCAATTGTATGTTTGGTTGAAAAATTACCATACAAATTGATCCTTTATTAATCCAAGGATTAGATAAATCTCCCGTAGACACGGAGTTTTGGATGGAGAATTCTAGTTCTCATTGTTCTTCGCATGAAGAAGATAAGCAGGTAGATAAGAGCAAATATTTTTGTCTTCTGCTTCTCATAGAATAAATATCTGTAGAGTTTATGATAAATGGCTGAAGAATGATCGAATTCCAAGTTTATTAATTGCATATACATCAAAAACAAAGAATTTTGGTTACATTAGTAACCTATATCGAAGGTTTTCCTGATTACATAGTCGCTATCTCCCTTTTACATTCAACAGTTCACCCCTTCACAAACTGGAGCGGACACTAAATCTGGGTATGTCGACCCTGATGTAAATCCTTTTCCTGATTCTGTAGATTCATCACCACAATTCATCTGTGACTAGAAACAGCAGGGACCTTCATAATCTGAGGGCCGAAATTAATGGAAAGCCAAAGTACCAGAAATGATGCAAAAGTTCATGCAAGTTTGATGGACATACCAGATGTGGCTTAGTATCAACATCTTTCCCCTCACAGTTTTGTTTTGTCAATGTCTGGATGGAATATGAGCTTCACCAGTAAAAACCATCTAGAATCAAACAAGTCAATAGTTTTAGATATGCAGTGCTTCAGTTGACAGAGAAAAATCAAGAGGACCACATTTCTGCAAAATTTACCTTTAACACACTCGGATCTTTCCATGGCCCTTTATCTGACCTCAAACAACCACCCTCATTTACACAGGTACAGTTACCGCCAAGAAAATCTGGCAGCTCACTAGAGAATACAATTTTGGTCAGTGTTAATACCCTTAGAAAAGAGTGAATAACTAAAAAATAAGCCAACCATTTAGTCACCTCTCATCAATAACTTCAAGCAATTTCCTCAGGTAATCGGTACCAAGAACCTACAGATTAGAAAATCATTGTTCTTAGACGCAATCGATGATGAACTGTAAGGTTTGACTTATATTATTAATTATATGATAGTACATCAATCTTGGAAGCTGTTATCGGGTCAAGAAATGGCTTAATCGTCTTCCAGAGCACTCTAAACCCAGGACCAGCATTAACAATGAACATCCGACCAAGCGTCTGCAAAGTTTACTGTTGTAGGTTACATCGTTTATTGCTGACTATAAAAAGACTGGAAAAATAAGCAAAGATACACTTTAGGTACTAAGGTTACACATACTTCAGGATAATTGTCATTATCAATCTTCAGCAGCCGCATGGTGACATCTCGTGCAGGTTTGATCAAGTTTTTTACACCCTGAAAATGGGAAGAAAGAGAGAAGGATTACCATACAGCTCCACTTCAAAGAGGCCAAAAGGTAAACAAATTGACAGAGAAGAGAAAAAGTATACCACTCCGTGAACATCTAAAATTGACACGCTTGAACCTACATATCTTTTTGCAGCTGTTGAGCAGGCAGGCAACCTGATGGAAAGAGACTTTTCAAATTCTTGAACATGGAATTTTACATACCGATCTTCAGTAGTCAGGTGCATAGCTTGTTGATATCGACAAGACCCAATCTTTCAATATAAATAGCTCTTCCTTCTTTATCTATCCCATGATAACCCTGTGGGTAGTACCGCAGCACATTATCTAACTCACCGAACTCAAAGTCCTGAGTATGACATCAGAGGCAGTGGAATATCAACTAGAGATATAAGCAATGGGATACAATTCTATGTTAATAGATTAAGCAACAGTAGCAACCTCATTGCTAGCCAACTTTGTATACATTGACTTGATTAAAAGAGAAGAAAAATATCCCCAATAGTTCTAAAAAGAAAATTGAACATTAGAAGGAAAGATTGGCCAACTTACATCATTTTACAACCACATTGATATCTAGTTCTGAATCAGTTGATGTTAAAGAAGTTAACCAAAAAGAGTTTCTTTTAACAGAAAGTGCCACATTATTAATCACTCACAAGGCAGAAGAATAAGTTACACGATACTGATAATCACAGTTCTTGAAACAAGAAAGGATCATATCATCACCTACTACAAATGCCAATGCCATTTCAAGGACAGAAAGGAAGCTCACAAGATGACCTACAATTATTCACTCACATCCAAATGTTTTACATGCATGCTGTGTATTGAATTCACATGACACACAGAGTTAGCATGCTTAGAAGGCCAATATTGGACAACTTTTACTTTGAACAAGGTGGTCTACTTGTTACATCTATTCTTTATATTTATATTATACTAAAATGAAGTCCAGACATCTAAGCAAGAAACCACAAGGACATACTGGTAGAAAACACACAAAAGAACATGGTGACATGGGGTCAAGGTTACCTCCAAGATACTATCAGCACCAAAATCTCTCCTCCACTGCAGCATGTTAGCCCACATGTGCTTGGCTTTCACAATATCAAATTTCCTAGCTTTTAAAAATCTGAAAAGAATTGATAATAATATTTAATGTCTTGACACATGGAAATATTTATTTTGACAATTCTCAACAGTGAAAACTAGGATATTCATATGTTTATGTACAGCAAGAGGTGCAAAATAAACCTCTAGTTTGGACATGAAAGAAACTAGCTAATATTAAAAAGCCAAATGAACTGAACATGGTCTTTATAGATTGCCTAATTTCCGAATTAGGCCTCCAAGTGACAATGAAGGGACGAGAACCACTTTATAACAAATTAAACTTAGCGAAAATTGAAATATATGCAGCTGTTCAGATTCACCGGAAGTCTCTATAACGTTGCTGAAGCAGGGATTCACATACATAGAGAAGCAGAATAACCAGCAATGCAATATATCTATAAGGATTTCAAAATAATATCTTTCAGTTCTCAAAGAGAAAATTAATACTAATATCTTAAAACCAATTAGGACGCCAAATTCAAAACCTACACATTTCACAAGTAAGCATAAGAAAAAGATAGTTTGTGCACGTACAGGGAATGCATTTCACCTGGACACCAAAAATACACTGATGCATTTTTACATTCTATAAAAGCACTGAAAGTATCTTAACGGGTAGAAAAATTACCTTAACATTGTATGATAATTATCATGCTTAGTGGGCAGCAAGTTGTCTATGACAAGTGCTCGCCGAAAAGTTTCCACAGCCATCTGCTCTTTAGGATCCTGGACATCCAAAATGAAAATAGAAGGGCTGATACCAGTGCTCTGCTTCTCTATCTCCTTAAGATCGGTGAAAACCCTAGTGGAAAAATTTCTGGTTTTCTTCTTTCTTTCATCCTTCAATGCCACAGTATCTGAATGCTGCTTGTCCTTTTCATCAGTGTCACAGGACACTTCAGGGTCTGATAACAATAATGCACATTTTCATTGCACTTAACTATAAATGAGGCAACCACATCCTGTTACTACTTTCACTATTACATAAGGAATCCTGCGTTGCTATGTCAGCGGAAAATGCCATGCTTTTTAATTTTCTAAATTTTTCAAACAGATGAAACCTCGGAATGAAATAATTACCGGAGAAGCCATACGTGCATAAGAAATCTACTGGACCCAACACTCGCAGAAATATCAAGAGGTCAAGCTGAGGCGTCATAATGCACTGAAACTAAACATAAAAATCCTTCCTGCTCCATTCCCTATCCTAAAGATTTTTTTTTTTTAAAAGGCAAACACTACCATTTGTAAGCCGAGAACCTGGCAGACCAAATTGATAAGGTTGTTAACCATGGTCCACGCAGGGGAGTCTAACACAAGAGGGATGTCAACACTAAAAGCTCTGATATCCCAATTAAAATATTGAGGAGAAAAGCCTGGATTCCTTGGACGATGTTAGTGCCTTGGTTGTTTTAACTTTTAAGGAATTAGTAGCATTTAGTTCGGCATGAAAGACGTCTTGCAATTTCTACCTATTGCTTCTCTCTTGGAACGTATATTTAGTTCTTCAATTTTCCTACGGCCAAATGTGTTACAATAGCCAATTTCATCAGAGCGGTATCGTGCGTCCTTTGCTTCCAGAAAGATGAAATCTTTCTTTACCGTGTGGCGTACCGGGAAATCTTAGCATTCAGAAACTTCCTGGCATTCAATGACGCCAAAGCCATGGAATTAAAAAGGAAACTTCAAGACTCTAATCTGGGTTTTCTCGGTTTCCAATCCTAAACCTAAATTTCTTGTGGCGCTCAATGCGATGTCTAAAACCAGTTTCAGACAATCTTCAGCTCATTATTTCAAATTTTCAAAACAAAACTTAAAATCAAGCTTAGATATGCACTCTACTAACTAAGGAAAAATAGCATAAGTGGAAACAAAAAAAAAAGAATCACAACATAAAAATGTACTGACGAGGCATCCAGAATCGATCACAATTGCTCGACATTTCTGTAAAAATCAAGACATGGAGAATCCCAAGCGTGTGTCAATCTCCTCAGCAGCAGATCATATGAGCTACAGAAAAAAGGATAAAAGGAAAAAGAAATTTCTGCAAAAGATTCAATGAATCGGATGAACGATGAATGAATTTGAAGCCTTAAAAAGACAACAGATGGGATGAATTGAAAAGAGCTACCAAGGTTGAAAGTACTAGTAGCCGCAACAGCTCCTAATTTCTTGTGACGAGAGCACTCATATGCCACCATATAGCAGTTATCATGGAAATGGCTTGTGATGGCTCTCTTTTGTTTGGCGGGAATATGTCTTCTCTTTTATTCTCTGCATTTTTGGTCACTGAAAACCGTCTTTTTTGTTCTTCTTTCTAAACATGTTTTTTTTTTCAAACTTGTATTCTCATCGTATTTAATTAATAATTAATTGTTACGATATTTAATTATCACTGTACAAAAATCGCAGATGTTTGATAAAACTTATTAGTTTTAAAAGTTATTTTCACATTAATGCCAAACAAGAAAAAGAGAAAATTATTTGAATATGTAAAATAAAGCTTTGGAGGGCAAAGAAAATAACTTCCAATAATTAAGAATGAGATTGGATATTATTTTGATTTAAAATTTTATATTTTAAATTTTGTAAAAAAAATTATTTATAAAAAATATAAAACTCAAAATAAAAAATTTACATTGAATTTTACAACGATATAATATACATTAAAAATGAAATGCAATCCTTGTTACCCACTTGGGGAAGGAATATGCCTTTGTCAAGTTGGGATACAATCGCTGTCAGTCCAAAGCAAAATACTTTTCCATTTTAATTTTCATCCGCCAAATTATTCACCCTTAAGGCCATGGCTAATAAATCGAGAAGCATTACAGAGTAAAAGATTAACTCTGATAATGAGAGTTTAATTCAAAGTTTACATCTTTTACACGTTTAAAGACATTACAGTAATAATCTCCACCAGTTTCACTCTTATCGTGAAAGTTAAATGCTGTGGCTCGTCGCCATCCATCTCCCCACTACTGTCTCATGTATTTGTCACCGAAGATTTCCATGGCAGAAAAAGCAGCAGGTTAATATTCTTCAGCGAGGATTAGCTTATTCAAGAATCGTTCCGAACAGAGAATATGAACGTCCGTTTTCGTAGCTCGGGATCGAATTTCATCTCTGTTTAATGACTTATGAGGCCTATGCTCTCCTTAAGTAGTCACACAAAGGCCCACAGCAATTGTCACCTTTTGATAATTGCCGCTAAAGCCATGGAAGATTAAAAGAATTTGAAAGCGACCATACCGATTATGTAACATACGTATTTGCTCATTATTGCAAAGTTATACCCAGGCAGGAAAGGGAAAGATCTTACGAAGAATCCATTTGGAAACAATCTTCAGTTAGATGAATTATGAGCTACTGCAATTAATACAACAGCGAGATTTCTAGACGCCCCCTAAAACGAAAAGATTATTTTGGACCATATGTTCATACTTCTTCACAGGAGCCCAAGCTCAAGAACCAAATTCCCCTGGTGCATGGCACTGGCAAGAATCAGAATAGTGACTCCAGGAGTTACTCGATACAATTTTCTAACAAAAAAACATCATGGCAGGACTGAGGTAAGATATGTGAATGTGTTTTACTAATTCATATGAACAAGACTTTATAAGCAAAAGCAGACCACGTGAAACTTGCTTTCTTGCCTTCCAATGGAGTTTGTAACATAATAGGACTACAGTTGAAGGAACAGACACGACCAGCATAGGCGTGAAAGGACCATAAAACTAGACGCATGCCTATGAACTAAAGTACACAGAACTCACCATTGCCATCAGAGTTTCATCTATACATAATATTCACAGAGCTTTTTACATACATATATATATATATATATATATATAGTAGATGCGGAGACGTGGTGGCTGATGCCAAGGATGCCAAGTTTCATCAGGCATTCATAAATGGGTCCTATGTACAGAAATCATCCTCCCGAACATCTGGGGCACACCATCAAATCTTGAAGCTAAAAACCCTTAATTTAGAAAGAACAGCAAGATAAATCACACATCCATATGCATGCTAAAACTCAGAGCGACAATGAACAACAGGTAGACATTTGCATCAGCTATCTTTACCTATTATGTCCAATTCCTCTTGGAACGAAGTTGAATGAGCTTATCCCTCCACAGAGCTGCAGAGTACCACGAGAATACTGAGAACTCAATAGATTTCATCAACACTCGAAAGATTGTGCTACAATAAAAAATATGGTGGGCTCTTGGCACGATTTCACTGGCGGTCACTAAGTCCAGGAATCAAGTGCATTGCTAAAATGAATTCCCTATTTGATTTCCGTTTGAGAGAAAAGACAGAATCCCTGGTAAAGTAAGATTCATATTTCATCATCAGCAAGATGGCACATATATAATCAGGAAGTATACCCGCATCTTTGTAGCGCTCTTCAACTGCAGCAATCAGCATGTTGCGGACGAGATTAAACTCCTTCGTTTCTATGCATGGCTGACCAGTGGGTCTGAATCCAGAAAACAAGTTAGAACTCTGTTTGTTCTATAGAAAAAATGTGTCTGCATTCAATAATTACCATCAGGTCATATTTCCTTAGATCTACACTTTTTTTAGGGGAAAGCGGAGGTGAGAGATCGCTTGTACTAGCATGTGCATGTGTATGTGTTGAGTGTCAGATGGAGAGATTATCAGGTTCTCCCCTGTTACCCATCTGTTTCACCTACAAGCAGAAATGCATATCCCCTCCCACTTCATTTCGCAACCAACCCAATGAACATAAATGCATAGGTCACCTCATTGCTTCTCCACAAAAACAAGATCCAACTCTAGAAAAATCATAACTATATCCATCACGGACCACACTGACCAATTCAATTACGACCTAGACATGACAGATCTTATAATTTGCCAAGGGTCCAAGGGAATACTAAATTTACCTGTCCAGTTCCGTAAACAACAATCCATCTGAAGCAGAACTCTGGACCATTGGTTTTGCTGACTCAATCACTCTCATACCATCACTGTATGCCAAGTACTTGTTGACTTGTATTGGAACCTATAAGAACAAAAGTTGAACCATCTAACATAAGTAGGAGAGAGCTCTTCATAACAGTACAGCCAATAATACATGGACACAGCATTCCTGATCTACATGTTCCAGAAATTACTAGATTTGGGTTCATTTGTCCTGCGTAGGATTTCGATGGAAACCTATGATTAGTAAAAAACAATTTCAACAATCAATCAATCTTGTCAGAAGAAATGCCTACCAAAATAATTACAGAATCCTTCACCACAAACAATGATGTAGCAGCAGATTATTATCACAGTCATACAATGACTCAAAGCGCACCCCCCCCCCCAAAAAAAAAAAGAAATTTTCCTTTGAGAGGGAAAGTATGCTCCTTGGAGTTGGAGAGAAAAAACAGAGTGCGGGGAGTCAAAAGAAATAAATGCAATAGGAGAGAAAATATTTTTTTCCATGAAAATGAACATTCAGAAGATATTTCTCCAATAACACAATAATACCTAACCTTTTCACATCCATCCTGTGCTATCCTAATACACAGCTTCAGAAAGATTAGCTTATTAGTTAAATTTACATCTTAGGTACTTCTAATAATCTTATATTTGTAACAAAAGAGAACATATAATACAGGTAATGATTTCTAACTTAGCATTTATTCATTCTCGGAGAACAAATTATTAAATTTCGCGCAAAGAATAATGGAATATCAGATACCTTTAAATGCAGCATTTAAAATGAACATGATCCTAGAATTACATGGAAAATTTGAAATGAGTATAATTACCTTGCATCTCACAGCAATGTTAATGGCATCTGAAGGCCGAAGGTCAAAGCTAATACTCTCTGCTTCATTATCCAACTGAGAACATCATAAGCATATTTTCAATAGAAAATTTTACTTAGAAGTACTAAATTTTGTAATAGTTCGATCAAACAGAGATACCTTGATTAGAATTAACTGAGCAAAATATGCTTCATGCACTCTCTTAGTTACTCGTACAAGTTTCACCTGGATACGAACAAAAGATTTGGAGAAAATCAAACGCAATAGAAAGAGCAATCGATCAATCTTGCATTGAGCAGTTCTAAACTTACTGCATAACCCATCTTCTCAATCATCTCCTTCACCACTTGATACATGGTGGGCCGAGCCTGGAGCCAACAACTATTTTGTCATTCACAAGTCAAGTGATTATAACATTGAAGTTAACAGACTCCAAAACAAGAATATAAACTTACAATCTGGACATTTCGTATAGCTGCCATGAGCAATACACTAGGCATCTCCACTGGAATATAGGTCAAATTAGTTATATGTAATCCCAGTAAAAGGAAAGAAATAAGATAGAACTACTTGAAAATAAAAGCACTCAGGAAGGTGATAAGCTTAAATCACTTACAAACAATTATAGGCAGAAGTAGACCAGTCCCATCTTCCATCTTTAGTACTATTGCAGGATGTGGAGAATAATCAGGCAGATGCCCACTCTGAGGATTGTTATGGACACACCTCAAATGCCTTCCATCTCTCATCTTGATCATGAAACCATCTGGACCACTCCTCACCTCGACTATGAAAATATGTTAAAAGGACAAAATAACAGAGAAAAATTGGTATATCATATTGAGGTAGATACATAACAGAAGCAGCTGAAATGAATTAAATTAAGGCAAGCCATGTCAGTATATGAATGTGATATGTTGTATGAGGTGCCACAAGTGACTATACAGAGTACAGATCATTCCATGAAACAAGAAAAGCGGAGGCCAAATGATAATAAATCAATATCACAATTCTTCCTTTTCAAATGATTTCAGCACGTGTGTGTATCAGTGTTGTGTACATAGACACGCACACATAAGAGAGGACAATCAAAGCTGCAATTCTGGAATTTAAGTAAATAATATAAAACAATGACTTGCTTTTACAAGTAGCAAAAAGGGTGGAAGTTCTTCATTTGGTTGCTCCATTGCAACAAAAAACACCATAACAGTTGTTATTCAACATCATTAGTTTCCTCTAGGGTACCCAAATTTCATTTCGAAATTTACCAAAGTAGCCTACTCTTTTCTTATTTTGAACACAAGGACTGGATTAATAAACACATAGTTCCAGAACTGCTGAGTCTTACTGAAATCATGTAAATAATCATGAAGAAATTGGAGGCAAAAGGAAGCAATTCGACCATATAAGAAAAATAAGAGGCACATACCAGCTTCTACCACACTGGAATTCACATAATCTGCATCACTCCCATTGGAATTTCCAGCCATGCTACCATTGCCATTTGATGATGAACTGAAAGTACATCTGATTGCCTTGTTTGTTCGCGTACATGTTTGATGAGCCACATCAACCCCATTAATCCCTTTAAGCCCCCAAAACCCACTTCTAACCAGATTTGTAGCCTTAACTGAAGGTGTATGGAGAGGTACACTGCATGGTCCAGTTTGCTTTGCACGGACAACAGGGCAAATGACTGGCCCTTGTAATGAACCCATTCCACCCCTTTGAGAAGCATCAGGAATGAAATAAATTATATTCTTGTAACAAATGAAACCAAAAAAGAACATTTTGATCATTGGTGACTGCTGGAATACAAGTGCTTATTACTTTTGTGGAAACAGAAAAGAAAAGTTTCAGTATCACAAAAAGGGGTGAAGATATAACATTCGCATAATCCTAGTAGTCAAGGACATGAGTTCTGTAATTGATCGAATTTAGGCATTTGCTCCGTTGAAATTAAAATATGGTGAAGATTGAATCCCCTGTGCGATCAATGTGCTTTTACGTCAACATATATCAGAAGATCATAAACAGCAGTTCAGAAACTAATTCTCTAACCATATAGATATTTAGGTCCCTAATCACATGAAACAAGGAGTTAAAATAGCAGATGATATTTAGATGATGTCAGAAGATCATAAACAGCTGTTCAGAAACTAATTCTCTAACCAAATAGATGTTTTGATCCCTAATCACATGAAACAATGAGTTAAAAGAGCAGATGAATGGATTTCAGATAACAATAAAAGGCCCGTTATCTGAAATTCATAGATAAATGGATATCATTTGATAGTCCGTCCTTAAGAGATAGTTAACAGTACTCTTCTATTTTCACCCAAAAAAAATTAACAGTGTTCTTCTATGATCGGACTTTTAATCCTATCTTTCAGAGCAAGAAAAGTGGAAGGAAGGGTCAACCTGTCCCACCGTTTCTTAATTTCGCGCACAAAGTAATGCCCGTTGGGCAAGAAAAGGCATTTGCCCGATATATAATTCAAAACCGATATAAGAAGTAAGAAGAAGTTTTGAGCTTTTTCAGTATATATCAAATTCAGACCTGAAGAAACGAAGAGAAGATGCTCTCGATCTTTGACAATCCTCAACAATCAAGAGCTAAAGGTCAACAGTTGTTCTGTAAACAGCAGTTCTCCAAATTAAAATGGTACGATCTCAGTGTAATAACTAGAAAAACAATTGATAGGAACAAGAACACGAATCCAAAAAAGAAAGAAGCGGGGGACAAATGAGAAGAAGTAGCTGCTAAAGATATGTACCAACAGAGAGGACAGGATGAAGTAGCAAGAAGGAAAAGAGGAAGAAGAGGAGGAGGAGGAGGAGGAGGGGAGGAGAGAAATAGGAGTAGTATATTTAGATAAGAGATTCTTTTTCTTTGCTTGCAATATCCGATTGTGTATTAACTATCTATAGCAGTGTCGGAGGGTGAGTATTTCTCAAGTCTACACTCATCCACTTTGCTCAGCTATAAATTCCATGGGCAAAAATCAAGAGTTTCCGTCATCCATGTCAGATCACAATGGAGGATTTTTTCAGTGGGGCCTTGCTGGGGTGGGGGGCGGGGTGGCGTTGCAGGCGGGGACCGTGATGTGACCGATGTTCGACATTGTTTTTGGCATAACATTAGACCCCAACTCCGTTAAGTCTTGGATTCCTCCCGTTTTACTCTTTGGTAAATGACGAATTCACCCACTGGACTTTTAGCCAAAGGATTTTAAGAATTTTTTATCTCAAAAATAGATATAATTAGGGCTTCTTAATGCTGTTGTAAGTAAGAAAATACTATCTTTTAAAGTATAAAGGGATTATTTTAATTATTTAAAATAAATTATTTATAATTTTTAGGTTAGCAATTATTTTTAAGCATTTTCAACAACTTATTTATTTGTTTGTAATTTTAAATTAAATAAGTTAAAATATTTTTAATGTTATTTTTAATCATTTTAACTACATATCTATTTTAAATTTTAACTTAAATAAGTTAAAATTTTTAATAAACTAATATTTTTAATCACTCTTACTTATTAAAACTATTAAAAATTAAAAAAAAAATTATTTAAAATTTTTTATAAACACTTCTCTTCCATTAATTTAAAAAATTAACAATAAAAAATGAGGTTAAAGTATTTTACCTAACTCTTAACTATGATTAGTTAGTTAGAGAAGAATGAGACAATGGAATAGGAAGATAATTCTTTTAGTTTTACTAAAATTTTGTATTTAAATAATTATTAATTGATTGTGTAAATAATAATAATTATTATATATTAATTAAATAAAAAATTACCCATAATTTTCTTCTTTCTCTTTATTTGATGTTCGAATACTTGATCAAGTGAATTATCACATTATCAGTGACTTCAAAAGATCCAAAAATTAGTTCTTTTTTGTATTACAAAACTTAATTATTCTTCTCACCCAGCAAAAGCAATCAATCATTCTTTTCAATTTTCTTCCCGTACCAAAATCTGAAAGGGCATTTCTGACCTTTTAGGAAAAGTTAAGGTTCGTTCGTTTTGATGGCGCTGGCACCAATCCACTAACAGAAAGCCGCACTGCCGCCATTCGCCCACACAATAAAATCTCTAGATGTCTGCCACGTATTCATATTTCCATTACCGAGATGGTCTTTAATCCGGATAAGGTTTTTCCTGCAATATTATCATTTTCCTAAACTTGGGATCCTCCTCCGCGGCCCCATTTCGCTTTTCTTTTTTTTTTTTTTTTGCTTTGCTAAGTCTCCATGTGGCTACCTGCGGCAGCGTTGTTGAGAAAGTATAATATTACGGTGAAACTTGATTGATTTTTAATTTATTTTTTATTTAAAATTTTATTATTTTATAAATAATTTATTTTTATAATTTTAAATATAATTAAATTTAAAAAATCTAATCTAATCTCATTCTAAAATTAATGCAACGACAAAAAATGAAAACTTAAGAGTTTTCTCTCTTTTTTCCAAAGGGAAACGAAAATTCGAGTAAGCATGCTGCAGCCAGTTGGCTGCCCATATCCAGAGATACTATATATATATATATATAAAAGGAAAGTAGGATCAAAATTGTTGTTAGGGTTGTGAACAAAACATGTATAAGAATCCATATTAAACAGCTTGAAAGTAACCTTATTACAATAGCTTAGCAGGACGAAATGTCAATATAGAATTGTTAGGCAGTATATACAAAATTGAATAGAAGATCCCTAGGGCAGTATATACAAAATTGAATAGAAGATCCCTACTTGAATAAATTATACCGTTAGATCATACACCATTTTAGCGTAATTGATCCATAGGTTGTAGGAGTTTAGCATGATTCTCACATACTCATAAGTTGAAATAACTCACCAAATTATTAATTTTTTTTGAGATTAGAATAAATATTTTTCAAGTTTCTAGGGTTCTAATTTACAATTCAGGAGATCAACTACTCTCTTGAAAAAAACAAAAGATCGGTCATTAAATTAGTATACTCTTAGAGAGAAAGAAAGACACGAAATTATTAGTTAAAAGGATTTTTTAATCAAAACTATGAGGACTTTATGCTATTGTTTTTGGAGCATCACTCCATTCCCTTGTTGTAATAGGCAAGGAAACAAGTTGGTCATCTTAGGTAGGTAGGTTTGCAAGTCAGACCTTCCTTATTAGCACTTAAAAAAATGAGCGGTATTGTAAACGAATGAATGTAGTAATTAGAATGATAAATTTTTATAAATTTGATGATATACGTAATTAATTCAATAATATGAATAAGGAAACAATAAATTTTAACGATACTAGCATTCTTTTTTCTTTTTTTTAAAGGAAATTTAACATTGCTATGTATTACCCTTTTCATTTCTTTACTGAAACGTACTAATTTTTTTTACCAAATCCACACAAACTTTACCTTTTTCTCCTTTTACTATGATTTTAATAGATATCTCTTTTTTTTTCTAAAATAAATAATAGTGACCTCTTTTACACCCAACACCATAATGTTTCTATTACCAATCATACAATAAATTTTAACGGTTGTAAAGAACAAATACAATTGGTTCAAAAAATTAACCCTATTGAAAGTTCATTAATATTCCACGCGGATAATCTATGACTAGTTTTCCTTATAAAAGATGGATCCAAAGAAACCTAGCTTGATGGTTAATGGACCAAACTTGTTCAATTAAATCATGCTATAAAATTAGGAGATCGAATGCAAGATTAGCCATATGCTTATTTATCAATCTTGAATGCTCTAATGAAAAATTTTAGGTGATAATCATAATTAGACGGCTGCAAACCAAATCAATGGCTATTGAGTCAAGTTCCTCCGCTGAAGTTAGGTGGTGGCCACACAGCTCCACCGCTATCGGTCATATAAGAAAGGCATGACAAGGGCACCAGGCACATCCCTCGGCTTCTTAGATCTCGGTTTCTTTCTTCATGACTTCCGTTCTCTGCGGGACCCTGATTCAAGAACCGAAATACATGCTTCAAAGAATTTCTTTCACGAAAGGGAAAACTATGAGAGAGTAGTGTTGAACAATTGTTACCCCTTGTACATGAGTCCTTTGTGCCTTGTTCCGTGACGACTTTAGGTACGGGACGCTTAAAGTCTGCAAAACCAAAAATTGAGAAAGACAAGCTTTAACTGGGAGAATAACAGAAACCAAGGTTTAGAACTTTAGCCTTATAGCTTCCAAAACCATAGGTTTAGAACTTAGCCCGTGCTCCCTTCATTTTTAAATATAAGATCTTTTAATACTTTTTATATTAAAGAATGAGGAAGTAAAATATATTTTTAAATTTTATTCTTAATTAATGTAATTTATTTTATACTATTATGAGGAAGAATATATAAATTAAATTTATATGTAAGGATAATTTTAAAAAAATAATCTTTAAATTTATGAAAAAGTTAAATATTTTGAAAAGAGAAAAGAGTCCAGAAAATTATATATTTTGAAACATAAAAAGTATTTAGAGCTAAACTTAAGTTCGTTTGGAAAGAATCATTGAAAGATTAATTATAATAGTAGAAATCTTGCGAAAGAAGTGACCGGAATGAGGATGGCTAATCTTGAATGTATTATACATGTCAATTTTAGGTGATATAGAACTTGTTTGGTATCATAGTTGCGGGTGCGAGGTGTGTATATGGGCATGCAATAGGAAGAATATTTTGGAGAAGCGGAAGAAGAACCTCAACTTGGTTTTGAAGGAATTTGATATACCCAATGGCCTCCATTAGTACGGATGCTGTGTCTGTCTGCAATATTCTCCATTGCAGGAATCGCGTGCAAATTTAATTTAAACAATAAACAGTTAATAGATTGAAAAACCAAGAAACCAAAAATCTTACTATGCTGTACCACTATACATATCGATGGATACAACCTTAGATTATAGTATCTACGATGTCCTTACTCCAAAGCATAAAATTCCCTTTCTGTATATTTCTGAGATTCCTCCTCTAAGTTTGAACCTTTGGACCCATAGCCATAGGGAGCACTGCAGGCCTAGTTCAGACCTTTTGGTTGCTGGCTTTGTGTTTAGGGTAAGTGGAACATGCATGCAGAATCAAATTAATGCAAAGCAGTAAATTTATAAATAAAATAAAAGAAAACTTGTATCATGCAAATATACTTGAAATTCATCAATCTTCTTTTGCGTATATTTAGTGTATTTAGTTGTAGAGTATCAAGCTTAACACATATGATTACACCAAAATGAGAACTTCTGAGTAGTTATAATTAAAATGGCCATGAAAGATGTTGCATATACGAATAAGAGTAGTACCTTGCCAAAGGGTGCTACTAACTGTTGAAGAGCTGCAATTCTATCTCCTAATTTCTCTTTTCTGACCTGGTTGGTAATTCAAGATTTACCGAAGGTTAAAAACGGTGAAAGAAACAAAAACCGAAAAACTCCCCAGTTTGTGTTCAAGCAATTCATAGATCACCTTAAAGGGTGGGCAGGAGGCACTAGACTCCAATCTTGATCTCTTGGCTGCCGCTTGAGGTGCTTTTGGATCCGAAGCAACGCCAGATCTTTTGGCTTCTGTAACTCGACCGCTGAAGGGTGTTACCTACAAAGGCAACAAGTGAAATTTACCGGTAATTGATTAGAACCATGTTTTCAACTCGAAACCAACAATAGAAAAGGAAATAACTAATCCTGAAAATTAACAAAGAAAGAAAAAGATGCATGCAATGTATAAAGCTGAAGTATCCTTTAACGTAAAAAGAAAAAGAGCTCTCCTTTAGGTAGTGTTTTGTTCGACAAAGAAAAAGATTTATAGCTTTTCAATTTACTAATGAGATGCAACTGTCCAACAGTAGTTTTGGAATCTCATATGTTCCCTTTTCATGTTAACATTCTCAATATTGCAACACTTGCAGATTTTACAAATAAACACAGGATAGTTCATCTTTTCCAGAGATCGTATTAGCTGATTACTTAAAATTCTGTTGCTGATTGCATCTGTATAGAAAGTTGAAGCATGTCTTCGGATAAAAATTGATCAGCCAGATTATGAATGAATGTAAATCTTGTTATTTTCTAACACATCGTCGTTCTTGTACCTAGCTAGAAATTTTACTGTCGCAGAGTTAGAAGGAGAATATACTCACAGTGCCGGAGTTCAGTAGTGGTCTTTGAATTGATTGCTTCATATAATCAAGGCCATAAGAAAGACCACCAGTGGAAAGGCCTAGCTGATCTTGCAATGAGTAGCAAAGACTTCCTTCAAGTCCTGCAGAGTGGAAGAGATCCATCGCCTGCAAGTTCAGGTGAAAAGTGCTTGATGCATTTGCCAGCGGTGTCTGGCGGAAGTTTGAGACGTTTACGGTAGGATATATCTGGCTGAAGGTCCCTCTCATATGAGGCGGAGCCGGAGCTGGTGAAGGAGAAGAACTACAGTAGAAGTCTTCGGGACAAGATCGAATTAAGCCAGCGATACTATCACTTTGACCACCAGAAGAAAGGGTTCTAAGGAGGAGTTTGACATTGATATCATTTATATCTCTCTGCTCCTTTGAGTAGCATGTTGTGGGTTGATTCTGCACGTCCTCTATTGTAGATGATGGGCTGCTAATCATTTCATCGAATTTTGAGTAAGACTCTGAAAGTTCTGGTTTAATCTGCGAGAGCTGCAAGTCATGAGAAGATGGACTATGGGTGAAAGTGGTACTCCCAGTGCTGTCAGCCCAGTCGAAACTCAAGTCATGAGTCATGGAGGAATCGACTGAAGAGACTAGAATGCCATTTTGCAGCCTGGAATTTCTTGAGTTCACGAGAGCTCCACCTGCATTAGCATATGAACCAAAGCTACCAGAATTCCTGCACAAGCAAGTTATGAAAGAAGGCTCATATATATAGATATTTTGCTTCTAATAACCATAAACCCTAGTTCCAGTCGCTGGAAAGAGTAAATATCATGAAAGCCTGACTGAAACAAAGAACCCTTGGCTCATTCTGTGCGTTGGATGTTCTCCAGCCCTCCACAGTGAGCAGTCCAATTAGAAAATTTCTTTCCTTTTTAGTTCTGAGATTTGAAAATTTAATGGACCGAAACCATGGAGGCTTTTTTGAGTTAGAGAGCACTTTCTGATTGACACAAATCAAATCAACAAAGTAGATGAAAAGAAGGAAAAGAGAAAGATGTTCCCAAGTGCGATGAATAGATCATAATTGCATCTCTAGGAGTCAAAGTAGCATCATTGCACAACTAAAGCAGAGCTTAATTTGTGGTGGTTTCTGACTATTCTTGGAGCGTTTATCTACCCAGAGAGATACGAGAGAGAGAGACTTACAAGATGTTATTTGGGGTCCAGCAGATATGAGCGCTTCCAGTAGTTGTTGCAGCAGTATAGCTAGAAGAGTCGAGTATTAAAGTAGAAGAAGAAGAAGGAAGAAGAAGCTGATCTTGGAGAGAATGTTTTGCAGATTCCATGATGAGAGAGAACGATAATATTTTTAAAGAACTTGAAAATCCCAAGACAAATAATTAAAACTTAATTAGCAGCAGAAAATCAAAGCTCAAAGCTCCATGAATTTCTCACTCCCAACACTAACTTCAAACAAAGAAGCATCTCATCAGGTCATGACACCCACATCCCCATACCTAGTTTGCTTTTTTAGAAACTGTTCATAGTTTCATCTTTACTCTTTCATCAAAGCAGCCTTGAAAAGAAAGAAAGGAAGAAAGAGAGCTTGAATATATCTATATCTTCTTCCTCAGACGACCTCTGATGATCATGAAAACTCTTTTCCGACAACTTTTTGCACCTTCACAAAATAAAAATGAATTTTCATCTGAGTCTGTATGTCTGTCTCTCTTGCTCTCTCTCTCTCTCTCTCTCTCTCTTCCCCCCCTTCTCTGTGAACTATTCTTTGCATACTGCAATAACAGGAGGATGATTACTATGGTTTCCCAGCGCCATGATTAAGATCCGGCCTGCCTTCGATCCCAAGGCTTTCAAGAAAAGCCTGAGAAGGGAAATGATGATGGCCACGCTCGCTCCTCCTCTCTCATAACCACATATTCTTCTCAGTCTTTATATTTATTTTCCCTCTCAGTTTGATATGTACATACAGCACAGGCACGGCAGAGGATAATATATGCCATAGCTCTCTCTTTGGTCTTTCTCCTGTGTATTGTCTTCCTCGCTGGATACTTTTGTGGTCCTCAATCTGGTGCTTCTTAGTAATTTCCTCCAACTAGAGGGGGAAATTTTAATTAATCTAATTAAAAAATCCATTTCTTGGGACGGTTATGGGACCCATTTATTTATCCCTAATTACTTAATTGAATAGTACTTTTAGGGGTTGCTTTAAAACAAATTAATTATTCATAATTCTTATTAAGTAGTACTATCTCGTAAAACCCTAATCTCAATGTATTGAATTTCTACTTCAAATCTTTGTTTGTGTACTTAGATTAGATTTATATTAAAGTCTTTGTTTAGATTTTTGCAAAATTGAATAATGTCGGATAAAATAAAAATTAACTTAAAGTAAAAATTTTGTATGAATAATAATAAAAGTCAATTTAAATATATAATCGTATTTTTACCGATCTATATTAATATGTAAATATAAAGAAATTATTAACACAATTCAACTGTTGAAGTAGGCAAAATGTAGTTGCATTGTTTCTCTTTTTTTCTAATGCTTCCTAATTAATTACTTGCAAACCTATTATACTAAGGTGATAATTAAGTCCGTTATTTGGCAAAGTAGACAGAGACTTCAGTTTTAACTCTCCACACTTGCGTGAGATGGTGGGTACTTTGAGAGATAAGGTGCTCTAACTTGACAAGGTCAAGAGACCAATCGAAGCTGCATGGGGCCTTAACTGCAGCAGAAGCATATATGTGATTTGTGGGGATAAGGGGAACTATTCCCTCTCTGACAGTCTGATTAATGGCTCAAACTGGAGTTTCTTTACTTCTTCTAGCTAAACATCTATCAGTATATACATCAAGCTTAGTGAGAGTAACTCGATCAGATTAGAATTTTCTGCAGAAACACAGCAAGCTCAGATAGTGCAATCGATAATTGATCATATATATCTTATCAGATTATCTCTTTCTCCTACGTCGTATGTATGTACAAGAAACTGAAACGGAGCCAAACTTTGTCCAGACAACTTACGTAGAACGGTCAACCACAGCCCGCAGAGCCAAAGAATAATGGACAAAATCACATGAAACACATTCATATTTAAGGGACCAGTGAAAAGGCCATAACTATGTCTGCTCTGTTTGTAATGTATCTATATATCTATATATTTGTGTACCTTTTAAGAGTTAATCTACAAGACAAGCATTACAACTCCGTAATATAAGGACAACTACTGGATTCACAATAATGATGTCAAATTGACCTTTCCATGACATCATCATTCCCTTAGGTTTTCTGGATAAGCTGTTTGTCTCCTTTCGGTCAAGCCCTGTCCATGATTTCTGACACTACATTGCATCCCAGCAAGCAAAACTCCAACGGCTGAAGGGTTTGCAATTTGCAGTTGCAGAGCCTGTGCTAATTCCTCCTTTTCTTTCTTTGGCCTATGAAAGATAAACTTTGAATAGATATTGAAAGATCATCATTCGAATATTCCTCTTCAAATGTAAAACTTTGAAAACACTAGCTTTTTTGTACAAAAACCATTAGTATTGCCTAAATTAAGTTTAAAGGACAGCAGTGTAGATGAAGCAAAATATTCATGATCAGTTCTCCATGAAAAGTTTTAATTGTTTTCTTGGCTAGAGTTTGACTGGTTTACTCCCCACTGGCAAACATAAACTAATCGAAAATTGAGATGCTGATAAGCTTCAAGAATTCACAAACTGAGCTGTTAATTTCTTCCTCCTTGGATTATAAGCTTAATTGCAGTCGAAATAAGATAATCATCCTATGGATCTTATTGTAGCTTCCCCGTGTAACTACTTTGTGATGTCACTGTTTGTTCATGGCTTTGAGAGCAGCATAAATCAAGCTTCGAAATGAAGACAGGAACCATATAAAGCATGCAGACATGTAGCAGCGCTTTCATCTTACCATAGAGGGTGAAGACTCAGTTAATGAAGATCACCCAAGATCCAAGGATCAAAAGATTAAAGAAAGAAATGTTAGAAGGCAGAAAACAATGAGTTAAATCATCAGCCAGTCATTGCTTATGGTGAACGTGCGCTGTTGGTTGTAGGACTAATTTGAGAGTTGGAGAGCGATGTGATATGAGTCAAGATAGTCAAGGCTTTTCTCCTTTTAGTACCACTAGCATCATGTACGTGTAAATTGCAAGTAATTAATTTTTTATTTAGTATATTGTAAATTTATAAATTATTTTTATAATAGTATTTTGTAAATTATTTGTTTAATTATTCTGATAATATTTTGATATAATTCATATTTTTATTAATCATCTAAATTATTTTGTAGCAGTTATATAGTAAATTGTTTTTTACCTTATGTGTGATTATATTTTGGACCTTTTATAAGTAATATCTGTATTTAAAAATTTTAATTAGCATAATATTTTACCGTAATCATGTTAGTTAGTTTTGTAAAATAATAATATACTATTTTTTCCAATGCTAGAGATTATGCGTAATTTTCTTCACTCATGTAATTATTTTCAAAATATTCATATAAGATTCATATTTTTCTTAATTTTGTAGAAACAATTTCATTGATGTTAAATGCTCATTCTTTTTAATCAAATTCTATTATTTTTAAAATTTTTCATAAATTATATTAGTATTTAAAATTTTTAAATTAGCAAAATTATTCTCTTTCTCTCTCAGACACACACATAATAATAGTGGTTCAAATGCAATTTTTTACCTTTTATTTTGTTATTTTGATGATATTCTAATTATATATATTTTTTTATTACTTATATTAAATAATTACATACAGTTTATAAACTCTACTTTTATTCATTTCAATAACTGATTTTTTGATAGATACTTAATATTATTAAGCGTAAATATTAATTATACAAAGCACCATGTATGCATCCAATTATAGAAAAAAAAAGAATAAGATTTTTCTCTTAAATACTTTTTTTAGTAACTTACATCTCTCTTTAATTCTTTAAGTTATCTTTGTTAAACATAACTTACAAATAATTTCTCCAAATTAATTGTTTCTATGTAACTCCTAAATAATTACCATTTAAATGTCAAAAACTATTAAAATGACAATAATACATTTTAGAAAAATAAAAAATAATTTTATCAAAGGAAATTTTAGGACATTCAAAAAAGAAAGAAACATACAAGTTAAAATTATCAAAATAAGAATAGTAAAATATTTTTTTCAAATATTGTCTATTGATTTTGTAAATGTGTAAAAACATAATCAAGATGTGAGAGGTATATATACTAATTTAATAATTGTAATTAAAAAAATTAATAATTATTTATGACAATAAAGTCTTTCTATTTAATACTCTTTTTTAGTAACTTACTTTTCTCTTTAATTCTTTATTTTATCTTTATTAAAACTAACTTACAATTATTTCTTCAAATTAATTGTTTCTATGTAACTCCTAAATAATTATCATTTAAATGTCAAAAATTATCAAAATAATACTAATACATTTTAAAAATATAAAAAATAATTTTATCGAAGGGTATTTTAGGGCATTCAAAAAAGAAAGAAACAAAACATGTTTAAATCCCTATGACCCCTATCCATACTTTTAGTATAGTATAAATTATGTCTCTTCTAGTCAATTGCTACATACCACAAGCTTTACCAAAACCAATAACATTGGAATAAAAAAATTATCAGGAAAAATATAGGGACCAGTTGTTGGGATGGAGAGGGAGGATTTTAGAATGGTAATGTGCCAGAATATCCTAGGAATAAAAGATGCCTCGGCATTCTCGTTTTTAAGAACATCTTGGAAGACATCACAACTTCTATGTATTTTCTTGAATATTATATGCTTTTGGCAAGCAGAAACAACAAACACGTAGCCCCTCTCAGTACACAAATTTCTGATATATACCCATATGTACATCATTCTTCAGCTTTTCATGAAAACGTTATTCAAGAAAATTATACTTCATGATTCACAAGTATATTTATATCTTTTTCTTGAAAGATATTATTGAAAACGAAAAAACTTCAACTCAAAATCTCTATATAAACAAAGAACTATATGTATGCCTTTTGATACAGAATTATGATGATGATCATTTGATACAGAAGTACTAAAAGGGCGTCTGTTAAAACTTGAAAGAACTAGAAACAAAGCAGAGAGAAGAGCAAGAAAAGCCGGGTTGCAAAGCTACTTTCTTGATGATTTTTGTTTGCTTCTGCAGTGTAATGTGCATATAATTCATGAAGAATTACAAGAAAGACTGATTCAGAATATAATTAAGCATGATTAACGAAATAAAAGCTATAATAATCCAATGAGGCCCACAAAAGTTCAAATCCTATGAAAAGTTGATGGGAGAATGTGAGATCAGAGTATGGGCAACTTTGCCTTTGCTTTATGCCCTTTTCCCTTTCCTTTACCCCCCTTCCAGCATGCCCACAAAGCCTATACCTTGTATTTATAATTTTCTATCCTAAGAAGACAGGCCAGAGTGCATACACAAACACACGGTTCTGCATTTTTTTGTTCAAAGCTAATCTTCTTTATCGAGAGCCCTTCCCTTGATTGTCACCTTTCCATACTTCTTAGTCTCACTATCTTCCAAAGTTTGATTTCATAAAAAGCTGTTTTTCTGAGTCAGGATTGGTTTACACTGTTTCATAAATAATCGATCTTCTCGCTTTCAAGATTCGTTCAAAGTGAACTAAAGTAGGTTTGAATGTTCTCTGAAGAGACACTGTCGCATTATATAGTATATTCTTGAGTAACATCTACTGATCATCCACATACTTCTTCTGTATCTTAATTACTCTTAGTATCATGCGGCTATAATTTTTCTTGAATTTCCTTTGAGTTTCTCGGCATTGTTTACTTCTTTGCTTAGAGTTGCTATAACGTATAATAGGAGACTTTGTAGAAAAAGACTAGCTTAGAGAAAGAAAGGAGGCCTGAAAATGGTACTTTCTTCTATTCCTTCAGAACAGATACGCATGAGCTGTTTTGACCTCAAAAAATAGGCAAAAATTATTAAGTAGCTTTTGGTCCCTACAAGTACCTAATTATTCAGGAAATTCATTATCAAATGCCGTTATCCCTTCTTGGGGGAGCCATTATGATAGTAAATAGTAATATATGTAATCCCTGAAGATCCAAAAGTGCGTACAGCTTTTCATTTTCATTTTTTTTTTAAAAAAAAGACTGAATATTTTAAATTCCCTGCTGCACGTTCATTTTCTTACAAATATAGCAGAAAACTGCAGAGATTTGAGAAAGTAAATCATATTCTGGAGAGAGGGGTAGAAGAGGAAATCTAATTTAAGTAGTACAATATATACCCTAGGCTAGTTTTAAGCCACTAAAACCCTGTAGTACATTAATCCTCTAAAAGCAAGCTAATTGCTATCATTGATAACTTTAGGGGTCCATCAAGATCACTTAATTTAAAGAACCTTCTTGACCTCAAAGTAGCCAACTTTTGAGTCAAACCTCCATGGAAAGTATGGCAAAAATCATCAACGATATCTTAGTTGAACTTAGGAATAGTACCCTTTATATTCTTCATGCCCCTATTTATATACGTTCCAATTGTGCTCCAAATCCAGTTTCTTAGTTTGGGAAGTTCTTTTACAGGCACAGAATATATAAGTTAAAGATATAAAATATGCAAACAATGCTCCTTATTCTATGAGCTTAATTAGATATAGGTGGATTGATAGAGGATTCAAAGCTATATCCGGAAGCCAATGATCAGATTATTGAACAAAAACCTTTACTTCCACCTATAAACAAATACATACAGTAGTATAACAAACAATATTACTAAGCTAATAGTACATATTTCTTGTTAAAATCATAATTTAGATTACGCATTAACTTTCTCAGTTACGAAAGAATGTGTTCGAAGACGGAGACTGGTGAAGGAAAAAGGTTCTTTGACATACTAGTATATATGTTCTCTTGGCTATTCGACCCGTGAACTAATACTTCTTTCTCAGTCTCAGCCCACATCCTGCTGAGGAAAAAACTTTGCATCCATTTAGAGTAAATAATGAGGTTTAAAGTCACTTATACCTGGCAAGACCCTTAAAAGGAGGTCTACAGTTGAGGATTTAAAAGAGACCTGGGAAGAAGACAATGCACTGAAGTCGAAAAGAGTACTAGTTATTTCATTACGATTACGATATTCGGCAACTGGGCCTTGCTCGTCCTAGCTTGGATGTCTACTCAGTTCCATATATCAATGTGAATTTCATCAATACGCTCCTCCTGAATTGAACTGCAAAAGGCCAGAGTTTGAACTGCAAAAAGGCCAATGATCCAACCACGAAACCAAGAAAAAGATTGCAGAGTAGAAATCACACCATTACAATTGCAGTATCATTCAACTTAAGTTATAATATTGCTTTAATTATCAGATCGCATGGAAAAGGCGATGGGGCAATCTGTAGCATTCAGGAGGCGTTGCAGTTGCTTTCCTTACTAGTGGGCTATCACCTCTGTGATCAAACTAATCAAGATGTCATATCCATGGCGAGCAAAAGCATGGTTTTTGCTCGTTCACTCGTTTGAAAGAGGAGAAGGGAAGGGATGCATCTTCCTTGTTCAAAAAGCAAGTTTTTGAGGGGAGAACCAAAGTAACGAGTTCCTAATTAGGCCCTTCTTTCGTGTACAAATTTGAAAAGGAATTTGCTGATGATACGTAAGCATGATATTTCTGTAACCCCTTGATGGACCACTGAAATCCTGGCCTGATAAGCTTTTCAAGAGTCACAGCTTATCTATATAAAGTAATAGAGGAAAAGAAGGAAGAAAGCTTAAAGGACAGAAGCAATAAATTTATGAAAGTGATTCTCTTTTAAGCAAAGACAAACTATATGCTCCGCTAAATATGCAGAAGCCATCCCTAGTTGTCCTAAAAGCTTGATTCCTCCGGATATTGGGCAATCTGCCTTGTTCTTGCATTGCAAATGGACAATGCTTCATATATTCTTAATATTTTGCTCTTACAATAGCATGATTAAAGTTCCTCAAGCATAGGTAAGAAAGTTCAATCAGAAGCCAAACATTTTGTGCTAAACCCGAGGAGGACATTTTCCTTGATGGACACGGTATCAAGAAACACATCAAGTACACAAGTGAGTCAAAACATCAGTTGAAGAAGGGATGAATTTTCACACATGCAAAAACTATCAACAGCTAAGAAAAGCCAAACTTAATAGATCAGTAATCTAGTCTTTGTTTGTAGATGAAAGATTAGTTTCTTTGATTTTTGTTAGTCTTTGCTACTTTTAACTTTAAAGACAGTAAGATTACAACATGCTCAACAAAGACTTCTCTTTCTAGCTCTATAGGATATGGTTGCCACTAAGTAATGACAGTTGATATTAGACATGTTTCCTGTTTTTAGTATTTAAGATTAGGTGAAAGAACTCCTAAAGTGTCTATAGCCGTGTCACCTCATGATGCATGAGTTTTAACGTATGCCAAAAGCAGTCAAAAGAGATCTCTAGATAATGACTCTCTAAAGCACCTGCGCGAAGAAGAGTCTTTCCTGCATAGTTCCCTGTCTAGAGCTAATTATGGTTACTCCATAAACGGGTAAACTGTACTCCTTGTGGCTTCTGGAAGCCGCCAGTCAAACACAAGATCATCCCATGAATGATGCATTTAGGAGATAGCTATTGAAGTTGTATATTTTTGGAGATGTGAAGCAGAATGGAGAAAGAATTAAGGCTACCAAATTTGCATCATCATATTGACACCTAGCTCCAGAAGAGGAACGCTGGTGCAAATAATTTGATATTATTTAGGATAGAGATTCCTAGGAAAGAAACGCCCCGTGTATGATTTAAATTGGCTAGTCTATATATCATCAATTCAAAGTAAAAGATTCGTTCTGTCTCCCCAGACTGACAGACTACAGAGCATTACATACCTCGGAACAAAGCAATCTCCAACACAACCACGGTCGTGTGTCTCTTGAAGGCATCATACAGAGTGCTCCTATCTTGGCACCGCAACCATATGATATCTTCGTTTTTTCCTTTTTTTTTTTTTTGACAAGACAGAGACAGATTTGAATAAAAGTTACGAAACAAACAACAGGGCAACAATAATCTTTAGACGACTTCAGTCTTCATGCACCCAAGGGACAGCTTTTCAACAAAGCCTTTTAACGGGGTGCAGTTTTCCTCAGATATCAGCTTTCAGTGCACAATTGTGATTGTCTTCCATTTTTGGCTTCAAGTTTCTGCTCATGGACAAGAAATTGTATCCAAGCATCTAAGGGTGTTATTTGAATGGTAGAATTCAATGTAAATTTTTTATTTTGAACATTACTTTCTATCTAAAAAATAATTTATTTTTATTAAATTTAAAATAAAAATTTTCAAATTAAAACCATATCTAAATACACTCTAAAGTATATCTGAAATTTCTTCAGAACGAATGTACAGTACATGCAATATTCAACTTGGAGGTGATTAAGACATCTCTATTGACAATACTGGAAAAGATGAATCCACGCATGGGTTACTTATCTGGGGCTTAACATTGCTTTTGGTTGACGTCCATACTGGAGCAATTAATTACTCATTTCTCACCATATGCAGAATCATAGCATCAACTCTCGCAAATCATGCTCTGTTCTTGTTGTCCAGTTCACTAACAGGATGGTAATCAGTAACCCAACATTTTATAGGAAAATTCATTCTCAGGTCCCCACTGAAATGAATAAATTGCATCTGCATACACTCTTATACACGACAAAGAGGGTACGAAAAATTCATTCCCCTCTGACGGAATGGAAAATTCAGAGTTGAAAGAGTATGAGAAGCCTTCGTTGGAAAATTGAACAGGTAAAGCCAAAAAGATACAGCTTTAAATCGAAGTTGGCCGCTCAGACTACATAAAGACTCTACATATATGATGCCTGATTCAGGGCTATCACAATAATAATGGATTAGAGCCTTGAACTTCAATCTCCACAAAGGAATACAAGTATATGTTCTAGTTGCAGGACTTCCAAACAAGATTTGGATGAAAACATCACCTCCTGGAGGCTTCTCAAGATGCAATTCATAACTTTACCAATTCTTCGTAATGCTGTGCGTCCTTATAGTCCAAAAATGTCAAAATCTTTGTCTGCTTCTCTAGGCAGGCGGGTGACTTCCCAACTTCTCTATTCCACTTTCAAGCTCGTTCTCAATCCAAGCCTCACTGTGTATGTCTTGATCCACTGGACCAACTGGCTTCATTTCGCTGTGTCTATCCAATTTCCTTTTCTTCATTCTCTCTCTAATTCCATGTATATCTATTTTGCTATAGCTGGCTTCATTAGAAACAATTTTGCAACCTGTGTTCAGATCAGAATCTGCCACTTTAGGCTCAAGATCATCATCCTCAACAACACTGTTTGAACTACCAGCATCACTCGTCTGGCAATGCTCTGTTTCTTTCACATTATCCAGTACATCACAGCAAGCTTTTCTCTTGCTACAGGTTGACACCACATACTCTTCATCTCCTCCAGCCTCTGATAGTGCCACATTTCTGGAATGTTGAGCTGAGCCACTTGTAATGCATGATTCTGAGCTACTGAGATCTGGTTTCCTGTCTATAGATTTGGACATGGTACTCCTACGGCCAATAGGTTGTGATGCTCGTTTCTGATTCTCAGCCAGTATCTTATACATCCGCTGAATGACTTCTGAAATTCTAAAACAAATAAAGATGAGCTCCAAAAATTCTAACTTTCTGTAGATTATATTTTTGTTTTGGGCGATCATGGATGGGGAAAGAGGACAGGAATGGAAACAATAGGAGGATTGATAGCAGAGATAGACTACTGATTATTCAATTCTGGTGCATTAAACCATCCCTTCATTTGTCAACTTTCAATTTGAGCATAGATAAATCACAAGAACGAAGCCATGCATATCAAAGCAGGAGAATCATATTACCTGAACAAACCATAAATGGACATGATTTAAAACAAAATCCAAGTAAGAGGAAATACAGTCATCCATACATCATCTTTTGAATAAAGCATCAGACAATTAATGCCAGGCCATCTTCATAAGGAAAATGAGCATATATCATACACACTGCTTCGGTTTTGATTATGCATCACAAAACTCATTAATCTGCAGAGGTAGATATTCGAGATTGTCATGGTAAAAAAAGGAGTTCTTAGAATGTTCTAAAGAATATTAGGAAAGGAAAAGAAGCGAAACAATGCAAAAAATAAGTAACAAAATGCATTCTTTTCCAGTTAAGACACCAAATGCAAGATCATGAGTTGCATGCCAAAGCTTCAGACAAACAAACACGGATAAAGAACAAACCTTCCAGTTGTTTTGGTGAAACATCAAATTGCATCCACCATGCATTCCCCTTTGTAGGCAATTTCACCTTCTGCAGTTTTGCAGCAAGGAATAAGGAACCAGCCGCAATATAGTGGGGTTTGTATTCCAAACACAATGTTGTTTGGAGCCTACAGGTCCATTAGACAAGAAAGTTAGCGTTTTCAAAACAAAAAACAGGTAGATTAATGCTACAGAAGACAATGCAACTTATCATCTAGAAGAAGTGTGTATACTGTATTTACCAATCATTGACAAAATTCCACGCCACTTTAACCACCTCCTTGTGTGAAATATCCAACTTCTTTACAGCTGCAACAAGTGGTTTGTATGGGTGTTCAACGTTGAGATCAAATGCTATGGTGGCCAGCAGAAGTCTCTCCCCGAGCAAAATTATTTCTTTTTGCTTATCATAAAGTTCCTGGAAATAAAAATATAAAACGACCAGGATCCTCAACATATGCAGCAATAAAATACGTGAATAGGAAGAAGATAAACATTAAATGCTGCCATACCTTCTCTCTGATTCTTTTTGGGGCAAGAGGATCCCATTTATACATTAGCTTATAAGCCACAATAACAAAATCACTTAGCCACCGCGGTGTCTCTTCTACTTTACAAGCAAGAAACATGCTTGCAGTTGCAATAGTCTGCAAAAAAATGAATTATCCAAATCAGAAGAATATGATGATTATCACAGATGTGATACACTTCCACAAGGAAGTTTTTCTTCCAATTTTATGCTCATCTCATTTTAACAAATGGCACCCTTGTATCCCCCAGAAGTCTTCAGCATTTAAGTCAATTGATAGTATAAATCCTACTGGACCGAAGCACAAGGCTCCTTTTAAAGTTTTTCATTTCCAATTTACATATCCACACTCACAGTATACTCCTCTGCTTTAATTTTTCATGCATGAGTTAAAAATGAACAGAACTCTGATAATTAAATCAAGCACTTTTGTTAAACTATTAGATTACAATGTAATGGTGAACATATTGGTAAAAATTGGCATTTCATTGTTTTCAATGTTCTACATTGCAATTTTGATACATTTTATGCTCTTTCAGATGAAAACACTTATTACTTTATCCAGAAGCTACCAACAGTTCTCTACCCTTTTTCTCTGTCCTTACGGAATGTTAAAAAGAATGATGGTTTAACCTTAATGAATAGAAGTACAAGATCAAGAACTAAACTGCAACACTCAACATAATAGTGAATAGGTACCTGCCAATGATTCTTTGAATGAGACTGGCGCATATAGAACCGATGGCACAATATTGTTGCAGTTGCAATGGTCAACTGAGGCCTGAAAAATGGGATAACATTTTCATCTTTGGCATAGTCGCTCCATATTAGTATCACTATTGTTCCAGAAAGAGGTAGAGGAAGGATACGGGAACTCTCTAAAGAACAACTCAAGGATTTCCGATAGTATAAGACTCAAGTTAGTCGTATACAAAAGAGTCAACTGCATTGATTAAATATATGTATAGAACACACTTGAAGCTTCTTCAAGGGAACGCTAGAAAATAAAAAGTTCAGTAGATTATTACTCTTAATTTTAATAAGAGGATATAGGGTGCTACTACTGGGAATCTAACAATAGACAAGTCCAAGTCAGACCTTCGTGAAAAACTTATGTGTCTCATAACAAAGGAAAGAAAGTACTGGAAGCAAGGAGGAGAAGAAACAAACAATCCTCTTCCATCTAAAAGAAGTTAAAGGGTGGGTCCAAAAAAAAAAAAGAAGTGTGGCATAATCCCAAAGCTAAACAAAAGAGACCTGCGATAGAAGCTAAAGCATTTTCTCGGATATGTAATGGTACTTGGACCTGAAATCTCATCCACTATCTCTAGCCATCAAGGCAAATTGGAGCTTACACTTTGAACTCCATGCCAAGCTCTTGCAGATATGAACAGTATAGTTTTCTGAGGTGTGACTCTTCCTCAAGTGTGATCCCGTCCTTCCATGAAGGAGAATGATCTTCTAATTCTTTTTTACTGAAAAAACATTTACGGATGGGAGGCTGAGGCTCCTCCTGTATGTGAGTACCAGTAGAATTTCTTGCCCTTTCTCTATAAGAAGGATCCCTTGGCAGGCGTCCTGCCATGGTCTCCCCCTTTCTCGATCACTGGAAGAAAGATGGCAGCTTCTCAATTACCAATACGCAATTCCAAAAACTGTCAGTAGCAGGCCAGAGATCAAGACTCAGCAAAAACAAAAAGAAAAATAGGAGAAAAAATGCACATAAGATCCCTTGAGATTTCTAGATTTCTGTTGGCTTATCACCAAGAAATTTCGGGCATGTAAATTCAAGATTCATAAGCAAGTACCAAACGCAATGTCAAGAAGTTCAGCAATGAAAGTGGCGCTGTAGAAAAAGGAAACACATCAGGAAAATATGATGCTTTGAAAAGTTCTTTAATTGATATACTAGATAAAGGACCTCCTCTTGAAGCAAAATATATATGCATATAATACTATAAGTTCTTGGAATCCTGTAATTAAGAAGTCAATTGTCACATAACCGCAGTCTGAGACGACCAACTCTCCCCAAGCAGGTTCTCCTTTCTCCCGACCTCTCCCCCCCAACTGAAAAGGGCAAGGAAGATAAATATACGAACTACTTTCCCGAGCCCTAAACGATACCTAATAAGGAACGAATCAGAAAGGTTATGCACATGTAAAGAAGAACTCTTAAGATCCCCTCAACATAAACAAATTATTTCCTCAGGAAGCTAGAAAGGAATTCACTGATTTATCACTAACCAACAAAAAAAGAAAGAATGCCCAGAAATGAAACAAGTTTAAAAAAAAGAAAGAATGCCCAGAAATGAAACAAGTTTAACGGAAACAGATAAGAAGAGAAGAACTTCCCTTGGGGACAAGATTAAAATTGGCAAGGTTAATTTCACACCACAACACAGGAATTCAGGAAGTTAAAACCAGAATTAATGCGAGTATAACCCAGTACCCAAACAACGCAGCAAATTATATCACAACAAATGAAGCAAAAAAGAAAAACCAAAACATATTCAACAGTGTAGGAAAAGATCAAACCTGAAGCTGATTCAGAGAGTAAGTCTGTGATCTCTTGATGTAATTAGGCAGGGAAAAGGATCCCAGGAGCAGACGAGATAAGAGGGTATCGGGAACCTTGAAGACTTTCAACAATTTTACCGTTGAAGATGAAATTTTGAGATAATCTTAAGGTAATTCAACGTTGTCGCAGAGGGTACTTCTCAATCTGGGGTAGGCTGTGCTGAAGAAGAATCGATTTTGTCCCTTTGTTCTTCTCGGACTGCTATTGGTCTTTTGAGCACCTCAGGATCAGTATCAAATTTTTGTGCCTTGGAGTCCAAGAATCGCTGCCGTTCTCCCCCTCCTACCGACGGACTTAACGCGCTTATCTACAGTCTGAAAACTGAAACAACACGTGCTTTACAAATAGGCCAAGATCAAAGAAAAACTAGTGGCAGAATCAAAATGGGATCTGTTTGAGGATTCGTCCTATGGTTTCAGGCCTCTGATTTTGGGCCTTACTTGAAGGACACAGGGGCTGTGGCCTTTGGGAAAACTTCTCTTTGTTTTTCATATATTACTAACACTTACGAGGTTATTAAATTGGACCAATCCCAACAAGCGATTTGCACTCCTTAGATCCACTCAAAACACTGTGAACTCCCCTCCTTTAATCAAGGCCCAAAATTTCAACTCATGTGATTTTAGCAGGCTGTAAACTGCCACCGATACAGGCTGAGATAAGGTTTACTGGATTAGTCAAAATCAATGCAACATTTCTGTTACAATGAAATTGCTAATTGTGGTTAAAGGCCCATTTGGGCCCTATACTTTAATTTAGGTAATCCAGTTCGGGTTGTTACAGACAAGCGCCCTTTGGATCTTCTCCTCCTTTCCCTCCCCTAATGTCTCCTCCCAAAATAGAGCAGGATATTTCACTGATTTACATTTTAATTCTTCGACGGCATTGAGACTGAGCAATGAATGAATCACCTTCAACAATAACCTTAAAGTGATCCGTTTTTTCCGAATTCTTTTGAGGGCCAACCAATTTTCAGTCCAATCTTCAAGTAACAGTGATAACAAGCCAAATTGTTGCTCAAGAAATGTGATAAAGTTGGAACTCTCGAACCCTTGCTGTCCAATGATGGCAATCACGTACTAACTAGAAAATCATAGTGGATTTGTTTTTTTATAATGGTGGTATGGTATCTAAGTGACCCAATTAATTTAACACGGGAGATTGCAAGAAGAGATTCTTTAGAACTACGACATGTGGCTAACTACAGTATGAAAATGTCCCAAAAGTACCTCGACCTACCAACCAAGTGAAATTATTTTTGTTGCTCTTTTTTTTTATATATATTTTACTCGCTTAAAATTTATAAGGCGTGGTATTGTATTTGTTACTATAAGTAGTTAATCCATTTAATGTAATTTAGTTTCTATTTCTATTTATCAAATATCTTAATTATCAAAAAGAATAAGAAAGATTACTTGGGATAGAGACGCGTCTTTTTTAAGCGAAATGGAGAAGGTTCAAGATTTTCTGCTATTCTATGTGACTCCAATTTATTCTTCACAAGGGTCAACCACAAAATCCAGCAAAAGATGGGATGCTTCTTTTGGCTAATTATTCACCAATGTGTCTATATATATATATATATATATATTCAATGCCTAGAAAATTTATATCACTTATGATGCAAAAAAGACCACTTATAATACAACCGCCGACAATAAAATTCATTACATTTAATGTAGAAAACTAGTCAAATGTGACATCAGAACCTTACATTATTCACTTATAATGTTATCAATAGAGATTTTATTTTAACTTTTTTATTCTTTTATAGTTAATTGTTGTATATATTTAAATAAAAATGTTATACAATTACAAAAATTATATCATGATCAAGAAAAAAAAAAGAAGTAGACAATGATGTCATTAATTCTATTACAAATTTATGGAGGATACATCTAAATAAACTATTTCATTAAATTATGAAGAATGTCCAAAATATAACTACCACGCGTACAAGTGTCAAAGGAAAAAGCCCCGCGCTTTGGAGGAAGATATTGAGAATATCTTTGATGTGATTGTATCTATAAAGGAGGCTAGTGCTGGGGTAGTGTAGTTTGTGGTGGAGATTTATAATAAAAATCATAATCACTTAAATCAAAGGTGTACTTAGGTGATAAGGACATTGTTAATACTTATATTAGAAGAACAACTTTTGAATACTCTACTCCTTAATCATTATCATGCACTCTCTTTGGTCAAGTTAATGGACTTTTTTAGTACCTCAGCTTTTATTCATGATGATCACTTTTTCCCTTTTTAGACTTTCATGACAAATCACACGATACAGATGATGCCTCCTCACATGGTAATTCCAGTTCCAGGACCAGTTTAGCTCATAGAAACTGTGAAGATCTATCAGATTGATAGTATGAATGCCTCCTAAGAATAATTACAGTAGTTTACCTAAAAATGTTATCTAGGCGGTGGGATTTAGGTGTCAGGAACAAAGGGGAGGAATACCAAAGAGCTGCAAAGTTGGTGCAGAGTTTAGAACAGCAAAGATAAGAAGCACAAAGTAGTACTTTATTCAAGATGAAGTTTGCACCCTCCCAATCCCATATCCCATTGATCTTGTCTTTACCGAAAGTGATATTCAGAATAAGATTTAGGGTCTTTCTTGCTTTTTTGTATTTAATTTATGCGACTTGCCAGTTTCGTTTCCATGAAACTGACTGGACTTCACCCTTTTACTCAAGTATTGGTAGGTGCAAGTGCAATGTGCACTCAAGTAAAGTACTTCTCCTTTTGCCCAACTAGCAAAAACCGAATATTTTGTATGCAAGTGGAGGTGCTTACACAAGGATTAAAGCTGAAAATTTGATAATGTACGTTGTTACTAAAAATATTTTGATTTCTAACTAATTGTAATTTTGAATGCACACACCTCCAGTGAAGATGACCATCTCACCTTTCTCATACAAGCATGTCTAACATTACTAGCATTTTAGTTTCTCTCCTTGGCAGGTGATTGAAATTGAAGCATGGCACTTTTGTCTCGACCTCAGCCTCTTCTTTATCTTTTCGTTGCAAATTGCAAGATAAGTTCTTCACTACTTATTACTCGCAGAGGACATAACTTTGAACTTGAAAAAAGTTACAGAAAAACACAGATCATAAACAATTTGAAAAAGAAACGACACTCAAAGCTTATATAGCTAGCCAGTCTCATTGGGTTAATGTACTTACTATCAATTATATGCATGCAAAATTGCAAGTGATGATCAATCTACCATATCCTAGCTAGCTAGCTAGCCAGCTGATCTTATTATGTTAAACAACCAAAAAAGTCAGCTCAAAATCCATCCTTCTTCAAGATTATTTCTGCATCAGTACTGTTACTGTGCTGCTCTGTCATGTAATACTCAAACTTACTGACCATGCTCTCCGGCAGCGATACCAGCACTCGAACAGCATCTCGGTCTCCGATCACCGGCAAAAACAAGCAGTAGATATCGCTAGTTAGAGGTCCCATCTTCAGGGGCTTCCCTTCTCCAAAGTCCAAATCCTCTAAATCCAATCTCGACCATTGGGATATCACTAAACTGCAAGAAAGGTCTGTCCCCACTGTTTTATCTTCCAAGTAATCAATGATAGACTTCACGCAATCCTCAGTCAGTGAAGACTTGGCATTTTGTACCATTTTCACCGCGCTGTGCAAGTTATCGGCTACCACATCTTTAACCATGGATCCAGCGCACGCTAGCACAAAGGCATTTCCATAATAACCCTGTGGGAGTTCCGGGTTGAATGCCTTCCTCACGCTGACAGAAAAAAGAAGTTTTACTGTAGCCGAGGGTGGTAAATCAAGTGATTTTACCCAGCATCGCCATGTGTGAGAAGCGAGAGCTTCGAAGCTGGTGCATTTTAGCGAGGGCATGCACTGTCTCTTGAGGTGAAGAATGCGATTGGAGTCGAAGGTTATGGAAGCAGGGAGGAGTGGCTGAGACTGCAAATACTGAGAAAGGTTGAGGGCCTTTTGGGGAATGAGGTCACTGGGCTCGGATTTGGTAAATGTGCGGTGCGAAAAAGTTGCTTGTGGTCGATCTCGGGGTTTGAGCACGTGGCGGAAATGGAAAGGTACTGTTGGTAAATCAGTACCAGGAATTCTGGTGAGGTGGGCCCAAGCATGCAAGAACTGTGATGTGCCAATACCATCGCATAAACAGTGACTGATTGCGGTACAGAGAACCATTGCTCCGCAGCGGAGATTCGTTACCTGGAAAAGGAAAAAGTGAAAATTAAGTTGAGTTTTTTTATTTTGAGTCATAATTTTATTTTTATAATAATTTTTTATAATTTTTAATACGATTTAATTTAAAGAAAAATACAATCTACATACACCCTAAATATTAGAATGAAAAAAGAAAATATAAAAAATAATGTGATTGTCCTTCTGTTCCTTTTATTTTTTTAATTAATTGATTTATAATTGGTTAGAAATTAGAAAATATCTATGAAATTACTATTGAGGATGAAAAAAAGACGGTATGAAACTAATGATAGTCCTGTTGTCCAAAAAAATTAATTATCTAAAATTAAATGCTCCTGTAGAACTGAATAGGAAAGTGGACAGTTAATTTCAAACAAGAGGAGTGTAAAATTATGAAAACTAATTTTAGAGGGTGGTTTTGTAAATTCAAGAAAAAGAGTAAGGCCAACACAAAAGCTCACCAACCGAGCAACTGAAAGGTACAAAAGAAAGGAGGGCAATATCTACACCATCAGAAATGTAGGGTCAGCCTCACTTTTGGGTCATTGTCCAATGTCCATGGTGGAGCGCCATCATATAACTATTGGAATACAAAGATGAAGAATTCCCTTATCCAAAAACAAATTCTGACGGGGGAGACAGAATTTTCACAAGTCCTATCTATTATAAAGCACTTGGAAATGCAGTTAGAAGCATGTGATTTAGTGATCATTCATCAATGAGAAAAGTCTCTCAATATAATAGACTGCATTACGGTAAGTCATCACAGCATCAACCACTAGCAAAAGTCACCAAAGAGGATTGATTAAGATCAGCAAATCTTGAAAGAATGATGACAATAAGACTGGCTGTGGATGCCAACGATATTTTGGTTAATGACACCATTGTGTGTGGATTTTGGTGAAAACTAACCAGCCAATTTGATTTTGAAAAGCATATTCAAGAATCCTGGGAATGGCAAACAACAAAAACGACACGAGTGACCCTACATCCAATAGAGATTTTGTGCTAAACGACTTGATCAGCAAAACTTGCATCAGATGGGTGGGAGAAGAAGTGGCAAAAGAATGTTTAGTGGCTGAGGAGACGTTCCACATGTTGTCTTTGAAAAATCACCTCTCAGGATGTTTGATTGAAAGAGAAGCTTCACTTGTAGTACGATTTCTTTTGCAAATATTTTGCATTTATATCTATCCGCAATTGGTAAAGTCCAGAACATTGATTTAGAATATTAAAAAATTAATTTTAACCATAAGAGAACAACAGAATGGGATTGCATCATTTGAGATGGAATCATCAATTGAGCAATCCAAGGAAGAAAAATAGAGAAAGCGTGATCTTTTTTTCAAGGAAAAAAACAATATGGTTTCTAAAGTTTCTGGTTCTTGGCGTTTCCAGAAAGGTAAGAGAAGCAATGGTGTTCTGCAGTAGGGAGAAAACCCAGAAAAGAAAAAAGAAAACTGAAAATGATTTCAAAACCTAACCTGAATTACTAGAGGTGGAATGTCTACGAAACTGGGAGCGTCAACCTTGTAGAGGAGCTTCCTCCAAGTCCTGTTCGGGTTAGCGAAAATCTGAGTGAACTCCTCAGCAGTTAAATCCATGAAGGCTTCAGCGAAAACAGCACCTTCTCCATTGCATTCAATCTCAAGTTTCTGATCATTTTCTGGGCTCACTTTCAACCTTCCTGCCAATGGGTAGTAATCCACAAGAACCCTCGAGAGAGAAACTTTAAGGCTATCCCTGTTTACGGATTTCTTGAAAAGATAAAGATATTTGATTGAGAATCGCAGGAACTTCTGATCATCAAGATTTGAGAGATAAAGCGAGTGCTTCGGAGTGGGACTACATGGCTTAACTAATATCGGTTTGTTTGAATAGAAACAATCAGGAAATTCTGGAGATCTTAACATGCTGCTTTGTTCTGTTGGTGATGATGATGGAGAACACAGAGAGAGAGAGAGAGAGAGAGAGAGAGAGAGAGAGAGAGAGAAGACGAGGAGGAGATGACTGAAAGACAAAGGGGTAGAGGAAGAGAGCTTTGTAGAGAACGGCAACAGGGGAACCGAAGATCTACGACGGGTGGATGTGGAGATGTACTCTGAGATTCCTTCTCATGCGTAGGACTATATCAAGAATCACCATTTTATGGCAAGTAAAAAAATTGACATTTTTTTTTTTGGGATAAATGAAATAAATTGCCATTCCTTGTATGAAAATTTTACCATGCCAAATACTATATATTGAAATGCATTTTTTTTCTTTTTGGTATAAAATGCATCTATCCCTCATAACTATGGCAGGTAGATATGCACTGGAATATAATACAAGTGTGCATATTCATGAGTTTCTATCTGCAAAGTTATTTGCCTCTGAAAGGGGAACTTTCTATCTGCAAAGTTGAATGTACATACATTAGTGTGAAAAGAATACATGAAATGCAGCACTTTATCCACACATTCATTTGCACTCCGACAAGGAATATGAGAAGTAACGGCAGAAAAGAAGATTTCGGCCACGCACACCTTCAATGGAAATAATTTAATTTCAAGAACCCGTAAGTATATATTAGGTAAAAGGATTGATAACGACAAGAAAAATTTTATATTAAAAATATATGAACTACTATTTTTTATTACTTTTATTTTAACCTTTATTTAAAGAATTACCAATTAAAATCTCAAAATTCTGGTAGTTGATGATGAAAATATTAAATATGATGCAATATTGCAATTTTGTTCACTAATAAAAAAATTTTAATGTTAGACTAATCTACTAATTCTGATCTCACATCTTTTCTGATGACCCTACTTGCATAAGTAAGAAAAGTCGCTTAGTAAAAATCAATAACTGAATATAAGGTCAAAATCAATAGACTAGTTTATCCTCAAATTATCTCCACTAAATGATGTAAAGAAAATGGAGAAATTTCAAGGGGAAAGGATAAAGTTTACCTTTAGAAAGTTTGTTGTTTAAAGGTGTATGCCAGTATTTCATTGTATGCATTACGTTGAGCCTATCAAGAGCCGACCAATGAGCATACGATGGAAGATGTTAGTGACAACCCAAAGGAAAGCACATGCAATGTGAAAACCACAAATCTGACGACTACAAAACAACATAATCTTCACTTCTCAATGTCCTATGTTTATTTCCTCACTCAATGCAAGCAAGCTTTCCTTTCCCCCTTCCCCAGCCTCCACTAAGATAAATTTTATGGTGGTAGCTGTGTAACTAATCAGCATCCCATAAGTTATACTCTGTCTAATCACATGAAGCCACGTATACTATGAGTCCCTGTATTGATGAATGAGTAAGTGATAATGGTAGGACCTACAGTATACGTGGCTTAATGTGATTGTATAGAGTATAACTTATAAAATATTGACTAATTACACAACTATCATCATAAGATTTCTCCTCCACTAAACTATATATCCTCATATTAAATTGCTTTTTTTAAAAATTTTAAAAACCGTGTGTCCCAGCCCTCTGGATTCCCACTTTCCTTGGAAATTATCGTCAATCCACTCCTGCAAGGACGGTGCCCTGAAGAAGGCCTGGGGACGGAATGTCAAGTTTTATAGTCTATTAATTATCTTATAAAATACGTATAAAATTTACTAATTAATAATTTGTGCTTTTTACTAATTAAATTATTATTTTATTAGTTACACCTTATGTAGTTTTAAAAATGATTAAGATTTATTGTTGTTCGTCTATTTTATTCAATCTTAGATGTTCTCGAATGCCATTAAATACAAAAAAGATATCTTGAAATGTCTGATTTTTTTGGGGTAATTCCAAATTACTAGTGTCTTTTTTCTATTCAGAAGTGCTACTGCATTCTACATGAAAATGTAATAGCTGATAGAAAACACCATCAACGGATCTAATCCTTTGATGTATATATATTTGTAAGAAAAATGGAGAAGGAAAAAATAAAACAAGAGAACTTCTTCAATCTTCTAAACCTTGTCCCGTTAATTACTGCTTAATTCCAATAATTTAGTAACAAACTCCAACACACTTATTTTGGAAGAAACCATACTTCACTCCCGACTTATACCACATATGTTTATATAGGGTGGATTTGAGTTTGAGATTTTCTGTATTAAATTCTGTAAAAATAAAATTTTTTATAAGAGAAGAAGTATTACCCAATTGTATTTTTATCCGAACGAAATCTTATATTTATGTACCCTTATTTTTCTAGCGTCTATTTTTTATTATTTTTTCTTAAACCTTACTTGCACTATACATTTATAAATATGTACGTCCACTTTTACTCGTCCTAATAGCTTTTTTCTTGTCCGTTTTACTCTCTTTTTTTTACTTGTTAAATTGTAACTTGAAGAATGCTTTATACCCTTCTTCACCATTGGTCTACAAAAAAAGTCATATTTATTAGCATGAGAGAGGAAGAGAGAGAAAAGAACAATCTATGTTTTAGACAATCTTTACAAGGTAGTTTTAAAGTTGTCTAAAACTAAATAGTAATTTCCTAATATGTCTGCTATGGTTATTGGGGACAAGTAAAAGTGGATTGAAGGAGTATTAGACAAGGTAAATATTGCGAAAATCTGGGAGGGGTGGCTGCCCCAATCACCACTGGCTAACGGGCAAAGAATATTGTCCGGTGAAGTCGGTGCTGGCCAGAGACAACATCTCCACATCTGTACCATACCAAACAGGAACCATATAAGTGAGCAATAATTGGCTCCAGGTGCCTCATCGTAATTCCCAGTCTCCCACCTGCACCTGGAGCTTCCACAATGACAACAAAATGGGTCCTCGTCCTTTTGGCAAGAACAAGTGCTTATCTTTTCAAAAGAAAAAGGGGAAATAAAAACAGCAATATACCGATGTATAGATTGGGGAAGAAAGGAAAAGAGTTCAAGTCGCACCTTAGTAGTTAGTTGTAATACCATAATTGCTCTTACCGTGACACCCGATGTTTTCTGCTTGGAGGTTAGGGGACTAGATTATAAAGTCCCGGAGACGAGCTATGATGTCTCATGAGCCTCCTATTCTTGCAAATCCATTATAGATTTATATGATGGATTTAAATCTTTTAAGCCTTGGAAGACATCATACCTTAAAGTCTATTTTACGCTTAGCCTATGTTAGAAGGCCTAAAAATTCTCGAGCATTTAAAGATTTAAATATTATTTAGTGGTGAAAAAGTGATATCTCAACTTTTTAGTTTGCTTAAAAATCCTTATTAGAGTTGACTCCACTCATCTTTCTCGACATAATAGAAATAAAATAGGAAGAATCCTTGATGTGTACTTTTTTAGCAAGGAAAGGGGGAGGGGCGGTGAATATATTCACAAGGAATAGGGGCAAACATCTCCTACTTATGGACTAAAGTGGAGTAATTTTGGAGGAAAGGGGGCGGTCACATATAGAATTCGAAGAGATTGAAGATTCTAAAGACGGAAGCAGCCCCTCCTATCCTCTCCAAACAGAATCAAGTTCCCATCAACTTCATCGGCTTTTAGTTAAAAAGCACCGACGAATTTCTCTTCCAAAAAACTATTAGGAATATCCATGAATTCTCCACATATTTCTGATATGCTAATCATTGAGTTATTCTCAGCTAATGCTCATAAAGTTTCAGAATTTTATTTGGAAAAAAGGAGTCGAACAAGGATCTTTTATTTTGTTGGTTTATGCTTAATTTTCCAAAAAAAAATCCATTCTTTTCTTTTTCTATGTAGTACAAGTGTATGTAAAATTATTCTTTATCTATATTACCAATATTCTTTACAAGGAATATTAATTTAAATATTTGACTTATCGCATTATCATTTTTGTATGTCCATATTTTCAGATCAAGTAATAGAATGTGAAGGAAATTGGGCAGATATATATATTACAGTACATATGAGCAAGCTACGTGGTACTGCGGGACCCATTTTTTCAACACTTTCTGAAGTCCATTTAAGCTGACACGGTCCTGTCAATCTATTAAAGCAAGGGCCCGTACGAACTCTTTCTTTCTCACCTGCATCCTCATAATTAAGACTAGCCCAAACTCGGAAAGCCCATTTACGCAGATTTGTTTTACAATGACCCATGGGGGGTCATTCATTGTTTGGATGCCGGAAGTCCTGTGCCACAGTTGTATTAGGATGAGATTGGATTGAATTGTATTAGTAATAGTAAATGTAAATTATTTGTGAGAGAAAAAAATACACCTTCGGCTTATGTATTGAATTTGCTACATAAAGGTGAACTTTCTCCGAATTTCATCTATCGAAAATAGATAAAAAGGTACATTTCGAAAGAGCCACTAAATTAAATTCTAGTTTAGGTGAAGGAAGTATGACAGCCTTAAACTTAATTGAAAGATGTAATTTTTGGACGGGGCAAGTAATTTTATTTTATTTTTAATAGGCCAAGTGGCAAATAAGTGGAAATGAAGCTTCCGAGCATTTGCCAATTGCCTCAGCCAAGGAATATACGGCAAGGATTTGATTCTTAAGAAAGTGCAAATAGCATTACCCTCGGGCTACGCAAGCCGTGCATCACCAAATCTTAATCATTAGATTATATAGGTGATTTAATTTAATGACCAACCCTTTAAAGATAACTTTTAAAAAAAAAATCAAAAAATTTATTTAGTCGTTGAATTAAATAATTTATATAATTTAATAGTTAAAATTTAATTTTATATATCTTACAAAAAAAGACGTACAGGAATATAACTGCACTGATAGCATTAGGTTATAAATAGTTTGTGAGATTGTTCATCGGCTTCTCGAAGGCCTTGTAATTACACAACGTGGTTAAAATGTTGTGAAGAATTTGATAATGAATGTTCGAACTGCTGATTGAACATTTGCGAGTTGTGGCCAATGGGGGAAGAATTCAAATCTTCGGTCAAAATCCTAAACCCAGAAAAAGAGCACAAAAGATACTACACTTGTTTCTGCTGGCGGCTGCTGCAAAAATCAATAACAAATATTCCTTCCCATTTAAAATATAAATTTTTTAATTAATGTTATTCAAATTTTATAAAAATTAAAAAATTATATAATTTTATTAATATAATAAAAATTTATATTCATAATAAAAAAATTAAAAATTTTATGTTTAAAATTTATAATATTTTAAAATAATAAAAATAAAAAAAATTATTATATTTTAAAATAAATAGAATAATAAAAATCGAATATTAAAGTCTATCCATATCCAGAAATGGTCCATTTCCTAACGACGCAGTCGCCCCTCCTTCTTTCTTGCTTCTTTATTTCTGATTAATGCTTTCTCACTTATCCATCAATGCATTTGTTCAATTATATATTATCTCCCTTGGTGCTGAACCCTGTGCTCTCCATTGTTGGTTTTCTCGTACAACGCTTGTTAGGCGTGTTCCTTTACAAAACTTTACGATCAAGGGGTTTGACTCGTTTAGTCTTAGCCACTGCGTGGTGAAGGCATTTGAGACGGCGCGCGATTCATGCATGCAGCAGCGGACCTCGTGTGCCATAGATATATATATATATATATACATGTACTTGTCTGTATTGACTCAAATAGTCAAATTTGTGGTCCGAGATGTGAAATCTCTGGACGTTTCAAAAACCATTTACATGAAAAAAGGCAAACCCAAAGTGGTGGCTTTGGAACCGAAGAAAAAGAAAGATAAGGAACAGTTAAAGCTAACTGCTACTTTTCACTCACTCTGTTTCAAAAAAGAGCTGGGGAGCCTACTGTACTTGTTCTTCATCTTTATATGGCTGTTCCCCTCTAGCACCAACGCTGGACACTACGCTCTTTGTTGAGTATTTGGATTTTAGTTCTAGTTCGAGAATTTTTATTTTTTATTTAAAAAAATAAATTATTTATAAAAAATAAATAAAATTTATAACATGGTAATTTTTTTAATTTGAAAGGTTGCTCAAATATGTGTATTTGGATTCACCTGTATCTAAATTTCTTTTTAGTTATGATAACATTTTTCTTCTTATAAATAATTTATTAATTTTTTTAAAAAAATTTCAAGTCAAAATACAATCTTTGTTAGAATGAAGAAATATATCAAATCGGTAGTGAAGTAATATTCTTCATAAAGAAGAGAGAAATTTTGACGATTCTCATTGAAAGCAGGGTACTTAGAGATATACCCTCATGGGGGTGGATTGGAGTTTTGGCGTGTTCGGCATGCATGATTAACTAATGCTATTCCTGTCCTTTTAGTCTCACTATATAGGAAGAAGAAAAGTTAGTGCTCTATTTCATCAAAATAATTAATTTGGATACGGATACATTTAAATTCTTTTCTTTTTGGTGGATCTATTTTTAAAATAAAAAATTAAATCTTGATCAATTTAAACTCTTCTAATACAATAGTCCAATTACTAATTTTTTTAACTCCTTAATTTAATAAATTTACATGCACTCTGTTACTAATATCTTTGATTAATAAAAATATTATAAAACTTATCCATAATCAACCTATCTTCTTTAATTTTTATGACATTTAAAGAGGTAATGAAAAAAAATTCCACAATAGAGAATAGGGTTATAGAGAAATTGACGATTTTGTCATCAACTGAAAAAAGCTGAAAGCTGGATCTCACAGGGTGGCAAGTGGGTTGCGCCTCATATTTCCGGATTATTCTCTTCCAGGCATAGTAACAAAAAGAATTATTACACGAGCACGGTATGGTATGGAACATATTTTACTTTTGCTCTTTTTTATTTTTTTTAAAAAAATTATTTTTGTTTAAATATTTTAATGTATTTTTTTTTTCAAAATATAAAATTTTTTAATTTTTTATAAATTAAAAAAGAAAAAATAATAAGTATTTTTTAAATTATACCTTTTCCTAATTTAAATTTTATTTTTAATTAACATGAGAGAATGAAGAAAGGATCATTAGTGGAGAAAATGAGATTATTCATAGGTGAGGGTCATTTTTTAAAAAATAATTGTTAAAATAAACAAAATATCAAATATTTTAGGAGAAAAAATTTTTATATCATATATTTTAAAATGAAAACTAAAATTCTCTTCCTATGGAACACTCAATTTGGACGATAAAGTACTCTATACATTAACCGACAGTGCATAAAGCGAAACTTATTTGAAAAAAAAATTACATGAGAAATGTTTGACTAAGATTAATTTTATCTGAAAGTTTTTGTATTTAATTTGTCGGCTAAAATTCCATAGTCCCCCAAAAAAGGATAAAGAATAGGAGTACCATCCAATAAGCCGTGGTTTTGAAGCATCGCAATCATGCGTCAACTTAACTGGTAAGCTTTACAAATTCATTTTTTCCGGAGTTGGAAAGGGGAAGGCTTTGGCATTTGATGCCACTTTTTAGACTGTAAGTAGGCCACTTGCCCGTGACCCCTTTCACCTTTGCCTTTTAACTTTGGTCATGGAGATGTCTACCTAGTTCTACTCCAAGGATGCCTTTATTAGATTCATACAAAATTTTCATTTTAGTTATATTTAGATTAAATTTTATTTTAAAATTTAATATAAGATTTTTATTTTGAATATCACTTCTTCTCTCACAAATAATTTACTTTTAAAATAAAAAATCTCAAACTCAAATAGTATTAAATCTTAACCTTATATTAAAGTATCAATATCTTTTGAATTATTTTGTTTTCTGCACAAAAAGCTAAAACTATGGGGAATAAAGGTAGATATGGGGAGATCACCAAAGAGTAGTAGTACTACAAGACTAGATCTACGATGCATGTGAGACGAGAGACAAATACCTTAACTTTGATTTATTTCGGAGACAACAATGCAAAAAGCAATGACACCCCATCAATGGTGCTCAAGGCTTGACTCTGAGACACCATTAATTTAATCTTATACATAGGTTTACAGCTGTCTCAAATGTTAACTATGTGTACTTGTGCTTAAATGGCAACATGAGGGTGTCGGTGACCAGCAGTATTCTTTTTATAAGCTAAATTCTTAACATGTGATGTTAATAAAAATATTACTGTAACGTTAAACTAATAATCGTAAAAGTGTATTTGAATTGTATTTAGTTACGAGAGATTTTATATTAAATTTTATGAAAATAAATTTTTTATAAGATAAAAAGTGATGTGTGTTTAATTAAAAATGATGTAATTTAAGTAAACCCTAACTTAACTGTGTCAGTATCTGGAAAGATAGAAGAGCACACTGAGAGGACAACCACCCAAAATAAATTATTACTGAGTTATTAAATTAAGAAAGAAGGACCCATTGTGCAATGTTTTATAAATAAATGTAACGGGGAGGGCCGATCTTGCAAGTCGATCTGCTATAGTTTAAAATTAAATCTTATCTATTAGAGTTTTTTTTATGAATTTTATTTGTAATTTTTTAAAAATTATTTTATTATAATTTGATTATTCCTTTTTATGGATTTTATTTGTATTTTTTAAAAGTTATTTTATTATAATTTGATCATAATGAAATAGATAACACAATCAAGAGTTGCTCCAACGATCCCACCTCTTATTGATTTAGAGAGAAAATTTACATGAATCTAAATGCACGGAAATTTGAGGCCTCTCATTTCTCCAAATAGGCATGTAAATGCCCCAAAGATCCGACCTCTCATTGCTCCAAAAATCTTCTCTCATGTTGCCTCCCGCAGAAGAAAAGCTGCAAAGTCGGTTCGTAGGGCCGGAAAAGGACCAAGTTGAAAAGAGAAAAGCGGCGTCTACCCGAGAAAGCCAAGGGAGGCTGTATCTGTTTCCCCTCTCCACCCCTTCCCTGAAAGGAGAATAAAAGAAAAAAAAAATCCCCACGGACCAACACCAAACTTTGCTTTGCTTTGTGTCTATTTGTCCACTCTTGCATTTCAGATGTACATGAAGTCCCACCGCCAATTAAACCCTTGAGTTGAGGGTTGTAGGGACTCGTTAATAATTTCTCGCGCCGTACTACCAAAATTTTACCTGCCTCTAAACGCTTGAAAAAATAGTGATACAAGTTCTTACCATCTCGCGTAATTTCATAATCAAAATTTTCATTCAAGTAAAACGCCCAAAGCTTCTTTTTTTCATTTCAAAATAATTGACTTAATTCCATGTTATGCAACATTAAAGTTTAAAAATATTTGATAGACGTCAAAAATACATTTATTTTTAATATTACAATTTGAATGATTAGTTAGAAAATTAATGATAAGATTATATAATGTTTTGTTTTGAGATTTTCTGTCTTGAATTTCGAGAAAAATAAATTTTTGTTAGAAAAAAATGAGAGTTAGAGTGCGAAATTTACATTAAATTTCGTAACGAAACTCAATCTAAATACATATTTTTTAAAATAATTAATTAAATAAAAAGGTAAATAAAAAATAATAAACAAACTCTTTATATATAAATAAGATAAATACTTTGAAACACATAAAAATAGAATTAGTATAATTATTTTAAAACGTAAATAAGGTGATATTTTATTAATAAAATTGACCTTCTAGAATAAGTTGAAATTAATGTGTTGAGTTAAAAGAAACGTCACAATTAGAAAGAGCATCCGAGGTGGGCATCTCTTTTAGAAATCTGGACAATAAGTATATTCCTAAGAATAATACTCCTACGAATCTTATGCTTGATTTAGATTTTAAATTTATAATTTTTTATCTTAAATTTTATAAAAATAATTTTTTATATAAAAAATTATAATTACTATTTCATTCAAATAAAATACAATACAAATAAAATTTTATTATTAACGCCCTTTTCATTATCGAATGATGGACAAGACATACCAACTTTACTCCATTCCTGTCTTAATTAATAAACAAGATATGGCCTTAAAAAAAAGGGTAAAAAGAAAGGTCTGATAAATATTCCGTCATTCATTACCTTGCTCGAGTTTTTCTTTATTTTTTAACTTCTTCTGAAGAATACCCTTTATCAGGTCAAGAATATTATTTAAATAATAAAATATTCATCGCAATTTCAAATTCAATATCCATTAAGTTGATATATACATTTTCTTTTTCCATTATTTGTCCTTTTAAAAAATAATAATAATAAGAAATTAGTTGTCACATACTCAATTGGATAATAGAACAAATGTTAAGAATTTATTTAGATAGTTTTTGACACAACTAAATATATAATTAATTTTTATTTTTTCTCTCACAATAAATTTATTTTAATAGAATAAGACAAAAACTTTTCTAACCAAACACAATCTAAATACTCTTTGAATTTGTGCTTATGGTAGTCCTTTCCTCATGCGATTAAAATAATTTCTCGATTTCTAGTGTGTGTAAACATTGAACACCACAAACTTACTCTCGAATGAAATGCAGAAGTGATTAACCTTAAACCAAAAAGAAAGAAAGAAAGAAAGAAAGAAAAACTCCAGTAACAGAGAAATACGTGGCCAATTAAAGACCGTCGGACCATTTAAAATGTTGCTTTACTAGATGGAAGATTCCCAAATTTAAGAAATTACAAGTTGCTAGAGAGTAGAGGGGGCAAATTATTCTTTCTTTGTGGTTAATTAAAGACAGAGATCTACCGCACTTCATATAAACAAACAAATGAAGAATGCATCATACTTAACCTTCTAAAATTATTTAAGATAAAATTAAATAGAATTTAAATTTTACATTTTTTTATTTTAAATTTTATAAAAATAATTATTTATAAAAAATAATAAAAATTAAAATAAAAAATTTACGTAAATTTCATAACAAAATCAATCCAAATATATCTAATATCCTTCCACAGAATGCTCATCTAAGAAAGAAAATAAAACCCAAAACGTGTGGATCCAAACAAAGGAGTTGATTTATCGGGAAAAGAGTACAGTACACTGTACAATAGTAGTTCTCTTTTCCAGGTGGTGGTGCACGTAGAGTATGATGCCCCATTCTGTGTTGTCTATTCTATTCTTTTTCTTTTTTCATTTTCTTTTTGGGGGTGGGGAAATTCCTGCCGTTGAAAAGTCAAAAACTGATCCCCGAAAAAACTTGGGAGAATTTGTTAGAGAGGAGGTAGTCAATCGTCCGTGAATGTGATCCTGCTTCTGAGGTTCAGGTTAAACATCGAGTTGGAATCGCGGGTGAACAAGGTAGCCTCTTTCCAAGGGATCTTTATTTTACTATAAAGGAGGACAGAAAAGAAAGGGAACCAACATATAAGTTAAGTGAGATCATTTGATATAGTAAAAAAATATTTTTTATTTAGTGAGTGACGGTTTCATTAAATCAAATTAATAAGATAATAATTTATCAATTAAATTATGCATTATGTATTTGAATAAGATTCTATTTTAAAATTTTGAGTTTATATAGATTGAATTTGAATTTAATATTTTTTATCTTAAATTTTGCAAGAATAAAATTTTTATAAGAGAAAAAAAATTTGATTGTATTTTTGTCAGAACAAAGCACTATTTGTATGCACCATTAATTTAAAATTAATTTTACTGAATCAATTTAGTAACTTTTATAAAATCAAACTTAAAAATTTTTAAATAAAAACTGTATCATAACTCACCCTTATTGTAGGAGACATTAATAAATTGATTTATAGGGAAAAAGTGATTCATAGAACATGTGTAGGTGTTTGATATTCAAAAAGGGTGGGTGTTCTTAATCAAATTCATCCCGTTTTTACATTTTTTATTTTTTAAAGCTGAATGACTTCAGTTAGGCAACTAGCTAGTATTGCATGTTTATCACAGTTTTAATTTATCAAATAAGCTATCAAAACAATGAACTACGGAAGTGAATCACAGAAAAAAGAGACCTCCAACTCCAACACAGTCGCATTCAACAATTTAAAATTTTAATCTAGGCCCTCGAGAGTACCAAGGTTCCGTGTTATGCCCCGCGGGTGGGGGGGGGGGGGGTGACAACTGTAAATTAAGTAGTACTTTGGAGTCTAGTACTAATTGATTACCCACAAATTAATTCATAATTTTTGAAAATCAAAATTAGACCCTCTTTGTTTGAATAGATGAAGAAAAAAAAAAAAAACTAATTGCATAACGTAGAGTCGCTTATTAATTAATTGATTAAGCACTTTAGTATCGAATGGAAAGGTCCCCCATCTATTTAGTATTTACCCCATTCCCTCTGCATTAGTGGAAATCATTTAAGTATAAAAAAGTTATTGAACCCTGAGCTATTAGGCGAAGGGCAGTGCTTAATGACTTTTTTTTTTGCTAAGTTGTTTTTTTTATTCTAAGGAGAGAAATATCTAAAATTCACTCAACAAATTACAATGTGCTCATGGACCAATCTTGGCCACTGAAATCTATTAGTATCTGTCTCTAAACACTGCAAAATCTCTTGAGTAGTAGTCTCAAAAAGTCTCACTCCAATATCACCGAAAACACTCATATTAGCCAAAGTGTCTGCCACACTATTAATTTCACGATAGCACCGCTGAAATCGCATATCCCATTGTTGCAACAAAATCAGTATTAGCTCCCAATTCTAATAAAGCATCAAAGCCTACTGAAAATTTTCTAAAATTTGAGCTTTTCCATAAAAAACTATCTATAGCTTGAACAACGTCATTCAATATAACTGCTTCAAGTTTATGCTAAGTTGGCAGTGCTTAATGACTGCTTCTTTAATTATACGTACTAATAGTACTTTGAAACTAACGTTAAATTAAATATCAAATGAGGCCAACAAGTGGTGAAAACAAGGGGAGAAGATCTGTGGGAGAATAGTGCATTGATTTCGTATATTTTGTTGTCTTGCTCTCTACAGCTGGAACACGTAGTTGGACGGTTGTGGAAATTTCGTCTCCACCCCACATGCCTCATCACTAATCACCTCTCCTCCTCTTCAACAACTCTCGTGCGAGATTCCAAAGCCTACCCCTTTACTTCCTCCTTTTCATTTTCTATTCATCATTTAAATTATTGCTCTCCGATTTTTTTCTTATTTCCTTTCACTGTCGTGCCTGCCTTTTGATTCTATAAATTGAACACTCTTTGATATCAAAAACCTCTTCCTCTTCTCCGTTCTTTCCTCTCTTATAGATCTTGGATACCTTAGGCTACTGTTATTCTGCTTCTTTTTTTTCTCAAATCTTGTTCTTGTTCTCTTTTCTCTCAAATCTGGTTCTTATTTGCTCTAGATTTGCTCTCTCTGAACTCTCTTTTGGGGTTCTTGATTGATTCAATACCAAAGAACCTTTTAATCTTCAGTCTTATAAAGATTCGATCTCGACGGCAGAAACCGCTGCCAAGCGAAAGAGGCTTCCTTTCTCTCTATTAAACTTGATGCTGCATTTTTTCTTGTTGATGTTTGAGATTCATGTCTCCTATACTCAGTGAAATCCTCCGTTCGGGGTTTATGATAAATTCTTCACTAAGGCGCAGGACCCATCTTGTTCAATCTTTCTCAGTTGTCTTCCTCTACTGGTTTTATGTTTTTTCATGAACAACTTCGCTTGAGATCTTGTCCCTAATATATAATACATATATTATCTACTGGTACTTGTTCTAGATATCCTTCTCTTGAAATAAAAACGTTGCTATAGCATTTGGGTTTCTGCGTCTTTACTTCTTGGTATCTAAGGCTCACTAATTGGTGAAAATATTTCTTCACCATGGCTTCTTCTAGCGGCAACTCCTCAGGTTCCAATCAAAACTCTGGATCTGAAGGATCAGACCTGCAGCTTTTGATGGATCAAAGGAAAAGAAAGAGAATGCTATCAAATCGGGAATCGGCAAGGCGATCCCGGATGAGAAAACAGAAGCATCTGGATGATCTGCTGGCCCAGGTGGGTCAACTGAGGAAGGAAAACAACCAGATCCTCACGAGCATAAACGTCACTACGCAGCACTACCTCAATGTGGAGGGTGAGAACACAGTCTTGAGGGCACAGATGATGGAATTAACCCGGAGTCTCGAGTCTCTGAACGAGATCATTAACTACATGAACTCCAACAACGTCAATGGGATGTTTGAGACCCTGGAGATGCCTCAGGCAATTCCTGAAAACTTCATGAACAATCCGTGGAACTTGATGTATCCAAATCAGCCAATCATGGCCTCTGCTGACATTTTTCAGTATTGATCATGGTCTGGGGATCCTACTGGTCAATGTATTGTTGCCTAGTTCATTTTGCGGTACTGCCGTAACTGCTGTTTGTTGCATGGTTTAATGAGTGGAAGAGGCCCAAGAGGGGATAGAGGACGGTGGTTGTCAAATTAATTAATTAATTAGTTATTATTATTGTAATTTAGATTTATTAGTACTTGAGGTAGAGCCAATGCTTTTAAAGGAAAATGTAAGCTATCAAAAGTTTTATCTGATGAGGGCAGTGGAAGGAAGTGTTGTGCCTGTAAATGATGGTTGTCGATGTTATTTATGCTTTTGGTGGTTTGTTTTGTTGTAACTTGTAAGGCTGGATCTTTCAAGAGGTTTTATATAAAAGAATTTAACATATACGCATCACCAACCAACTACTACCACAAAAACCCCTTTGCACAACTAGAGATGGAACACCAGTCTCCGGTCTCGGCCTTGCCTCCCCTGCTCGTCCCCCTCCACCGGCTCAAGGCTCCGGGATATTTTCATCCCTACACACAACCACGACATATACTTTCCAAGACTAATTTACATTTCTTTTGAATATAAATAGAGTGAGAATCTCACTCCTTTTTTTTAACTCCCCTCTTATTGTTTCATAATTGAAAATATTTAGATTTTAAAATTTTACCTCAAGTCTTCTTTATAAAAATTAATGAAGGATATTAAAGTGTTTTTATTTATAATAAAAAATGAGAGAGGAGAGAAATAAATTAGAATTGAAGTGAGAATATCACTTAATTATAAATAATATCGAGATTCATTACGATCCATCTATAATATGAAGACCCCTTACGATTTTATCTGAATTTTATTCAGAATTGAAAAAGTATAATATAAGACCTGATGAATACGGATCTCACTTGAAAATGTTTGAGAAGACAAAATAATGAGAATTGAAAATCCAATGATGTAGTTTGTAGCAGTGCAAGATCCGTGCTAAACACCAGTTACGAATTACAACACGAGAAGTTTTATATTGTGGGTGTCAAAGTTGAGCTTGACTGGGGAAAGAGATGGATGTTTAATATATATTTTTTTTTTAAAAAAAATTGATGGATGGTTCACGTTATCCCTCAAACTCAATTATAGCTTGTTTGTTTTCTGAACAAATGACATCATGGGATTTGTCAAATAGTTGATTGGAAGAGACATTGTAGTTTAGTTTGATTTATTCACATCGGCATTTGGTCTTTGTTCTTTTCTTGAATTCACATCATCATTTTGTCATCTCAAACTAATGGAATTTCTGGATTTGGATTAGCACTTTCTGACTTAAATGGATTCAGTAAAATTACCATTTAGGCCTTTATGTATTGGAGTCATTAGTGGACGACGGAGGTCCAAGATTAAATGTTTGTTATATAGAAATAGGTATTTCAACATGATATTTGCAAAGTCAAAATACGCTTTGGATAAATTCCATATAAGAGATACTATGCTATTAGATTACATAATCAGTTAATAAACAAATAACAAATGTCTCTAAAGACTAAAGAATAACAAATGCGCTGAGCATGAATGAAATATCAAATTCATTATTAAAGGGTCTTAACTCTTACTAATAAAATAAAGCCTTGTAAACAGTATGCTTTTACACAAAATTCAATTTAATTTGTGATTCGCTCTTCTTACAATCATTAACTTTTATAGAACTTAAAGATAAAGTTTTTTACATTAAAACTGAATCTAAATATACCCCAAAACTAATTACAATTCTCATTTTCATTCATACCTCTTTGATAATCATCCCCACAAAACTAGTCGAAAATGTGTTGAATCTTACTCTTCACTTTTATTTTCTATATTATTGAAATTCATCATTTCGCAAGCATCTATGAAGATTTACTTAGGGTGAACTTGGAGAATGTTTGATTTCAAAATCAAACAAAAAATTTTAAGTGTAGGACCTTAATCTCTTCTCACAAATAATTTAATTTTTAAGAAATTCAAAATAAAAATTTCAAAATCAAATTATATCCAATCACACCCTTAATATCGACATATTTGCATGTCGAAAGTAAAAGATGAACTTAAATGTTTTAACGAAAAATATGTACGATTAATGGACAAGATAGTAAAATTGTCTTACGGTGTATTTGAATTGTGTTTAATTAGAAGAAATTTTATCTTGAATTCTGTAAAAGTAAATTTTTTATAAAAAAAGTAAAATTTAATTATATATTTAAATAAAAAAATCAATCCAAATAGATTTGACGCAAAGGTAACAACAGCATGATGAAGAATCCAATAATGAACACGTCGTCCGGGGAATAAAAATAGATACTGTATGTATCTCTGCGAAGCGGAACCATCACCGGAGCCCATAACGTTGCCTTGAGATCTGCGGTCCCGAGGCTGGCACTGGCATCTCCTACATATTCCCAATCAATTGAATTTCCAGCTAATAACAACCCTTTTTACTTTTATATTTGTGGACCAGAAGAAGTAATTCCCAAACCCAAAACCCCGGGAAAAGTGATCGACGGTGCTATTTAGGTATATGCATTCGGTTATCTAGTTTGACAAAGTTTCCCTCAAATTCAACCAATTGAATTTTTCTCAAAGTCGAACGAAATCCAATTGAATTTTCTTTAAAAGCGAATACCCTGTTAAGAGGCAATAATATTCTAGATAAATTTTAGGAAATAAAGATTCTGACCACAATCCATTGGTCAACTTAAGCACTGGGCCCACAACATTGAAGTTATGATGTCCAAGATGATGACAGCCGTGCGTTTCCCGGTTTTGAAGACAGACGAGCCAACGGTGTTTATTCATTGCAGTTGGCTAACTGGCCTTAAAAGACTCCCAATGCTGCATTATTGCCTTAATTGATGAACCCATTTTGGTTTTCCTTCATTCAAATACTCACGAAAGTGTTTGATGAACCCATTAGTGTGTGTTACCTGTTAACGTGCGTATACTTAACTTAGGTTTGTACATGTGGCTTCATCTTCAATATGATCTCATTGAGCGATATGGCTTGGTGAACGGCGTTTAAAGATGCCTGCGACCGAACCTAACTGTATAAGTTTGTAATCTGTATAGCCAAATCTGTCTGAAGTTTATGAGGTCCCTGTCATCCCTTGTCATCTTGAATCCTCCTCTTCTTGAACATTAGAGATTTCATTTCCTTCTGGTTCTTTTTCCTACTGCAGCATATGCTTGTTCTTTTGTAGCTGTGTGTTTCTTTAATTTAGTAGCAGAAAAGTGGGAGAGATGGAAGATTATATCGTAAACATACTAGTTTTTGGTGTTTTGTCATGGACGACCTTGTTCTTCTTGATAAGAATGGCTTTTCAGAAGCGTTCTTTTGAGTTCTGTAATCGTCTTGTTTCCACCGCCCATGCAACTCTAGCTGTGGTTTTGGCTTCTCTCTCCGTACAAGAATGGAGCTGCCCGGTTTGTCCGTTGGCTTCGAAATCTTCTCCACAGCAGGTAGTACTGCAGTTCTTGGCTTTCATTACTGAATCTGCAGTTGGGAACGAATGTATTCTGTTATCTGTTTCCTTTGTGCAAAAAATGAATGACCCCAGATCCAACATTAAGTAATGATTTTCATTTCTTTCTGAAATTGAACAGAGGCAAACACTAGCAGTGACCGTTGCTTATCTCATCTACGATTTAGTTTGCTGCCTTTTTGACAAGACTGTTAGGGTTGATTCTCTAGTTCACCATTTAGTCAGCATTGTTGGACTGGGGGCAGGCCTTGCCTATCAGAGAGTATCTAAAAATCTTCATGCTGCTAAATTCTCTTCTCATCGACATCTTTATATTCTCTGTTCTAACTTCATTTTTCATCTTCTCCGTATACTTGGGAGGTACTAGTGTGGATCGGAAATGGTTGCAGCACTGTGGATTACAGAGATGTCGACTCCATTCCTCCATTTGAGGGAGCTTCTCAAAGAACTGGGCTATAAAGACACTGGTCCCAATTTGGCTGTCGATGTTAGTCTCTAATCAATCTCATTCTAGTGAAAAATTTCAGTTTATGGACCTTGTTTGGTGCACTGAAAATGTGAGCTAAACTCGATCTCATTCAACGTTATTCCCGATTTTGCACAGATTGCTTTCGCAATTGTTTTCACAACTGCAAGGATGATATGTGGACCATATCTCACTTATGTGACTCTATCTGCCAACAACCCTTTCATCATCAAGGTGATTTCTGCGGAGCAATTCCTGAATACATTTAGTTCATACTTTTTTCATGAATAATGATTTTCTGCCCCTCTTTTTTATACTTTGAATTATGATTGATAAATAACTTCTTGTTCTTTTATAATCAAATTCAAAGGTGGTCATGAAGGTGAAAATTTGTAATACAAAACGGTTGGTAAAGGATACTTTTTCCGTTCAAAGTTGAATATTCACAGTTTTTTAAAAAATTTAATTTTAGATGAAGTACTAATCTTACTTCTTCCTTGTTTGACGCATTTTGGACAAGAATCTATAGGGGGTGACAAACTCTTTATTTTGCTTTTCTTCCCCTTCACAGGCAATGGCTTTAGGACTACAACTGGTAAGTGCTTTCTGGTTCTACAAGATTGTAAGGATGGTTCAGTACAAATTGTCCAAGTGGACATCAACCAAAAAAATACCCTCAACTTCAAGCCACCGCGAACAAAATGGCAAGGACAGATAGCTCTGCGCCCCGCTCGCCCTCTCCTTCGAACAGGATCTTCTGGTGCTTCACATTTATTTCATTTGATGTTATTAGCTATCAGAAAATAGGAGATTGCTGTATACACTTATTTGAATTGTATCAAAACCAATTTGAACTAATAAATACACAGATCGCTAGTTTCTGCCACAAGAAATTTTCTAGTTTCTACCCAGAAAAGGAAAAAAGAAAAAGGAACTATTAACTCTGCGGATAATGTATTTCTTCGCGGCAAGGACAGTTGACAAAAACCTTTCCTTATCATCTTCCCTTTCCATTTATGATTTGGCGAGAGAGAGAAGCTACACACTATTCTTTGATTTCCGCAAAACATCCTTAAGAACAATGGCTATTTTGTGTGACATGTGCTTTTCAAGAAAAGTTTCTTTTACCCTCTCATATCCCTTCTTTCCCATCGTCAGCCTCATCTCAGCATCTGTAACTAGTTTGACTATGTTCTCTGCAAGAGGGGCTACCCCTTCTTTTCCGGCCGGATGCAGCCACCCAGTCGTTCTGTTTACCACAATCTCCATTGTGCCCCCAGCAGCTGTGCCCTGATACATGATTAATACAAGCATCACATTGAATGATAAAGTATGGATAAAAAGGGCATTCCCCCACCTGAGAGTCACAGTACTCAACTCAAGCAGCTCTGCAATCAGAAGTATAATTTGAGCACTAAAACTTTTCTCCTCTTTATCAGGGCCAGAAGGAGAGAGGAAGAAAGGCTCACCAATACAGGGAGCTGAAAAGCCATAGCTTCAATAGTTATTCTCCCAAAGCACTCTCCCCGGGCCTATATTAGGAAAAGACATGTAGAATTAGAACTTCTCAATACAATTATATGAAAGCATCTAACAAAGAAGATCAGAGCCACAAGAAACTAAAAAACAAATATATTGAGAAATGGAAGTCATTGACTGTATTAATGAGAACTTGTGAGATGCATCACAAAATAAACCAAAAAATCAGCAAAAGTACCTGTGAGTTTTGAACTAGAACATCTATAGAAGCAAGGTAAGGGGATACAGTTAGGGTTTTATTCACAAAATGAACAAGTCCCTGAAGTTTCTTCTCTGCCACAAACTGACGAAGCTCTGTTTCAAATTTGGTCTGTGCATTCATGTCACTCCCAACTATGGCTGCATGAATTGATGGCACTTGCAGTTTTTTCTCCTTGATAAGTTGCAGACTTCGGTAAAAGGCCCGGAGGAATAGATCTTGACCTTTCCCACGAGAAACACCTGCAATTTATAAAGTTTGCCACTCAAGAAGTATAAACCCAGAGTAAATCTAATTAAATAATTCAAACTAGAATAGGCAAAATCATAAACACAGCCACAATAGCCAAGAAATAGTACACACCAACACTTTCCTCAAGAAAGAATTTGAAAAATGATAAGGAGAATGTAATTTTCCAACTAAAGTTTCCAATAATCACAGATGAATCACGAGAAATTCAATAACTTTACTAGCAAAAAATATTTTTGGAATCTGCGTTGATAGGCCAAGATTATTTTCAAACGAGAACTGCAAGTTATTAATGCTATGAGCTAGGATTAGATAACAGGACAAAAGGGAATATTACCTCTACAAATGGACTATGTTGGACTAACATATTGATTTAAATTTCTAGTGCAGGTTTTAATTCACTTATCATCTTCAGGGATGGAATGAAAAGAAAAGCAAAGACTAGAAAAATAGGTTCAGGGCATCTAATTAAAATTCCAAGAAGGAAGTCTAAGATGAATGACATCAAGCACACTGAAGATAGAGAACAGGTTGAAAGATGACATCAAGTAATATAGCATATGCAACCTATAAAATTGAAGTTTCTTCTGGATATTAAAATTTGGATAATGACAATTCAAGTGAAATATATAACTTTTTGAATAATCTACCTAAAGAGTACAACACATCATGATCCCTGAGCAATATTTTTTCCTGTCCTTGTTGTATCTATATGAACCCTTTGAACTAAAGGCATGCTATGAACTATGAATTATACATCCTCTGCTAAATTTATATCTAGTGAGCCAAAATATTTGCAATAGTTCTTAAACATGACATTTTTTCTCTCGAAAATGAACTTATATCATATACTTGGGTTTACATTCAAACCATTTCTTTAAATCTTTTGAAAGTTTCAGCAGAGTAACATTACACCTCCACATGCTTATTTAGACTAAAAAATGAATTGATTTTAGATGAAATTTTGTTAAATCTAGCCAGCAACATAATAGAGAACTGATGCAAAATATACCATCAGCTGGGAAACTAGTCCGCAACAGAGAAAGGTCACTTAAATTGAAGGCTAATAATTGCCTATAACCGTTGAATCAAAGTAATTAACTCTAAGTGTGCAATATGATCAACTCGAAAAGCATACTATTGATAGCGGCAAAGATTAGATCTTCTTTCCGTACTCCTAGAGATTCCCTGACAAACTCGCGAAGGACATTTCTTGCTACACTGTCTTCAGCCACCTACATCAAGTCCTTGTTATTCCCAAGGTGTACAACATAGGTTTCAGGCATTTTAATCCTGTAGCATTGGGTGTTGGAAGATCAAAGATCAATCTTAAAGAGGTAATATACTGTGGAGTTACTAGATGAAAGTCAATCCAAGATACACAAACAGCTAACATGGAAGAAAGAGGGGGAGAAGGATGTACCACAGGGGCTGTGATACACATCAAATCAGTTCGCTTCCTCCCTTTCCTCCTTTCTTTATTTGATGCTTTGTCATTTTTTATGTTCTGTTCACATAACCCTGTACTACATATCAAGAAGCATCTCCACACTTCTAATCAACATCATCTTGACAAGGGATTAAGGATTGAAAAGCCACTGAAACTTCTTGATTATATCTTTTGTCTGAAAGTAACTGAGAATTTTATTCTTTTTTTATACTGTCCTGAACGAAGGAGACAAAAATAAATTACTTAAGAATGTAGGAAAACATGAAATTGCATTTGCAGGAATTAGTTCAAATTTTTACAAGCAAGTACAAAAACTTTATCTTGAAATTCATGGTTGGCAGAAAGACATCAAATGAAAATTTCACTTTTTGATGAACTCACAAACTGATTTCAGTGCTATCCCTATTTGTTCCAGAGCATAACCCCAATTTCACTTATTCAATAGATAGAGACCATTCTAATTCATCATAAGTTCATATATGTGTATATCTTTACGCAGCTGATAAACTACAACCAGCTCTCACGAATACTAGTAGCATTACCCTAGACGCTCGCGGGTTCGATTACTCCAGTACTCTGCAGTTGCATGTGAGTCAATCATGGCACCTGCAACAAAAGGGAGGTGCTTCACATATTCCAGTTTAAAGTAATGCCCTCGCATTTCGTGAATCCACCACAAAACCTTTGGAAGAACACGAGAGACATGTTCCTTAAGAACAGCATCAAGCCACTTCCCAGCAACTGCCGTATTGAAAATGATCATATCAGATTTAAGAGCTGTATCAATTGCCTCCTGCCCCTTCGCTGACAACACCTGAAAATTAGAGAAATTGAACAGCATATTACCGAGGTTTAAGCAAAGAGAACCAATGAAAACACTCACGTCATAAAACTTCGACTGAAAATATACTTTCATCTCCTGACGAATCTTTTTCTTGTAAGGAAAAAGATTTGTAATTTACATGAGAAAGAACAGAATGTTCTGCTCTCGGGCCCACATACTAATCATTGAACGACTTATTCAGCTTATATTACCTTCACTCCTTTTTCCAGCATCTTCTGTTCTAAACTGTAAATCACTTCATCTGGTTCAAGAGGTTTCTGATTTGTGACCCAAACAACTTCAGCATCGACTTGTCTCAGCAAGAAAGCTAGCTCCATTAGTAATAAAGGTCCACCTAAAGTAACATACTTGATTTTGAGACTCTTGGGCCCGAAAAGCTCGATAAAGAAAGCTATTTAATTCAATCAATAACATTCAAAAAATTACACATTGATCTTGTTGATTGCTAGACATTTCCGATCACTATCAAAGACAGCTTACGAATTAAATTGCTAAAAGCAAGAAATACTCGAAGAGAGTAGTACCAGAAAGAGAAAGTTCGTGGGAGACCAAGAGAACGAGCTTCGATATCATGAAACTAAGAGGATTTTCCTCAGATTCAATCTCCGCGGTCACGGAAATTCGGTTGGTACTTGCATTGTCTCCAAAGTGTCGAGAATCGCAAGAATCGTAAGCAGCTCTGATGAGGAAGACAATTAAAGTGGAAAGAGTCAGCAAAACCGCAATTATCAGCGGCCATCTCGTCAATCCCGCGGTTGAATGTTTACCCATACTACTCGGCATACGCATGTCTATTTATGCATCCAATGTTTGAAACTACAGATGAGTGCGAGAAACTGGGGTTTCGAAACAGATTATGGATTGGAATCTCTGAATTCTACTGCGTCAGTGAAGCAGTGTAGACGCGGAGCTATAAAAGATAAAAATGGTGAATTTGAGTCGCCGGTGACAGATCTAGGCGTCTCTGCGTAGACAATTGAATATTAGTAACCAGTTAAGAAGCAGCTCTAAATGCGTCGTTAATTGATTTTCTGCAGAGAGTAACACCAGTGCGGAAAAAGAAAAGCTGAGACGAATGCGTTCTAAGTATTTCCATAACTGAGCTTCTTGTCGAATCCGGACCAACAGGTAAAAACCCGGGGGACTGCCTGCTTTGGTTTCACTATCAGAGTGTTTAGTGAAGCTAAGTGCAGCAACTGTCAAGTGTCACCCTTGCATTTCTTTTTTTTTATTATTGTTATTCTCATAAATAAATATTTTATTTTATTTTAATATATAATTAAAAAATAATTTAATTATAAAAATTTATTTTAATATTTTAATTAATTAAAAAATTTAGCAACAAAACTCATATATTTATAAATTAGACTAAATTTTTTAGTGAGCGTTTTTATTTTAAAAATAAAAAAGTACATTAATTTGTAAAAAAAAAAATTGAGACGCAATGTAGAAAAAGTAAAAAAAAAGTGCATTATTGATCCAAATGCGCCCGCTATAGTGCGTAAGCCTATCATCGTGAACTCAAATATTAGTTTGAGTACTAACTACCATAAGAGAAAATGAAGTTGTCATCATCGACTATTAACATTACTAAAGCTCTTAACATTAATTCACATTTCAATCACGCATCACAAACACTTCATAATGAACTCAAGAACAGAATAAACCCGGGAAAGTTGTTGAGAGATAAGTGCAAATACTTCAGTTGATTCGACGGCAGTTCTTCCTGATTTCACCTCGGGAACCAGTAAGAGGACTAATGATCCCCATCTTAACCATGGACTTCGCAAACTGGTGGAAGAAAAGTGCTTCGTCTTCTGCATAGGATTTCACCAGCTCCATGGTCTTGGCCACGTTTCCTGTCTGAAGAACTTGATCCGAGGTGAGAAGTCCTTTGCCCAGCAGAATTAGCTTGAAGTATGTGTTGTCGAATCTGGCCGGAGATGCAATGTCCAGAGGTGAAATGTTGTTGTCTCCTCCACTCTTAGGACAAACGGGTTTCAGACCAGTGTAGTACTTCTTTTCTAACGTTTCATCTGGTTTGTTGTTCCCATTTTGATTGTATAGCCTCTGCCTGAACGTCACACATCTTGCTACTCCTATGGTGTGACCTCCTGCATTACAGCAAAGGAATAACCTATTCTTAACATTCTGCTTGATGGAAAACGAAGTTCGTTGCCAAGGATGGTCTGGAGAGGTACATGTCGACTTGCAGATTGAAGTGGAATATCGAATAAACTCACCAGAAAGAGCAACAAGATCTTCCTCATTGAAGCCTTGGCGGTTGAAGGAGGTAATGAGGTTTTGGATGGTGGAATTTGGTGCTGGAATGTTGCGGTTTGCTTTGTTTAGGCTTGCAGTTTTTGAGTCCCTCCTCCCCAACGGGACTTCCCAGTGTGGTCCACCGCTCTGTTCCACCATAAGCATTTCTTAGATTGCTTGGCTAAAATAGATGAAGATGGGCATTGTTAGGAAAAGGAAGTCCTTATAACAATTAGGCCATTTTTCGTAGTCCTAAGGTTCTCACACCGCTAAATACTTTTACTGCTTCCATGCTGGGCTGAAGATTGCATTTGATTGTGTAGGTGGAAAGAGAAAAGGTTTCGAGTTGCTTACTAGTACAGTGGCATCTCGTGCAGCGAGGGCCAGAATGTCTGCACAGGAGACTCTGTGAGGACAAACTTGTTCCAGCTTAGATTTGATTTCATCAATCACTTGGAATCCCCTCAGGGAATTCTTGTTTGGTCCAGCGTTCTTTTCGCTCACTACTGTGGCACTATCATCTAGCAGGACTGATGCATCGCAGCTCTAAAAGCAGGAAAAGAAACAAAGGTGTAGTGTACGTAGATAAAACTAGAGTATTGCAGTTATCAAATACTTGTGTTGCCGCAGAACATACCTGAACAAAACAGTCATGGAAATGGAGCCTGAGCAAAGAGGCAGCCATCCGGGGATCTTCCGCTATGGCCTTCTCCAGAACAGACATGATAATGTCGTTAGCTTGAGGGCATGAAAAATCGTAAAATTCAGGATATAGACCAGAGTAGCCGGAACCAGGAAAAGCTTGCAACTGAATCAGAAAGAGAGAAGCTATTATAGTAAGGCTAAAAGAAAATCCAAGAGAAGCCATTAGTAGCTGAAAGGCTAAGAAGTTCGTCTTCGCAGTAATGCTTTTGTGCCATTGGCTTCACTAGGATAAGTTATTTATAACACGAGATCGCCTTCTCTAATGAAATCAACCACTCTGTTAACAAATCCTCTGGCAAGATGTCTCGTAATGGATAATGTCAACTCGTGGGGCTCCTTAAACTGTTTCATCAAGGACATGAAAGAGCCTGAAACGGAAGTTTCGAATCTTCAACAGCGGTTTTTGTTTCGGTTCTACCTGCTCCATAGAACTAAATTATGCAAGGCATGTCAGCCACGATATCAAAACTTGTCCAGTTCCAAAATTTCTCCAAGTTGGTACTGCCTTTAGTAGCCCATCTGTTTGGCTCAAGATTCTACCTTTCCTTAATACCCTGTGAGTCAACTTAGCTCTTCTGAATCAATTGTACGTAGGACGCAATGGTATGTAACTTTATGAATCTATCGTTCCTTATACCAACTGCACGCCAGGTCCGTTTCAGTATATGAGTTCTGAAACATCGCGGTAGTGTATTATATAACACCTTTGCAAAGCATTTCCCCGAAAGTCAAAAGAAAACTAGGTTAACAATGCAGAAGATGAAGGTTTTGCGAGGACTCAGAGCTCATCAAATATTTAGGAGTTAGACTGGTTTAGAGCATAAAAAATATAGGAGTTCGTGGATTTGCCTCGGAGATACAAAGTTGATGGTCACACAAATCTTATAAAAGAAAGATTTCACCACAATTAGATATTATGATCCTAAGGATCAACATCGGTTGCAATATTTACAAGATTTAGCTGCAACGCGAGGATATTACGAGGATTCTATGGCACGAACTATCTATCTTTCTAAAAGAAGGATGAATGGTGATCAACAGGATACATTTCCTTCCTGCCCTAGACAAGCAGATATTCATGTTTGGCATTTCTCCATGCTTGCATCAAACAAGCCCAGAAATTCATATATGGTCTTGGAAGAACCAGTAATTGAACATTCTTGGAAATCATGATACAAACATTTGCCTCATTGGTGTAAGGAGCCTTGCGAATCGGAGAGGCACATGTGCTCTCACAAGTGTGCCATTCTCAATGTATTCCTGTTATGGGACAACAAAACGGTTTGAGTGCTAGGTAAAATAGTTGTAAAATCAGTATACAGTTATAAATCACACCACAAACTTACAGTTCTCTCAACCATCCCAACATGATGGAGGGTACTCAGAAGTTCCCCTTTGTCAAATGGGATCAAAGCTTCAACCCACACCATTGTGTCCTATAAAAGCAAAATGTTTTTCTGTAAAGGTCAAGTTAAAGACTACCAGAGTACCCATTCTCTAACAAATGAACATTCCTTGTTACTTAACAAGGCAACAGTTGGCACTCACCCTTAGCTTTTCCTGAACAGCATTGCAGAAATCATCTAATCCTTCACCAGTTAAAGCAGATATGCATATCACATCTTCTCTTCTCTCAGCTTCCAGTCCAACTTTTTCAGGATGCTGAGCTTTATCTACCTGATAAAGATAGTTGCAAGTTCAGATTTGCAATCTGCCTAAAGCAAATAGCAAATCATGTAAATCCTAGATTTCTTTAATATCTTCAAAAATGACAAATATTCCCAAAAAGGCCAAATGTTAAGAACAGAAAGCAATTGTCAGGCATCACACATAAGAAAAGAGGGAGTCCTTCACAAATATACTGGTACCAAGTGAATGAGCTGCATGACAACTACAATTTGTTTATATTAACTGGTGAAATAAGTGAAAATCTGGGGGGCGCTAACTTGTCATTATACTTTGACCAAGTGAACTATGAATTTTGCTAGTTTGTCTAGTCTCAGCTAGCAAATGTGGAATATGAAATCAAAGGGATTTTACATTCCACAAAAGCTTCCCCTTTAAAACCAACGGCATGAAACTTTGACCAATAATCAGCGAGAAAAAAACAAGGATGACAATAAATTGCAAATAGAGACAGTCACTACCTTGTTCCAGACCATCAACTTTGGAATTGATGTTGCATCAAGTTCTGATAGTACATTTTCCACAGCCTCTATTTGTTGCTCAGCAAGTGGATGGCTGAAATAGATGGCAATTATGATAAGAGCTAATCATCATTATACGAAGATAACATTTTAAGTTCATAGATATACCTAATATCCACAACATGAACCAGAAGTGAGGATTCCGAAATTTCTTCTAGTGTTGCCCTAAAGGCAGCAACCTACAACACAAATGCATTATTAATTGACACTAAAGACATTATCTATGATCAGCAAAATGCTAAAATCTCAAGAATAGATGAAAATGATCAAAGATTCACTCAAAGTAATGAACTTGGGGTCACTGGTGCCCTCACCAAAGTAGTGGGTAATTTTTGGATAAACCCAACAGTGTCCGTAAGAAGAAACTCCTTCCCACTTTTCATCTGGACAAAGCAACAATGATTTTAAAAATCGAAAAAACATTAGAGGGAAGTAGATCCACAGCAGTGATAGCTGATAAAAGCCCTTTCCATATCATACCAAGTCTGCGAGCTTTATCATTTTATATTCACACTCAGAACAATTATGTAAAACACCTTCAAGTTTCTTCCACTATACTTAACCTGTACTCTTCTTGTGGTAGGATCAAGTGTAGCAAATAATCGGTCCTCAGCCAGAACATTAGCTCCTGTTAATCGATTTAAAAGTGTACTCTTTCCAGCATTTGTATACCCAACCTAAAGGATGAAATTGTTATCATTAATTTTTCAAGCCATCATTGTAAAAGGGCCTCGTAAGAAAAGTATTCACAATTCCCCACCAAGGATACAACAGGAACAGGGACAGAGATGCGCCGATTCCTATACTGCTTACGATGTTTTCTGACTGATTCCAGCTCCTTCTTGAGAATACCAATCTATCCATTTGAAAGGAAAAGAAGATGAAGCTTATATGAAAGAGCAATCAATTGCTACATGTCATGGATGAATATGATTGAAGAGTTCTCTATTTTGCTTCTTTATGATAAGTTGGATTAAAAGGTGGCTTTCCTCTCTTTTCCAGAAATGGCTACTTAAAAATGACTTTGAGTTTCATGGAGACAAAAATATATATAGAAGCACATGCCAAGTGAAAGGACAGAGAACAATATCTGAAACATCAGAAAACAAGGGGAGAAAGAAGCTTCAGTAGAAGAAGCATATATTTGCTATAAATTAAGAATTAAATATCTGGTAATGCATCTACATTTAGTATTATAACATCCAAAATTTAGGATCAAACTGCAATCAGGTTACCACTTGGGCACACTTGGAAGTTCAAGCAGCAAGTAGTTCCAGAAGATACTGCTGGCAAAATCTACATCAGGTAGGTACACCCGTTTAAACAAGTATAAGACCTAGAAAAACTATTTCAGTAACTCATTAGAGCATCATCTAGGCCTAGGAGGTACTATGAATTTATTGTTAAATTGAAGCAAAAAATACGCCAAAACTCCTCATATTTGATGTCAAAAATCAAACAGACACACAGCAACATCTTCCAGGCCTTAGTGTCCTTGCTAGATCCAACTAGATCTAAGACCCGACAAAGTTATATTGTATCCTAGAGGTGGCCTGTACTAAGTCTCAAACTTCTGGCTTGTAAAAATGAACTGATAGGTGCACCAACATAGCAAGTTGCTGAAGCCTTAAGCCCTTAACCATGGACCTCAAATGGCAAAAATCAATTATACATCACACAAACACTTGGGAGTATAAAATGTACTAATCACATGCAGAAAGGGCATCACATTTTAGGACGAGGCAAACAAAGGTAATTTCAGACAGCATTCCAATCACATAGAAGTGCAAATGTTATGGAATCATAACTGCAAATACACATACACATGCATTTGGAATTACTAATACATGTCTACATTTTTTTGTAACAAAGATTGCAGAAGCAAGCTGCTTACTTGAGTTCTTAATATTCGCTTGTCAACTTCTATTTGCTTCTCACCCATACCTTTCACCTTGCCTCCGGCTTGACGCTCCAAATGTGTCCACATTCTTGTTAATCGTGGCAACTGGTACTCCATTTGTGCCAATGACACCTGAAAGAATATGTTTCTTGAGAATTAGACATTTACAATTTCACTTGTTACAATAAGTTAAACCATGTGAAAATTTTGCCTGCAAAGAAGCTTCACGGGTTGCTGCCCGCTGGTCAAAAATATCCAGAATGAGGGCTGTTCGATCACACACTCTGACATCTCCACCAAAAATCTTTTCCAGATTACGCAACTGCCTAGATTGAGCATTGAACAAGAATAAGATAGTGTTCCACATCAAAATTTTCTGCATGCAGGATCTAAAACAAATTAGATATAAAAATATGGCATGAGAAAAGAACAAAAATATAAGTATATTTGCATTCACGTCAGGAACAACATTCAAAAAGCACAGCTTGCTTTAAACCTTTGCACACTCGGTATCAGTAACATCTTAACTGACAAAAAAAAAAATAAATGCATGTGCAGAATGTGCAAATAGAACTTAGCAGGAAGAACAAAGTGCTAAAGGACAAGGATATGCAACATTAAGGGAAAGGCTGAAAAACAAAAAAGGGAAATTTGCTTTAACAAAATGCGAGGATATGATGCTCCATTTTCTAACAAAGATGCAGTAAAAGGAATCTGTCCAGCTTGAACCCCTTATCATAGACAGAATGGAAAAATAAACAAAATTATTCAGAACCCTGGTGAAAGTTCATCGTCAAATATCACAGTCTCGACATCAAATGCCCGAATTGCACTCTTGATTTCTGCAACCTTCCCAGATCCTATATATGTTCTCGGATTGGGATTGGAAAGTCTGCATCATTAGTAAGAAGCTATCAGTTTTAGAAATTTCAGGTGCTTGCTCAGCAAGACAGAAATTTAGTGTATTAAACACAAGAAAATGCCAAGAAAGTACAAGAACAGATAACACAATCATATTGCACAAGATTTATCAAACAGTCACCATAGCAAAAGCTTAATTTGCAAGGGGATTTGGCACCATGAAAGATCATGAATTGAATTAAAAGCTCAAACTTCAACAGAATGAAAAGGGATGAAAGGCTTTTAAATGTTCAAATTCAACCAGTACTTCTTGAAAGTGCATCAATGTATAAAAGCATTCTAATAATAGAGAAAAAGCAGTTACTCTTTAAAAAGTCAAATCAGTAGTATAAAAGAAACATACTATATAACAACTTAAAAAGATCTAAATTTCAACCACAAATAGCTGAAAAGAAATAGTTTAAGGCCACGACCTCATCCAAAGAGCTACAATATACAAACACCTCAAGAAAGACATTTGAAGAAACCTCTAGCCCTCTGAATGGTAACCCAGGTCCACTGAAACCATGGGCACGGTCACCATTTTAAAGTGGAAGGGACTCTGACAACCCAATTATAATTTTAGAATTCGTGTGATAATTGTATATCCACAGAATTTATTATCATTGGAGTGGACATACTAAAGAAGGGAAAAAAAAAAGAAAAGAAAAACTCACTTTTGATATGTGGAACCAACTACTAACAGACCAGCAGTGTCAGCTAGCTGGGCAAGTTCCTTGAGTGATTCCTCTATACCAAAAGAAACCCCATTATCACCTTTCCTAGCAACACCAACAAGATAGGCTTTTTCTTCAAAAACCTAAAAATTCCGACCACCAACTCAGTCAATTTTCAGCAGCAATAGAATTCAGGAACACATTAAACAACACTATAATGTAGTCACTACTCGTGGCGATAACTGCACAAGTTAGAAAATTACCCACTTTCTAGGAATGTTTATATATTCAGTTGGTTACTCTCTAGAATGTGTGAAAAGCTTTCGTGCGAACGTATGCAATGCGGGAACCATGATAGAGATGCAGGTACTTCCATATTTACCCATGCTACTTGGCAATATATTTACACTCTTGCTGCATGAGTTACGGCTTTTATTTGACAAATTCTTAATTCAATAGCCAAAGATGGAAGCTCAAAACTTCACAGGGGAAATTCTTCTGCTGAGAAAAGCAACCAATCCAGTAAACCCAAGAAATAAATAGTTAAACACGAATGGCCCCATCCGCTTCCAAGAAAAACAAAGAAGATCACTTCTTAGTTACCTCTCGCCCATTTCGTAGCTTGAACCTATTATCAGAATCGTCCTCCTCAACTTGCTTCCTTCTCTCAACTCTTCTAGATGGGGTTTGAGCTTTTTCTTCCACTACAGTAACCGCAGTTCCATTATCAAATTCGTGGACCTCTTCCGAAGCACCCTCTTCTTTTTCTTCGGTCTCAATCACTGGCTGGTTTCGGATGGAAACAGTTTCGTCAAGAGAAAGCATAACAACTCCATCCTGAAGAGCCCTCACATAACTATGCTTAGTGGGACTGCAATTTGGGAGCTGTCTAAGCGTGAATTCAAGGTGAAGTGGGCGATAAGGGCCGGGAATCACCCATCGGAAATGTGATCGTAGAGTTGGAATTGAGCAAAAGCATGAGCTCATGATAATAGAGATTTTTCCTTTTCCCTTTTTGGGCAAAATATCTTGCCAAATTCAGAATTTTTTCTATAACGACCAACGGACACTTAAAGGAGCGGAGGTACAGCCAATGTACACGAAGGCGTCGATTCTATACAGGGCCGCGGGTGGGCAAAGGCAGACGACGTCGTCAATCTTAGCTCTGTATTTGAATTGATTTTTCCCGAAAATCAATGATCTTTTTGTTTTACATCTTTCTCCTTGTAATTTAGGACTTATTTGGATTAATTTTTTGTTTAATTAAAATTATATTAAAAATTATAAATATTAATTATTTATGAAATAAAAAATAAAATTTAAAATAAAAAATATTTTGTTTAAAAATCAATCAAAAGTTCACCCTTATATTTTTTTTCTTACAAATTTTACTCCTTTCATTTTCAAAACAAAGATTCTTGCATGGAAACTAATAATTAAAGGAAAAACAAATCCTCAATAGCAGTTATGGTAGATTTTTTTTAATTTAAAAATTAAATAGTATATCTAGTTTGCCAAATGGGATATGAAATGATAACAGAAAATGAAATTGTACGGAAATTATCTTTTTCTTTCATTTCATGGGAATTCTCTTCGCCTGTCAATTTCTTCTTTCCCGTTGATTCTTTCCAATTTGAATGAAATAAATAAGTGTACACTACAAGGAAAGGATTGTGCCACATCATTTTATCATGCAAGTCCTTCATACTGTTGTTCACCCCCAGGAAATATATAATGGTTCTTCCTTGTGAACTTTTAGAGAATATCTTTTTAGAAAAGAAAATACTGCAAACTGCTGATCAGAATCCATTGTTTTTTCTTTTTCTTGGACAAAAGGAGAAGTAATTGGCCACTTTGCAAGAAAGCATCCTAATGAGAATCAGCCAATATTGGTTAGCCATATATCTCTTAGAAACTGACTGCTTTATTCAGATGTCTTGAATTATAGAAAGCAGTTGTCAAGGGATATCTTCTATGCCAAAAACACATTAGTAGGACTTGGGAGAATTTTGATCATGCAGATGCTGGCAACGCTAATCCTTTCATTGAATAAAAGGGATCTTCAAAAATTACATTGTTTGGCTGAAAGTAACATTGTCACCACCTCATTATCCGATTTTCACCATGTTTAGTCCTCTGCAGAGTCTGCAAAGCCTTCCTGTGTCAAAGATGGATTTGATTCAATAGAAGAGCCTGCAAACTCCTCCTTGTACATTTCTTCAATCATTGGTTTCCAGAGCCGAACCCGAGCATTTATGAACCAATTAGAAACCTGAAAAAGATCAAGAAACCAATACCCAAGTTAATGCAAGGTGATCAATCAAAGCACTGTATGAATGTATGTTTCATCTAAGTTGAAGAACAATTCTACTTGATTCTTTGTGAGGCCTGTTTTTGATGCCAACATTAGCTTCTCGGAGTCATTGGGATAACTGCCAGAGAAGCTTTATTATCAGTAAGTAAGAAAATAATAAAGAACATGAATACATGACTAGCAGAGAGATGTTCTTACGGATGTAAAAAGTGCTCAAAGAGCCAAGACCGGAGAATAACAACCGAAGTCTCTGGCAGTCCCCTGATCGGTCTCCAAGCTTGCCGTGAGCTTTGGATCAGCCCAAGTTGTTGGAGAGACTTCCGGTTTTGGCTGGTTTCGCGATCAAACAGGGTGAGCTGAGAGATGCCTGCGCTAATTTTTGGCATGTCTGGTGAGATTTTCTGCTTCGTAGCAAAAATTTGTGACAAAATTGCATCCTTCAAGTTGCAGAAATGTCTGGACATGGCTTGAAGTGCCAGAGCAGTGTAAGACTTGCCGCTTCCTAGTCCTGATAAAGACTCAAATGATGAGACTAGTTCGTCCATATGATTATAGTACTGCTCGTATCTTCTTTCCACCTGAATATCCAGAAAGAACTTAGAGCAAAACATTAGTTGCCAGAGCATAAGAGTTCGTCTAACAAGATAATAAGCTTAAAAAGTTATGCCCCTAGTTCATGTTTGTTTGTGCTAATGTTATATTCACTCACCTCCTCCAACAAGGCAATCAACTTTAAAATTTTAGCCCCTAGTTCATGTTTGTCTGTGTAGACTTCGTCGTTTGGAAACTCCATACTTAGTTCAGACCGAAGTTTTAAAGATCCTCTTTTGCTGCTGCGGGATAATCTCCTGACATATTTTTCGTTACTTAAATCAATGGCCTTCCCACTAACCGTAACCGTTTCATGAAGAAGTGACTGAGCAGGTTTCAGATACTTGGAATTTCCAATGGCAACAGCAAGAAATTCGGTGCCGTAAGAGGTGGAACACGAACAACTAGGTGAGCTTGAAGATGAAGTGAAAACACTTCCACCAAAAGAGTAACTATTGTTCATGCACTCGCTGCCTCGATCGCATACTTCTCGTGCATTTTCTCCTGCAGTTGCGTAGCCAGGATTGACCAGAGTTGTATTTAGGGATCTTTGCCTTCCCTGGACAGGAGGAACCAAAGTGCAACTACCTAAAGATAGCGAAAGCCTCTGAGCATGGTAATTAGGCTGATTTGATGTCCCAAGAAGATCCATCAAGTGCCTATGGCCTATATCCGATTCGTCAGTCATCTGAGGAGCAAGCAGGTCTGTGGCTCGGGGAATTCTTTCGCCAAGAGACTGAAGCCCAGGCACCGAACCAAGAGAGTGATAGGTGCAACTGCCATTTAAATTAGTAGAATAAGCATCAAAATGTTCACCACAAAATTGATTTTCACTAGCACTGATGGTGCCTGAGATTATGAATTGGTGCAAAATACTTGAATTGGGATTTGACGCCGAGTCTTCTGAAACCATAGTCGCGGTAAAGGGAATGAAATTGCCAGAAGTTGGTGCCTTGTCAAGCTAGTCTTGATGGGTCAGGTGTGATATTCATACAGTTTAGTAACTAAGTATGACCCGGTATTAAATCTGATCTTGCCAGCGAAAGCAGAAACAAGGATCAAAGCATAACGGCCAAAGGAAAGAAGCAAAGCTATGACCTGGGAGTTAGTCTACCGAGGTTGATGACTAAAACTCCAAGATATTTCAGAAGAAATGCGGGTGTCGGCTTCCAGGTCACAGAAAGGTATCCCATTATATAACATTTATCAGTAACTGCATTTACAGAAAAGGAAGAAAGAAAGTTAAAAAGAAGCGATCTTGGAATAACTGTGAGCACTGGATAAACAGCAATAAAAGACTTTGTGGGGTGGGATTCTCAACCAATGCTGCAAAATGCAAGTACAACTGTGACCACAAAGAAACCCTTAATTTTTTTCAGAGAACAAGCACATAAGACAGGGAGAAATGCGAACAGAGGTGTTGAAGGAGCATGGTTAAAAGAAAGAGCTGGGAAGAAGAGAGGCTGTAAAGAATCTTGGAGAAACAAGTGGTAGAAAAAGTCCGTATATTATGAACTTGAAGTGGCCTCAACTTCTGGTAAGCATAATTAAAAAACTCACAATGTCAGCAGAGCAAAATATGCTGAAAACAGGTTATGAAATGTGACTGGTGAGAGCAAACATATATACCTCAAAGAGGACAACGGTTTCATTCAAGAAGGAAAGAAAGCAAAGATTCCCTGCATGTTCTCTGTGTGTGTGTGTGTGTTGGTGGATATAAGCAGCTGAATCTATAAAACCTAGAAGCATATATAGGCCTCTGCAAACTCCAAAACGAAGCAAGACACATTAGCCAAGTGAAAATTCTGAAGAGGATGGGGAAAATATATGGTCCCCCTCCTTCCTTCAGCAGAGCACAGGCAGCAAAAGAATCAACCGCTCAGCTTTAATGCTTACTGTTGCATCTCTTTGGGGCACTCAAAAAGCGCTTTCAGCAAAAAAAAATCTCTCTCTTCCAAGTCATCAGACACGAGTAAAGAAACCAAAAGGAGTTGTTCTGATGAATGGCTTTCTGTAATCAGCAAAAAGAGAGGAAAAAGTAGTGTGTCTTTTGCACACTCGCAGTTTTAAGATTGTCTGCTTGTGAATCTGTAAGCATACGGGAATATCTAGCCTTTTCCTTGGCAGCAATAGAATCATGCACCAAAGACGTTGAAAGCACACTGCAGTGACAATCTTTCAAGGGGAAATGTGCACAGAAACTACAAATAGATTGTCATGCTGATGAACCAAGGACGAGATAGGGCCCTGGATTTGTGACTTGAAAGTGAATTGAACAAAGTAAACTGGTTCCTTGTTGTTACATGTGAACGATGTCTTTTGTGCTTGATAGGTTCTCAAGAAATCCTCTTCTTTCCTTGTCTTCAGGGAAATTGATCTGTGGACCTCCAATTTTAACCTCCTCTGCAATAAACTTTAACTTCCCAGGGAAAACTTGGGAAACATGTACAGTAATTTTCTTTCCACCTCTTCTCTTTGCGTTCTCTTGCTTTAGCATAGATCTGAGCTTGGGTGCTGTGCTGACCAAATGAGTTTTATCAGATTCTCTTAGATACCGTTGTTATCATTACATGTTTACTGAATTGGCCCCTCCGCTGTTCACCCTCTGTGGCTCTAACATTAATAGAACCAACCTCTAGGTCCGCACTCGCTGATTAAAGTGTCTGCACTATCTGAACGGTGAGGTAAACATCAATATGAAGTTTTGCTTTCTGTTTCTATCCACGTACATTTGCACATGATAAAATACTAAAAAGATAAAATTTTTAGTTTATATCTTTATGAATTAAAAATATTTTTTAAATTAATAGTTTTTAATTATTACAATTCAAAATCTATAACTTTTACTATTAAATTAGAAATACTAAAGACTTCCAAAGTAATGTAGGTTTTAATTAATTTCCCTTATATCCAATTTACTACCACTATCACTATTTTATTCTAGTATTGTATTTTTTTTACTTTTCAAATAATTTTTTTAAAAAAATTCAAGCCATTTCTATTAATTTTGTAAATTTGTGAACAAAAAATCAAGTTGTGATCTGATATATATATATATATATATATATATATATATATATATATATATATATATATATATATATATATATATATATATATACTTAAAAAAGAATTTGATAATTACTTATAAAAATAAAATTTTTCTTTCTCTAATACTCTTTTTTAGTAACTTATTTCTGTCTTTAATCCTCTAAATTATTTTTGATAAACCTAACTTATAACCAATTTCTCAAAATTAATTATTTTATATAACTCTCAAATAATTATCATTGAGATATTAAAAACTATCAAAATGACAATAATACATTTCAAAAAAATAAAAAAATAATTTTATTAAAGGGTATTTTAGAGCATTAAAAAAAGAAATATAGAAAGTTAAATCCTCACGACTCTTATTCACACTTTTAGTATGGTACTAGCATCATTTACGTGCAATTGTCATTATTGAATATTTTATTTAACTTTTTTATAAAATAATAAAAATTTTCTTAATTCTTTTTTAGTGATAGAGAATAGAAGATGTTTTTATTTGCTATTTTATTATTTTTATAATATTAGAATAAAATGCATATTTTTACTAATTATATAATTTATTTTATGAATATTGTGTAATTTATTTTTACATCTTATGCCATTATATTTTTTTATTAAATAACATTAAGTTTTGATATTTTAAATTAATATTATAATTTTCATGATAATTTTAACCTTTTTAATAATAATAAATTTTCTTTTGTGTAGTGATAAAGATTGAAGTTTATTTTTTCTATTTTTTTATTCATTTACATAATATTCGAATAAGATACATATTTTGTTTCTTCATAAAAAATTTAAATAGTCTTTTTTGTATTTCATACTATCATTTTGAATTTTTTCATAAACTATATTAGTATTTAAAATCTTAAATTCTCATAATTATTCCTCATAATTCTTTTATTTTTTAAGAAACAAATATTTGTTTACTTTTTACCTTTTATCTAATCAATTTATTCTAATAAAAAATATTATTTTTACTAACTATAGAAAATATTTTAATAGAAATCACTTAATCTAATATTGTTATACTTTAGATTTTTTAAAATTATAATGGTATTTAAAATATTTAATTAATATAATTATTTCTCAAGTGATCTTAATTTTTTTAAAATAGTAATGTCTTTTTTCTTTATTAATATATATATTTTTACTAAGTATAAAAAATATTTTTATGAAAATCATTTAATCTTGTATTATTATACTTTAAACTTTTGATAAATTATAATAATATTTAAAATATTTAATATTATAGTTATTTCTCAAGTGAGTTTAATTTTTTAAAAATAGCAATGTTCCTTTTTTCCTCTATAGAGGTTAGATAGTTTATTCTTGTATTCTATTAGATTATATATACTTTAGGTAAAAAATTTGTAACTTAAATAGGAGAGTTATTAAATATTTATTAGTAAGTAGTTACAAATTTTTTATTAATTTCAAAATAAATTAGTAATTAGTAAGACATTGAGTGTATTATCCACATTCTAGATGTTACTTTTGGATATTAAGGATATTAAAATAAATTGTTCAAATTTTATATATAACTTTGGGTATTTGAATCATCAAAATCAAAGCAATTCATCCACTCAAAGGGTATTTGTGATCATTAAAAAAAGAAAGAAATAAAATAATTTTAAATTTCTACGATTCCTTCCCACACTTTTAATATAGTGTAGATAGATAGAAATAAGGCTGTAAAAGACCAGCTAAATTATCCCCTCAACCAGAGTCCCGAGAGAAGGAGGAATTCAAGAGGAAAAGGAAGCTTGAGTAATAACAAGATACTATTGTTTAAAAGGCAACACTGGTAAGGATAAGATGAAACCTTACCAAAAAGTCAGTTATTCTTAGGATCAAAAGACCAAATCTGAAGTGCTCATCATTATTGCTTCCGAATTTGCAGATCTATACTAGTACGAACTAAAACGCAGGACATATTCCAGTAGCGCACTGAAGGTCCATATACAGACAGAAGGCGTCTTTCATGCTTGTAGGATTAAAAGTTGGCCATGGCTGCTTGGCGGGCATTGTTAGTTGCAGGAGTTTCTCTTAAGAGTTTGTAAGAAGGGAAGCAATTTCACCTAACCTTTTCATTCTTCACATACTTAACCAGTAACTACTTGAAAACGAACATCCATAAGAGTATTGGTAATTCAAGAATTAGCAAATAACTATCTAACATATACCGACAAGAATACTAGGCAACTTGAAAATTTTACAAAATGTGGGTTACTTTCTAGTGCAGAGTAGATGGAAGTAGAAAGTAGGTTTTTAGTTAAGGTAGTGATGGACGGTATGCTATCAACCATTATTATACAGAATTTATTGGAAAAAAGAATACAGAATAAAATGTTTGCATCTTTCTATACAGATATAAGCTAACCTTCACCAAATTTTTTGCTATTGTACAAGGAGATTATCCTTGAGCATATTTACATGTATCGTAATCCATTTTTTCCAGGAAGAAAAACCAGGGATCTCAGACGGCCAAAGCGTCCTCTCTCTCTCACCCCCTCAACAACCATGCTCTGCGAGCAGATGAAGGGTTGTCTCTGAAAGAGATTAAGAGGCAGCTTGACAAAACTGCTGCAAATTAGTATCTCATACAACAAAATCAGATACCAAATGTGGGTTGGAAAACCTGTCTTGTTGGTTTATGGCATCTATACAGTAGTAATCAGCTTTATCAATGCCCACAGAAGCAGCAGTTCCATCTACACTTGACTGTGTTCCACCAGATAGTGGATCGGTCTCAGAATGCTGTAAACCTAATGCCAACGATACTTGACTGCCTACAGAACCACCCAGCATAGAGAAGTCATATGGCTTTACCGGAGCAGCTATGCTTCGGTCATCAGTCTGATTAGTAGGTTCATCAGCCATCCATGATTTATTTGATTCCGTGTTCATCTTGTTCTCTTCATAAGAACCATCTTGAAAGCGGAATTTTGTCGTGTCTGCATTCACTTCAAGGTCAGAATTAACATCAGTCCTCAAGTCTCTAGATTTTCTCAGTTGGCCACCATCAGCAGTTGCAGACATCGAACTTTCATGTAGCTCATCCCCTGCATCCTCAGATTCTGACTTCAATCTTGCTACAGCTTGTGCAAGTTCTGAAGATTTAGAATCCCCTTCCACATCTCCAAATTCATCTTTGTACATTTCTTCAATCATGGGTTTCCAGAGACGTACTCTTGCATTAATAAACCAGTTTGCCACCTGATCCAAGAGGAGAACAAGATTATGAGGATGCTAGTCAACTATGACTAGAAAAAACCATCCACAAAGATAAAACTGTTTGCTTTTCACCGGCAGGCATTGACTTGCTAACTGAGATATTAACTATTAAAGGTCAGCTCAAGGAAAGGGGGAAGTAGTAATAGAGGCGAGTGATCAGTTTTGCCACCAAAAATCAAACTCTAGGGAACATGCTTGTGATCTTATCCCAGAAACAGCAAGGATTTAAAAGTCTTCTGGATTTAATACGCTTACAACTTTCCTATTCATTCTGATGCATAACAAGGAGAGAAATAGGCACATTTTTTGGAACATGAATATGTACCTGACTTCTGGACAAGCCCGTCTGCCTGGCTAGCATAATTTTCTCAGAATCTTTTGGATAACTGGAAAAAGAAAATGAAGATTGATAACAATTAGAGGTATGCTACAGAAAAAGTGGGATGGAAAAAGAAAATGAAGATAGATAACAATTTTAGAGGTATGATACAGATAAAGTGGACTAGAACTTAAGGAAAAGGAAAGAAAAACATACGGATGAAGGAAATGTTCAAATAGCCAAGCACGAAGGATAGAAACAGCAGTTTCAGGCAAGCCTCTTTGTGGCCTCCAAGGTTGTCTCAGCACACCAAAATGTTGAAGGTTTCTTTGTTGCCTCAGTTGCTGGTCTAAATAGCGGAGGCGAGACAATCCTACAACTTGACCATTAGGGATGGTACTAAGCTCCCCCAAGCTTTGCTGCACAACTTGAATTTGCTTCCTGATAGCATCACGCAAACAGCAGAATTGGCGGGAAATTGTCCTAAGAGCAAGTGCAGTATAACGTTTAGCAGCCCCGCGGCCAGCCATAATCTCAAAAGAAGATACCACAACTTGCATCTGCTGGTTATATTGCCTGTATCTCCTATCCACCTACAGTAAGCATGTAATAAAACAAAATCTTCATCAACTTCTTCCTGAATCTCATATAGTAGTTTAGAATTCGGACAACACAGCAACTCAAACTTATAAGGATGTTCATAAACCTAGCAAATCAGCAAGATGCTTTTTAAAATACTAAAACAAAAGGTAATTTTAATAAAATAGGTGAAATAGCTTACAACTTTCCTATGAACTTGTCCATTTCCCTAACCTCTTTTCTTTTCTTTCTCCTTGTTGGTTAGATGGCTAAAGGTAAGGAGGATAGACGAGTTTTATAGATATACTTTCATCTTAAGGGTTCATGGATAACATTTATAACCCCAGGATGGGGAGATGAAGCTCATCCTGCTCATAAAGAGGAGGAAACTCAGAAGAACACAATACTTGCTTCACAAAGCAAATCAATTAGCAGCCACAACCCTCAACATGTTACATGTCAGTGGAAAAATTTAGTATGTGGCTGCAGAATCACATCATGTTTCTGCTTAGACAATTTTGGACTTCAAATCCCATTAAGGTTATTCCTTTTCATTATTCACTATTATTTGACGTATTTTTTTTTACCCTACTAATAAGCCATTCTAGAATCTGGAAACCAGGACGCAATCATCACTATCCCTGTACTTAACATCCAGGAATCATCAGACCTTTTACCTGAATCTTTTTAAGCAAATGGTCCTATTTACCCCTTATAATATCTTTAGTTGAGAAATTTTGATTAACAGTTTCAAAGGAAAACAGATAGGTAGAGACAGGGGCACATCCAGTAACTTTAATACATGTTAAGAACATCAAATACAAAGAATTATTACTACCATTCACATTTTCTTTTACCATGAGAAGTAAATCTTTCAGGCCTGACTTCAGTCCATGCACCTTACTCACCGCAAAAAAGGTTAAGGAAGAATTTCCAATCACATTTTACAGGATAGCTAAAGAGACAAATCAAATACAGGCATGAAATATCTAATATATTTAATACTTTTGGAAGATTTCTGCCTTACCTCATCCAAAATGGACAAAAGTTTTGTCATCTTATTCTGAAGATCATTTCGTTCAGCAGGTGAAAGGTTATCAGAGGAAATACCCACTGATTTCTGAGGATCACAAGACATCCCAGATTGACAGTTAGTTTTCGATTTGGTCTCTTCAGAAGCATCATGACCAAATGACTGGAACGCGTGGCTTTTATCTCGCTGCTTCAGGTCTTGATGAACATTAACTACTTCATCAAGTAATTCCTGGACTGCCTTCAGATACTTTGAGTTATAGATCATTCCCTCAACAACTGTTCCCTCATGCAGTTTTGAATCAGAGTTAATTGCCTTCGAACTTACGGAGTGTACAGAGGGTTGAGGGTGGTATAAAGATCCCATTTTGATGCTATCATTAGATCGTCCAGCTAAATCAAATGAGAAGTATTCGGCCCTTTTAAGTTCACCACTTTGAGAACCATGTTCATCTGGATGCTCAACTTGGGCATCCATTAGAGAAGAAACGCCTGAGTTCGTGTAGGGATTGTGATATGAGGGCATCTGAACAGAGGAAGGCACTTGATTGCCCAAGCTGAGAGATAATCCTTGACGCTGAAGATTCAGATCAGCATTTTGAACATGGAGCAGATTTTTGGCAAAAGCTTGTGGATCCACCCCTGCCGCATTACTCTCTGAAAAGCTGGCTGCAACATCAAGTTGCCTATCCATTGGTTGCATGATCACAGGGTTTCCTGATGGAGCCATGAAGAGCATCTCTTCTCTGCTATCAACTGACTGGGCTTCAATATAATTATGTGCTGGCAATGAACTTGCAGGAAACAACTCAGGATTGGATGCAGCAGTAGAAGATGGGTTCATATACATCATGTTAGGAGGAACATCTGATGATTGATAGGGAGTGAGTTTTGAGTGAAGAAAATACTGAGTTTGTATAGCATCTCCTTGACTGGTTAGATTGGAAAAATAAGTAGCCATTTTTTAATTGCACTGCCAGAGAAACTGCTGCTGCTAATTGAAGAGCTACGGTTAAAACACAGACCATAACCAGTGCTTCAATTTTGAAGGGTAGCTTCAATCATTGGGAGCTGTCAATGCAAAACAGTGGTAACCAGTTTTCAACAAGGCAATTGAATGAAGTCAAACAATATGGGAGAAAATAATGTATCCGCAAAATAAAGTAGATACAAAATGAAGAATAGATATCACCTCCACCGAGTGAAAGGCAAAAACTAGGGACAATTTTTTCTTTTTTTTTTTCTTTTACTTTGCAAAATTTTGCTCTTTTGTCTTTCTTTAACTTTTCTTTTTCAAAATTCCCCCCCCCCCCCCCCCTCTCCCCCTTTTGGAGGGTGCTCCTTCTGAATTGTCATAGAAATACAAATATCACGGACTCTCTCGTAAAAGAATATTGGCAGTAAATTCACCAAGTATCAGAAAGGCACACAAGTATCTGAGGCATTAATAACAGAGAGAATATTTAAGGAAAAGGAGAACTAATCGTTAATCCTCCTAAAACAGGAAGTATAAAGTGAACATACAAAAAGTAGTTTCAGAAAACAGGAAGTGGCAATTTTTTTTTTTTTTGGATAAATTCTGGGGAGAGGAAAGAACAGAGGAAAAGGAACAGAAGCTTGGATATAGTTCGAGAATTCTCCACCATGAAACCACAGCAGAAAAGAACCCCTTCAGTTTAAATGATGATCATGTTGACTTGTTGATCATCATCATACAGCCAAGCAACAAAATCCGAAACCCATATCAGAAATACCATTAAGTTCATCATTACTTCAGCAAAACAACAAAAGAAAAGAAGAATAAAGATGAAAAGAAGAATAGATTACCTGGACAACAATGACTCAAGTTCTTGTGCCCTCAATTGGGGGGGCAGAAAGGAGCAAAGAGTGATTGAAATCAGAACTCAATTGGTTCAAAACCAGGTCCTTCCATATGGAGACAAAACCTGATCCAAAGATCCCAAGCACACCAACCCTCCTTATCATTGAACAATGACACCAACCATAAAAACTCAAAAGGCCAATAATAATTAAACAGAAAGCAAACACTGATAAGCGTCAACCTTCCATTCCAGAATAAAACAATAATATATTCCCCAAGAGTCGTTCCACCTTTCTCACGTGGGGACAAAAAGCACTAGCTCAACAAGACTTCCCTAGAAGGTTCATTTTTTGAAAGACTTCAGACATTGACATGGGAGTGGTTGTTTTGGAACAATTTCCATTGTTTAAGTGTCAGCTTGATAGTTAGGGTTCTTGAACCCGTAACCACCAGTTGGTGGACCTAAACTCTTGGCCCTTTTCAACATTATAATCCCCCAAACACCATTAGTTGAAACTTGAAGGTAATCTATAGTTGCTGTTGTAACTGTAGAATTCTACAGATGATGACGACGATGGGTTAAACTTAAAGATTGTAAGTTGAGCTTTGTGTGGACTGAAGACAAGTACTTAGCTGGACAAGGGGAAGAAGAAAAGAGAGGTTAGGTGAGAGTGACAAACTCACACGTTTGCAGGAGGACAAGTGTGTGCTGATTATTTGTAATTTTTTGCGCTAATTTTGTTTTGTCTGACGAATCTTACACGCATTGGCGGCTGCCAACGGTATCTTGAGCGCATAAATCGACATATACAAAGACAAAAATTCTTCCTTTGCATTATTTGTTCATATTTTATTAGTAATTCCTCCTTCCGGAAGACAGAGACGCTAACCAAGAGATGTGGACAAGATGTCGGCTTCGTTTACACGTATACACCCAAATCCACCCGCCCAGCTACACGACAATTTACCCGCCCTCCTCCTTGAACAATGTCTGAAATCCTTTAGTTACCGTGTCAAAGGCGATCTACACTTTTGTTTGTCTTATATTCCATTCACATAGATGCGTACACGAGGCCACGAAGGACCGAAATGCACATCTTGTATATTTAGGGAGAGAGAATATAATTAGTGCTTGTATAGGAAACAAACTACATCGCTTCGGCTTGGCATAGGCAAAGGAGGATCCATGGCTGCTTTCTTGGAAGTTGGAAAACAGAATTCCCGTCCAAAAACCAGAGAGAGACCTCGAAACCGAGAAGGGGTTCAGAGAAAGCTTAAAATTGAAGGCATCTAGAAAAGATTGATTTGTACTTGCTGAACGAGTTGATCATTAAATCAAATGATGGGAAGGTAGAAAAAGATATAATTCTGGCTCCAAGAATAATAATTAAACAATAATATGCCACAAGGAAAAGTCACCAGTTTTACTGCTACTGTTTCTTGGCCCGGAATTTGGTTGGTGGGTTTGATAAGGTTCACATTCTTTGGGTACGCGAAGCAATGTACGGTAAGAAACTATCCCGCCTTGTTCATTCCATTCCCTTAGCATCCTGAAATGTCTAAATCAACCTCATTTTTGCACGAGGAAAATCTTGCTCATTCACTCTCAGATTGCCTGAATGATAGTGGAAAGACGAAATACTTGCCACGGAAATATCTTTTTTCTGAACGTCGCACCAAAGGGACTTAAGGGTGTAGAAACACCACAAGATTGGCGATCACAATTCACCACTTTCCTCTGGTAGACTACATCTGAGAGTCAAAGGCAAGTAAACAGCATGAAGACCTACTAGGATGGTCATTCAAGTACAATCTAGCAACAGGAGCAGTTAGTTACAGAGCTGCTTACACTATACTAGCCTAAATTGTCTTCTAATTCAAGTTGCTTTCCAAACTTTCTCAGAGCAAGGGAGTATATTGCTTTTCTTCTGACTGATGTCCCTGAGGCCACCAATTTGACTGCCTGCAATCACGATGAAATCGATATGGTTAACGGATGTTCTGCTTCAGCACTGTGTGACCATAGGAAATTACCGAAATTACTAGAATGTAAAGCCAAGCTCTATAAGAAATAAGCCACAGATTTACAGTTGAATGACAGATATTTTATATGACACTGACACAAAGCATGAAGCAACTCATAGCTAATGACTTCCAATCACTTTGATGTAAAGAATTTTGCAGCACATCTACCAAATTTTCAAGCCAAAGGATGATCTTCTTCATAGAACGAAAGGCTGATACTGGACTCTAAATCCAAATTTAGGTCTCCCCATGGGTATCAAATTACAAACTCATGGTTCCGAACTAGAAGAACAGTACAGTTAGCAATTCAGATTTCTTGAGAGAAGGCGTAAATTTAAGTTCCATGTATAAGATAAGGACTAGTACTTCCGCACTAAAAGAACATAACATACAAGGTAATCTCAAGTTTTTCATGCAAACAAAGAAAGCAATGGATTTGCAGCTTCTTTAGCAGATAAGATCACATGATAATCAGAGTTACGATGCACCTGTAACATTATCACAAACCAGTACCAGAAATTCTGTAACTTTCAGTTTCTGGACCTATGCTAGGAGATAAAAATGCAGAAAAGTTAAGTCATACAATAGATACATTTAAACTGAGAAATGTTAAAGAAGAAAAGGTCACCTCTGAAAGAGTACTTCCTTTGGAGATCAACTGTCTCAGATCATCTTCTAGCTGAGACTCAGATGGAGATTCATCCACACAAATTGACTTTCCCTCAATTAAGAACGTAATTTCTCCCCTTGGTTGCTTTGCAGAGAATGCCTCTTTGGCCTCCTCAACAGTACCACGCCAAAACTAAATAACATGAAAATCATACCATCATGAGTGAGAAGAAAAGAAAAAGGGAAAAGAGAGAAAGAAAAAAAAAACAAAGAAGAAGATTGACAAGCTAGATATTTGAAGCCTTTTTCCTTACTCGTTTTCTCTTTTTAACTTTTATAGCTGAGAAGCATAGAGGGCAAGTTTGATGCATATTGATCAGAATATATCAGCCAGGCTGTCAGGCTTCGAGTATCATAAAGAAGCTTTTGCTAGTTCCAGATTATTGTGCTGATTTACTTGATTCAACACTTGGTGCAACCAGAATTTAACAATCATAATAAATTTGCATAAATCTCAGAAACTAATGTTAGACGATCCTACCTCTTCATGTACTTTGGTCATCTCGCGAGCCACAACACATCGCCTACATGAACACAAATCAGTGGAAGAAAACAAGCCTTAAGTATCAGTTTCCAGTAGCTCATTTGAAGAAATAAAATATAAGTATAAAACACATTAAAGTGATCCATCTCTTCCCTCCCCCCCCCCCCCAAAATTTCTTTACTTTTTCCTTTCAAGTTATAGAGAAGGAGACCCAGTTTGTTTATCCAACCCAAAAAAAAGAGAGTAACCCCAACTCCCCAAGAAGAAGTAAAACTACTGTGCAGAAGAATTTTTTGGAGTCGAACTGCATTCCACTGATATACAGCTTTCAAGTATATTCATGACTTAATCAAGGAGGTAGATGAGATACATGTAACAACATTTAACCAGACTTCTCCCATATTTTTGTGGAAGAACCTCTCTCATCAAGACCATGAAGCACAACCATCAGCATCATAATTACACACATTGACAAGGACTTACCTAGATGCACCAAAAAGGGCAGAGATTTCCTCGAGAAACTGGGAAAATTTGTGAGGAGGAACAAAAAATATCTGTGTTGCTGACATATTTGCAGAATTCATCATTCTCTCCTTTCTGGAACCAGAGTGTTTAGGAAGAAAGCCAACTGCATGAATACACAATTCTGAGTATGAGTATTATTGCTGTTTTAAGTACATTATCTCCAAAGCTTGACTCAAGCACAATCTTACCAAATGTGAACTCATCAGTAGGCAGGCCTGAGGCTGAAAGAGCAGTTACCACAGCAGAAGGCCCAGGGATAGGAATTACAGATATACCTTTATTTGCACACAATTTGGCCTGAGTCAAATTACCATACGCCACTGATCAAGAATGCAACTAGTTGAATGACATTCGCCCATTAAAGAAGCGAGTTTGCTGAGACAGTTAAAGTGAAGTATTTGATTCCTTTATGTGGCATATGCAGGTGCCAAACCAGAAGATCATTGTCTGGCATTCTATTTCATGCAGTACATAAGTTCTAGACTTTAACAAACTAGCAATTCCATCACAATGACACGAGAGGGCAATAGGATCCCAAATGTACTCACCAACTCTGCACCAGGATCACTGATGCCAGGCATCCCAGCATCACTTATTAGGGCCACAATTTCCCCATCTTGCAGTCGTTTTAACACAGCATGTTCCCTTTGGGTCTCATTAAACTTGTGATAACTAAGCTGAAAATCTGAAGTTCAGAATCAGATGTTTACATAATGACCTCAGACATCCATGTTCCAGAGGATAGCAATCCTTAACGTACTTACAAGGGGTGTTTTAATATCGTAATACTGAAGCAACTTTCCAGAATGCCTTGTATCTTCGGAAAGTATCACATCAGCTGACCTCAGCACGCGCAGGGCTCTGAATTTGACAATTCAACAAATCCAGAAAGAATTGGAACTAAATTCATTGAAACTGAAATAAATTCAGCGCAATCTGTCAGCCACAGAGCACAAGTTCAGTTGATGGTTACCGTAGAGTGATATCTTCAAGGTTCCCAATGGGTGTTCCCACCAGATATAAACCCGGCACCAAATGACCCTACAAGATTACTCGAAAAAAGGAGGTTTTATACTTTCCAGAATCACTCACTAGCGGGTCAGTTGCTAATCACCACGAAAAGTTTAAATGGTATTTCTACTTATATACAATTTGCAATAGCCCCTGCACTAAAAGATTGAAACATTTTTTTATCAATAATCCTTTTTTGTCCCTTTTCCCTTGAACTCTACGTGCTCATCCCTTCAGACTCTTATTACTTATCAATTGCACATTGGCAAGAAAACAAATTAATACAGATAATATAAGCACATGTTAAGCAGATAAACAAGTAAACAGGAGAGTGCCTTAAATTTGAAGTTAGGAACTTTACTTGTTTAGAAGACTCTGGTAGGGAGTAGAGTTTGGAGGAATGGTTGAAGGTCCGAGAGCTGTCGGAGGAGAAGGAAAGTGCAAGAGCAAGACGCGGAGTGCAAAGTGTCCAAAGAGACACGGAAGCCGAACGGAGGGCTATGTCGAATAGAGAGCTGGAAGAAAATCCATGGCAGCGTCTCCGTGACATAGCCGTAGAAACCGAGGACGCCATCCAATGAACAGAGCTCCCCGACGACATCCGGCGCTTCTCGGAACTCCACCTGCAAACTTCTGAAACTTATTCCTTCTTGGCGGTGATGTAAGAATCGTGGGGCCTTTCACTTGTCTGGCCTCGTTTTTCGATATGACCCAACCGCATTATTGTGCAGCTTTAGAGGTGCGTTCTATAATTAAACGCATTAGCTTATGAGTTCTTAAGAGCATTATAATGCGTTCGGCATTCGGCATTCGGCATTCGGCCTCCAATTTTCGAGTTACGTTCACACGCTCAGACGGCATAAACATCCGTCAAGTCAGAAACCACCAACCGCCAGCGGTACCTTCTTCTTACAAAAATATTTTTTTAAAAAAAAGGAGTCGGTTAGTTCCAAATTCAACATTCGCGTTTAATCGTATACGTTCATGACCTATTCGCAAATAAAGTTAACTAATGTTTTAAAAGATTTCATATCCTTTTAAAGATTAATTGTGAAGTTAGATGAAAAGAAAAGTATGCTCATTTCTAAAAAGAGTCCATTTATTTTGTAATATTTTAAAATATAAAAGAGTCAACACGAAACCCAATACAATTTCTCATCTTACATTTCACTTTTTCTCTCATAAAAAATTCTCTCTTCCGAAACTCAATACAGAAAATTTCAAAACTAAACTCTATCCAATCACACTCTAAATTTGAAATGAAAATAATCCATCTAACTTTTAATATTTGTGATGATTAAAATCCGAAATAATCACGCGTCAATCCATTAGTTTAATAATATTTTCTCATGGGTATGTACAAGGTGTTTAAAATTCGAATCGAACCGAATAATCGAACCAAATCGAATCGAATTTTTTGATTTGATTCGATTTTTGTAGTTTTTCGATTCGATTCGGTTCGATTTTTTGAATTTTTAAAAAATATGTTCGGTTTTCAATTTAGGTGACCGAACCGAAAAATTAAAATTTTAAAAAATAAATACAAGAACGCATTATGGTAAGGACACACCTCTGGTGTACCAGTTATCGTGCCCACGGTAAACGCTGGGTAGCAAGGTGCGGAGCGGATAACTGCTGAAAGCATCTAAGCAGTAAGCCCACCCCAAGATGAGTGATCTCCTATTCCGACTTCCCCGGAGCCTCCGATAGCACAGCCGAGATAGCGACGGGTTCTCTGCCCCTGCGGGGATGGAGCGACAGAAGTTTTGAGAATTCAAGAGAAGGTCACGGCGAAACGAGCCGTTTATCATTACGATAGGTGTCAAGTGGAAGTGCAGTGATGTATACAGCTGAGGCATCCTAACATACCAGTAGACTTAAAATTATATATCGCTATATTAATCGTTATGTTCTATAATATTCAATATTTATTTTAAATTCTATATTCTATATTCTATTCTTTTCTATCTATATTCTATTCTTTTCTATTCATATTGATTCTGAATAGATAAGAAATAATAGTTAATACCTAAGATTCAAAAATTACTATGCATATAAAATTGATATTATGCGAGCCCGCTTAGCTCAGAGGTTAGAGCATCGCATTTGTAATGCGATGGTCATCGGTTCGATTCCGATAGCCGGCTTTTTCCTATTTATTCAAATTTTTACATAATTGAGAATGTCCTTTTTAAATCAAAGAATATTAAATATTGAAAAATATTGAAAATATTGAAAGGGTATTAATGCGTTCTTGTATTTATTTTTTAAAAAAATATAAAAATACATTATGATAATGCGTTCTTGTATTTATTTTTTTAAAAAAATACAAGAACGCATTATGATAATGCGTTCTTGTATTTATTTTTTTAAAAAAATACAAGAACGCATTATGATAATGCGTTCTTGTATTTATTTTTTTAAAAATATAAAAATACATTATGATAATGTGTTCTTGTATTTATTTTTTAAAAAAATACAAGAACGCATTACCATAATGCGTTCTTGTATTTATTTTTCTTTAATTTTTCGGTTCGATTTTCGATTTAACCCTAAACCGAACCGAAAAATTAAATAATAAAATCGAATAATAAAATAGTTTGATTCAATTTTAAAAAAAATTAAAAAAATCAAACCTAAAACCAAATAGTAAAACTGAAAACCAAGCCGAAATCCGTTTGAACACCTAGATCTTTATACGTGTGTATATTTTGCTACAGCTCAAGTACTAGGCAGTTCTTTTTTCTGCAGTGTTCAATTGAATGTGCTTGTAACCTTTCAGGCCAACAAGCGCGGATTAGGGCAGTAGTTTTAAAGTGGTCTATGCTGTGCAGGTGCCAAACGCATACGAAGTCTTTGAACTTGGTAAAAACGGTATACGCTTCGCCGCACTGAAGAAGGCAATAGGAGTTGATGAGGCAAAAATAAACATGAATCCCGGAGAGAAGTAGAGTCCGATGCTAGAAGACGATGATGTTGAAACTTTTACCACTAAGCATCATATGATGATATGAATCAATACTTACAGATGTAGTCTTTGAACAACCTTAACCAGGATCATGTATATGCGGAGCCCCCAGGGCCCCACGGCAGCTTAACTGCTGGGAATTCCCAAGCAGAATTGCAAATATTGAAAACATAAGACCAGACCTTATGGCCTATCTTGGGTGCATATGAGTATACTGCTTCACTTACCGTTTGCATTTCAACCTAGGCCAGAGTATCAAGTTTACATCACTTGAAAGGATGATTAAAGGAGTGCAAATATAAACTGCATGAGTTGTACCTTCGGTTCAGGTTCACTCATATACGACTGGACTATACATCAAAGATGCCACCTTACAGCAGCACTCACATATTCTATTTCACTGCCCCAGAACCAGCTAGGGCAATCAAATGTAGGTCTCTCTTCTAACCCCCTTTTTTCTTCTTTTTAACCCTCAGCCCTCCTAGTTCCTTCGAAAAGAGAGAAACATACACTAGTGGTTTTACAGGTAATTTGCAGCAAACGGTAAAACCCTTGGTTGTTACACTTTGTCATCATGGAACCACCACCTGGTCTCCTTCGGTGATCTGCCGTTCCTACAATTCTTCACATAGCGATCATTATCCGCAGGGCGTTGCTGCGAAAAGAAAGCCAGCTAAGAGCAATGAATTCTAGTAGCAACAAGGAGACGAGCATCATGCCCACTCTGGCAATCAGAGTTCAAGGAAATACAACAAACCTTTGCAGTCGAGCTTGATAACATGGAAAGAATACTGATGCAGATCGAACTGACAGTCATTGCTGGGGACCACGAGTCATACAGAATATCTGAATGATCAAGAGACCAAAATACAAGCAATGAATGCTGAAGCACAAAGAATACTGACTTGAAAACAGATTCAAGTTGAAAAAACAGCTACTCAATTACTGGTTTTAACAGGGCTCTTCTTTCTACAGGAAACAAAAACCACCATAAAGAGGTAACGAGGTACCAGGAAGAGATGGTTATTGCCTAGATGACATATATATAGGGCAAAAACTATCAAGAGATACCTGAAAATTATCGCATATAATCGTGCAGATATTTCCTTTTAGTAGATCAACATTCACTCACCTCTAGCAAGCTACTTAGATGTTTCCCCATCAGTTTAACCCCCATTTACATCTCTCTAGGTACAAGCGCAAACTGTGCTATAGCACTTGACAAGGTGAATAAGAGACCTGCCCAACTAACACTACCTCAACTATTCAAGCACAGCTAACATGTCTACAATCACAGTTTACAGTCAGAACAGGATTATGTTGAATAAAAGAGACCAAATTGAATTCTTTGTGCTCGAATCTCAAACTTGAGCATCAAAGTAGGATGCATCAATGGTGACAAAATTTTTATATACTACCAATTTGTCAAAAGGGTTGGCATGTCACTGCAAGAGCAGTAAAGAGCCTACTTGAAAGTCACAACTTTCCTTGCCAAAGTACCCACCATCTCATTCTAAAGGTCATGCTATTCCAAGCTAGCATTCAAGGATTAACCAACCTCACTATAGCAGAATTAAGGAAATTCCGAAAGAAGTGAGATTTCTATTCACCAATTCTGGGAAGGAGGACTTGCAGAGGAGTATCATACAACCTGACAGAAAATAGCTGTAGAATTATCATATAAGAAAAGAATTGCACTCGCTTTGTCCAGCTTTTGGAATCCAATAAATCCATAATTAATTTCAAGAACTGACATCTCACCATGATTTTAAAAAGTTCGAAAGAGATATTCTCAAATGCAAAGACGCACAACAATCGATTGTTGAAGCACGCCTGTAATCAGAACTACAATAATAGCTTATCTCTCTGAAGATAAAATAAGCTTGCTTTATTTGTCAGCAAAGATTCAGCCACCTTATTTACTTATGGAAGACAAAAAGTCCCAAATATTAAGTCTCAAATATTCTATGGAGACGGATAAAAGAGAAGCATGATTTCTCTTCATATGCATTTAAGTATTATTTATCTCCATGTGCACACACGAGAATGGCATAAGCGACAACAGTTACTTCAACTAAATAATTTTCAAAGTCAGATACGAGGCAAATCTTTCCCCTGGAGGGATCTTACTTTCCTTTTTGTACGTCTGAATTCATAAGCTAACAAATAAGGCTGCAAAATATTTCTTTAGTTAGAAGGATTCCAAAGGGCATAGACCAAACTAAGAGAGGGCGGGGGCGGCAACCAGGCCCCCTAGACATTTTTAAAATATTTCTTTTTAGGTCCTAATATTTTACCTTCTCGTCACTTTCTTTTTCTAAATTCGCAGCCCCCCACCTTTTAAAGATTTTTTAACCCATTTACATAAGTTAATATGGGTTCTCGTGCCCCTTAGGGTCAAACTTCTGGTTCCGTCTATGCCAAAGAGGTGTATCTCTCAAGCAACTTATTCTTACGGATCATTGACACACAAATATTTATTTCCAGTAATTTGCACCTTGGGCTGGGCATATAAGCATGCCAACATATGCAAAAATACAGGGCAGGATCAAGAATGCTATTTTACAGTTTTTCAAAATCACCAGCCAAATAGTCTTATTATCCATCTTCAGCCTGTCCCACTTCCGAAAATGCAGAGATGGCTAGATCTAGGCAAAATTGATTATTTGTGAATTTTTGCAAGCATCCAATCTTTTTTCAACCTAGTTACAGGAGAACTGCCTACCAACCTCAGATGACAACAAAAACAAATGCAAGGGAAAGCTTTATAATATGCATGTATGTAAATCTAGCTAAAGATAGAAGAATGGTTGATCCTGAATTCAACTAAAGAGCAATTCCATTCTTTGTCTGTTATGTCCAAAAGTATACAAGACATTGTTTATTATCCAAGAACACACCAGTAACCTTTTGAAGCTACATAATTACAGCCCACAAAAACAAAAGTTGGAAATTTGCAGCAAATCCTTCAAAAGGCACTTTCCTCAATAATCTCCAATCAACAGCTTAAAATTTCAGTCTCTAGTTCCCCTGATAAGTTGTCGGTACTCAATATGCTAAGAAAGCATTTCGACAATTTAAAAAAATAGAGATAAATCACTGATCTCTTGTTAATAGATTAAAAGCAAAGAAAAGAGACAACTAAAATACATCTGTCAAAAAAATAATTACATGGAAATGAAAATTCTCATGAACCTTCAAGACAAAAAGAGCTGATCAAAGAATAGAGGAGAAACAAACCTAAACAAATATGCCCATTGCTATAGATATGGGGATGAAGTGGAGCGGGAGGTATAAAAATAACCTGCCAGGGAAAAAATTGCAAATAATAACAGTAATAAGGAAATGAGCTAAGATTTAAGTAACTGTTAATGCCAACAAACTCATAAAAACACCAACCAGCAACGGTATTTGTAGAGTGCAAAAGCTATTACTCTAAATTGAAACCAAAAAGTCCCTTCACATTTCAAAATCAACCGCCCAAGAAGTTCAAAAGAAACAAAAATGAGTGAGCTCTTTCCCCTACTCCACCACAAAGCTACAACATAAAGTAAGACTAGCTATTATGGGAACAAATGGAATCAAGTAAAAAGATATTGCATTTGACCTGAGGAGCTTCCATAGGGTAATGCTCCGGAAAATCAACCTGAAGCCGGTAGGTCTCGCCGGCATACAAAGTCCCCGGCGCACCGTTGACCTCGATAACCCACCTATTCTCCGTTTATTGCAAAAATAAAATAAATTCCGATTATTCGGTTTTAAAACGTAATAACAATGGAAATGGGAAAAAGGAAAAACCTTTGCAAATTGTCAGTGATTTTGTGCTTAAATCCAGCCGGTGGATTCACTTGCCACTCCACCAGCTCCTTCTGTAGCCGATTGCATGCGATCTTGCTCAAAGCCTATTCTCATTACAAAATCAATCAAGACACTCAAAATATGTATATATCGAAACGAAAAACGCAAAACAAAACAAAAGAGCACTATGCAGAAGCGTAAAACATACCTTGCGTGAAGAAGGGGAAGGACTGGTCATGGCGTCTCAATTAATTTCTGCGGAAGGAAAAAGTCTATTGGGAGAGAGTGGGTTCCTGCGTAGAGTGTGTGATTTTTGCGGGGGTTGATGGTGAAATTTATTTCGGATTTTTTATTCTTGTTCGGCAAAGAAAAGGCAATCTGAAAATAGACGGTGCAGGTTTTGCCTGACCAAGAGGAAGAAACGGATGGACGGGGGAGATTACGCCATTACGGGATTGCGCCCTTGGTGGATTTTCATGCGGGACCCACATGAGTTGATGCCACGTGGCAGTCTTTCTAGGCCCTTCACGTGAGCTGCGGCCGCCTATTGCTACTTTGCTCGCACTTTGGCTTTCACCCCATCCATTACTGTAGAGGGGCAATGCCGATAATCTTCTTTGGCTTTTCCAACTATCTTTTAAAAAGGCTTGTAAACAAAAGAAGGTTAATTAAAAAATAACCCTCTCTAATTAGGGAATAAGAGCACTTTAGTCCTCGATCTTAAAACATATGCGCTTTTCCCCCTCTCGTTAGATTCCGTCAATAAGTGTTTCAAGGAATTCTATGTCAACAGCACGTGGAAAGGCCAAAATGGCTATTTTTAAAATAGGTATGCAAAAGCCTATTTGATATATTCAAACTTTAAAATAGCTACTTATGATTTTAAAAAATTAAGCTATCTAAAAAAATTATGTAATTTGATATAATCAAACTTTACTTGTTTTAAAATCAGACAATATTGAATTCAAATTTTTTTCTTGATTTTATGTGAGATTTATAATTGGCTTTTCTAATTAAAAAAATGTGGAATACATGACATAAAAAAGTGGAAAAGAAAAAATAAAGTAAAAATTGAATTGAATTTCAATCTAAATAAACCTAAATACGAACATATGATACTAGTATATTATCATAAATTAGAGATTGCCAAGTTGTTTTTGTGCTTGTTAAAGACTACATTGATAATGAAGATGTTGAAATTAAACATTATTTTTAGTACAAAAAATATTACACTACTGAAAGAGATTTCATAATCAATCATAAATTATACTCGTAAATTAGCATTGTTTTGCACTAAACAAAAGGGATTGAAACCTTCAAACTCATGGTTGAAAAGTTTCAACTCTTACCATTATGCCAAACCTAATTTACCCAAAAATCTTGAAATTGAAACTACTTTTTGAAATTCCAAACCTCTCAAGTTTTAAATCGATAGTGATATTTGTTATGTAGCCATAAAAATGTGATGGAATAAACTTTTGACTTTGGCTATTTCAGAAAAGAAAAATTCGTGATTCTTACATTTAAAGTGATGAGGAGGGAAAGAAAAAAAAAAGTTTGACATTATTCCCAATTATCCTAGTCCACCCAGAATCATCAAAATTTAAACAAACATGACAAATCAAAGGGATGAAACAAAGCCCAGCGAATTATACATTATTGTGAAGAATCAGGTGCTTTATTCTTGTTCCCATCTTTTAATAAACTTTCTATTCATTTTGAACCCAAGAAGAATTATTTCTACTGTATCTCAGAGAATGACAAGCAAATATGGTTAATTTTGTTATTGAACACAAACGAGAAAATAGAAAATTACTGTTTAATTAAAAATTTATCACTCGAGTATTTAGATTTCAAACTCTATGCTATCTTCATAAAAAAATCATAATGTATAATATATGTAGCAAAATGATAATTTTGTTACTCCCTCCATTTGAAAATATAAGTTGTTGTGACACAAGAATTAAAAGTGGTAAAAATAAATAGATTTTTAAAACAAAATATCTTCTGTGCGCTAATAAATATGGAGAAACATGTAGAGAAAAAAAAGATGAAAGAGGGGAATAAAATTGAAAAATATAATAAATACTACTTGAGGGGATTATTGAAGCAAGTAGACGTCTAAGGGCTTAATATGCTACTCATAAAGTTTGAGGACCCGTTTTCATTAAAATCAGTACAATAGAAGCCATCCTTATGGCCTGTGCAGGATTGCATAGCCCCTTTTGGGCAAGTTTTGGGGGGTTGTGTAGGGCTTAAAAGAGAATCCAGTTTCATTACTGAACTGAGGGAATACAATAGACCTAGGTACCCGAACAAATGTTGGGGCTAGTCCAATTTCTATTGCTTAGAATGGGCCTATCATGGCTATAAAGACTATTTAGATTGAAGCTAGATTCTAGGCTCAGAGATTTGATGCAGGACAGTCAGAAGATTTTCTCTGTCGACCTAACAAATTCCGATTTTAAGAACGTCAATTTTGACGAATTAGGCCCAATAAGCGCTTAAGATAGGGTCAATTTTCACGAATCACATTTTTATTTTTAAATGTATTCTTTTATAAAAATTTATAAATTTTTAAAATTATTGTATTATATTCGAAATATAATTTCACAGATCAAATTTCGTATTGTACGTGTGCACAGGAATCTTATACAGTACAACACATTAACCGGACTCCCCAATAAGTGGCAAACCGACACAATAGTCTAGAACCCGCAGACTTGAGGGCACAAAGCAAAATTGTGGAGTATTTAAGACTGCATTAATGTGTAAAACCCGTCCTCTCCGTGCATATTAAAAAAACATGTAACATTGGTTTAAGGAGATTGATGTTAGAATAATTTTAAAGTTACAATTTTTGTCCGTACATTGTGTTGACAATAATTGGTGTTAGAAATTAATTAGTCAAAGAGAACACATACGTTAATATTTTTATCTCTGCGATTCTTTTTTTTTAATAGAGAAAAAAATATTTTAATACCGTATTTAGTTGACGGTCAAGTGTTTCTAACTCATGGTTGATGAGTATATTATACATTGATAGTCTAATGATTAAAATCATAACCTTCATATCTTACCTATAAGCTAAAATTAATTATGGTGCAAATGCTGAGATAGTAATTTAGAAGCAAGAGAACACAAGGGAGTGTAAAAAGAATATATATATATTAATACGCTATGAAGTAACGCTAATTTAATTTACTATTCCTTCTGTACAAGAATAGTGCTGCCGCTATATGGTTTGATGATGCTCACTAATACTATATTCAAGCGGTGACCATCGTCATCAGTCACCAAGAAGCTGAGCTCGGATTAGAAGAGGGTTTAAAAATACGCTGGCCGGTGGCTAAAATATGTCTGGGGTCGAATTCCAGCTTTCTCCGGTAAAATAAAGGCCATTTTTCGCCAAAGTGGTTCATCCATTCCTGCCGCGTCGTATAATGAGGAAGATACTGCTTAACGTCGATCCCTGCCTCATCGCAGAATCTTAGGATCCGTCGGTTCTGATCACTTATGTACTCTAATGTCTGTGTCTCATCACCGTTGTCCAACGCAGATCTCAGCAGTGCCACCAAGTAAAACACGTCCTCTTCTGGTGTGACCACCGAGCTCCTCTCGTCCCACCTACACCATCAAATATTCCACTTCCGTGAGCCGATCGCATTCACATGCAATCTAAATATTGCACAGGATCATCCGATAGCAAAAGGGCGCTAAAACATTCGAATCAATATTAATTTCTTAAATTTAACGACAAGATCTTTTATTTGTAATGATAACGTGAGTATTCTGGAAATAATAGCAGAATCTGATTATGCATATAAAGACGACAACAATTTGATTCGTAATCGAAACCAGAAAGAACCAAGTCTTGTTATGACGTGTTCGATCTCTTTTTATCCTTACGAATGGATCAAATCTGTGCTAGGTATGCTGCAAAGGGAAGGATCCTTTCGGGCAAAAGCGGGTGGAGAGAGCGTTTTCGGGGTGTTTGGGTTAAAACTCGCAGTTGGGCCACAAAAGGCGTGGTCATTCGTTGTCTGTAATATTACCTGTACTAACGGCAAACTTTGTTGGCATTATTGTAACGAGTGGGTCCGCTCTGCGAGATCAGCTGATATGAGGATCTTCGACCTTGGCCCAGCTCTACCGTCCGATTCTTTGTTTCCTTTCGGATAACAACTTTTCAAACAAAAATGAACAAGATCGTGTCGTCCCGACACACTCGATGCATGTGTTATGTTGCGGGCTTGCATGACGGCCACGTGTCAACTTGTGCCTGCCACTTACCCTGCGTCTTGGCAGAGAACGACCACCGTGGTCGCCATCGCAGGCCCGATACGTTAACCTTCTTGCCTGGTCACCGTTTTTCCTTTCCAGTTACGAGTAATAATTCCACGAACAAGAAGTCAACCCGGGACTCCATAATTTCAACAAGCTGGCTACTACTAGTAGTCTAGTCCTATCATTATTTTGCTTTTCCTTAGTTTTATAACTTGAGTTCCAGTGTTAATGGTGGCAGTTAGTTTACGTTAAATGTGTGGCTGGGGATAAGGTCAAGGATTGCCAAGTGATTTTCCAATTACGACAGCCTGAAGAGTACTTTTGATTTAGTTTATATTAAAAGAAAAGTTACAACAATAATCTGTACTTAAGAAAAGGAAAAACTTACTTGTTTTTGTTCATGGGGTATATCAAGATCGGACCACTGGTCTTGTTGCCCAAAATGCCCTTGAAAATCCCTATGTCGAAGTCTCCAATTCTGGACTTGGGTACGAAGAGATTCAGCCAAGGGTGTGGCACTTCCCATAAGCCCTTGGAACGGACCTTCAACTCGGCCTTGTGAACCCGGTCCAAGAAATCCACGTAAGGGAGGTCGGTTGTAAACACCGAAGCTGGAATGTAGTTCAGTTTCTCCATCAGGGCATCGACCACCTGTGGAGAACATATTATATTAAAAAAGTTATTTAAGAAAAGTAATTATAGAAATTAAAAAAGATGATCAAAGTACAAAAAGGCCGCTACAGAGCAGTCCCCTTTTGTCAGGGCATATATGACGCTATCAAGTTTCATGCAGCTCCAATTAGGTCTCTGATTAGAACCGAATTAATAATATAATCAGAGAGGCATCGTTTGGTGGTTTGGACGGCTTAGATTGACTAATTTTCTAATGACCACAATCAAAGATTTCTTAGAGCTTAACATCAGAGACTGCAGTGATGATAGATTGCACAAGATCTTGTATATTTTCTTCTGCATGTTTTCTACTTCCTGTGGCTTGCGTTCCCAGAAGATAACAATATAGAAAGACTATGCTAATCATGCACAAATCTAGCAGTATCATTCTGAGGTACAAAAGATACATAAATACTCGGAATATAATAAGCTCAGAAGTACCAAAATGGTTCGGATGGGTGCGAAACGGAATCAGAGACAGCGATGCCAGTGGTAGAATGTTTCAATCTTTACTATCTATAATTCAAAATATATGACTTTTTTTATAGATTAATAAAGAATACAATAAGAAATATTTTTTATTATATTCTTAATTAATTAATTTAATTTATTATATAATAAAAAATAATTATATTTATAAGTATAAGTAACTTTAAAAAATAAATTTTTAATATTTATAAAAAGATAAATATTTTAAAAAATTATAAGATCTATTTAAAAAAAGAGAAATTAACAATAAAAGAATATAACTTGCTCCTCTAAATAAGTGATAAGAATTTTTTTTTGTTTTATATGTTGTGAATTAAGTATTCGAGTCTTCATTATTTACTTCAATCACGAGTGATAAGAATTATTATAAATCAATAATCATGATTTATACTTAGTAAAAAAGAAAAGAAAAATCATCATGTATAGACCAGCCTATATATATAGGGTAACCAGTTTATAGATATATCTTTTTCTTGCTTTTGCTTTCCATAATCACATGCAGAGCATAGAGCATGGTTAAGTATTTAATATGAGCAAATAATATGCTTTACGGGTATACTCTATTAATTACCTGATCAATGGTATCGGCATCTGATTCTCTGTAATTTTTGGTGATCTCTAAGCAGTACAAGACGCCGCCATTACCATTAATGGATGAGATTTTTATTGGATTACTCGGGGAAAAAAAAGAAGACCTCCAATTGTTGATCAAACCTTCGTCAACAATCACGAAACCTTCAACGTAATCGAACTTTTCGGTGTCGGATTTTTCATGCAATGAAATGAGATACTCTTGGTCCTCTGTAAAAGCGGAAAAATTTGAATACAACACTCGTATCCACCTCACCTGGGAATACCCAAAAGAAAAAGAAAATAAAAATATACCCCGTTAGAGGAAGAAAAGTGATAAGTCAGCAACGTTGCTAGCTTTAACGACAGCCGTTTGGATGCGGTTAAAAACAAGGAATGGACCCAATAATCATTCTTAGGTTATGATATTCTTGCTTCCCTTTCCCTTTCGGGTCTTGTCATCTTACTGATACTAGGAAAATTTTCGACAGGTTATGCCCCACCCTGGAACAAGAAACTCGTACCAGATTTTCTTGTAGGAAGAGAAAAATGAAAATCAGTTGGATTTTGTATTTTGATTTATTACCTTCTGGGGAGCTGGTTCGAGTGCTATTCTAGCTCTGGTGATGATCCCAAATTGTCCTAAACCTCCGAGAACGGCATGGAACAGTTCTGAGTTATCTTCTTCGGAGCATGTGATTAACTCACCTTTCCCTGCAGTTTGACAAATGATCAATTAAAAAAACAGTGATTAGTCGAAACATATAAAAATAAGTGATAAAGTGAACAATGATGATTGATGAAGTCCAATTAAGACATTCAACTAAGGGTCGGATCATGAACAAAAACAAACAACCCATGTGGTAATATGCCGCAGATAACATCAGGTACTAGTTAGTTTGATGGCAACTAATTAACAAAAACAATGTTCCATCATCTATCTAAAGTTCCTGTTAGAAAGGAAAAGGATTAGAAGACAAAAACCAGCCTAAAAGCCCATCTTGCCAAGTGCTTTACTTCATCAACAAAAAACTACCTTAAATTAATATTCACTTTCCTTTTTGGCCAACCGGGCTCCGCGATTTGTTTTTCTAGTCTTTTCTTCGGACTTCAAATTTAACAGATAGCGGACAAGGAGAAAAAAGAAGTGAAATTATTGGAGGAGCTTACTTTCTTAGACTTCAAAACCAACAGATAGCGAGAAAGAGAATAAGTCGTACTAAAATCTAAGGAACGAACCTGTAACGACATCAAGTTCATAGACATTGCTAATTTGAGGTCCATGATTGAAAGCTTGACCGCTTATACCGGCATTGGAGAGAGTACCACCCACGGAAAGGTACAAGTAATCTGTCCACGACTTTGGTGCGAGTCCATACTCCAGGGTAGACTTCAACACATCTATCCACAGCTCTCCACCCCATACATCCACGTACATGAATTTCTCTGAAACCCTCGGTGCAATCGGCCGCCTTCCTCCCATCTTCCTTCCTCCGGAGCCGCTCATTTGTATAACGACCCCGTTCTTTGTGGTTGCCTGACCGTTGATAGAATGCCCGTGTCCTCTAGCGGACACTGCAAACCCGTGAGCGGACTCGTGAGCCGCTTTGACTAGCAGCCCAACGTCCTCAGCAGACGCCGGGTGAAGAACAGCCCACGGATCCGTCCTCTGCAAGCCACCAAAATCTAGAGAAGCTGTTTCCACGTCATGCGGATCGACGCTGAGCCATCCTTCTACTCCCAGCCGTTGAAGCTCCGTCGGGTTCAACGTTAGCCCCGCCGTCAGTATTAACCGACATATCACAAACGTCAAAAGAAGCCTTGTCTCCATAGATATCACACAACCAGAATTGCAGAGCTCCCCGCTTTATATAGGAAAAAGAAATGAGATGAAGGATAAGAAATGTACTGAGGCAGCAGAGCGGGGAGTCGTGGTGCTAACGTAAGCCGAATTACGCTTTAAAGATTTAGTAGTAAGCAAACATGCAGAGCACAGATTCTCTCTCTGAAGGTCTGTGCTTGTAACTCACGTTATGAGATTAGGTTTCTTTTTCGATACGAGTTGAACTTTGCATGATTCTGAAAAAGGCCGTCTCGAGTTGTAAGAAGAAAAAGTGGCCAAGATTTGTGTGTCTAGGATATTAGCCGCAAGTTGTGCATTTATAAGACAAGGGGCGAGGGAGCGAGGGAAGTTGCGACGGGAGGGCTGGGGTGGACACGTGTCTGAGGACATGGGGCCACAAAAGTGGGGTAAGGAGAGAACGGGGGACCACATTTGGATACGGAGAATCTATGTAGGGACAGAACACTTGAACGTTCACGTGGCTACTCTGACCGGACGGCGGATGAAAAAGAGTTGTGTATTGCATCGCGGCCAATAAGATTCTCCTATCTCTCTGTTTTTTTTCCATTGGTTCTGTTTCAGTCTTTTGATAACCCTTTTTTCAAATTTATTTTTTAAATTTTTGTCCTTAGAGTTTAGTCTCTTTCTCTCTCTCTTGGGGAAACTGATAGGTGTGAGTTAATGATGGGGTCATTATCAGGGAAACCATATTAGAGAAGATAAACATTCTGAATACTAAAGAAAATGTTGAAAATCCGGGCATGGATTTGTCTTCCTGTACTTCTCTGCATTTGATTAATCTGACTATTCCTGTTTCCTAAGAGGGTTGTCATGCATAATGCTAATTAGTTAACTTGGTGGTTGGCCTCCGACACGCAAATGGGCTGCTTGTTGCTAGACGCCACCATTGGCTTAGAAGCATTAGTCCTCGGTTTACCTTGACCATATTCGCATACACATTAAAGATGAAAACAACTTTGATGTCACCAAATGATACAAAGACAAGGTTAGAACGATAGAGTCAATTAACCGCTCAAAAGGTAGTTATAATTTGCTTACTAACATTTTGATTAATAAGTTATTTGTTGACATGGGGTCGACATCGGGCTAGTTGGCGTGCTTGGCTGCTCACCAGAAAGCAATGTACTCAATAATTATGTCCACTTGAAAGGAGGGTAGATTGTGAAGAGGGTTTCTGAACAAGGCAAAGGAGCAAACTACTAAAAATGGTTCTCACGGATAATGACTCTGTTCCTATAATTGTTGATCATATTGATTTTCTCTTGAATTGAAATTGCTCTTTTAGATTATGCGATTTTCCACTTCCGATGAAGAAGAAAGCTGAAAGAAATACCAAAAGCACAATTTCTTTTCAGGTAGGAAGAAGAACGTCTCATTAATTAGTTGATGAGATGAGTCATTCTTGATCCTACAGAGTCTGGAAATCTACTCTCTTGCGCTTGATTTCATCACTTGTGGAGAGCAGGACTTACAGTCGGCCACAAATTTCTGGATCCAACAAGGATTTTTAACGTATAGCCACCGCAAAATTTCTCTAGCTTAGACCATAAAGCGTCATCTGAAGCATAATTTAGTGATTAAATAACAAGTGGGATGGGGCTCATTTATTACAGGGTTCCAATTGACGTTGGAAGTTCAACCAATTTGTGCTGAATTTGCGCTCATCAGTCAAATGAATGATTACAATGTGAAACATATGTCCAATTTTTATAACCAACAGCTTGTTTCTTTGCCTACAAGTACAACATCCTGCAGCTTCTCTAGCCATGTTCAACATTGCTACTTACTGCAGCCTCCTTTTTTATATAAAAAGTAATAAGTACGAAATATTTTGGGACTCAGAAGAACAATTAAACATCGACCTACCTAAGCAGGTTCTGTTCTTTTTCTCCATGGAAGAGCATCCCGTTTTTTTTATCATAAGAGATTTCATTTTCAATCAGATGTAATCCCATAGAATCAGAATGACGAGTTTAATACGTAATCTCCATTTTTATAGTGAATGGGACGACAATAATGAATGCAGATTATCTATCTGATATAGTATTTGATTTCCACCGATTCTTCTTTGAACAAAAGATCAGCCATGCATTTTCGATATGATCTGCTTAAAAGAAGCAAAAAATCTACTGATTTGTACCTGTCTGATGGCTAAACTCGACTTGTGATAAGATCATAACAGATTTAGTGATGTTCTGAACTTTTTCTCCTTCTCATTTGAAGCTTATATTTAATACAAAATAAAGATTAATGATCACGATACAAGTGAGTTCGGTATCTCGTAGGACTATATGGCGATTCCTTTCACTTTGGCTGATAGAGATTTATGTGTTTTTTGTAGACAAAACGCAACTTGTGAAAGCTGCTGTTTTCTTTTATTTTAACTGACGATCATTGTTCTACAGGAGGTAATAATTTACTTACTTTGAGTGTTGAGCTTTTAGTCTTTTAGGTCAGGTTAATTAACAAAAATTTCAAATGACAGCAGTGCAAATCCTACTTTTGCTTAAAACTTCTTCTCTTTGGCGTCTTTTCCCGAAACAGAATACTTAATTGCTATCCCACGAGGAAGACTGGAGTATCTTGGACGGAGAGGGTGTGATTGGATAGAGTTTGGTTTTGAGATTTTTTATCTTGGATTTTGGGAGAGAGAAATTTTTGTGAGAGAAAAAGTGAAATGTGAGATGAAAAATTTGTATTGGGTTCCGTGTGAAACCAAATCCAATCACACAGGTACAAGTGGACACCAAATGTTGCTTTTTTCTGCTGGCCAATGTCTTTTTTTACATTCTACTCATCCAAAAGCTATTCGTAACTGGAGCCTCTAAAGTCCAAAACCAAAATTATGAGCACAATAACATTAGTATTCTTAATCAGATGATCTGGTTTTCTTGGATTTCGTATATAACAGAAGATCAACCCTGATTTTCTTCTAATCTGATCATCTGTAGGGTTAATTAGGAATGGTAAACTTACCGGTCTTATTTTTGGCTTCGTTGAGATTTTAAAGGAAAGACGGGATATTTCTTTTGTTTGTTTGATGAAATTGTTGATGAAGCGGAAGAAATTGCCCCAAAGTTTCCCAAATGGAAAAAGTACTACCACTGATAGAAATTCTTCCAGTTTTACTATGAAAGTTCAACTTTCTCTTTCCGCTGGTCTCTTTTTCTTTTTCCTTTCCTCCTAATCTCTTCCTTTCTCTCTCCTTTTTCTTCATACAAACGCAACAAAAATAAGGTCAAGCAAGCGAATGTGAAGTTCTGAAAGTGGAGGGTGACTAATGGACGGTAAATTCTTGACAAAATTTCTTCTTCATTGGTGCTTTTCCCCATTCCAATCAAATTCTTCATTGTTTTAACATCTTCTGGGGTTGCTCGTACTAGACTTTATAGCTCAAGTCCTCGTCGTCTCACAAAAACAAAACGCACAAATACAAATTTGACAGAGCAAAGTGGGGTAATATAACACTCTCTTTCACTTTTGTATGAAGAGTCGAGTGGAGTCAAGCTCTTAGGCCCCTTGTTTTTTCACCCAAAAATTCCAGTGCGTCGACTTTGCTGTCTATCGCTTGTATCTCTTGGCTTGACTACAAATCATTCCATCATTTTGTCCCTAGCTTTTGAGTTGAGTGAATTTTAATATATTTTCCAGAACCAAAGTGCGAAGCAACAGGCAACATGGACCCAACTGGCACATAGCTGCTTTTGTTTTGATCCTTAGGAGAGAACCAACCTCTTTTTCTATCTCAGACAACAATTATTCCTCACATTTGATTCTTCTTTCCCCCATTCGTCCCAGTGCATTATAAGTTATATTCATACCAAAAGCTCTTAGCAGCTATAGGGTTTCATGCCTAGAAATATTTTATTAAATATATGTGCATGGAATTTCGAATACTTCAGCACCTACTGAAACTTTCTCTCGTCCTTTTATGTGCAAGAGCTTCGGTTCTAATCTTTTGTCCAGCAAAGTCAAAACCAAATTAAGTTTTTAACCATACTTGGAAGATGAAGAAGTATTGGATGACAAAAATGCAAATCCTAGTTCAACACTCTCTGCGTCGGTGCCAGATTCTTTGCTGGTGGAATCTTGTCATGATAGCTATACACAAGGAAAAACAATTGAGTGATCAGCAAAAGAAAAAATGGCACGTTATTTCCATTCCATATGTAGATGTTTTAGATTAAGTATCCTTTTGAGCGTGCGACACTCTGAGTGTGAATTGGAACGGGGTGGTTTTGGAATAGACATTTCATACAAATGGACCAACGGACTAAATATTCATTGAATGTTGATCAAGAATAAGGTCGAGAAGACAATAACTCTTCAGCAGGTTGGGCTCTGAGACGAAACGTAACTGAAGAACAGCAACCACTCAATGGTCTCAAACAGCAAATTAATTACATGATGACACACATGATAAGAATGTCCAATGGGAAGAGATAATACATGTTTATATCTCAGCTAAGGCCAAGGCCAGGGCCAAAGCCAAAGCCAAAAGCAGCCAACTCAACCTTGTGAAGCTTCACGTTATGTCATAAGACAAACAACGTACGACTACACATGGTTTCATTTATGCTTGTTCTCAAGTTATGGGCCACACTCTTAATGAAATTAATGCCAGCATGATATGATACAGGGAATTCCTATTTGGCAAGTTCAGGAGTGAAAATTAATCTTGAAAATGATCCATCTTGAGATGGAGAATCTTAAGATATTGGCATGCATTTCTTTTGTTCGCATGCTTTAATTTCTTTTCACACCCCAAAATCCGTTGTGGGATTTATCTCCTTTCTATTCTTGTCCCATCCGATTGCCTCAAAATTGTATCCAAAATAGTGAAGAAGGCTGAAACAGCCCTCATCTCTACCGCGTATCAACCTCAGAGAGGTATACACAACGAAAAAGATAAAGGTCATTAAGTGTCGAGTTTTCAAGGGAAAGATCAATGATTTGAAAAACAAAATAAAGAGGGCGGTTATTGTGAGATCCAGGCTTGCCAATCCCCGTACCTGAACTGAAGCAAGTAATGAAGCCTAAACCAGACTGCGTTTTTAAATAATGGGACCATTCAAATTAGTGCTACTCTCGATCGATTTTCATATGCAAAATGGGAAAATGTAGGCCAGGGGAATAATATCTAGGGCAAATCTTGGTTGATTATTGAGGCATAATAGTATTGTCAGGTGCTACATCATGATGGGGAAGAATGGCCCATGGCAATGGCCGATCACCATAATTTGCATTTCCGTTTTGGCATATGCCAGCTACAACGAGCTAATCATTCAGTCGGGATTCAGTCCACCTTATAACAGTCGTTTTAAATAATGGAATGTAGATTAAATTTAAATTTTTTTTTACGATGAAAATATATATTTTAACTAATTATTAATACAATAATAACTTTAAATAATAAAATATAGCCTAAATTCAAAAGATTTCGTTTGCTAAGAGTCTATTTTTAACCAATTGGTTATTGTCTTGACCGGCTAAGTCTGTCTCAGCCTTAAGAATCCTTTTCCTGATTGTTAGTTTCTACAGCTTCCTTTCTACTCTTCATTCATTTTCTTTCCCTTTCTTTCCTTTTCTCCACAGTGCAGATATATGATGATGATTTGATCATTATAAGTTGGACTCTGGACCATCAAAAAATAAGCCAAGATTTTGATTCTCTCATCATTAAATTTCTTTACGCGTTTCTTGCTCTAATTCCCATGAAGTTTTCATAAAAGTGTAACATCATTCGATCTCTTGACTAATTTTGCATTACGCAAAAGCACATTTCTGTTTTTCATACTAACCCCCTCTGTCGGGCAATAGAAATTATTAAAGGAAATCTTGTTAGTTGTTAGGGTTGGTGTTAATTTCTTGCATTCACAGAGCACAGGTCTTCCCCTACGAGACAAAAACATGTTTGTTGAAGCCAAGAGAGAAAGGAAAACGTTTTCTCCATGTTGACAACAGATTACGTTATTGCCACTGGCCTCTTATTTTCCTGTATATGCACACCCTCCTCCTCTTGACATGATAGATAGCCATATTAATTCCTTTTCTATACTTGAAATTAATGTCCAACTCTTTTCTCTAACTCGGTAAGGTTATTACTTAAAAAGCAAACGAAATAGTTATGATTGATATATTAGATATTTAAGATCGGATCAATCAAAGCAAAAGGCATACATGAGAATATATGTTTAAAATGTAGTTAAAATTCTTATTAAGGAGTAATATTTTGGCTGTCCTATTTGCTGCTACCAGACAATCACACATATTATCTACCAGAGTGGCTTGAAAAGGAAAGTAGTATCTGAATTGATCAAATAATAGGAGTTGGCTAACATTGATCGGTCACTTTCCTCCAATAGCTGCATCCCATGTGTATTGTGTTCTCCACTGATTATATGATGCTTGATCAAAGCAAGAATATTTTCTATGGATAAAAACTAATTAAGAAGCAAGATAGTATCTATCATCTCGAAGAAAACAATTTTGTAATCAGAACTTTCTTCAGTTTTGGTCACTGATTAGGTAAGTGATGGTGATAAACATATGCAGATGGCCCAAATCTTGGATAGTTTGTTAAAGTGGCAAAGAAAGAAGCAGATAAATTTGCCTATCCGCCTCCGTGACCAAATTTTAGACACATGTCAAGATTAAAGAGTTACTGTGCTGACACTTGTCAAGATTTATATGCTTTTTGTTTCTTTAATCGATCATTAGACACTATAAATTAATCTTCGACTACTTTTTTTTCCCCTTGTATTTTTTGACATAATTAATCTTGATACAATCAATTATCAATAGTTTCTTGGACCTGATATTTGAATTGGCTTTCAAAGTAAAAACTCTGAAGACAGGTGGGCCGTTTGGAAAGAAACATCCACTAAAACTGAAGGACAGATTTTGAGCCAGTCGATACGAGTCAATCCATGTCCACTAACTGGTAGGCAGCGAGCTCTGACTTGTCGGCCTATTCATTAACGGGCTTGATATGTAAGGTTGTTGAACGTCATACATGTCAAATTCCATGACGAAAATAAAGGGAATAGATGGTCCGCATTCAATTTTTTATTCAAATGTAGCCTTAGTAAAAGAAGAAATTGAAACGAATATTCAACAAATGTTCAGGAAAACATCTTCCTGAGTGACAATGGTTTTGATGATCTTTGATTATTACCCAGCCAGTGTTGCATGTGTACTCCAATGGCGTCCAAGTACAAGCCACTCCTCCCATGAAACCCCACAACCTTGCCTTCCGTCGTTGCTGAAGTGAAAAACTGTCCCAACTCCTCTCCAAAGGGACCTAGCTTCCTCCTGCTCGTGTGGAAAGTTAAAGATTTTATAACCTTAATTCCCGGATCTTTCTGGAGAGGACCAAAGTATCCACTTATGCATGTTACTACTTCATGAGGATAGTCTAGTTTTACCTGTCAAGAGATGGAAAGAATAGTCGTTAATCAGAAAAGGTAACAAGAATGATCTCCTGTTTAACTAGTAGAGACTAGTACAATTTTCCTAACCCGGTTTGCTGCTTCTCCGGTGGTTCCACCATGTTTAATCGACCAAACAGATTGTCCATTTCGATCATATTCGATCTCTATATTACATATGGCATCTGTTCTGCTGAGGATAATCTGTTTGATCCCAGTAAACACTCCATCATCCCATGGCTTTCCACCATCACCACCCCACGGTCCTGGTCCGTATGGTGCTGGATCTGTCACTATCTTTTGGACGGCCTGAAAAGGATTGGAAGGTTAACTACTGATCAGTTTTCATTTCTTTCCCGTTCAATATTTGGAATTAAAATTTAGGTGCTTGTATGTGTTTTAAATGATACATTACCTCCTCCATCAGCCCCTTCTTCCCTAGCTTGAAAGACCATTGTGGACTATCAACTCCATCGGTGGAAGCCTGCTTTTGTTTCATGGGGTAAGATGGGGCGTTTGATATTGCAGGCATGACTTGGCCTTCAAGTACATGAACACCAATTGCATCAATAAACAACCCTTTCCTTCCATGAATGCCAACAATTTTTCCATCTTTCAGTCTAGTCGAAAATGGTGAACCTAATTCTTCTCCAAAAGGGCCATATTTCCCCTTTGTGGTATGGAAAGTCATTGACCTGATTACATTAGGCCCTACAGCCATTGCTGGTGCGTAGTGGCCTGTTATGTGTGTCAAAATTTCATTTGGATAGTTGATGACTATCTGCAAATATTCAAATTGCCACAATCACATGTCAACCAAACAACCATTTATCGTGAAATACCATTTCAAGATTTTACATTACCTTATCATATTTATATGAACCAGTACCTCCATTTTTGCTTCCCCACTCTGGTTGTCCATGCCGATCATAGCAAACTCTTATTGAAACGACTGCCAGATTTCGTGACAAATGGATTTCCCTTATTCCGTCATAGATTCCGTCATCAAAAACAGTACCTCCCTGGCCACCCCAAGGTCCATATGTGACGACACCTTGGACCGCTTTTGAGGGGACTCTCTCAATAGTGGCAGGGACATCGGTAATCTGCAATAGTTTTGCACAAAATTTTAGTTCTACGTGATGATCTCAAGAAAATGCATATCCATCTGTTGCAATTTCTTATGAACTCTATCTGTTACCTTGTTCTTGGATTCTATACGACTGAACTCACTAGAATTAGAATTTTTCCTTGAGAGAGTATCTGATAGAGAATTACTGGATTGCCTCGACAAAAAATCTGGCTTATTGCTGAAACCTCCCTTTTGCCTAACCGCAACAATGAGATCATAGTTATTACCAATATTTCCTTGTATCATGGAGTATTCGTATCTTTCTGTCCCTTGAAAGACGCTGTGGCTTGTATGAACTACGGCATGTGAAGGATTTGATTTACTAATAGGGGCCAGATGAACTCCAATGGCATCCAAATACCAGCCACAGTTTCCATAAAAGCCAACAATTTTGCCTTGAGTTGTTGGAAACGAGAAGAAATTTCCCTGTTCCATACCATATGGTCCGTATGTTCTTTTGTTGCTTTGAAATGTAAGTGATCGAACTAAGATCGGCCCCCCTTCTTGAAAGCTACCAAAAGTACCGTGAACGGAAGTTAGGAACTCATCTGGATGATCCAGCCTCACCTACAAATTTGCACAACAATGCCAATTTCAGGCGATCAACACTGATTAAACATCTGAATACAACTTGTTTAGTGAACTCAAATGTAATCCATGAAGAAAGACTATTTTCCTCAAGAAAGATGAACATGGCCAAATAAAAGAGATGGCAAGCAGTAGTGACAGAGCTGCCAATTGCTCAACCATGTTTGAGAAGATCACCTTGTCAACTTTAGCCCCTCCAGTGCCACCATGCTTTTCTGACCACTCAGGGGTACCATTCATGTCGTATTGAATTTTAATGGAGTCAATGCCTGCACCATGAACCACCTCCAATTGCCTTATACTTGTGTACACTCCATCATCCCATTTATATCCACCTTGACCACCCCAGGGACCTACTGATATGAACTTCTTTCCACTTTCCTGAAGATACTAGATTATTGCAGTAGTATATGAGACACATAAAAAGGGAGAACATGTATAATAGGCATATGTGAGACACATTTGGACAGGTCCATTTTTACTTACCATTCTCTAGCTGGCAGCCGCCAAAGGCAGAATACAGAAGACCCGAGAAGTTCAATTTGCTTGGGACGGATGTAGTGTGTTGCATCCGGGGACGAAACGGATGGAAATATATAAAGGCTGAGGAGGACGAGTTTGGCCCATGGTTGTGCGCTCCAGCCTCAGAGCCATCAAGAAGAATTCCGGGATCCACTTTGGAGGGAAAGCATTCAAAAGAAGAGAATTTGATTCCCAAAAATTAACAGAAACATGCACAAAAGGCCTTGTCCATTTACAAAAGCTACAGTCATAGTACAGATGTCTGATAATGACAAATACTACAGAAGAAAAATGCCCTGTCCTTAACAAGACAGAATAATGATTGACCCAAAAGTAATTCCAATGAGCCAGCTATTGCATTGCAATACAGACATGAATCAGTCAGATCAAATTCCTTTGAAAGGCGGTCAGCGTTTCAATTCATTTCCAGAGAAGGTAGGTTCTTTTTTTGTAACATTGATTTCCCGCCCATAAAGAATCTATCCTGCTGCCAGATCCCGTTTACCAGCCACTAGTACAAAAAAAGGAGAATCTATTCTTCTCAGGGATCCCATGTCATTTGGCACCAAAGAAGAATTGTCCTTTTTCCAGTAGATAAGTTTGGATTCTCACGTTTAGATAACCAGTTTCTAGAACTTTCCAAAGGAATTTGGCATGGTAGACTCTGAATTTTAACACTTCAGAATTGAGGATAATAATGCCATTTTTTTTGTTGTGCTGGTAGTTAAGAAGGAAAAGGAAAACGAGTGCTCATCCGAAATTACTTCAGCGTTAGTTATTCAAGTCAGAGACTCAATGCTCGAACATCTATTTTAGAACTCTATCACTCGTTATGCAGCAACTGGACCATTGTTACAAGGTTGTATGCTGTATATGTACATTTTGGAAAGGCAATCAAAACTTGGCCCTGCAGCAAAAGACTGAATTTATGTAACATAAGCGGCAAATTGGCATGTTTTGTCCTAAATGTTTTATCACTTGGTATGTTTAGTCCCCTTTGAAATTTTTTAATTTTTATAGTTCCTATTGTTTTTTCGAGACCAGTGACGAGGATTTTTGGCAACTGTTGCGGCAGTTTCCGGCCAAGTTTAACACAACCTTCTCACGTGAGTAGATTCTCAAGGGTAAAAAAGGCAAAACAACACCCAATGTCTTTTTTAAAAAAAAACTCATACCCGCCATGTGTGAAACAAAAGTCGGAAGCAGTCATGGTATCCTCCAAAATTGAAGTTAGGGCATTTTCACTGAAATTTGAGATAGCAGGAGAATGAAAGAGTGAAGAAGATCGAAGAAGATTGAAGAAGATTGAAGGAGATCGAAGAAATTCTGTTAGAAGAAGAAAGCAAGGCGAAGTAGCTTTGGCATTCAACCGAAAGAATCTGGAGATGGCTTCTAATGGGCCAATGCGATGCTTTTGTGGAAATGTCTGTGTGAAGAGGACTTCGTGGACCAATCTGAATCCCGGAAGAAGATTTCTTGGTTGCCAGAAGTATGGGGTAAGCCATCTGAAGTGTCTGAATTTCTAGGGCTGAGAAATTTTGAATTATTTTTGAGCTCACCTTTTGCAGGAGATGGGTTGCTGTGGATACTTTTCTTGGTACGATCCTCCTATGTGTGAAAGGGCAACAGCCGTTATCCCAGGTTTATTAAGAAAGATCAGGGAGTTGGAAGCTGATAATGAAGCAGAAAAAAAACGAGTGAGGAAGCTGTGGATTACTGTGATGTTGTCTTGGTTTATCATGCTGGCAATGTGGGTTGCCACAGTGTAAAATTAGTTCTTAGGTATTGGTGCAGAAATAGACTTTGCTGTTTCAAAATTTCGAAGCACATGAAGCAAATGTATTGGTTATTATACCAGTTATGGTAGTAGAATGGGCAGGAAAAAGCATTGGCCATGTTATGGTTAAAGATTTGCCTTTTCATTAATTAATATTATTATCTTTCATCATTTTCAGTTCAGTATCTTGTTATCATATATAGACAAATTCAACAGAAGGATAACAAATGCATTTAAAATGCTTGGCAGACTATATTTCTCTTGTAACTGAAGGCAAAAATTTACAGAAGTTATGTATTTAACAGCCTGTCAAACAAGAAAACCCTGAAGAAGCTTGAGCTCAGTTCTGCAAATCCAAAAACTACCTAACATGTTGATACAAGGAATAAAATCAAAACACAGTAACAGCTAATCAGAACTTCGTCCAGGCTACAGTCTATCCTAACTGAAGGCAAACTCCAGTATCATGAAGCTAAATAAACATGATATGCCCCTCCATATCCCCTTAGGCTCAATCTTCCTTTCGCAGAAATGAGTCACATGTTCTTCTCGGATGCAAAGATGCCCCTGATTTGCTGCATTTGGCCCTGTTATGGCCAACATCCAAACACCAACTGCATCTAACTTGTCTTCTTTTTTTGTTTGTTGTGACCTGTAATTAAATGACTAAAGTTAAGTAATGTGTTAGGGATACTAATTTGAACTAATCCAACAGTTAGGACAATACCTGTTCGGCAGCATTATCAGCAGCCCCAGAGTCTTCAGTATTTTGTGACTGTAAAGTTTGTGACTGTAAAGTAACAGTTGATTCCTGGGTATATGGTATTTCTGCTTCACTCTGGTGATCATTTACTTGGCCTGAAGTTCCCTCTTTATGTGTTGTAGTGTTTTGAATTGAACAGGTCCTTCTGTTGTGCCCTAATGCACCACACCTGTTGCATTTGTTGACATTATGCCCATAGGTCTGAGTGGGATTATTATCAACACTGCCTTTTACAGTAGGTATTTCCTGTCCTAGACCAATTATTTGGTCCATTAGTTGGATAAATAATTGGTGCATATGCCCTGGTATATGCTGCTAAACTATAGCATTCATCAACATATTCCTCTGGATTTTGACCATCCATCCCAAGAGCAGCAACTGCATGTGTGTAAGGTATTCCAGAAATGTCCCACCTCTTACATGTGCATGCTTTTGCTCGAATATCAACTGCAAATTGCTCTTGGTTGGACTGCCTGACTTGAAACATTGAACCACCAGCAAATGAAGGGTAACAGTGTGCAGATTCATCCTTCACTCTTTCTAGAATCTTTGTTATCCGGGGACATATCTTACCCTTCTGTCTACTGATCCAGTCTCTCTTTGACTGTTGTCTTAACATAAGATATGCTCGTATACGTTCTAACATACCCAGGATAGGCTTACTTCTTGCTCCAATTATTTGCTTGTTGAAGGTTTCACTGTGATTGTTGAGTAGGATATCACACTTGATGGTATCCCTGAAGTGTGACCGCGTCCAGTGAATGGGACTTGTATTCTTCTCCAGCCACTCATGTGCACTGGGATCAAAATCTTTCATCCTCTGAATTTCATCTTCGTACTTGTTCTTGTAAGTTGCCTTTGCACATCTCCACATCATTTCCTTCAGTGCATCTCCTGGGTGTAACCTCTTGAAATTGTTGTGAAGATGTCTCACACAGTGTCCTATTACTTGTGGACCTTTCAGGAAGGTCCCATCAAGTCCTATTACTTTTCTGCACCCTGATTTGAAGCCTTCTCTTAGAGCTTGAAGGCACACATACATTCTTCTAAAAACAGTAGCACCTGCTCCCTCGGTATCCACAACATCCAAATACACCACAGACCCTGGGTTACTCCTTCTCAGTTCTTCACAGTAGTCCCACAACAATCTGTACTGATCCTTGTATTTTCCCTCAATAAGCATCCTTGCTTCAGCCCTTATTCTATAAACTTTTCATTCAGAAATATTGACATTCAGCTCTCTGTGTATCTTGTCCCGAAATTCAGCCACATTAACTCCATTTTCAGACCTAAAATCCTCTAAATATCTCTTGGCAATATATTTTGCATTAGCTAGCTTGTGATGTAATGTCCTTGAACAAGAGTGAACCTTTTGCAATCCCCTGATCTGGAATGTAGGTGTTAAACCTAGCTTGTGTGCATACAAGAGCCATTCACAGTTCTTAGCACTGCATCTAGCCCGTACTCTCTGTGCATCATTTTTTTTGAAGATAATGGGTCTACCGTGCTTAATTCCATGCTCAATTATTGCTGCTTTTAACTCACTTTTACTGCTGAATATCATTCCTGCAACAAACTGTGGATCTTTCATGTCCCTTTCAGGTTTGAACTTTGGAAAATTTTTAATCAATCTTGCAGACCCATCTTCATCTGAGCTTGAATGAGAGTGGAAGAATTCTTCATCAGAACTGCATACAGAAGCAAATTCTTCATCAGAGTCATGCACTTCATTCCCATCAAATAGTTCAACCTCAGGTTCAGTCATGTTTCCTGACTGATTTTCTGCATTGGCTGGTTTTTTCAGATTTTGTTGATCAACTTCTTGTTGTTTTCGCTTACACCCCTGCTGTCTCCTCACCTCCAAGGATACATTCTCATCAAAGTTTTCAAGTCCTTCATCTACAAACTGTTCAAAAATCTGATCATCACTGCTACTTGCATCAAAATCAGAATCATGAAAACTATCCCCATCTGAAGAATTGTCTTCAACATCATCCCACAACGGCAGGTTTTCTGTCCTACATTTAGTTGAAGTTGCAGTGTGACCCTTTAATGTGTCAACTGTTACGCTTTGCCCTACAGGTCTTCCAACGTTTGTTACAAGGCCATCTAAGTCTGGTTCAACAATATTTACGTGGCTTGTATCAGTATCAGTTTCAGTTTCACGGTTAATAGGATCATCCACATTACTACAATGAACATTATTTATCCCACCACCAAAACCAGCACATTCACCCACATCAGAATCACCAATAACACTTCCTTCATTTGCATCTGCTGCTTCATTACCCTGATTCTCATCACCAATAACACTATCCCCATCACCTATTGTTTTGACATCTCCAGACTTTTTCAAAAATTTAATAAACTCAAATTCAGGTGTGTCCTTATCATGGCGAAAGTACAACTCCACAACACATTTCTCCTCACCAAAAACACACATTTCTTGGACATCATCTTCACTCTCCAAGAATTTCCAGGCATCTCCAGTATCTATTCCTTTAATTTTCCAAAAGAAGCCAACATAGTTGTTATAACCCAATGTATAAGCCAACTTATCCAAAACCACCATGGACATGGTGTCACGGGAGCAGTAGTCAAAATGAGCAGCTTGCCCCCCTATATATTGTTTACAACCATCTCTTTCAACTAATTCCCCTCCATGAAAAACCCTTATAGTAAAGTCATTACAGCAGGCTCCTACCAGATTAAATGCCAAAGGCAACAATTCAAAGAGCAATTAGTTTCCCTCTAATCTGTCAGTCAAATGCACAAAAACAGTAATGAATGTGAAGGGGGACTAGGAATGTAAAACAAGCACAAGGCAGTAAAACAAGCAAAAGCCCATCAAAGTTAGAATTTGTTTCAGAGAGCAAAAGCAGAAACATCAATCACTTTTTCTCTGTTCTACCAGTCAAATTCACCAAAAATGTACATACCAGCCACTTCGAATAGCAAAGCAATTTACCGACAGAACTTATCGCTTTAAGCTAATAAACAAACATAGCCAGCAAGTAGGATTTCAGAAACTTCGATTAAAGGTTACAACTTTATCATCAACCCTTAACATTTTTCGGATGAAAATTAACCCCACTCATGCGCACTTACCGTAACGAGGCTCCTCCTCATCTGGTTGTCTAAATTGCATCATCAAACGAACCATTCTGCCCTTGGAGTGACGAACCTTCAATCTTATTCGATTTCCCCTTTGCTCGCCTTCTCGATTTCAATGGTTTTGCAATTTCGATAACCTCGCCGTAACTTCGAGTTTTGGGGGAAAAATCATTTGAGGCTTCGACTTTTGTTTCACACATGGCGGGTATGAGTTTTTTTTTAAAAAAAAGACATTGGGTGTTGTTTTGCCTTTTTTACCCTTTGAGAATCTACTCACGTGAGAAGGTTGTGTTAAACTTGGCTGAAAGCTGCATACAGATTGCCAAAAGTCCTCGTCACTGGTCTCGAAAAAACAATAGGGACTATAAAAATTAAAAAATTTCAAAGGGGACTAAACATACCAAGTTATAAAACATTTAGGACAAAACATGCCAATTTGCCTAACATAAGCTCATCTCTAAGTTACAATTACTTTATCCAAACTTCTAGAAAACCTACACCAATATATATACAAAAAAGAATCAGCACACATGTAATTAGTCACTGTTACTTGGTATCTGTTTCTCTAGTACTCCTCAAGACTTCCACGCAAAAATTTGGCCCCTTGAAAGACACCTCCTTAATTTCCTCAGAGAGAATAAGCAAAACCAGGAAAATGCTTCTTGATTCTTTAAACTACCAATAACCGCCACAAGAACAATGTCCATCTTTAAAATGGTGTAAGCACCTTGAGTCCTTGACATATATTCGACAGCCATATGTATTAGAAATAAATTTGGCAGTTTCATGGCAATCATCACACATTCTCATGCTTTTTACAATCCGTATACACCTGGATGCCCCTGAAGATTTGGTGAGAGCAAATGCAAATGCAAGTTTTTCACTGTGAATCCAACTAGTTTCTCTGTTCCCCTCTTCCTCGAACAAATACCTATTAGAGTATCCCTTGGTACTGGTACCTATGCTTTTAATCAGAGAATCTAAAACCTTCAAGTTCTGTTGATGGTGACCACCAACAAAAGTGTGCACCTCGTTTTCATCTGCAATGCAGCTCCAATCAAGGGACTCTTTAGGATCCCTTTTTTGTCTAGGTCTTTTCCATCTCAAAGAATTCTCAGAAGTCCCATACAATGCATGGAGTTGTAAGACCAATCTCTGAACCAATACATTTTCCGGTTCAAGTTCAAGTAACTTTTCACCTGCATAGACAGTCAATCTACCATTTCCATTAACAGTAGAGGCAGTTAGTAATGCAGACCAGACAGAAGAATTAGGTTTGATGTTCATTGTGTTGATGAAATCAATTGCAGCTTCAAGCTCACCAGAACGACCAAATAAGTTTACCATGGCTACACAGTGGTCCAAACATGGTGAAATATGATATTCTTCAGTCATTCTACTGAAAATACGCTTTCCCTCACCAATTTTTTTAGCTAAACCATATGCAGATATCATACTCACAAAAGTACCTCTATTTGGTGGAATTCCTGCTTTCATCATTAGCTCAAAGAGTTCAATTGCAGTACTGTAACGGCCATGTAAAACATAACCAGCAATCAGTGTGTTCCAGGTGATGATATCTTTTAACAGCAAAGAGTCAAATATGGATCTTGAATAATTTATATTCCCTGATTTAACATAAGTGTCTATAAGAGAATTCACAACAGATAAGTCAGACTCCAAATTTCTGTGCAATACGCAACAGTGCATCTCTTTCACCTTCTTTGCTGCAATCAGATTAGCACAAGCAGGTAAAGTACTCAAAATGGTAAATGTATTTGGTTTTATACCCAAAAATTGCATCTGGCGGAACATACCTAATGCTTTATCTTTCTTTCCATTTCGTGAATAACCAGCAATTAGGGCATTCCAAGATGCGGTGTCCGGCTTAACCCCTCCATCCTTCTCCATTCTTTGGAAAATATCCACAGCCTGATCCTCATCTCCCTTTTGCATGTAGCCCATAATCATTGCATTCCATGTGACAACATTTGGCAGCACACCATGTTCCTGCATTTTTATGAAGTGATCATGGGCTTTGCCGCAATATCCAGCTTGGCAGTATCCTGCAATTATGGAGTTCCAAGTATAGACATCTTTTGCTGAGATCATATCAAAGATCTGCTGAGCAGCATCAAGCTTTAAACACTTAGAATACATGTCAATTAACGAATTCCCCACCAGGCGATCTTCACCAAATCCTGCCTTTAGTCCATATGCATGTAGTGCTCTACCCTTCCTTAAATCTTTAAGAGGGGCGGAAGCAGAGATCAAGCTGGTAAGTGTAACATCATTTGGCAGAACCCAAGCAGAAAGCATCTTATCAAAATATTCAAAGGCCTGGCTGATCTGATTATTGTGCGAGAACCCTGAAATCATAGAAGTCCAAGTAAAAACATCAGGCAATATCCCATAACCTTCCATCTCCTCCATCATTTTGATCGCGACATCACATTTGCCCAACGGATTAAAACTCGATATCAATATATTCCAAGTTACCAAACCAGGCTCAAACCCTTCTTCGTGCATTAACTCTAAGAATCTCCATGCCTCATAAATCTCACCCTTCCGACAGTATCCGGTTATAATGGAATTCCAAGAAACAATATCCCTCACCTTCATGTTGTCAAAAAATCTCTTTGTCAAACCTAAACAGCCGCATTTGGCATAAACAGCCAACATCGCATTATTCACACGAATTTCAAGATCCATCCCACTTTTTATAACTAAGGCGTGAATCAACCTACCAGTTTCCACAGCCCCACAATTGCTACAAGCCTGCAAAATTTTGGGAAAGAGGACCTCATCAGGCACGATACCATCTTCCATCATCATCCAGTAAAAGAGCTCCACTACCTCACCCCATCTCCTCTCCCGTGAACAGGCACCAATCATCGCGGACCATGAGTACAAATTCCTCTCACGCATCTCATCGAACACTCTATATGCATCCTCAAGAGACCCACATTTAGCATACATACCCAGTAGCTTAGTTTCAGTAAAGGGGACCAAATCTTTTAGCAAAAATTTCATGTGGTTGTGAAGCTTGCGGCCTAAGTGAATAGATTGAGAATCAATACAAGATTCAATTAGGTAAGAAAAGGTTTTGAGGCTTACCACGGACATGCATTGAGCTACGGAATCGAGAGAAGCTATGGCTTCACTTAGGCGTCCATTTTTGCAGAGGTAACTCAAGTGGGCGTCTGTGATACTTGGGTTTGTAGTTCTAGGGCCATTTTTAAAAGAAATCCTGGTTTTTTGGGGATTTAGTTGAAATTCAAGAGACTTCGCCGGTATGGATTTGCAGGGAACAAGTACACTCTCCATTGGAGAGTGCTTCTGACAGCGGGGTTTGGGACGATGTAATCGCAGAAGCCCATCGAAGCCACTTTAGCCGTAGAAGACGGAGGGTCTTTGACTTGTTTGACATACATCCCGAACGCATTGCGATTTTCGTCTCTGACGCATTTGACATGCGCCTAGTTTATTTTTTGTGTAATCAACGCATTTATTGATTAGGTTAAACAGGTTCAAAACCCCATAAAATGGGGTAGATTGCCCACAGAGTCGGTTTTCTGCGGCGGGCGTTAGTCCAACAAATAGAAAATTGACATGTGAACACACAGAATGAGTAGGATTGTTAATTGGGTTGTACTTATCTGAGTCCGGCTGGTCAGCCTATTTAATTATGAATTCGGGTTGATTTTTTCAGTTCAAATAATGTTTGAGGTCGAATTTATTTTGAGGTAAGTTCAATTCGATTTCAGTTCGGTTTGTAAAAATATATATATAAATATATTTATATATATATATATTTATATAATAATAATATTATTATATTATTAAAAATATTTTTATTATATAAAAAATTTTTAAAATCAAGTTATAATTGTCACGAATCCAAGTTCAGCCCAAAACGATCGAATCCAAATTTATATTTCTCAATATCAATCGGATCAGACTCAAATTTAATAAAACTCGATTCATTAAGCCCGATTTACAAGAATGAATACTAAGTGGACAACGCCTTAAAAGTTATTGGGTCGTCAACGTGGTTTGCTGGGTTCAATAGGAAACGTGGCCCTCTTTATTTGTCAAAAGAAAGAAGAGAAAAACAGAAATTGGAAAAACAAAGACGGGCCCGAGTTGGCCCAAATTTTACAGGACTATGAACCATTGAGTCCTCCACGCTCAGTAGTCAAGAATGTCCTTTTTCTTTTTTTTATAATTTGATAGTAGAAGTTGAATGAATTGAAATATTTAAATGGTTAATCGGTTATTTACCAAAAAATAAATAATCAATCTCTAAGATCATAAGCATTATTTTAGGAATTAAATTTATCTTGTCAGAAGTAAATAAAGACAGTCTCACCAGTCCAAATCCAACTTCTTGCTACCCATGACACACTACAACAAAATTGGTCATAAGTATTTTGGTTGCTAAAAGCTTATTTTTTGTCGCAAAAAATTTTTAGTGACGAAAAAAATTTGGTCACTATTTTGTCAATCATATGTCCTTGCCAAAGGTTTCTTGGAGGGCAAAAGTTTGTGTTTTGTGGCCTAAGGGGGATCCTTTGGATACAAAACGAATTTTATCACCATAGATATCATTTTAAAGTAGAAACATTTAAGTTTAAAATTTCGTAGTGAAAGATAATTTTTTGTCGCCAATAATGTATCATTAGTGACAAAAACATGCCTCGCTAAAGTTTGATAAAAACTAGTATTAAAAAATAAATAATAAATTACAAAAAAAAATCTAGTGAGATCGGGCACATGAGAATTCATGCACGTGCGTTCTTATTTGTCAGAAATTCTTGTGTCTTCGTTAGGCACTGGATTTGAGCCCACAAAGTGCCAAAATTGGAACTTGTGGTCCAATACATAAATTATATTTATATTATAATTTTATGTTATATATTATTATATTTAAAATTTATTAATATCATTGTGTAATTACATTAGACATATATTATTATTTATATTTTATTTGTTTATGTATTTTTTAATAATTTACAAAATATTTTATTCTAATAAAAATTAAAATTCTGTAATGTGATGTTGTTTTGCTTATATTCTTTTTTGAATAGATCTTTTTTATATATATAATCATTACTCTATTTAATTAATATATATACACATACGCATTCATACATACACTATCACTTTACTAAAAATCCATTAATATTTTAATTCATATAATAATTATTTATTACTATTTATGTAAATATATAAATATTTACTAAATTATGTAAATAAATATAATAATAATAACCATATATATATTAATTGACATAGAGATTTCTTCATATAAACTAATTAAACAATTTTATGAAAATAAAAAAATATATTAAAACATGTCTTATACTAATATAACCACATTTAAGTATTAATTGAAGATAAGCACTAAAATGTATGTGAGTGTGTGTATAAATAAATATATACACAAACACATATATATACTAAATCTAATAATATTTTTGAATTAGTTCCTCAAGTTTAAAATATTATTGTTTTAATCTCTATACTTTGAAACTATATTCAATTTAGTTCGAGGTAAAAATAGTATTTTAAAAAATAGAGGGACTAATTGTAGTTATATTTGGACTAAATTGAAAAATAAATAAAATTTTTAGGTGTGAAATCTTTTTTTTGTAAAACATTTGGGGCTTAAGGGTTTATGTTGTCTAATAATTAATATGTTGTAGACAAATATTATATTTATAGGCATATATTTATATATGTATATGTGTTTGTTTGTGTTTGTATATATGCCCTCTATATATCATACTATATGTACTATATTGATATGTATATATTATATGTAGATATTGTATACTATATATATAAATATAACATATTATATATGTAAAAATTGAGTAATGTATTATTAGAGTATATATTAGTGAGGAAAATAATTACTTCTAACTTTAAAATAAATTAGAAAGGTAAGAATATGCTAGAAACACAATATTATTATTGGTAATGAGTAACTTTTAGAAAGGAAATTATTACATATATGTATTTGAGTATTTTATATTTGTTAAATAATACATTGACCATATATATTTTTTCTTTAGTATATGTTATAAGTAATGATTTTTTTACTTATTCTCATAATTTTAGTAATTATTTTTTCAAAAAAAATAGTAATTAGTAATATACTTTATTAACATAAGTATTAATAGTTAAGGTATTGCATATGTCTTTCCATATATATAAGGAAGTTTTTAACAAGTAGAGATTATTATCTGTCAGAGCATATTTTAGTAAGAAAAATAAATATTTGTAGCTAGGAAATAATTTGTCACCAATAAGGCAAGTATTTGCTAGAAAAAATAAAGTTTTGTCACTATTGAGTAGGTTTTAGTGACAATTTTTTTTGCCATGCATTAGTGAGAAAATTAAATTTTGTCCCAAAAGGATAAACGGTTACAATTGGTAAGAAAATTATAATTTAGTCGCCAAAACTATACCTCAATAGCCACAAAATATTTTTGTCACTATTGTCACTAAAGGGTTTCTTTAGTGACAAAATTTTTTTCCTAACAAAAATTTTCTTGTAGTGAGAACGCGAGTAAGGAAGTGGGTGCAAGATCAATGGGTTTGCTCAGGGCAAAAAATTAAGGTCCATATGAAGTAATGCATCCGTATCTGGATTGAATTTTATTACGAAATTTAATATAAATTTTTTATTTTTATTTTATTTTTTCTCACAAATAATTTATATTTCATACTCCATTCACTTTTTTAGGAAGATTATTAGGTTGAAGTTCAATTGTTGTGGGAATTGGGAAATGAAGAGAATTTAGAAGTGAATCATGCGGAGACATGCACTAACGTAGACGTAACGCAGCAGGCTTGCGCTGCTCAGGAACATTATCACTGTAACCAGTCTCTCAAACTCAGAGGAGGCCGAAAGGTGTAAGAGAGATGGACAAACGGCGGACGAACGATGTCCTGTTGCTTCTAACTTCGGACTTAGCAAGCCGCAACAGTCGCCAAAGCCGACATAGGAAGTCACAGACGTCGGAATCAGATATTCACATGAGTACATGACAAACTTAATGCCACATTAATCATCCTGAGAATTGAGAAACCAAAAAAAGAAAAATGAAAAATGCTTCAGCTCAAACTGGGCTCATGAATACGATAGTATCAGCAAGGTAATCTACGAGTCACTACTGCAAAATTGGTTTAATAACCATCAAGTTTGACATTTTTCAATTATAAAATCTTTTTTAGCTGACCTATTTTCCTTGGACTTAGTGAAGAACTCAGTAGTTCCAGCTAGATGTCAGCCTGGGCTACGAAACAGAGCTAAAGCATAATTTGGAATTTGAATCTTGAGCTTTTAATATCATCTTACAAAAGAGACGGGGACTTAAGCTCTGTTGTATATATAGAAGAGATTTGACTCGAGACTTCAATTTAAATAAGTTTACCCTGAATTTGGATTTTTGAAGGTTTATAGTCTAATCAACTTGGCGACCAAGATGGATGATTTCAATTCAAGACGAGATCCGAATTTTACTCGAAACAGCAGACCAACGTCAATAATTTCACAGTTATCGAGCAAGTGTCTTTGCGACTTCACTGCACTTTTAATATGACCCCTTCTTCCTCTACAATGCTGCTTTGGAGTAAACTAGGAAAATAGTTTGATCCGATGTTCAGTATTTTTCTCTTTTTATCTATCTTTTTTGTCTTACATTACGATATGCAAATATAACAGAACTGCATCTCTTGACTCAAACCCACCCATGGTTTTATATATATATATATATATATATATATATATATATATATATATATATATATATATCCTAAGTTCTTGAATGCAGTTATGCATGACATCCATGGCGATGCTTCTTCTCACTAATTGAAAAAGATGGAGTTCCATTCAAGTTGCCAAAAATGGCAAGTGGTTTGCATCGCTTAACAGTGATATCTAACTGCTAGGTAGATAAAAACAGCAACTAGGAAGAGGAGACCAGCGTATAAACTCACTTGTCAAGCCCACGTCTGCGTAACACACCAACCAATCGAGCAACTATACATTCACTACACGAGACTTTATATTCGATCCACAAAATCACTAATAAAAACTTTCTTTATCTGGGAGTAGAGTACATATGAAATCATATGATAAAAACTGATGCTTAGTGAATTTTCAGCTGTTGCCCCTAAGCTTTTTACTGTAATAAATTTTGGACCATAACTAATGTGCCACACCTACAGACACGCCGGCTTCCAAGCTGGCGCAAGAAGTTAATGAAATGAAAGGATTCAAAATCTGCCTCTTGGTATTTTAGTATCATTTTTTGGATATAATATATAGTCTGAAATTCCTGCTTCTCATATGCAAAAGCTGCAATACTTCTATTGTACAATTCTGTATTTTACCAAGTAATTTAATCCGTGCAACTCTTCCTCTCGTGATGAGAAGTCCAAAAATAGTATTATTTTATGAGTGAGCAAACTGAGCTGAGAAACCTTCAAGATGAGGAAGAAGAATCCAAGCAGCATACTACTACTACTTCTTTATTGCAAAATTTGCTGTCAGCAAAATGCAGAGTAGCATTTAGTAGCACATCACAAGTGTTCTGCCCTTGTACTTCCACACATTCCTCTTCCACCGTTTGCCCGAGTTGTCTTCATTTGAACTTCCCTCCAGATATGCAGAGTAATTAGAGGAGAAAACATACAAACTTTGTCTGACTTTCTTGAAAGGATGAAAATGGCGTCTAACTCAGTTTCAAAATTCGTCATCTTACTCTTCGGCATTTCCTTGTTAATGGGTGCCCGGCGGATCCACTGCAGCGTCAGCTATGATAAGAGGGCTATTATCATTAATGGGCAAAGGAGAATCCTCCTCTCTGGCTCCATACATTACCCCAGAAGTACCCCTGATGTAACTTCTCCAATTCAGTTTCTTGATTTCTCTCTTCCATTTTTCATTTTTGATTTTGCAATTCTGGAGTGTGTTTCCGTTGTGTTGAAATTTGTAAATTTGTGAGAAGTGCAAATGATCATGTTCATGAGGTTTACTGCAATGACGTTCCTCTGTGTTGCAGATGTGGGAAGATCTAATAATGAAGGCTAAAGATGCTGGTTTGGATGTTATTGACACATATGTATTCTGGAATATCCATGAACCTTCCCCTGGCAATGTGAGTAAATTTTCGATGTTTCACTTGTTCTGCTTTCTTTATTTTCATGACTTTTCTAATGTTCTCTTACTACTACGCTTTTGAATCTTTAGTATAACTTTGAGGGAAGGTATGATCTTGTACGCTTCATAAAGACAGTTCAAAAAGTTGGGCTTTATGCACACTTACGCATTGGACCTTATGTTTGTGCCGAATGGAACTTCGGGTAATTGGTCTATCCCTCCTTTTTTCCTTTTCTTTTTTTTTTTTGGGGGGGGGGGGTTGGTTGGGGGGAGGTTATGTGAGGGGTTTCTAGATCAAATTTTATCATTGTGTTAATGCTTGTTGATTAATTATTGACAAGAAGAATGAAATGGTTTTTGCTTCATTTTGTTTATCTTGCAGTCAATTTCAAGATAACTGCTTTTTGTATTCTTAATTTTTATCTCCTGATTTTATCTTTAGTTCAATATTCATTCATGCTTCTTCTTCATCTGATGCAGAGGATTTCCTGTGTGGTTGAAGTATGTTCCTGGAATCAGTTTTAGAACAGATAATGAGCCCTTCAAGGTATATCTGCTATAGCAGCCACATCTTATCACATTCTCTGGTTGAAATGCACCAATCCCATAATCAATAAATTTACAGAACCATTCTGCTAAACTTCTGATTTAATCTCTATATGTCTTCAAGTTTGCTTTGGAACGGCCAGAATCTGGTAATAAATTGGCATGCTTTGGATTCTAGATTGTGGTCCTGATATAGTGTTCCTTTCCTTGTGGTAAAGGTGGCGATGCAAAAGTTCACCCAGAAAATTGTTGGGATGATGAAGAGTGAGGAGCTGTTTCAGACCCAGGGAGGTCCTATAATTCTTTCTCAGGTATATAGAGCTTGGTCATGCATCCCTTCTTCATTTGCTAGGTATATGATGAAGTCAAACACTGAAGATGCGAAAATCAGGAAAATGCTAAAGCTGTCCTGATTCATTACATGGCCCTTCTTTTTTGTTTTCTTTTTGGCGTAGATTGAGAATGAGTATGGGCCTCAAGCAAGAAAACTTGGAGCAGCAGGTCAGGCATATGTGAACTGGGCAGCAAAAATGGCTGTTGGATTGGATACAGGAGTTCCATGGGTTATGTGCAAAGAAGATGATGCACCTGATCCAATAGTGAGTTATTTTATCACCCTTTTAAATCTTGTAAAGATGTTCTTTCTTGCTTTCTCATGTCGAACCATTTCAACAGATAAATACAAGCAATGGTTTTTACTGTAATACCTTTTCTCCCAATAAACCTTACAAGCCAATTTTGTGGACTGAAGCTTGGAGTGGCTGGTAAATTTTCTCAATTGCAAATCAAATAAATTGTACTAGAGGTAAGAATTCTCATTCCTTCTTCTCCTCGCTTTGAAGGTTCACAGAATTTGGCGGACCAATTCATCATCGCCCAGTTCAGGATCTGGCATTTGCAGTTGCTCATTTCATACAAAGAGGTGGCTCCTTTGTTAACTATTACATGGTAAATAACATAGATATCTTGATTTATTATCTGTTATGGATTCAAACCGTTAATAGTGTGTAATAACCCCAGCTACTTGGGACAGTTTCATGGTGGAACCAACTTTGGGCGCACTGCTGGTGGCCCTTTCATTACAACCAGTTACGACTATGATGCTCCAATTGATGAGTATGGTGAGAAAGGAAATTAAGCTCACAGTAGATGCATGTCCTATGACATAGAAAAACTTAACATGAAATACATGTCGGTAAAATATAACTTTAGGTCAGCTATACTAGCACCAAATGCAGCAGGTTATGTTCTCTAAGAATACGTGGGGAAACTTTTTTCAATGATGTAGCTTCTGTTGTCTGATATCCGGAATGCATGCAAGATGTTAGTTTCTTTGTATTTGGAGAGTCAATTCATGCTTTATTTTGTCAAGTTGGGTTTTCCCCAAATGATCTCTATTTTGTTATCTATTCTTGTGTTAAGTGTAAGTTCTAACTACAATACAAGCACATCTTTTCCAGGTCTGCCTAGAGAGCCCAAATATGGTCACCTGAAGGAGCTCCACAGGGCTATTACACTATGTGAAAGAGCATTAGTATCATCTGATCCTACTGTTACACCTCTAGGAAGCGCTCAGGAGGTCATCCTCGTATAAGTTTTTCTTTTAAATTTTAGGCAAGCAGCAATTTTGTTTTAACTTGTGCCAGCATTTTACGTTGTTACTTTATCATACTTGTTGTTTCAGGGTCATGTATTCTCTAATGGAAGGGGAAGTTGTGCAGCCTTTCTTGCAAACTATGATGGTAAATCTGCTGCAAGAGTCATGTTCAATAACATGCATTACAATCTGCCTCCTTGGTCCATTAGCATACTTCCTGACTGTAAAAATGCAGTCTTCAACACTGCAGAAGTGAGTCACTAAGGCTGTTTAGCATCATGAATTTACTTCACATTCTCATACTTTCAAGTAGATCAAAGATTTCATAACAAAACCTTAGTTAGTCTTCTCGTTGCTGGTTTGGTGGTACTTTCATTTGATATTAATACAGATCATCTTGTGCTTGTGAAGGTTGGGACTCAAACTTCCCATATGAAAATGGCACCAACCAACAAGCGCCTGCATTCTTGGGCTACTTATGGAGAAGAAATATCTTTCCTGCAAGGCAGTTCAACAATGGCAGCTGTTGGACTTCTAGAGCAGTTAAATGTCACCAGAGATACCAGTGATTATCTATGGTATATAACTAGGTATGTGCCTATGTCCAAATTTTCCATTAAAACTAATATAGAAGCTTCTTTGTACCGGAAAATCTGAAAATGAGGACCCTGGCAGGGGCTGCTCATGGTTTTCTACTTTTCAAAATCAATGGCCTGGTTTTTGAACCTCCATGAAACTAGACTCCAGGAACCACATTGAATTGCAGCAGAACATCCAAGTTCTCTAGTAACATCAATGAAACTTTTTACGATCCTAAGGAAAAATTTGTGAATTGGAATGCATCTGTAGAAATATACATTTTGTACTTGGCATCACAGGGTATCATGAGGTATTTATCTCCATCTGTAAGTATAGCAGTTGGACATCTCAGTCTTGCTATGTTACAGTAAAAGATCAGGAAGTACATTTTCATGATTCAGAAACACTTTGAACAGTTCCAAAAGCTTTAACTGATTTAATCATTTGAGAATGTTGGAACAAATTCACCTCTGACAATGAGGCAAATGTTGATTTTTTTCTTGCCTTCGATTCAGCATTGAAATTAGTCCATCAGAATCATCTCTTCGAGGAGGACAAAAGCCAACTCTGGCTGTCCATGCAAGAGGCCATGCGCTACATGTATTTGTAAATGGACATCTAGCTGGTAAGACTTTCGGCGGCTTTATTGGTCTTTTTATTAACTGAAATTGTTAATGACGTTTTACATTGATTTTAAGCTGAAAATATTGCATACCCTCTATTACAGGATCAGCCTACGGTATCAGGGAAAACATGAAAATCATGTTCAGCGGACCAGTAAACTTGCTTGCCGGAGCAAACAAGATTGCACTGCTTAGCATTGCTGTTGGTTTACCGGTAATTATTCGTTCCTAATACCTGCTTTCCATTTAATAAGTTTGTGTAGAAACCTGATTGTCTCATAACCGCCACTTTTAAAATATTCTTTGCTTTCCTTGGAACTTTGTGTAATATGTAGATCTAGCTATTTCAGTTGCTGACTATTGAAACTTTATCACTGTGAAGAACAAAGGAATTCATTATGAGACTTGGAACATAGGAATTTTGGGGCCAGTTACGCTTCATGGTCTTGATCAGGGTGATAAGGACTTGGCACGGCAAACATGGACTTACAAGGTACGTCAAATGCATGAAATTCGTTTTTCTGATATCCTTTGGTAGATAGTTATCTAAAGGGTTCTCCAATCAATAGATTGGTCTGAAAGGGGAGTATATGAATTTAGTCTCTTCGAGGGGGGTTTCCTCTGTTGAATGGATTCCAGCATCATTAGTCACCCAGGGCCAGCAACCTTTGAGATGGTACAAGGTAAAACAGAACATACTTGGCCAAAATCTTTTTGGTATTATAAGTTGCACAAAATATGAAGTGTGACATTGAATTTGCAGGCTTATTTTGATGCTCCAGAAGGGAATGAACCTTTGGCCTTGGACCTAAAAAGTATGGGCAAAGGTCAAGTGTGGATCAATGGCCAAAGTATTGGGAGATACTGGACAGCTATTGCAAAGGGAAACTGTGGCCTCTGCAGCTACGCAGGAACATTCCGAGCTCCAAAATGTCAACTTGGCTGTGGTCATTCAACACAACGATGGTAACCTTATGTGATTCACAGTTCTCATGTTACTTATCTTTGGTTGAGTGCTCGATAGATATTTGACACGTCTAGGATAACTCTTTCGAACTTTTCATCTTCCAGGTACCATGTGCCCAGGTCTTGGCTCAAACCAACACAAAATTTGTTAGTACTTTTTGAAGAATTAGGTGGAGATGCATCAAAGATCACCTTAGTCAAAAGAACAACCGGAACTATTTGTGTTAATGCACACGAGCACCATCCAAGAGAAGCGAATTGGCACCTTGAGAGCACTGGCGAAGCAACAATGCTTCATCAGACCAAGATTAGCCTGTACTGTGCACCTGGAGAGTCTATCTCCGCTGTAAAGTTTGCCAGTTTCGGCACTCCGATAGGAAAATGCGGTAGTTTTCAGAAGGGAACTTGTCATGCGGAGAGTTCTCATGGCATTCTGGAGAAGGCAAGAACGACACTCTTTAGTAACAAATTAAACCGGTTTTACACAAATATAATTATAGCAGTATCGATCTATGCTGATATATTGGCCAATCTACCTGTTTGCAGATGTGCTTAGGACTAGAAAGTTGCAAGCTCACGGTGTCCAACAGCTACTTTGGGACTGATCCATGCCCGAACCAACTGAAGAGTTTATTTGTAGAAGCGAACTGTTCAACCTCGGTCTCCCGGACTGTTAATCCAATTCAAGACTAGATGTTCAACAAAAGCTAGAAAAACTATTAGAATTCCTCCCCTAATGCTCAGCAGCGCAACACAATTTAGAAGAATTGACACTACATACTGACAGTATGTACAATAGGGACTGTAGCTAGCTAGAACGTGTCCGGGTCTCGTGTTGTCGAACAATGTAGGCTCGGTAACCCAGTATTTTATCAACTGCTTTAGGATCCTGTCTAAGAAGGAATGGGGCAAGGAAAAAGTAATTGAGCTGGAAATGCAAAGGAATAAACCTTTGGCAACCAAGATAGTTGCCACTTCAAAATTTTGTCATTTCAACTTCCCTGCATCAACTATAAAGCACTTCTCTGAAGTCTCAGGCATATAACTGCTTTCACTTTATTCATCAAGTTGCAAAACAAGACCTGCAATTCTGGATTATTTAATTATTTACTCTCTCAAGTCATGGGAGCAAGTACTGGTTGTAACAATGTTTGACTTCAGATACTAGTACTTAAGTTCAGATTTGCTGCACTAGTTTTGAACTACCATCACTAGAAGCACAAATTAGATGATTCACTTGCAGAAAAACGATAATCGCTTCAGATGTTTAAAAAAGAAAGGTGACATACACCAATCTACCAAATTATAACTTTATTCAGATTACAATAGCTGTAAGAGCATGAACTGCAACTTGGGAACTCAAGCAGCAGCAATTTCTGCACCAACAGGGCCAGCATGTTTGATGATAGTTTGGTGCAGCTCCTCTTTCTTTGCACCCACAAATTTGTCCACCAGTTTCCCCTCCTTGACGAAGATAAATGTGGGCATAGCTTCCACTTGCCATTCCTCAGCAACCTCCTGTAAATACAAATTAGTTTAGCAAAGAGAACAAGAGACACAGCTGAACCTCAAACTCTGCTGAACAAGAACAAGACAATAACCAAACAAATTAAAATAAGCGATCCACCTTCAGCTCATCCACATCCACTTTGAGAAATATGACACTAGGCATCTTTTTGGCAATCTCCACCAGAACTGGGGCAATGAAACGGCAAGGTCCACACCATGAAGCAGTGAAGTCCACAACGACCTACCAAAAGTTGGCTCCAGTCTGTTAGATCACGAAGAATATCTGTTTTAACAGTATAAAGAAGCAAAAGCCTAATAATATGATTGCCTGAAAGATCTTCCCCAGTAGGTAGATCAGACCAGAAAAATACCAAAAGAACAGTACACAGCCAAAGTTCTATAAACTATTTTTTTCCCAATCAAAGCTGAACATATTTGGCAGAAAGTAAACTCCTAGCTTTGAGAAGAATTTTGCTACACTCATTAAGTTCAAATGTAGACAAGCAGTCGAGAACCACAAGCATCAGCGAGACAAACAAACATTGAAGTATACAGAAACCAATTCCCCCCAACTGTAGAAAAGGGCAACAGAATTATCCGGAATCAATAATACGATTGGAGACAATAAATTGAAGAATGCGATGCCTATCAGCCTTAAATGTCTTACAGAAAAAACTTGCTAATGATTACTTAGCAAATTGAAATATTATATCCCAACAGGTAAGAGGCGATAAATATGAAGGCTAAAGGAAAAGATGAAGAAATGTCGGTCTGTGGTCTAAATTGCACCACTCCTTGGATGTCCAAGGGCGCATAAGACTAAAAGTATGATGACACTGATCTTTCCTGTAGGACGAGATGCCTGAACAGCATTTTCTGTTTCTTTTAGCAATTAGTACATTCAAGAAGTAGAATCCACGACATGAATAAAACACACCAACTTCTTCACAACTACAACTCACACAAAAAAAAAATGAACCAAGAGCTACGGCCACAAGAAAAGGTAACCGAAAAAGCAGCAGCACTGTAACTGAAAATTAATGAAATCAGCCCAAAGATTGAAACATTAAGAGCGGAGACAGGAAAATCGATACCGAAAGATAGACAAATAACAATGGAATGTACAAACACAGAACAAAAACATAAATGAAAGAAAACATGAATTAAGGAACCCCCCCCAAGAACAAAAAGATCTACACTCCCCCAACAGAAAGATCTACACAAATTGTTCAAAATATATGCAACCAAACATCCAAAGCAACCCAACAAGCAATATATAAGAATCAACAACAGATGTACGAAAAGTGAAATCGAAATAGAACCCATGTCCCAAAAATTAGACAAACTGAAATTAATCGAAGCCTGCGTTTACCGAACACAGCTACACCCTATTTCTTCATCGCAAGAAAACAAAAATTCTCCTCCGAAAACAACAAAACAATGAAAAGGATTAGCCGAAACCATGAACAAATTACCATACCAGTTTCTTGGATTCGGCACCCTTCTGAAAGTGTTGCTTCCACTCGTTAACAGTGTGGCAGCTGATGACTTGTCCCTCTTCTGAAGAAGCCATTTTCACCCAAAATCCAAAGGAATAAAACAAGACTCAATCTTTTTCTTTTCTACTTGTCTTCTAAAGCAAATGGTTCGGAATGCAACAGAGGAGGAGGAGGCTCTTGGGCTTTTTTTTTTTTTTTTTTTTGTGATGAATGGAGGCTCTTGGGCATTATATAGGAGAACGGGGGGCCGATTAATTAATTAGCGGGAATAGAATGGAGGGATGTCGGCAAGAAGACCGAATTCCGAATTTGCCGAAGGAAAGGTCAAATGTAAACAAATCGCTTTTTTTTTTTTTCCTGGGTAAAAACAAATCGCTCTTCCACTTCTAGCCCTAGTGGATATAAATTGGCATCTATATCTTTTTATTTTTTTGATACATCGGCACATAGTGGAAGAAGTCATGGCTTGCGTCATCGATATTTTCCTTTTTTCAAAACTTATTCTATAAGGAATCAAATTTTGCCAGTGACTGTGAGTGACCGATTAATTTTCGATAATTTTCTGTAAAAAAATAAGGAAAAAAGATGCACCAATCATAATACACGCTTTTTCTTTAAAAAAATTATATAGAGTATTGTATAGGAGAAAAAGATGGTATATAATATCATAGTTCCTTTCCTTTAACGCCACTATTACATTTTTTTTTATTATTAGATTTTTAACCTAAATTTGACTCCTTCTTATAATACTCTTTAAAAATTAATCAAATAATTGTTTTAATTTTGCTATTCTTTTATTTTTCTTTTAACTCTTGTGAATTTTTAACAATAAGGGTGTGATTGGATAGAATTTAGTTTTGAAATTTTTTGTCTTGAATTTCGGGAGAGAGAATTTTTTATGAGAGAAAAAGTGAGATGTGAGATAAAAAATTACAATGGGTTCCGTGTGGAACCCAATCCAAGCACACCCTAAATGAGTGATGAAACTGTTTAATACAAAAGAATAAAAATATTTTAACTGCATGGTACGTTAGGATTGCTTCCTAGTTCAATTTTGTTTTACTTGATTGGGCAAGAAAAAACCAATTATTGAATCCCTATATTTTTTCCTTTATTTATATTAAAAAACTATCGAATAGAAAACATGATAGAAATAGAATTTAATTATCTTTTTTATGCAATTTGTATTAAACAAAACAAAAAAAAACTTTATCAAAATAGACCTTACTTTTTAAATTTTTAATAGATAAAGATATTATCAAATTTAATATTTATAATTTAGTAAAAAGTATTGACACATAAAAATAATGAATATCATATATTATGGTAATAATATATAAGTATAAGGCGACAAAGACTTACTTTTATACTTATTTATTATTTTATTAGTATTAATATTATTATATTTTACTCATTTTAAATACTTAAAGTGTTAGATATTTTTTATTATCATAAATTTTAAATTGTTATATAATAATAATAATAATTATTATTATTATTGAGTTATTTTAATTTTTTAATTTTTCTCTTTTAATGTATTAAAATAATAATTAAAATTTATTTTAATTATAATAATTTTAATTATTTTATTATTAATAATTAATTGAACGTGTGGTTGGACGTCAGTGAATGTTCCTTTGATAGTACAGGTATCTTTGAATTCTATTTATTTTTTTATTAAAAATTTTATTTTACAAAATTAATAATAAAAAAATCTCTATCCTACAATTCCTGTGATAATGTGGGAACGCCGCGGATGGACGCTGCGGTTCTGTGATATTTTGATGATTTAACGCCGCACAAGAAAACTACGATTATTGGAGTATGTGGCAGACCGACGCAATTAGCTCTTTAGGAACACGTTGAAATTGCGCGGTGAACCCGTGAAGATGACGATAGACTCGCGTCACTCGCCCATTGGTGGGACATCTGAACACAGTTCACTTCACGGCCTCGTGCAATATTCCCCTCCTTCTCTTTTCTTCTAGTGGTTTCCACAACAACCCCACAGTACATCAAGCGAATTTTTCTGTTTTAAGAGAGAAAACGTGCTTTATGGTTTCTGCCGCACAAAATTCAATATTTTGTATTTTTAATTAATAAATATTTAATTTAATAATAATAAGTTAAATCTTATATTCATTTTTATTCTCTCTTTTCCAGATACTCCTTAATGTAACCTAATATGATATATCAAGAAAAATATTTCATCTTAAGAGAAATAAACATGTCTATTTTTTATTTAAATAATGAATATTGAATAATTAAAGAAAAATATGAAAAATTTAGTAGTAAGTAAAAAATAGTGTATTTGGACAATATTTCATTAAAAATACAAATAATTTTTTTCTAAAATTCTAGATAAAAAATTTCATATAAAAATATTATCCAATCCTATTAAAAGTATCATTTAGATGAAAACTTTTGCACTTCATCTAAATTTCTATATTGATATGTTTAAGGTTTTCCGGGAAAAAGTAAATTTTGATGACCCGGAACAGGTTTCCTACGGATAGGACAAATACAAGGATAAATGGCTAATCGACCAATCAGCTTAATCACAAGCTAACTATTTCATTGTTTTTAAATTAAATTTAAAAAGTTAGGTTAAAGAAATTTGTCTTGATGAAGTAATTCAAGCCTAACTTAGATTATAATTTATTTTAAATTGAATTGTATTAAAAATTATAAAAATAAATTATTTATAAAAAATATAATTTAAAATAAAAAATATAAAAATTATCGTTCAGTTTTCATGATGACAATGCGTTCATTGTCTAGCGTCTAGAGAATTCTGCCGTTTTCTTTTGTGATCACTACCAATTTTCTTCCTTCTGCTCCTCCCCTTTTCTGGAATAAGAAATTTCTGGAGAAGTGTACCGCTTTCTCTTCCCTATCACTCTCCCTCCTTCTATATCCACTCCAACGATCTTCTCTCTCTCTCTCTCCATAAATTTTCTTTTTCTCTGGCCCTTTTTCCTCTTCCAGCCTCTGTTGCTCTCTGTTTCCCTATCTTCTCGGCCTTTCGCAACGTCTCCGTTTTTTTTTTTGAAGAAGAAAAGATGGCAAGCACTGCCTGACAAGTCATCTGCTGCAAAGGTATGTAAATGATCTGATGTCTACTTCTGAGAAGCCAAGGTATCCACTGTTCAGTTATATATATATATATATATATATATATATATATATATATATATATATATGTTATTAGATTGTCCGCACTACCCTGGTGCAAAATTCATTCTTTGATCTTCAATTTTGCAGGGCCAGAACCCCGTCTTTCCTCAAACTCTCGGACATGAGGCCACAGGGTATGTCAATTTCAAGCCCTGGTCCTGTTACTATTATCATTATGCTTTATAGATTTGTCTTCTGTATTTTCGCGGTGATATGAGCTACAGTTTGCTAGCTTTTCTATTTGAGAAACATTCATATTCAGGTTTATAAGGTCATTTAACCTTTTATTTCCATAAATGGAACTATGGTCTCTCTGAACTTCTGAGAATGTTGTCCACTGCCTGGATATGCGCTTTTCCAGTGAGGATTTTCTTTGTCATCCATTTATTTCGCTGTACTGGATTTTGATATGGTCTATTCATCAGCGATTTACTTTAATTTCCTAGGCAGTGCTATTGGCTTACTTATCCATATTTATGTTAAATTTAGACTAAATGTATTTTTATATATTCCATCAGGTATAAGTATGAGAATGACAGATTAATGGACGTTTCTTCCACTGAAATAAGCTCACCATTACATTATCAACTTTATGGTGCTGGGAAAATTTGAGCTGAGATGCCTTCAAGGGGTTCTCAAAATCAACTTCTCGAAAGACAGGTAATTCTCGACCATTGAACTTTGCATCTGATCTCCCACATCATTGAAAATTGTTGCTCCTCAGCTTCCATCGTAATCCCATATTTGCCTTATCTCATTATGGATGGCCTCTCCAGGATTGAAGTTTGGTACTGTTACAAGGAATCATCCATGGAAATTGTGTTATTATTAGGACTCATTCCATTTTCTTTCTGTTATTTTATTTAGGATGCAATGGAACTTTTCAGTTATGCTAACCAGCATCACGCATTCTAATGTTTCAACAGAAAGCACATGTTCAACAATTTATAGCAACTGAAGATGCACTTAATAAAGCTGCAGAAGCTAGAAATATGAGCCAACAGCTGCTAAAACGTCTACATGGATCTGGTGACGCAGTTTCCTCACACTCACTGGCTATTGGTGCAACCTCACAGAATATGAGCAGTCTAAGGCAACTTGAGGTTAATAGTGCTTATACCTTACCAATGATATATATGTTATCTTAACATGAGACCCAATGAATAGTAATAATTGTTTTCATGAGATACAATTTTAATTTGGAGGTTTAGGGCTCTGGAAAATTCTTTTTTTTTTTGTTTGGAGTTTAGTAGCCACTCCGTCTTCTAAAGTCTAAGTAGTTGGACAGCTATTAGCAATCAGGTAAATAATAAGTCATGTCATTTTATGCTCATAAACTGTTGACATTATACCTGGTGCATGACATGTCAAAATCAAACGGTGGATGTGAGTGGATGCCGTCAAGCAAATTGATAAAATAAGTTACCTCTCAGGTTCTACATTTGCATTCTGCTGTCCCCACAAGATTTTACTTGGCATGTTAGCTACTTGAGAAAGAAATTCAGAGGGCAAAGTTTCTCCAGCATGGGGCATTCAATGAAGTAGTTTGGTTATCGATAGCTGGATGTTCTTTAACTTTTTCTGGCCTTCTATCTTGTATCTTCTAATAACAAGACTTTGCAAATTTTTGAGTAGGTGAATATTCAAGCAGAGACGTCAGTTTAGTAAAGAAAGAGATTATAAAAGGAAAATGCTCTTACTTTTCCTGATAGTAGGAAGATATCAGACTTACATTGTCAAGGATGTCAATACTTTGGCAGAAAAGGCATCTGAGAAAGTTCAATTTTAAGAGATCTAATTTGAATGCAGGAATAGTTGGTGTTACTTGGATTATTTGAGAAAAGTTGTACTTCCTGTCTGGTGGGTGTCAGTGAGGTTCATTCTAAGCAAGATTTATCCTGTTCATTTGGAGAAAAAGTATCTCTTTGGGGTAACACTTGCCAAGTTCTTTATTTTTCCTAATGACGAATTATAGACCTCTCTCCCTACTGCAGCTTTAATAATACTTCATTACCATGCATGGAAGGAGAATTATCTGCTTTTATTACTCGTAGTTTGGTTTTATTGTTGGTCACAACTTAAGAAGGATTTAGTTGCTTTCTATCTTTTTTACTTAGTTTTTACTTGTTTGTTCATATTTGTCAAACTTTTTCTTGTTTTCTTGAACAGCTTGAGGTTTGGGCGAAGGAAAGAGAAGCTGCAGGGTTAAAGGCTAGCCTAAGCACGCTTATGTCAGAAATATAGTGATTAAACAAATTATGTGCTGAGAGGAAAGAAGCTGAGGATTCCTTAAGGAAGAAGTGGAGAAAGATAGAAGAGTTTGATGCACTCAGGTCTGACCTTGAATCTGTGTATCATGCACTACTAAGGGCAAACATGGTAAATATTATCTACTCTTGCTGTCTTGGTCTTGCTGTTTTTAGAGTGTATTTTTGAGAAGATATGCGTAGGTCATGTTTGCATTGGTTAACAAATACCAATTTACAGCAGGAGCCACGGTTGATATTTACGTCAAGAAATTGTATTTCATGGTAATAAAACGTGTCTTTTCTGCTCTGCAAATCCTTGTGACCAAAAATACGACATGGATATCTAAATTAATTCTTGTCAATGACATGATTTATCTTCAAACTATTGTTTAATGTGCATAGTTAATGTTGCAGCTCAAAGAGAGCTTCACACACCTGAATCTGATTGTTCATGCATTCACCTAGAATTTGATATTTCTGGTACATGAATTAAGTCTTTATTTTTTTAATTCTTTGTGTTGTGATTGTAATTTGGGAAGAGTTTACGGCTGGATGCACCATTCCTTTTGGTCGGGGTAAAACTCTGAATCTGGTAAATCTGTTTCGGGGTAATTGAATTGAAAAATGGTTATGCAAAATATGAATAGGCAAGTCGGGAGGGTCCCATTTGAACGTATTTGGTCATCCATCATAATATTCTCGGAGCTTTTTATCTTAAATTGTGATTCATTTTTTCTCCCAATTGTAATGTGCATCTAAGATCTCTATAGAGCTTTTCTTAATTCTTTTTTCCTAATAACTAGACTTTAGTGTTCGATTCTGCTAATAAGGTAAAATTTTCTATCACTCATTAGTGATAATGTGTTGCATCATACTTTCAGTAAGGATTTGGGGCTTGAGTGATAGAAGAATTCTAAATTTAATAGCTCATTTGAGAATATTGTTGTATTGACCTTCTGGCTGTCTCTAAATCAGTTTTTCAGTGAATTGACTTGTACATTGGCACTTTTTTCATGTTTCTCTTTTTGGCCGAATATTGTGGTTTTGTAGTTCTTTTCATTTTTTGAGTGTTAGGAGAACCATCTGCTAGCTCTGATTAAATAGATTAGGTTAGTTTTGTTTTGTAACAATGTGGATGTTGGTGGCTTTTTGTGTAAATTTTCCAGTCATACCAGACTTTGCAGAAGTTTATAGCTTTATTAGGGGTGTATTTGATCCTGATTCCAAGGGTCTTGTGCAGAAGCTCAAGGAGATGGACCCTATTAATTTTGAGACGGTGAGTTTGTAGAAAATTTTGTCTTTAGAGCTGTACTTTGAAACTGGATTGTGATGTCACCATTTACTTTTTGTAACGTTTTGCTTGATGTTTTAATGAAATTACTTAATTGTTTATATAAAATTTTACCATAAACACTATCTACAAGATTACTAACTTAAATACTAACGGTTCCCGCGGACCTTAACTAGTTTATTTTAAAAACCAACCCAAGCTCACCGCCAATTTTTCTCTTTATTGAACAAGCCAAGTCATAGACGTCTCCGTCCGAACTGCACTTGAGATCAACCTTTTTGGGTTCTTTGCTAGTTCCAACTTGAGTCCATATCACTCCAGAGTAGCTTAAAGATCCGGCCTTATCTCAAGTCCCACTTGTCTGTTGGTCCAGTGCCAGAGTATGGGCTACAACCCTCTTTTAACTTTTTTTTTTTGATAAATCAACTCTCTTAATTAATAAGGTAATAATTTATTTATCTAATTAAAAGTACTTCTTAATAAGGTATGTATTTTGTGTTCAAATCATACCTTCAAATAAATAGAAAAAAAAAGAAGAAAGTTCACACTACAATCAAAAAAGAAAAATAATAAAGCAAATCCAAAATTTTGCTTCAAATCTCCACCAAAAAGCTTCCCAAGTATTCCATCCCACTAGCAATAAAACTAGAATTTCTACTCGAGATATTTTGGGGGCTTGAAATTGATTAACGAGCGCCTCCACACCATTCATCCCGCTTTCCCATTTGGTTTCAAGAACAAAAAGGAGAAATCAACGCAGCAAATTTGCAAAGCAGTGGCATTGGAGCAAGTCGATTTGGCTAGAAGTTTTGTATCAAGGCACCATCTACCCAGCCAAAAAGAAAAAAAAAAGAGCTTCATCTACTTATAGAAAACATGTTTATTTTTTTCTATATAACGATAAGGAATTAGAATTTATTCAGCTAGTAAAAGCTCTTTTGTATTATACATCCATGTGATTTTCGATATTGCTAATAAATATCTTTATAACTTTTTACTACTTACATACATATAAATAATTTATTTTAATCATGTTAACCTCCACAATTTTTGGTTACGGTCAAAATTTTATCCAATTGGTATCCAAAGTTAGAATTAAGAGGCAACTTGCATTATATTTTGCACATTTTCTTTTTAATAGATAAGAGAAAAAAGTTTGAATCCTGTGATAAATTCTTGAACCTTAACTGTGAATAAGAATAAAAATTAGTGGAGGCTGAAAAATGAGTTACAATCTTAAATTATTATTATTATTATATATTATTTTTTATTTTTCTCTCTATCTCACATCTTCTCCTTTTACTATCTTGAGTTGTATAGAATTTAAAAGAAAATTAAAAAATGTTAGGTAAGTAGAAGAATTAAAATTTTTAATTATATATAATTAAATTTAACATTGTATATAACAAATGACCAGTAAATTTACGAATAAAACCCAGAATGGGATTTTAGTGTCGCACGTGGCTCACAAGCTCAGATAAATACGAGTCCACGCGTAATATTTGACACCACAACACCCAAACCCCTCGCGCAAAATCTCAACTCCCTCCTCCCTCCTCCCTCCTCCCTCCTCTCTTTTTATTATCCGTTCGTATCTTTTGCAAATCAAACCCCCCAAAGACTTCACAATTCCGTCCCAATCATGTATTACAAACCTCACTCACTTTCAGTCGCCAACGCTCACTCACTCCTGAGCTGAGGAAGACTCAGGAATTCCAATCCACAAATCCAAAATCAAATGCCAATCAAGAATTTCTCTTCTGCTAATCATTCTTCTTGCTCTTCCCTCTCTTCAATGGCACTTCTCTCGTTCTAAAACCCTCTTCTCAATCTCACTGCAAGCTCTTTTTTGCCAAGAAACTCCTGTGATGGCGTTGCCTCAAATCTTACCAGCCACTTCTTCATCGGTTATTCCACAGAAATCCCGTTTAAGCCATCCTAATCATCTACTAAACCCTCCCTTTAAAGCGTTTTGTATTTCGCAGCCACCAGTTCACCGCCGTCAGTGGCGGCGAAAGCATAATTCTCTCAGGTGTTCCTCCTCTTCATTTTCGGAGAAACATCATACCAACCCACCAAAGTCGGATGACGTTGTAGAACTGCCACTCTTCCCTCTTCCACTTGTTCTCTTCCCTGGCGCGATCCTTCCTCTGCAGATCTTTGAGTTCAGGTACCGAATGATGATGCACACTCTCCTCCAAACCGACCTTCGATTTGGCGTAATTTACACCGATGCCGCCTCTGGCATGGCGGAAGTCGGCTGCGTTGGAGAAGTTGTGAAACACGAGCGCCTTGTAGATGACCGGTTCTTTTTAATCTGTAAAGGACAAGAACGATTCCGGGTCAATAAGCTGGTTCGCACTAGACCGTATTTGGTGGCGCACGTAACATGGCTCGAGGACCGGCCTTCGGCCAATGGCGAGGAGGATTTGAATGCGTTAGCAAATGAAGTAGAGACATACATGAAGGATGTGATACGCTTATCAAATAGGCTTAACGGGAAACCTGAGAAGGAGGTGCAAGATTTGAGGAGGAATTTGTTTCCCACACCATTTTCGTTCTTTGTCGGCAGTACGTTTGAAGGGGCGCCTAAGGAGCAGCAAGCGTTGCTGGAGTTGGAGGATACTGCGATGAGACTGAAGAGGGAGAAGGAGACTTTGAGGAATACTTTGAATTACTTGACTGCAGCTTCCGCAGTAAAGGACGTCTTTCCATCATCATCGTGATATGGGCAATTGAGGTTTTTGTATAACTTATTTATACTTGTTCCAGATGATACTTATGAATTTTGTAAATGCAGATAGATTAAAGTTAATTGCACGCTATTTTTACTCTCTGCTGTAGTTGGATGTTCTGCAGCTAACTGCTTTACAACCATAATATGAGATAATGTGATTAATATCAGAGATAACGGTTAACTACATGATAAAGTTGGGATTTTTATGATTGATCTTCAGCTACAAGGTTAATGATGCTGAGCTAAAAGATGTCTTTACAGTTGTCGTTCAACATAATGTGATTGATTAACTACAGAGATAATAATTAATTACATGGTAAAGTTGCAAACTTTATGATTGGTTTTCAGCTAAAAGGTTATAATGTTGAGGTAAAAGATTTCTGAAGTTCGAAGTTATGGGTTGCTGGAGGAAAAGAATAATGATACTAGTATTTGGGAAGTATGCATTTTGAAGTTTGTGAATATGGCAGGACACTGGAGAAATTGAAAATTGAATGGGTTGGAGAAATGGAGGGATTAGTTTTCATGCACTGGGTCGACTGAGTTTCGGATTATTTGGTAATAATTTTGGCTAACACTGAAACTAAATGATTTATCTGTAGAAGATTTATTCAGAATCAGATAAAAGCAATGGATTTGAATGTTTTCCTGTTTTGTCCAGTGAGATGCCATTCCCCATTAACCATTCAAGTAAACTACAAGAGATTGCCATGGTTAATTGAATTTAGTTCACCTAGCCTGCATGCGCTAAGTTAGATGATGTTGCTTTTGTTTTTGGAAATAAGTAGAGATAGTACTTGGTCAGTTTACCTTGACTTTGATGAACAAAATGGTTCTGGAGGTGGGGAACTTCTTTTTGATGCACTTAGAGGGTGATTCTCATCTACTTTTCTGTCTATGCTTTCTTACTGGTGTCCTGAACCATTCTCTACACAAGTGACACATGTTTTAGCCATGTTGATGAGCTATGTATCATTGTGGTGGCCTTGAGATGGCATTGATATTATCAATTACTTGCTGGAATGTGAAAGTAGGAGAATTTACATGTAGTTTGGACTAGAAATAATGAGATTGCAAATCATCCACGACCAAAAAAATTAAAAAATGAGATTGTAAAAATAGCTGGCAGTAATATGGAGAGAGCTTTAGCCAAAATCACTTTTGGGATATCGTAGCATGAATCTTCTCTGATTCACGGAACTTCTTTGGTGCTTGTTTACTTGTATGCAGAATAGGGATCGTGCTTACGTTGTACCCTTGCAAGTGACACGTAAATGCATTTTGCTCTCGAGTTCATATTTTATGATAGAAAACTCCTGCTTGCTATGTGAAGTCCAAGTTTGCTATATTTTGTTTGTTTCATCTTGCACTGTTCTTATGAAGGTGCAGTTAGACAAAAATGAATGTTGGCATTAGTTGTAGCAGCTAGCAACTCCTGCAACTTTTGCCTTTTGAAGACTTCTCTGGGATGCTTTAAAGCATCTCTGTGTGGGTTTCTTCGATGCAAAGCAATTGGAACAGGAATCCTGCATCCCTTAAACTTCAAATGTACCATTCCATGGAGTCTTTATCTGTTTTTGCTGTGGCCGTTGGCCCCATGTTTTTATGGCCTTTATACACCTGTCCCTTTTTCTTTTGAATGGCGGAAGGTGATGTAGGTTCTTGTGGCTGTATTTGAGCAACTGAGCTCAGTTTTAATAGATCAAAACCTTTCTGTTGCCGTATTTATGGTTGAGTTGCTGAATGTTTTCATTTCACTCTTGGAATAGTACTTCTGACACTGAAATTTTGGTTTCGGTATTACAAGGCAAGGCAGAATTGTAATGGAATTGAGCTCATAGTGAAGTATGCTGGAGCAGATGAAATTCTTTTCTTGCTGCTGGTGTTCTCATATTTTCCTTTGATGAAGAGAGAGGTCGGTAGTAGTTTAAAACCTTCTTTTGTTCTTTTCATTAGAACAGAACCATTCACTGCTGTAAAAATAGAAGCGCTTTTGCAGATCCACAGTCAAGAGGGATTTTGTGTATGTAATGAAGGTCATTATCTAGGGAATTTTCTTGAAATCCGAGTGAACGGCTAACACCCGTGGCTTATCAACAGTATTGGCCTGGTATTCATCTTTCACATGCTTTGCCTTTGAAGCCGCCGTGTTTCTGCTGCCTTGTTTCACCAGATTGGCATCCAGTAACTGGTCCAGTATTTCATTTATGAAAGTATATGCTTCCAAGACATTCAGGTTATAGTTGTGGGTTTGCCATCTGCACAACCAGAACTATAATGTTTCAAATTCAGCCAGTTAATCTCCAATTTGAGGTTGCATACCAGAATTTATACCTTTTTTAGGTGAAATCATCGATTTCCCCCAGCCAAATTCACCTTTATTTACATTTTTAAACTGTGAAAACTCTCACCCGATTTTACTGTCATCCAACTTTTCTGTACTTCCCTCGAAAGAAAAGAGGGCAAAAATGCAACTCAGCATCAATTGGACGAGAAACCTTTGAGGAAAAGGTGACAAAATCTGACACACCAACAAATCCTAATGAATCTTCGCACGGTACTGAATAAAGAGCACTGATAGCACCATTTGAATACACTGTTATCGTACAGCTATAATAATGAGTTGCCATCAAACACAACTTACACCATTTCAAGCTAGGTTCTTCACCCCTTGTGTGGGTCCATATGTTGCAGAGATAAACCACGCAAAATAACTAATAGAGTAGTACAACTCTTATAAATTCCATTTCTGGAAGAAGGAATTCCAGTTACCTAACTCTCCAACAAGCCCTTTGTTCTGAAGCTGCTTAAACAATGTAGAATTGCCAGTTTTCTGCAATCATATGAATATGTAGCACAAGTCAGATCTACAACCACATTAAAGATAAATTGATATCACATGAATAAACTAAGACATACGGATTTCTGGAACCAACGACAGAATTTGGATCAATTGTTGATAAGAAACCTGTGAGCTTTTCATAATCGTTGCTGATTTTTCAGAAACCTAATGCTAAGAAGAAGACATTAAATAGAAGACACATACCTTGAGACACAGATTTCTTTTTGTATCACAGATTGGATAATCATGAGGGCAACAGTGGTGATGATCTGTGCAGCACACTGCAGAGTCCAACTGACAACACTTCCATGAAAAGCATATCCCAAGAAGCTTCCAAGAGCAACAGCAGGTTTCACCGCCGGGGCAAGAGGAGAAAAGATTACATTTGACTGGACCTGGAGGAGGTGGTGGCGGAGGATTGGGACTAGTTTTAACAGGATAGGAAGCCAACATGTTAATCCCACAGACCCCTTCTGAATTGCCATTGCTTCGTGCTATGTGAATATAACCATTCACACCCCAACTTGTTCCCCACGAGTTCTTCACAATCCAATAATCTACTCCATTTTGCGAATCATAACCCACGATAAGTACAGCGTGATCCAGACTAGTAGAGCATGGCCCGGTGAAAATACCCTGCAGCATCAATTGTTGATTGAATCAGAAAGATTACATTTCTACTTTACATCAGAATCAGACAAGATGAGGAAATGGGTCGGAAAGACGAACCCTGGAGTACAGCTGAAATGCTCTCTCACTACCGCATATACCAACACTCACAGGTTGTACAGCAACAGCTCTCAGAAGCTCTTTCTCATTATTGGGTGTCACATCTCTATAACCATCAATAGTCACAACATGTCTTTTCAACTGCAGTGAAAACCAATAGCTCATTGACGATAAATTAATGAAACATTTCCACAGTTAACAATAATTGAGATTAAAGCAACTGACTGCTGACTGAAAGAACAAAGATACAGTAACAAAATGAATGAAGAAAAAGATGCACACATTTAGGTAACAAAGAGATGGACCGAGTACCTTGTTTCTATTGCATGTTCCATCTCGACCTCGAAAGGGGTAATCCTTTTCCGTGTCAATGCCTTTATTCTTTACAACAAACTTATAGGCATAATCCATTAGTCCACCACCACAGCCACTGTTATAAGATCTATCACAATCAATTAACTCTTGTTCAGACAAGCTGACAAGCGATCCAGTGACGATCTTATTGATGCCTTCCATTGCACCTGTAGCTGAGAATGCCCAACATGCACCTAAACAACAAGCGTCAAATAGATCTGGTTATGGTGTCCCTTCAGTAGCAAGATATGGGAGATGCAGAGTTCAACATCTCTTCCTGTTTTATTTTGATCATGTAATAGGTAAATGAGCTCATGAACACAGATAACATATATTATTCATGCAATAACATTGGATCTTATCTTCATCTTTTCAATGTAAAATGTAAATACTCAAGGTAGAAAACAAATTCCTGTATGTTAACAGCTGAGAGAAATTGAAGCAAGAAAATCATATATGACAAAGGAAAACCTCTATCCCTAACCCAAAACCCTTCTTTGACCCTGTGATGGTGGTCTGGGGCATTGGAACGGGCTTAGGAATATAATGGATTTTTCAAGCAATTGAAACTTTTAAAGCTTTACGGTGATAATTCTTTTTCCTGTGAGATAAAGTATCTTCCAAAGGAGCTCTTTTGAATAACTTATCTGACAAACAATGAGTTACGGCACAAAAACCTGTGCAAGTTGTACATAATAAGAAACTGCAGTTCCTGAAATAGACTTGCCTCAATGGAATCGGGATAGGAAGTATCACCATCTCAGCAAAGAACTATTTGACATGTAATATCATGAATGATAAAAAATGATCACATTATGCAAACTGCATCTCTCTCCAACTAATGACTTTTCTTTTATTCTTTAAATGAATTGAGAATGTTATATGAGATGCCCTCAATGAACACCAGAATGCCGTAATGTGAAATTGCCAGGGTGTTGGGCCGGGGGAGGGTTGGAGGAAGAGGTGACCGCAAAGAATGGAGAATACTACCACAAGGTGCTATGTCCTTTGTCTCAAAAGTTAATAGACCCAGCCATTTTTCTATTGAAGACTATCATCAGCCTGTTGTTGAGTTATATGACAAGATAGAAGGATGTTTAGGGTAGAAGTCTGGAACGGGTCCAGAGGACTAGAAAGAGAAACATTTTACAAGGAAGAGATTGTTACCTATCCCCGGCGACAGGTTCCCATAACAAAAGAGTGGAACGGAAAGGTGAACACAAAATAGTAAAGGTTAAACAGAGTATATCAGCGGAATCCAAGTATGTACATCCTGTGCATATCATATAACTATGAAAAGTTACCACTGTAGAATCTCCAGATTAAAAGCATTTTCTTAAAAATGCAAAATTAGAAGGTCTCCTCAACTACAATCAGAAAGTGTTGAAGTTAAATCCTCATAGTTTATAATTAAACATTCTCCAATTCCCTTCTTTAGTCAGAACAATGGATTCAAGATCCACATGACTAAGGAAAAGCCTAACTTACCTCTCCTGCAATGCTAATTAAATTCAGAATCCACTTGAACTTAACCGTTATATGCATAATTTTTACCATACAGATAACTCCAAGTATGATGAAAAGAGAAAAGACGGTTAAAAGATTACATCTTGAAATTTATGCAACATGAACTAAAATAAATCTGAGCGAAGTAATTACTTCTTTAGCAAATTTTTATGGACTCCAGCATTTCAAAGATGGTTAGAGACGCTATCTGAAAGGCAGTGCTACCACACTCCTGTTTTTACCAATTTGAAAGATTAAAAAGACCAACTTAACTGGCTGATTTTGCAAACCAGATAAAGGTAGCAATATCACTCAAAAAGACAATATCACTTTTCCGACAAAGATGATTAAGGAGAAAAGAACACAAATTTAAAGTTCAAGTCCTCGCGGATGATCAAACACTAAAAAAATACACCAAAAACACAATCAAGAAGCAGAAACAATCGAACAGCAATTTTCTAATAGTAAACAAGAAGCTCACTAGAGAACTATTAGATGCCCCCTTACCGCAACTGCCCTGGTCTTTAACATTTGTGACAGCTCCTTTCTCCCTCCAATCCAGGGATGAAGGAATATCATTATCATCAACGGCACCAGATGCTCCGAATGGCGACAACCCACGATTCAGTCGAATCAGATCATTGGTAGAAGCGGAGAGACCCAAGTATTTAGCTTTGAACTCATGGTGTGTGAGATCAGCAAAGGCGTTAAGGGAGAGAGTATAAGTAGAATTGCCCTTACTGTTATGTTGGGTAATGAAATCGTAGTTGTCTTCAAAGACTCTGAGCCTGTACAGCTTTTCTTGCTCAGAAGAGTATGTTTTTCCATGTTCTTTACACCAATTCTCAAATAGATCAGCAGTGGGTGAAGATGAGCAAACGGATACAAGAAATAGCAAAACAACTGTCCAACAGGGCCATAACCAACTCATTTGCAGGGAGAGAGAAATAGAGACAGAACAGCGTCTTTCTTGATTGTGTAAATCCTCCTAAGATTCTGGTGAGCAAAGGAAGTTGAGAAAGAGGGGGGCTTGTCTATTGCAAAAAAATGGGGTCTCACGCTGCACCGGGGACGGGTTGACAACTCCCAATGCAGTAGTCACCAGTGTACAGCAGCAAATGGTGAGGGTTCTGGAGGGGTGCACCAATCACCGTTATCAGCTGGTCAAAGCAAAACTTGTACCAAATTCCAGGGTGCCTATGTGGTTGATCTAGCACCGCTGAGCGCAGAAGTTTACTATTTGGTAGACTTTTTCTTTGAAAATGTGCTTGCCTCGGCAATGTACATCCTTATCTTTTCTTCTATGTGAAAATTCCACTACTCAACATTCACAAGATTGTAATTTCATAAGCGAAAAATGCAAGTCTCATTAGCATTGATGACAAGAAGCTTAGGAATGATGTGTTCATTTGATGTGTTTTGACTATTTGGCGTAGTAGTAGTAGTAAAAGAAGGTCCTTATTTAATTGTTATGATATGATAAAATTGTAATATTAACTTTAGATAACGTGATAATAATTGTTCCTTTATCACGCAATTGGTTTTTAATTAGTGTATTATAAAAAATATTTTAACAATATGTATATTACTTCTTTTGTATATAATTAAATATTCATATTTATTTGTAAAAATATTTATAATTTAAGACAAACAAATTTTACTAACACAATGACTTTATCGTTAATTTCTCCCTCCTTCAATTTGAGAAATTTAAATTTTACTAACAATATGTGAGTCATATCACTAACTTTTTTATTAATAATGATATCATAATATTTTTTTATAGTTAAACTATTCTCTTTAATTTTATATTAAGTCAAAATAAAATATTTAATTATGAACTGATGAGGTATTTCTTTATTTTTCCCACGAGACTACTTCAAGAACATTAATAGCAAGTAATAATGTTTGATTGAGAAAAGTTCTCCAAACGGTTATTGAAGATACACAATAATATAATTTTGAGATTTTTCAAAAGACAATAATATTAATTATGTGATACCATTTTATAATTATTTTCTATAAAAAAATTCTTAAAAAACTATATTTATATATATTAATAGAATACTTTTATTCTTTTTCTTCTCCTAAAAGTCTTGGAGTCTTCATTTTTATTTTTTAGAATTTTAAATTTTTTATTAGATAAAAAAATATTATTAAATTAAAACTTTTAAATTTAAAAATCTCAATTATTAGCCATACTTCTTCCATTAAATCTCTTAATTTGTGTTATTTATGTTTATCTTGTTCATGTTTTCTCTTTCTACGTCTTTTATACTTTTTATTTTAATTAGATTATGTACACTAATATATATTTTTAATTATTTTAATAAAAAATTAGTATTTTTTTCTTTTATAGGTTTTGAAGATTCATATATTTCAACAACTTTATTTTTATCACAAAATTTTTTTACTTTGATGGAGTGATTTTAGAAATATTTATTTATTTAGTACTTAGTATCTATTACTATAATTTAATCCTTAATATGTTAAAAGTTAAGGGAAAATGTCTAATTACCTATTAAAATATTCTACATCAAAATATACATGATTTTACAATACATTGAACATGAAATGTAATAGTTAATGGTTTTTGAATTTTTTTTTTTGGTCTTTTCATCAAGTGGATTAAAAAAATAATTCGTGTAAAGTATAAGAACACTATAATTTCTTTTTGGTTGATCAAGAATATTATTTTTTTAAAAAAAATTTGAGCAATGATCTCATAATTTTTTAATTTTGAAAAAATATTGCTTTGTGTTTTTTAATATAAAATACTAATATCTTTTATTTTCTAAGTTATTTATTTTTTAGTAGTGAAGAGAGAAAAGGAAGGTTAGAGAAATTTAATATTCACCATGATTTTATTACAAATATATTATATTTGTTCTTAACGAATGCTTTCTTTAAGAATTAGTGTAAGAATATTACTATTAAAATAAAGCTACTTTGGAGTTTTTTAATTTTAAACTTTTTCTTTGAAGGGATGGGATTGGGAACATAAAAGAGTTTGATAATATTAAAAAAAGATAATAAAGTATAACGTATCAAGATAAAATTAGTACTTTATAAATTATTAATTTTTTTTGAAAGTTTTTAACAAAAGATCGTTAATAGTTTTATATAAAATGGATAGTTTGTCTTATTAGATTTGACAATTTTTTTTACTTACTAAAATAAATAGTTTATATTGTAATCATTCAATTTTAGATAGAGAGAGCAGTATGGAAAAGAAATTGAATTAGACATTACAATATTTTTTCTCTTAAAGATTTAATTATCATAATATTTTAAGAACATCTTGTGGTTGAAGTATAATTAGTTTGTTTTTAAAATATTTTAGTATTACAATAATTGTTTACTTATTTAATTTATTTTTAATTTTTTATAAATAACTCTATAATTAATATTTAAAGTTTTAGTGCAGGTATCCTCACCAAGCGAATTTAAGTATTTTTTTATTTTTTCTTCAAAGAGTTTATAACTGTTTAATTATTTAATTTTTTTCTTATTTTTATAAGTAACTTCATAAATTAGTATTTAAAATTTTAATTATCTCATTATTTGTGTAGATAGGTTGGAGCGTTTCTTACTTAATTTTTTATTTATTTAGAATGAAAAATAAATAAAGTTGAGAGTTTATTGTCGTTTTTAAATATACATAATATATATATATATATTTCTTTTTACAAATTCTCCTTATTTTTATTTATAATTACTTCTAAGTGAATAATTTTTTTTATTAAATATATAAATTTATTTCATAATTATAAAATTTTAAAATACATTGCAGTAATTATTTTGAAAACTAAAAAGTTTAATAATCATACATAACACGGTCATCTACACTACACTAGTGTTAATATATTTCTAGTTTACGAATGAAAAATCAAAATAAATATATACTATAAACATTGTTTCTTTAATTTTCAAGAACATTGTTACTGCAATTCATCCTTAGAAGACGTTAAATGTTATAAGAAATGACGGAAAATTTTTGTTTGGTGTTTTGGCAGGTGCCAAATTGGCTCAAGGGAGCCATCAATTATAGTGCACGTGCTCACGCTAGAGGAGAGCGGGGTGCAAAATACGAGCAGTTTCTCTTCCTCTCCCACAAAAGATCGATTTGTCCATTCTTCAGTGTCCTCAGCAGCAAAGAGAGAAAAATATCCTAAAGCAGGATGATGCATAACGTCAACCCACAAACAGTTTCGTGTGCACACAAAAGTAATGAGACACGTATCTGAAAGGGGGCACACTATCTAAAGCCGCGAAACAAATCTTTTTCTCTTCTTTTCTTTCGAACAGTGACGTTAGTCTGCAGATAACACATTGTCGGTGAGAATTATGGATATTGATCTGCGGCAATATGAGAATATAGTAAGATTTATTTTGTTTCTGGGTTTTCCTTAGTTCATTGATTGAGACTCGAATTTCTTTTAGTTTTACTCAGTTTTCGTTCTTCATTTATTCCCAAGTTTATTGGTTAATTATTGATGTTGACTTTCTGGAAGTCACTCAAGAAACTGACGGTTTGTTACTTTTGATTTAACTTTTGGAAGATGCTTCCATATATTTGACTGTGTTTCCTAGTCCATTTGAGGAATTTAAAGCGCTGCTTTTCCCGTAGTACTTGTTATAGCAATTCATTGGTCATTAATAAATTTCCAGATTGCTGATTCTTGTTGTTCTTGTGCAATTCTATATGGCTCCTTTACATAATGGAAAAGGGAAAGGGAATTAGAGCAAATATCTGTTACATATGGAAAATGTTTGCTTTATCCTTTAGGCAAGTTGAGCAGAGTTGTTTCCTAAGGGTATCAGAAAGAATTCCTCTTTTTCTTGGTGGAAAGATGCGGTGCTAGGTGCAGTTAACTACATGAAGATCACTATCCAGTGCATAAGTATGACAAAGAAATTAGAATTTCCTTCGTTGGTTAATGGTCATTGAGTGACTAAGTAGGTTGTGTGATAGTTTATGGATTTTCGAGCATAATATTTACTGATATTGATCAGATTTCTGCAGTTGATTACTCATCTTTCGTGTGTCTATGCATATGGAACTTCGCTTTCCTTGCGTCTCTGCTTTAGATTGGCTTTTCTATTTGTGTCTTGAAATTTGACTTTTCCCTAGATAGCTGCTTAAAATCTGGAATGCCTAGATAATCGAAGTCCTATATTTGATGGGAAATATGTCCTTATTCTTCAACAATCAATCATTTATCAGGTGTTTCTTATACTGAAGTTTCAATGTCTAGAAGCTGCATCTCGAATATTATTCAATCTGTATAGGACATTGTTTATTTACCCTTCATTTTTCAATGGTATATTGGATGCATGGAAAATATTGTTTTGATGTAGCTGGGTCTGTTTAAGATTGGAGGGTAGTGTTTGTGATTGTGATGTGGTGAAGAGCTTCATATTCTCTATAATCTGTTTGGATGTGGTTGGGAAGATTGGTCAGAATCAAAGCAATACCAGTATTCATAGTTGATAACATTCTATTCATTGTTCCTGGCTTTTTAACACATGAAATTTGAAGCATAGGGTCACACATCACTTTGTATTCCCCTTGATTACTAAGGTAGAAGAACATGAAAAGATCTCAAGCCTTTTTGGAAATTTATTTAGTTTGACTCCTGCTTCTCATCAAGGGTTTCTATGAAGTACCTTTCTGTTAATTGTTTGCTAGAATTACTCCCTTAAGTTCATTTCTCTATTTAAAGCCTATGATAATTAGAACTAAGAATCCAAAAGGTACGAAGCACAATTTTCTTTCCACTCTGGTAATATAAATGACAATTAGTTTATCTGTTTTTCACCATTACCTCTTACCTTTATACTCTTCTATTTCCAAATTGAAAGTCCAAATTTGGCTGGCATGTGTATTGCCTTTCACTAGTTAGTGGTTTCTCTCCTACTGCTAAGGAATTATTATAGGCTCGATTGTAGTGAGAATTTTGCATGATTGGAAATGGATTTTTTAAAAAGGAAGTCACATGGCTTTAGAACATTCTAAAAAGGAAATTAGGACATTCATTTTGGAAGCGATTAACTATTATTCAAGGATTGTTGTGGTAATTTGTTGAGGTCTTAATAGTAAATTAATTCTACTGTATGAAATATGAGGTTTTGTTTCCTTGTGTACTTCTCTTATAGTGTTGCATATCCCTCCTACGTGTCCTAAATGTGTCAGAAAGTGCATAACAAGTGTAAAAAATTTGGACTACTCCTTTGTCTCGAATATTGATTCATAGTGGTGCATCATTCTGGAGATATCTCTTCTTCTTAATCTAATACTATGGTGAGGAATATATTAGAGAATATTTCTGTTTATATAGAATGGATATCTGGGTTGCTGGAAATTTTGTCTGTCTGATTAGGACTTCATCTATGCTTAGTTTTTAGATTTAGCTGTCTTTGAATCAGATTGCCCTGAGATTTTCATTTTCTTAGAATTCTTTGGCATAAAACTTGATGCATGTGAAAGAACCCGGTCTGAAAATATCATATCAATAGAATTGAAGAATTTTTGTGAAGCTTGTTGATGGCAGTTATTATTTCCCCCACTTGCTGAGATTATGTTCTCGTCTTTGCTGAGTTAATTTTTGTACTAATTCTGGGATATGAGGAAACAAACTCCATGCTTGATCCAGGATTAGACAAATATCTGTATATAGTTTCTTTGTAACTACTAATTGTTGAGTACCTAATTTATGTTAAACATGAATTGCTGCCGTTTTGTTGTGCATCAATCTGCTGCTTTGTGTTGATATCACATGTTAATTGAAGCAAGATTCCAATAATGATCCAGACAGCTCCATTGGCCTGGAGTGTTTTATCTACTCTGGAACTTCTGTTATATTTCTGTTCCTTCTGTACAAATTAAAGATCAGAAGAATACTCATTCAGCATTTTTTATTGAGAATATTTATGATAATGCCTTCCTTTTTTCGCTTCTTGGACAGGCTGTCAATGACAGTGATGTTCACAACATTGTCCTATCATATCTTGTGCATAGTTGCTTCAAGGACACTGTAGAATCGTTTCTTGCTTCTACTGGAATGAAGCAGCCCCCGGATCATCTCGAGGACATGGAGAAAAGAAAACGTAAGCATTAACTTCTCGCCTTAGTTTCCTATATCCAGGGTGAGCTGTGTAATGTGCAACTCTGCTTTTTTGTAGCCACTGAATTCTATATTGTGCTAAATGGATCTAATCTTGTTTAGTTTGATAAGCATTAGGTTTAATTTTCTCATTTGCTTTTGATTTCTCTTTCAAACAGGAAAATGCATTATATATGGTTATTTGACTACTTGACACTGCTACTGAAATGCTCATGTACATGGACATTTGTATTACCTATTGGCCTGCACAGTGGCTTAAGTTTTGGCTAAATACTTTAGCCTATTAAGTGGCTGTTGGGTTTGAAACCATGTGTACTAACTAGTTCTGTTCTCCAATTACGATGGTGCAACAGCAAGGTTGAGTTTCATAGTACTTGATTTTACATTCATTTGCATTCATGGTGATGGTGGTGATTTTGCATTCATTTACAGGAATTTTTCTTCTTGCATTGGAGGGAAATGCTCTGAAGGCCATTGAATTGACAGAAGAGCTTGCACCTGAATTGTTAGAGCAAAATAAGGATTTGCATTTTGATCTTTTAAGCCTTCATTTCGTAGGACTTGTCCGCTCAAGGAAATGGTAAGCAGAGCAGTTGTGGTATTCAGGGAATTAGCTCCAGTGTTTTGTTGACTAAAATTCATTTCTGTGGCAGCACAGAAGCTCTGGAATTTGCTCAGTCTAAGTTGACTCCTTTTGGGAAGGTGCAGAAGTATGTTGATAAGCTTGAAGTAGGTTCTTCATCTAGCAGGAACATCCTAAGCCTTTAATCTTCCAATATTATTGAGATGATAACCAAATTGATTGTTGGTGCAGGATTTCATGGCTCTTCTAGCTTATGAAGAGCCAGAAAAATCGCCCATGTTTCATCTGCTAAGCCATGAGCACCGACAGCATGTTGCAGACAGTCTAAACAGAGCAATTCTGGGTCTGTTTCTTGTAGATCCTTTTACCTTTTTGTCCTTTAATATATCCTGGGAATAATTTTCGTCCTGGAGATATCATTTTTTTGTTGTGTCTCTTTTATTTAAATTCTGTCTAATTTCAGAATGAAAATGTTAAATTTTCCCTGTCAATTTTGACATTTTGATCTTTGATTGCTTGTCTCGTGATGATGCCAGCTCATTCAAAGTTGCCCAGTTATTCATCTCTAGAAAAGCTAATACAGCAAACAACAGTTGTTAGGCAATGCTTAAGTCAAGAAACCGGCAAGGTTTGATCTTTGTTCATTGGCTCCTCTGTATTTATCAAAGTCCAGTTGCATTCATTGTCCTTTAAACATACATCACATATAGTAAAAATCGGAAGAGGAAACAAAAGATTATGTAATCCACGTTGTTCCATGAGTGCTCTTATATGTTGCCTTTCATTTCTTGTCACTTGTGCTTGTGTCCCATAAAACAAAACCTACATATTGCTATTGAACTAGGTTTGGAGTTAGAAAGTAACTGTAGTTTTCCACTGGAAAGATTTTGATGGATTCTACAACAAGAAAATTAATGATATGTTTGTTTACTTAGCGGGATCAAGAATTTGAATTCACCTTCTCTTTGACAAGTTATTTGGGAATTCACTGTGATGCAGTTGCTTAAATTTATTTATCAACTGCAGGACGTGTATCCTCCCTTTTCACTGAAGGACTTCCTCAAAAGCTAGTGGAGAATGCTTCAAATAGAATGGTCTGCATTGGTGTTTGTTGGCACATAAAGAACACGTCTAGCATCAGGCAATTGTATCATATGCAGCCGCTCTCTTGCTCCAGCTGCCATTTGTGGTTCTGGTTTATTTTGAAGTCGAGAGTGGAAATGTAGTAATGATGGCTGCTTGTCCTCCTTAGTATTCTTGCTCAAATGATCGTCTTATGTGAGCGTGAAAATGAGGTCTGCAATGCAACTTCCTCTTCTTCTTTTTCCTTCAGCTTTTCCTTTCCTGAAACCTTTGTTATATTTTTTCTGGGGAAGAAATTCTTGAGATGCAATGCCATGTGAATCGGCGGGTTTCTCATGTTGTATCCCTTTGATAATTTATCTGTGGGTAATCTAGCTGGGCCCTAACTGAAGCTTTAAAGGGCTAAAGCATGAGGCAGAGCAGCACCTCAATTATGTAACAGAAAGTCTCTCCTAGCATCAAAGGAATTGTGAAACACACAAAGTTGGCGAAATGTAATATAAAGGTGCATTCTGCAGATTGCATATTCGCTCACCTCAGCATATAAATTCTTTAAAGATACCACAGGGATATTCCCTGGTTAGCGTAGGAGGATAATGGACTGATTGGACCCAATTGACAACCAGATTTTGAGTAGTGATTCAGTGTCATCTACGATTATAGACGTGCCGGTGAACTTTTAGTACGTTGATAATTGCACGAGTAAATAATCACAAGTGCTATTTTCAAGAGGGCCATGCAAATGATTCTTTTTTCTTTTTAATTTGAAGGGAGCAAGTAATTTATATACTTTTTTTTTTATAATTATAAATCATTTGCTCCCTTGAAAGAAAGATTATATACAAAAGTTAATTATAATGTTTGCAATGACGATCACAGGACTTCTTTTCTTTTGCTATTTCGCCACCTTTTAGGCCGGAGAAGAATAGATTTTCTCTTCTCTTTTATTTTTTGGGTAAAAAGGGAATATAATTTTTAAACATACAGTTTAAGTTTTTACTATAAACAGCATAAAAATTCCTCATTTTCTCTCAAGGTTCTCAAATTTTAAACTTCGGATATCTAACAAAATTTACTTAGAATTTTTGTAAAGGGAGATAAGGTTTTGAAATTATATCTAATTTTTTGTTATTTTTCATCACAATTTTATCAAATTTAACCTGAAAACTGATTAAAATTTAATTTTTTATGTCTGCAACCCGTAACTTCCCCCATTGTTGGCGGAAGTCTCTCGGAACAAATTTGGAAATCCCCAATTCTCTGCACTTTATCCATTGTATGCCACCAAAAATCTACTTAACAGCACATGATGCCTCAGCCATTCAACTCTCTGATTGACGTGGTGGCAACCTCCCTGCCAACTAAAGGAAAGAAACTTTTGTTCCATTCATCAAAAAAAAAAAAAAAAACCAGAAACCTTGGCGGAACTTTCCAGCCTTGGAGGCGGAATTATGTTTAAAGCTCCACGCCTCAGGGTGAAAACTCTTATCCAAGTTCTGTTCTGCGAGGACGAAGATGTTGGGCAAGTTTCACCATGCTTAGAATGCCAAAAAAAAAAAAATTTAAATTTTGATGATTTTATATATTTTTTATTTTAAAATTGAAAGAGTTTGATGTAAATTTATTATTTATTATATTATATAATCTGATTTAATATGATATTTATTAATTTTATTAAAATTATAGAAAGAGGATGAGAGAGAAGAGATGAAATAGAGAGAGAAATGAGATAATATTTATTAAGTTTAGTAAAATTTCGAAGAGATAACGAGAGAGAAAAGATGAAATAGAAAAATAAAGCAATTAGAAAATAAAATTGTATATAATAATAATGAAAGAAAAACAAACAATATGCTATATATTTGAAATACTAGACGGCCCAGAAAACTTGGGAAAGATTTCAGCCCAATCTCTCTTGGGCCTCCTCTAGAAATTGGAGGGATAGACTTATGGGGGAAACGACGTCGTAATATTGCCCTCGCCGAGCATAATAACGTTCTCCTCTCTATCCAAAGCAAATTCTTGAAACACGCACTTGACGTTGCAGCGGATTATGCAGTGTTTGATTTCTCGTCCGCAGGAATGTTTGAGCTCAAATGTTCCTATTAATGATTCGATGCTTTCACTCCCTGGTTTCTTCTCCCACCTTCCTCTTCCATATGTGTAAGCTTGGCTCGTTCTCTGTCTTTCATTACCATAAGCATGTTCTAATTTCATCTGCAACTCTATTAAACTTTCAAGTTTATTGTTCTCATTTTATGAGAAGTTGAAATTTGTTCTTGAAAGAATTTCTTTCATAAAGTTTTTATTTCTCGTGAGATGGAAAATGGCCATATGTAGATTCTTGGCTTTCGCATAGTGTAAAAGTTCTCTCGTTTGGGGCAAGAATTTCGTTTGTTTGACTCATCCATAGTGGAAACATGCCATAATAAAGAGTTTTCACTCGATTAGTCTGATCAGAACGTTACGCAGGAAGAGTACGTAATGCCTCCTACTGCTCCATCCCTGCAGTCTCAGGGCAATCCGTACCTTTTCTGCTTGCTGGTTACCAGGAAATTTCCTGTACCTTATATTATGATTTCAATGGATAGTTATTATTCTTCGAGAACACTTGGTACTTTAGGGGAAAAAAATAATACTTGGTAACATTAAAAGAATAGTCATTTGAGTAGTGCAACACAACCATCAAGTTATTTTGAAAAAAAAATAGTTCAATTGTTTAAATTTCTGGTTTTCATGGTTTCCAGATACTTTAATCTTAGACTTGGACCCTCTTGTTAGCTAAATTGCAACGTATTTGTCTTTTTTCATGCCATATTATGTGGTTCGTGGGCCAACCATTTCTGTTTGCCTCACAGCTTCTTATCAACAAGGAATGTCTTTGAAAGTCATAGGCTTTACACTCTGAAGTGTGCAGTCACTAAAGCCAAAGAACTTTCTGTTCCTTCCCAAGAAACTCTGGTGAGAGAACCCCACAAATACTTCGATCAGGTAATCATCACTGTTCGCTCTGGAGATGGAGGGCATGGTGCCATTCTCCGTTTGTCAAATCAAATTTCTTCTTCAAAGTCACAAGGAAAATTTGGGAAAGGCAGATCAAAAAAGAAAAGTTCATATAAAAGGGATTTTGATGGTTCACTCATCCTGCCCATGGGTGGTCACGGTGGAGATGTTGTGATTTATGCTGATGAGAGTATGGATACACTGTTGGAGTTCCACAAGAAGACTCGGTACAATGCAAAGCGTGGGGGAAATGTTGATGCAATGGGGGTTTTGACATCTCAGTTGCATGATGGATTTGCTGAACCAACATTACGAATTCCTGTACCCTTAGGTTTGTTACTTCTGTTATCTGATTTATTTAGAGACTACGAGTTTGGAGTCACCCTGAAAACATGTTATCTCAAAATCCTAGTTCTTATGCCAATGGTTACGTCACGGAAAAACACATTTAATTCTTGTTTTGTTCCTCATCTTAATTGTTATTTGACAGGTACAGTTGTAAAACACAAGAAGGGGAAATTTCTGGCTGATCTTGCTAATCCAGGTGAAGAAGTTCTTGTTGCGAGGGGTGGACAAGGAGGGGTGAGCAAAATTTTCCATCAAGTATAGCAAAATGCTTATGAGTTGATGTCCCTGCCACCTGTTTCCACTACATCTATAGCAAAATGATAGTTATACAAAGACTTATGACAATCATTTTAGCTAGTTGAAATAGGAATGGTGAATGAAGAAATTAGTAACATGATATTAGGCCATTTCTCTTTGGTGTCTTTTAGCAATGTTTTTAACCCATATGTTTTAGTTCTCAAGATATCTTTCTCATTTTGCTCTTGGCAGATCAGCTTGTTGGAAATGCCAGAACATAGAAGAAAAAAGGTGAATGCTTTAACTACAAATGTAATGAGAGATGATAGTGACAAGGTAAAGATCATATTCTTCATGTCATCTTCTAGATGTTGATTTTATATATATATATATATATATATATATATATATTGTGATAAATGTATGCTTAACAACACGACACTGATGCTTTGTAAGATAGATCATAGTTCCTTTTTCGTGACCAATTTACTGCCACCTCAGATATCTTCCAAGTTTAACCAATGTCAGAGTAAAGTGCTAGTTATGGGCTGAATTTTGGTCTATTGACCATTTGGCATTATGATAAATGTCAGAAGGGGTGGTGATGCCATTATGACAAAGCATTTTTCTCATTCTTCAACATAATATAGTACATACGGAAACCAAAATGCTGATAGCCCTTCTGATAAATGATTACACCTATGCATGCATTACCAAGGCTGTGTCTTTAAACTAAGAATTGAATTTGAAGTCTTTTTCTCTGCTATCTTTTATTGATGCCCTCATTTTGGTTATTCTTTTACCATATAGAAGTCCCCTTTTTGTACAGTTGAGATATTACTTCTCACAGATGAATTATCAACCTTTGACCTATTATGTTGATATAAACCGGTTTACATATTGGATTGAAAAAGTTGAAAATATGTTCTAAGGTTTGCCTGAACAAAACCTCTACCTGCAGAAATAGCATATAGCAGAGTTTATGTATAGAAGACAATTATGCTGTAAGCTCTGTGCATTATTCGTTGACAACTTTTTAATCTTGTTCTCAGCTCCTCTCAGGTACTTCTCCTCGGTCAGCCTGGAGAGGAGGTCAGCTTGCAGCTGATCCTGCGAGTGGTTGCAGATGTTGGTCTTGTTGTAAGTACTTTGTTTCCATTTCCCTTTTTCTTGGATTTTCTTCATATAGTAGTGTTGTATGTGCTCAATATTTTTCGTGTAGAGAATCTTTTTGTGTTGAGATGCATATAGTTTCCTGAATCTTAAGTCAACTTACTTGACTGTCAAAAATATATTTGTGACTTGTTGTACACTTGGGTGATGGTAAGCCAAGCAAAAAAGTTTCTCAGGTACCTCCAAATATGTTAGCTCGAGTCTTTCTGAGTTTTATTAGTCCAGCCGATTGCTTTAAGCAATCCATTGTGTTCTCTTTTAGGATGTTGGACGAATGAGAAAAGAATCTATGATGGCCAGGGAAAACATGAAAATACTTTAGCATCATAGGCACAGAGCACTTTCTTGGGTCGGCCAGTTTGAACTGGTGAATTCATGAACCAGCACATTCCTTAGCTGGTTTAGTCCTGATTGCTTGAGTATCTGAATAACCAATCTTGTTTACCTCACTGGTCACTCATCTTATAGAAGCGTCTAATTTGTAAATCTTTCAAATTGGTTTTTCAGCTACCAGTGTGAGATCATGAGTATGAAAGGGTGCAGGATCTAATCAAGTGCTCTAATATGATGGGGGCAACTATATTTTCTTTTCTTTTGCACTTATTGGTTAATTTCTAGCTCTAGAGGTAACACCTATCATGCAGAAAAGAAGATTGAGATATAAAAGGGATATGTGATATATTTTAAGGAATCATGTTTGGCAGGAAACCAAGGTACTTGTCTTGAGTTACCACTAATTGATTTTAGTACATCAATTGCTATGTGATGAAAGTTTTGAAGAAACTTAGAATGCAATGGCAGATTGAGGGGTTATTATTTGAGATTGTTTCATTCTGTGTTTCAATTTTAGGGACTACCAAATGCTGGCAAATCAACACTGTTGGCATCCATCACACCTGCAAAGCCTGAAATTGCTGATTATCCCTTCACAACTTTAATGCCAAATCTTGGACGCCTTGATGGTGACCCTTGTTTGGGTGCAGTTAAGTATTCATCTGAAGCCACTTTAGCAGACTTGCCCGGTCTGATTGAAGGTGCTCATCTTGGAAAGGTATATTGATTTTCCATTTTGTTTGCTGGCTTTTTTTAATGTTTTTTACAGGTATCATGATCACTAACCAAAAATTTCAATTTCCAGGGTCTTGGTCGCAATTTCTTGCGGCATTTGAGAAGAACTAGGTTGTTGGTTCATGTTGTTGATGCTGCTTCAGAGGACCCGGTGACTGATTATAGAACAGTAAAAGAAGTGTGTATAACATCCATAAAGCATTACTGTCTCTATGACCTGTTCCAACTTATGTTGCATTAGATGCTTATCCATGAACAGATCTTTTGATCTGCTGGACATTGTATATTGGTCTATCATGGGCGAATCACATTTATGTGTTGATGCTGATTTGTGCTTCTGTGATTCTAACTCTGTGTTGTTGTCTTCTTCATGTGACGTACATGTTTGTTGCTGAGGGACAACTGCAATAGACTGGGATAATTATAGTTATTGATGCATTTGCTCTGGCAATTAGATTCTTACCTGCACCAAGAAACTAACAACATGTAATCAATGGATCTTATACAACCATCTGGAATATGACCAGTAGATTCTTAGAGCATCAAATCACTAAAATGCTGAACTGATGCCCAATTTTATTGACCAATAGAGAGTCAGCATGCTGAGCACACCGTCATGCCATACCATTTCTGACTATTTCTCTCTCCTTAGATTCTGTGTATACATATGCGCATTTGTGTGTCATTTTTTTGTATGTATTAAATCATTGGTCCAGGATAGGGTGGATCTTCTTTCTCCTGCACTTTTGATCCTAAAAAAGGTGAAAATGGCAATGTCTGCAGAATTACTAGACTTGACTTTGTATGATTTTTATGTGTTTTGTTTTAATTAATCTTTTTTAACTCTTAAAGGATTTCTTTGTAATGTGCTCTGTGGAGTAATTTGAAAAGAATCTGTCCTATCCTGTTTAAGTATTCCAAGACTGCATCATGAATTGTTCATAATTAAGAATCTATGGCTTCGAGAATGTGTATTGCAAACCCCCTTAGATGGGCCTGGCAGTCATTAGCTTAATGTCTTATTTCATCTACCAACTTGTATAACTCGGTGTTAATTTTCAGGAATTGCGGATGTATAATCCTGAATACCTTGAACGGCCATACATCGTGGTGCTAAACAAAATTGATATTCCTGAGGTGTGAACTTGTTATTGTTTATATGTATTTCTTTGTTTCTTTGATACAGTGTCAAGTTTCCCATGTGCTTTTCTGCTGTAATACGTGTATTTGTTTTTACTTTAGGCAATGGATAGGCTGCCATCTTTGATTGAAGCAATCTGGAGAATCGGAAATAAGAAAAATGGTGAAAACCAAGCTGATGGTCTTTCTCCAGAGGTTCCTGATAAAGACCAGATAATGAAGTCAATTGAGGATTACCCCTGCCCTCTATCAGTTATTGGTGTCAGTGTTCTGTAAGTTCATTATGTCCATTCTTTGTCTGTATATTCATGTTAGCACTTTTCAAGTTTGATGCGTGTTTCTCAGTTAACTTCAGATACTGGATGTCAATGACTCAAAATGCTTAAACAGTTTACCATTGGCCTGAACATAATTATCTGACAACCATAGGAAATTCTTAGTAGCAGATCTGATGTCCTCAATGTTCTTCAACTTCTCAGAGAAACTCCATCCCAGTCATTAAACTCTTGAACTCATATGTTCAGCTATCTTAGATTCTTATCACCATTCTTAGAAGCAAAATGTAGAGCTTTTTTACACGTGATGAGTTTACAAAATAAGGCGTCTTGATTTCTGGGTGTTCTTTTGGGATCTGGTCGGTTGGCTTGTGAGTTTATCCAAGTTTACTAATAATACTGCATAGCTGGTCAAAGATTAATGTCATGAGCACATTCTTGCAACAAAAGATAACCGAGGAACTTTTGGCATTCTTTTCTTGGTTCCAACTTGGCAGAAACAGTATCAAGCTTGCTAAAAGCTAATTTCATTTGGCCCATAATTCTTGCTTTCTGTTCTCTAGTGTTTCACACAATTCATAATAGTATCAAGCAGTGTTAAATCCTTTTGTAATTAGGCTTATTCACCAACTTTATCTCCTGCTTGAATTCAATATGCAGTCTGAGCTGTTTGAAGCCATATTCATGAAGCTTAAGTTTAGTCCTAGAGCTCTTTTTTTTTTTTTTTTTTTAAAAAATCCACTAGTTTGGTATATTTTTTCATATGTTTGTTTCTAAAATAACAAACAATAAATTACTATTATAGACATTGATAGCAAACACTTATTGTGTACTGATAATCAATCCTGGCTATAAGCTCTTGGGCATTTATGATATTACTTGACTTTGAGCTGGAAAAGATAATGTCTTGAAACACGATTTGGATTTGATTTGAACTCCTTAATAACCATTCATTAGTGTCCCAAATCCAAGTTATGCCTCAACACCTTGGACTATCTGCTGTATTCTTCATACAGCCTGACACTTATGTTTCATAAGCATGAAGATCTTGCTGGTATAATTTTTCCCTTTCCTTTTATTTCAAAGGATTTCTCTGGTTAAAATTAATAATTTTGACAAGCTATGCTAGTGGTGCTTTACCTTTTCGTGTACATCATGGCAATTGAGAGGAGTGGATTTAGATTTCGTGCAGTGTGGTAAGTCATCCATCTTAATCTGATAAGCAACGAGTGTATTTCTCTTGTTGTGAAAAGTAGCATCTAGTTTGCAAAATATTGACTAATTATTCGTGCTTCATTAGGAGGAAAATTTCATTGGTTTAATTTTTGGAGCTCTTCTGCATCTAGTTTGCTATAGCTAGAGCCGCTTTTTCTAAGTTAGTCATGTTATGGCTTGCAGGAAAAGTATCAAGGTCAACGAATTGTTAATGGAGATAAGAGCGGCATTACGTCATTGCCGGCACCAGAACAGTGAGGCTCTGGAACTGTCATTGACACCGTGACAGATTTTATGACTGAAAAAAATTAAGATTGGCTTCATAGCCTATCAGGGCCTGTATACCTCAGCTCACTCACAAAATCAAGCATGGAATGCCAGGTCTGTTCTCAGCCAAGTCCAGCTGGAAATGAGCCAATATGCAGAGTCTACAGATTTTTTTTTTTTTTTGGGCTGGAGAAGGCAGTCTCTTTTCCCGTTCTTTATACTTTTGAGGGGAGAGCAAGAAGGGCTTTGAATAGAGGGCAAGGATTTTGGTTGACTAATTTGTATGTATTTACTCGATACGTATCCTTTTGCACATTAGGGACCTGTTACCGATGCTATGTTAAAGTCCTGAGGGAAACGATTCTCAGAAATCGAACTTCTGTTACATGTTTGTGACTATATAGTCATATTGGCCGATTTTTTGCTCTGTTGTCGGCGGTTTCTCTTCTATTTTGCTACCATGTTAAAGGGGAAGTCTTCTTTAATATTCTTTCTCAAGATTGTAAAGGAAAAAGAAGCCAGCACCAGATTAGCTGTGCATAGGTCACTCTATTTTCGTTTGGTTGCGCTAGTGATGTGTATTTGTAACGTAAACATGGTGAGCTCTTTTGTACTATGAACTGGTAACTGAAGGAGTAAGTGCAACCTCAAACTCTGTAGCGTTGATCATATCAAAATGAGGGTACCTTGGTCTGTTTTGTAATTCTTTCTGCCACCAAGACAATGTTCGAAGACGGAGTGGCAATTTTCTGCTTGGATTCTTCCAACATGTTAACACTGTTTCTCAATTTCATGTAATATCTCTTCGAATGAAACATTTTGGAAGGCCATGTTCACACTATTTTGATCATCATGGGGAATCATCAGGAGAACTTTAAAAAGTGGGTAAACAGAATCTAGAATCTTTGAACAGAGGAAGAGCCGCACGAGATAAAGCCCTCAACGATGTTGGCTGACGAAATCATTTGGACTTTGGGAGCAGGGAGACTGCGGGAGTTGCTCGCTGGCTTTTGTTTCCTTCTGTCAAAAGTACTAATCCTAATTCTTCATATTATGTGCCATCATTGAATGTGACCAAACTTCCAACTCTCACCACCTCGACCGGGCTCTTATTAACTTAGGGACTGAAATAGCCCACGTATGAAACCAGTCCTCCGTCCAACACTGAGTTCCGGGAGGGAGAAGAGGGAAGCCCCCCTTAGACAATATACTGAAGTGAACTTATCCACCTCGATTTACCAATGTTGTGACCTCAGAATGATGTTAAAAATGCCTGCAGTACTCAATGCACGTGATGTATATCCTCTTCTCTGACTCAAGAGTCTTTTGTTTTTGTTTTTCTTCTTTTTCTACAAAGCAGCCAGGTGATATGAACAACCCTTCTTTTCTGCCACCTCACACGAGCTAGTGTTGTGTACAAGTGATAATAGAAATCCAAAAGTCTCAGTGCGTATAATGTAATAGAAGTAGCAGACACTATCAAACAGATTACTCTTGCCAAGTAGCAGTGACAACTCATGACTGCAGACACGTATCAGAGATTTTTCCCTTCATTAAGATTCCTATCCTCGTTCTTGCCATTCCCCACTGCTATATATAATGGATGATCCAACCTCAACTGAAATTTAAATCCATTACATCTCATTGCCAGCATTTCAGTTCTGTAGCCATGAATGCAGGTGCTTCTTCTTCTTCCGGCAGGCAGGCCAAGAAACCTGCCCAAGCAAGTTCAAGGAAGGGCTGCATGAGAGGTAAGGGGGGTCCGGAGAATGCTACCTGCACCTATAAGGGTGTGCGTCAAAGGACTTGGGGCAAGTGGGTTGCTGAGATTCGGGAACCAAATCGCGGTTCTCGCCTCTGGCTTGGCACTTTCGAGAGCTCTCACGAGGCCGCCATGGCTTACGATGCAGCAGCACGTAAGCTTTACGGTGCTGATGCCAAGCTGAATTTGCCTCACTTGTACAGGAGGCCTCAGCATCAGATACCATCTGCATCTGCAAATATGCCTCCTCCTATTAACTATGGAGATCAAGTTTCTTACCAACCAGCGTCCGTGGCTGCTAATTGCCAACTGAGCATGGCACCACCGTTTGTGTCCTGTGACCAACAGGCTATGTTCTATGGCGACAAACCCACTGCTGGTAGCTTCCCAGCTGCAGAGGACTCTGGCAATCAGAAAGACGACAACAATGGCCCTAAGGATGAAGCTGCATTGGACGGAATCTGGGGAAATCTGAATAGCGACTTGCCAGAATTTGATGATTCATCCATGTGGGAGGAGGCACAAGCAAGCACATCTTTCCAGGAGGCTGTGGTTGATCCTGGAATATTTACTGGCAACTTGAACGATGAAAAAGGTTGGGATGGCATGCACTATCCTTGGTGCTCTTAAATCATGGTTACCGGCCAGAAATACGGTATCCTCATATATATATATATATATATATATATATATATATATATATATATATATATATATATATATATATATATATATATATATATATATATATATATATATATATATATATATATATATATATATAGATACATAATTGACTATATATGTATATACAGGTCTATATACGCTATAGAAAAAAGAAAAAAGAAAAAAAATATAGCATAATATGTGTGGGGTCTTGTGTAGATAATAATTAAGAAATATCAATGTGGAAGGACTCCAGCGCAGCTGTTAGTATTGTATTGTAGAATAACAACTTTGCATTTGGGCATTCTCATATGTATTTATGTTGAAAGAAAATCTATATAGATATACAGTCTCGGCAGTTGTAAGATTGGCTCTGCTATTAAAAAAATATTATTTATTATATAAAAAAAAAAAATAAAGTTAGGCCGGTCCGAGCTCGAAAGAGTCGAATCCGAACTCATATTTTTTCACAACCTGCTGTCAATCGGGCTGAGCTCGGGCTTAACTAAGCCCGACTCAGTAAACCCGATTGACAGCCTATCTGCTAATATAAATTTTTTTTTACTGTATAATATTTTAAATTATTTTGGTGCAATTTTTTCCGAGCGTGACAGTTGTTATCAGAGTCATCAAATTCTTTGGTCAATCAGATTGTTTGGTGGCTGACTTTGGCTCGACGGAGTCGGCCTTTCGATGGAAATTTTGCATGCAAACGGAGGTTTTGGGGTTGCTTCATCCTGGGGCTAGCTGGACTATATATTCCTCTCATATCTCTTGCCACCATTTCTACTTGTAGATTTTAGACCGCTAAAAGAATATAACAGGAGAGTTGGGTCTGTCTCGCCTCCTAATCTTCCTAATTTTTCTCTAACATGAAAAATAACTATCAACTTGTAATTGAGAGTAAAGAAATCCTAACCACAAGAGGTATTATATGGACCCATATGAGCCAAAAGAGAGAAAATTATAATAAAAAGTAGCACAACACTTAATTTGCACGTTATTTATATTAATACAATTAATAATAATTATATAATAAACAAAAAAATTATATTTATATTATTTATAATTGAATGTCTAATTTTTTAAAGCATTTTAAATAGTAAAATAGACATTTAATTGTATATGAATCTCGAAATTCATGAATCAAAGATGAGAATTAATTTGTTACGTTTATCTAAGCAGCCATGCACATTTCTTATCAGTGCAAGCGGTAACTTCCATGCAGCCTTTCCTTGAACTTGCTTGTGCAGGCTCCGTTGCCCGCCCCATGACTAGAACTGCGCCAAATATGAGAATCACAATCTAATTTTTGTGTACTCATCCGCTCACCCATTTGGTAAACGTAAGAAGCATTTTCTGGGTCTAACTTCCCTTGCATCAATGGATACATTCTTGGACATATTCATGCATGTGAATTCCGTGGGATTAAGGATGATATTATTTATGCTTCGGTAAAGTTAATTTAATTGCTTAAAATCAAATCAATAAGAACTAAAGTGATAGTAAATTTTATTACATTGCAAAAAGTTGCAAGAATGAGTATAGATCCGTGCATAGTACGTGATTAGGATTGATTATTCTAAAATAAAAATTATCCATTTCTAGATTACATTTTCAATTTCATTTCCTTAAACGATAGCAAGTGAGTGAAAGAAGCATTCTCCGGAACCTCTTTTCCCTTGCTAGCGGCCACACAAAGGAACAGCTTGAGTAGGTTTCTCTGATTCTCATCCTCAACGAGTGCGAGAAGCTCTTTTCGGACCTCCTTTACCTCACATGCAGCCCTCTCTTGACCTTGCTTTTAGTAGGTTGCTTTATTTGTCAACTAAAACACACTGATCGTACAACTTTTTGAAGAGAGTTACTAACTAAAATTTTTTAAATTTCTCCCAAAATAGCTTCAAATTCTTTTTCTCGTTTTGTCCTTTGATTTCTCTTTTGAATATTCTTTCTAAATGAGCAAAAACTAAAATAATGCTAACTTTACAAGAACGAGAATAGTTTACACATGTGCGTGCATAACATGTGACATAAGATTAAAAAATAATAAAAATTTATCTATTAACTATATATAATCTTTTCAATTAATAAAATTAGTTTTCGTTAAAAAGAAAAAAGATTAAGTTACAGCTGATGACGGTTTTCACGAAGTGCCAAAATTGTTTATTCAAAGATGATTGAAAACTTTAAAAAGGCTTTTGGCTAAAATATCAAGAAATAATTAAATAAAGTTATGAATATTATTTTCCTTCTCACAAGTTTGGAATACAATTGAACATCTTGTGCATTTCAGGTTATGTTTTCAATTTCGTTTACTGCTTATTATTGTCTCCCATATTTGTTATTGCTCGCATTATTTTGAAAGAAATAAGATTAAAATCCATAATTTGTGTTTCAAGATCTCTGCTTCTCTTTTTGAATATGGTTAAAATGCTTTGGAATTTAGGTGGTTAATAGAGTCATTTATAATGATTTTATTTTATGTTATTACTATGAAAATTTGAATCCAGAGACGAAGCAGGACTTAATATTGGGAAACACTTTTCCAGTAATTGATGAATAATCTTTTTAAAGTCCTGTGCATGGAATGTGTAAGGTTTTTTTCACTAAAAAAAGAAACCGAAAAAAACATGAAAATCCTCTAATTACATTACTACACATTTTACATAACGTAACAAGATAATAAGAATGTCATTAAAAAGAAGAAAAAGAAAAATTGCAGCAGACTAATAGTACTGAGTAGGCTAACTTATAAACTTGCAGGTTCTAAGGATTCAGAAGAGATTTACATTTATAATACAGCTAAAGATGGTTCTTCAACAGATTTCCACACTCTATTAAGAAACAAGAAAGAGTCAGCTTCCACTGCAAATCCATCTTGGTTCCGATTCCAACTGAAATAGGCAGGAGTCCTGTTCTTAATGTCAAAAATGCCATGACCAAAGCTGGCTTCCCTAAACGCAGAGTACCTCGGTTGTGGTGTCGTTATCCTACATATGAATCAATATGAAGACATAGAATCCTATCTCTTCTTACAAGTTCATATCAGAGCATCAGACAGAAATTTACTGTAACGTACCTGTTGGCTAATCCCTCTAGATTTCCTCCATCTCCAATTGTTATATAAACAGGCACAGAGCTATTGCTAATTGGAGTGCATAATCCGTTCACAATATCATATCTTATGTTTGATATGCGTTCCTGTTATCAAATATTCTGTATCAATGCTATCTTTATCAAGTATCTATAGTGAGTGTATCAAGTGCAAGTGGCGGTAAAAGAATAAACTGTATATAATTTAGGAAAGATGTAATTAAGCTAAGAAAGTATGAAAGGTAACGAGTGACTGGAATAAGGAATTGGCATTCTGAGAATGGGGAACTTACTGATCGTTCGTAGGCATGAACATGGCCAGCAAAAACTACATCAACCTTGTACTTCACCAACCAAGGTTCATATATTACTCGCATGGTTTCCCCTTCCATGTAGTGGTTCACATAACAATTATACATTGGACAATGCATGAGAACAATGAGCCACGGTGTCTCGCTTCGGTTTACTTTAGAAAGTTCACTAGTGAGCCATTTGTATTGAGGTGTGTATTTACCTATAAATCACGTGAATAATTTGAACTAATGATTTAGTAGGTTGACATATACACTGATTACTAACAAAACCACCTAAGAAAAACTTCATCATAAATACTTTTACGCTAAAGAAATATTAAATCCAATATTGCAGATTTCTAAGGAATTCCATGACTTCAGCAAATTCACGCACATTAGGATTAATCTAACTACTTTTGTGAAAAATACTGTCAAAATGCTCACAGTAGGCTGAGTAAGAGGACATGACAATTATGTATGCAGAAGCTCTCTTAATAGAGTACCAAAGAGGAGATGTACTGTTTGAGGCTCTATATGGAACAAAATACCGGTGTGTATAGGGCTTGAAAGGTTTTGGTTCACCCTGTACCAAAAAGCAAACTGTTAGCACAGTTTGTACTTCAATTATCTGCTTGGGCATGATTCATAAACATGAAGAAGATGCAGCATATGAATTAAAGCCACAAAATTTAGCAAGATCAAAGATGAATAATTTGCATTGCACGAGATCATATATGGAGGAATCTGGATAGTTCTCAATGAATGGTGCACTACTCAGCATTTAAATTGTATGAACACAATAGTATTATTTTCCTAAATCTGAGCAATCAATCACATCTCCCCAAGTACTACATCAACTAAACAAAAGGATTCAACATATAAAAAATGTCATAGTTCATTCCTTCAGCTGAAAAAGTAAAGAAAATGCATATTCTACTGATAGCCATGCAAATTGGAAGCGTACAAGTAGGGGAGCAAAATCAAGTTCGTGATTCCCTGCAGTCCAAATCCATGGCAGATATCCAGTGCTTCTCTCAATAAACCTTCCCCATGTGTCCCACCTAATATTGTTATGAAGCGGATGATCATCAGCATATGAAAGGTCTCCAACATATAGCAATGTCTGCCCTCTTGCTGGATTCATCTGATAATGAGTCAGCGTGGTATTAGAGTCATAAGTCTGCCCAAGATCCCCTGTTTATCATATTGCTGTGGTGAGTTCACAAACAAAGGGTCAAATTCCTATTCTTCATTTTGGTGTCTATTTCTATTCTTCCCCATAAGCTAAACTGAGATATGACTTCAGAAAATGCAGTAAATAATTGCTGGTGTGTTTATTAGTGATTATTATTGGTGGAAGAATTCCATATTTAGTGGTTGAGTTTCTCGTTTTCTCATAGAAAACAACTTATCCTCCTATCATAATCATTGGTATTTTCGATGGTAATATAGAAGGGGCAACATATGGTATTTCTCTATAGCTTTATGACATCCTTGAGGAATAAAGAGAACAAATCCAAGCATTAGTGTCTTAAAGGAGGTGTTGACTGTGATTACAAGAGTGTGCATGTCAGCATCAAATATGACATTCCAAGGAGAATTAATAAAGGATAGAAGCTGAAGTGAGTTAGACAGATTGCTGACAGAATATAAAGAACGAGCATAAATTTAAATTTTATCTCGATGGCGGTATCCAAAAATCTTTTTTTTTTCCTTTTTTCTGGCTTTAACAAAAGCTTCAAACATTAAAGTAAAAAATAAGAGAGAATAATCTGTAGAACAATTTACCTATTAGACCAAAAGTGTAAGGAACATCAGGCCCAACTTTAGGAGGAGTTACAAACCAAAACTGTCGAGTTGTGTTCCCAATGCCTACTTGATAATAGTACTTTGTATCATACTGCAGCAGAAAATTTAAAACACAGAGAATTAATAACTTCTGAAAGCAATCTGCATGTGATTAAACCAACAAAATATGCAAATATATTGCAGCTAAGGCTGCGAGAATGAACCAAAGATAGTGGCATACTTGCATACCTCCAAATTTGTTAAAGTGCAGTGATGAATATAGCCGGATGTACAGTTGTAAAACTTGTAGGTGAGGACAGCGCCATCAGCATGACTAATTGACGCGCTATTCTCAGCAAAGTATCGAATTGTACTTGAGCCTTCTTCATCGGCGGTGATCCAAGAGACAATCACAGCCTTTCCCTCGTAATCTCCTTGAGTTATATGGACCTTCAGAGAGCTTTATTACTTTCAGCCAGCACAATTTCTAATGTACTCAAAAGTTGGTAAAATACCACAAATTTGGTCATCCAAATTAGATAATTTCCCTCTCCTTTTTACATCTTTTTAATCCATACGCTTCTAGGAAATACCAGCAAACAGATAAGTCTGTCAATAGATTGTCAAACCCTTACGAGATTCTGACGAACCAGGAACCTGCACTTTACTCCTAATTTCGATACCGCTTTTGTAGTCACAAGTTTGTGATCACCCAGAGTAAGTCAAATTTGGATTTTACAGAACTGAATAAAGCAAGAATTCCCCTTATTTGACAGAAAACAAGGGACACGCAGACAAATTTAAGAACACAGCCAAATATAGACCTTCAAACGAAAAAGTAGCAGTCTTGAATGGAGGTAGAACATGAGAAGACCAAAGAGAGTAGAAATTACCTGCTGAGGGGCATTGTAACCAGGGGGCACTTTGAAGACATCACTATCCAGGGGCATATCGATATCCAAATTTATCTTTCGTACATAACTGCTAGTTATTCCAGCATCACAGAGCTTAATAACAGCATTCAAGATTAACCCTGCCAAAATCAAGAAACAAAGTCCAGCAAAACCAAAGAGCTTGAAGCCCATTTCCTCAGTTGGATTCAAGGTTCTAACTCGATCATCACACATCATAAAACTATATATACATAGAACAGGTACCAGGAATATCCAGTCTTGGATACCATTATTTCCTGGCTTGCGGATTTTGTATTTCGACACGCCACCTATCAATCTGTGACTATACCCCTTGTTAATCGACTTAGATATTTGAGAGTTCATTCATCAGATGATTGAAGTGCCTTTGAAAGCTTGTCCCGTCCAAACTGAAAGTCAAAACGGCCAATCTCGTGGGGATGGGGCTGGCTGCAACTGCCCTTCATTTTCCCTTTTTTTAAAAAAATTTTCCTGGGTATTTCATCAGCAATTTGTCATGTTCGGGGCTGGAGATAGTTTGGTCCGTTCATTGGTTTTTGGTTTTTTCCAAGATGGACTATTTGGTTTGGGGTAAGAAGAATCTTGGTTTTAAGCTTTGGGTGACAATGTCAAATTTCGTTTTCCGTCGTAAAAAGCCGAAGGGCTGTTGGGCTTTAGCCCAGAAGCCCAGAACATCAGACAAAGAGAAAACAATCCGACGAATTATCCTTGTAAATTTTTTTTTAAAGAAATATTCCTTATGAATTTAATTTTTAGTTTTTTGTGGGGCTAAAATAGTATCCATTTTTTACGAATATAATTTTAATTTTAAATATAACCCTTTTCAACACAATGAATCTCTCTTTCTCGCTATGTTAACTTCACATCAGTTTCTTTAAATTTTGACGTAAACAATAATGTGAGTTCAATAATTCATTAATTTAGGGTGTGCTTGGATTGGGTTTCACACGGAACCCAATATAATTTCTCATCTCACATCTCATTTTTTCTCTCACAAAAAATTCTCTCTCCCGAAACTCAAGGCAAAAAATCTCAAAACCAAACTCTATCCAATCACACCCTTAGGCTTCATTTAGATTAAGTTTAGTCATGACAGAACATCAATTGAGTTTCATTTTCTCTCTTATAAAAAATTTATTTTTATAAAATTTAAGATAAAAAATTTTAAATTTAAATTCAATTTAAATAAGCCTTAGTGCCTACTCACTCACGGGATTAAATTCGAAATGAAGGGACAATAAAAATATGATTTTGTACCTTTTTTTTTCAAAAGAAAGAGATAAAAAAGAAAGGAAGTCTAGAGAAGAAGGGATTGTTTCTTTCTAGATAAGTATTTGGTTTGGAAGAATATATAGAAATCACTTTGTAACGAAATCCAAAATAAAAAAAAAATCAAACTATGGGTTCATCGCCGACTCCTTAAAGTAATAAAAGCTTTCCTTGTTTTTGGTTCAAAGAAAAAAAAAACATTCGTGGTGGACTATTCCATGAATAATACCCCCCTCGGTCCACATTGAATGTCTTATTTTGACTTAATATAAAATTAAAGAGATTAATTAAATTATAAAGAATTACTAAATATCTTTATTAATTAAAAAAATTAATGGTAAGATTTACATATTAGTATAATTTAAATCTATTAAATTAAGTGAGTAAAAGAGGTTAGTTGTAAGGTATTTGTGTTAGTGGAGCTTATTTTCTTCAATTAAAAAGATTATTAAAGAAGTTTAGATAAAATATTTACTCCCTTCGTTTCAAAATGTAAAGACTTTTGGTTTTTTATATAAATTAAGGAAGAAAAAATAAGGATTTTTTTAATCTTTAACTAATTTAATTATTCTCTATTAATACGAGAGAGAAATGATTAAATATTTTTATAATTGAAAGTAATTCTAAAAAAATAATCATTAAAATTTGTAAAATACTAAATATTTTAAGAAGAAATAAATGGTTTAAAAATCTTATATTTTAAAAAGAAGAAATTTACTATTTTTTTAAAAATAGACATTCAATTTAAATACTTTTAAAAGAAAATATAGACATTCAATTATTATAAATGGAGTGAATAATATATTTCTCCTTCCAAAAGAATGCCGTTTGTAAACCCATGAGCACGGCCAAATGATAGCCATAAAAATTCATGCACAAGGGTCAAACTGATAGTTTGTATGTATGCTTATGCATTAAGCTTATAATAGTGTAGAATCTTTTCAATCAGTTCCTGTAAGGTCAGATCCAACCCAGATGGCTTGCGTATTTTCCAGCTGGTTTGTCTCAGCAAGCCTGTATAAATTTGATCATTTCGTCGGTAAAACAAATTGGTCGGCAATTTCCGATCCTCCGGAGTCATATGTTCCAAACTGCCGTCCGGAAAGGACGTCTCGGTATCTCTTGAGACGGATCAGAAATCGTCAATATATATTAGTCAAATGCCTAATGAATCCGCCAGTATTACCATTAAGAAGAAGAAAGTGGAAACCAAAACATAGGCTTTTGTCATCAAACATAGTAATTGCAGGAGGGTGGAACTCAAGATCTCTGAATCTGATCGAAATAAAGCAGAAAAACGCAGTTAGCCATCCATTTCAAGTGTACACACTGGTTCGGCTCTCGAGAAACCGCTGTCCATGGAAGGAATTGTGGAACGAACCAAGCACCGAACGGAGGTAAAATTTCTTAAACTTATTATTATCTTGTTATAGGACAAGGCACAGGTTTAGATGACTTGAATTTGATCCTTTTTCCTTAAAATCTATTCGGAAATAAAAGAGAACAGAAGCATCTTCAGCTTTAGTGACCAACGGATGTGTCAACTACAAAGGAAGAATAGCTGATAAACGAAGAACAGGAGGATGGAAGGCTTCACCATTCATCATAGGTTCTTTCGCATTAATAGCTCTTTCTTTAGATAATGATACTTAGGGTCTCCATAAGATTAACTAGAACAAAATAAACTTTTATTACTGCAGTGAACGAGGTGGCTGAGAGGTTGGCATTTTTCGCGATCGCGGTTAACATGGTAGCTTATCTAGTATTTGAGATGCATCAATCTCTTCCCGACGCTGCCACTCATGTCACTGATTGGATAGGAGCTGCCTATGTCCTTACCCTAGTTGGAGCATTCTTGGCCGATGCTTACTTGGGACGATTCTTAACCATCATCGTTTTCTCTTGCATATATGAAGCGGTACGCTCCGGCAAATAACTTTGTATGCCAATGTTGTTAAGGATTAATATATATTCAGTAATAGTACGAATTACATATGCTCGTTGGCAAGCATTTCAACATTTTTGATGCTTTTGATGTATCAGGGAATGGTGCTGTTAACATTATCAGCCTCGATAGACAGCTTACGGCCTCCCAAATGCATCAAGAGGCCGTGCATACCAGCAACGGACGGCCAAACATGGTTTCTCTATGGTGCATTGGCTCTGATAGCACTAGGAACAGGTGGTATCAAGCCATGCGTCTCATCATTCGGAGCCGATCAATTTGATGAAGCTGATGAAAAGGAAGCTCAAAGGAAGTATGCTTTCTTCAACTGGTTTTTCTTCGCCATAAATATGGGCGCACTCCTGGGAATCACACTTCTCGTTTACATCCAAGAAGAGAAGGGTTGGAGTTGGGGTTTTGCGGTTCCTACGGTGGCAATGTTTTGCTCTATCATCATCTTAGCTGCTGGCTTCACACAATATCGTTACCAGAAGCCAATGGGGAGTGCCTTTACTAGATTTCTTCAGGCCATTGTGGCTTCTCTAAGGAATCATTTTAAAGGGGTTCGTGTTAGCTGCGGAACTGAGCTTTATGAGGTCCCGACCAGAGAATCTGATATTTCTGGAGCTCGGAAGCTCCGTCATACTAAACAGTACAGGTTATATTTCCAAAAAAAAAAATCTTTTATTTTTCTCCTTATATATAGTTCTAGTATAATTTAGTATGACTCACAACTGAAGTCTTTTCTGATCAAGAAGAAGAAGAAGAAAGATTAGGTCACTTAACAAATTTCCAGGCTATTCTAAATTCTAATTAGCTTGTAGCTACGTATCCTCAATGGAAAATATTTATATGGAGAATTCATATAGTTCCAAAACGAAAATATTATATTTAATATTTTGTTAATACTCCTTTACATCTAAATTTTGGATCCTTCCCCTTAACCTAAAGAATTAAAAGGATTACATTCCAAATAGACCTTTTCCAGCATTTTTTAACTTTAAATCCAACGAAGTGTGTCAGGCAACTTAGTGCAATATATTTATAACGATACAAGTAGTGTATTTGGATTGAAATTCAACTAAAAAATTTATATTTTTTTTTTACTTTGAGCTCTATTTCTACTCGTACAAACAATTTATTTTTACGATTTTGAATACAACTCAACTTAAAAAAATCTTAATCCAAATATACCCTTAGTACTGATATATAAAATAACAAACTATAAATCTGAAGCAGAATTTATTACTTAGTAAATGATAGTTTTGAGCTACCACTTTATTACCCAAATTATCATACTTAATCTGTAGTAAATTTTTAAATTTGCATCCTCGTTCCTTAGTCTGAAGATTTAAAAGGAATACGTTCCATAAATTGTATCTTTTTTAAGATTCTTGACCTTTAAATCCAATGAAATGCCGAAATTGGTCATGCCCCCAATTGCAACCGATGCATCAATCTGTTTATAGTACAAATTAATTTAAGGCATCCAATTCCCTATATAAATAGAGAAGAAATTTTTGTTTTCAATTAGTTAGTGTCGCGTGTCGAGTATTCAATCGTTTTTTTTATCTGAATGACATCTAATTCCTTGTTTGTTTGCACAGATTCTTGGATAAAGCAGCGGTGGTAACAGACCCTGAGAGCAACACAAATAACAGGTGGAGACTGTGCACTGTGACTCAAGTTGAAGAATTCAAATCCTTCATCAGAGTGCTACCAGTGTGGGCATCAACCATTGCATTATCCATTTCATTCGCGCAACTCTCAACCTTCTTCATCAGCCAAGCTACCATCATGGACAGAAAACTAGGCCCCCATTTTGAAATCCCTGCCGGCTCCGTACCAGTCTTCGCAGCCATCAATGCTCTAATTCTCGTGCCCATCTACGAAAAACTCATCGTCCCATTCCTCCGTAGTAAAACAAGTCACCGTCGGGGCATCACATCCTTTCAACGCATGGGCGTAGGCCTTTTCATATCCATATTCGCCTTAGCTTCAGCTGCACTGGTCGAAAAGAAGCGCCGAACCCATCACGACCCAGCAAGCCTCAGCGTATTTTGGCTGTTCCCTCAGTTCTTCCTCATAGGAAGTGCAGAAGTGTTCACGTATGTCGGTCAACTGGAGTTTTTCTACGACGAGGCCACGGATGGTACGCGAAGCATGAGCAGCGCCATGTTTCTGAGCGAAATAGGGATCGGAAGCTGGCTGAGCACTGTACTGGTGAAAATCATCGAGGCCAGAACCGGCGGTGTAGAGAAGGGGTGGCTTCAGAATAATCTGAACAAGAGCCGTCTGGATTATTTGTACTGGATATTGACAGGGATCAATGGTGTGAATTTCTTGGTATATTTAGCGGTGGCAATGTGGTATGAGGGTAGGAATGGTGCTAAGGGAAGCGTAGGAAACGAATCCATGATTGAGATAGCCAGTGAAGGTAGAGGAGGAAGCGACAAAGGGGATTTACGTAGTATGGCAATCTGAATGTTTTGACAAAGATTTAATTGGGCTTTTTCGAATTAATTAAACTTGTTTTTTTTAAATTAATTCTCCATCTCCTCTGTATCAAATATCAATAAGTAAAATTTCGCTGCTTTGGATGTAATTCTAAATTTACAACTTATGTTTTGTGATTTCGGTACCATTATCTAACTTGATACAGGATGTAACTATTATATTATTAATGTTCACACAATATATTTTCTTAGTTACAATTTGAATCGTAAATCATAATTTGAATTGTTTACTTGGCTCAAAAGTTGAAGGTGTCATTCTTTTATCCTTCCTTCCTCGAATAGGTCACGTTCATAACGATTACTTTGACGGGGTAATAGAAGAGTCAAATACACGCTTTCTATCTTCTCTAGTTGTGATTCATTAACAGGTATAAAACGCAGACTAATTTGCAATGGTTTTTTCTTTTCCTTTTATGTGAATGATCGAAAGGGTGGATTGAGGTAAAAAAATGGAAAGTAGAAGGTTAATTGCTAATTATATGTAATGAATCAATAAATGCGAATTCAAAATTATCTTTACCTGTAATTTTGTTTGTCACCATTGTAGGAGATTTAGAGTTAAATTTTTAACACCCAAGAAACCACGACAATTCTAATTCCACCACCACCACCAAAAAAAAAAAAAAAAAAAAGCCAACGTAGAAGCATTGCAGACGGTAAGCATAGTGCAAGAGAATTAGAAGGGGATGCCTCTCAAATCATCATATGATAGGTAAAAGAGTAGGATTGGGCTAATGAAAAAGCGTTGACAAGACGGTTGCTTTTGAAAAAGATCGTGGCTGGATTATCAACGGGGATGCTAAAAATGATTAATCCTTTAAGCCTTTAATCATGCCATCCTCGGGATCTGCGAGGTGCAATTAGCCTAATCACTTGATTGTCATCGCTGGCGGCCGGTTGGGGTACAGTGTCAATATTCCATTTTCTCACCGCCGAATAATGATTTATTATATATAGAATAATTATTTATAATAAAAATAATTATTATATATAATAAATGATTTTTTGTAATTAAAAATAATTATTTATTAAAATATAAATATCTCATTATTAAATAAAAAATACTAATTCTAAAATTAAAAGTTAAATTTGTTGAACACATAATAAAAAAAACTCCTGTGACCAAGTTAGTCGGCGACGGTTGGAATATGCTGGCACTTCCAAATTTGAGGAGACTCAATAACAACCGAACGATAGTTGGCATCTTTCTGAATTGATAATGATCGGAACCGCTTTAAGAAAAAATAATCCGATATTGGTATTTATTTTGTTGAAATTTTTCTTAAATTTTAGACAATTTAATAACTAGCTAGTATTAATTAGTTAAGTTTGTAGAAAAATAATGAAACTTGTCTCATAAATAGAATAACCGTTGGCAAACTTATGTATCTTAATATCTTGCCTTCCATCTCCAAATGAACCTCCCTAACGAGCCCCGAAATGGGTTTTGCTTGGACTAAGCTTACACTATAAAATTAGAAAATCGTTATAAATCATTAAACTCATTATATACTTCTTTTAGAAAAAAGAAAAAGTATTATAAGTCTGAAGAATTCCATAATTAGGGTCAGTATATTGTGTAGGACATCATGTTGATTTTAAAATGGACCAAAGGCGTTTCTGTGCTTTTTCCTACGTAATAATAATGTCCCCAATTGTATCCCTCCACTACTTCCCATGGACCTCATTTTTCAAAGAAAATCTGTTTTGGGGGGCAATTTCACATCTAGGTCCACTCCATGCCAACTACACACTAAACGAAAGTAAAAATATTACACTGAATTAACTTCTTCTATCTCGACAATTGTTTATTCATAAGTTATTATATAAGTTCAAGATAAGTCGCTATTGTGAAATTGATAGATACGCTGCTCTTAGGAAGCAGTGCTAGAGCATCTCGGTTCGAGTCCGAGTGGCGGCAATTTAGCAATGAGATTGTTGCTGATGTTACACGGATATTGACCTGTCTGTCCATCTTTAGCAATGAGTACTTGGATTCAAAGCGTGCAATTTTGTGGGACCTTTGAAAATTAATCAAAACGATTAAGTGCGTTTTTGAAATAATAATTTAATAGTAAATTTGTAGTTTAACAATATTAAAATTGGACTAATAAAAAATTAAGCGCGATAATCATGCATGAACATATCTTTTTTTTTTTCAAAATCAAACCATAAAATTGACATATAAGAAAATCATATGGGATTTCTCATGCGCATGAGATGCCCCTTCTCCCCCCATCAAAGACGATAATCATCACATTCCTCTCCTTAAGAACTTCGTCTTTCCTTTTCCTGATCTCTCTCTTTCTTTTTAAGCCACTTTCCTCCCCTAGTTTAGAAAAGCTTCTCAATGAAAATAAAATACTACTAGCTAAAAGATTATATTTTAGGGAAAAAAAAATCATACACACTGCAAGCCTTTTTAATATAGCATATCAATTTTTTCTCTCTTTTCTTTTCTTCTTTTCCCTTCTCCTTTCCCAGCAAACACTCTGGTTAAAAGTTTGGTTTTCGCTGGTCAAACATTTTCCGTTGACTGGGTGAGAAGTGGCTGAGCCAGAGAAGGCTTGATGTGGGTGCTGGCTCTGCTGTTGTTGCCGTGCTCGGCCGGAGCCTGAATGGCCGGCTTCTGCCGCATTGCAAACTTCTGCTCTTCGTTCTTGCCCCACAGGACCAAATACAACCCCATTATGATCAACACGGCTCCAATGATCCTGTACAAGTTTCCACAGTCACCCCATTTTTGTTACTTTCTTTCTCAAATCCTAGTGTTTGTACGTAATACATGCATGCGAAATTTCTGATGAGACATAAACATCTTTACCTAACGTGGGACATGCCAGTGGGGTCTTGTGAATGCATAATTGAGAAGATTTTGAATAGCATGTGTGTGTGTGTGTGTGAGAGAGAGAGAGAGAGAGATTATGCATACCCTCCCAAGTAGAATTGCTCTCCCAAAGCAATGGAGGCCATAATCGCGACAACGAGGGTCTGAACAGGCTGATATACCGCCACGAAGACGGGGCCACCCCTGTCAATGCACCATATCTGTACAGCGAATGCAATCCCTGATGCTACCACTCCCTGCACGTACACATTAATTGTTTATCAAGTTTTGCTGTCATTTCATTTTCTACCCCGACGTCCCACCTCCGCTATTCGATTCCACCGTCAAAGTTTCTAACTAGCCACATGATTTTTCATGCAACTATCAGACATGATAACCCAGAGAAAAATGAACTATCACTACTAGACGTAACAGAAGAATCTTGACTTCCGATGGCTTCAATCTGATGTAACAGGAAGTCACACCAAAGCACAACGAAAAATAAAGTACATTTTGGTTTTATATTAAACTGTTTTTCTTGGGCAACTATATCTATACACTTTGAAAAGTTAATTTATGACGCTCTCTCTGCCCACTAAGTCTTCACATACTCACCTACAAGCTTTTGCCTGTGAGTGTTAATTACACCAGAGTATAAATAAATATCCTAATTTTTCCCTTGTTTTAAAGCATCTTTTCTAGCTATGCAAAACTGTTAATAGAAGAACTAAGTGAATATTACCCAGTAAATTAGTAAAATATCCTCATTCACTTACCACATAGAAAACACTAAAAAGCTCACTGCCGGAGTGAATAAGCCATGCTTGAGCATCTCGTCCCAGAAAGAGGGTTTTAAAGCATCTTTTCTAGCTATGCAAAACTGTTTATAAAAGAACTAAGTGAATATTACCCAGTAAATTAGTAAAATATCTTCAGTCAATTACCGCATAGAAAACACTAAAAAGCTCACTCCCGGAGTGAATAAGCCATGCTTGAGCATCTCGTTCCAGAAAGAGGGCTATGATGAGAAACTGGATAATACCAAAGAAACACTGATAGGAAGTGAAGGAGAGCCTGGCTGGATAGTTCTTAAGGATCGGTTTCTGCAAGACGAGCCAACCGGACCATGACAAACAGTGGCCAATCAAGTAGATGCACCCCAACGTCCAGCTCTTGCCGTTGGCATCACCCAAAGCAAGCAACGTTGGCGAGCTTCTCTGTAGGGTCAGAGCTGGGCTGTATATGATGGGACCTTTGTACAACGTGATAACTGAAGCTCCGGCGACGCAGAGCAGTGTTCCTACCATCTTTGCTATGCCATCTTTTCGATTTAGCCTCACTTGTTCTATCCTGAAGATCATTGATCAGATTAACATTAGAAGCTAGTTCATATCTTCTTTGCGTGATTAATATTATTATTGGAAGCACGCATGCATGCCTCAGTAATGCGGCCATGAGAAATGTAATGGCTGGCACCGAATTCTGAATGGCAGAGGCAAAAGTTGGCGATGTATTTTCCAATCCCAACAAGTAGAATCCTTGATTTGCAGTTATTCTGCAAAAAAGGGAAATTTGAGAACATATTAGTCTCGTATGCCACTACGGTGAAATTTCTTTTTTCTTTTTTGGATTCTGTGCTCATACCCAACGACTGCGAGGAGGAAGAACTGAAGCATGAAGGACCAATTTAGTGGTGGCCGCTCTTTCCTGATCAATCAATGAAGAAGAAGAAGGCATGTTAAATTTCTTTTCTTGGTACTGTATATATCAGTAACCACATATATCAATGAAAAAGCTTTGCAGAACCATAATCTAAACGTACTTCTCCAGAAAATAGGCGAAGGGCAAGAGAAGAATCAAAGCAAGGATGTTCCTGTAAACTGGGAACACAATCTTGCTAATCCCCATGTTAAGAGCAGCCCTAGAGACAACATGGAAACCAGCATATCCAAATTGCAAGGCCAACATGGCCAAGTGCAGCTGAAGCTTCTCTGGTATCGAACACATTCTCCTGGTGGTGACCGAACTAATGGTATCAGCCATAGGAGAAGCAGATACCAGTGATCCAAGATTTGAGAGAAGGGTTATAGTAGTCTTATAGAGTGAAAAAGAAAAGTTGAGCTGTGGGGATGTTAGGCCAGCGTCAGGGGAGATATAAATATAGTTGGAAAAGGGCTAAGATGAAAATTAAATGTGGAAGATATGACCCACAAGAGGGCCTCAAAAGACGATACGTCAACTGTTAGTAGCCTTCAAATGTTTTTGGTTGTCTCCCACATTCTTCAATCCCCCTCCACTTCCAGTCTTCCAGCCCCCTCATCTTGGCTGACAAGACAACCCCCATCGCACCAGTGAAAGAAAAAGCATAGGAAAGAGGAGAATGTGTGTTTGTCCTTAACCTGTTCTGTTTTGGACATATGCAGAGCCTTTCCTGTTTCGCTAGCAAAAATTATCTTATAGTAACTATTAGGTTGTAAAAATAATTGTAGTGTTGGTTTACATAATATTAACTATAATGATAAGTTGAAGTTCAATTATTTAGCAGCAGTTTTTATTAGTCAGTAAATTAGGGTATTGATTCACATTTCTACTCTTGTTTTGCTGGGATATGAATGACTTTTCTTTTTTGTTATATTTCTTAAGAAACGAGGGTTTTTTCTTTTTTCTTTTCTTTTTCCTCTCATCTCATCTTAGCGGTTGTGTTTTGGCCCATGCGTTTAATGATGATAATTGAGGAGGGGGAGGAGGTGGTGGCAAGCCGCCATCGATAGATAGCGCGCACGAGGGGTGAAGGTGGGGGTACGCCATGCGTTTCCAATGTCCTCCCATGAAGACCTCAAACCCCACCTCCCGCCCTCAAACCCTTCTGAGCTTTTATAACGTTCCTGAGTATTCTATTTTGTCTATAGTATTCTGGACGCAAGGGGAGGGCAAATGCGTAGATCATAATCTCAAGAAACTATTTGAATACTACAATTTGAAACTCCATGATTCAATTCCCTTTGACCGTACAAGCATCACAAGTTTTTGTCTGCCTCAGCCATTGATCAAACAATTTGACCCCAGCTGGGAAAAGATTATGCAATTGAAATTGCAGACAGATCAATCAAGATCCAGCTATCAACTTCAAATTGGTTTTCCTTGAGGGAAAACAAGAAATTAAAGAAAAGATGCGAAGCTATACTTGTTCACCTAACGGTACTTGTGAAGAGATATGGTATTTCCTTCCTTTAAAAAGATGGATCATTCGACCAAACAATTTTGTTTGAATCTAGGAAATGTTGTTTTGCAAGTGTCCACATTGGATTCAAGGGGGACGAATAAAGGAAAATATAGACCACTTTCATCGGTAGAAAACCAGAATATAAAAGGAGGCACTGAACAGAAGAATCCTCCTTTTAGGGTCCTTTTCTGATACAAATTAAGGGAGAAGAAAAGAAAGAAAAAGAAAAGGATCGTCCTATTGAGAAACCTAATAAGGTGTTTCCACTAAACTCCCCACTCTTAAAGCGACTATCTCAACTGCGAGCTGTGCTCTGATATTACTCCTTTGCTTTAAGAGACATAGTGTCCCCCCTCCTCAATTGAGACCAGCCTCATTCTAAAGCTTCGAAAAAATTGAAAAGCGAAATATGTCCAAGAAGAATATGGAATCACTAGATAGCCTTTTAATCTCCAAAAGTGGCTTCTACCTTCTGACAGCCTGTTGTGAAGACATAAACCACTACTACAATCTTGTTTATTAATATTTGTCGTTTTAAATTATAAAATAATATTTATCAACAATAATTAATTTTTCAAGTTTTTAAGATTATGATTTAACATATTCAGTAACATCATTCATAGGTCTGAAAAATCAAGAAAAAGAAGGAAGACGCCCTTGCTATGTTGGCAAAAACAAATTTTAAAAATGGGAAAACAAAAAAAGAGGTCGGGCATGAACCGGTCGGAGACCACCATGACCAAGCCAGGTTGGAACTCGATTGACATGGGCAGAGCCTCGTCCTCTTTTTGGTCGCAAGGTACAGAGCTGACCGCTAAAATTAGATTTGGTTCGCACGGGAGAATCTTGAGACTGGGCGGTGTGTCTGGCTCCAAACTCACTCCATTGGACCCGACACCATAACGGAGTTGCAATCGAGAGTCTTTGTTGATGCCTATAGAGACATTAATTAAAGCACGCAGGATAAAGATTAAGCAGCATCGCAATGCTTTTTCCCTCTCCACGCTTGATTGAATCTTTAGTTAGCGTGAATATATGTCAACTCTTCGGAAAAAAAAAATTAAGAAATGGTTTAATTGATAGTCTCGAATACTTAAATCTAATTTCTATGTATAATGAAATTATGTAAGCGTTTTCATGAATCACTTTATATTTATATATATGCAGAATAATTTTATTTTGATTAATTATTATTGCTCATTATCTTAATGGACTACATTTTTTTTAGTACATTAAGACCGAGTATTACTTGTTAATGCTCCAATAGTCAAGTTTCCAAATTTCATGTCCCATTGTTTAAGAAATCGAAACTCAATATCTGATTCTTCGCATTCTATAGGATTTAAAAGGAAAAAGGAAAAATTGAACCAAACAAACCTAATGAAAAAGAAAAAAAAAAGATATAATACTAAATTTGAAGGTGGTGGCATAAAAGAAAAAGCATCATCTTCTCTTTTCTATCTTGAAGGAAAAGTTTGTACTAAATTTCCAATTTATACGCTTGAAAAAGAATTCTAAAAAAAAAAAGAAAACGGAAATGGATATCCCAGTGGATGATGATGATACTCATGCCTCGAGGATTATTCCCCACAAAGCAATTTACTTTTTCTTTTCCTTGTTTCACTTTCCCCCATCAACTTGATCCTGATATTCTGGAATCCAGAAAAAAAAAAAAAGATTATACCGAGACCTATTCGTATGCATATAAAATGTGCATATTTGGCATGACATGTGAATTCACATGGAATGCCATCATTTACAGTGCTCAAATACATGTTTAGAGAATGTGGTAAAGCTTTTTTGCTCATTTTTTTCTACTAAAAGCACTGGTGAAATATTTCCTCTTACTTGCCTACTTCGCTTCTTTTTTTTTTTTTTTCTTGAACATGGAAGCAAACACTACTTTCCTTGAACAATGAGTTAGGTTCTTACATTCGCTTCTGACTGTTATCAAAGTCTCCTTCTTTTCCTCTTTAAGAGTTTCCAATGTTTGAGCAAGAAATTATGTAAAAGGTCTTTCGTTGCTAATATTTCTTCACATTCTATGTACTAGGCCACTTCAACAATTACTGGACATTTAGGATATATATTTGGATTATATTTGGTTGGAAAAAATTTTATCTTGAGTTACGAAAGTGAATTTTCTGTATGAGAATAGAAGTAGAACTAATTGTGTATTTAGTTAAGAGAAATATAATTTAAATAGAGCCTTAATTACATTTAGAATTTATTTCTCAACTATTAATAGTTAGTCAATTGAGTTTATATATATATATATATATATATATATATATATATATATATATATCAAAAAGAAATGAAAAATGTAAATCAAACTTTAAATTTATTATTTGATAAAAAATATTTTTAGTCAATTGATTGTCATAGTCAATTGACTTCTTATATGGATATCACTTGGTGCTTGTATCAATTATTTTATATGTGTAAAATTATCTTTAAAAATAATTAATGTAATGATTGTAAATATTAAAATATGCTCGTACAAGGAATACACCGTACTAACACTCAAATACCAAAATCCAAATAAATAACAGAATGAAAATGACTAAGGGTCAAAGGACCATATTTATTTGTGATTGGTTTTATGATATGATAGTTTTGAAAACCCACACCCACCTCCCAATGTCTCTCACGGCAGTCACGCGTAGTAATTCTACTAGTGACTCTGCAATTGATTTCAATAAGCAAAACAGAAGCTCCAACAGCGCCAACTACTAAAAAAACAGCGTGCTTATGAGCGTCAAAGACACCCGGAATTTCATGTTTCCCATATGTTCCTTTACATCCCTTTAAACTGTACAGACAGATACCATTTCCATCATAATGACCGCCCTCGACCAGTCCCATTCGTTGCCGGAGATTCCCACTCTGGAAATTTCTGTCCTCTGAAAGTAAAGATTCATGTTTAGAATCAAGCAGGCCTTCAATACCAAGTTTGACCCCTCCAAACTCTAGCCTGCGTTGTTCCCTGAGTTATATTGTGTTTCGCCACGTTAACATCACCAGCTCCCGCTGAAACCTCGGCCGCTCATGGCCTCTTGAGTGTTGATTGAATGGAACAATACACTATGTTATGCCTACCCCAGGGTATCACGGAGAGTAATGACGGTATACAGCATAACTAATGAGACACAGTAGTACGTCAATTGTTTAATATACTTCAACATGTATTGCTACTAAACAATGTTCTTTTTGAAGAAAAAAGATACAAGTAGCAATCCCACCGATATGATTTTATGTGCAGAAAATCAAGGGCTACACTGTATCGCAGAGGGTTTTAACCAGATGAACTTCCGTCTGCTTTAAAATGCCCTATAAGTTCCCTATGTATTCTGCATAAGATTTCATTTATAAGACACGATATGCAGCATTGAGCCATATTAGAGCAGAGGGGGAGAGAAAAAAGGAAAGGAAAAAAAAAAAAAAAAGCTATCATGTGAAGCACTCTAGCCAACGGGGAGAGGATGGAAAAGAAGAGTATTCAACAACAAGAAGCACCACTTGAATCCTAAAGCCGGTCTAATTAAGCCACATCAACTATCATGTGTAGGAATACGACTCGGCTCACTTGTAACATAGAGATGATTATTGGCAAGCCGAAACTGAGATAAGAATATTCTCAAGAATTCCATGATTGGTTACCTTCTGGGACTTCCGAGCTGTCAATTCTACCTTATCTTCAAAATCGTGAATACAATGGCATATTATTATTGTGATCCTAAAGAAGCTACAGTATCCAGCTTTGCTTTGGGAAGGTATTCTCCTGGCACGACCTCGTTTGGCACCTTCCCAGTTTAACCTGCTAGTAAATAAAAGCACTCGGGGTCTTCATTCCTTTTGTGTTTGGCTCTTTTGCCACAAAAAGTGATTCCACCCACCACACTGTTGATGAAAATTGAGAAACCAACCCCAGATAATAATCTAGAACAGTTCCAAGATCTTTATCTTGACACCTAAAATTGACCATAGAATGAAAAGTTCATGCAATCAACCGGTGCATTCATAATAATCTAGATGGCACCAGTGCGCACAATCACCACACAAATGTGCACTAATTTGTCTCCTGGAAGTGAAAAATAACCTTGACATTTACAGCACGAGATATCATCAATTTGACCAAGTCATTTAACAGACTTGCTTGCCATGTCCCATTTTCATGATTAACTTGATCGAGTACTGTTTAGAGTTATAATTATCAGCAATGGGAACAATTGCACTTGAAGAAGCATGACACCAAGTCAACCATGCATATGACAAACACTTGGAAAGGCTAATACTTCTAGCAAGTTTGCCAAGCAGGAAAAACAGGCAGAATCAGAGATATATAACCCAATTCATTGTGTTTTTTCAAGCATGAAACGGACTATATGAATCTTCATTCCAAACGCAACATTAACTATACTCAAGAACTCCTAATACTGCAGAACCAGTGCAAGAGGTCACAGTACCTTCACCAAGTTGATTATCAATTCATGACCTTAAACACAGTATTGCAGTGATAAAGAAAATGATACAAGATGATCACCTAAGTAACTAGTAATAGGCGCTTCAGTTAAAGTACAAACAAGCATGTAAAGGCAGGTATTGCAAATATCCCAGTGAAATTTTAAAAATAAATAAAAAAAGATAACACAAAAAGAGAAAATATCACCTTCTCACAGGAACGGGGAGCACCTAATTGAATAGAAAGCTTGCGGAATATCTCAGCTACAAGCTTATCGTAGGGCCACTTCTATTTCGTAATATATTTGACACCATTTCTCTCTCTTCATTGATTGGTCACCTATTTTTGACATCCATGTTCGTAGGAGTGACAAAGTCTCCATTAACAACCCCTTTAAGATGCACCAGTGGAGAGAGCGGTCCCACAACTGGGTCGCCGCATCCCATCACATTTCTAAATGTAGTCCTTGTTGATACAATAACCAATTACACAATTGAGAAGATGTCAGAAGTATCTCTTCATCAAATGTGCTGTAAAGATCTTCCAAAGGCAACAAAGAAGATTCCTAGTTCATCATTTTCAAGTGCCTTATCGTGACTTGAATGAGTCAGACACTCTAAATCAGTGGACGACACTATTCTGGCCTCTTGATATCACAAGAGCCCAAACCAAGCACTGATATTACAAGACTCACTAGATGAGGAATGCTCTCCCTACGACGTTCAAGATCCAAGAATCAGCTTGTTTATTTATGTTCATGCAACACAAGGCCAAAATCCACAATCATGGCCCTATGGGATATAATATGGCAAACAAAATAATTCATGATACAAACAAACAATAATCAAGCAAAAGGCATATCTAGAGAGAGAGAGAGAGAGATTACGGAATTCAGCTTCTGCTTTGCAAAGAAGGATAGTGAATCCCAGGAGCAAGATTCACCTTCCAGCATATAAACAAAAGGGCCATCTCAGGCTCTGCTGAAGAGTTCTTCTGACTAAATTTATGCCACAAATTATGTACTATAGTCATGGAATTTTTCCAGTAGAATCACCGAAAGGTTAGGCAAAAGCTTCTTCATATATTGGTTTCTATATCATATTTCTATACACAATAACAAAGAGACCACACTATGATAATAAATTATCATACAACGGTGAAGTGCAATTAGAAAATATGACAAACCATTTGAATGAATTGAACTCTTTGATGAGCATGAATGCAGCACTGACACGGCAATGCATGTGTGACGATATTCAAGACATGGACAGCTAAGTAATCATGCCTATAAGAATAGTGTGCCTGCATGTCAGCTCACCAACTATGGCTGCCATGGTGATCCAACTATGCTTGATGCTTCCATCCTGTATGCAACTATTTCCTTCAATTACTCATTCCTCAAGGAGTCCTGATTTCTCTGATAACCAGGCCAAGTCATAACTTTTCCTATATGGTCGTACGCATACAACTAGTAGTAAAGTGGCTCCCCTATATGGTTGCTCATCAATATATGTCTATAGCGTTCACATGATGAAAAAGGTACGGTAGAAATCTGGTCTCCATACCAATTAAAAGTTCTTCAACATTTTCCCAAGAAGCATCCTTTTAATGATCTTCAAACCAACATAAGGTGCAATATCCTTTTACAGACTTAGAAAATCATACTCTACTACCTCTGATAAAGAATGTCACAGACTTCAGAGACCTAGCACTGCCACAAACAGAAAAACCCACACGCAATTTCTTGTTTCCTCTCTCAGCAAGCAAATCTCTAACTCCCCTAACCTCTCTCCCCATAAAGAATCCAACCCAAAACTAAAAGAACTTACGGGTTAATATAAGAGAAAGCTATTAAAAAAACATTTGAACATGGGTAACAAACCAAGATCAGCGTGTACTGGAGCTTACACAAATATGTTCAGATAGACAAGAAAAGTAGATTAGTAAAGAACACAATTTCAAACCATATGCAGCCTGGAGTTAGCAATTACATTACGAGATCTATAAGCACATAAGGATTCCCAAATCCAGATCTACCCCAGCAACAGTAAAAGAGTTGCTCTAGTTGTCCGTGCAAGAAAGGGGACATGGGCTCTAGTACAGGAGAATCACCCTCACGACCAACAAAGGTCAGGAACAATCCACAAGCCACATTAGTGAACATGATAACAGAAGATAACGAAATAAAACTCCCCTGTTCATAAGAGCACTAGAATCAAGCCCTGGACTGTATCTATCTAGAACTAAATGTATAGGTGACATATAGATCTGAGCTAACAACTTCAATAATAAGCACAAGAAAGGGGGGTATAATCGATATCAAATTGCAGCACGGCACCACTTAACATGGCCCCGAACCAAATTATTTTTAAATTTCCATATCACAATTTCAGAATTCAGAGCAATTATTAGCATTTTGAAATTGCATGAACGCTCATGCTCTGTAGCAGCCCCACATGAAAAGAAAGCAACAAGAATTCTGCCTAGTCATTAGGCATATGGGTTGAAGCCTTAATGAAATGGCTAAAATATAAGGTCCAGCAAGTGACACTTCATCAGCGTCTGTTATAGGATTAGCAATGTCCAAGTAGACTTTTCTAGCATTTGGAGGCCGTCACAGATATGTTAGATAAACCCACAGTCACCACCCACAAACTTTTCCCGCCTAGACCCTAACAAAGAAATAAGAAGGCTTTTCCCTCCTAGATTCTTTCCCAGGGGAATGGAAGCTGACGGGCTTTATTCCATGCTTGCGGACGTAAATTTACTGCTATATTGTAGACTATTGATACATAACCTCAATATAATGCGCAAAGTTCAATGAAGTTGTTTCCATAATGGACTGAGGGACTCCTTTAGGACACAAAATATACGGGCAGCCTCATCTTGATGTTTAAGTTTCATACTGCACGAACTTCCAGTCAATAATAGTAGAACAACTTCAAGAAAGATCCCAATTCTTCAAAATCATTGTTCAGTTTAATTGGTTAATTGAACTTTTAAACATAGTAAGTATGCATGTTGACTGAGAAGTTTTGCACGAGAAGTAAAACCATACCTACCACATGAACCAGCTAAGCTTTGTTAAGTGGAAGATACAACAAATTTTCTGGTCCATGTTCCTTATCCTTACAGAACTCTAGATTTATAGATGACTACTACTTTATTACACAACACACTCTTGCGTAGTATTTATTTTAGATGTCACATTAGATTCAAGTATTTTGATAAACAAATTCAAATAGCTTGGCCTAAAGCAACTGAAAGAAAGCCCCAAGATACAGGTATAAAAAATAAAGAATCACTTGCATTGTGAGTACCTACCATTATGAGATGCCCCAGCTTTCAGTTTCACGTGCTCTACTTCTCCATGATATCAATAGATAATAAGGTAAGAAAGAGGAAGCAAATATACAAAAAGAAACTTAGATCCACAAAATTCTACTCTATAATGGGCATAAAATGTGTAAATCTGTTAAGGTTTACAGTGAATTTTAAAGCGAAAAAGAAAATGATAAGAGATCTATACTACTATAAGGTCCTTTACATATGTCTATCCCGTTCATCCATAAGATAGACTTTGACACTTTAACAGGGTCTCATGTCAGCTGTAAGAAAGAAGAGCAAAGACAAGCCTCCGATTCTTGGAAACCATTTTACTGTAGTTTTCAGTATCTAGTATACATATAGTCAGCAAAGAGAAAGAAAAATTTATTAAGCACCTGTATCCTCGACAGATTTTTTATACTCAGGCTTCAGCTCATATGTTCCTTGGTTTGTACCCCTCTTATTGTAAACACAGAGCTCATTCAGTATCTCTTTCAAAAATTGCTGAAAATAGTGCAACACGAGATCGTTAGTTCATATGCAACAGAAGATCATTAGTTCATAGAATATCCAAATTGTAAACAAGAACATCAAAAATATCCGTGAATGTATGTGTGTCAGTGTGCTGTTTGGATAGAAGAGGCTGGTTATGGAAAGAGGCCATAAACCATGCAAATAGAGTTTACATAGAAATTTTTACTACCATGCAATTGCTAGAACTATCTCAGCTTCTAAAAGAAATTAATAATCATCTTCACGGTTAGCAAATACAAATTACAATAAAACATAGAAAGAGAACACAGGAAACGTGCAATATCAAACAACTGGCTTTTCCCATTCTGCTCACTCCAATCCTCCAAAGGAGGTGGAAATGCTAACTCAGAAAAAGTATTCAAAGAAATAAGAAAAGAGTATACCGCAGGTTGATCCGTCTCTTGTACTAGCTGCTTTAAGGCCCAATTAGGTTGTTTTTCAAAAAGCTTAAACATAATATCCTCCAATTCCCCACGGTCCCGCCTAGTTCTTTTAACATCTGATCCTTTAACTGGAGCTGCTTTCTTCTTATCCTGCAAACAAATCCATTAAAATAATTGATCAGCTATATACCCTTCGAAACATTTTGCAAGGACCCAACGGAAAATATTCATGTGAGATGCAGGACAAACTTAAGAAAGCTATCCTGCAAGAAAACACCAAAATCTGCTAAGTTATGCAAAGAAAACTGGCTATAATTAATGCTGGAAAATCAAGAAATACATGGAAAGAAGAGATAAAACCCTTAGCATCACCCTAAGAGAACCCTAGGAATCACACCTAGATTTGTAGGGCACCACACCTACAACCGTAAGGCATCACACCTTAGGCTTGATTGCATCACACAATCGGATTTACAGAATCACTCTGCAGGTCTTTATCACTGAATACCCTAAAACACCATACCCTTATTGAATGAAGAACTCTATTTATAGACTCGAACTAAATCCTAAACTGACTAGAAAAAGACAGACTCTAAAACCAAAACAACTAGAATAATAGAATTTCTAAACCAACTCAATGTAGGAATCCCAATCAGAAATAAAGAGACTCAAACTACTGCAATTTGAAAACTACTAAAAGAAGACTAAATTCTGGGAACTCTTTTCAGTTCCGCTCAATATGCCTCAGAGAAAATAAATCATAAACAATCATACTTGCTCAACAATAAAGATATGGGGAGAAAAATACACACACATACATAAACATACATATTATCATGCCAATAAGGGGACCATTATATGAGAAAAAGTATAAACATCAGCTCAAACAAATTCCTCTAAGTTAGACCATTATACGAGAAAAAGTATAAACATCAGTTCAAACAAATTCCTCCAAGTTAGGACTCTTCTTCTAGCACAGCCAGCTGGCTGCACCTTCCCCTTCCTTCCCCCATCTCTTTGCACAGCAACAAAGAAACGTGGAAGAAAATCACCATATACATATATATATGAACATATATAGAATGGTGCATGCAAATTGAATATTAGATGCTTAAAAATATAAACATGACGCTAAAACGAATCCCCTCAGACCTCTTCCTCCAGCATGGCCACCTGATACTACCTTCCCCTTGCAACCCCTCTTCGGAGCTCTTCCACTATCTATATACTAAAGCAGCAAAACTTTCGAAACAAGTTCTCAGAACAAAGAAAATGTACAGTAATACCTTAGAATTGGAAGCAATCAGGCCCACCATTCCTGGCATAGGCCTCATGTGCACTCCGCGATCATTGTCAATTACCTGTTAGTTAGTCATAGACAGCTCTAATGTTAATTGCCGAATTTATCATTACAATTACATGAAGAGAACACAAAGGTTAGAGATGATAAATGTCAATGTCAAATTCCCTACTTGTATCTGTCTATTCTTAATCATTGACTTATTTGTCCTTTCACGACACATTTTCCTATACTCTTCCATGTTTGTGTTATGGGGCTTCATATCAAATTTATGTTCAACTTTCCCTTCCGTGGCCAGTCTCCCTGGAAAACAACATTGAATAAGTAAAAAATATTAGATGGCACGTGACCTTACAAACATACTTTTGAATAGTCCAAGCTCTGATGCACAAAGACAACACGATTATAAAATACATTGCTACTTAACTACCTAATGCCTCAAACCTTGTCAAAAGATATGAAAAACCAGTATGACATGAAAATGAAAAATTATTAAGGATCCATCCGAAATTTAATAATTTGAGCTACCACCTCCATAGAATAATAGCGGATGTACGTTACTGCTAATATTTGTACAAACAAAATTGGAGAAATAATGCATCTTCATCGAATAACTGATGGATAAGTAAAAATTATTAGGTTCCCGCCAAGAACAATGAAATCCAATCACTGAATAATTTGCTCTGATAATACCTAAAATGCAGAATATAGCAGCTGTCACGTGCACATTGGATTTCATAACAAGAAAGCTAGAACATTTACCTTGAGCTGTCTCAGAGAAAACAGACATAGGAACAAAGTCCTTGAACATATTCAAGGAGTAACTCTTCGGCATATTTCCAATGTCGTTGCCCCCCATCTCCATCGTGAACTGATAAATATTAAAGAAAAGAAGTTAAAATGACACTTAAAATTTCTCAAGCTATTAACAGGTTGTCTTGTCTGTATTTGTGCAGTTGACCTCAATAAAAATTCACGAATAACAACTTAAAACATATAGGGGTAACAAAAGAAGGGGAAAAAACACTATATATCAGCTGCTAGTGCGTGATACCCCTTCCTGGCGAAAAAACAAATAGTAAATTCATGTTAGCACATTGAATTTGATAAAACCGAATCACATATTCATGCATTGCTATGCAAGGTTTTGACCGGCATAGTTATCAGAAGAGACAGAAAATTTAACAAAACAACTAGTTCCCTAAATTCACAAAATTTAACAACACACTCGAAGTACTCCAAGACCTAAAGCCAGTAAATAAAGAAAAAGGAAAAAAACTCGATTTCCAGGAGAAAACCAAATTTAAAAAACAGGCAGAGATAATTTGAATTAAATTCTACATAGCTATGTAACTGATTACTTGAAGGGAGGAAGGATCTTCTGAGCGAAGAGGATCAAGAGAAACAACAACTTTAGCAACTGGATGAGAATCGGAGGCCGAGGAAGAAGAGGAAGCGGCGTGGGACTGCCAAGACTTGGAAACGACTAACGGGCACTTCATCAGCCACACCGATCTGTCGGCCTTGGCGGTGTCTATGGTGTTGCTGCTGTTGCTACCGTCTTCTTCCATCTTCTTCTTCTCTGTTCTGCTTTGGTAGTTCTGAGTTCCTACTTGAAGTTCAATCTCATGGGAAGCGTCAACCGCTTATAGTTTTTGTTCGCGTTTCAGTCCCCCGATGAATCTGTTAATGGCTTTCTTAGGTTTTTTTTTTTTTTTCTTTTGCCTTTTGGAGGGTCCTGGATTCTTCTCTTGCCGTATTTTGACGGTAGAGATCCGTCTGCAATAACAAAGGTGTGATGACTGAAGCAGACCAGGTTGACTCACTGTCGTGAACAACTGCAAGCCCGTTTTTCGATTGGGGCTGCTATGAATTTGGCTTGGGCTATTACAAATTCCTCCTCCGATGTGATTGGGTATTTAGTCTGGGCTTATGAAAATCTGCGACGGTCTGTCAATGCCACTTCCCTGGGTTTTTTGTTCTTTTGATCCTCGACATATGGGTTGGATGTCATCACAATTGGGCTGTCATTATTTCCCTTTCGTTTTCCTATTCCACTTATTAGAATTATTGCTTGTTTGCTCTTTCCTCATTCTTCCATTATTGTCGAGCCTCACTATATATAATTTTAAATTTAATTATGTATATAATTAAAAAATAAATTATTTTTAACTTTTTTCTCTATCCAACCTCTTTTCTCTCATTTTTTCTTTACAATTTTACTAAATTTAATAAGTATTATATTAAAACAAACTATACAATATATTTAGATAAAAATTACAAACATATTTATAAGTTTTTTATTTTAAAATTAAGAGAGTTCGATGTAAATTTGCTATTTATTATACCGTTAATCTAATTTAATACGATACTTATTAATTTTAGTAAAATTGTAAATAAAGAATGAAGGAGAAAAGATGGGATAGAAAGAGAGAGAAAGAAGTTGAAAAATATTTAAATTATACATAGTAAAAAAATTATATATAATAATAGTGATATTGTTTTGCTTTAATTTGAATAGTTCATAAATAAGAATATATGTATTAATTTAGATAACTAAAAAATTAAAAGAAAACAGGTTCTTGCTAGGCAGAAATTTCACATTTGAGGAGTTTCATGAAGTTGGGTCCAAACTCTTCTTCAAAACCTTCAATAGTACCTTAAAAAAGCTGACATCATATTAAAAATGATGCATTTAACAATCTCCAATTTTGACAAAATTTTAGAGACATACAATGCTTCACCTTAGCCTTCAATGCTATGAATAAGACTTCACTTCAACTCTAATAACAATGCATTGCTATGGCGTATCCGCAAGTGCCAAACAGAGCTATTGCTCGACGTTTTTAAATAGAGTAAAACGATAATTATTAGCCTCTCAACAAAGAAAATTGATACCAAGGTGTAATTGGATAGTATTTTATTTTAAAATTTTTTGTCTTAAGTTTTATGAGAAATAATTTTTTGTAAAAAAAAAAAGAGATTCAAGTGAGATATTTACATCGTACTTCCTAACAAAATGTACTCTGTGACAGAAAGCAATCCAAATACACTCCAAATTTTTCGGCCCCAGAAGCAATTATCTTATCTTCTGTCACTGAGTTTCTAATGCTGATGTCATCAGCTTAGACAAATTGAAGGAAATCGATCCCAAATTTCTCGGCCCCTGAACCAATTATCTTATCTTTTTTCTCTGAGTTTCTAATGCTCATGTCATCAGCTTAGACAAATTGAGGAATAAATTATTATATTGATCTTTAATATTTTTTATTTTTATAGTATTAATTTTTAATAATTTATTATAATTTTTTAAAATTTTAATATAAAATTAAATTAAATTTATATTTTTATTATTATTAACTACGAGCCAGTCTGAAAATTTTTAAATATATCATAAATTTAGCTTAATTTTAAATATTTATCCAAGTTGAAAATGGCAAAATGGCTAAGCAAAGGCCGCTCCTCCTCCGTTCAGTAGGGCCTCACTGAAGAAAGAAAAAGGGGAGGCGATGCATTCCCAACTACTCCATCATCCGGAAGCCAGTTATATATTCCCCATTTCCCTACCCAAAGCGCAAAAATATCTTTACTCTCTTCTCCAATGGCTCGCCTCTCTCTGTTATTGCTTCTGGCTTTGACTTTCTTATCTTATGCTGTAGCTTCCGTCGAAGAAGCAGCCACCATCGACGAGGATGATCCGTTGATCAGACAAGTGTTATCGGAGGAGGATGATCCTCTTTTGCATGCAGAGCACCATTTTTCGCTCTTTAAAGCTAAGTACGGTAAAAGTTATGCTACACAGGAGGAGCACGACTATAGGTTGTCGGTGTTTAAGGCTAATCTCCGCCGAGCGAAGCGGAATCAGATCCTCGATCCGTCCGCTGTACATGGGGTGACTAAATTTTCCGACGTGACTCCCTCTGAGTTTCGCCGGAACTACCTCGGTCTCCACAAGCAGAAGCGCCGCCTCAGGCTCCCTTCCGATGCTAACAAGGCTCCGATTCTTCCCACTTCCGATCTTCCCGCGGACTTTGACTGGCGTGACCACGGCGCTGTAACTGGCGTCAAAGATCAGGTTTTTAATCTTATTATCTTCTTTGTGACGTCGAAAAAAAACACCCCTGTTAACCACCTTTCACTGTAAGAAGATTGATTGAGCATGGTTGTATGCTAGGGCTCATGCGGATCGTGCTGGTCCTTTAGTACCACAGGGGCCTTGGAAGGTGCGCACTTCTTGGCGACTGGGGAGCTAGTGAGCCTCAGTGAACAGCAGCTCGTGGATTGTGACCATGAGGTATGGATTTCCCTTCCCTTTACAATTGTAGAAGAATAACCAAAATTATAGAATTTCGTGGTTTTTGTATGCTTCTACTGGTCCTTGCCTTTCAGTTTACCAAAATGTTGCTGATTTCAATCTGATCGAAGATGGTTTTGGGTTGGTTGACTTTTCATTTATAGTGATTGATGTTGTTAGGACTTGGGAGTAACCAGCTACTAGATAGTAGTGTTTTGCGCCTCTATCAAGTGTTATTGGGGAAAGTAGATTCATTGTTATCTCAGATTTCACAGACCTTAGTAGCTAAGCTTTCTGGTTTAGCTCTATACCAAATGCACTGCAAAGCTGTGGTTTATAAATTAATAAGGTCATTGTGTGCATGTTCAACTGAGGTAAGTCATCAAAAGTTGCAGTGGTATTGGATATTACTTTACCTGAAATCACTAGAAAAGCATGCAGCTTTGGCTGTTCAATGGTTTCCAGCATGGTTAACTTTAGAGCAGAAAGAAAGGGGAATGATGGTAAATTTAATACCAGGACCTAGAAATTGTTCCTGAGTCCTAGTTGATATGAGCTTGCAGAGTTCCAATGGTTAACCATAGATAAGTTGCTTGAACCGAATTATTCACTTTGTACGTGCTCACTTCTAATTGTTTCTGGCTGGAATGTTGATGATCCATCAGTGGCATTCAATTATCAACTTCTAATCGTTTCCTTTTATGAACCATTGCATGATGGAAGAATGACGTGTAATTCTTTAAGAATTTCTGTTTTGGGTGATGAACCATTTTCTTCTGGATGTCCTATAGTACATAAAAAACTTCATTAGCAAGTACTAGTTAATATCTTTGAGAATAGGTTCTTGTTTCCCCTTGTTTGCAAATAACCCAGAATTTGCTAATGCTTGTAGTGATATCCACGTATAACTGCCTTTTACATTTATAGTATTGGGTTTTAACTAAGCTTTACTGCTCTGTAGTGTGACCCAGAGGAGCAAGGTTCATGTGATTCTGGGTGCAATGGTGGACTGATGAACAATGCCTTCGAGTACATACTTAAATCTGGTGGAATTGAAAGCGAGAAAGATTATCCTTATAAGGGTACTGATCGTGGGCAATGCAAGTTTGATCAAAGCAAGATTGTTGCAAAGGTAGCCAACTTCAGTGTCGTTTCCCTTGATGAAGATCAAATTGCTGCAAACCTGGTGAAGCACGGCCCACTTGCAGGTACTCCATCTCCTCTTGAAAATATGAAAAAGAATTCTGGATTTGATTTAGATTTCAGACTGCAAATACATACAGGAAAAGAAAGAAAAATGAAGAGGTTTGGATCTCGACAGAGAAACTGATTTTCTTTCTGTCTTTGCAACTGCAGTTGGGATCAATGCCGCATGGATGCAGACATATATTGGAGGGGTTTCTTGCCCATTCATTTGCGGAAAGCACTTGGATCATGGAGTTGTTTTAGTTGGATACGGTTCAGCTGGATATGCACCCATTCGGTTGAAGGATAAGCCTTACTGGGTCATAAAGAACTCTTGGGGAGAAAATTGGGGAGATCAAGGATACTACAAGATCTGCAAGGGTCGTAACGTTTGTGGGGTGGATTCAATGGTCTCAACTGTGGCTGCTATTCATACTTCCAGTCAGTAGTTCATTAATAACCTTCATTCTGAATATTATTATGTAAATATGAATTGCAAACATTTGAATTTTAAAGACGATCTGTGTTGTACCAGCTCTATAGTACGAGCGATATGCGTACTTGTACCTGTAAACTTGGATATGCTGAAGTATTTCTGAAGGTATCCTTTCTGTTGTTTTTATATCATGTTTAAGTCGTTCTGATCTTGTTACGTGGATTTGTGCCTGCTATGTTGCTGGTTGGTCTATGAACATTTTTTTTTAGAGTGTATTTGAATTGTATTTGGTTGGGAAAAATTTTATTTTGGATTGTATGAAAATAAATTTTTTGTGAAAGAAAAAATAGAATTTAATTGTGTGTGATTGCAAAAGATGCAATTCAAATGATTTTTTTATGTGATTCTGAGAAGAATGAACCTGAGGGCATAGTATATTTGAATCTATATCCGTTCGTACAAGTTAGCCTATAAACACTGCTTTTAGATGGCTACCGTCGCAACAATGTAAAAGATTTTATTAACAAAGTCACTATCTACATTACAAGAGTGAATAGTGGAACAAAATTAATCCCCACAAATCCCACGAAGTCCTCTAAATATATTTTCAAATCTGTATAAAAGAATATTCGCAAACTTTGTTCCAACGTCTAGCAAATGCTATTTCATTCGTCATCCTCCTCAATTGATGCAAACGAAAAAGGAGAAAACTTGTGACCATCTCCCTCATAGAATTTGTTCTGGAACTCCACCCAGTGAAGTCTCAATGCATGCAGGAACGCACTAAGTGTTTCCATCACAAGAAGTACACCAACAGTTGCAAATACAAACACGATTATGCCAATGACGAGGATGATAACATTGTTGAACCTAATGCCATATACGACAGATGTTTAGATAATGTATTGCTGATTATGAGGAAGGAAGGCAATAAAAAGAAAGGAAGAAAAAAATCTTTACCCCCAAGCAAGTAGTAGAACTTTCTCATAAAATACACTGGAAAGTTCTGAATGTGCTAGACTGCAAAAGCAACCATCCAATCATATTACAAATGTTTCTCGCTGATAAGTAAAAAGAAAAAGAACTGAAATTTCCCAATACCGCGTGGCAGAACCAGAATTTTATCTTGGAGGGGCCAAACTAAAATATGTCATGTAAGACTACATTTAAAAAGCCAATTCCATCAAGATTTTTTTCCACTATGCAACGTTAAAGCTATTAGCACTATGCAAGAGAAATAAATTAATAAAAAAATAGCAATATAACTTCAATCTATTATATCTATCCTACCACGAAGAAACATCGTTTATAAAGAAAAGCCTAAATTCGAAATCTCCTACTTTGTCAAGCATGAAAGAATAATCAAAAGGAAGCCCACAATAAAAATGCAACAAAATCCAATAGTTTATGAAGAAACAAAGAAAAAATTTGCACTCTTCACATTTTCCAAAACCACATACCTCATAAGGAAATCGAGAAAAGCACAAGATACAAAAGAACAAAGCTAATATTTTAATCTATATGCATATCTCACATCCTATCAAATTTAGGACTAAAAGCTCACAATAAAATGAAAATGTAAAAAAATTATATAACTGCCTCTATTCATCTGACTAAAAAAAAAAAAAGGGCATAAAAGAGTGGATGTTCAAAAACATTTACTCTGAGAGGGCCACAGTTATGTTTTCAAAGCTATATGAAAATCAATATAAAATACATATAGTATTAAAAGGTTTTTGCCCCAAAATCTGGCCCTCCCTCAGGTACTTCATAGTTCCGCCATTGCAAATACCGAATGGGCTAGAGAACAGACTTTTACACCAAAGTTATCTATACAGTTCTAGATACAGATATCCTCTATGTAGTCTATCAGATAAGAAAAAGAAAAATCACTGGAACAAACTGGTACCTGCAAAAAATGAAGAAATGCGCAATTGATTAAATGCAAAGCATTTCTTAACAGTAGTGAGAAAATGGGAAATCTACTGTCTAGGGCAAGAAAGATACAAATTGAATAACTATGTGATTAAATTCGTCATCAATAAGGAGTTTTTTGCAATCAAGACATGGAATGAGAAAATCCAAATTTAATACAGCACTCAATAGTCAGAACTCTATGCTTACCGGACATTTAAATCATTTCCAAAGAATTTTGCATTGAAATAGCTTAAAACTATGCCAAGATTCATTTGAGCCACACCAAGTAAAATTGACATCTTCATCTTTAAAGAGTTGAGAAATGGTAACTCACTGCGGCTACCATGCCATTTAGGATCAACCCCAAATGGATAGGTGTCATGCACCTTAACCAAGCCCAATGTAGAAGCATCCCTGGAATGATAATTGAATTCAAAGATTGTGTAATGGTTAAGTTTTTGCTTTAAGTAAATGTCAAAGTAGACTTTCAATACCTGCAGGAAGAATGCCGACAAGCATAAGCAGAACGCCCAAATAGTTCAAAAGGAACAGAGAAAAATTCATTATATATAAATCCTGTGTATATTGAGAAGAGTGCCATCATCATGATAACATAGCGACCACCAAAAGCCATCTCCATTATATCTCCAAGCTTCTGTTGATGATAAATCAAAAATAAAAATTCAATCTAGCATCAATTTAAGACAAGAAAGATAACTAAGATGAAATTCAATTCTCATACTCAAAATGTCTAGTCTAACAACGATAGTTACATTGTAAATATTAACTGCAGGATAAAATATGGTAGGATGCACATTATAGAACATAATAGCTCCAATCCCAGATAAACTGAAAATATGGGAAACATTATCTAGGCAAAATTCATAGTAACAGAACTTGCTTTTAACATGTTCAAGTGCAGCAGGAACCAAGTGCAAGAAGCTGCCTCTCCTCCTGGATTTCAAACATAGGACAAGCATATTCTTGTTTTAGCAAATAGAGAGTTTAAGTGTATATCAAACCTTAGAAGTTCTTATGGGCCATGGAAAGCAGCGATAGATTTAAAAAGATCCAGCATGTAACAAGAAAACTAATTTCTTGGTGATTGCTAAAATCATAAAAGCAGTAGCTTGGCAACAATTTTCTATAGACTTTCTGTGGATACCTGTCCACTTTGTGTCACAACACATTACCAGATAAACAGAGAAATAAAACAGCCACAAACAATATAAGCAGTAACTAGTAAAAGATAAATAAATAGAACAAATGAGAATATCATCTGCATTGGGTAAAAACAATTTAAGGATAGAGGCGGGCAAAGCAATTAATGCTGGATAGATGGCTAAAAGAATTTGAATATGAACATAGAAGTGAAACTACAACTTCCAGAAACCAGACTACCTGGTTGGAGAATTTATTCTCTCTGAATATAAGGTACAATGTTGCCAGAAGCAAACATATGCCATGGCCCCAATCTCCAAACATGACAGCAAATAGAAAGGGAAATGTTACAATTGTGTAAACCCCTGGATTTGCTTCCTGATACTTCCCCACTCTGGAATGTAAGTAGAAAGTGACTCCTTGGAACTTAAGGATCTACAGAAGGGAACCAGTCAAGTGAAATGCAAATGCGCAATGCCCATGTTGGAGATAACAAAATGTTCTCAGCACATCTAGAAGGTACTAGAAATATGCCAGAATGATCGTAGGACCTCGTACTTTTTGATATTAGATTAGCCTTTTCTACCTACCATACGGTAATAAAATGAGACTATGACATCTTTGTATCCCCAAAAGGCAAAGTAAGACATCCTTAATGCCATAAAATTCAGATTTGCCTAATATATCCTTACCAGTAAATGGTTTTGGTGTCACTTACCCATATGCATCAACAATTTCTTGGAAAGCAGAAGTAAATTTGTTTGTGTGGAAATATGTAGGTGGTGATTCCTTGGTTTGCAGGACATGGAAAATGGCACCAACTTGTGATTTGCTATCCAGAGTTGCCCGCTGCAGTGTATTTTGGATCTGGCAAATGGATCATAAGTTCATCAGTGACGCTGAGAATTTGTTTCAAGGAAACTGCAAAGACGTCAAAGTTCACCACTGGGAATAGTATAATTCAAAAAGACTCCACCTGATTTGTTGCAGAGATAGGGCACCAGCCTTCTCCTACAAGGCACTTTTTGGTCACATCTAGACTGAGCATATTCAGAACATGATAAATGGATTTCTCCTTCTTGACCTTTAAAAGATGACAGCAGCACAGTCATGATTAACATACTACTCGGATATAGACTGAATAAACATGAATTCCTTTTTTATGGGAGAAAGAAAGCATTTAACCAAGTACACGCTCAATCAAAACTAACCAAAAGGATCCACTGCTCAAATTCACAACAGACAGCTTGTAATAGCGTGGCCTGGTGATACAGTCCAACATCTACGGTAGTCTTCAATTCTGAAAGTTTTGCAGATACCTTGATATTACAATAATAAATTTTAGAATTTCTCATGGCAAACTAATGTTCATAAATAATAGACGGAAGCAAATTCTGTTACTTTTCCACTTGTGAAACAATAATGTGTTCATATAAAACTAAAGTGAACTAAATTTTCCAAAGAAACTGACGTAGCAACAAGATAAGTCCAAAAAGCTGGAGATAGTATAATCAAGTCTTCTATCACCGAAAGGCATACCTCAGTTATCATCTGGTATTGTTTGCCTATATCATCTGTGAATGGATAACGATTGGCACCAAATGCATCACATATTTTCAATATCTTGGTCTTTGCTCTTTCTCCTGAGTAGAAGATAACAAATACATTTTTCTCAACCTGAAAATAGCACCCTTCAGTTCCATTTATCAAAATTAACCACACAGGAACAATGATCAGAAAATGAAATAAATTATAACTGCATAAGTGTTTGGAGAAAGAAGAAAGAGAACTTAATAGTCAGGTAGCAGGGACCTTGTAAATACAGGACCACATATCACTCAATGCCTATGTCATTCTAAAAGAAGAAAAGAAAATATACACACAACGAGCAGAATGAGAAGTACATTTAGAAGAGAAAGAATGCATTTCAGAAATCATCTCATCTACTAGCAAACCCATAATAACAGATATTGTAATTGGTTCTAGGACTGACCTTATCTCCTGACACAGGATCTATAACAGGATCTTCGACAACCACCTGCTTCAGAAATACATTTCCACGAGTTGCACGAAACAAAATTCTTTCAAAAGCCATTGATCTGTCTCTCATTACAAGGCCACTGATGAATCCCAGCTTAACTTGTTTTGAAGGATCCACAGACATTTCCTACTCAAGAACAGATAGATGTCATGATAAAGAAAAAAAACTCTAGCTTGAGCAAAATGATACAATGTCAAACCAGAAAATTACTTGCTCGAGTAATAGAGGACTATTAATTGATCCTTCTCCAAGGATTTGAACCTCAAATTCTTGACGATGGTATGCAGCACTGCTTTGTGCAAAATGAAAAAATTTCCCAGCCTGAACTCAGAAAATTTGCACGATTACATCAGTGGTTGGTTAAACAAGTAAATCAGAAGTTGTGAAGAGACCAACTTTTTCCTAGTTAGATTTTGTTAAAATGCTCTGGCTACAAATTGTTCTTACTTTCTGCAGAACCAACTTGTATTCTACAAGCTCGTTGTAGGATCGTTGTAACTTTTCACTGTTTGCATTCATCTCTATTAACTCATCTTCAAGCTGACCGAGCTTGACCTATCATCAGATTGAGAAACAGGTGAAAATCAAAGCAATAAAGGGAGAAAAGAAGAGCAAAAAACAATATTACGCTTGCCAATCGTAGTCTTGATAATGGCATCCAAAGTGGGACAAAAAAGAAGACTGCCATAGAAAAGGAAATCAAATTAAACTCACCTCTAATTCATCCAAATTGTCACTAGTACCTAAGGTAGACCTTGATGAAGGTGTAAAGCCTGCCTTTGCCATCTGCTCTCTGATAAACCGGAGCTTCCTTGCCATCTCTCCGCATCTTTTAATCTGCATGGTTGTTGGCCACCATAAATTACTAGAGCAAGTGCTCAGGGTGAACGTGCAGCAACAAAATTAACAAATGAAGAGAGTGCATCACCAGACTAGAATCTCCAGACAACGCAGAGCTTTCACTTGAATGCAGGGGGAATGAAGATTCCAGTGAATACATCATGAGTACTCACTCTAGTCCAAAAAGAATGGCTTCATTTGGTCGGCACAAGGTTTTAAGGAAGAGTTTGACCCTTAAACAACTTTTCTCTCATTACTGGTGGAGAGTGTAAATTGCAGAATCATAAATCAAAATAAACAGAAGTGGCATTTACATGGGGTGTCTTGTTACTTAACCCTTAAACAAGAGCTTTACTGGACATGCTTGGCTCACTAACTCCAAACCAGGCTTATAGTTGAGGGAAGTAATGGGAATTTACGTATTTGGAATGTTAAAGTTTTTCTGGAACAAGCCAATATAGTGATGAAGCCATTTATTGCATGCAGCTAATTCTTTTCCACTTGTTAAAAAAATTTCCCAGCAAACCAGTAGATGAGTCAATGATGTGAAGAAATTGATTCACCAGAAGGAATGTTATTGACTTCAAAATGTCCAAATTGAAGATGGATAGGAACAAGAAACCATCTTATAATTACAAAATCAGATCAATAAACTGATTCAGATTTCCACTGATTAATTAGAGTTAAAACTCAATAACCTGGATTCCCAGAATGGCATTCTCCAGTTATACAAGATATTGAACAACAATTATCAGAAACATATTCTGAGAAGACCATGAATGAAACCAAAATTTCAAGAAAGTTGAAATGTAATTTTGGTTTATAAGCTGCAATTAAACTTACGCCCAGACAAGCTAATCTGGAAAAACAAGATCTGTACATTGATTCTAGTAAAATTCTCAAAATGATAAAATATGACAAACCTGAGCAGCAAATGTCCTCTGGAAAGGGCTCTTCTCAGTATTTAGCTGGTAAGAGATGAAAAAGGAGGGTTGTAACATCGATAAATAAGGAAAATGATGAAGACTTTGGAGAAAATTTAGGTTGTAAAATTCAGAGACGACAGCATGGAAGAGAGGCTAAGGAAACTTCTAATCCCTATCACATGGAAAGCAGATTAAGAGAAAGGAAAAAGAAGATAAAAGTATTTTCTTGCACAGTACCGAGATATGCAAGTAAGTGGCTCTTCCAAAACTCAGTTGATCATTACTACCTGGAAAATACTCCATATGAAACTACAGATAAATAATCGTAGATTTCTAGGGTACGTTTTTAATACATTGGTATAATCATTTGAGCATGATGTATTCCTAATTGTCTTTAGCAAATGTGCAATTTGGAAACTGCTATTACTAACTTCATTTCACCTTTAGTCCTTCTTTCTTGACATGAAAACTGAGCAATCCCAGTATAAGTTTACACCTATTACTAATAACACCACTTATCACACTGTCTTATGACTTTCCACAATCTCACCATCATTGTTATTATAGTCAAAAGGATCTTTTCTTTAACATGGCAAGATCTCACATGTAGTCTAAAAATTTAAACATGAGCAGAGAGTATAGTTACAAGAATCTTGAAGTCAGTTTCTAAGTAACAAATGTTAGGACAACCACCATTCCAATGTAAAGCGGTTTCTATCGCATCATAAAACAATTGATTCCTGAAAATGCCTTCTGGAAGAAAACTTCAAAGCAACTAAAAGTTTGCTGAACAAACTGGCAAATATGCTGCATAATTCAGAATTAGCATATGATTGCCCGTTGCCATCGCTCAAAATGCAATGTTTCAAATAACAACAGAATTCTATAGACGTATGCTCAAAGGTCATTGCTGCACAATAACATTCTCATTTGCAACAACTTCAACCACACAAAAGAGCATCACTTCAGTTATTTGATGTATGAAGCAAACGCGTATTGCAATCTGCACACAGACGTGCTACATAAGCGCAACGCATGTTAAAGAGCAATAAATTTGAGGCTTAAAGCTTACGTCTTTGAATTGAAAAAGGCCGAGGTCACCAAGATATGATATTGTGCGATGAACGGACTCCATTGGAATGATTAACTGCGCCAACTGCATCGGCTCCGAGCGCAGGAGATCCATCGTCGGTCAACAACCTCCGTTTGGCATTTTGCTCTCTCTCAATGTTATTTATCAATCGGAAAAAGATATAAATCATATACAATGTAGACAATACAAACGAATAATCGCACAATACGATTTTATTCCTTGATCCCTCCGATTACAATAACTGATCGGAGGGAAATCACATCTGAGATCAATACAGAGTTTATGTGAAAGACGAAGATTTTCTGCTTTTCCTTTTTGTCATTCTTCTTTCAAATTCTGTGTTGGTTGCGCCTTTCATCTGTGGGTACATGTGGCAGTCAATGTTCTGAACCTTCTTAGTTTCGTTTCCTACTTTCTACGTTCAGCTCATACGTTAACGTTAGAAGCCTCAGATCTGGGAGTTTTGACCTGTTTGGCCTTGCCTTTACACTGAGATCCACAACCGCAATTCAAACTGACCTAAAACTTTTATCCCAGAATCTCTTCCATATGTTTTTAGAAATCGTTAACATAAGGATTAAAGATGCATTTGACAGCTCAATTACATGAATTCCTCTAGAAGTGGTCTTTAAGAAGATTTTACTGCTCAATTTTATAAGTAAAAATTAGACCTCCGAACCCCTTCCTTTGCAATTAGCAAGAGTGTTGTATAACGGGTCAAAGCCCTACTCAAAGGACAAAACGAACCAGGGCTTGTGAACACCAATGTCGTTTTGTTCTCAAATATGCCGGAACACCTAGAAATGAGGCTAAAGCCCAGAGAATAATTTTACAATTGGATGAGCATTCGTTGGGCTAGCAGTGAAATACCCCTTTTGCCCAAAATTAACACATCCATTACTGTACATTCGTTAAAAGGGGATTAGGATTCTCACCATATCACAATTTGACATAAGATATGAAAAGGGGATTAGGAATCTCAGTGGACTGATACAGTCAAGAGTAGCAATATTTTGCTTTCTAAGAATAAAAAGTAGAATTTCTGGACCACTTTTAGCTGCCCTATTAGAATGGCAAAGAGCACGCGACCCTCCCTCTGGCCTCATCCTACCCTCCTAAATTCTTCCCTATCCTAGGACTCTAAATTGTAATAATGCTCTGAACTCATTTGGACTCTTCAATGCTAAACAACTATAAGCTTCCATTTTTCTCATGCCACCTCTTCTCTCTTATCTTTTAGTTTTCCTTTCACCGTTTCATTCAAAAGCTAGCCTTTTAGTTCGGTGATGACTTGTGACCGTTGTTCTAGTTCCATTAGTTCAGTTAGTAAAGCTTTCTTTATCAACTAAGGGAATCCTGGTCTCGCGTGAGTCTTTTTCGCCTAAGTGATTGATCCCGCGTCCATTATTTTTTGAGAATATGCTACTTTGTGTTATAGCTCGAGACTCTTCAAGAAAGAAGAAGATAATCCCTAATTTCAGGTTCCTGCCGAGCTATTGAATTTACTTTATTTGATTTAACGATGTTGCTTATGTATTGTGATTGGCTAGCTACAGACAATGGAGTTGAAAATGCAATGGCGTTCCCGTACATGAAGAGGCCAAAGTTGTTGGGAAAGGGGGAAAGCGGGATGAAGGAATTGTATTCAAGGATTTACGAGTGTAAATGAATACTGAGAAGGGAATCCAAGATTTCGGTAGCTTCAGGAATACCAATTTCAAGCATCAAATTAAGGATTCCTTTTTGGAAATAGACACAGAAAACGGGACAGCAATCTACTTTAAAATCAGAAATACACCCGGAAAATAAGTGACAGTGCATGCCATGAACCAACGATTACTAGTAAAGTATAAACATGCAATATACAACCGACCAGTCCTCTACTTCTGTAATATTAAAAACAATACAGCAATTAGCAGCTGCTTGTTTTCCCCTGTTACTGTTGAAAGATGTTGCCGGGGAAAGGCAAAGCAAAATCCTAGTTGAGAGATTGTTTCTTGATCAAGATTAGGCTCTTTCTTTCTTTTCTTTTTCAAGATTTTCAGAATTTAGCGGTCATTTAAAAAACAAGCCACCAAACCCTACGCCAAAATGAGATCGGGGCCTGGGAGGAGGATGACAAGGACCATAGATATCTTTCCCCATCTAGAAATTCCAGGAAGCTGGTAGTGCTTTAGGTAAAAAAACATGTTCTTTCATTTGTCCTAACGTGTGGGGCTTCTCCTGAATCTGGAAGTGTTATGAGTAATTAGTGTACTTGGATATGACACACAGAGAAGCAAGAGGACTCCTACACGAATATGGGCCAGCCACAAGAATTTTGGTAGTTCAAAACAATAGGTATACAGGGTTATACATCGTTGGAAGAGGTCCCAGATTCTGCCATTTCTGCAATTGATGCAGACATGCATGAATGTTACAGCAATTTTCTCTCGGATATAAGGGAACAATAGTCCTTTCGGAAAAGGAAAAGACTATAGTAGTCATAACTACTTCATAACTCCAGATATGCAATCTACAGATGTTGAAAACACGCGACTTTTTAATGTCTCATAATTGAAGAGACACAACCATAAAATCCTATGTTGATAATCTGTGAAAAAGAAAATAGTTGTTCCAGCAAGCGAAGCCCTTATGCAATGTGGAAAATGAGATAGCCTTGTCTTAAATCATCAACTCAACATTCATTTGATATGAGCAATAGACTACATGAACCCAAAATGTAAGCTTTAACTATAGTTACTACTTCAGTCATCATTTCGCAAGAAAATGAAATGTGACAAGGGCAGCTAAAAGGTATGTATTGATGCCTAGCTTTTTCTTTATATGCATATTCTTATGATATTATTTAGTTTCTCAATTAACTAGCCATCACCAGAGTTTCCAGCGTCTTCCATTTCTTCTCTTTGTGGTCCATTAGGGACAGGAAGAGAGGGGCTGGCCGTCGGGGGCTGTGTGCAAATATGCAGCTTAAGCTGGTAACTTCTAACTCCCTTTAGAAACATGTTTATACAAAATGAATGCAATGTAGCCAGATAGTTTACAGATAATGACATTTCATGTATATATCTTAAATCTCAAGTTATAATCACTGACTTTTTAGCTATAGCTTGGATCCAAAGTTGAATATCTAACTGACACAAATATATCACAATAAACATATTGAATCAGAGGTTTTTAGACTTCCTCCTCTCTTCTGTATTTCTATTTTTAGGCTTTACTTAGCATTATTTATACTCTTTTCTACAGCAATCTGCTTAGCAGCATGTTTTCAAGTGTTATAGATAATGTTTTGCATTACAGTGGATATCTGCCACAATATAAATAGTGATACTTCAGTCACTATGTGATATTAATGAAGTACTTTTGGTTACACCATGGATTAATAGCTTTCGAGAACTAAAGCAAATCAGACTATTTATGATGCATACATAGCAGGTTTCTGTTAAGGAATCACAAAGACCTCAACTTGTTTGCCGGTAACAGAAATGTAAAACTAATTTAGACCAGTCTATAAGGAAGAACGAAAAGGAGGGAGTGGGATGTTTCTTTTTTTTTTTTTTTTTGGGGGGGGGGGGGGGGTTGTGGGGTTGGAGGGGGGATCGATTTTCCATTTTCTTTCCTACTTAAGACTTGTAAAAAAGAAGATGTAGAAAGGGAACTGGAAAGGGGGCTGAGCAAATCCGTTGAGAGCGTATTGTCCTAATCCTAAAGTACTTTGGTATGGGGACAGAAATTTCGAATCTTGGAAAGTTGATTCATTTTTAGGTTTCTTTACGTTGGTTTCCAAATCTAGCAGCTATCCCACAGAATGCACCTTTAATCTTACAAGAAAATATCATGCGTACGTTAACCTACTTTCAAGATGTACATTGACATCCACCATTAACGATGAGCATCATTCTCATGTCCAAGAACTGCACATTAACCTCGGCATTTAGAACCAACTGTTCCCATTTCTCTATGGATCACATCCATGCACGTCTCTCCAATCAGTTGCTTTTACTGGGTTTACTTTCTTCATTAATGGAGTAACATATACTACTCACTAGTGTACATATAATGTACTCTATACTGTGTCTGTGTGTGTGTGTGTGTGTGTGAGAGAGAGAGAGAGAGAGAGAGAGAGAAGCGAAGGGTGCAGCGTGTTCTTCTTTCGTTATACAGTTTTGGGACTGCGATGCCAAACTGCCATCTGCCACTGCATGGAAGATTTGCAGAGCTGGACCGCCAGTACCCATTTTCTTAAAGTTTTTTATTTCGTTATACTACGATTTTCTGAAACAAGATCAAACTTTTAGCATTTTGGTGAAGTATGACTACATAAGCTGCAAAACAAACAAGAAATCTGCGATTCCGTCCCGACTTTATCCTGCAGGAAAACGGAGATAAGGGAAAAAGCAGCTTCGAGTTCTAAACCAAAGAGAAAGCAAACTAGAAAACAGACCTAAAATAGAAAAACTTATAAAGAATGAAGGAAGAAACGCCGGAGAATATGCCTATGCACACATCCACATGTGGCACAAAGAACTAGCCTCTTGAGAAGCAGCAAGAGAGAGGTTAACCAGAAACAAGAACAATAAAAATATTAATGGAAAGAAAATCATAATGGAAATTCGATCAAAAATAACAATATCCAACTTCTTGGGTACACATTGTTTCTCTTGGGTTTCTTTTCGTTTTCTACTTCAATGGGTGTCAAAGGACTTCAGCAATAAGACTAATGTATGTTAGAGCGGCAGGCAACAGTGGACATTTTGTTAAGAGAAGACATCGAAAGCTCGGCTCTTGGCCAGCTTAAAGAGAGACGAGCAAGCACTTTAAGATCTCGGTGGTGGAAAGAATTGCGTACCGGCCATGAAAGCACTGAGTGGAGTTGGATACACAGAAGGGTCAAGCATTGTAACCGCAGGGTTGCTAGTGGTGGCAGCGGTGTTTGTGGTGGCGGCGGCGGCAGCTGATGCAAGGAGATTATGTGGTAGGTGACCTCCACCGCCCGAGGAGCCCTCACCGCTCCCGGAATAGCGGCTTTCAACACCTTGATCGTAGAGAATTCCCTTGAAAACGTGACCTCCTATATTAACAGCTGTCTGATAAGCGTACTGCTCTTCTGCATCATCCACGGCACTCACTCTTACGCAGCGAAAAACCGCTGGAGAATTCACTTCGGCCGGAAAGTGACCCCCCACCTCTAACCCTAGTCAAGAAAAACAGAGAAAATAAGAACCAAATGTTGGACATCCTTTTCAAGCAAAGTAGAATTCTTTCATGTCCAAGAAAGCAGTTTTACTTATTATTAGACTTTTTCGTCAGTTTTACTCCGTAATAGTGTTGAAATGTGGGAGAAAAATGGCCCGAGGAGAAGAAAAAGGAAGAGAAAAGGTAGGCGATGACCAGGGAAGGAAGACTTCATTAATCACGCGCAAAGATCATATGATCAAGGCCTTGTTGGTTAGTATGACTCAAAAGTTATAAAACACAAGTGCATAGCTTATCTTTCTCTGTGTCCTGTATAGAGTTGTATATAGCATTAGTGGTGGCCGATGAGTGCTTCTTCCTATACCTAATCTATATATCACATGAGTTCAATTGATGAACCCATCAAATCGGTGGTGCTTATTTTCCAATTTGATTTTTGTTTGTATTGAAGATTACAACGTTACCTGACGTGGAGGTGGGCAAACGGGTGCAAGCAAGAGTCGAGGAGCTGGGATTCTCTCTTTGCCTTTTGGAATTCTCTCCTCTCTGCAAGCTCAACTGTTGATTTTGTTGCTGTTGTTGTTGCTGCTGCTGTTGCAGGGTCGCGAGCTGATGCTGCCTCTCCCGCCTTTTGGCAGCAGGAACCCAAGTACTCTTAACGTGGGTTTGGCACTGAAACCCTCGGCTCTTGCAGCAAGTTCTGCACCTGAGATGTGAACAGTCCTTTTTGGCCTGGTTCCCACAGTCTTGGCAATTCATACCCCCTCCACCTCCAGCCCCTCCGCTGGTATCTCCGTGGCTCATCAACCTAAACCCTCCTGATCTATACGATGAATCATCAGCAATACTACCGCTACTGATGATTCTCCTACTGGGACCCACGGAGAAATCGACATCTTGCACTTGCTGATGATGTTGTAGCCTTTGTTGATGCAAGTGATAGTACTGTTGCCATAGCTCGAAACCCTTGTTGTAGATCTCTTCGTTTTTGAACAAATACAAGCTATTTGTAGTGTCTTGCTCTGGTTCTTGCTCTTTTCCACCTAGAGAGAAAATCCCAGACATTTTCTAATCCTAGAAGCTAACTCTGACCTCAACTTTGGAAGTAAATCCATAGCAAATTTAAAAAGCTCAGCCTAGACAAGTTCGGCTATGGAACCATCAAGATCTCTGGTTTCGGATCAATTTCCTTAATGGGTTTTGAGCCGAGGGTTGTACTGTTGGTGGGTTGTTTTGTAGTAGTAAGTACAAGCCTCTCCTATGCGAATGTATTCTTTCTACTTGGCTGATTCTCTTTCTTCTACAACTGCTACTACAAAACCAAAATTCTGACTCGCTTACAGTGTGTGTGTTTACGGGGCTTTGTTTTTGTTGCAGCTTTTCAGGACAAATTTAGGAATTTTTTAGGGCAAGGAAGATCGTTCCTTCGCTCTTGACTTCTTCACTTGAATTCTTGGTCTTTGTTTTGTAGCATTAAAGTCACAGCCCCTGCAACGCCGCCATGGCCACTCTGCAACCTCAATTTAAGACAGCAACAGCTCCATTTTAAGACAGTCTCTCTCTCTCTCGCTCTCTCTCTCTCTCTCTCATACACACACTCAAGAACCACTACTATACAAGCTAGTAGTAGAGGCTATTCAGAGCAGAAAAAATTTTACCACTTGGTTCTACAGTTGTCTTGCAGTTTGCAATAAAATCATCTCATCACCAGAGACTGAATCCTAGCACTTTGCTTGGTAATCGTACGGTTCGTATTCTTCCACGTGGTAGAGCATCAGCTTTTGCTTATTCGTCCTTGCACCGGAAAACACGCTCAACTTTCTTTTCTGACCGTTCCTATAATCAAGATCGTTTTACTATTAATTTGTAATGGAGCCAAATCAATCTACCAAATGAGGAAACAGTATGCTACGGTAACTTTACTAATTCTTCCCGCACAGACCAATCAATGGACGATGATTAGTAGGAACTTTGATAGGGCGCCACTTTTACACGACCTATAAATTCTCTGGTGCTTTCTGAGAATTCTAGGGTTTACTCCTTTTCTTTTTCTACTCTGATTTTTTAACTATAAATTAGTCACTCAATGGCCAAATATTCTTAGAATTTTAGCAGAAATGTTCTAGACAATTCTTTGGACTGACAAAAATGTCACCGTGGCCACATAAAATAATTTTTTCTAACAGGGTAACTTTGCTATGGGTTGAAACAATTTGTTGCAAGTAAAATTATATTTCATGAAAAATTAAAATTATATTTCATGAAAAATATAATATGGTACTAACAATAATGCCTCGAGTTCCACTATAATTCTTTGTGTAATCATGTTAAGTTTGACTTATTCTTAACCGTGGTTTGTCTAATATGACTAAAGAGAGTGGCAATATCGTGCCTATTTCCAGGTCAACCCCCACACAGGGTAACAGAACTGATGTAACATATAGAGGACCGAACTGAAGTTTATACACCAGCATCAATAATGCATGGATCATCGATTAATATATGTCAAATATTATTTTATACGTGATTGTATTTAAATAAAATTTAAAATTAAATTTTTTTATATTATATTATTATATTTGAATAAAATTTAAATTTTAAATTTTATAAAAATAAATTATTAATTAACAAATTAAAACTTATAATTAAAAATTTATATTTAATTTTGTAATCCAATCCAAATACATATATTTGTTATATGGTTTATAAGGGGTATAAGAATAGTGTTTGTTGTGTAAAGGGCACGCACGGATGGATTCATATACAAAGATTTGTTTCGCTTTAGGAATGCAAGATTCGTTTACACAAGTTAGGTATTATTTGAGAAAGTAAAGCTGGTGCGTTATGAAATTTAAATTTCAATGTTAAATTATTAAATTATGACGAAACGGTTTTATAATGGTAACTTAACGGCAATTTTATATGGATATTGGGATCAAAAGAGGAGGATAAAAATATTTGCTCCAATGCCTATGACCCCCCACCTCGAGCAAAAGATGCCGCAGACCAGCACATCCAATAAGGCTTGCAATTGCTTTTCTTGTTTCCTTTTTATTTTTATATTACGTACAAGATTTAATAGGGAACATATTTGACTGCGGTTTCTTTTATAGGGTGTGATTGTATAGTATTTTATTTTAAGATTTTCTACTTTGAGTTTTGAAAAAAAAAATTTATTGTGAGATAAAAAAGTAAGACCCAAATAAAATATTTTAATCGTACCTCGTATCGGGAGATCCAAATACACCCTTAATAAAGATATGCTTAAATCCGTTGGTCTTGTCAAGTAGGGGCAATGGAGAAAGAAAGGCAGAAAGAACATAGCAATAGTGATACGGATTGTGGTTTACAATTGATTTTTCTGTACTTTTAGTTTGTCTCGAGTTCTTAAAAAGTTTGAATTTTTACTTTACAAATTTGAGCTTAAAATCATTCTTTTGCGGAGCCAATTGGAAATCATAGATTTATTCCAAACTTAGGATGCAATCCAAATAAATATGTGCACATCAAGTGAACAAAAAGGTTGATCAACAAAGCTTTTGGTGTCCTCAATATATGAAAACTTTGGATCATTACCAACTTCTATTAACCATTTTAATTATTCGGTACATTTTCTCTCTCTTTCTTGCTACTTTTATAGAAATCAGCTTATTTATTTAGAATATATATGGATAGAGTATGGTAAAAAGAAATTTATTTTAAATTTCGTAAAAATAAATTATTTTTAGATAATTATTTATTTAGATGGAGTTTCGTTGTAAAACTTAATGAAACTCAATATAAATTTTTTATTTTTTAGTTATGATTTCTCTTTCATCAATATTTCATTTTTACAAAATTTCAAACTCAAATTTCATTTAATTTCACCTTAAGTGAGACCTAAAATAAAAATTTTAGATAGATATTTACAATAAAATCTAATCTAAATACACTCTTAACATAATATAAAGGACTCCTTTTCTAGAAATTAGACATAACATGTAAAATCAAGTAATTCTATTACTATTATAAATTAAACACATAATTACTTTTTAAATAACAAATTGAAAATCAATTTCCAAACTTAATTACTTATTCAAACCACTCCGTTTCCAAACCAGTCAATGTATCTATCTTCTAATATGCGCAAAACGCAAATTTGATATCACATTAATAATAATCATACTACAATATATACCATCGAAGAATTTTACTTTTTAGAATAAATTCCCAGGACAAAGAAGAGTGAAAATTTAAAAAATTTGACAAAGGAGCATTGACCGAAATAGCTCTTTGTCTGTGTTTACTTTACTGACTTTTAAATCAGAAGATGTAAATTCAAGTTACTTTGAGCATAACAATATACTATAATCTATGTTGTAGTACTCTCAAAGCCTTGCACTTCAAATTTTTCATACTAGATTAACTGAGCAACTCGAACACTAAAGAGATCAAAGTGAAAACTCAATAAAATTTCCCAATTCCCACCTCAAATCGCTGGTCAAGATTATAAATTAGAGCCCATAGCATCCTATTGATATGACACGAACTTGCGGAAGGTCCTACCTTAAACTGCGACTCCCTTCCTTACACTCGAACTGCCTCGTGACCCCCTAATCTCGTTTCGATGTACTCTGTCACGGGACAACGCTATGTAGGCAGGGCCCGGCCTTATATTATCCTATTACAATTGTCTAACAAGTGAGTTTCCTTAATCAGTGGCCATAATTAATTCTCTATTTTCAATTATTTAATCGGGTACGGACCGATGACGGCCCAAATCCTCCGCCGTACTCAGAACCCCGCCCCAGCAGTCTGGGGTCTTGCACGTCTTTTTATTTTGCAGGACGTACAGATCAAGACTATTGAATCAGATTTTGAATATGATTCATTGATTGTAAAAATTTTATAAATTTTTGAATTTTTTAAAATACAAATAACAGTAAAAAATTATGATCTGTTAGATCAGATTTAATATCTAATTCAACGAATCAGATTTAATCCTGCACGTGTTCTAAACAGATTTTGTCAAGGGGCTGGGGCGGGTAATTTGGATCCGATTCTGCACGTCCTTTCTGCAGGCGACCAGGCAATCTAATCGAGTAAATCCTCTACTGCGCAAATATTTGAAATTCTTTGAAAAAAAATTCACGTTAATTTCAAAATATTAATAATCCGGCTGGAGAACAAATTAAAATGGCTCGGAAACGTGAAAAGCACTAATTGGTTGGTGAAATTCAATGATAAGTATGTTGATTCTTTATTAGCAAATTTTTAGGGGCCCGAGGTTTATCTTTTTACTATTTGAACCCATTTTGTTTCTTTCTTCTCTCTTTTTCTTTCTATCACCGGCACATTATTATTTTGAGGTAATAGTATTGCGAATCGCTATATTCTGAGGTAAACGGTTGCATGATTAGCTGCCCAGCTCTCCTTTGTGCCACTAGAATCGACGACTTCTTCATTTTCATTGGTTGGTTCTGGGATTTTCTCTCTTTTCCATTTTTCATTTTTACTTTTTGATTTTTTTTTTGGCTGAATAAGTACTTAACCATTGCACTCTTTTTTTTTTACTTTTTTGTTGATGAATGCCGAAAGGTAAAAGGGCTGTTTTTATGAAATCTTCGTTTATTTTCCCCCTTCTTTTACTGACTTCAGTAATTGAATGCTGCTATAATAGACCTATTAGTACTAGCAGATATAGTGGCAGTAATTTCTTCTTTATGTAAAGTTTGGATTAGCCATGGTTGTAGCTTTAGGCTCGAATCCATTTGAGCGTGACGTTCTGATGATTAACTCGTCATTATAAAAATGAAATATGCTAAAGCCAAACTAAACTTTTGTAATGTCTTATTAATATAAGCTTTCCTCCGCCTCGTTCCTGAGGCTTTGTCAGTTTAATTGCTGAATTTCACGATCTATTCTTCTCTGTTTTTTTTTTCCTTCCTTTTTCTACTCTTGTTAGTACTACACTACACTAGCATTTTGTGAACTTTCAGCCATGCAGATTGTGGATTTTGATTGGTTTTCTTTTGAAAATTTTTGTATTAAAATTTTAAAAATGAGTTAATTTGTGAGAAAAATATGAGATTTAGAGGGAAAAAAATAAAAAAAAATGTATTATTTTCCAATCTCGTCTCTTTCTCTTACTAGGCAAGAGAGATCACAGTAAGTTTAATACAAAAATGGTTTCTTATCGAACGAGCTAACAAATATAGAGTATTCTTTCAAGGAAGAAACGAAAGTTTGTTGGATTTTTCAGGGCCTTTTTTCCCAGTCTTTCAAGAAAAGAGAAAGAAAAGCAAATGATAGATAGACACCCATGGGACACGGACATTCCCGAAAATCTGCTGAGAGAACAGAAATTTGATAGATTTTGAAATGAAAGGAATAGATGGTGCTGTATGTTTGTTTGGCACTCTGCAAATCGAGCGTGGTTGTAGTAGTACTTCCTGCCTCCCTCCCTCTTACAATATTAGTTCAATGTATTTATTTTATTATAAATATTAATAGATATTTAATGATTTTTAACATTTTATTTTTATTTAATTACTATTATATTATTTTTAAATTTTATAAATAAAAATTACAAATTATTTTATTTTCAATTATATAAATTATTAATAATTTTTAAATTTTTATAAAACTGTCAAATTTCATATTATTTTATGATTGAGGGAGTAGTTTGCTTGCTTGGCGTACGTAAAAGAGAAGAAAGGAAGGGAAAAGAAAAGAAAGATCTGAGCGACGAATGGAAATGTGCGAGTCCCAATAATTGTGTCTCTGCCATTCTGTTCTCGAGCCCTGTGCACAGCTTTTTCCCCATTGACTCTCGTCTCCTCTCCTTATGTTTCCTTCTGTTCAATATTCACATCTCAGAAACCATCAGACGTCCCAGTCCATGTCATCTTTCTACTGCAACTTTCTCCACGGCGTCCTCCTAAAAATTTCTCAGTCCAAGAGGCAAATTCATGTGCTCATAAGCAATATAGCCATATACGATATAGATACAATAATAATGCGTCTATTCTTCTTGCATATGCATGATACGGATACTTCTTGTAGATACGCTCTCTGGGCTTCTGCTTTGCATCATTTGCATAGTGGTGGTGTTTTGAGTTCCAAAAAGCAGGAAAAACCTTTGCTAAAAGCTTCTGAAAGGTTAACACGACACTGCATTAATCCCACGTCATTTACTTCTTACTGTTCTCTTCCAGTTTGGAGGGCAGCAAGTCGCAATCACTCCATAACTATGCCTTGATTTATTGTTTGATGTTTACTCATCACCCGCAAACATCTCTTTATTCTAAAATCTTCTAAAAGCATTAATAGTACTATCTGAACAATGCTCTTATTATGAACATTTGCACTTTAAGCTCAAATTCGATGGAATTAATACAAATATATCAAGCGCATTCTGAAAACTATTCTACTCTTTCTCCTTTTGCACCAATTAATTGAACTATGCAATTTACTACTTTAGTGAATTTAAAATCACATGTTTTGAATATTCTACTTGCTTTTGCTCGCTATATTTTGGATTTAGATAAAAAATATCATACGTACCATTGTATTTTCTCTATTATTACATGTATTATGTAATTTTGTACTATTTATAATTAGAGTATAATATCTTTATCTTAAAAAAAAGGATTTAAAATGGCAAAGAGTATATGAAAAATGAATGTACGGATTCGTAGTGTTTAAGGTGTTGAGGTGCTGTGCTTTATAGATTTGTGTAATCTTTATGTATTTGTGGATCATCTACTGTAGTTTATAATTGGAAAGTTCATCACAAGTCACGATTGTACGGATATTGGACGCCTAACTTCCTTTATTACCGTAGTATTTTGTTAAGCAGTATGGTGGTGAGTGTCAAATGACTATTAAAGAAAGGACCGGGAGCGAAAATGGTCCACGTCCTAGTCATCATAGGAGGGTGGGTCCACGTCAACTAGTATGGGTCCCATCTTAGACCCTCCAGCCATGTGATCAACATAATAATCATCAAAAAAGTTCAGAACATACAAATAAATACATAGGATTTAGATTAGATAGTAATCAAATCATGAAGTCTTAGTAGTAATTGTCTCTTTAAGCATATGGTTTTGATTATTGGTTTCGCAGCAGCCGTTATCGGCCATAACGTGGCGCAAAGTGACGCCGAATCACGTGAATACCACCCACTTTTTGATAACATTAGTTGAGATTAGATTTAAGGGTGTACACTAATCAAATTCAGTCGAATTTATAGGTATTTTAAGTTCAATTTGGTCTATTTTCACAAGATATAATTCAATTTTGAGTTCAATTCAAAACACCAATCTTAAACTCGAGTTCGATTTTATACATAAAAATTTGAACTCAGAGATTGGAAATCTACAGTATCAAAAATTTAAGTTCATATCAAATTTGAATACTTACAACAATACATGACATGTGAATTTGTACTTATTTTCTTTTAACTTAAATTTCTATTTAGATTATAACTAACGTTTGAGTGCTTAGTTCCTAGTTTACAAGATTGAGAATCGAACGCTAACAACTTCTAAAAAAAATTAATGAAGATTTAATTCGTATAGACCTCTTGCTATGACATGTCATATAAGCATGGGTATTCATGTCGTTGCGAGATGGTGTAGTTTTGTCAAGTTTTCAAAACACAAATTGCAATTTGGAAAATTTTGAAATCGCACCAAATTATGAAAACCTTCCAATCTCATAGTGCGATTTGGTTCGGTTGGACTTAGTGCAGTTTTGTAGTAAAAAATATATGAATTTATATATTTATTGTCAAATAAAATAGTAATAAGATTAAAATTTTCATATATTAGTTGTTAATAAATATAACAAAAGAAAGTGAATACTTTCAAACATTCCAAAATTATTTTATATGAAAATTTTAATAAATTAATTATTCATTTAAAAATACTTGACTTTTTTGTTAAAAATATGGGATCTTTCCTAGCTAATGAAAAAAGCAAATACAAATTAAAAAATCTAAGCTCATAGAGCTTTAGAGAGTATCAAGATGTCTTGGTTCATCATCAACTATTCTAAAGTTCTAAAATATCCAGCCTTTCACGTTCCATTTACAAATTAAGTTACTAAGTTGAAAAAGAAAGTACTTGATTTTAATATAAAAAATAGCTTTAAACCAGTTATTGAAAATTAAGCCATTAATAGATATTGTTGAAATAGAAACTTCAATTTATTTGATTATTTTTTAATTAATAAATGTAGTTTTGTCATAAATAAATTATCTAATTTGTTTTTTTAATGAATTAATTTAATTATATACATAATATATGTGGTGCAGTTTGGTTCATATTGAACAAAATTTTAAATCACATTGTAAATTGTGGTTTGAGGATAATCGAAACTGCAACTGCACCAATTGAAAATAAAATTGCAAAATTGGTGCAAGTTAGTGTTGTTTGTGAGTAGTTTTATCTTAGTAACTTTGTAATTTGTGTTTATCACACAAGTTATATAATTACGAATCAAGACAATCCATGTGAATAAAAAATGAGAACTTACTGTCTTATGGATAATTGATTTTTTAATAAGTTGATATTTTTCATCTACATAAATTATTTTTATCAATAATTATATAACTTATATGATAAACACAAGTTACAAAGTTATCAAGATAAAATTACTCGTTATTTGAATATTCTTTAACACTCCTACATGGAAACTTTAAGAAGATATTAGATGAAGTTTGATTTTGAAAAATAAAATTTTTGTGAGTTTTAAACTTAAAATATAATATTAAATCTCAAAATAAAATATTATCTAAATATTTTTTCCCTCGTCCTCAACTTGGCGGTTAATGCGGGTTCTTCTCGTGACAATAGTATAAGAGAAAAGGTAAACATCAATTATGTTCCAATTAAGCTATTCATCTCAATCGATTAGAAACAAAAGCTATTGATCTGAAATTGGACCGAATAGTTCTTCCAAACAATTTATTATTGGCACCACCTAATTAATTTGAAAATTCAAATTGAAGGTTGTAGTCAATTATATATTAATTTTTTAATAAAACAAAGACAGCATTTTTCAAAAATTTAGACAAAAGCCTAACCCAAGTACTCCCTAACAGTGCTCTTCAGGCTTTATCCATCGATAAGTACGAAGATCTCCTAACCACATGTTTGGAGTTCCATTAATATATAGTACGAAATATATTTTTTTATAAGGTAAATTTTATTTTTTATCATAATTTATAATTTATGTTATAATTAATAATATAAAAAATTTTATAAATAGTATGAAACATTTTGTATTAGAGGAAAAAAAAGATTTTGATTCATGTTTTCACTGTGAGACTCGGGAGTGCTGATGCGTGATCGCTAATCATGTCTACCCCACTGGACTCGAGTCAAGATTTGACTACGGTCGCGGAATGGAGGTTCGATAGACAGTGGGCCATACTCGTCCTTTTCAGGAAACTAAGTCTGGCTTGGACTGCAGTCATGCTGGTTCATGGGACGAATTAATAGACCAACCGTTTATGGGCCATTTGTTAGATAGGCTGGTTTGATTGAAGAAGATGGCCCAATTTCTACCAATTTTTTTTCCCACAATTTGTTGGTCTGTTGTTGATAATGATGAACAAAGCTCCGAAGCTCCGATCCCGAGATGGTGGTTTCTACTTTGCACCTATACTTTACATACCCAATATGCTTTATTTAATATTTGGGCGTGTTACTCTTTTCAAGAAAAAAAGCAAAACTGTGTCAATCTTTCAGAAGAAAAAAGAGATATTGGTTGTTGTACGTTCCATGTTAAAATTACTAATTCTAATATATTATTTTTTATTTTAAAAAATAATTATAAATAGTGATTTTGATAACATCGTCGAGTCTTCATTTTAAAGAGGTCTGCTAGTTGTGATGAGCCTCTTTGAAAAATCATAAAGCTCTCTTCAATTTCATGACTTTTTTTCCCCTAATTTTTTGCCTTTTCTCAAGGGGCAGAAGGTTTTCCTTCTATTCCATACTTTTTTCCTTTTTTGTTTCAAATTTTTCCTTTTCATTTTTTTTTATTTTAGGTTTCTTTATGTAAAATTCAATTCAAAATATGAAACTCGTAAGATTTTTTGAAATAAATTAAGCAATATCAGATATTCTTTGAAACAAAGTTAATATTGAAAATTTCTTATTTTTTATTTTTAGTTAATATATATTATTTATCATCTAATATAATATATGTATTAAAATATTTTTAAAAGCTCTGATTCTTCAAATTGAGTTTAAATTTTAGAGATAATGTTGCGAGAATTTTTAAATTTAGAGATATATTTTTTTCAATAAATAAAAAGTAATATTACTATAATTAGTAATTTAACGCTTTGCAATCAATAGATTTGCTTACATTTTGCATTAGCTGTCATAAAAATGATATAATATAATATTTCTATTTTGAGTACAATTTTTCATATTTAGTTAGTTGTGAGATTTCTATTAATAATGTGATTCTTCGTATTTAGTTAATTGTATGATTTCTATTAATAATATGATAACATCATATGATGTTAAACGTTAATGGTATAATTAAATTGTATTTGATTGTAAAAATTTTTATTTTAATTTCATATAATTAAATTTTTCATAAAATTAAATTTTTTTATAAAAATTAATTATATATTTAATTAAAATAAATACTATCCAAATTTATCTTTTTAAGTCACGAAGGACGGTTGATTTTGGATAGTGTGCTTAGCATTTACGGAAAATGGGAAGATGTCGCGCTGGCAACTTGAGAAAAATAATGGAAAGAATAGACTAATCAAATTTGGCTCGTTTACTGATTCTACTAGGGGCACGGGTCTAAGCTTTCATGCTGAGAAGTCGTAGATTTTGGCTGGCTTCCTTAACGGGTTGATCGAGCTTTCGGACTACTGCAATGGCGCACTCATCGATAGCTTCCGCGGAGATTGCTAAGGGGCCGTCCGCGCGGTTTTTGTTTCCGGAGGTATACTCGCGATTTAATTATTGGTTCATCATTACGTTAAAATCAATATGTATTCTTCATGATTTTGTACATCATCAATGGTTATCACTGGTTAATTCAGCTAACCCTGGGTAAGGGCGCAAATTCTTCTAATTTTGCTGGTTTTTGTAGTGATTTTTTATTACACTTGGTAAATGAGAATATTGCTTCCTGAAAGATGCTTTACCCGACACACATGAATAAGAACAACATGAAGTTGCCGAAGATGAATAAGTTCCATATATAATGAAGAAAATACTCGATGAACTTCTCTCCCTACTTCGTCAAAGTTTTAGTCCAAAGTACTGGAAGTATGGGGGTAGAATACATTTTTGACAAACTTGATCTTACTGCATGTTCAATCTTGTGGAGCTTTTTGGTCTGTGAAAGTAAGAATATTTATTGCAGGAGATGATTGCAAGGTCAAAGTCTGTGAGTTACAAATTGGGTAGTTGTTTGTTTTCCCTTCTTTGGCATGGTGATCACATCCGCACAGTCCAGTTCCATCACAATGAGCCCTGGATTGTCAGTGCTAGTGACGATAAGACAATCAGAGTTTGGAACTGGAAGTCTCGCACTTGCATTTGTGTCTTCAAAGGATACAGCCACCATGTAACATGTGCCTCTTTTCATCCGGAGAAATACCTGGTTGTATCAGCCGCAATGGATGGAACACTTCGAGTTTGGGATGTTAGCTCCTTGACAAAGAAACAGCAGTCATTTTTAGATTTTGGTTCTTTTGAAAAGCATGTCCTTGAAGGCCATAACCAAGTGAACGGGGCTTCATTCCACCCCACCCTTCCACTAATTTTTTCCGCTGGAGATGATCACCGAGTGATAATCTGGCAAATGGATGGTATACACTCTTTTGCTCTGTAAGTCTTCTTCTTCCAAATATGTACTTCTAGCGGAGTCTTAAAGCATCAGTTTTGGTACTTAGTTTCAACATTTTGGGAATTAAAGAGAATGCACATGTATTAACTTGTATTCCCAATACAACCACTGCAATATGGTCAAAGGAAACTCAACATTGATAACTATTTGCTACTTCCTTTGATCATGTACAACTGCAGTTTTTCTGTTTTTTCATTTTCATTTGGAGTTTTTGGTTGCAGGAGTACATACTACTGTATGTTTATTTGTCTTGGATCTGTTCTTGATTGCTTGTGCTTTTTTTTTTTTAAAGTGTTCTAAGGCCAGGTTATTGAGGGTATATACCTCCTATTGATGTCTCACGGTTGACAAAGTCAGTTTGCCAAGCCGAGAAAACACTCTTTATCTATTTGAAGCCACACTGCATAACTCTTACCTGGAAGCTTATTGAACCTACCTGTCCTCCTTTCTTCTTTGCTTTGGATGTTTTTTTCTTTACATGACACAAAATTATTCGTTCTACATATTTGTAGATTTTTCATAAGTTTTTTCCCCTTAACATTTCCTAGAAATTAGAACTATGTGAGATTGAAAGTCCCATTTTATGGTATTCCAGATTACTTAGAAAGGACTATTGTTTCAAATTCTACGAAATCTAAAATGCTGCCAACAGCTAGATATGCTATGTTAGCCTATCTTTGTCTAGATCTTCTGAATAATTTTTTTAAAAAAATTATTCCTTTGTTTTTTGGATCCTGGAGCAGAAACCTTGTTGCTTAATCTTTTCTATTTGCACAGCAGATTAAGCTGCTTGCTCTAATTGCTAATATCAGCAAATCTGAAATTTCCTCAGGAGACAACCTCTATGACAGTCAAATTTTTTGTCCTTCCAGCTTTTTGCCACTGTGGATTTCATTTAAGAAATAGAAACCCTTCAGTTTATGTTTTAGAAAATAATCTACCTTTTACAGGTGAAAATGCTAGGAATGAAAGCATTGATAGGGCACACACATGGCATATCCTGTGTTCTGTTCATGCAAGACAGGATGTTGTCGTCTCAAGCTCACAAGATATGACCATTAGAGTGTGGGATGCTACAACAGGGGCTTGTCTAGAGGTTCTTGACTGGACTGAAAGAGTCTGGATTCTTACATGTCATCCTTCAAGTAGTTTTCTAGGAGCTGGTGATGACAATGGCTTGATAGTGTTCAAGTTGGTAAGGGAGCGTCCAGCTTTTGATGTGAATGGAGATTCTGTGCTTTTTGTTGATCATTCCCAACCAGAGGCAATGTGTATTGTCTAAGGAACTTCCTGAAAGTTAAGGAGCTGCTTTTTCAGTTTCCATCACCAGATCAGCAGATTCTTGCTCACCATCCTAGCCGCAATAAGCAACCATCATGTGGAGGCCAGACTTATTAGAGGAATGCAATCTACTCTCTTGTCTTTTGTAACACTTTCTTTTTGTTGCATAGTTTGCATAAAGGGACGTTTGGGTTTGGAGGTCTTATCTATTTGGTGTAACTGGTTTCTTAAAACTAATGTAATTCTGATTTAGTTTATTTACCTTTTGAGCTTTTGTATAGGTGAAGATCTGGTATGTTAAACTGCTCTAGAATGCTCCTTTCATGTCTCTCTTGCTTGGAACTTTTTGGATCTTTAATAAGTGACAATCTTTTCTTTTTTGTTATTTTCTGTAATGCTATTTTGGATACGTTTGGCTGCTAGGTGCTGACGAGAGGATTCAACACCTAAGAAGACATCAAATCAGATGACCTACCAGCAGTGGTATCACAACCGTATTATCCTGATGAGACATTTCCAAAAGAAAGACCTAGATACAATGAGTTTCCACCAGGTACTTGTTATATAGCTAATTTTAATGAATTTGCTAAAGTTTGTAATGTGATGGATATCTGTTTTCAGAATTTTTTTTTTGTCTGCAATACTGATCACCAATTACATTTTTCCTGTTGCTGGCAAATTTGCTATGGTGTGACTATTCAATTTTGCCAACTTATACTGGAGGAAAAATTATTTGGTTTAGTTATGGCAGTTGTCAAGAGAGATTTAGAATCTTTTTCAGAATGTACAGATTATTTGGTTTGTGTTTTTTAAATGAAAATGGCGTTATTTATCTGAAACCTTAGCAGTCCTGTAATTATTTTTGGTTGGAGATAATAGACAGAACTCTTCAATATTTCTTTTTCCTTCTTTGTGCTCATTGCAGGATTACGTAAAGCTTTTCACTTCTCATGCTTTCTTCTAATTTTTTATCATGGTTTTTTTCCCATGTTCAAATTTTTGTTCCTTTTGATGCTGGTTGGTTGGATTGCCCAGCATTTCGACAAGAAATTGAGGGTTATAACAATACCTTTAAAAGTATAATTGGTTGAATCTTTTAATGATTGAATTGTGCCTGGTAAAAGATACTCGTTTAGGTAAGTTATACATTAACAATAGTTTTAAGGAGAAAAATATGGAGTTCTTTACTCATGTCTTCTGTGCAATTTTAGGAAGTGAATAAGCTTTTCTAATTTATTCTTGCACCTCTAACCACTAAAAAGATGCTTTAGTTTGTTGATAGGCCATTTGCAATGCCGTTTTGTGTTCGGGAAACTCATGGCAAGTGATGTCACAGTTAAATACCAAATGTATGGTATCTGTACACTATTTAAGTAGGATTTTTGTATCTGCTTTGTTTTAGAGTAGAAATGCATCGCGCATGGGATTCAGATTGTTGGAAAATTGATTGATTTCCGTTTCTCATTCTTCTGAATTCTTCCAGCTTGGTTTGGTGATTGATCTGATGAACAGAGATGGCATCTAACATTTTAAGGCCAGTAAGAATTTTCTAGCGAAGTAAGTGTGGTCTTCTTTGACTTTTATATTCATGTGTATGTGCGTGCGTGCATCAAATTTGACTTTTGAAATAATGGCTTAGCTTTTAAACTTGGTGTCTGACTTAGATTTCTTGTAAGGGCTGTGATTGTGTATGTGACAATGGTTCGGAGTGTTCCTTATAATGTTTTGACTTTATGGTCAGAAGAAGGTTTAACTAAGTGCGCATTTTTTCTTTTTCTCGAGTCTCTTGAGGGATACTCTTGTGCTTAAAATAAATTTTGCTTTTCCAGTCCTGAAAACAATGCGTATTGGATGCTTGTTTCGTCAAGGAGTGGCAATGAAACTCAATGATGAGCCTATTTAGAGCTTATACGGCAAGAATGGTTTGGTTTTTGCTATAAACTCACTGTGCCTAAGTTGCATGTGTTTGCTTGGAACTGGACCAAATTGGTTCAATTTGCCAATATAGATTGTGAAGTTATAAAAGCAGTACTATTCTTTCTTTCATGATTTATGGATTGAAGTTTCATTCAGTTTCAGCCTTTTTTAGGATGCTTTGTTAAATGACAGGCAAGACTCTCTCAAGAAGGTTGGCTTCTGCAGCTTTTTCAATGCTGCAAAAAGGTAATCAAGTGTATAATATGCTATACTTGTTAAGCTGTTAGCCAATTTACATTGCAATTTGTCTACAACCTCAGCAAATTTTCAAGTTTAATAAGCATAATAATTTTTTTTTTGTAATACACTCCAGTGTCCACTGCAACAGGAAATACTGGAGCTTAAACAAAGTGCTTCTGGAAAATTCCTTGACTGCAGGATAGCGAATTGACTATTTTTGCCTTGAATGAGATGCCGAATTAAATATTGGCTTAGTAATACATCTCCAAACTTGAATCTCAGAATGGACAGCTGATGCTTCACTCATTTGTCTTAAGCACATCAGATTAATAATCCAACGGCAGCAACAGATCAAATAGATCTCTTTGAATACTGAATCATTCAAATAGTGGATATCCATGTCATTGCCTGTGTAGATGAATCTTTGAGGACGTTCAGAATAATTTATTAGATTGATATTGTCGATGGATCGCTGGAACAAGGAGACAGATCTCTTGTATCATCGTCATCATGCGGAATTCTTCAGTTACACTGTTGGATGGACTCTAACATGGCTGGCGGTGGTGGAACTCACTGGCTTGTTACCTGCACAAATTTGAATAGATATGGTCATAGCTAATTTCAAGGAATTGAGGACGGCGAGTGAAAGTGCTGCCAGTACTCAGAACGCTGAGCGTGTGATTGTACATCTTCAGTTTTTCATACAGATCCCAGCTTTTTTTTTTTTTTTTGGCAGATCCAGTTTCAGGAATATCGAAAGTAGACTTGTGCCACTTTTAACCATGTTTCAATCATCCGGTCATAATTCTTACAACATAAGTACTAACTGTACAAGAGTTTTATTAATAGAGTTTTATTTTAAATTATTTTAATATTTTTATCTTTTAAATATTTTATAAAATTTTATTATTTTTTAATAATTATTATATATAATATAGTAATGTTCAATAGAAGGTTAAAATTTATCATTTTATTAAATTGCATTGATTTTGAATTTTATTATTTATTTAAAATTTTAAAAATATAAAAAATTAAATTTAAAAATTATAATTAATTTAATTAATTTTTAAAATTAATTTAAATTATTTTAAATGAGTTTATATTTTTAAATCATAATATAAAAATTTTAAAAAATATAAAAACACAAAATTAAAAATAATATTTATTAGAAATAAAAAAAACCTGGGGGGAGAGCACGCCCAGTGCCCAGCCCAAAGTGGGCAACCAAATGTTTTGGTTGCACCACCATGGTAGGGGCGGCCAGCTTGGGCGTCCTCCCCAATTTTTTTTTAAAATAAAAAGTTATTTTTATTTTTTAAAATTTTGTTTATTTTTTTCTTATTTAATTATAATAAATTTAAAAAATTAAAATTTTAAAATATATCGTATATTAATAAAATTATTCAGTAGAAAATAATTTTCTTGTTCAATCATATAAAAGAAAAGTTAGACTCAACGTGATAAATATTACAATAGAGGACGATGTTTTTAGTTTGTTATATGTCTTATTTTGACATTAATATTACTGATATATGTAAAGAAATTTCATCTGAAAGTGTGTGCTTAATTTAGTATCGTAAACCTCTAATATAAATTCAACTTTTTCAACCTTCATTTCGTTCGGAATCCAAGTCTTGTGCGGCACTTTGGGCTGCAGTGCCCTAACTAGTACTAGTACCATATTCTTATCAGTACTGGTTTGATGATCTTGGCGTCTTGTGGTCGGTCCTTTTGGAAGGTGTTATATAGGAAAAGAGAAGGGTAGTGCATTTTTCAAAGAGAGAGAGAGAGAGAGTTGGAGTGCATTTATGGAAAAACTTTGAGTTAGCATATTTATTAAAGTTGTTATTTTGATAAAAAAGAGATGATTAACATGGTTTTGATTACATTAATACTCGGTCCAATAATAAAAAAGAATTAAAAAAATAAAAAGAGTAATTAAGGAGCGTGAATGAATATTATATTTTTTCAAGAGAAAATTTTCTTAAGGAGATAAAACAAAGGCAATAGCCGAAATAGAATACGTAGAACTCAAGATTCCTAATGCTCCCAAAAGACCACTAAAACTAGGATATATAGATTATTGATGAACACTAAAAAAGTAAATATTTTTGCGACTTTGTTATAATCATGTATACCTAATTAGAACTCTAATATAAATATTTCTATTTCAACCTTCAATTTGTTTGGGGTCCAATTTTATGTGGCGCGTGTACCGTGCCATACTGCCATTGCCATAACTCGTATATTCTTTTGTTTTTAATGAATAATTCGTATACCGTCTGCGTTGCATGGCATGGAAGCTGCAAGCTGTTGCCGGTTGGTTATTTGATAGTTTTGGAAAAGAAGGGATGAATAAGAAGTGCGTGATTTGGGAAAAAAGGAAAAGCATTTTCATTCAAAATAATTATCAGAAATCTTTTATCCGTTAAATACAAGAAAAATATACTATTCAATGGTTCATCATTCAACAAGTTTAGATTAAATAGGCTCATCTTTAGGATAATCTACCAGATCATTTTTAAAAGTAAAAAATGAGCCTCAGTGCTACCCAACAAAAGTCATAGAGTGAGGTTAGATTAGAGAGCATTTACAATTACAGGGAATTTCTCTTAAGATTAAAATCTATTTTGATTTTAGTTAGTACCTAATTACTTTCATTAATTATAGGTGGGAGATACTGGTTTAAACAAATAACTAGAGATTATAGGTCTTTAATCACTAAATTTACTCCACAATTTTTACTTGATTTTAGAAATTATGCTATTGAATGATACTCTTTTTTAATTCTTTTTGCTTCAAATTCAATAGACGAATAAATTGTACTTTTTTTGTACACATAGCAATAAGGAGAGGACAAGTGGCGTGATTTTCTCTTGGTAACATCCAACCGAAAAACTCGAGTGGCTGCGCCTGTGCAGTGGAAAAGTGGAAAACCATACGACGCGCAGTGCCTTCGCGGAAGAACGACACGTGTTGTCTGTTATAGCTGGTATTTTTTTCTTTTTTCCTTTTTTTTGCTGAGTGAATTGGATAATGTTATACTCATTTAGAGAGAAAATCAAAGGAGAAATTGAAAAATTGAATAATTTAGTCTCTTTTATTTTTATATTTGAACACTTAAGGAATTTTTAATTTTTTTAACTTGTTAAATCCTTATAATTTTTATTTTTAGACATTTTGTGACCTCTTAATTTTTTTAACTTATTAAATCCTTATTATTTTTACCTTTAGACATTTCAACATCTCTTAGTCTTTATAATTTTTACAAACTACTTATTGAATCCTTCCAATTAAACAAATTATATATCTACTTTTGTTCCTTTAAGTCACACAATTCGGCTAGTGTTTGATCATGCATGGATTGGAGAATCCGGGGCAACTTCGTCAATTTTGTTTCCACGTACCAAAAATCCTATAAGATGAATATTGTCGAACTTATCTGATGTAATTCCTTAACTTTCCTCTTGATTGTGGCCAATTTGTATGGTGAGGGGAGCATGAAATTATTCATAGAATGGAACTTTTTGGCCGACCTGACTGCGAGGCGATAAGTAAATCTAATATCTACTCATTGGAATTCATTCTCCAATTTTCTTTTTTAGAACTTGAGGCATTATATTTCAGCAATCCTCTAATGGCTAAGAGATAAACGTTATTTGATCGATAGCTTTTTTTTGATGAATGTTATTTGATCAATAGTTAACCCTTGGTGATTGCATGTTTTGATTTGATCAGAGAAGTTGTTTTCTAAAGCTCTCCCTCGTTCCTGATATGAGCTTTTTAAGGGTTAGTTTCCATGGAAAGATTTGAGAAGAGAAGAGAAGAGATTTGGAAGGAAAGAGATCAATCCCCCATGGCGATAGGGAGATTTTACGGGAAATAAAAAAAAAGAGAATATATTAATTACTTATTCAATCATTATCCATCATAAAATTTTTATTTTTACTTATGTAATATTTCTAAAAATTATAAGAGTCAAACAAAAAATTTTCTTTTTAATATTTTTTAAGTAAAAAATCAATTATAAATTATTGAATTCAAAGATTAGTAATAAATAATCATTATATATTAATTAAGTTAGTTTTCAGACTTTAAATTTTAAAATTCAAACTTTAAATATTTTAGATTTTAATATTCAAAATTCAATTTTATCAAAATTTAAAATTCAATTTTGGAATAATTTTTTCCCAAAAAAAGGATTGATGTAATTTAATCCTAAAAAATTTACCCATCACATCTGACCGGCTCAAACACATAGAATGACTAAAACCCAACTTGTTCTATGAGAAGGAAAAGGATTGTATATTTATTCAAACTGAAAAGATCAGTCTGAACTCGTAATTAAGCGGGTTAAACGAGCTAACTCGGACCAAGATTGGGTACCAAGAAAAGGATTGTATACACCGTACTCTCAACATACTTCGAGGAATTAAAGATTATCAATCAATGCTCTAACACAACTCGGTATCTCCCGGGGCAATCCAGTCAGAATCTGGCATAATTTGTCAAATTTTGTGCCTACTTTTGACCAAATTTTACTTCAAAAACAAGATTTGAAAAATTGAGCGCAAAAAAATAATTTGAGTGTATAAAAAGATAAAAATAGAATTCTTAAAAAAATTAAAAAAAATTCTGAACAATTATAACAGTTTTCCCACTTTGGTAGAAAGGCTCATGATCTATCCCTCTCAACACTAGTCAAGATTTGACTACGGTCACGGAATGGAGGTTCTACAGTAAGTGGGCCGTTGCCATCCATTCACGACATGAAGTCAAGCTTTGAGTCATCGATCAACCCTTTATCGGCCACTTATTACATTGACAGGTGGGTTGAAGAAGATGATGGCCCAATTACTACGAGTTTGTTTTCCGCAATTCATCTAATATGGATACCTTACAATGCTCCAAAGGACTGGGCCTGATTTTGCATCGCCTGGTGATTCCTAATTTGGAGGTTATACAGCAGAAATGATTTATTCTTAAGAAAAACAATAAAGAAAGAAGGTTACCTACGGTCCAACCCCCACCTTCTCTCTCTCACACACGCGCGCGCGCAAATGAGATATTGGTGTGATTATTTTTTACTCCTTTCATCTCAGAATTTTAATTTTATTTATCTTTCTTATTTCTACAATAATATCTATGAAAATTATTTTTTTTTATTTTTAAGACTCTTTAAGTACTACATATTAAAAATTTTAAAATAATTTAATTAATAAATTATAGTTAAAATAAAAAATATCTAAGTCTTTTCTTTGAATGTTTTAGATTTTTACTGAATTCTTAACTTGTGTGAAAATAATAAAGAGAGCTAATATTTCAAGATGAAAGGAGTATGAAAGAAAGAAAAGAAATGATATAATGTGATTTATTTCATGTGAAGTATGGGTGAATTTTTGTGATTAAAAGAAAGGTGATGCATTAAATTTAGTTCTATCTAAATTATTTTATCTTCTTGACTCTAAATATTCCTTATGTATGAAAAAAAAAAACACTCTATATATTCCTAATATTACTTGAAAATAAAAAGTAATCTTATCACCACATTGTTCCAACACACATTTGTTAGTGTTATTTTTCATAGACGATCCCCAACACAGATGTATGCCAACCAAATTTTCTCCTCAAATTCAAAAAAAAAAAAATGAAGTCATTAGACCAAAGTTACTTAAGCATATACAGGGTATATTTAAATAGAGTTTAGATTTGAGATTTTTTATTTTAAATTTGGTAAAAAAATTTGTTCGTAAGAAAACAAATAAGATTTATGTTATATTTCGTAATCAAACACATCTATTAAGGGTTGAAAAACGTAAAAATAAAAAAAATAGAAGAAAAGTGAAATTTTTTTTGATAATATCAATCCAAGTTGGCCCTAACATTTTTTAATACAAAAATTTTTCGATTTGTTAGTAAATTATTCGGTTAGGAACATCCAAACAATCAGAGCTTTGAAAATATATTTTTTGTAATTAAACAAAAAGAATATTTTTAAAATTAAAGAGATTAATGCAGACAAAATCTTCTACTTATAAAAGAAATCATCCCAGGTACCATTAGGAATCAAATCCCAACAAATTAAATCAACGAAATAAAAATCCTCCCACTCTCATGAGATTCAAATATTCAAAGCAACCGGGTGACGTAACTGGTTGAAACACGTTCTTTTTGCTTGCTTCCCGTTAAACTCTCATGTCGTCAAAAATTTTCCTCAGTTTCTACAGAAGAAAGAATAAAGATGTTGATCAAGTTGGCGAGAAAGACTGGTTGTAGGGTGACGGGGCTAAGCTTTCATCCTCAGAGGTCATGGATTTTGGCAGGCCTCCATAACGGGCTGATCGAGCTCTGGGACTACTGCAATGGCGCACTCATCGACACCTTCCACGGTGATAGCAAAGGGGCTGTCCACGCCGTCCATTTCGACGGCACCGAGCCGCTTTTCGTTTCCGGAGGTAAATTGACGGTTTACAGTTCAACTTGTTCCTACATATTGATTCAGCAGTTGCTTATTCGTTCATGACACTGTATCTCATGAATAGTTGCCAAAGGGCGCGAAAAATATTAAATTCGTCAAATTTGGTTGATTTTCATTTAGTGTTTTTAAAATCTGGGAGAACTTATGTCAAAAAAACTTGAGCGATTGAAGAATGTAGATGCTCTACCCCATCCACCGGAATAAGAACAGATGAAGTTTAAGAAAATAAGTAGGAGAATGCCAAAGATAAAAATTTATCTGCAATGAACAAAATGTCAAATGAATTTTCTCTCCTTACTTCATCAAAGTATTAGTCCGTAACTGACTCCTTCATAGTCTGGAAAATACTCGGATAGGAAAAACATTTTTGACCAACTTCGTGGAACTGTATATCTCATCTTATGGAGCTTATTGGTTTTGTGAAAATAATAATATTTCTTGCAGGAGACGATTGTAAGATCAAAGTCTGGAGTTACAACTTGCATAGATGTTTGTTTTCCCTACTTGGACATGACGATTGCATCCGCACAGTCCAGTTCCATCACAATGACCCCTGGATTGTCAGCGCTAGCGACGATAAGACAATTAGAGTTTGGAGCTGGAAGTCTCACACTTGCATTTCTGTCTTAAAAGGGCACAGCCACCGCGTGACATGCGACTCTTTCCATCCCAAGAAATACCTGGTTGTATCAGCCTCACTGGATCGAACAGTTAGAGTTTGGGATATTGGTTCCCTGAGGGAGAAACGGCGACTGTGTTTCGATTTTGACACTTTTGAAAAGCATGTTCTAGAAGGCCATGACCCAGTCAATTGGGCTTCATTCCACCCCACTCTTCCATTAATCTTTTCTGGTGCAGATGATCACCGGGTGATAATCTGGCAAATGGACGGTAAACACTCTATCGCTATCTATTCTTCTTCCAAATGCGTACTTCAAGCTAAAAGCTTCGATTTCTGTTATTTGGTCATTTTTGGGAATTAATATATTAGATACTATCTTCGCACACGTGCAACTGCAGTTTTCTAATTTTATTTTTGAGGTCTTGGTTGGAGGTCTACATACTACTTTGTAGAGCAGGCATCACTTAGATTGTCGAACAATTATCTGCAAGATATTTATTTGGATTGCAAGTCCGACTTTTATTGTAGAGTACCTCCCACTGATATCTCATAGTTGACAATGTCAATTGGCTGAGATTAGATTCCTATCTATTTAAAGAAACACTTTATAACTCTTATCTGGAAGCTTATTGAACCTATCTGTCCTCTTGTCTTCTTCACTTTGGATTTCTTTAAATGACGGAAATTATTCAATCAATGTTCCTGCACATTTTTCATAAATTTCTTTTGCAGTATCTCATGGAAATTAGAATATGGGGAATTGGAAAACCCTTTTTATGGTATTCCGGATTACCTAGACAGAACTATTGTTTCCGGTCATTGTGAAATCTATCTATGCTGCCAACAGCTACATATGCATTTTCAGCATCTCTTGGTCTACATCTTCGGGAGAATTTTGTTTTCGAAGAGTATTCTTTCGTTTTCAAATCCTGCAGGAGAAACCTTGTTGCTTGACCTTTTCTAGTCCCTGATCATATTAAGCTGCTTATTCTAATTGCTGTTATCAGAAAGTTTGAATTTTCCGCGGAAGACAACCTCTATGACAATCACTTTTTTCTCCTTTGAGGATTTCCTCTATGGAAATAGAAACTATTCAATTTATGTCTTAGAAAATAATATACCTTTTGCAGGCAGAAATGCTACGAAAATAGACACATTGAGCGGGCATGTGCACAGTGTGTCATGTGTTCTTTTTCATGCGAGAAAGAATGTCATTTTCTCAAACTCACAAGACAAGACCATCAGAATGTGGGATCTTACGACGGGGGCTTGTTTGGTGACTTTTCGCTGGGAAGAAAGATTCTGGATCCTTGCATCTCATCCTTCAAGTAGTTTGCTAGGAGCTGGTCATGATAATGGCCTGATAGTCTTCAAGTTTGTAAGGGAACGTCCAGCTTACTGTATGGATGGTGATTCTGTTGCTTATGTCAAAAACCAAGTTGTGCATGTCTTTAACTATTTAACTCATGAAGACGAGGAATGGATGAACTTTAACAATTTAACTCAAGAAGAAGAGGAGTTGATGACTATTTCCGAGTCGGATTCTGACCTCATGAGCCGATTGAACGGAGGATACTTGAGTCTTTGTTATAATGATACTGGAAAAAGAATCATATATTGCTCTAGAATGGTCTTGGATTTTAATGAGCTCTATTCTTTACCAAAATACCGTTGTAGTGGAGGAAAATCTATGATTCTAGCAAAACTTTTTATTGGAGGATCAACAGTTTTTGTAGCTCCAGATACGTGTGCTGTACTCAAGAAGTACACCAATCAAGTGTCAGTCATAAATCTTGCAGATAAGACGGCAAAGGAGATTGTTGTTCCCACCTTTACAGGTGTAGTATTTCATGCAGGCAATGGAAATTTGTTATGCGTGGGTGAGGATAGAGTTGCTCTCTTTGATCTGCAGCAGCAGATTGTTCTTGGGGAGATACAGGCTTCTTTCATCAGGAATGTTGTTTGGTCAAATGACATGGAAAGTGTTGCGTTGCTCAGCAAACACTCAATAGTCATAACTGACAAGAAACTTGTGCGTCAGTTCAAAGTTTATGAGATGAATTGTGTCAAGAGTGGCACATGGGATGATAACAGTGTCTTTGTTTACACAACTAAGAGACATATTAAATACTGTCTTCCTAATGGAGAAACTGGGATAATCAAAACGCTGGATGTTCCTAAATATATAACCAAAATATACGGAAATACATTGTTTTGCTTGGACCGAGACGGGAAACATCATCCAGTTTCTATTGATTCAAGTGAGTACATATTTAAGTTGTCCCTGCTGAGGAAGAGATATGACCACGTTATGGGCATGATTAGCAGCTCCAACTTCTGTGGCCATTCCATGATGGCCTACCTTCAAGAAAAGGGCTTTCCAGACGTTGCTCTGCATTTTGTGAAGGATGAGCGAACACGTTTCAATTTAGCTCTGCAGATTGGGAATATTGAGTTGGCATTTGCTTCTGCTAAAGAGATTGATGAGAAAGATTATTGGTACCGGCTGGGGGCAGAGGCCCTTTGTCAGGGTAAGATTAGCATTGTTGAATACGCGTACCAGAGTATAATGAATTGGGAAAAACTCTCTTTTCTTTATCTGATAACAGGAAATATGGATAAGCTGTTGAAATTGATGAAAATTGCTGAAGTCAGGAATGATGTTTTGAGTCAGTTCCATCATGCTCTTTACCTGGGAGATATTCTAGAGCGTGTTAAAATATTGGAGATTGCTGGTCATTTGCCACTTGCATATATCACAGCTTTGGTCCATGGGATTCGTGATGTAGCTAAGCATCTTGCAGCAGCAATGGCTGATAATGTCCCTTCTTTGCCCAGGCACAAGTCAGCCTACCTGTTGATTCCACCAAAACCTATAATTTGTGGTGGAGATTGGTCTTCATTGGCCTCACGTAGTAAGGGATGTGATTCTGCACCTGATAGTGAGTGTGCCAATACATTTGTTCATGAGGTAAGTTTTCCTTAGGACTTTATGCTCAAAAGAAGTTTTAACTGGATGCACATTTTTAGTTTTTCTTGTTTCTCTTAAGGCGTGCTGTTGTGCTTAAAATAATTTTGCTTTTCCACTCCTAAATCAAATGTGTATTGGCTGCTGCAATGTTACTTGGGAAATGAGCCTGTTTGAGCATATATGGCAAGGATGGTTTTCTTTTTGCTGCCTTTGTTTGCTTGGGACCGTAGAAAATTGCTTCAGTTTGATAATATATGTTGTGAAGGTAAAGTGGCAGTAAAAGTCTTTCTTTCATGAATTGCAGACTAAAGTTTCTTTCAGTTTCAGCCTTTGTTAGGATGCTTTTAGTGCTGCAATGAGGCTATCCAGTGTATAATATGCTTTACTTTTTTAAGTTGTTAGCCTACATAAATTCAGGTTTCCCCATAACTTCGGCAAATTTTCAAGCTTTGAATTAGAATACCACAAAAAGTTTCTTTTAATATTTTTTCAAGTAAAAAGCCAAATATAAAATTTTCATTCAGAGTTTAGTAATAAATAATTATCATATATTAATTAATTTAGCTTTTAGACTTTAAATTTTAAAATTAAAAACTAAAAAATTTCAAATTTTAATCTTTAAAATTTAATTTTATCAAATTCAAAATTTAATTTTTGAAATAATTTTTTCCCAAAAAAAGATCGATGTATGTTATTACCCGCAGAAATTTACCCATTGAAACCCAACTTATTCTATGAGAAAGGCAAATCTTGATTACGCCATATTCTCAACAGATTCCGACGAATCAAAAGATTATTTTATAATCAACGCTCCCATGCCCATGTCCCCGCCTACTCCCGGGGCAATTTTCGCCCTCAATCGTCCATTTGGTCACTTGGACCAAGACAAAATCCAAATTTTATTTAATGTTTTCTTTTTTTATTGTCTTTTTCAGTTTTCACTCTAATTCATTCAAAGGAGACCGGTTAATATGTCAGTAAACCTATTCATTTTCCCATCCCCTCAACTTTGCCAGATGTATTTATTTTTTTTAAAAAATGCCATATATACAAAATGTCCCCTCTCTCTCTCTCTTATCTTTATATATAAAATACTTTTACTCTCTCTTCTCTTTTAAAACTTTGTCGGCTCAATTTTTAATTTCTAAAATTTTTAACTTTTGTTATTGATTCGAGAAAATCTAATTGGCTAAGAAAATTTTTTGTATTAAATTATTAACTAATCAAAACCTTCCCATTACTTATCTATTTAACTATTATCTCCTACTTATCCACTAACATATTATCTCTCCTTTCTTTGTTTTGTATATTTGTGACATTAAGCTTTTTTCCTTCTACATCCATTTGTTTTCTTTTGTTTAAAGGAAAAGTTTTCTTTTTGCAGGTCTTAGGTTATTGAGATCCCTTGTTTTTTCCATCAAAATGAAGGTAATAACTTAAGGCTTCATTTATCTATGAATTTCTATAGATAAAACATTTATTACACATCAGATGATGGATAGTAATGACATAGTATAACTTGAACTAAAGTGCAAGAAGCATATAGCATTGAGATTAGAACGTGCATTTTTTTTTTGCTTTTTATTAATGAATTTGTAATTTTCATGGTTGATTATTAATTGGTGAAATTTGGATTTTTGCACTAGGTACCCAAGTTGCTCCTAGGAAGAAGGTAGTAGTCGCATCCGCTTGAGAGTATTGATTCTGAACGGTACTTTGTATTCCTTAGTGCTTTTTGCTTGGTCATTTAGTATTTCTTAATATTTGAACAACTAAAATCTTTGATTCAGTGTGTACCCGGTGCATATTGCACGGGCCTTTAATTTATGCTAGTTATGTGTATATACGGTTAATCTCTACTGTGAGATCAATCATTAGTAGAAAATTCCCAAGAGTTTAATTATCATCCCTTACAACTTCATGGAAACCCAAAGATCTGGAACTGATATCGAGATTGGGATTGATGGGATTAGCCCAAATATTCTAGAGATTTTGAAGTGTAGGCTTGAGAGAAGCTTAGGGTCAATTGAAGCGCCAGTTGAAGCTTTGAAAATTAAGCTCTATTCAGCCTCCAACTCATTCTCAGATTTGGACAAAATTTAACCAAACTCTCCCAATATCAACATATTCTATGTACTCTCAAAAGATTCTCAACTTGGCCAGCTATATCTTTATTTTCTCATATACAAATTGTCCTCTTACTGGCTCATGATTATAAATATGATTCACCTTTGCTGTGATCAATCATCACTAGAATTAGAAGACAATTCCCAATTGGGTTCAATTATATATCATATATCCCTTACAACTCCATGGCAACCCAAAGATCTCGAGCTGATATCGAGATTGTGATCGATGGATCCGTCACCTCAGCAAGTCCAGGGCATCGCAAGCTTTGGATCATGCTAGCTCAACACTCAGCCTCCTCAATATTAACCCGATTTCATGCAGGTTACTTCAGGATAAGCTTCTCATTAGGCGGACAAGCTTTGTTATGGAAGATTCTGCTTGAAAAGAATAAACACAGTCAGACGGCTTTATTACAGTTTCCTCGTTCAATATACACCGGGATTTTAACTGTGGTTTGGGGTTTTTCCCTCTTGATACTTGTTTTTCTCTCGTTTCTTTATATCTTGAGGTGTGTCTTCCGTTTCAGAATGGTGAAAGCAGAGTTCTTGCACCACGTTGGAGTGAACTATCTCTTTGCCCCTTGGATATCATGGCTGCTCTTACTTCAATCCGCTCCTTTTATCTCCCCAGAGAACATCTCCTATCTTGTTCTTTGGTGGGTTTTTGCGGTTCCCGTTGTGGTGCTAGATGTGAAAATCTACGGCCAGTGGTTTACCAAGGGCAAGAGGTTTCTAACAGCAGTGGCCAACCCGACAAGCCAATTGTCCGTCATCGGGAACTTGGTTGGGGCCAGAGCTGCAGCTGAAATGGATTGGCGGGAACTCTCTGTTTGCTTGTTTTCATTAGGCATGGTTCATTACTTGGTGCTTTTTGTGACGCTTTATCAGCGGTTATCGGGCAGCGACCGTCCTCCCGCAATGTTGCGGCCTGTTTTCTTCTTGTTCATCGCAGTCCCCAGCATGGCCAGCTTGACTTGGGACGCAATTACTGGAAGCTTCGATACGGCGTCGAAGATGCTATTCTTCCTTTCGCTCTTCCTCTTCACATCACTGGTAACGTTGTAATATTCATTAGAATATGAACTTCGAAAGTGATGTTATTTTGGTGTTATTAAGTAGGGCCGTGAGAGATCTGCTTAGCTTGAGATTTTTTACCTTGTTACGCCATGTTCCCGCACGAATTATTTAACAAACAACAGACTTGGAAAACTTTCCTTTTCTTTTGGTTATAAAATGCCATAGTTAGACGTGACCTAGCTTTGCATGTGCATGAGATATGACTTTCACTAGGTACATAAGGGCGAGATCGGACCGAATTTTGTTTAAGTTGAATTGGCGTACAAATAAATTATTTGTAAAAATATTTAAAAAATAAAGAAAACTTGAATTTTTAAAAAATTTGATTAAACAATATCATGACTAGCCGAGTAGAAGATTTTGAGTGTTCGGTATTTGTCAGGCAGAAAATCCCGTACAACCAGCACGGCCTGATTGGGACGGCCAATAGGCGTCTTGCTTAGCCACAAGATCTCTCATATGTATCCTTCTAAATACTAGTACAGTAATTGCAATATCTCTTTCTCAGAGTCCCGTTTTGAGCGAAGGGGTGACTAATTAGTTTTCTTTTTTCCTGTTTTGCCCATCAAATTCAAGCAAAACAGGTATGTAGACCGGCCCTTTTCAGGAAATCCATGAGAAGGTTCAACGTTGCATGGTGGGCGTACTCGTTTCCTGTAACTTGCTTGGCTCTGGCTTCGGCAGAATATGCCGAAGAGGTTAAAGCTGGAGTAGCACAGCTCATAATGCTCTGTCTATCTGCGCTATCCGTCCTGGTGGTTCTTGGCCTCTTGGTCTTCACTGCACTCTACCCTAAGATGCTCTTACCTGATGCCGATCCCATTTTCATTACAAGTCTTCCAGGTCATTCATCTAGGACAGCGTGAGGTGGGCATATATATAGGGGCCAAATGTTTCGCGAGATGGAATCTAAAAGATTGTAGTACAAATTTTTCTTTGTACTGATATTTCGTCTACACACTTGAGTTATATAGATATATAATATATGTGCTTCATTAAAATTCTATATGAATCTGAAATGTATATTTTGCCCTCCCATCAACTTAAGCTATAGGGAAAGTAAAGACATGCACGCAAGTCAAATCCCCCACAAAGGGAGTTGTTGTGGATCAATAACAATGAACTTTCTAGGTTCTTCAAAACAGCCATCATACATCAAAGTAATTTAATTAGTGAAGAGGAGCAAATGTCTCCTAACCAGAGGTATAGAAATCATTTTCCCTGAAGCTAAGGACAAATATGAAAACCAAGGAAACAAGAATAGAAGTAGCAATTTCAATTTCAAATATTTTAAGTAGGTGAAGACTGAAGAAGATGACAGGCCAATCAACGTCCATCGTCGAATGACATTTTTCAAAGCCGGTGATAATATATTAGGTTGTCTTGGCTTAGCGGGAGTAGGGAGCAGCCTGTTTTAATGTGTCCAAAACTTGGCTTTGTCACAGTTGACAAACGCTAGAGGCCCAACAACATGGGACGTTTCATTTCTTGTGGATGCCATTTAGATTTAGATTTGCAATTAAATTTGGGAAAATGATATCATTTCATTAAGAGAGGAATAAGCCTTACTCACTTTTAATTGGTTTGAGTTTGTAAACAATCCTTACTCAAATCGAAAAATTTTTCTTTTTTCAAATTTTCTTGTAAAAAGCCTAACTTTTTCCTATTTGAAAGAGAGTGTTTAACTCATCCAGAAGTATAAGCCTATCTCATTATTTAGCGAACCAAAAAAACCTAAAAGCTCTCTTCATATCTTCCCTGCCAATAATCAACTATAAACAAGAGAACGTAATACTCCCTTTATTAATTTCTTTTGACAATGTTTGATTGAATAGTAATTTTTATATAAAAATTTGAATTATATTATAAAAATAATATAATATAATAAAAAGTAAGAAATATATGAGTCAATAAATATTTTTTGTTAAATCAAGATATATAAAAATAATATATTTAGTAGAATTAATGATTGATTAATAGTATGTAAAATATTAAAAAAAATTATAAAAAAATATTAATTATTTGAGACATCTCAATATAATAAAAAATTTATTAAAAATAGGACGAAGGGAGTAAAAAGTTTTCAAATGACAAACTAATCCAAATAAGTTTTTTTTTTTTTGTAGCTTGTCAATGTTTATCTTTTCTATTTTGTTTGTAAATCTGTCATTGTCTTGAATTAGCTGTATTGCTCTCTATGTGGTGTTGCTATTATAATAATAAAAGTTAAGTTGCGTTAAGAAGCTACTAGTCACGCCTCCTACAAAAAAAAAAAAAAACAAAAGAAAGAAAGAAAAAAGAAGCTATTATTCACGCTCTTCATTTTTCTTTTCTGCTGCAAATTCTACATCACTGCATTTCCACTAATCCTTTTTCTTTACTCCATGAGTCTATCGCACCGGACTTATTTTCTTTTTTTTTTCCTTTTGCGAAAATACCTTTTATGCATATCTAGACCTTGCAGATAAGAGCATAGTGAAAAAGATAGAATAAGTGTATCAAACATGAAATTTATTATCTAATAAACAATTCTATCGAATTACCTACTAATCACCAAACACAACAAATTCGATGCATCAGTACACTATAATTAATTCAATTCTCATTGGGACCATTTGTGGGGCTACAGATAGAAAGAAAAAAAAAAAAAAAAGAGCGAAGAGAGAGAGTTCAATGATGACTGATGTCCTTCAGGCGGAGATTAGATGTTCTGCAAAATCCATCAGAACCGAGACACAGTAGAAGACAGGAGAACTTGCACTGCCCCTACAAAGACTTCATAAAAAGGACTGATTGAAAGGAAAGTTTGAGTAGAGATCAAACTGAGGAAGAGAAATGACTTGTAACCTTTGTTGTACAACAACGTTAATATCTTCGAATTACTTGCTGCAGCACGCATTCAAAGTCATATACTTCCTTTCCCACTTACACCATTCGAGCTGGCGCCTAGTAATCTACTACTTTCATACCTAATCCAGACTAACTGAAATTTAATTCTGAATCCAATGAGGTTTGGATAAAGCTTTAAATGATACAAACTCAACATTAATCTAAAATATTTATTCAGCAAAATAAAAAATTATGAACAACAAGATCTAAAAATCGATTTAAAACAGAGAGATTGATAAGCGTTAAATGAATTGAATAGTTGGAGCTCTTTGTTCACTTCCTCATATGGGATAAGCCATTGTATGGATAGTTTGGGCTTAATGGTCTTGGCTAGAAATTATCAAATAACTTCAAAAACAGTAACCTTCTCGAGTAGTTTTATTGAATTTTCATATTGAAATCATCGACCCTTGAAGAAACTAACGTTTCTCCTTTTTTTTTGTATTTTAAAATTTGGAATTACCTAACTTTTTCAGGTTTCTTGCCCAATAAATGCAACAAATGAAGTGTTCTAAGGAAATAAAAATGACCAAGGATGTATTTGAATTATATTATATTTTGAAATTCAGTTTAAAATTTTTACTTTCGTCACTTTTTTTTTATAAATAATTTATTTTTATAAAATTTAAAATAAAAATCCTTGAACCTAAACTCTATCTAATTTCACCCTACTTCATGATTAAAATTAGCCCGTACTTTTAAGGAGAGTTTTTGAATTTTATACCACTCTTTCTTTTATAGTTTAGAAGTAAATTATTCCATAAAAGAAAGTTGCAAACTTCATAAAGTACTTGTTGGATATTTTTTTCTAGAAGTGATTCCTTGAAATTACTGTCGAGTTATTCACTGTAGGAATCAAAATTTCGGTCTTTTCTACAGTGCTGCACTTGCTTTTGTGCGGCACTGATTCAAGCCGTCGTATCAGAACTCAGATTTAATTAAATAAATTTAAAAATTTATTAAATTTTTTTTAAAAATATATCAAAATATAATTTATTAAATCAAATTTTATATAAATTTAACGGTGTTGCGCGCTGCACAAAATGACGTGCAGCACCCTAGTAAAAGCCCAAAAATTCCAGATTAAAACAGCATCCACAGCCACACGAAACATAGAAAGAAGTAGGAAAGGTTGAAGACAGGACCTGAGTTGTGTTTGACGGTAAAAGGACGGAAGGGAAAGCTACACATCGGTCCCAAATACCAATGAATGAATAGTATTTAGAAATTCTTGAGGGTTGGATGGCGTAGGGGTTAGAGGCTGCCTTGGTTGCGACTGATAACTAAGTAGTGATTGATCCTGAAAAGCTTTTGTCAACTTCTGCCAGCACCTTTCGCGCAATTGGCAACTCTTTCCCTTTATAGTAATCCATGGTCCTACTCCTAATCTAAATGCTTCTCCTCTTTTCTCCTTCAGTTTTCCTCTGAGAGTAGGTGTTGCTCATCTTTAAGTCCCTAGAGGAGGGCAGAAAAGAAGAGGAAGTTAGAGAGAGAGAGAGAGACAGAGAAAAGAAAATGGCTCGTGGGAAGATCCAGATCAAGAGGATAGAGAACCAGACCAACAGGCAAGTCACCTACTCCAAGAGAAGAAATGGGCTCTTCAAGAAAGCTCATGAGCTCACTGTTCTCTGTGATGCTAAAGTTTCCATTATTATGCTCTCCAGTACCCAGAAACTTCATGAATACATCAGTCCCACCACTAGGTATGCTTCTCTTTCGTCTCTTTCTTAGTTTTGTTTCCTCAAGGTTCGATTACCATTTCTAAGGTTGAAGCTCTAGAATAAAGTTTCCCCCTTTCTGGTTTTGCTTCATATGTACATGAAAAAGTTTTCTTTTCCCTTTTCTTTTTATTTACAGTACGAAGCAGTTGATTGATCAGTATCAGAACGCTTTAGGGGTTGATCTTTGGAGCTCGCACTATGAGGTTATTATTCATATTTCTATCTCTGGCAAGATCTTTTGTTTTCTTCCTGAAACTGTTCTGATTCTTCTTGTTGCATGCCTTATGTGGTGAAGAAAATGCAAGAACAACTGAAGAAGCTAAAGGAGGTTAACAGAAATCTTCGTAGGGAGATCAGGTAATTCCATTTGGTCCCCTGCAATCTCGTTCCTATTTTTCTCTCTGGCCTTATGTTTGGAAAATTTAAAAAAGAAATGTTCTTCTTTCGACAGGCAGAGAATGGGGGAAAGTCTAAATGATCTGACTTATGATCAGCTGGGAAGTCTTAATGAAGATGTGGATAATGCTCTCAGGGCCATTCGGGAGAGGAAGGTTGATTTCTGTTTTGTAAATCTAGGGTTTTAATCCTTTCTTGCTAAACATAATTCATAATCCACAAAAAAAGAAAAAATCATTCTCTGGTTTTTTATCCTTCTGATATTACAGGACTATTTGTATTACAATTTCTATTAGGACAGATTTTACATAAGATAGTCCATGTAGTCTACACTGACATTTGACTAGGTCCACAATTTGAACTATGAATATCTTAAACTTGTCTAGAATGTATATCCAAGAACTGTAGCTTCAGAAAAACTCCACTAATCTCCCCCTTCAAGGAATAGACTGGAGCAACAGCGGAATAGGATTCAATCTATATCTACAGTATATTAACTTTTGGCAACTAGGGATTAAAAGGAACATGGATTTGTTGCAACCAGTGCACAAAACAAGATATCATTTATAAAAAATTTAGTTTCTAAGTTCATCTAAGTCAATTCCCGTCCTATATGGAGAACCCGTGAATATCACAAAGAGAGGATGCATTTCATCTTAAAACTAGGGACTACATAGTGAGTCATGCAATCTTATCTTATTTGGCTCCCTATTGGCCTCTATGGTGTGACTGCTCTTTCGACCTTCTTGACACTATAGCTTTGCATCTTGCCATTTCCTTTAGCTGATGCTTCTAAATCTTGTTTCTATGCTGTAACCGCATTTTATTGGCTCCATGTACGCAACAGTTTAAGGTGATTAGCAATCAGATTGAGACTCACAAGAAAAAGGTAATATTGCTAGGATGTCTAATCTTGGATCTATCATCTATCTTAAGCTCTGCATTTTCTTTGTTGGTTTCCTAAGATTGGGTATCCATCTTGGTTGCAGGTAAGGAATGTTGAAGAAATACACAGAAATCTCCTGCTTGAATTGGTAAGTTGTCAATTTTCACACATCAAAACCTCTCTTTTCCTCCTTTTCTCCATGCTTGTTATGTCTAAATCATATTTTTTTATATATAAAAAAATGTTAGGATGGAAGACAAGAAGATCCACACTATGGCCTAGTGGACAACGGAGGAGACTACAATTCTGTACTTGGGTTTCCAAATGGAGGTCCTCGCATAATGGCCTTACGCCTTCAACCTAACCAGCCTAACCTTCACAGCGGAGGGCCTGCTCTTACAACGTTTCATTTGCTCGAGTAGCTCTCCAGTGATATGCTTCATTCGTCTGTTTAGGTCATCAATATGTTCATTGGTTTAATAAACTGATGTTTCTGTAGTTTTAGGTTTGTCTATCTTTTGCCAAGCACTATAGCCCTGAATTCTTAGTAGTTTCACCGTGAAATTTCTATACTGCTTGCTTTTTTTTTTTTTTTGCTGCCTAACAGCAAACGAAGTTGTTTAATGCAGAAAGCAGATTTTATCCTACACTGAGATATTTCGTTTTCTATGGAAGCATATTGGCTGATTATTGTGGAACTATTGACTCGTTCTGTTTATGGGAAAAGGAACTGTTAGTAAAAAAATGAACATAAACTAATACTCTTTCATGCTCAAAAGAGAATTGAGGGAAAAGAAAGAGACTCAGGATCCTTAGGTTAGCTAAATAAGGTTTAGTTGCTCGGCATTGTTGCCGTCAGTTAAACTTTTGATTATATTACTGCTATTGCCTCTCTTTCTTTCTTGAAATAAATTACCTTTCACATTAGGGTTTTTCAATATTTTTTGAAGATGATTTAAGTAGCTATCTAGTTATTTTGGACGCTCTCCTAGCTAGCACAAAATTCTGCTTCACATTTGTGTTATCAGCGGTGAATTGTTAAGAACACACTAAATGGCCTGTCAGAATGCTTCTTAAGCTTTCATTATCAGGAAAGGAACGCCGATTGAGATTCTTTCTGTATACCGTTTTATCCATGATAAAATAATAAGGATTGAAATTTTAGAACGTCTTGTGAATTACAAAACGGGATTAATATTTGTAATTTTTTATTTTAATATTTCCGGCCCATATCTCTTTACATATTTTCCTATTTCTTCTCTCTTTTCTCACATTCCTCTACCTCTCAGGGGTTCCATTGTATCCCCCAAGAATTGGGGGATTGAAGGCATCCCTGAGAGCACACTCGGGTGTAGAAGAAAAGGAGAAAAAAATATATAAATATCAAAATGGAGAATTGCAAATTTTAATGCTCAAATGTTGTGAGAATGTTTTCCCCCCTTCCTTCCTGAGAGACATCTTACTTAACAGGAAGTTTGCAAAAAATCTTAAAGAGAAAAGTCAAAATGAAATAGTTTAGCGATTACTTGAAACAGCCTGCATGTTTCTTGCTCGGAAAAATCTCATATCGGAGCATAGGACGGGTGCGGAGAATGTTTATTGTATAATGTGGAACATATTTTGTACACTTCTCTTTTGAGGGAATACCATGTGAACTTTTATCATGAAAGTCCAGCTTTGATGTTAATTTCAATTAAGTACTCCTGCTCATTCAAAATATAAAGATTTTTAGTCTTTTTTTATCGATTAAGAAAAAATAAAGTATATTTTTTTATATCTTTAACTAATTTTATTCATATAATAGGAAACAAAAGAGTTATATTTGTAGCGAGAGTAATTTTTTTTACAAAATAAAATTTTAAAAATTTGTAAAAAATTAAACATTTTAAGAAATAAAAAAATAAAAATCTATCTTATATTTTGAAATAGATAGATTATAAGAGAGCAGTCAATTCCGAGTACACATAGAATTAAAAATGTTACATAATTCGAGTAAAGCTGGAATCATGAATGATAAACGTGTTTAAAACTTAATACAAATTTTAGCTTACTTCTATCCTATGATCATGGGAACTTTTTTCCTATGAAGTATCACATTTATGTCACTACTATAATCATCAATACAAGCCATATCACTCACAATAACCCTTATAAATACATATATATCATGTTAATTCTTGCTAAAAATTGTTTTCCACTTTTAACAAAAGAATGTGGATTTTATATTTGTCTTTGCTTTTTATGGATGCCAAACAACTAGTAACCTTATTATTATTATCTATGGTTCTCTCTTTATGTATTTTTTTTAAGGAATTTGTGTCAATTTTAAAGATAGACTGCCATATCAGCTGTACTTGTAGAGGGTTTTATTTTAAAATTAAATTTAAAATTTTAAGTATAAAATCCACATCTCTTCTCATAAATAATTTAACTTTTACGAAACTTTAGACAAAAATTTCAAAACGAAACTCTATCTAATCACATTTTATTTTTATGTAAGAGAACCAAAAATTGCCTTTTTTTTTAAGGAGAACCAACCAATAATTGCTAAAGGTTTTTTTTCTTCTCAAAAAAGTGTATTTTATCCCTGAGGTTATTTTCTATTTTCTCTTTTTCCAAAAATTATTTTTCCTTTTAAGGCGTTTTTTTCCCAAGAGGATTTGTTTAGGTTTTCGCGTGGGTCCAAGTACAACCCAGGAAAAAGAGTCCTTTTAAAAATATAAAATGTGCCTAAAATACTATTCTTTTGAGGTTTTGTCTCGTCTCCCTCTTATAAACTCTTGGGAGACAACACTTCTTTTCTTTCTTTTTTTTTTTTTTTAAAGGAGAGAAAAAGACTGTAGCAAGAGAAAGAGAAAGCACTGTTCAAAAAAAAAAAAAGAAGAAAGAGAAAGCGGCGCCTAGAGAGATACAGGGAGCAGAGAAAACAAAAGAGTTCTCTTTTCGAGTTGCAAACATGGGAGCTCTGGCTCCGGTATCTCATTGGCTTCCGCAGGATGATCTTTTGCTAAAAGACGCCGTCGAGGTAAACAGAGATAAACCTTATACATACCGTGGTTCAATTTCTTTTTGTTTCTTGGGTTGGGGGCGGGAGGTTTTCTTGAGAAAATATTGGTGACTTAATTTTGAGTCATTCGCTTTGTTTTTGGTCTTGTTCTTCACTATTGATTCTGTGCTCTGTTCTTGGTTGGATTTCTAGGGAAAGTTGTTGTTGCCTTTCAGTATTAATGATTCTTGTTATGCTTTTTAACTGAAATAAGCTGATTAATGCTTGAAAGACGCCTCTTTTAGTTATTCTCAATCTCTCTAAGGTGATATATGATTGGGACTTGAAGAATGCAGTTTCTTGGGTTGCATGCAGGGTTGCTACTCACTCTGGTTTTGTCTCTTGGGGGTTTAGTAATTGATTGCTTTCCTCCTGGTGAACGTTAATAGAAATTTATTTAAAATATAAAGTCTTTTAGATTAAAAGAAAGTGAAGTTGTTTGTCATGTCATGGGCTTGAAAAATTTAGTCTTTAATGTTGCTGTATGGCACGTTTACAGTTTAACATTGTTCAAGTGTTGCATTAGCCGAATACTATGTTATTTTTCCAATCCTCAGATTTGACAATTAGTGGCTTGGAGGAAAGTTCTGAGGAGATGAACCATGTGTTTGGGAGCAGCATCAGACCTTGTTGCTTATTCATACAATTGAAAAGTTTCTAAATTCAGTCTGTGTAACCTGGTTGTTTTATTTTTAAACAGTTAAAATTGAGGATTAAGATAGCAAGCAAACAATTTTCTTGGTAAATGTTACTGAAGGCAGCTGTTAGGGTATTAGAAGAAGTCACAGATTTTTAATCCTAAATTGCTTCTTTTGGCATCTGAAAAAGTAAAAATTACCTCTCCTTTGTTTGTTGATGTGGGAAATGGAAGGATCAAAAGTGTCAAAGATGTAAAATGAACCAGAAAATGATTTTTAATCAAAGAATTTGTTGGAGAGAGAGTGTTTAAATGCTTCCACCTGCTCGACCACTCCTCTTACACTAGTTACAAATGTTGCATGTGCCTTCAAGATGAATTTCTGTTTTGTGGATGCTTATTTCCATTTTCTACTTGTCTACTGTAGGCTGGTGCTTCTTTGGAATCCCTAGCTAAGGGTGCAGTTCGATTTTCACAAAGGTTTACAATTCAAGAACTGAAAGATCGCTGGTATTCTCTCCTTTATGATCCAGTTGTTTCTGCAGAAGCATCACTGTGCATGATTGAGTTTGAGCGTTCTGCTTCAATTGCAAAGTTTAATAAAGACACAAAATGTATTTCAGTGAAGCGAAAAGCAGGAAGTGTTCGCAAATGTTATTCTGCTATGCGAAAAAGAATTTGCTGTGGACCTTTTGAGTTGGTAGACATCAGTTCTCTAGGTGGACCAGGTTTTATTAATGCCGAAAACAACAATGAACCTTTATCTGCAGATGGCTTTTTTGGAGCTGATGTTTGGAGCTTTTTGGAATTCAAGAATCAAATTTCAGTATCATGCATCATGCCTTCCCGGAACTTCAGGCTACTGGGGTTGGTTCTTCCAGTGATGGTATTTCTACTAGTCCATTTTGCACTGGATTACATGATAATGATGAGTGTGAATCTTTTAGTCGGAGTTGTCCTCTAAATATTTGTCCGTCTTTTGATGATAATAGACTGCTGACAGGTGATCAAAGAACAGTGAAGGGGTTTGACCAATTTAAAGAATTGGAAATGGTTGACTTATTTGAATCCGTAGATTTAGATATAAAGTCCTCACCTATTTTTGAGGAAATTATTGATAAAGAGGGGAACACCTGTTCTGGCATTCATAGCAATGTCGTTAATGCATCAACCTCAGATTGTGTCACCTCTTTACCCAATTCTAGTTATTCTCCAATTCCCCAGATGCCCCCTTTGAGTGCAGTTGAGGGTTTGTCTTGCACACTGGCTGATGTTCTTGGGGAGGAGGACCATGGAGGAAACAAACTTGTAATTTCAGATGATTTTGATGCAATTAACAAAAGTGTTCCAGGACATAGTTCTGTGATTTCAAAATCTGAGCTGAAAGGTCAAATGCCGGGTGATGGCATGAAGGATGCAGTGCCAAATGCTGAAGAGTACTTTGCAGAGTTATCAAATTCTTTGCTCAACTTTACCACTGAGGATGATTTACTTTTTGTGGATGCAGAGGGGAAGGACATGATTGAGAAGTCTTACATAGAAAATTTAAGCTCACTTTTATTACATTCTCCTGACAAGAGTGACAACCCAGATCTAGGCATATCTGATGTTGCAGTTGCTGGACATGAATGCCTTAGTGGTTCTTCTAGTGCTGCAAATCCTGGAGAGTCAAGTGATCAGGAGCAATACCATTGCGATGATCAGCCCATGGTTTGTAGTTCAGAGGCTCAAAAGCTGTCATCTGCCCTGAAGGTGAATCCTGCATTTCCTGAGTTACGTAATGGAGTTATTTGCTGCATATTGAATACTGAGGATTCTGAGATTCCTAACAATGATGATGTTTTCCTTCCCATCCGATTGCCCTCAATATCTATTTCTTCTATCACCCATACTAAATTTGATGAATCTTATTATCCAATGCTCTCATCTGTCAAGGAGTTCTCAGATAGGCAAAAGGCTACTGACAGGACCCTCATGGAGAGTGAACAAAGTAATTATTCACAATTACATGTTCCTTCACGGATGGCAGGGTCATCATTTCAGTTGGAAATGGATTCGCCCTGTCAATTAGATGACCCTCGGGTTAAATTTGAACCACTTAACTATGATGCCCAGCATGCGGCACTGAGAAAGTTGGCTACTTGTAATGATTCTGCTTTAGTTAACTCAGCATATTCCAGTAAGAAGAATGTAGTCCCTGGGTCTGGGAAAGATCTGCTGACAACAATTGAACAACCAAATAACCCCAATCTTAACTCTAGTGATTCCCATATACAGAAGCATGCTCAAGCTTCAAATCCCCACTTGAGATTTCAGAAAAATGCTTCCACTAGTAAGCAGGATGTAGATGGTACATTCAACATTCAAAACCGTGAAGCCTTACATGCAGAATTCTGCTCTGTCGAAACGCCAGCTGAAGAGGCAATTGCCGATCCAACAGTGTCAGATCAGGAGGAGCTCTCTTGTGAGGATGACGATGATGTTGATGTGCCTTATTTTTCGGATGTTGAAGCAATGGTTAAGTGTCCTTGTCTTGTACCCTAATTGTTTTCAGATATAATAACTGGGCCAACATCAAGTCCCTGCTTAATTACATTTTGCAGATCCTTGATATGGATTTGAGTCCTGATGAACAGGATTTGTATTACAGTCCAGAAGGTAGTTCTCCATTTCCTTGTATTCTATTGCAGGGCTGATTCCCCATATTCCTGCTTTTTATTGAAAGATATGCACATTTGTTCTCAATTGTTGTAATTTTACCTCTTAATTTCATAAAGTTTAACTGGATTGCTGTGACTGGTATTGGTGGCCTGAAATAATTGAATTTGCTAAACTCTCCATCATGAAGCTGCAGAATAGCAAAAAACCTGTTTGTTTCTCTTCATATCCATTCAATTTTCAGCTTCTTGGTGCTTTATGTTAGCCCTTGTAGCCCACTTGTCAAGGGAAACTTCTTTTACATTTATTGACTCTGGGACCAACATTGTTTATGTCTGAATAGCTATAGTTTACAATTGGTTCCATTGGCTTATTTTGCAGTCTTAAGATACCAGCATCAAAATGCTAAGAGAACAGTAATTCGGCTAGAGCAGGCTGCTGATGCTTATTTGCAGAGAGCACTTTCTGCTAGGAGAGCATTTGCGGTTCTATATGGCCGGCGCTCAAAACATTTTATAAGGAAGAGCGAGGTACAGAGAATTTATCCCTTGCTCTCAGAGATATTTGGAGTTCTTTGCATTATCTAGACAATGTTAATTGGCATGTTATTTGAGGATGTTCTTTTGTACTGTTAGATTAATTTGATAAAGTTCATAATTTTATCTTCATGCTTCTTTCTAGTTTAATTTTTATTTGGTATCTAGGTTTTACTAGGGAGAGCAACTGAAGATGTGAAAATTGATATTGACTTGGGAATGGAAGGCCATGCTAATAGGATTTCTCGACGACAGGTATAGATTCACTTATGTTTTTTACTATCACATCTCTTTAATGATCCTCTCGCTTGGCATGGTGCTATGTTCTAACATATCAACGCTTGATCTTGTTTTCTTTTTCAATGAGGATGTCATCAAAACTTCAATGCCTCGTGAAATTGTAACTTTGAAGTGTTACCTTTCATATAATTGTAGCATATTTATCTGTGTTCTTGTGTTGACCTATCCATTTTATCCCTTCTACCTGCTGCTGATCCAGGCAACTATAAAGATGGGAAATGATGGCTCATTCCAATTGACGAATCACGGGAAATTTTCAATTTATGTAAATGGCAAAGAAGTCATCCCTAACGGAAACGTTGGGCTTGTTTCAGGGTGTTTAATTGAGGTATGCTGCTGCTGCTTCTTTGCAGAAAAACAATTCGTTTGTCATCTTGATATTCTGCCATCCATTATTATTGTTAGGTGCTAATCTTGTTCAATCGACATACACCTTCATTCAATGTACAGAAACACTTGATCTCTTATTTTCTGATTTTATTAGGTAGGCAATAACATTTTTGATGTTTTTGTCTGGTTGTTGGAGTTGGCTATCATCACTACGATCTTCCTTCTCCAACCCTAACCCCTCCCCACCCCTCTTCCCACAAAACATGAAAAAGGAAAAAAAGAAATAACTCAAGCTGAACATGCATGAGAAGATGTATTTGCCACACTGGTGGTTTTATATATATCAGCTTTTCCTCGCATATTTTTTTACCTTTGCCATGTTCTGTCACTTCTATGGCGGTTATTGAATTGAATAAGTTCAGTTTCTATTTTCTCTCAATAATTTGGTGAATAATAGTGATTGGGATCTCTTTGATCATTTTAGGAAGGTATATATTCATCTGAACCATTATATGCACGTTAGATTTATAAGATCGTGACTACCATGAGTATTTACATGAAAACGTTGCTAGGATAGCCCTTTCTTTCCGAGAAGCATCTTCAGTACTCTTAAACTCTCCTGTGTTACATGCACACACTTGAGACGCTTAACGAAATTGTGGAATTTGCAGGTGCGGGGACTTCCATTCGTGTTTGAGACGAGCAGAACATGCATAAAGCAGTACCTTGATAACTTTGGGAGTGAAAGCCAAAGCTGGGAGCACAAGTCTTTTGTTAGCTGTTGAAACAAGTTGGAATCTGGAAGGTGCCAAACCTTTTTTTCTTGCTACGGGTCCTTCCAGACATTGTTTTTCTTCTCCTTTAGTCAGCAATTCTTTTTCACTTTCTGTAATCCCTTTTCTGGTTCTATACAAAAGTCGGGCAAAATCTAATTATGTTGATGAATGTTTAGCATATCCTATGGTCATATAACCAAACCAAGCAAGAAATACAGCTATACTGGTAACCAAACAGTCCAGAGGCATCATCTGGATGCTTCAGAAGCCTCTGCATTATTATGTAGTAATGCCTAAAGTTGTAAAAATATAAAATAAAGGGCTAAAGGGGTTGTGGGTGGGCATTGATTGTCGGAAGATTAGTCTGCATTACGCCCAACCGGAAACCTCATACGTGATACAACTCAACTGATGCTCAGTGATAAATTTTTTTAAGGTTTAATAATCTCAGGAACATCTTTCTCGCATAAAGTGCATGTTCCCCAACCCTCTCTTACGCTCACACTTCTAATGTCTCCTCACATATCTTAACCGTTCAAATTACAGCTCACCTCTCCCGAATTTTACTGCAAATATAAAATTGGCATCCCTATATTTGGTATTTCTAATAAGCATACTAAGTCGATGATTCGAGGGTGAAATTCAAGAAGGGCTAAGGTAAATTTGAGAAATTAGAGAAACGGTTACTGAACTTTTAAGAGATCAACAAGATTCCTATTATTAATTTTCCATTCATTGTATTTTGATTCTTATTCGCTTCCCTTAGCAGCCCTGGCGATGTAAAGGTAAATATTGAAGAACAACTTGGTAGTTGGGAGAAGGGAGAGGAGAGAGATAAAAGTATGGGTAGATGGACCAGAGGGATGAAATCTGAGCAACCTGGGGGACGCTAAACTACAATACCCCCCCATTATTATGAGTATATTTTCATGTGGGCTGTTATTCTCAACTAGGCTCCATTATATGGCTCTGATGGACCACTACAGCACATGAATCAGTACACAGTACTTCTATTGATTGAATTACTGTATTGCCTTGTTAGAAAAGTGTTCCTAAAACCAAGTTGAATTAGAATGTCCCCTACATGTCTAAAGATTAAGAAAGCAAGAATTGGTTTAGGAAACCACTCATACTGATCCCTCACTTCTTCCTTGAGCCAGTTGGGTGAGGCACTGCTTCTTTTTCTTTACAAGGTCGACGCCTTCCCTTCTATTTATAGTTCAATACAAAAAATTTTAATGGCAAACCTTAAATCATTTAAATTAGAATCTCGTAAAATATATTAGTTATTCTAACAAGAGTTTTTTTTGTTGATTAGAAAAAAGTATAGCATAGATGGAATGAACTGATATGATTTGCAAGATCTTTCTTCTACGAAATGATGGGAAGGCTTGAGATTCGTAAAATGTAAAGGGATCATCAAAGTGGAAAAGAATTATACGTATACAGCAATTTGAAGCTTGGCCGACATTGAAAAGATTTCTATGTATACAATATATCAAGGGGAAAGGTATGTTTAACATAGCTATCGTCATATTCCTTTCTCTCTCTCTCTCTCTTCGTTTGGTTGAGGGGAGGTCATATTCGCCTGGATTATATTGTAAAGTCAATGCTGATATTGAATTGACCTTGAAAGCTGCCATCCCCAGTCTTTGAATGCGAAATTAAAGAGCGTATTTATATTGAGTTGTCAATTTAAAATATTTTTTTAATTTTTTATTTTAAAATTTTTAAATTATTTATTTTTAAATTTTTAATAAAATTTAATTAAAAATTTTAATTTAGTTACACACTAATCTTCTATATAATTTACTTTTAATTTAGTAGTAAGCTCGCTATTCTCTTTCAATACTTCATTATTCGATGAATTTGGTGTGTGAAATATGCAAAGTAGAGTAAACAAGAGCAAAGATTTAAGAGGAGAAAATTTACTATTTGGAAGAAAGATGAGAAAACTTATTCATACAAATTTGATCTTAGAATATATATGACATCTATTCAATTCAAAAAATAAGAAAATTAACTGTCTCATTAAAATTTAAAAAAAAAAAGTACAGGCAGAGCGTGTGGAAGATTAGAAAATAAGCAACAAGCTACAATTCACGTGGTGAGAGTACTGAGTAGATGTGGAGACGCGACATTTTGATAAACTTCGAGGAGCCTAAACGGAATGCTTAAGCAAAGGGGGGAAGGGCAACAGTCATTGGTTGCCCGTACAAAGCAGCCCACTCGAGAATTTTCGGACTTCTCGGCCACTCCGCTCTCCAAGCCCACTACCGCTCTGAGATACTCCGCCTTTTATTTATTTATTTATTCCTGGGTTTACTACGTTTTTTATTATATTTAGTACAATCGTAGTTGGTCCCCTTTTCGTCCGCTTATGCGGCCCCTGAACAAGGTTATTTGATCTTGGCCGTTCCTTCTTTAAACAAAGAAAGTATTCAAGCCAACCATTCTTGGCTTGTAGTTGAGGGTGAAAATTTTTCTAGATTTGTATGCTTTTTTTGAAAAATATCTTTGATTTTTATGAGAAAAAATATGTGGGATTAAAGGTAGAAAAGCTTTTTGATGAAAAACCATTGCCCTGTTTTATGTTTTGTTTTTTCATTTTTTTTTGTCAAACCAAGATTTTTAATAATTTGTTATATAATAACGATATCCATCAATCATGGACAGCTTGAAACGTCTCATTTGATTGGAATTTTTTTCTCGTACGACGTTTGTGTAACATTAGATAATCTAATAAAACCCGAAAGCCATAAGCTATCAACATGTAGTGAGGGGGGCCAAGTAAAGCATCTAATACTACTATCCATATGCAGTAAAGGCAACGAACCTTATGCAATAATTTCTTTCTTTTTCCCGACACATTCATTGGGCTAACGCCTAAAAATACTAGATTAATGTTTCACTGTTAGGGCAAGATAATCGGAAACAAATTTTGCCACCTTAATTTAAGGGAGTAGACTTGATTTCCGGGATTTTCTTTATTTGTTTGATGGATAAATCTAGAAGAAAAATACATGTTTAGAAGAATAGATGCTTAATTCAATGATAAATTTAAGTACAGAAAATTATTCGTTTGGATAAAATTTGAATAAACTATTATAAGTGAAGATATTAAATTTATAATTAAATTTTTAAAAAGTTAAAAAAAATTTCATTTTCGGATCCTTTCGAAATCAGTCCAATCGAACACCTAATATGTAGACCATTTTGTTGAAGTATGTGCATGTTTCGTATTGATCCCATGCTGGAAAAGGATTTAGCTCATTTTCTAATTACTTCTAGTTTCCAACTTAAAGAAACTTACTTACTAGAGGAAAGAAAAAAAAAAATGAAGAAAAGAACAGTTTTTATGCTTCAAATGGGAAATCTATTGGATGTCGAGAGCCCTATTGAGACTTTGACTAAACCATAGTGCATAGTAATGTAATGTCTAAGGTCAAGATGCCTACAAGTAGTAGGGTTTCGTAGTTACAACGATAATGATTTTGTACCCGAAATATTGAAAATAAGAGGATTCAAGCTGTTCCGCCAGCAGCTATAATATGTCTACTGTGTAACATTTCCTCCGTGTCACATTTCAATTTCCAACGAAACATTATCATGTGGAGCACAAAAATCATGGGGCGATGCAAATAAAAAATTTTACCGGTTTAATCTCCCCTGAAATTATATTATAGGGCTTTAGATTTAATTTTTATTTAAATTATATTAAAATTTATAAAAATAAAATACTTATAAAAAATAAAATTTAAATTTAATATTAAATAGTAATATTGTTAAAAATTAATAATTTTTTTAAAATAAAAATATTTAAATAAAAAGTTAGTTATAATTAAAAATAAAATAATAAACAAAATATTTATATTTAAAATTTATATTTTAAAATAAAAAATAAAAATAAAAATAAAAAATATATTTTAAAATAAAAAATAATATTTTAAAACGAACAAAGATAAAAATTAAAAAATATATTTTATAACTGGAGAAGTATTTACTTCACCGAAAATAAACCGACAGCCGCATTGCCATCCCTTACCCTCGCTGTAGTCCCACCAGATGTCACCATTTAGATCCACCCCAGGCAGGCAACTTCCCTCTAGTTTTTACCGTTTACTGTCCCACTGTTAAAACCTTTTATAGTATGATTATGTAAAATATAATATATCGACATACGATAATATTCGAATTCTTTTTTTCATTATATCTAATTATAGTAGTGATATAAAAATGCTGTCCTCTCTCTTTCAAGTTCCGAACTTCAACGCCCTAACCCCCCACGCCACCATTTCTTCTCTACTCTTCTCCCCTGGAAAACATTTTCCTCCGTTTCTGGATTTCTCTCTTGCCAAGTAGATTGGAAACCGTATTACACAATCGATCAAGCCCTCAGAAGATCGACCAACCGGATGAAGATCCAGTGCGACGTCTGTGACAAAGACGAAGCATCAGTCTTTTGTGTTGCAGATGAGGCTGCACTCTGCAACGCCTGTGACCACCGCGTCCACCATGCCAACAAGCTAGCCGGCAAGCACCAACGCTTCTCTCTCATCCAACCTTCGGCTAAACAAGCCCCTCTCTGTGATATCTGCCAGGTATCCAAGTTGCTTCGTCTCACAAAGCCATCTCAATTAGAATCTTATTAATCTTGGTTTCTGTCATCTGGTTGGTGCATACAGGAGAGAAGGGCCTTCTTGTTTTGTCAACAGGATCGGGCAATCTTGTGTAGAGAGTGTGATCTCCCGATACATAAAGTAAATGAGCACACTCAGAAGCATAACAGATTTCTTCTCACCGGTGTCAAGCTCTCGCCAAACTCTGCCCTTTATTCTTCTTCGTCATCGTCATCATCGCCGGCGGAGGCTGCCTCCTCTGCCAACTCCCTGAACAACGTTTGCGATGGCGTTCCCAATATTCAGTCTCAAAACTCAACTTACAGGCCTGCATCAGCTAACCACACAATTTCCAAGAATCTTAACCCACGTACTATGATGTCAAAGGCTACAACAGCAACTCCAAGCACAATAACAGCAGCAGCACCTGCAGCAACAGACGACAAAGGTACTGCTATTCATGGCCAAATGATGAATGAAGGAGGTGCCAGTGTTCCGACAAGTAGCATATCCGAGTACTTGATAGAAATGCTACCCGGGTGGCATGTTGAAGACTTTCTTGATCCCTCTTCTCCTTTTGGTTTCTGTAAGGTTTGCAATATTGATCCTTTGATGTTCTCTTCCTAATGATTTCAGATTCCATAACGGGCCACTTAATGCTCCAAACGTCAACTTTGGATCACTAAGTGGTCTAACCGAATCCAAGAATTTCCTTTATCAGTAATGATAAATGATATTTTACAATAGACACTGTGGTTTCTTGATTACAGAGTACTGGAGACAATGATATGATACCATTATGGGATTCTGATCTAGAGAGAAACCCAAGCTCTTTCTCAGCAGACCGTACTGGTGTTTGGGTCCCCCAAGCTGCACCTCCTTTACAACCTACTCAAATTCAATCGTTTTCCACTTCAAACCTGGCTCTTGGTAGGCAAATCAGCTTCAAAGTGTCCAAAGACATCTCAAACGTCAAGCCTAGCAGAAAGTGGAGAGAAGACAATTCTTTTACCGTGCCAGAGATCAACCCAGCTTCTTCTGCCGGCGCCAAGAGATATAGAACATTATGGTAGATCAGTTAGGCATCAAGAATCAAATCCTATCTTTCTCAATTACGAAACTGTTAAGACCCTTTGGCCACTCAAGCCATTTTCGACAAAAATTCAGCTCAAGGAAAAAGCTCTTTTTCTTCCCTTCTAATTGTTTTGATCCTTACATTTTGTGCTAAGGATGGGAACGAGGTTGTTTTCTTGTCTTACATGTTTTTCTCTTTTTTTTTCTTTTCTTTGTTCTCCATGTACTTGCTAAACTGCAAAGTTCTCTTTTGTGTTGTAAATATCTTTCGGGCATCACATGAATGAAGGCGTGTCATTTTGAGCTAGTTCCGATTCAAGATTTATGGTCTGCTAAGACAGACAAAGATGGGTCACGTCTTACTTGTTTGCCGATCGTAGATTCAAGAAATTTCGTGTTTTTAAGGGAAATCATATTTGGTTTGGTTTCAAGAAAGCAAGTGACAGTGAAGAAAAGCACAAATCCTTGCCCATTTGCTTTTTGGTCTGTGAGACCATGAGAGTGTTTGATTGCAATGTAGGAAATTTTATGAATATGATTATTATTTCATTCATCAGATAAGGACGACAGACTGGCAATATTGGTGTACAATAGCTTTGTCCAATTCACAAAATTCCTTCTATTTTTAAATTTTTTTAAAGAAACAATTTGTTTTTCTCTAAGTTCTCTGCCACTTCCCCACCCATAACATGTCAGTTCTATTCAGCTAAAAGAAAACAAAAACCATAAATTATCACTTCACCAACTTTACAAAATGCTTTTGATGGCCCTCCAAGAATTATTGGCCATATGGTCTCTACCATTCCTACCTTTGTTCAACTTTTGTTTATCGTAGCTCAAAAAATTGAAGGAGCACAAATATCACTAAGAATAGGTTAGACGTGATTTGAAAAAGTACCCAACATAAAAATAAAAATAAAAACAACAGAAAGACATGATTTGAAAAGATTGAAATTGTGAATATTCAACGATAGGAATCATATGTCGTAGAAAGGAATAAACTTGAACGCATAATTGTATGCTTAAAACGGAAAATTAAAACAGAGGACCTACGCGATCAATAACAAAAGACAAAACAACTATCAATATGATCGAAGACAAGAATTAAAGCAAGAAAATCACGACCAGAATGGCCTAATGGGTGCTGAAATTGACGACTTTAATACTGAGGCCAAGACCGAGAGGGGCGGAGGACCACAGTGGCCTTATTCGGGACAGGTCCCATGGATTCCACTTGGGTTAGGCAAGGCCTTATGGACCAGCAGCAGCTCTGTAGGCAGCCTCTGGATCCATTTTAGTAACCCGGTTATTATGAAGGCCGTGAGGACTATGACCGGACACTTCCTGTGGTGGAACCCTCAACCACAGTTGACTGCCAGCAGAGCTAAAGTTACCTGCAAAAGTGAGTTTCTGGCCCTACAAGCTCACGTGGGGCACTCCCCAAGAGAAAACAGATCAAAGTGGATGGTAAATCTTTTTAATTCTAAATTTTTTTCTGAAGAGAGTTTGTACACGGTAAATAAAGTCTTATGCAACGGTAAATTTCCGATTTAAATGCTTATCAAACAGAATCCGTCCATTTATCACTTGAAACTATTATCTCCCTAGTTCCTACTTAGCCGATACAAATGATGCTGAAAAATGGGAAAGGGAAAAAGGAGAAGTTGGTGGTCAAAGCGGTACATTGGACTGCCGTTCTTTTTTATAATTTTATTTTGGCTTAACGACTGCCGAAATTCTTCATTGTCAACAAAAAGCAAATGAAGAATAATGCAAAAGTATTTTTTTGTCATTACCTTTGGTTCGTTGAAACGAAAGATTCAATCAATCAGTGAAAGGACGACGAAGAAGTTGTTCAAGGTTTCAACTTCGAAATGGAAAAAAGAAAGTCCGTTTTTTAAGGATTGTCAATGTCGGTTCTCCATTTTCAGGCCCACCAAGAAAAATTTTCCTTTCAGACGGGCATGACCAGGGAATGCTATGAGTACCCTGCCTTGCTGAATTCTCGGATTGGATTGACATCAACTGGAGGGAAAAATGGGGAGGGGACATTCAACGTAGGGAGGGGAAATATGTATTAGGGAAACTGTAATGTAAAATGCCTGCGCACACTTTTGCTAGTCAGATCTGATTGAGGGTAGATGAGCTACTCAGAATATAGGAATGTAAAATGAATATATGATGTATTTTTGCTGATATATATATATATATATATATATATAGAGAGAGAGAGAGAGAGATAGATCTCCATTCGGGGAAAAAAGGAGTGGTCTATCTTCATAAATCACTTCTAGTTAAGTTTTATTATAATCATAAATCAAATAATGAAGCTAGTAGTTAATGTAATAGTTCAATAATTAACTATCTAATTCGTAATTTAAAATAATTTTTCAACTTTAGAAGTATCATTAGCGTGATTTAGGCTGCTAAACTGGTAATAGTTGAGCTTCTGATCATGTTATGGGAAGGTAAGATAGGCAAATTTGGTTTATCTTCGAAAGAAGAGTCACTTTGTTGAATCATGGATTTTACTTGAGAAATTGTTTCAAAATAAAATCAAGAAATTATGGAAACTCTCCCTCTTTCTTGAACATAACACACGAGGAAACATCGTACATGAATTCATTCTTTCAAACAAAAAGTTCCCGAAATTTAATCATAAAAATTTCGATTTTGAGCAATAGAATAACACAGGTGCCTTTCCTTGGTTTGAACATGAAAAATATGTAATGGGGCAGAGTCATTCAAAAAAGAAGCATTAATTGGAAGTAAAAGTTTTTGGCTTTCTGAAGTATCGTCCAAACCGACATCTGCTTAATACGCCTTTGTAGTCTTTAGACTCACTTGATTACTTTGCTCTTTCGTCTCACGTTTTTTTTTTTGCATTTGACCGGTGTTAGAAAGAGCCACTACATTGTACCTCTGCCAAGTCAATAGAACGTGCTGGCTATATGGGAGTACTTGGTCCTACGTTGGCCAAGCCGGAAACTATACATTACTCTTTAAAATTTGAGACTCGTCCACTTGGTAACTCAATCATGATGAGATCAGAGTCAAAACCGCATTATGCTTAAGCATGAAAACAGAGTATATGCAGATTTCAAGTGGAGGGGGGTTTGATGGACCAGACCCATCTTTGCAATGCTAGATGTTAAAAATGTTAAAAATGATATGGATCCAAAGGGAATTGGACACGTTATGGAACCAAATCAACTGCTTTAGAATAGAGTTGTTTCTCTGTAGATGTTATACGTTTCCATCCAGGATAGGATTGCAATTGTGCAGAAAACTTGCTGGGACAACATACAGAAGAATGCAAATTTGTGCGCAAGCTAACACAGGAAATACAGATTATCAAAGGCTCAAAAGACTTCGGCCACCTTGCTTGCAAGCACGCGCTCTCTCCTTTCTACATAACCAAACGGAAACCAACCGGCCTTTCCTTTGCATTCACCTTCAGCCCATCCATTGTTTGTTACCTGCCAAAAAGCCAAAAACAGATTATCCTGAAATGCCACAAGAACCTCACAAGTTATATTCTTCTATTGTGCAAAATTTAACAGCAAAAGGCTTAAGGCAACTCTCGGATGACGAATGTTTGCAGCTATACCAATAGTGCTCTAACTCTTTTCTCATTACTTTCAATATGAAGAAAATTTCCACTCCAAGCATCATTTACAGCTATTGCACGGGCAATGAGCTACCAGGATTACCTCTCCAATGGAAATAAAACACATAGACAAAGTCGCACAATATTGCAAAATGGGTATATAGGAAGAAAAATCCACCTCATATCATGAAAGAAAAAACAAAAATCTTAAAAGTCTATTAAGTGCAAGCAGATGACAATGGTATCTGATTATGACCTTTCGAACAACTACATAATCACCCACTGACAATGTCAACTCCACGTCAGACTCAGCCTGATAGGAATGTATTACCTGCTAAAAGAAAACAAATAACCAGTAATAAAAGTTAAGAAACACATAGAATGGGTAAAACATTGGGATCTTCTTATTAAGGCATGTAAAACATATAAAAGGTGACCTCTCCCAGGAAGTAACCCATGGCATCAGTTGATCCAGCATACATCTGAGAAGCAAATACATCATTAACTTCGTTGTATGATGGAAGAGGCATGTTACTATCAGTAGCTGGACTTGGAGAAGCTTCAACATGTTGACGCTCTGACAACATCTGGCCATAAACAACAATATTTGTTGGCCACTCTCATGCTCTAATCAACGGCAGAATATAAATCCAAGTAGGTCAACACATCCAAAGTCCCTTTACACTACAGCTAAAGGACGTTATCAGAAAGCTCATACCTCTGCTTCAAGTTGATCAAGTATCTGTAGAAGTTGCTGATGATAATTACGCTCTGCTTCAACCTACATTTGAGAATAATATTCATGATGACAGGTTGCTAGTGCTATTATTCCAATAAAGAAATACCTGAACTAAAAATGGGTTGGCTTAAGGAAAATAGAATATGTTACCATAGCTATAAGTCGCTGGAGAGTCAATCTTTGTTGTTGGCTTTCAACTGCAGCCATTGAAGCAGCGGCCTCTTTACCCAATGTAGCCATGTTTGATTTTAGATCTTCAAGCTTTATTTCAGAAGCTTCCAGCTTAGCTATAGCATCAGGATTGCCATTTGCATCCCTCACTTTAGCTTGACGTCTGGATACCTCAATAACCTGTCTGGGCCATGGAAAAACAGATGGAAGTAATCCCATGAAAAATGATAATTAAAGAAAAATGCCAGGAAAATGTGGGAGTAGTATGCTCAGCAAATCATCAAGTTTCCAGATGATGAAGCTAGATTTTGGAATATCTATGCACCTCTGCTTTTAATCCAATCTCACCTGAGCTTCAACTTCCTGTCTTACTCTATCATAGCGCTGAGCAAGATGTCGAGCATCCTCTAAAGGAGCTCCCACTACCATTGCCCTCAATGACTCAGCAACCTAGTTTTAGTATGACAAACAAAAATATTGCACTATTAGGAGTCATGCCTAGTATAAAGGAAGGAGAGAGAGAGAAGGAGGAGGGGGGAGTAGCCATAAAGACATATAGCTGAATGCACAACATCACGGCAAACTACGTGGTGTAAGCACAAGGTGTAACCCAAAAGGTTTAATTGGAAGAAATCAGCAAAATAGGCTAGACGTAAAAGAAAGGAAGAAAGAATAAAACACAAAGGTTTTCGGGCACTAGATTCATCTCCAAATGAAACATATCAATAATTGCTCAGACCTGTTCTTAGTAATTAAGGAGTTGATGAACAAAAGGACGAATCTTGAGTACTCGCACAACACACAACGTGTTCAAAATGAGCATCTTAACTGATCAATGCTCAAAATCCTTGAGTCAGCTTAAAATTCACACTAAATAGAGTTTGAAATTCATAAACACATCAGCAACTAGGGGTTTTGGAATTTAGACCAAGGATTTGAAGTTTAGCTGGACTGAAATTCATAAAAGCAGGTAACCACTTATTTTATTTCTAAATCCCTACATGAACGAAAGAAGCTTATAAATAAAACTTATGCTGCACCAAACACAACAGGGCAAAAATCTAGCCGAACCTGTGTGCCAAGGGCTTTCAACAAATTTTCACGTTCCTTTTCTATTTGAGCACGTGCTCTACTATAGCTCAGTGCAGCTTTAGATAACGCAGTTCCACTTGTACATGTGTTTTCAGCACCATATTTTCCACTATCTTCTGACAACTTGGAACCTAGCGAAATGTGGTGATAAAAAAACAAGAAGTAGGGAACAAGAAATCATCAAATACCATGCACCACTAAGATTTAGCACCTTACCGATTTCAACTTGCTTGGATCCAGTAACAATATAACCTTCCACACCTCGAACAATATCCCTTTGAAAGTGCTGGCAAACAGGAAAAAATAAATACATTAACAAAGAATAGAAGTATTAGAGGTGTGAAAAAATATAAGGGCCATGACTAACCTTTCCAGCACGAGTAGAGATGTAAAGCTTCTCAAGTTTTTGATGCTGTTGCAGCACTTCAACATCATCACTTGCAGCATTTTCTGTAACCCCAATCCCACCAGCAAATTGTTTAAGGACAGCCTAGTGAAACTCAAGGAAAGAAGGTAAAATTTTGCATCAAACAAGCTTCTTTGAGCTTCCATACTGATAACACTAACATAAGAACATAAGCAGTTCACTTTAACTGTTTTACTTATTTGCTAAAGGACTCAAAACAAAAGGAAGTGAAGGAAGGAATCAGCTGCTTGCATATTCTGCATACTCAAAGTACCCAAATCATCACTATATGTGAATGGGAAAAAAATATAAAGCTGCAAAGCAGAGTTAAGGTTCATCACTAAATAGTACCAGAGATATCATAATCTTCATTTGTACATCAGAATCTTATGCAAATTTCTTTTCTGTCAAATAGTCTCTTAAACAAATGCATCATTTTAACTCAGGATTTCGATCATATTAACATAGCTCCGTTCAAACAGGCAATTGATAAATAGGACTCATTATCGGCAAATGTGCAGGGTGCGAAAGAATGTCTTGTCTTTATCTAGAAAATCCCTCAGGGTTGATTTCTTGAATGGACCACCAAGTCCTATTTGAAATCTCAAAGGTTTTACACCAATGCATTAACCCTTCTGTTTCAGCTATCAATTTCTATTCCAGATCATGGGATTCAAAAGATAGCAACTTGATCAAACACGAGAGACCATAAAACACAAGTAAGAGTAAAGAGCGACATAGTATGGTGATATAAGTTTCGTTCCCCATCATTTAACAGCATTAAACAACTCAAAATTCCTTGCAACTTGCTAACATTAATCCAAAACAAACAGTCAAAAAGCCACATCTAAAGAGTCAACTTCCAAGGAAAAAGGAAAAAGAGCCGGAAAATAAAATAATTTATTGCGTAGCCTTTCCATAACGTGCCATGGGGGGGAAAACCATAATCTGCTCCTTATGAACTGGGGAAAATATAGCAACAAATCCTCCACAGAAGCAATTGAAAAGGCACAAAAGCAGAAAATTTTACACCGGGCTTTGGATTCCTAGGTAAAACTTAAAGATTAGGGATTTTTTGTATCGGTGGTGCATTTGGGCTACCTGTTGCTGTCTGGCGACCTGTTCTCTGAGCTTGGTAGCTTGCTTCCTGATTGCTTCCATTTCTTTAATATGCAAAGGCTGTGCATAGAGAAGCGGAGACGGAGAAACGAAGAGAAGCCGCAGCAGCAGAGGAGACACAAACAAGAGGCAAAGAGACAGGAAACCGAGACAGAATAGAGACTGCTTTCCCCTTCAAAAGTGTGTCGGAACAGTTTGGGGCTTCTGAATTTGTTCCGACTTGCAACTTTATTCAAGAACTCCATCACTCTTTAGTTTTTACCACTTTTTCTTTGCTTTTTCCTCTTCTCAGTTCTCAGGCGTAAAAAGTTGGAGTGTACTTGGTTTGCAATTCAAAAAATTGATTTCAGAATTTCACTTCTTTTCTTTCGAAATTCTAGTTTAACCCTTATCAAAACCTTTTTTCTTTTACACATTTGGCCCCTAAAACTTTTGATATTAAGTTGTTTTTAGATTGGAAACCTTTAACCTGTTATGAGTTTCAAGGTCGACTCTAGCAAGAGAAAATTCATAAATCACCTAGATATAATGGTATTACTTGCTTGAGTTGATCATATTTTATTTAGGTTAGTAATTGTATTTTATATTTATAATTATTTAAAATGTAACTTTTATATTTAACTGTATTCGGGCCCTGTGTATAAATTTAAAATCTCAAAATCAAGATAAAAATTGTCTCAAAGATAAATCCAAGGGGGTTAATCATAATTAACCAAAGTTCACAAATAAACATAAAACTGTTTCTTTTTTCATTTTACTAGTATGAAAGAGCTGAGAATAGAACTTTGTTTGATTCCTTTACCATCTTTGCTCAGAACATTCTCATTCCCAAGAGAATGAAATGTATATAAGAAAATGAAAGATTCATCAAAAAAAAAAAAGGAAAAATAGAAAACGAGAGAAAAATGGCAACGAGCTGGGTATATTCATTTGGCATTTGCCAAGGTGTACTACAGTTGATCTGGGTAATTTGCAAGCCAGCAACTTGTAGAACACTTTTTGACAACTTCATTGTATGCAGCATCTCTGGTCCCCTTTCATGCCGTATTTGAACACAATTTTTTTGTAATATAATAAAATTTTTAATTTTAGGAATTATTCTTTTATAAAATCTAAAACAAAATTTAAAAACAAAACCTAATCAATTCCATCCGCAACTTTTTTAACAAAAAATAAATTAATTTATAATAATAATAACACGGAGAGTCCACGGATTTTGCCCTTAGATGACCACAAGTTGTTCAAATATGTATGGGCCTCACCTTAAGCACGGTCTTGCTTGATCGGGCGGCAACCATAATGTTTCCATCTCCATGATGATACTCACCACTCCTTTGTGCATGGGAAGCTATAAAATTTTTTTAAGGTTTTGGTTACATACAATGATCACTGCCTTCACGTATACTAATCAATGAAATTTTACTGGTGAAAGCATATCTCTAACTACTAAAGTAGTTAGTCGTTAAAATTTATATGAAAATAGTTATTTTACAAGAATATTTATTCATTTGGAAGCATCTTAGAATAAAAGGGTATACAATTAGTTTTATATGACTATTATCACGTAGAAACTAACCATACTTCTGTAAATGACAGTGCTAAGCATCATGATATGCAATTTATTTCAACTTTATTTTACATTTTTGGATTCCTTTTTGTATGGGAAAGTAGGTTATTACATGCACTTTTTCCTTCAGATCATCTGACCCACAACGTCAGCTGTCCTTGAAAACCAATCAAATAACTACGAGGAAAGCTGCAGTAGCAGAAAAATAACTTTGTATTTTCGTTTGAGATTTTGGAAATAAGCAACTCGACACTCATCTGTTGCTAAAATGCTTGCCAGATTCCAAGAACAACGAAGCACAGATCCAAAAAGAGAAGAAGATAACGAAAGTAGGAAAATTTTAACAAGGTAGAAGCTAGCGTCGACAGTGAGCTTTGCACATATTTTTGCAGTCATAGAAGCAAGGTCCACCGCAGTGAAGAGGGCAGTCTAATCTCATGCCTCCACACCTTCCTCTTCCCATGCACTGAGCGAATTCCCCTACCCTATATGCCTCATTACCAAAGCTTCTCTTCTTGTGAGCATGCCCGCCTCCATTATTGTTATTCTTGGTCCTCCCGCATCCCCAGCTCCACCAGCCACCTCCGCCTCCTCCCCAGCCCCATCCACCAGCACCACCCATACCCCCACTGCTGCTACTACCACCACCACCTCCTCCTCCTCCATCTCCACCTCCACCTCCACCGTTACCCCATCCCCAACCACCTCCCCCTCCTCCAGCTCCTCCTCCTCCTCCACTGTTTCTCTTTCTACTATTCCGAGCTTGGACGTTGTTGTAAGCTTTGTTTCTTTGCTCCTCTAGTCCACTTCTTACTGGATGATGCTGAGCTGGAGCTATAGGAGATTTGGCATTGTTTGTTTGAGGTAGAGCAGCGGCACCTTCGTCTTCCCCGTGACAATAATCCAGACTAACCATTATCATAGCGAAGAACAACACAGACAAACTTATGCGTGATGTCTCCATGGGTCTTCACTAGCTAGCTTAGGTTGTTTAACCTTCTGAATTTATAGCTGTCCTCGTGATTATAGGATACAACTTATTAATTACTATAAATTATCGAGTGCTGGAGATATTGCACCCACCACAGGTACAGCATCTCAACTAACAAGCGTAACGTCTTTGCATTGTAATATAATGCGGTATGCAGCTGGGGGACGAGGGGGGAGGGAGAGGGGAGATAGAGGTGCCTTCCTTTTCACTTTGTCCCCACAGGCCATCATACGATTGAATTGAAGCAATGCTTGCAAGAAAAGGTCACCGTGGTAGTCCCTCGACCAGCAGCATATACACCAACTTTCAAGTGCTGTCGCAGAGGATCCTATAATTTTAAATCAAGTAGTTGTATTTTGCTTCAAAGGTTTTAATTCTTTTTATTCTTTATTTCTTGATTTTTGTTTTTCATATTCCATGTTGCCAAAGCAGTCTATGGAGTTAAATTGATAAAATAGACGAAAACTCAACAAAATATGTTGTGGCTTTGAGGTTTCAATTTCTTTGAGTTCTGACCGAAAGTATAAAAGCTTTGGAGGACTTTTCATTAAAAAAAAAAAAAAACTTTGGAGGAAAGTGGCAATTACAGAAGAGATTCTGTTATTTATACAAGTTTGGCTTCTATGCTACCGTAGATTCTATTAGACACCAAAAAAGGCATGCCAACTTAAAGTAGAAGGATTGTAGAACCTCAAAAAAAAGCTTATTGTGTGAATCTTTGCAGTAATATTAACGAGACAGCAGTTAAAAAGGGATCCAATTAGAGCAATTTATTTTGCTAATTCGCAATCTAAGAGTAGGCTCCAAACTTTTGCTAGCCAAGCGTCAAACATTACTAAAAGATCATACTCAAAACATCTCGTCCCACACCTCTAGTCTAGTCCGTACACGGAAAAAGCTACACCGGCTAAACAACCTAACCATGAGATATTATACATTTCACCGCAACGAGCATCTTATTGTGATGCCTCCTCAAGAAGAAAAACATGGCGTAGAGGGTTACATAAGCTCTTAAGCACGCAATTTATAGCATGCCACTATAATTACAGCTGGTAAATTTGGCTCGGAAGAAACAGGAAATCAAACACAGCAGCAGGCCAATTATAAGTGATTAAAAACGCAAATGTAAATGCAGGTGTCAAGAGACGATTCAACTTAAAAATTATAACTAGAAGTTCCAGAAAGTGTACGGTAGGTAATTTTCAAACGGGCACTCAAGAAATCCCTTTAGTTTGAGCAACCAACATCATATTTGCAACTGAAAAACATCTCAAACGCAAAATTGGCCAATAGTAGCCTGAAACAGCCTGCAACAAGAGAGATGATCTATATCCTGCCAAACGAGTAAGACAAGTTGATATCTATGAGGATATATATCTCCTCTGTCTTGTTTCATCAATACATAAGTCTAATACCTACGGGGCCATCGGTCCACTATTCTACCAGAAGGGCATTGAAATGCCATGTGTCCCCGACCACCACAATTGCGACAGATTAATATTTCCATGCAATCCCTGCTCATGTGGCCGGCCTGGTTGCAGTTTAGGCACCCAACAGGCGGGAAACCACCATAGCGACCAAAACCGACCCTCTCTCCTTGGAAATCACTCTTTGGGCATTGCCTGGCTACATGCCCAGATATGTTGCAGAAGTTGCAAATAGGGTCATTCTGACATTCCCTGGCAATATGGCCTGTCTGCCTACAGTTTTTGCAGGCCTTTTCATTTGTGCAATCGGCGGCAAGGTGACCTTGCTTAAAGCAATTATTGCACAACCTCAGGTCACCAGGAGGTAGATCAGGATTTGGGCAGTCTCTAGCACGATGACCAGCCTTTCCACATGAATGGCAGATACCCTCATTGGTACAATTGCTTGCTGTGTGGCCTGGTTTACCGCAATTCCAACAGAGAGTCTTGGAAGTACACTCTGATGCAAGGTGGCTACAATAAAAGAATAAGATAATCAGCAGCATTCATGACCTCAAATTTTGGTCTAATCTTAGACAAGCAAAGTAGATTGTGGTATAAATGTTGAGTCACCGCAAGGTAAACTCTACCCAGGAAGACCACAGTTGTTACAGACAGCTACATTAGGGCAATCCCTAGCAAAGTGACCAGGCTGCTTGCAGTTGTTGCATGAGCTACTTTGGCTACAAAAATGTCACATAAACATGATTAGGAAATGAAGCATGCTAACGTTAATAATTTGCAAGACCATTCTCTCTTCATTTGAGAAGAATGTTGGTCTTCAAGTTTTCAATTCATACTTCGAGTTTTCGGCCTTAGCAAGGATCGAGAGTGCCCAATAAATCAAACTATCAATAGTAGTTAAGATGAAAACACTAAAAATTAATTGAAGGAAGCAGGAAGAAAAAAATCTTAAGTAGGAATATTTTCAATTTTCCAGTGTCACTTCTTCCTAGCTTGATGACTATCATCCCTCACTTCTCTATGATGCTTAACCACTTCTCTGTTAAGTCCTAACACTAGCGTAGCAACTGCAGTGTATAGAAGGCTCTACTACTCCAGCAAATATTACTAACTACAAGATAAACATTAAATCAATCAAATCAATTTCAAACTTATCAAACAAGTAAGGACGTTAACATCATTCCAGCCATCACTACTAAATAGCAAATAGCATCTAGCACATTAGTATTATCACATATCTTGCTTCACTAGTGAATTGAAAACAGCTCAGTGCCTGGACCATATAGAAATATTAAAGTAATGTCATCATTTACCAGTAGCAATATGAATTGACACTTCATAACACAACATTCCTCTTATACGCAATGGAAGCAACACTAGCATGAGCTGACGTTGCCAAATTGTTGGAATTTATTAGTGGATACTAAATAAATTACTGCTAACAATATAATCTTTTCCTAACTCCTCCAAGTAACCTATTATTAGGTATTTCCCATGCCAATAGAAGTGCAGGAAGCAGAAAATGAATGGCTACAAATGAAACTAATAAATATAGAATTTATCAGTAAATTTCAGAGGATACGCTAAGAGTTCTCCAATGACAACAAACAAATTGAAGATATAACAGATCAACTGCGCCACAAAATTATCAATTATATGGTGGAAAGAAAAGAATACCAAGAACATTGCAGCAAGATCTTCAGTTGAGATAAAGAGTCTGATGTTATATAAATCGAGAGATTAAAACTTCAGGTGACTTTATTATCGTGCTGTAAGGCAAAAAGCCTCATGCAAATGCTAACACGGTTCTACGCATAAAATTTTGCATCTTAAGGATATTGGTCGAGAAGATATATGAGGGAAAAGCATGGATTCGATGACAGGCATCTGGTCTTTAAAAGTTTAATTACAAATGAAACCATCTGAAAGGAATATCTATTGGAAACAAAAGTAACCTGAAACCCCGACGTGACTCTCTCCTATAAGGAGGACTGCGATAAGCAGTGTGTTCAGAATGAATCCTATGAACTCGTGGGCTCCTGCTTCGGCTTCTACTCCATTTCCGGTTTTGTGAAGTCATTTTTAGACCTTCTACATTAAATGCAACGCCAAAAGTTCACCAGTACGCCACCACTCCCCTGCAACTTCCCTGTTGAACAACCATAGAACCAAATAATCTCTATTAACCCACTCCAAGCTCCCGTCATTCTTTAACCAACAACTGTAGAGTAACATGCGAGTAAAACTTCATTCAACAGAACCACCAGGGAGCAAGTGTTCACATCCCACACCATGTAAAACCTTGTAATCATAAATTTCCTCAACATTCTAGAGAACAAGTAGATTCTGCACTAAATATCCCCTTCATGCAAAAGCAGAAAGCTATTGCAAGCTACTAAAAAGACTAGTAACACATCATGCCAAAAGAAACACCCCCAGCATTACATCATGTCAATCACACAAACAGATGCGAAAAAAGCATCCGCCACTTGAATTCAAATTTAATGTAAACCTTCATTTCAAGCAGGCCATTAATTGTGCCTTTTTGGCAGCCTTAAGAATATGGCCAAAGCGATGGTATAAGAATACATCAATCCTTGCACTGTCAGAGAATGTTAACATTTACTTTAAATTCAGCATGCTCTGCTGAAGTATTGCAAATTTCACCTTATTGTTTTAGGATCCTCTAGAACATTGCATCAAGTTTTGAACTCTCCAACGCTCCAATATTACACATTATCAAAATCTCCAAAATTTGAGTTCCAACAAGTTTTCTTTGAAAATGCACCATTAAGTGACCATGAATTACTATATTTATCCTCATCATACCTCATTATATAATCATATTTATCACGTGCGGCCATGTTACCATTAAAATGTGATAAAAATATCTAAAACCAAATAGTTCTCACCAAGTAGACATATACTAGAAAAAGAAAAAATCCTATGCAGTAGATAAACAAAACAATAGAGTATAATTGATCTAACTTCATTGACAAAATATGCTACTTAAGACTATTAGGAAAGAAAAAAAAATCCCACAAATAACCTTGGCATACGCATGACATTACGATGCAAGAATTGCTCGTCTTCAGCTTCATCAGCTCATTCAATTTTTCTATTCAAACATGTTGTTTTTTCCAATTCAAACTTTGACAGCGATTGATATAAACAATTCAAAATCTTAAGTCCAATGCTCCGTAGTCCGACAGAAATGTATAAAGATACATATAAAAATCAAATAAAATTAAAATTATACTGAACTACAAACACCAGAAACAGTTGTTCTCCGAACGAAAACATAGCAAAGTTCCAAAAAGATTGATGAGCAAGAGAAGGAAACAGGGGAAAAGGCTCAAACGGCGACAGGTGTATAGAAATTTATTAATTCTACATAACATTGACACGGACCTTTGATCTAAAGGAGCGAGAGACAGCGTTGCCGACCACCGTGAGACGGCGTTGGTATATTTGCTGCTGAAAGTGGATATTTTGTGGCCGGAAATGCCTGCAGTTCTGTTTCTCTCCACTTCGTCTTATTTCAGCTTTACTTCTCCTTTCCTTTGTCTTTTTCTCTCTAATTTTTTCTTGCCCCTAATATTTAGATATATTACGGTATGACCTCTTACAAATCGGAAAGTTTCTATAATCCTTTTAGTATTCCATAAGGACACCAATACTTGTCAAACACTCCCTCCAAATTGTTTTCAAAGTTCTACAGATTTATTTTCCCTTTTCTTTTTGCTTACACTTAAGAATGTTCATTATTGGGAAAGCAAAAATATGTATTAACAATATGGGATGGCATTGTATTTTTAGAATTAAATTATTTAGCAAAAGAAGGCGGTGGAAGTTCACTATGGATTTAAAGCATAAGTGAAAAAAATCTATTTAATTAGTTTTACAAATAATTAAGAATCAACTCTGGAATAGATAAGACCAATTAGGAGATATGAGTAATTTTTTCACTCAAAATGAAGCATCTTCTCTTTTTATAATTTTTTAAGATAATTTTGAGAAATATTCTTTATGTTCTAAATTCTCTTTAAAAACCTTCTCCTAAATTTTCACTTTAAATCAAACCTATATATTAAATTCTAGATTAAAGAAAGAACAAGATTATATATTTGTGGAGGTCATATCTATTGTTGAAAAAGAAACATTCAATTACTTGAAAATAATATATAAGACAATTTGAGATCTCCTAACAAATCCGTCGCAGTCTAGATGGTTAGGATACTCGGCTCTCACCCAGGACACCCGGGTTCGAGACGTGTGCTTTTAATTTTGAGCATCTGAACGCATTCCAGTTGTGTGCTTTTAATTTTCACACAGCTACTGATAGCAAATGCGCTCAAGGCCAATAACAAGACCGCCCTGTGAACCCTCCTTTCTCCCGGCGTTAGGGTTCAGCAAATATTTATAAACCCGGCACAGCTTCCCTTTCCCAGTATAGTATCATCTGGCTTGTTCCTGTTCATCGTTTTGCCTTCACTTCTGCAAATATCCTGAAATTATTATTGTTTTGTTTTTCTGTCTTTTTGCAATAATCTTCCTTTAACTTAATACTCCATATCCATCAAGATGGGAAAAGGTAAATTCATCGACAAGAAAAATTCAGCCACCTTCCAATTGCTAGCCAGAGACACTTCGGATCCGAATTACTCCGGCGGACCCTCCGGCGACAGGGTGTTTGTCAGGGTTGATAATAATCCATACACTGTGCCTGGTCTGGACGACGAGCTACTAGTTGATGACCAGGATTCCATGTTCGCCGATGCACCGGACGACTGCGGTGTCGGATATGGATATTCTGGAAGTCGGACTGAAACGAATCCTTTGCCGGACGATATGAGGAGGGAAATAATTGAACTAGGATTTCCTGACGATGGCTACAACTACCTTCTTCACTTGAGAGATATTAAGAACACCGGGGGAGGCTCTGTCTATTATCAGAATCCAAAAGCCAAGCTAGATCAGCTTCCACCTGATATTAAGGTCTGTTAGCATGTGATATCTAGTAAGCTTATCGTAGGTTGCTCTGTTAAAAGCTCGGCCTCAATGAATTTAACTATCATTCAGTTAGTTCAGTATACAGATTGTAAATGCACTGATTATCAGCAGACTGTTGCTGCATTTGGATTCTTTGATTACATTATCAAATTGCAAATGGAGACAACTATTATGGTTTGATCTAAATATGTGCCATTATGTTCTAGATCATGTAAAATGTGTAATTTTGTTTGTTTTTAGGCATATAATGCTTCAAGAGTTGAAATTACTAGAGTCGGCGAGCAGACGAATGAAGAGTCAATTTATCCAGTGGCTTCCAAGGTTTTAAATGCAAAAATTGAGAAAGTAGTTGATGGGGAGATTCAAGTACTGCTAGACAATAGTGATTTCTCTGATATGGAGGACTTGGAAGAGGATTTTGTTGTTAAGGCTAATCTTGCTGAAGGATCAAATGAATTGGAATTTGAATTGGACTAGAAGTTGAGGGTGGTGGGGGAAAAATCAGATATCAGCAAGATAGAAAAAACTGATTTTGGAAGTTCTGGAGATCTGAAGGCTGTAGCAGAACTTGCTAGTGCAGATGCTGAGAAACCAAGAGTGCGCCGCCCTTTGGATGAGCAGTTTGACTTGGTGAGAGTTCTAGTACAGATATTTGCTTATTCTTGTTCTTATTTTGAAGCTTGTGACTTTCATTGTTAAACCTGGTGAGAATTTTATTGCCAGATATTTGACTTGCTGCGAATTCTTTGAGCGTATTTTTGCTTATTCTTGTTTTCATTTCCTGGTTTGTAACTTTTTTTCCCCCTATTCTTGGGGTTAAACCTGCTAGGAGTTCTATTGTCAGATAATATGCTTATTCTTGTCTTTCATTTCCAAGTTTGTTTCTTTGTTAAACCTGGGGGAAAAGGCAGTTCTTATGACCTTTTGGTAATCCTGGTGATAGTGTGAAAAGCTTTTTTATTTTGGCATGCGTTGTTATGCCCTTGAATTTTTTACTTTATATATGAAAGCCTTTCTATTTTCTTTTACTCTTTTTGTTAGGTGAGTGGGGATAAAGGTACAACCTTGGATAGCGTGTCTCTGTTATCCCTGATGAACTAAATGGGTACTACAAAAATCTATTATATTTTCCTATGAGAACAACAAGGACATCAATCTGTAGTAATGTGGGTGGAATAGAAACATGGTTGACTCTAATCTTAACTGTACCTCAAAAACTCAGAAAGAGAAGAAAGGAAGGACTGTATAAGATAAAATGAATTTGAATTCCAAAGAGAAGCTTGGGAGGGACGCCTTGCTTCATTTTATAAGTTTAGTCAATATATGTTTTCTTCCCTGTATGAAATATAAATGCTTCTCAAACATAAGCTGCTCTGCACAAGGTGATAGTATGAAGCCTAAGATTATCTATCTTGGTAAGACTTCAATACTGAATCCATGAATTTCATTGATGGCAGATCCTTTTGTTTTTCTTCTCTTATTTTGAAGATGAATAAAGTCGGAAATCCAAATGTGGTTGAGTAGAAAAAGAGTCTCTGGCACTTTACTGAGTTAGGATTCAATTGAGTTCCGTATATCCCATTTTGGATTGAGCTCCACATTCTCTTACACAAAGTTGTTTTTACAGCTTGAACTTCAGGAATATGGCACAGAAGATGAAGAAGAATATGGTGGTTGCTACACTGAAGAGGACAAACAAGAATCTCTTGTTGAAAAGCTTAATAGTGCTTTCAAAGGACGTACCTCAGATATCTTGCAGGAGAATAAGGGAGAAGCAGATATGGAATCACCAGAAGCTGCTGCAGATGTCATAAGTCGGTGCAGAGAATATGCTGAAAAATATGAAAATGAAACTGAAGATGAAAAAGAGGGTTTTTCCGAAGAAAGTAGTGATGAGTCTGAAATCTGGGATTGTGAGACAATAGTATCAACATATTCAAATCTTGATAATCACCCCCGAAGAATTGGTGCTCCAGAAATAAGTAGAAAGAAGAAACTGTCTGAAACTCTTTCTGGAGCCTTGAGTTCCCCTGGCCGCATTATATCTCTTAAAGGAAAACAGGGGCTTCCTGTAGACTTTTTGCCGGGTACTAGGAAAAAATCCATGGATAAGGTGAGTGATGTGAGTAATTTGAAGCATGAGCTGCCTAAGAGAAAGCTACATGGACAGGAATCGAAGGAAGAGAAGAAAGAACGGAAGGTCTGCTACACATTGGTCCTTTTTTCTGTCTTTTTTTCCAAATGCAATTTGTTCTCTGAAGAATACATTAAAACTATCTTAATTGTCTTCCCATTTGATGTACTCTACTCTTTTCTTTCTATGGGTATTTACGACTGAGTTACTTGATTGTTGATCACTGTTACAGGCTGCTGTAAAGGAAGAAAGGCGCGAGGCACGCCGTTTAAAAAAAGAAATGAAGGGACTTTACAAGTGTGAGGCAAAACGTGCTCAAAATGTTGCTGCTTTTACTGGCCCATCTTCCATTCATCTTATGTAAGTATTAGTTTTAATTCGTTTTTGATTTTCTGTTTCTATTTTTAAAGTTCGAGTGGTGTTCTTATATTTTCTGTATCTTTTCTATGACATGCATGCTATAATGCGGTGTATTCTACCGGTACACTCATCAGTTCTCAACTGTTGGCTGAATAAACTTGTCTATAAATGATGGTTGCTTGCTTTTTACCACGTACAATAGGGATTGATGGATCGCTGACTATTCTGTTCAATGCACATTGCTATAACTAGTTTTATCGGATGATAGATAACATCATGTGTTCTTTAGGCAGCAATACAGGGAGAACTTCTGCATGTGTTGGTCTGTGTAGTTGATCTTCTTTCTACAATTCTCTGAAAGTGAGAATGAATGGGAATTTGTAAAGTCCATATGTAGCATTCTGAAATACAACCCAAAGGAAAATTTTGCTATTATTGCTTTACAATGTTCTCTTCCTCATGGGTTGACGTTTTCAAATCCAATCCAAATTCTTATTTTGATAATAAAAACTAAGTTTTGGAGTTATGCTGACTCTATTTCCATAATTTCAGCTTTGTTTTATTTTATGCTTACAAAATATACAGAAACAGATTCAGCGCCCTCTGTCCATTCTGTTTTAATATTTTCCTTGGTAGAGTATTTGCTTCAAATACTCCTTTAGGTTGGCTTATGACAAGGACTTCTGAGTGGCCGAGAGACCACAAAGGTCTAAACTTTAAACCTCCTAGGAGGAAGCTGGCATTGTGAAATTGTCTTGGAATGCTTCAAGTTCCAGTACAAGAATCCATAATGCAAGCAATTGTTGTAATTTATGTCTGCCATATCTTTGTCTGTTCATATGCCTTAGCTCTGTAATTAAATATGCTGCTCGTATGGGTGTGACTGATGGTAGTTTATTCTCTCTTTTTGGGCCAGGTAGGTAGTAGGTTCTCAGGTTTCCTCGAAAGAAAATTTCATGCTTCACCTGGATGTTTCTGCCGCCATTATTTGCTGCAGCTGCTGCCATTTAGCAGCAACACGAGAATGTGTAATATTTTCACTTTAATTTAACTGAATGGTTAGCATATTGTGATTAAGGTTAAGACTGACCATGAATTTTTGCTCAACTACTGAAGATGTTTGCCTCTGAGACGGGTTCCACATCAAGTGATAGAGATGAAGTGAAGTATGTTAGAAATTTTGTAGATTGCTCTACTACACTAGTTTGATGATTTTTCTCCTTTTTTTTTTTGTTACATAGTAGTTGGATAATGGTTATTATATTCTATCCGGTGGAATTCAAATTTTACTCATCTGGTGCCAGTATTGCTTAGTGTAACCAAGTTATGTTTGCAATGTCTTGTGCAGCTAATCTTGAAACTTTCATTTATTTTCACCGTTAACAAGCTATCTCTATGCACTCTTCCAATATTTTGACATCTCCCTGAGGTCTTGACGCTACAAGTTTTATGGATATCATAGATAGTCCTTTTTTATTATGGCTGCGGATGGATTCTCTCCTCAGTTATGACTGAACATAGTTGTCAAATCGCCGGCAAATGCAAATTTAAGAGTTGTGATTGATTACTTGAAGAAGAAAGGCAGAAAAGCAGAATATCCTAACTATTAATTGGAAATTATCATTTTATTGTATAAAGACTTGACCACATATAGGATTCTATAAACTAAAGTTTTCTGCTTATTCCTGGTACTATGGGCAGTTCCTTTACAAGCTTTTAGCTATTGTACCTGGCAAACTGTACTTATCTGGTTGCATAAAACCTTTACTACAAAGTCCACATATTATGCCTAAAGTAAGCTTAACTTGCGGTTGAGTAACTGGCACCTCATATGGTCAATATTCAGCTGCTAGAACCCAGTAAACACATCAAGCATCAGTGCGCAGAGATCTGCGTTTTCTCGCGAGAAGTTACCGAAGGATGGGGAATAGGCGCTGGATCATTTCCGCCGAAATACGGTGCTGGATCCCAATTAATGTAATCTTCCTCTATTTGAGGCAGAATCTCGTTTACCACCTGACAACCAAGATGCTCCTCCGCCTCTGGAGGAAGAGAAACAGGTGGTGATAACGGTGGCTCTGCCGAGATTGAGGGTGCTGCTCCACTAGCAAATGCCGCTGTGCCCGCAAATACCATGGCCATGCACGCAGCATACATGACTGACCTCATGTCCAAGTACGGCATATTCCAGCTGATCCCCTTGGTAGGCTTCATAATGCACCTCTGTTATCTGGGACTTTGGAAATTACTAGATTATAAGTTTGTTGAGGAGATAATCGCACAATCACTTGCATTTATAGTATAAAATTCGAGATTAGTTTTCGGATCAACGTATGATAGAGCTGTACTATTCTTGAACGAAATTAGTTGCTTGTACAAGTCATGCCCGGTGGATGACATTGTCATAGTCCCTGCATGTTCTAAGAAGACAGCTCATGTCGTCACCTAATTGAAATTCTTCTGAGTCCTAGGTTTAGACCTTCATTACATCGTGTTCAGGAACAACTTACAATCTTACGAGTAAAGCATAAACATATCTCTATTCGTCAAGTCTCAGGAACTGCCCTATTTTCCTGTGCCTTTGTTACTGCTACGTAGGATTAGCTTCTCTTTTGTTCTTTTTGATCGATGCCCGGACCTTTTTCGCCCTTAATTTGGATTTGGATACCAGAGAATTCTTGGGTGTATTTAGATTGTACTTAGTTAAAAAAAATTGTCTTATTGTGAAATTAAATTTTTTTGTGAGAGGAGAAATAAGATCTAATTATATGTTTGATTGAAAAAAATATAATCCAAATGCAATCCTTATTTCTTATTGTTGCTCTTATTGTTTATCGAATCTCTCTTTTGCTTTTTGTTTTTACAAACTACTTTTTATTTTATCAACTTACAAGACGGATCTCAATGGCCGGTTGGCAGCATATGTATCGAACTTTCTGTTTAATTTTTGAATAAATACGCCGCTTGGACACGAAGATAACGTCCACAACCCTCCTAATGTTAAAGGGTGAATTAGACGATTCAAAAACCAAAGCCATTGAGGACCCAAAAATGACCCTCTTGTTTAGAAATTGTTAGATCACCGCCAGTTCTTTATCCTTCATCCTCTTTGGTTCTTCTACACCAGCAGATTGTATTTTTAAGGACAAAAGTGGCCCTTTCATGCACAGAAGTTAAGACCCGGGGGATTACAAAAGGATATTGAAAGATGGAAGGAAGGAGTTAGACCGATGCAATTAAAACATGAAGGCTGTAATGTGGTTCGCTGCTTAACTCAGCCTATGCCAATCTAGCAAGAACCAAATATTTAGAAGGCAACTCGTAGCCTGCTTACCTTACCTAGAAAAAACAAGAAACACATACAAAATGACATACAAACCAAAAGACATTCATCCATTTTCTCTTTGAAATAAATTTCTGGATAAGACAAAAGAAATCTTCTAACAAAAATTAGGTTATACATACCTACGCCAGGATGAATTGGTAAGTTTTCTGGCCATCCTCAGCCCTCCCTTTACCTTACTCATTTTCCAACAATTTGAAATTCCAAAGTATGAATTCGAGAATTCAAAGCAAGAACATACTTTGCTTATTAATCATGCCAACTCTTTCTATTATGTGATCAGCTCTAAAACATCAGTATCCTCAATACTATAAAATTCAGCCAATGAAATAGGCTTTACATTGATGACCTTAAGCAATATGTAACCCATACAGAAGTCAGTATTGTTTAATGGCAGCATGAAGATAATCAAGGAAAATACAAAAAAAGGGGAAGAATTAAAGAACCTTTACATTGACTGGCATGAAATGAAGACCTCAAGGCCATAACCTGACAGGGTTTATTGTACAAGGGCACAAAAGCCCACTAGAGAAATTCACGACCTACACATTCACACTGAAGAGCAAATCTCTATGTTGAAATTACAAGGCTCAACCAAAATCTAGCACTTGCCTAGCTTGGAACAGCAGGGGAAGAACTTTTAGAATGCAATCCAAACCATAAGCATTTATCTTTCACTGCTTCAGCTTCACTCGAATACTCCTTAAATCGATATTCTTCTTGCTTGCAGGTAGGAGGAACTTTTCCTTCACTGTAACATTGACCACACAGACTGAAGTGTGATTTCATCTCTTTGAAGCGGGACCCTATAATCGGATAACGGCAAGTTGCACAAATATGGCTACCATGACGATTTCTGTCCCCAGCCTCTAGCTTCAACAGAGTAGACATGATCCCAAACCCCCAATCTGGATCATCAAACATCACAAGGTACTCTGTTAAGGAAACCATTGATGTATCCACTTCTCCATGGATTTCCAGCATTTCACTAACCCCCTGCGTAGGAAGATAGATAGCCCTCAACAATTTGATGTGTCTTTGAGCATCACTTTTCCTTATCTGCGTGTTGCCTTCATTTACAGGCCTCCACAAAAGTGCATCATATGCAACCCGCTTCCGCCTATCTGGGGGACCTCCACATAAAGGGACAACAACAGCAAAAAACAAGCCCAAATCCACCCTACCTGACTCTGATTCATCCAAAACAGACAGGATTTTCTGGTTTATAGCTTTAACAGCCCCGACAAAGGTTTCAGGTTTCAAAAAGTTCAGTAACTTGCGCAAAATCTCCTCTAGTGAAGCCTTGCGTATTGACTTCTCAGGCAAACCAGAGCCAGAGTAGGACACTGGGACATCATTTTCATCCATTTGCTTTTTAATAAGTTCAACATCACAACGATTCAGTCTTGTAATCCTCTGAAAAGCCCTAATATCAAGGGCGTTGGCTAGTTCAGGCCTTAATGTAGTTCTTTCACCTACAGTCTTGAATTTTGAGGGCTCCACAGTCACATAGGGCTCCTCCCCAGCATTATTCCCGTTTCCTCTTGATCTCCTCTTCTGAAGCTGCTTCAAATGTGCAATTGCATCATGCAACTCAACCCTATTAGTCATTTTTAAAGCCTCCTTTAAAGCTTTCTTAGCTTCCTCAGTTTCACCAGCTCCCAACAAAGATACTGCCTTATTAAGTTGTGCCTTCCAGTGATTAGGCCACACAGCCAGAACCCTAGTATACATCTCTGAAGCTCTCTGATACCTTCCCATGTCCATGTAAAGCCCACCCAGATTGTATAAAGCATCCACATGACCAGGTTTCAAATCAATAGCTTTCTGAAACTCCTTGATGGCACTCTCATCATCACCCATAGCATGTAAAGCAGAGGCCAAGTCACAATGTGCATCAGCATAATCATTTTTCATGTATATAGCCTCTTCTAAGGCCTTGACGGCAGCCTTATACTCACCTACTCCAAATAATGCACTACCCAGAAGTTTCAAAGCCCTAAAATGAGTAGGACACAAAATAGCAGCCTCTCTGTAATGTTCACAAGCACTAAGAACCATACCTTCGCCTTCAAGCGCTATTCCCAAATTCACATGTATCTGAGGAAGTAAATAAGCCCACTGATTTCCCCCAGCCTCCGCTGCCTCCAGTGCCTGCAAAAACTCTGCTTTTGCTTCTCCATGCCTTGCGAGCACATATAAACAATTACCAGCTCGAAAATGTGGCCTGACGTCAGTTGGTTGCAACTCGGAGGCCCTCATGAAACTCACTAGGGCCTCCTTAAACAAATGATGCTCGTATAAAACCCTTCCAATTGCCATCTGCCCATCAAATGCTTCCTCCCTGGACCTCGCTCCATCAGCCCTTGCCCTCAGAACACCTAAGTCCTTAACGAAAACTGCATAATCGTGTCCCGACTCCTCCCAAAACACTCGTTTCTCTGAAATCTCGGTAGAAGGACCTAATTCTCTGGACCAACCAGGGTCCGAGAACATATCCGAGTTATCATTTTTAAGCTTCCCATCCTTAGTCTGCTTCGATTTTAGCCTTTTAATCAAAATTTCTAGATCATCAACAAGCTTCCATGTGTCATCAAACACAATGCCATGGTTAGGAGATGCCGCCCAAGCTGCTGTTCTTTGTTTCTTGTGAGGTTCTAGGATTCGCTCGTCGGCAATGGATGAAGTGGACGCAGCCTCTTCAGAGGCACCTACTGCAGCAGTTTCTGGCTTGAGCTCTAGTCCAAGTGCGTCGAAATCACGGTCGACGTCTCCTGCACCATCATCATAGGTGCGTAACAGGCCACCATAGGTAAGGCCCTTTTCGCCGTCGATGAACTCACCGTAGGTTCTGAAGACCTCGTCAAGTATGGCGTTGATTTGCTCGTCGCTGAACTTCACCCTAGGGTTCACCGCCACAACAAGCGCGGACATCTCCTCCCGGTTCAGACCACCGTCCCGGTTGGCGTCAAATTGCTGGAAGATTCTCTTCACCTTCTCTGATCTGCTCCCTCTAGTAGCCATTTGAATTCAAAACTTCTAAAATATTAGGGCTTTTACATGTACAATGACAAATCTCTGGTCACAACAAAGGGTAAACCAAAATTTGGAGCAAAAATGAAAAATTGAGACCCCAGGTTGATTCAATTGAAGTTGAATTAGGGTTTTAGGACAATTCAGAAATAAGACTCCGCAGTTTCAGAAGAGTTCAAAAAAAAACCCCAAATATCGACATTTTTATCTGAACCTGGGGAAATTATCCAACTTTTTACTCTAGATCTAGAGGTGGATTATGGGCTATCGGGGAAGAAGAATCGGCGAGCAAGGGTAGAGAAGGCTGGGGTTAGGACTGTTATATGGGTTGCATTGGATCTGGGGGAAAATGAAAATGGAAAAGGAGAAGGAAAAGATTGGGGTTTTCTTTTTGCTTTAGCTTCAGTTCTATCATTATTTTTCCTGGTTGTGATGATGGGAGTGGTGGGGGCAGAGGACAGGAGGGAAAGGAAGGCTGTTGGAAATAGACCTTTTTTATCTTCTTTGGGGACCTTTTCTCTAAATGCCTCGACCTCAACCACTAATATGTTAATCTCGTTTCAATTAGTATAAATAACTCTATTGATTAAAGTGCAGTATTTATCACATAAAATTTGATTTTAGTATACAGCCTGCCTGCTCATTCAGCCATTTGTCTTTTTCTTTTAATCTTATATTATTACAAAATAAATAAGAAATAAAAAAAACGATATGCATCTAATTAAATATTAATTGTGCGACTTTTTAATTTAGTAAAAAATATTTTATCATCTAAATTATTACTTAAGTCCATTGAATCATTTGTCTTTTTGTTCAAGATATCAAGTGGAGTACTTTTTTCATGAGCCCCACTACAATTTTCATTCTTTTTTGCTTTTTAGGTTGTTTGAGATTAATGGATTTAGGTCGATAGTGTTTGGTTAGAAGATATTTTGTCTTGAATTCTGTAAAAAAAAAAGTTATGAGATAAAAAGTAATATTTAATTATGTGTTTAGTTAAAATAAATACAATTTAAATCTAAATGAAACTTTAATTGTTTATTGAATATTCTTAAATATAAAAATTTAGTTCGGTGGCGCTAATGATTGATTGAATTATAACTAATAGTGTTGATTACTATTAATTGGTAGAAGACAATTTCGCTTTTAGAGAAAACAACAGGTTGAAGACGTGATGGAATGAATCCTTGTGGGGTAAATTATTAGTTAATGTGTCCATTGATTATGAGGTGTTTGGACTTTGGAGGGAGATTCCGGCGATTACGCCAATTATTATCTTTTCAAGTTACCGTGTTTCTTCTCCTCTCATCTTTGTTGCTTAATATTGATTTATTTAGGGCTTGTTTAGATTAGTGTTTAAATAAAAATTTTATTTTTTATTTTGAATCTTAATTTTATTTATAAATAATTTAATTTTATTATGGAAATAATTTCATAATATTAATCATGTACTAAGGGCAGCTTAAAATAGTTACCACTTTTAAACCAATCACATGCAAACATGTGTCCGTTCTCTGGTAAGTAATTTAATGAGCTGTCCTTCCAATAAGAAAACACAAAATAAAACATAATTAATATCCATAATTCCGTCATTTTCCTTCTATAAAGTGATTGAGGACTCCTTTAGAAGCATAAACATCAAACTAAAGGCATTTGTGCCTACGCATTGACCATTAGAGAAAGACAGTTTTTTTTTTCTTTCTTAAGTCAAGGGAGTGGCAGTTTTATTACCTCACGTTTAACTTTTCTTTCTTTCTTTCTTTTTTTTTTTTTTTTGAAAGGCACTTTTAACTAGAACGATAGTATCATACACAAACCATGCAGGTATTTTCATCAAAAAAAATCAAACAAGACACTGGCTTTCCAGCAAGTCACTTTTACGGCACAAGCATAATGAAAAACTTGGGTGGGATTGAAATGAGTTTAAATTTAAGATTTTTTTTTAATTCTGTAAAAATAAATTATTTGTTAAAGAATGAATAAGATCAAAAATAAAAAATTTATATTAGATTTTGTAACAGAATAAATTTTAGGTTATTATAACTTATATAATTTCTTTCTTCTTTATAAAAAAAAGTATAATTTGATTCTCATTTATTTGTTTTTATAATATATTATTATATATAAAGATAAAAGTTTACAATAAATTTTCTTTTAAAAGTCATTTCTCGAATAATTATGTATACAATAATGCTCGATGGTATATAATTTTATTTTGCTAACATAAATGAATATATTTCTATTCTATCCAGTGTTACATAATTAAATGACTAGAAACTTCGTTTGTATGTATGGTTCGCTCTGACTCAAAAGCTTAAGCTGTTAGAGAACGGCCCAGTATATCCTTTTCATCCTTCAGTCTACCACGCTCCACTGCGGGCTCTCCGACGGACGCGCGTGTTTTAACGGGGCTCCCAAATTTCATGACTGGAAGTCGAACCCGTAACATCCGAGATTACTTTAGGCTCTGATACCAATTGCCCCAAAAGCTTAAACTGTTAGGGAACGGCCCAGTATACTCTTTTCATGGACGCTATGCCTCTTGTTGGCTTTGTATTGCTTGTCAGCCTACGTGATGAGTTCCATGTGGAGAAACGTGGAAGTCAGTTTGGTCATGAAATCTGATCTCACTCGCTGTCGCCTGTCGATGCCTAACAAATTGTCCAATTCCATGCTCGTTCTCATTCTCCGGGTTGGATTAAGAGTGAAATTTAATAAAAATTTTAATAAATTTTAAACTTTATTTGGACGAGATTTTGTTTTAAATTATACTCAAAATTCAACTGTATAACACATATATCATCTCATAAATAATTTAATTTTTATGAAATTTAAAATAAAAATTTTAAAACCAAACCCTATTCAATCATATTCTTAAATTTAAAAAATTTACATTAAATTTTAAAATAAAAAAATATTTCAAGCACACTAAACGATGTTTGATTTGGTCGACCTGCGGAAACTAGCACCCTTTTGGTTCCAATGTGAGAAACGAACCTGAAAGTCCTCCAACTGGTCTCTACGGCAGTTCTTCTAGAATCCATCTTCATCACAAACTTTAGTATGATATTATTTGATGTAACTTTGATGGTTTACAATAATCTCACATTGTAGTTGGTTTTTATTCCTAGTGTATTTTAGACCCCAAACCCTCATCCTCCTAAATTTTCTAATCACACTCCAAACTTAGAGGTTAGAAAAAGAAACCTAGTTTAATTATTTTTATGCATCAAAAAAGAAAAAATTTATATATTTTATTTTATTCGTCTCGAAATATTAATTCAATTCATAATTTTATTTATTTTATAATATTTATTTTTTTTGTAATATTAATAAAAATTTAATGAGTTTTTCTTATTCTTATTTATTTTTAACTACTACTTATTTTATATTTTAAGTATATTAATTAATGAATCATAATTAAATTCAAAAAGAATATCTAATTTTTTTAATATTATAAATTTCAATAAATTTTTAATTTATTTGAAAACAACGAGTGAAGCAAGTATTTCGGTTTAGTTAGTTGGCGATGGCGGTAAACTTCAACGGTCCGCACATACCCTGTCTTTCTCAGGTCAGTGTGCTTAGTGTTTGTGCGTTGGATCCCTTTGAAAATGTTGTCAAAAATCTTCTGCGAATTTCACTCTGAAATCTCAAATTCTCCTTTTTTAGCGTCCTTTTAGCTCATACATTCTTCCTTATCCCAACAACGTATTCCTCTCTCCTCCATCGGCCCAGTCCTCTGACATCCCTGGTCGGGGTCGATTTGGTTTGCGTTAGCTCTTCTAACTCAAAGGAGCTTCGAAATTTTACATACAAGGTATCTTAATTGATCAATTTGGTGATTTGTAACGTTGTCCATTTGCTGATAATGGTTCGCGCTTTAGTTGGATTACGATGTTTTCTGGGTTGGGAAAACTTTTGATAATATTTCTTGCATCATTGTGTTTGTTGTTTACTTTCCTGACTAAATTTCATGTTTGATTTTTAAGAATAAGATATTGTCAACCTTCTTTGTGCATGAGTAACATTGTGTTTGCATGTATGCTTTTCTACATTGATTTGATATTGCAAAATTATTGGGTTTTTAACTGGCTCCATCCTTCTTTACAGAGTTAGGAGCAATATTATCAGACCTCGTTTCACTTTTGGAGCTGAAAAGCGAACCCGTTGGAGGGTTCTGGTAGTAATATAGTTTTCAAGGTATAAAGCTTATGATCCATGTTGAAGCATGCTATTATTTCAGTAAATCATACAATGGGGTGAAACGTAAAAGGTAGAAACCATCGGTTTGAAACTTTCTGTTCTGTTTCCTTGTTTTCCTTCGTTTCTTGCAGAAAAGAAAATTGCGGGGGGTTTTGCGTTGAAAATTTCCCAATAAAGACAGTACGGAACTAGAAAATCAGTTCCTCTCCTTTTTAGTAGGGGAGGAACATCCGGAGATTTCTGGTTGTCTGTTTAGGTAGCTTATTCATTCTCTTCAAGTGCATTTGATAAGGCAGGGTTAGTGCGGAGTAGAAATGGGTTCAGTCGCTGGGGATGAATCATTTGATGCTCAGTTGTCAGATGCACCTGAAGAGAAGATCCTCGTTTCAGTTAGGTTGAGGCCTTTGAATGAGAAAGAAGTTGCAAATAACGATGCCCCCGCCTGGGAATGCATCAACAGAAACACCATTTTGTTCAAGAATAATCTACCAGATCGTTCAGTAGGTCCAACTGCCTATGCTTTTGGTAAGCAAATGTTTTTTCCTGCCCAATCATGATTCTATCTTCAGACAATAGCATGTTTTAGGGAAAAGGGAAAAGATCTTATAGGTGATATTGCTCAAATTGATTACATGTGCTAATTTCCGGATTCCACCTGAGAATTTGATCCTAGTTTGCCTGGACACTCATTTTGTTGCTAGATATGTTTAATAGGCAGCTAAATAAAATGATATTACAATTCAACAAAGAGCTCACTTGACTTCTTTCTTCCTTCCATGGATGCTTTGTGTATAGACAGAGTATTTGGGGGTGACAGCTCCACCACGCAGGTGTACCAGGAAGCAGCTAAAAATGTAGCTCTTTCAGTCATGAGCGGTGTTAACTGTGAGTATTTCTTTATACCTCTGGATTAGCCAACCTTGCTATATACCCTTATTGCATGAAGTTTAATCAGACAAAGTGCTTCTCCAGCGAGTATTTTTGCATATGGGCAGACAAGCAGTGGAAAGTCATACACCATGAGTGGGATTACTGAATTCACAATAGCAGATATATATGATTACATAGACAAGGTATTTACTTGTCCAATCTGTACATTTATCTAGTGTTGGAAGCCATTATTTCAAAGTTTCACTCGCGCCTGGTTAACAATTTGTAATATTTTGACATTCTAGCATCCCAACAGAGAATTCGTGTTGAAGTTTTCTGCAATGGAGATTTACAATGAAGCTGTGAGAGACCTTCTGAATGGAGATTGTACTCCTTTAAGACTTCTTGATGATCCTGAGGTAAATATTTTCTGGCTTAAAATTTTGAATACTTATTAACAGAGGCAGGAAAAATAAGAATACATATTGTTGATTCTTTTTTTGATCCTATAGAGAGGAACTGTGGTTGAAAAACTTACAGAAGTCACCTTGCGAGACTGGAGCCATCTAAAAGAACTCTTGTCTGTCTGTGAAGGTAAAATAACTCATCTGAGTGCTGCTTCTACCAGATTACTGTATACTTGTTACTACTCAATAGCTTATTTCCTAGTTTGGAGTGTTCTTATAGCTGAGAGGAAAATTGGAGAGACCTCTATGAATGAAATGAGCTCCAGATCTCATCAGATTTTGCGATTGGTATGCCTCTTAGTTCTTAAACTTGTATTGGTGCAACGAAAGAAAGGTATTGAAGGTATTAGTAATTATGACCAACTCTCTGTTCATGATGGATCCCTGTAGACGGTTGACAGTTCTGCTCAGTATAAAAGCTTTCAAAATTCAAGCACTCTTGCTGCGACAGTGGTATGCTTTTACATCTTTATAGTTTGGAGAATGTGAGGTTGACAATTTTATCTACTATGGTTATGGTTATTCTTTTATATACTATGGTTTTTGGACTATATTGATGGCAATGGATAATAAAAACATGCTTTCTGATCCTTCTCTTCTGTGAAACAGCATTTTGTTGATTTAGCAGGAAGTGAACGTGCTTCTCAAACCTTATCAGCAGGTACAAGACTAAAAGAAGGTTGCCACATAAATCGCAGTTTGCTAGCCCTTGGAACAGTTATTCGCAAATTGAGGTCAAACTTCTTTTAGTTTTCTCCTTTTACATTAGCCTTCAAGACCATTTTCTTTGAATTCAGAGTCCGTTGATCCTAAAATAATGGTTTCCAAAGGGATAGAAAATCTGTAACATAACGGGAGAGAAAGGGGTGTAGAATAGGGGGAGAGAGGGGAATGAGACAAGGAAGTTGGAGAAGAGAAAAATACTTAAAAAGAAGAAAACTTAAGAGAACTCCACAAATAAACTAGTGTCTATCTGATTATCTTTTTGTTGTATTGATAAATGTTAAAGAATTGTTCCTAACTGTTACGCGGCAGCATTTTACATCCTGTGAGGTTCTTGATGGCTTTGTTTCTTTTTGGTGAGTTAATGAAGTAAGAATGTGGATGTAGGAATATTAATCATCGACATCTTGCTTCAATGCAGCAAAGGAAGAAATGGGCATATTCCATATAGAGACTCCAAGCTAACAAGGATACTGCAGAACTCCCTGGGAGGCAATGCGAGAACTGCCATCATTTGCACATTGAGTCCCGCAAATAGTCATGTTGAGCAATCCAGAAACACTCTCTTATTTGCAAGTTGTGCCAAGCAAGTCAGCACCAATGCACAAGTTAATGTAGTTATGTCAGAGAAGGCATTAGTGAAGCAGCTACAGCGGGAACTAGCAAGACTAGAAAATGAATTGAAGAAATTAGCATCGCTTTCTTCCTCGTGTGATTCACTAAAAGAGAAAGAACTCCTCATTGAAATGGTAATCATAACTGACTACTTTTTCATAAATTCTATTTTTACAATAACATTTCATTCTATTATAGGCCGCTGAAGTAGACTTTCAACAAGGAACAAGGAAATATTAACTCTATAATGCTTACAATCACTTAAAAAAGGAAAAACATAGATACATAGAAGGACTGAAAAGATAGTCAAACAGCAAGATAATGAATATTTGGAACAGGATCCAATCTGTTGAAAAGGATCGAGATATGAATGATGACCATTTTTAGTTTGATCCCACACTTTGGTTATAACAACTCAAATGGTCCAAATGCTTTTATGTGATCCTCTTTCGGCATAAAAACTTTCCTCAATGCATTTCTCTTAGTTTACTGCTGGTGAGTATAGACTGTTACAAATTTTCCAACAAGCATGTACAAATTGGTTTTCTTATGCCAGTTAGGAAATCTCAATTGGCAAAAGCATGTAAATTTGAAGTTGGCTTGCCTTCAGCTGTTGCAAGACTACTTGAAACTACTATTTAAAATAGCCAATCGTAAATGCTTATGTGACAATCATTTATACACGACGGGTTTGAGTTCCCATGCTTGTAACTACCTTAAACTAGCATTCCAACTTCCCAGTTGGAGTTGAATCTACTCAATATTCAAGGAGCTCATATAACACATGAAGCCACATTAATTTCCAATGAAGCTAATATTGGTGTTTCTTCATCTATACATGTATGTTTTATATAAGTATCTTATCTCGCAGATGGATAAAGAGATCCAACAGTTAACTCAGCAACGTGATCAAGCTCAATGTCATCTCCAGGCTTTGATGCAATCCAGTTCAGAATATCAAGTTCAGAGAGGACCTTGGGTAGATATATTGCTTTTAACTATGAACCTTGTCATCAAAATTGTTAGTATCCTGAAAATTCTGTTTCTTCTTCTGCCCATTCCAGGATGAATTTAGTAGCTTTTCAGGATCTCATGACAAATCTCCATCGCTTGAAGAATATGCAGCATCAGAAGTATCAGAGATACTCGATCCTAGTCGTCTAGATGTGTTCAACCTATCCCATTTTTCCAACAAGAAAGAAGTTCTGAATTCTAGGAAGCATGGGGACCTGTCTCCTGACCCTTCTGAAGAACAATTTCTCTTTGGTGACACCTCTCCAAGAATGTTCATGGAAAAGTATTTTGGTCCTGATCCAACCAAAGGTTGGGAGAAGATGGCTCAGAGACCTAATCTGAGTTCTGAAGAGAACTGCAAAGAGGTTCAATGTATTGAAGCTGAAGTGAGCACGAAAAATCTGAAATCTGACACAGTGTCATCTCCTGCAAAGGGAGATGGGGGTTTAGAAGGTGTTAAAACAGCTAACGACAATGAAAATTCTGCGCAAAAAGCTCAACTGGTGCAGAAAAACATTGACCACCATGTTAATTCTAATTCTATGGAAATATATGCTTTTTCTTCAGATACAGAAACATCAAACTCAACCAGCATTGATGACTTAAGGTGCAGAAGTTGTAGAGAAATCAGAACGATGGTGCCTATATGCCCCAGAACTCAGGTTGTTGAAAATGAGGGGAAGACACCTTCAAGTGCACTTGAGAAGGACTCCCTTACAGGCCAGGAAGGTAACGACTGGAAGTTGTCACTGAAGCCAGATGCCAATTTAAAGAAATCTTTCAAAAATGAGTATATAGTACTAGATGAAACTTCCGAGAAAGTAGAGAAAGTTTCAGATAATGCTTTGGACGAAAAACATGGTTCTCAACCAGTCTCTTCCGATTGGTCCATTGAATTTGAGAGGCAAAGAAGAGAAATAATTGAACTTTGGGCTGCCTGCAACATGCCACTGGTCCATAGAACCTCATTTTTCCTGCTTTTTAAAGGAGATCAATCAGACTCTATTTATATGGAGGTGGAGCTCAGACGGTTATCCTTTCTAAAATCATCCGGGGAAACCAAAAATGATCAAGTTTTTCAACAATCCTCAAGGTAAGTATAGATCGAGATATTTATCCCATAAAACATTAAATAGCATAGTTTGCATCCATTTTCATATCTATATTTGCTCACTCGAGTTGTAAAACAGCACAAGAGCAATTGATCGTGAGAGACATATGCTAAGCAAGCTAATGCTTAAGAAGCTGTCGTCAAAGGAAAGAGAAGCCCTGTTTGAGAAGTGGGGCATTGGATTGAAGACGAAGCAAAGGAGGCTCCAACTGGCACGACTACTATGGAGAAACACAAAAGACATGGAACACATCAAGGAGAGTGCAGAACTCGTGGCCAAACTGGTTGGGTTAGAGAAGTCAGGCCAGGCTTTAAAGGAGATGGTTGGACTAAGCTTCTCAGCACCGTCAATCAACTTGAGGTCCTTCAGCTGGAAACCCAGTTTTCCATCTATAGTTTAGGACGTTGTCCCAAGGAACGGCTGATCTTCTCTGAACAAAATGGTAGTCTTCGCAAGGCACAACCTAATTCTCATATGATATGGATGTTGTATATATACTGGTAGAAAAAACTGTGTACCATTGGAGATGCTTGACTCAGAGTTGTTAACCATTCTGCGTTCACTGATATACTACATTCCAGTTGCGAGGAACATCTGGCAACTCTTCTGTATAGAATAACAATTTTGGCATCTTAATGGTAATGAAGTCAAGATCTTGTACAAAAATATGAAAATATCACTAGCAGAAGCACTTGCAAATGCCAAAAACACTCTGTCGAAGCAATGCTTTCTTCTGATAGAGCAATACAGTTTCAGATGTAAATTATGTTTCTATTGACAATGCATTGCCGCCAAAATGACTTGAGGGCCAAAAGTAAGAAAGAGAGCAAGAGAGAGCATACGGCCCAAGAGCATGGGACTTGACATTCTGCCAATTCCAAGCTAGAAAGATTTTATGAAAATCTGATACCTCATCCATGGTTAAAGAATTCACAGTGCACCAAGAAAAAAACTATGAGGCAAGTTGTACTCCCTTTCTCCCTCATTACTACAGTACCAGAGATGAAAAGTAGATTAGATAAGTAGCACAATCCTTTCTCACCTAAAGGTCACTGGCTACAGGCACTGTAATCAGGAAGCTATTGGCATAATCCAATCCAGAAGAGGGATAGTGTGAGCTGGCTCAGATTAACCCAACTCTTGTTCTTTTAATTTACTAATTAGGTACTCCTCAATCGATTATTACGGTGTTTGAAGTCAAAGATGCAAAACTAGGACAAAGATTCTTAAAATCAAAGTATAATAATCACTAATCCGTTTGGCTAAAGAAGTAAGCATGTGATGCGTATCAAAAGTGAGACGTTCCAAACTCGTGACATTGAACACAAGCAGACTAGCAGAGTTGCATCAATGAAGCAAACCATATACTCCCTACCAACATAGTTGAGAAGATCTCATGAAAGGGAGAGGCTGGGGCTTTGAGACAGTGTCAAATGGGACCCTTCGACATTTTCATTTTCATATGGGACCTGCACTTGCTGCATCACTCGGTGAAGTACCAGTATCCTATGGTTTCCTTAAATGGTTGATGGTTGTCTCTCTTGCTAACAATAATATTAGTGGCACAATTCAGGTTGCATAGAGCAATTGTTCTAATCATTAAGTGTTGGAACTCCGAGGTAATCAGTTCCCCGGTAGCATTAGAAAGTCTGAACTGCTGAAAGTTCTTGATTTAGCTGGCAATTAACTCTCGGGTTTAATTCCGGAGCTTTTGGGGGAACTCAAGAACGTAAAGGTGCTATATCTGGAAAAAATAAGGTTCAGTGGCTCCATTCCTGTTAGTTTTGGTAGACTGTACCAGCTAGAGTAGTTGGTTTTGAGCAATAAGAATGTAAATGGGACTGTGCCTGATGGGGCTTAGCAATTTGAGTAGATTGAACTTGAGCAGTAATGAATTTTCGGGTGAAATTCCAGGAAATATTGGGGATCTGAAGGCGTTAGTGGTCCTAAACTTGAGTAATTGTAGATTTTCAGGCGGTATTCCTGCAAGTATGGGAAGATTGTTAAGTACAGGCGCACCACCTTTGGACCTTTTTGGGTTGCAAGTTTGGAAGTTGATGCGTTTGAGAAAAAATCGTTTTCAGAACATGTTCCTGAAGGTTTTAGCAGCTTATCGGGTTTGAAATATCTGAATCTTTCTTTGAATGCTTTCTTCGCTGAAGTACCAGTATGCTAACAATAATATTTGTGGCTCAATTCCGGTTGCATTGAGCAATTGCCCTACTCTTGAAGTTTTGGAACTCCGACGTAATCTTTTTTTTTTTTTTTTGGCTGAATAAGAACTCCTAGGTAATCAGTTAACAGGTTCAATTCCAGATGATTTCTCGCATTTATCTCACTTGAAAGCTTGATCTGGGTCAGAACAGTCTAACTGGTGAGGTCCTGCCTCATAAAAAATAGACTTGGAGTTAACTACACCTCTAAAAAATATATAAAAGAGGTTACTGTCTAAATTTTATAAGTAATTAATTATTATATTAAGAATACGTGATTTCTAACACACCCCTCGCACTCAGAATTGAACATTTGGAACATAAAGTCTGAAAATACTTAGCTAACTCCACCTCCAACTCTTGGCCTTATCGTCACTTGATTCAAATCATATTTCAGGTTATATACCTGATTCATGATCAAAGTTATCGAATTTAACTCTTTGGACCTGTCTTCAGATAACTTGACTGTCGAGATTCCAGTAACTCTTTCTATCATCCATAGCTTGAACCACTTGAATCTTTCCCGTGGTAATCTTGAAGGAGAGGTCCCAGCATCTCTAGCTTCTCGGTTCAATGATCCTTCAGTTTTTGCAATGTTTGAAAAGCAATGTGTTATGCCTTCGAAAAGTGTCTGCGAAAGAGTTTCTGGGCGGAAAAGGAAAAAGGTTGATGTTATTCATATTTGTAGGTGCAGCAGGGGGTTTAGTTTTCTTCAATTGCTGTTGCATTTATTTGTACAGTCTTTTGTGGAGGTGTAAGAAGCTGAGAGCAGGAGCAGATGGAGAAGAGAAGCGGAGTCCAAGTCCAAAATCAGAAAGGCCTCACAGAAGTGGGGAATGGAGGGCCAAAGCTAGTAATGTTCAACAATAAGATCACATATGCAGAGACTCTGGAAGCAACAAGGCAGTTCAATGAGGAGAATGTGTTAAGTAGGGAAAAGTATGGACAAGTATTCAAGGCTTTTTATGCAGATGGAATGGTTCTTGCAATCCGTATCTTCAAGGAAGCTGAAGCTCTTGGCAAGGTGAAACATCGGATTTGACAGTTCTTCCCGGATACTATGCGGTTCTCCACCAGATGTTCGCCTTCTTGACTATGATTACATGCCTAAAGGGAATTTGGCCGCCACCTGATTGCTCGTGGATTCGCATTCTTGCATTCAGTCTCAGTAGTTCATGGAGATGTCAAGCCCCAAAATGTCTTATTTGATGCTGATTTTGAGGCCCATCTCTCTGATTTTGTCTTAGACAAACTAACCATCGTAACCTCAGAGGCATCCACGTCTTCCACTACTGTCGGAACTCTTGGCTATGCATCACCGGAAGTCAGATCGACAGGACAGCCAACAAAAGAATCTGATGTCTATAGTTTTGGAATTGTAATGTTGGAGATACTGACAGGAAGAAAACCGGTGATTTCGATCAAGACGAGGACACCGTCAAGTGGGTCAAGACGAGGACCTCTTGAAAGACCGTCCATGAGTGATGTAGTCTTAATGCTTCAAGGCTGTCGGGCTGGTCACGAAATTCCTTCCTCGGCTGACCTACAAGGCGTCATTCGCCCCCGTGATCTTAGGGGAAAAATTTCCGCTTAATAAGTCCTCTTACGCATTAAAAAAAAAAAAAATTTTCTTCGTCGGCCTTTATGATAGAGGAAACTGTCTATACACGCTTGGCATGGCTTTGCTTTATTTAACAAATTTGTTCAACACACAGACGCATTATTCTGTAGATACTTTAGTCTTAAAGAGAATTGACACGAGGTAGCCATTAGCGTTTTCTAAGGCAACCTGAATTAGAAACAGTCTTCTATAAGAGACAACCTGAGTAAAGAAACATTCTTCGGGCAGAAATTTTCTTGAAAAATTGGGGAAGTGGGGATGCAGATGGATTGAATCAGGATTTTGCTGAGGAACATTTTTCATTCAGAATTTGTCTTAATCAACTGGATTTTATAATTTTATTAGAAATTGATGTATTTTTAATCTTTGTTTTATTAGGAGTATATCTAATTGACTTGGGGGGAAAAGAAAAAGAAGGTATATTTTAATCAAGGAATTAGAAAATGATGTATTTTAAGCTATAAATATGACGTTCCCCACACTTAGAAAATTGGCCAAAAGGACGAATTATTTTGGGGTTAGGTCAGCAGGGTGGAATCTGTACCAGTTGGGTTCCGTGGTTGACAAGCCCTGATCTTTTCTTCCCGATAGCCCCTCAGAAAAAGTAGAGTTAAATCAAGTATACATAAATATTTGTCTAACAAAATCCATCAAATGATGCAAATGCAGTAAGAAAGTCCAAAAGAAAAGCCAAGATGGAGGATACAGTAAATCTTGGGTAACGTTACCAGTCCCAATAATGAGGGCAGCTGAACTCTCCAGTAACTTTGGTAGCTGAAGAAGTTTGGTGCAAATAATTAGGGTGCATTTAAATAGAATTTCGTTGTAAAATTAATACAAAATTTTTATTTTAATTTTAATTTTTTATTTATAAATAATTTATTAATATAAAATTTAAAATAAAAAAATTAAATTTAAATTTTATACAATCACACCAGCTTCATGAGTTATTCTTAGATAGGGTTATTCTTAGATGCGTCTCGCTAGACTGTAGTAGCATGCGGTAGACATGCACCTATGTGAGATTTAATAATGACCAGATGCACCATAGGTAGCCAGGGAGGCATGACACTTGAAAGCCACAGCGCCGGCATACACGAAGGACCAGAAGTGGTTTCTAATGCACGAACCCAGAATTATGCAGTATCAAGCTATAAAAACAACAAGAAAAAGTGAAAATAAATGTCGAACAAATAGACCGGCATGTGGAAAACATTAGAAACACATTAGCAGTCAGAAGCGAACTTCAATGAAGTAGCTATCTGATTCCTCTTTAAAATCCTATTTGAGAGAAATAAGATAACGTTCAATTTCGAACTCAAGAGACGAATTTGGAGACTCATTGAAATTGGGCAGCCAAATGCTGATCCCTTTCTAAGTTTCTGAACTTACAAGTCTTACACCCAAGTAGAACTATCAGCAAAACTGGAACATGGTTTACATTTACATAGAAAATTTCATCACTATACACACTCACTCAGATCATGCTTTCAGAACGGCACCTCCGGTAATTTTCCAACCTGCTTGTCCATACGACATCTCATATCTTATTGTGTAGGTTGAACTGTCCGAATCATTGTGTTCCGGATTGGCTGGATCGGTTACTCGTGCCAACTCCTCTAGAGTTGTTTCCACAATGGCACGCCGGCCATCAACTGAGACAGTCACACTGTCAATGGTAAGGTTCAGCAATGAATAGTCCCAAAACCAGCCATGTTGTGCAATTTCTGCTGCACGATCACTCCAAATTTTCAGCATCTGACCATCCAAGACCTGACATTCCAATTTTCTCGCATTAGTAAATATAGGGAAGAAAAAACTTCATTTAGCAGCTTCAGAAATCTCACAGAAAGTGAAACATCCCCAGCCCAAAGCCAAAGCAATGTGAAAATTCTTATGGACTGTACTCGACCTTCAACTAGATAAACTGGACTCATGCAACAGATTGAGAAAGCAAGGATCTATTCATCTGCTGGAACAGTACGGCTCAGAATAAAACATACGCAGTAGCAGCAAGTGGAAATGCATGCCATCAAATAGATAAAGCAAGTTCAGGGGAAAAAGACAATAAAGGAACAAGGAGCATGAGGATACATGATGTTCTTCATCAACTTATACTCTCTCTCTTAAATTACCTTTCTTTTTATTCAGTCAATCCAACTCAATTGCTCAACTGCTAAATAACTTAAATCAGCAAGAACCTAAGCATCATCTACCTCTGACAGTTTCTCCAGACAATGATCAGGTCCAAGAGCCAGGGACTTGATACTCTGCCATTTCTGAACTAGATTTTCTGCAAACCTTGCATCCATTTTAGGAACTTCCGCAAATCTTTCATCTAGCGTGCTGTCTACAGGATAAGCAATGAATGGAATTTTATCACAGAAGGAATAAGTGGAAAGTGCAGAAAATGGAAAAGGAAAGGCCTTATATGAGGAACTAGATTTATTTTACTTAAGAAATTTTCCGGAGCTATTGATCAAACTCAGCACTAACAGCGTGAAAGGAGGCTCATGATATCAGGAGGTCCTACATAAAGGAAAAGAGAACTCAACATTTTGGGGTTAGTAAATATGAAATTTTCTTCAGGAGATGAAAGCAGTAAGTAACGTGTGTCTCTTTACCTTTAGGTCCCAATGATACTTGGATAAGGCATAGGATTTCATTGGTGTTAGCTGCAGGTAGCAGTTTGGACATATTTATAGAGCATCCGGTTTTAACTTTGCTAAACCATTGATTACGCGCAAACTGAGAGATAATTGTATATTTCACTTTACAAGAATAATTTCTGAATGAATAAGTCACTTTTGGGCCATACCCAGATTGACGACATCAGATGCCATTGCTGAACCAGCACCATTGCCTAGAACGGTTGAATTATTCCTTCTAAATGGAAAGAACTTCAACCCAAACAAAGTAAGCAATCCAACAGCAACTCCTCCACACATGAGCTTCACGCTTAAGTCCTTTATTTTTCCAGTAATCATTTCCTGCTCGTGTAAGTTGTCATGCCCAGGATCTCCTAGAGCATTGGCTGAATCATCATGGTTGCTTGAGCTCAGGGGCTCCTCACTTCTTCCCATTAGTTCAGAATTGCCTATCTCATATTCATCATTGATTTTCATACTCCCTTCACTGTTACCAAGAGGGAAAACCTTCTGCAATGCTTGAATTGCACTGAACTTCACACTGTCAAGAACAGCAGTAGCTTCAGCCCCAATTTTTGCTATTGCCGCTGCAGCAGCCAAGGGCGAACCACCAACTCCCTCCAGCCTCTCTAAATATCTCAAGACTGTTGGATCATCATAATAGTCTCCAAGCTTAAACATTATATCTCGGGTCTCTCTAAATCTGGGGAAAACCACCTCCTTTAGCCATGTCTCCAATAGCTTACAGAGTCCGGGCAGATTATCATTCTCATGGTCATCCTTCGAGTGTTCGAGGACAAAGTTAACAATAGATGGATCTCTATAAGGAGAGCTCTCAGAGTCCAGCCCCAACCATGAGCGACATTCATCAACCTCCCCAACAAGAAGTGAACAAAGGCCCCTTTCCAATGCAAAATCTATTTCACGGGTTTCTCTGATGGTATAGACCGTCATCGAGTTTCCAAGAGCTGTAACCTTGGTCTGCTGAAGTTGTTGGAAAAGGTTGTCAGCATCTCGAATGAGATGAGGTTTTTTACCCACAAAAGCCTGAGCTACAAGTGCAAGTGCCACTCCATAGACTTCAAAACTTTCGGCAGGAATGTTACTTGGTGTGGCAGAAAACAGATCAACCTTGTAGACAAACAAATGAAATACTAATTAGAAAGGAGAAATCATAATATCATTCATATGCAGAAAGCACAATGTTGCCACAGTATTTTCAACAAGTAGTTCTAAAACATCACCTGTTCTGCTGCCGTCATATATAGGAATGCCTCGTTCATAAAATCCTCACGAGTATACCCACCAGCAACAGCAGCAGCTCCTCCTCCTCCAACAGCCCATAAGATATTGCGCACACCTTGAAGACCGTCAGACCTTTTTGCCTGATAATCAACACCTAGTGGCAGAGCAAGAAGTTCAAGAACACAACGTGGGCTTATTTCTTCCAATGTCTCATCAATCTGTGCCTGCAAATCTGGAGCAAGGCTGCTAGCTCCTTCTTCCTGCAGTACGTCAAATTCAAAGTCTAAAGATAGAAAAACTTCAGTGGTAGAATATGTGCATGAACTTGAAAAGTCAAGATAGACAACTAAAGTATTTGAAAATAAATATTAGCTAGGGCTCTGCTATTCATAACTTTACTACATAATTGAATCCATAATTTGGATTATCCTTATGATGTCCCCAATTAGTTGCGCTCCCCCACCAAAAGAAATTGAATAAAAACAAATACTAGAACACCATAAGAAATTGTGATTTGTTTTCACTGAAACTCACATGTCGAATTTTCAAATGCTAGAGACAGATGATAGCTAGTTAACAAGTTTCAAACTTCAAAAAGTTACATTCTTTCAAGAATGAGAATGACTTGAGCAGGATCATACTTGCGGGTCAAGTTCTCATCCAGTTTTTACCTGCAACAACCTCAATGCCCTTTCAAGCAGTTCAGAGCTTCTAATAAAATCTGGAGCTGAGAGTGCCATAGCATCCCTTGATAAATCAACATATGCAAGGGACATTGCCAGCACTACATCTTGCTTGAAGGACTTGGGCAACCTCTCTCTCAACAGGCTCTCACCAATTTGAAGTACTACCTCAGTCTCCCCTGCCTCTTGCAATACACTTAATGCTCCTGGAACCTATATTAATGAAAAAGTTCAAGTCGTGATATCCTGTTTTAATTTCCAATACATAAACCAAGCATTTGTATTTGTCTATGCCATTTCTAATAAAATATGAGTAACTGGTTACAAACATGTAACAAGTCAACAATTTTTTTGAACTATTTTCCATTTTCACATGATCAATTCTTTTTCTATCTTTGCCTTGAAAAAGGAGAGAATAGAAATGCCAGAATACTAAAAGAAGACCACAGATTAGAGAGAGATAGAGAGAGAGAGAGAGATATATTTAACCGATGAAAATATATTTTAGGCTTTTCCGCGCCAAATATGCACTCCGTTGCTAAGACGCTCGATAACATTGGATAGCACAATGAACAAGTAATGGAGTCCAGATAATGCCTTATAAGACTGAAGAATGGGTTCCATTGTTTGAACAATGGGAAATAAAATACTCGCCTACGGAGAAAAAAGAAGGAAAAAAAACGAGCTTTTACCTTCTCCCAGGGGACTTGAGTGAGAATGATATCAAATTCATCATCCGCGAGTCCCTGGTTGTACTCTCTCCGAGAGCTAGGGTTAGCGAGGGTTTCACAAGCAGCTTGAAGGATATGCCTGCGGCTAAGGAGAGCATCTTGACTATATCCATACTGCGGCGGCTTCGAAACCTTAGCTTCGTAGGCTCTTCAGATACCATCGCCGAGGAAATGCGCCTCCGCGCCGAGGATTCTGTAAAAATCAATCGGCATTGACACGTGGCGCTCTGTTGAGGTGAGGGGAGGAGTAAATGGCGGAGCTAGAGAGGCCGTCGAAGAAGTGGAATTGCTGAGATTTTGGTCGAAATGATCGGTGTTGATGGTAGTTGAAGGGAGAAATTGAAAATCGGCGAGGAGGCGATCGGCCCATTTACTGGATACGGAGAAGCTAGTGCCGCTAGCAGCGCCACCACTCAGGGCATTGAATTTCAGGAACTTCCCGGTGGTCCGCGGCGGTGGTAACAGCGGAGGAGTGCCGATGCCGATAGTCAGGTGTCTCAAGACGTCCATTTTTGTTTGAGCTTTGGAAATTTGTTCGAAGTGCTAAACCCCTCACTCTACCGCCATGGCTCTTATCTTGTTGGAGATTCTTGATTTGATTCTTCCAGCAGACACGGCAGTACACACAAATTCTCTTTTCGGAAAATATAATAAATAAAATATATAAACTGAACTTCTGAAAAGGAAAAGAAAAAACAGGGAAAAAATTTGTTCCAATATAGTATTGCTATTAGTATATGTAAAAAAGTGTGGAAGACCCATTTTACTTCATAGTACTCTCACAGTGATTATTTTTTCTAATATAGAAGTTATTATATTATTAATAAAAATAATTAATTATAATGCAGAGTTATAAGTTTTAATAAAAATTAATTTTATTTAAAAAGAGTAAATATTATATTAAATAGCAGTTAAATTTTTAACTTTTAGAGTTTATTTATATAATATTTGGCTCAACTAAAATACGTAATTGAATTTTACTTTTTCTCTTATAAAAAAATTATTTTCACGAATTTAAGATAAAAACTCATCTATCTAAATATACCCTTAAAAAAATATTGTTAATAGAAAGTTTTTGAGGGATGTCTTGTCATCCATTTCAATTACACTCTTTTAAATAACAATAGAATAATTATGTTTTTATTTAATTTTAAATAAAAAATAAATATTAATAAAATAATTTAATACTAGTTCATGGAAACTGACGTTCTATTAGGTACTCACCAAACAAAAATGTTCAACTAGGTATTTCTTTTCACACCATTTAGATCGAGTGAAGGGAGGAAAGGAGAGAAAACAAAAGATTTTAGTGTTTCGATAATTTTTTTATGAAGAAAATATAAACAATACAAAGGGAGTAGAGAGGTTAGCATCGTTTAGAATTTGGTACATATAATGACCTTTCATAATTACCCAAAAACAAAATATATATATATATATATATATATATATATATATATATATGGGAAAAGTAAAAAAAGAGGGGTGAGAGTTAATTGAGGAATTAGTTATAATATAAAAGTATTTGTCTTATTTCCATCCAAGGGCAAATAGAAAGAGAATAAAAAGAGAAAATAACCTTACTCTTTCTTTCCAACTATAATATTTTTAAATTTTTATTTATTCTTAAAATATTTAAATTTTAATAAATTTAGAATTTTATTTTTTAAAATTATTTTCAGTATCCTGGGCACTAAGCAGTAGTTCGCCAAATGAACATTAAAAAATTACCCACAGAAAATGACCTGATTGTCCAATAATTGATATAAAGACAGCTCAATTGTCCCCAACGCTCCAGAAAACAGATGCAGCATTACACCCGAATACGTGCTTCTCTTTTGTAATCACGCCTCAAGAAGTGACGTTAAATGGAATGTTTTATATGTGGAATTTATTTCAACCCCAATTGAATTTAGAATTTTCTTTTAATTTTATTGTCGGGAAGGAAAAAGTAAAATAAATTAATAATTAATATTTTATATTTAGTAAAATTATTATTCAATATCATAATAGACTAAAAATTTTACAAGAAATGATTTAAATATATTGTGTTAATAAATCTAAGTTATGTCTAATAAAAAATATTAAATTAAATATTTATCTATAAAATCTTATTTTAATAAAACTCACGTTAAAATTTTAAAAATATCAAATATATTAATTATTAAAGTATAATTTAGCCATAAGACAATTATCATTTTAGATCAAAGTAAATAAAGTACTATTAAAAAATTAAAACAAAATTCAAAGCTAAATGTTACTTTTTCTTAATTATGAAAATATAATGGAGATAAGAATTTATTTAGAGTTATTACTTTTATTGAAAAGACATTCTATAAGTTTTGATGTGGAAAGACTTTTTTTATTTTTTAAAATTAAATTTTTTGTAAAAAAACTTTTATATCAAATATTAAAATTAATTAAAAATTTAGTTTATTCTATTTCATTCTAACATATTAAATGTACCGTGAGAATCAAATTACATCTATTTACACAAAGCGAATATACACCTGCGCACCACAACATTCGGCAAATTCGGATTGTAAGCTACTTTGAAGATCACTTGGAATCCTAGTCTAACAAAACCAAAACACTGTGGATGGTTATGGTTTGTTCTACTCAGAACCAGAAAAGGTTTCCCACAGCCAGTCCAGCTCTTAGACGGTTTGCTCAAAGCATCCTTTTACAAGTATTTTATCTACTTATAAAACTCAGGCTCCGAAAGGGTCTGATTTCATTCTTGAGAAGCTCTCAGAGTCGGTATACTTTTCAAAGCAAATTTAAGATGGAGCTTTGCAAGCAAGCACGAAACAACCGCGCGTGAGTGGCCGAGAATGACCCAGTCTTTTTTCCCCTTTTTCCCCCCTTCTTCTTGGAAGATATTGTAACAGTCCTTGATGATTTAGCTGAAAGCCACATTACTTTTTGTCTTGAGAAAAAACTGACGGAATGCTTGAACTCAATGATCAAGAACCTTATCGTCCCTTACCATAGATGAAGTGTCGAAAGGTGTAAACTCATTTTAATCGTCCATTATCTCGGGACAAGCCAGCTAAATAGTCTTATCCCAAAGCAGAGGCATCCCCCCTAGGCCACTGGACTTTATTTAGCTCATGACATAAAGGTGACCGGTAACAGGCCATAAAATCAGGGAGATACTGACTCAATCTAATCCATAGGGGAAGAAGAGAAGATGGAGTTCGTTGTGAAGTAGTAATTGCTAAACAAAAGTAGTCAAGAGATTCTCAAAAGGGCCAAAGGCAAAGGTATAATAATCACCAATCAGGCTAAAGGAGTGAGCATGCCATGTCACACTATCCCAACCCATTAGTGTGAGGGTTGGAGTTAATGATGCAGACCATATAACAGTGTTGAGAAAAGCGCATAAAAAGGCCATTCTGAGTCGTTTCCTTTTAAAAGCTTTTCGAGAAGAGGGAAATATAACAGACGCAGAAGAGAGAGAATTTTTCCATACTACAAAGCCACTAGCCAAAAAAACCATTTTCAGCCACTTAGGGAAACACTTGGCCCTCTCAATCATACGATTCCCCAGACCATCTCTGCTCCTCTCATACGCTCCTCTTCTCCCACATTCCCAAGACCCCCTCACCCACAACCAACGTCTCAAAACCCAGTAAACCCACCTCCAACACCACTGTTATGTTCTCCTGTCAATGGCTTCTCTTCTTCTTTCCTTCACCATGGCGGTGCTGCTAATGTGCTTCAAGGCCTTTACTTTGGTTTCTGCGGATAATGTGGCAGAAATTCAAGCTTTGCTGTCGTTCAAGAAAAATCTTGACGATCCTCTCGGGGGGATGGAGGGCTGGGATTCATCCACCCCCTCCGCCCCGTGTGACTGGCGTGGCATTGGCTGTTTTCAAGGGCAAGTTCGTGAACTCCGCCTGCCTCGCCTTCAACTCGGTGGCCGGCTCACTGACGAAATTGCAAATTTACGCCAGCTGCGAAGGTTGAGCCTCCATTCTAACAATCTCAATGGCTCCATTCCTGGTGCCTTGGCTCAGTGCCGCCTGTTGCGCGCCGTCTATCTCCAGTATAACTCCCTTACCGGCGACCTGCCGCCGGCAATATCCAACCTCACTAACCTTCAGGTCCTCAACGTCGCACACAACTTCCTCTCGGGGAGATTTTCCGGCTGCCTTCCAGTGAGTCTGCGAGTGCTTGACCTCTCCTCAAACTCCTTCTCGGGCAACATCCCAGAAAATTTCTCGGCAGCCTCTCAGCTCCAACTAATAAATCTGTCGTTCAATCATTTCACCGGCGGCATTCCGGTAACCATTGGAGGCCTCTCATACCTGCAGTACCTCTGGCTCGACTCGAACCAACTCTACGGCACAATCCCTTCTGCGATCTCCAACTGCTCAAGTTTAATCCATTTCAGTGCCGGAGACAATAATCTTCAGGGTCTTTTGCCGGGGTCCATCAGCTTATTGCCGAGTCTGCAAGTGATATCGCTCGAGCACAATCAACTTTATGGTGCGGTCCCCACATCAATAGTCTGCAACAATTCACTTATTAATGCTCATTCAATTAGGATCATTGAGTTGAGTTTTAATGGGTTCACGGGCATTGAGATTTCAACTAATGATGCCATATGCTCAAGCGTTACGGAGGTTCTAAACCTGCACGGTAATCAGATAAATGGTGTGTTCCCTGACTGGTTGATGAATGTTTCAACATTGAAGGTTTTAGATTTCTCCGGGAATTTAATGTCCGGTGCCTTACCAAATGCTGTGGGAAATTTGTTAAATTTAGAGGTATTTAAGGTGACGAATAATTCTTTAACTGGCGGAATCCCGGATGGCATTAGAAAGTGCGAACTTTTGAGAGTGCTTGATTTAGCGGGCAATAGACTCTCTGGTTTGATTCCGGAGTTTTTGGGCCAACTCATGGACTTGAAGGTGCTATCTTTGGGTGCAAATGGTTTCAATGGCTCCATTCCGGCAACTATTGGCGGTCTTTACCAGCTAGAGTCGTTGGATTTAAGCAATAACAACCTGAACGGGCCTGTGCCTCTTGAGCTAATGGGACTTAGCAATTTGAGCAGTTTGAACTTGAGCAGTAATAAATTTTCAGGTGAATTTCCAGGAGATATTGGGGATTTGAAGGCACTCGTAGTCCTTAACATGAGTAATTGTAGATTTTCAGGCAGTTTTCCGCCAAGTATAGGAAGTTTGTTGAGGTTGACTACTCTGGATTTGAGTAAACAAAATCTTGATGGGGAATTGCCTTTGGACCTTTTTGGGTTGCCAAATTTGCAAGTAGTTGCTTTACAAGAAAATTCATTCTCTGGAGATGTTCCTGAAGGTTTTAGCAGCTTATCAAGCTTACAATTTCTGAATCTTTCATTAAATACATTCTCAGGCGAAATACCGGTATCCTATGGTTTCCTTACATCACTGGTCGTTCTCTCTCTGGCTAGCAATAATATTAGTGGCCCGATTCCGGCTGAGTTGAGCAATTGTTCTAATCTTGGATTCTTGGAACTCCGAGGCAACCAGTTATCAGGTTCGATTCCAGATGATTTCTCACATTTATCTCATCTGAAGAAGCTTGATTTGGGTCAGAACAGTCTAACTGGTGAAATCCCACCACACCTCTCTGATTGTTCCTCTTTGGCCATATTGTCACTAGATTCTAATCATATTTCAGGTCAAATACCTGATTCATTATCAAACTTGTTGAATTTAACTTCGTTGGACCTGTCTTCGAACAACTTGACTGGTGTGATACCAGAAAGCCTTTCTAGTATCTCTGGCTTGAAGCACTTGAATCTTTCCCGCAATAATCTTGAGGGAGAGATCCCAGCATCTCTAGCTTCTCGGTTCAATGATCCTTCGGTGTTTGCAATGAATGAGAAGTTATGTGGTAGGCCTTCGAACAGAGTCTGTGAAAGGGTTGCAAGGCGGAAAAGGAAAAGGTTGATCTTATTCATACTTGTGGCTGCAGCCGGGGGTTTGATCATCTTCAGTTGCTGTTGCATTTATTTGTACAGTTTTTTATGGTGGCGCAAGAAACTGAGAGCAGGAGCAGCTGGAGAAAAGAAGCGGAGTCCAAGTCCAAAATCAGAAGGAGGTCGTGGAAGCGGAGAAAATGGTGGGCCAAAGCTAGTAATGTTCAATAATAAGATCACATATGCAGAGACTTTGGAAGCAACAAGGCAGTTCGATGAGGAGAATGTGTTGAGCAGAGGAAAGTATGGACTGTTATTCAAGGCTACTTATGCAGATGGAATGGTTCTTGCAATCCGCCGTCTCCCTGATGCATCCATTTCAGAAAACACGTTCCGAAAGGAAGCTGAAGCCCTCGGCAAAGTGAGACATCGGAATTTGACAGTTCTTCGCGGATACTATGCAGGTCCTCCGCCTGATGTTCGTCTTCTTGTCTACGATTACATGCCTAACGGGAACTTGGCCACCCTACTCCAAGAAGCTTTACATCAAGATGGACATGTACTCAATTGGCCAATGCGGCATCTGATTGCTCTTGGCATTGCTCGTGGATTAGCACACCTGCATTCACTCCCAATAGTTCATGGGGATGTCAAGCCCCAAAATGTCTTATTTGATGCCGATTTTGAGGCTCACCTGTCTGATTTTGGCTTAGATAAACTAACCATAGCAACTCCAGAAGCATCCTCATCTGCCACCCCAATTGGAACTCTTGGCTACTTATCTCCAGAAGTGAGATTGACTGGGCTACCAACAAAAGAAGCCGATATCTACAGTTATGGAATTGTATTGTTGGAGATACTGACAGGAAGAAAACCTATTATGTTCAATCAAGACGAGGACATTGTCAAGTGGGTGAAGAGGCAGCTGCAAACTGGGCAAATTGCGGAATTGCTCGAGCCAGGCTTGCTTGAACTGGACCCCGAGTCATCAGAATGGGAAGAGTTCTTGCTGGGAGTGAAAGTTGGATTGCTGTGCACAATGCCAGACCCTCTGGAAAGACCATCCATGACCGACGTAGTTTTCATGCTTGAAGGTTGCCGGGTGGGTCCGGAGATTCCTTCCTCGGCTGATCCTACAACTCTTCCCTCGCCATTGTAATTTTCGTGGAAAAACAAATTTAATTCGAAGACCGAATCACTTGATTCATCTCAATGCAGATTCCATTCTTGTCTATTCCATTTTAGCCTTATTAAATTCTAATCATCTGTCTTTAGCATCTGAAAGGAAATCACTACTGCTAGTGTAAACAAGTTGTCGCTATGGCTTTCCTGCTTTGACTGCCTTTTCCTCATTCCATGGTCTGGTGGAGTGGGAGTGAGTTGAGTCATGACATTGGTGAACCATTTTTCAGGTGAATTTCCGGGCGGGCCCCATAAAACACAACCGATTCCCGCCAAAAAGGGGTTTGGTTCTTTTTCCTAATATATATTTTTCCACTTTTAACGAGGAAGTCCACATGGTTTATCCATGGTAGTACTTTGCCACAAGCTTTCATCGGGATATAAAAGTAGCCGTTAGTTTTATCAGTGCAGCTGAATAAGAAACAAAAATCTTTAATCAGAATCAGCAAAAGGGGTATTAAAGGGGACGTAAATGTGTTCGGTTGGGTTTTGTCGTCATCTTTGTAGAAGAAGAGAGAGAGAGAGAGAGAGAGAGAGAGAGAATTCTGAGAGGGTCCAACCAGGCACCGCGCGTCGGAATTTACGGAACTTGTACGTTGTTCCCCAGCCAGCTTGGGTCCCTATAGGCTATATGAAGCGTCCATTCATCGATTATAAGTAACATCGTTGTACATGTAACCAGAAAGCTATGGTTCCCTGTCCCGGAGGTGGAGGGCCTCCCAGTGGGGAATGCCAGGAATGCTGCCATTTTAATTGGCCTATAACAAGCAGACTGCTCTTCCGGTGATCAATGAACTTAAATTATAAGAAGCGCCATTAGTAATATTCTTTCCCCTCCAATTAAGATAATTATGTTACAATGTGATACTAAACATATTAGGAGTTGAAAATAAATTTAATAAAGGTTTTAAATCTAAAGTTTACACACTTTTTCGTAAATAATTTAATTTTTTTCTAAATTTATTTTATACTTCTAAGTTTAATTCTCTAGGTTCGATGGAGGTATTTTGTCTTCTTGATTCTTATTATCTGAACTCCATTTTGAAATTTCTTAATCTTACCTTTAGTTGAACTTACTGTCTTATTTGATGAGTTAAGACTCTGATTTGTACTATTCTAGTTTTCATATAAGTTAATTTCGCTTTCATAACTTTATAATCTAAGTAGATTTATAATAGATTTTGCCCATATGATCAAAGTCCTATGTTTGCCCCTGAATCTCACCGCATTAATTCTAGCTATGAAATGCAAGTTTACGCCATTATGGCCCAGCAATAGAGATCATCTCTTTGGGGGACTTCGTGTAGTTGAATGTACCTTAGTAGATCAAATGAGATGTTAGTAATTTGAATCTTTGCACGATGATCGTCATGGTTGGTGCAATCGTCTGTGGTTGATGGTGAGATGTTTTCCACAGCCAAAGCACAGCGAAGTACAGAGGAAGGAAGGAGCTGTAAAGGGTAAACAGAGGAAAGGGCCACCGGTAAAGCTGGTCGAGAATTGGACTGTTTCGAGTTGTGAGCAAAGAGACGACGGATTTCAAGCCTCAATCACGTGATGGATCAGTGTTAAAAGACAAATAATTCAATTGTTATCACCCGTTGGCCTAAGAGAACCCAACCCCCCCCCCCCCCCGCCCCCGGTGGGTCCGGTGAAGTAGAGGTAAAACAGACTCCAAAATTCAGTAACCTCCAATAATTCTACCAAAAACCACCCTAGACAAGAAGGTAGAAAAGCAAAAACACCTTGGCCGAAAAAGAAAAGAAACTAGTATCTTGATTGAACTTCAGTTTGAGATTTTAGTCCGTGTCTTGAATTTCATAAACTTTTTTTTTTTTTTGCTCAACATAAAATAAACCGTTCTTTAGATAGGTGAGACGGTAAGAGAATGAAGTTCAATCCGGCGCGGGGGAGGGGAAGTCATCCGTACAACGTTACACAAACCCTTTTGCTAATATGTACTATATCATACATGAAGCCCCAGATCTAAAATAAAGTCCATATAATGATACAACAGAGGGGCATAATCACCGCCGAAAGAATGAGACGCTACTTGCAAGAATGCAAATAAACGAATAAATACCGCTACATATATCTCTTCCTTCAGGCAGTAGCAAGGCCTTCAGGTAGCGACTCTCTGTCAGGGTCAGGGGACAAAAACCTCCGGCAAGCATAGAGAACAGCTGAATTGAAACCAGCAGGATTATCTATAAACACAAAATGGCCACCCTGCGTAATAATAAGAAAAACCGTTACGTTTTATCACCACAAGATAAAAGTTTCAGAAGCAGTAGGGAAACTGGAAAAGAAAAAGAGGGTAAGGATACTTCCTAGACCTAGAATAATTACACATAATGGGCAATGAGAGAAAAAGACCTGAGGAACCCGTATAATCTCACATGGAACCTTCATACACTGGCGAGCTTCTTGTGCTCCTTGATAATTCATCCAGTCCTGAAAACCATAGATGAAGGCCGTTGGCACTTTCCACTCTGATGCGCTGCAACCAAGAAAAGATGAGTGTTGCAGAAACCTTTTATGTTCAAGTAACAATAGTATATACTAAAATCTTCTTCCCCAAAGAATTACAGAGCACAGCACCCCTTGATATTCTAATTCTTATAACCAGTCAGCCTACTATCAGTTCATTGGTTAAATCAATCAATGCACCTCAGTCTAACAATAAAATACTTCGAACGACATTACATCTTACTTCAGCAATGCACAATTCCAGAGTATGCTAATGCACTGTGTGTCAAAATGTGTCGCGTGCCATGAATTCCATTACAAAGCAATTTCAGAACAGAAAGTTGGGAAAGTGCTGCATGCTTTCCTCTATCAGGTTGGCCTATTGCCCCTCCTTTTTCCCTAACTGTGCATCAAGAACGAAGCAAAAGAACAGAAAGTTGGGAAAAGGGCTGCAAATTATCTCATCTTTCCAAATGAAAATTTCGTGCTTTCCTCTCTCTCCTGTTTGGACTATTGCCTCTCCTTTTCCCCGAACTGTGCATCAAGAAAGAAACAAAAAAGGGAAGACCCACCAGAAAAATGAACGAAAAGCTGGAACGTTCTCAAGGAGATAATGACCGGAAATGGACAAAACTACATGCATAAAATGGATTGAAGAACAAAAGTAATATGAAAAGACTAAGCTACTCAAGCCAAAGAACTTGGGCACCATATTATAGTATGGAGGGAAATGTATAGATATCAAGAAAACACTTCATTTCAACAGGAGATCATGGACATTGGAATAAAAAGTTTTAACTCTACAAACATAAACTAAGATGTCAAATCACGGGTCACATAACTGCTGCTGATTAATGGTATTGATAATAAAGCATAAAGATATAAACCTAAAAAGAAATTTGAAATGATGCATCTTTATCTTCCTTAAAGCACGTCTGAACTTTTAGAGTCCAAAAGAAACATCAAGAAACCAGATACATTATAGAAAGAGGCTTGGGAGATCATCTGTAAGACCCAGCCAAATAAAGCAACAGATCTTCCATATTATCCATCATATTTGAGTAACTAATACCAAAAGTCCTATAAAGACTTGCTATCCCCACCCAATCTTCTGTAACGGTAGCAGTGCTTGATTAAGGCCACTTAAGGTGCTCTCTTTTTTTTTTAATTTCTTTTTTCTGTATCAGTTAAGGTGCTCCAATTCTTGTTCTTTTACCAGAAAGCTTAGTTCCATGAAAAGGTCAAATAAGGCCTCACTTTAGTGGCGGAAAGATAATGGGTGCAAGTCACACCAAATTTATAACTAAACTTTAATTTTTGTTCCAAATGCTGTTTCCATAATTGCTGGAACAACCCCCCCGCCCCCCCGCCCCCCCAAAAAAAAAAAGAAGAAGAAGATGTTTCAAACATGTCCCAAGATAATGGATCAGTCTTTCAAGGCTTATAAACCATGCACTGTTGTAAATGTATACGCTCATTTGAGAAATTAGGAAGGAGGGAAAAAAAATAGATGCATTCAAATCTTTTGCTTCTAAACTTCTGATAAATAAGGTTATTGAGGGTTTGCGTCATTTAACAAAACCAAGAAAAAAATGCAGACGTATCTCACCATTGTACAAGAGGCTTCCGAGCAAATGCACCAACAGAGAAAATATACTTCAAGCAGAGCTCTCCACTAGCTTTGGCAGCTAAAGTATGGTAGACATAATCTACAATCAAAGATACAGTCAGTATAAGACACTCTTTTAACTACTATCCAGAAACCAAAAAGAATTTTTGTAAGCTACCTGTAAGAACTCTTGATTCCTCCTCTGTCAAAACAGTTCCCTGAGAATACGTACCAAAACGAACACTAGTATACTTGCGAACTACACCTGGGCCCCAAGGACCTAAACCTCTGCAGATTCAAGATCAAGTCAAATAATTTCCCCTCCAAGAGAGTATTCAAATCTTTGAAGAAACATATTGATAAGAATCAAGGTCGAGGCCCAGATCTAACGTTTCGAGGGCCATTGACTAGGGCAAAAGCTAGAAGACTTCAAAAGAGGTGAAGGTGTTCTTCCAATAAAGCTTGAAGAATTATCATTTTGAAGGCTTTGGAGATATGCAAAAGGAGTATATGTGTTTGCAAATTGAGGTAGAAGGCTTTGGAAGACAGCTAGACTTGAAAGGAACCAAAACCAGGGATTTAGTTCATGGAATTCATCAAGATTTCCAGACCAAAGCCAGAGCTGGCTTGCTGACACAACCGGAACCAGCTTCATTCTGGTCAGCCAACCTTGGAGATTCAGGTTAAGGCCCGCACCAGTTGTTAGTAGACTTGATGTTGTTAGGGTGTGTGTCTATACAGAGAGAGAGAGAGAGAGAGAGAGAGAGAGAGAGAGAGAGTTTCTCCTTGCCTTCTCATTTCTAGACTTAACAAGGGTTTGATCCACCCTTGTGACATCTCGTAGCTAGAGTTCTTGATCATTCAAGGGTTCTAGTGAATCAACTCTTCCTTCTTTCTCAAATAGGGGTTCTAGTTGCTTAGTTGAAGAAAGGGGAAACTAAATACTCTAACTGGGTGCTATCTCTTTAGGTAGGTTTCTTATTAGGTGTTTGGAGGAGACAATTCTTTACCATCCTCCTTGGGTTCAAGTGGCATAGTCCTCTAGGGTTTTTGGGTCTTAGAATTGTGGGTTTGGGGATTTCCTCTTGGGGAGCTTCCACCATCAATTTCAATTAATTTCCAGCACTAAACCTTGATTCTTATCACATGTAGTAGGCGCCAATGCAAACAAATGAAGGCCAAAAAAACGTGGTTTCTACGCGCATGAAGCTAAAATTACTTCTATATAAGCCATAAAACAATATGTCGAACAAATGACCTGCACAAATAGAAATAACAATTAAAGCAAAACAAAAAAAGATCACCTAATCACCTTATAACCTTCTGCGGAGTGAAGTTAGATTCCCACAGATGATTCACTATGGCTCCTTTCCAAGATGACCTGAAGCGGGTTACCCACTCGGCTGTATATTCTGCTTCTGGCGTGAATCCAGCAGGTCCAACTAAAAGCAACTGCTGAACATGCTCAGGATGCTAAAAGACCAATAAAATTCACATTAGAAATTGGGAAGGGTGATGAACACCTTGACACAAAATAAACAAATACCTTAAGAGCATATTTGGCAGCAATATAACCTCCAAAAGAATGACCTAGCAAGATAAAGTTACTAAGGTTCTTGGCTTTGCGCCATTCCTCAAATGAATCGATAAACCAAGCCTCTGTTTCTGCAGAGCCAAGAATAGAATAAATATAACAGCAATTCAGTAACCATGTGTAGCAAAAGGCAACACCATTAGAAGTAAACCTCCATTTCATAAATCAAAGTTTTTAGCCATCCATCTTGCAGAAACCATGAAGTCATCATGAAAGGAAATTATTCAGTAAAAATGCGCACATTATCATGATGACTTTGAATAATAACAAATTCTGATTTTGCAGCACCTCATATACAACTGACCTTCTGTACTTTTGCATGTGAAGTCAGGCCTGCTTGATCCACCCCAACTGCATTGAAGTGTAGGTAATCGGATATTAATACATGTTTTCCTGCACCATTAACTCCAGCCAAAAAGCACTAAAGAGAAAAGTACATACAGCTAGTAGAAAATACAGCAAACTCACCCAAGCTGATCAATAGCAATGACTTTAAAATGTCTTGTGAGAGCATCAAAATTTCGAAAGAAGAACCCTTGGGAAGCTGCATAGCCATGAATCATAACAAGAGTGGGAGAACCTTCTTTACCGTCAAAGGTAACTGTGTTGATAAATCTTGGTTCATTACTCTGGGAACGGAACCACCTCACTTTAGATCCAGGAGGACCAGATCCTATATTGACTTGTTCTACAGTACACGGAGTCCTGATTTCCAATTCATCCACAGAAAGATGTCCAATTAGCGATGAAATTTCTAACGAGAATACAATTAGAGATAATTCATATAAGTAGTTCGAAATTCCATAAATTAACGAATCATGCTATACAAATTGACTTTAGTAATCAAATGGCAAAGTGTAACTAAATTAAGTAACCGTCCTACATAGATATCCAGCAAGAGATTGTTTTTCCAATTAACATATAGTAAATACAACAAACTTCAACAAGTGAGCATTTCATAACATTTGGGAACAGAAGCTGTACTTTCCAGAATGACCAGATTGGAGACAAGGGTGAAAATGCTATTAAACCAGGAACAAATACAGATCGAAGTATACTATTGAACACAAGTTCCTAATCCTAATGTGAACAAAAAGAAAGAGAGATTATAGGCCAATTAATACTTGACAAGGGAGAGAAGACGTTTCTCCGCGGCAATAATATGATCGGTGGAGGTAGGTATCCAACGAAGAACAGAAGGCCAAAGCGATTTATTCTTTCTCGTGCAAGTGCCAGTTGCAGTGGCTGCGGCAGGCGGTGCGGCCATCTCCTCCGACATCGTGGCAAACGAAATAAAGCTAGACTTGGACCACCGCGTCGGCTTCAATTTCATGCGATTTGAACGCTCCTTGGGACTGAATTTTCGTGCTCAGATTACAAAACAACAAGTCTAAATATTTGACAACTACGATTGACAATATATATGTTGCCTGTGAGCGCGGTAAAATTCTCCTCGACGGGAGGTTCGTGGTGGCTTCCGGAGTCCAGCCTTCTTCGCTTGCTTAATTTTCTTTCGTTTTTTTATTAAAGCTACTAATTAAAAGAAACGAATCTAGAAAAAAATGGCTCACGCGGTCTGTCCACGTCATCGATGACCAACGGTTCAACATGTGAGGAATCTGCGGGCACGGACGCGCGTGGGATCTGGCATACATTTGCTGAGTAGGTAGCCCGGGCTTCGGTCTTGTGGATCACGTTTTCTGTTTCCTTTCTTCTATCTGAGGTTCTATAGCCCTATGCCTCAAGAAAACTGCACATTTAAGGCATACTTAAGAGAGAACGGTAAACGCAATCGAAGTGTAGTTCATAAGGTGTTTTATGACACTTTCACCTTTGGAAAAATCAGCTGAGATAAAAAAAAAAAAATCGCTAAATTAATGAACTACAAATGCCAACTGGGCGCAATGTCATGGATTTATCTAAACAAATATTCAAATCTCGCTAGAAGCATCTCAGCCAAACTAAACCATTAGTTTGATCTACCTTTGGGATATATTAAAATGCATATTACAATTCAACCGGACATTTGCAGCAAAATCAATAGGGGTATAGGATCTAAAATTTTTTCCAAAATTAGATTTCATCTGCTCTATATCCATCGGCCACTTTACAATCTTATGGTGATTGTGAAGTCCTAAAGACTAGGCATCCATGCGCATATTATAATTCGTATCTTTTTGTGTTCCATAAGCTTCATCAATTTCTATCTTTCGCAAAGCCTCATCCATAGACAACCGAAATTTCCAGTGACGCCATTCTCATACTCACTGGAAAATCTTTCTGGAACTTCGTTGGATTGCAAGGGGATGGGCCTTTTAGTTCCACACAATTTCTTCAATTTCATTGAGATTCAGGGTTGTGGGTCTTGCTGTTGAATTGACCGGACCCGATTCCATCTCGGAAGTTGCGGACTTGTTCAAGTTCCGCAGACAACCACTTTCATAGGTCAACAAGCTCATTTTTTGAATAGGACAACAAGATTGAATCCATTACGGTTGATTTTGACAGGCTTCTGAATGGCATTTGCATAAAGGCTGGCGAATCGTTCTCCTTATGACGACAATGTTGGCTGTGTGGAGAAATTGCTTCGGCTTCTTTTTTTGGAGGGAAATGATTGGGAAGACTATTTTGCCCTTGAGAAATATATCTTGTGCGTTGCACGTGAAAGCCCCTGCCGTTCTCCTCCAAGAGAGTGGTGGCGGGGACCAAATTTTCTTAAAAAAAGTATTAAAAAAAAGTAGTTAAAAGATTAAAAAATACTAGAAAGAAAAGAAAAGATATGAGACCAAATTCAGACAAAATAAATAAATTTAGAACTAAGTATGCCAATTTCTCTTCTGAATAATGATTGATGCAACATAAAACAACAACAGTGAAAATTTTTAGCGCTGGTTTTTACTAACATCACACTCCAACATCCTTCGTTGCAACCATATCACAATAAATATAAATATTAGGATAGATGTAGATAAAATTTTAATTTGAAAATTTTTATCAATTTTTTAAAAATAAATTATTTATAAATAAAAAATTTATATTAAATTTTACAACATAATCCAATCCAAATACACCTGCACTTGGGTACAAGAATAGGAGATTATGCTACTGTACATTAGGCTGGCCCTGTGTGCGCGGCTGTTGAAATAATATGCTGCCTCAACAGCTGCACAAACGGGCCTGGTGAGATGGAAACCCAATTCAGGCGCAGACAATGGTGACATTGGTAAAGAAGTGCAGGGAATTATAAACAACCCAGACATTACACATATGAATCGCAAAATTTCAATATGGATGAAATGGTAATTAAAAATAAACTATGAAGAAAAAGCCTCGAAAGGCTGTTGGACAAACAACAAGCATACCACAGTACAAATTGGAGAGGAAATCGAAAAATTAAAGCATCCAATTTTGTCCAAAAGTTCTACATGGTTTAAAATGGTTTTCTCAACATGCTGCACCGCAGAATCTTATTCAGCTGAAAAAAGAAATTCTAAATCTACATGCTAAAATCAGAACAATTTTTTGAATTAATGGCGTTGCACGTAGGCAGGCTAGAAACGAGAAACTTCTGCAAAAGGACAACCATCACTAACAAAAGAACACAATTAATCGACAAAATAGCATTAAATATGTGCTCCTCTTCTAATCTGCTCTCGATTGTCCAGCTCGAGAAGAAAGGATGATGCCAACAATAAGGCCATAGAGCGCCAGAGCCTCAGCAAAAATAAGAATAAGAATCATACCAACAAAAAGCTTAGGCTGCTGTGCATTGGCCCTGTAAAGGAAAAGAACAGTGTTAGACAAAATATAATATATCTCGCTCCGAGAATGAAAGCATATAAATCATAGCTGATTGCTTATCAGTTCAAGCAGTTAGATGTTAAGAAGAATGTTCAAGTAGATGGGCAATCAATCCTACGGCACGAAACTTGGACCATTTCAGTCAAAAGACAAGGAAAGATGAGTAATTCACTTATCCAACTTTTGAGCAACATGAGAAAGCACAGAACTTAAGACTTGCAATCATGAAAGTGGAAGATTTACAGGAAAAATGCAACATGAGAAAGGACAAAAAGTAAGACTTGCAAACATCACTTTGGAAGGTTTACAGTCAAAACATAAAGAAAAAATAAGAAGCTTTGTTTGCAGCCCATACCTACCAGACTCGATTTATCGACACACGACCTTGGAAAGTTTGCAGTGTGTTAACTGCAACTAGTCATATGTATTTCAGTACCTTCAAATTTATGTTACTTAAATCTTATAGCCCTATTTATCATCAACACTCTAGCAAACAGCCCAAAAATTTGAAGGCAAACAGGATAGTAATTACTAACAACTAAAGCTTCATTAAAGGGTGCTCTCAACAACTCCCTCAACTGAGAACATATTAATTGAAAGCTGTTTTCGCCCTTCAACCAAAATATGAACATTGAAGGCCTAACCAGAAGGTACCTAGAATTGATTTCAAATTCAGAAGTAAAATAATTACAAAAAGTCTTGATAAACATAAATCTGAACTCTAAGAGATTTAATCATGCAAGAGAGTTAGAAAACTGTTGAAAATCTCTAAAAATAATAGCCAACATCAAACCCAGAGCAGTATCCGAATAAAGTGCAATATTAATCCAGCAGAATTTAAGAACAAGCAAAGTTCATGATTCAAACTATCAAGCTCTCCTAATTTCTCTTTTCCACTTGAAACTCCAAAAAAGAATAAGCATTCAATATTTGCAAGTAGATAAAAGTCACGCGGAAGATGCATTAGAATATTCATATAACACAGATCAGTTAGCTACTAAACAAGCTAGATTGTAAAAATCCAAGAATAGTAAGATTCACGGGTCATGAAAATGACTGCAATAGTCCAAAACAAATAGTAAATAAAATAAATGAGATTATTTTGATGCTTAACCACGCAAAGAACCAATGAAGTGGATTTACCTTACACCAGCATCTCCGACGATTCCAATAGCCATACCAGCAGAAAGACCAGCGAGACCACAAGCAAGACCGGAAGATAGGTGAGCATAACCATCAAAGAGATAGTAAGCCTTGGTCTTTGGGTTGATTCCAGTACTGATAATCACAGCAATAATTAATCCGTAAATACCCAAAACACCAGCCATAACCACTGGGACAATTGACTTCATCACCAGCTCAGGCCTCATCACACCCATAGATGCCACTCCTACGCCGCTCTTAGCGGTACCGTATGCTGCTCCCATGCCTGTAAAACCAAAAAGCAACAGTCAATGCCCCCTCAAAATCCTTATCAAATTGATAATCAATTGCACGATCGCGACCCTAGATCTAGAGAAGAAAGCAAATGATTGATCACAAAAGTTGGGGAATGTTAGGAGTACGTACAGGAGAAGACTAGGGCGGCAGCAGCGCCGAGGAAGCCGAAGAACGGTGCCGTCTCATCGCCGCTGAAGGTTGACGACATTTTGGGATCGGATCTGCGGAGAGAGAAGGACGAACAAGATGGATCTGAGAGAAATTTCACGGCTCCTCGAAGAAAATACAGTAGATTAAGTTCGGACGAAACCCGGCCTTGCTCTGTGCGCAACTTTCCCAATCAGTGGGGGGCCGCTTTTAAATTATATTAGGAAAAATAAAATATAAAATAAATTATGGAACTTGATGGTATATTGTATATTGGTATGTGAAGGCTTACTGCTAAGCTTTGCATTTGAAAGAAATTTAAAATTAAATCGAATCCAAAATTGATTCAGCTTTTTGTTTAATTTTTTAAGATTTAGATTTGATAAAAATTTAATTTTTTATCTCTAAATTAAACTTTTGATTTTGGTTTGGACCAAGCTAAATCAAAACATTAAAATTTTTTAAATTAATAATTAAGTATAATTGAAGATTAATAACTCTAATAAGTTAGATTTTAATTAAAATTATTTTAAAATTTAAAATATTTAATTTTATATATTTTTATAAATATTATTTAAAAATTAATAACTCAAACTATTTTAAATTTTAATTAAAATTATAATCAATATTATTTTAAAATTTAAAATTTTTATTTTATATATTTCAATTTTCTTCAAATTAAAATTTTTTTAAATCAAAATATTTTAATTTAAAAGTAAATTGAATTAGTTTGATTTTTTAAAATAAAAAAATAATTTTTTTCTAAATAATAAAAAAAAATTCTCTAAACCGAACCAACGGAAGTTGAAGCTGACTGCTATTACAAACATACCCTCTCACATATTCTTATGCCATTTCTGTCATTTCTATATATAGTTTTTCTAAAACTTTTGAAATACTAAAACTCAGATCTATCAATAATAACTATATTTTTTTGTAAATAAAGTTTAATTTATTAAATAATATCTAATTATATATCTTTTTACATATAAAAAATTTAAAATTAACCTCAAAACAGTCAATTTTGATGATGAAATACTTATATGTGTTACTTGTGCCAGCAAGTGGCATAATTTACACACAATTTTCATATAAAATTGGCAAATTTTGCTGCCAATTTCGAGCAAATATTGCACAAAATTTTTGCCAACTTTTGGAAAAAATTACATGCAATTTCTTCCAATTTTTGGCAAAAATTGTGCACAAATTTCACCACAAATTGGCAAAAACTATGCGTAATTTTTGTTTAGAAAAAATTAGCTCAATTAAAAAATTACATAGGCTGCCTCAAAATTGGCAATCAATTATTTGAATTGGTAATATATGTTATGCTATTAGAAATAAATTTAAAAATAATATTCTTAACAATTATCAACTTAAAAATAAAAATAAATTTAAAAATCAAAAATAAAAATAAAACCTTAAAAAAGAAATACAAAGACAAGAAATTCCTAACCAAAAAAACCAAAACAAAAATAAGAAATACTAAAAAAATACAAAAGAATGAAATAATTCAAGAAAAATCAAAATTATTGAAAGATGACATAATTTGAGAACTTGTTAATTTCACTAATTAATCTCTATGAACATGAAATATTACTAATAAATCTATCTTAACTCACAATAATTTTGTAATTAAAAGAAGAATACTTATATGATTTGAATAATTGTTTTTTCATTCTATTAGCATAACATATGATATCCATTCAAATAATTGATTGCCAATTTTGAGGCAGCCCATGTAATTTTTTAATTGCGCCCAATTTTCGTCCAAAATTAGGAAAAATTGCACGCAATTTCTATCAGAAAATTGGAAAAATTTGTGTGTAATTTCTGCCAAAAATTAACAAAATTTCCGTCAAAAATTGGCAAAAATTGTGTGCAATTTTTCCAAAAATAAACAAAAATTGCTCTCAATTTATGCCAATTTTGGGTAGAAATTATGCACAAATTGCACCACTTGCTGGCCCAAGTGACGTAAATTGGTATTTCATCATCAAAATTGATTGTTTTGAAGTTGATTTTGAAGTTTTTTATATGTAAAAAAATGTAAAATTAGATATTATTTGATAAATTAAATTTTATTTATGAAAAAACATAGTTATTGTTGAAAGATCTGAGTTTTAGTATTTCAAAAGTTTTAAAGAAATTTAAAAATTTTTAAAAGTGAATAGTAAATAATAAAATTTTTTTGCAGTACATATTGTAAAAAAAATTACATATAGTATGTCCCTATTCTTATGGTTCTTTATAGTTCTTGACACACATTTTTTCAATGGGCAACAGATTTCGAAGAGTGAATTGTTTCGCAAGTGAATTATTTGTATTAAAAATACTATTTAAAATTAAAAAACTATTTTTATTTTTAAAAATAATAACTTAACAGTAAAAACACTTATTTTATGAGATTTACATTTCTTTTCAAATATATAAAACAAAAGTTAATAATGAAAGAGTAATTTTATTTTTTGAGAACTTGAGAAGAGTAATTGAATTTCATCATGCTCAATTTTCAGTTTATCTTCATTTTTATTTGTAATTTTCTCATTGAATCCTGTACTACTAATTTGGGAGATGAACCCTTTTCATTCCTTGAAAGCGCCATGAAAGTTGTTTACTTTTACTTTGATGAAGTACACCCAATTCTAGTGTTTGGTGCATTTAGATATAATTTAAGTTAAAATTTTACTATCTTAAATTTTATTTAAAAATTATTAAAAAATAAATATAATTTAAATTAAAAATTTATATTAAATTAAATTTCGTAATAAAGCATATCCAAATACACCCAGGGAACCAATTAAGCCCACAAGTGGACCCCATCAAAACCTGAAAAAGAAACGTGATCAAAGCTGCTCTACAAAGTACCCTAGAGAACTGAGGTTAAAAAAATGCACACATTTTATTCGCAACTGCGCTTTTGACATCCTTAAGTTAATATAGATCAAAACAGTCCTGGCGGGCCGTAAGGCTTACATACATCGTGAATCCCTATCCCGGGAGATCATGCGGCATGAAACTACTCACAAGAGGAAATGGAGAAATTATTACACACGGGTCCCCCATTGACTAGTTTTAAGTCCAACAAGCTGCTCCGTGTCATTGCGCTATTAAAGAAATGAGCCTGGACTGCTGCCCGGCCATCAACTTTGCTTGCAAAGTAGCAGTTCAAGGCACCAGATACAGGGTAGCTTCAAGGATTGGGAGAACCAGAAGCAATTTCATCTATATTCTCACCTTCACAAATCAGAAATTAGATATACCTGCTTCAACACACAGCCTGTATAAATAGCAGAATTTTTATACCAGCATGATCACATTTCTTTGCAAATGAATAATGGGTTTCTAGACTTTTATCCATTCTAAAAAGTCAATCAAACAGCTCGCCCGATCAGAAAAAGGAAAACTTCAAACTTAACAGGGAAATAGGAAATGCCAAACAACATAAGTAGCCATTGTACTATTAGAAGAAATTCCCTAGTCCACTGACCTGGAGAACCAGCCTCCGTGATACAGACTATTAAATGTTGCCCCATATGCAGAACCATCTATACATTATCCCAAAATAAAACCTGCAATTCTGTACAGCCCCTATGCAACCAATCTCCTGAATCCATAAAGATTAGCAGAAGACAAATGCAAATATGAAAGAACGAACCATCTATATTCCTACACTCTCTGCCTTTCTTTTCCTTTAAATAACCAGGCAAAGCTAGAAATATGGATGTACAACAGAAACCACATTGCCTTGTGTCATACACGTTCTGTGAATTTCCAACACCATCATCCAAAAGGACGAGACAGACATGATTAGCACTTCAACTCCAAAGGGATTTTTCCAAGAGGTAAAACATGGTTCATTTGAATCTCAAGCAGTGATCTAACCACATCAGGCATTGTCAGATCTCCTGAAATAGAGTTCAGGTCTTTAGAAAAGAATCCTATAAAGTACTTGCACAAACATAAAAGCAGCTTGCATTTTGTAAAACTGAAAAAGGAGAGAAAAGTGGCTGCTGATGCATGAGAAATTAATGTCTAGAATGAGGCTGTCCAAAATAATTTGTAATAAACCACATACCATTTTTATCATTCAGAGGAGGACAAAAAAGGACAATTATGATATGAATGACTGTTACAGCAACAAAAAGATGACATGGGTATAGTCACGACCATCTAACTCCTAGATCAAAGCACAAGGAACACAACTACAAGTAAGGGGAAAATATAAAAGATACGAAGGCTGGATTATAAATTTTACCTACAAAAAAATACTGGAACCCAAAATTTGCACAAATCTCGAGTACACTGACTGAGAACTGCATGGGCCCACATCAACAGCACACAATTATATCCTAACCTGTGAAATCAGAGAACATCTAAGTGAATGTTAGGCAATAGCTGTAAAAGAAAACTTCAGAAAGTGACCAACAGCATAAAATCACAAAATTACGGGATCAGTGGCCTGGATTTCTTACATGACCAGGCACCTCGTGAAACAAATTTGGCAAGTAATTTACAAATGGAAACAGCATAAGCACAATTACCCTTTCATCCTGTAGCCAAACATTTATTCTAACCAACACAGCATCACTTCTAGTCAAACATTTATCCTAACCAACACAGAATCACTTCTATGGACCATATCTCTATAGTTACTGCCTAGTCTCCTTTCATCTTCTCTGCATTTTATTTACTCTACTCATGAAGCAAAGATGAATGGTCAAAAACCCAGTGCAGCATAATCTTTTATATGGATGCCTGATTGCTTTTGCAGTTGTAATGAAAGTATAACGAGTCCACAAAGAAACAAGAAAAGAGTCCCGGGGGGGCATGACCTCACAAAACTAGAAAATATCAGCAAGGAGAGAAAAATGCAATAGGGAATAAGGAGGAGGAGGAAGTCTATATTCCTGTTGTCATTAAACAATTCTGCTGTACACATTGTTAACGGTAAAAGCACAAAAAATAAAGGAAAAACATGTCATTTCTTGTCTACGAGGATCCCTGAATTGAAAAAATAGGGGTCTTCACTTTCTACCTAAAATGATACAACTGTGAATTATGATGACCGGATCCTAAATATAATCAGATTATATCTTGAACAAGACTGATGCATATCTGGAGGATGAGAGTATACACAGCATTTGCATGCACCAATTCCAAAACTTCATCGCAGAAGGCCTTTGCCATCCTGAAATATCCTTCCACTGTAAAATCTCTACATCTGACAAGAAATTTCATAATCCTTGAAACTTTGAGAAGAGACTAATAGAAGGGCCCACCATCAGAAGTAACTGATAGACGCTAGCAAGAACCATGTATCCCTCTTAGAGCTTCATGTGATAAGGTATCCACAGGATTATGGGTGGTTTGGCGAAGAAATTTTAAACAGCAAGGTGAATCTGATGCAGCTCTTGTTCATCACATAAATAAAATGGAAGCTGGAAACACCAGGGAACGGCCATGCAGTTCTCCAACTATCATCGAGTAACTGTTGAGAAGTCACTTCCGATGGCCATCAAGATTTTGTAGCTGCCTTTGTTGCCATGTGTCTTTCAATCAATTTGTCCACAAATGCTCGAATCTGCATAATGGAAAACAAAAAATATATAAGAAGAAGAACGAGAAGGAGAAGGAGAAGGAGAAGGAGGAGGAGGAGGAGAAGAACTCAAACAAGTTAAAATAGAAACCAAATATCAGGTTCTGAAACTAGAAAAAATGTGGGGAAAATGTAAAGAAGAAGAAGCGGGCCTAAAGCAACCTACTTATCAAACTGAATAAAGGAGAAAGCCAGAGTTTGAAAGGAAAAGCAAACTTTCAGATGGATAAACTTGACAACACCATAACCTGCTAAAAACGCTATCATTTTACAGCACAGCAGGATATGTTACCAGGAAAGATTTGAGAAGCAAATAATTATTGCTTAAAGTATATAGCATAACAATGTTGCCAGATTGACATGTGATGTTAGAAAAACAGCATAGTAGTTTCATAGTAGGAATAAAGGTCGCACCTTGTTTTTGCGTTTGAAATCAAGAAATTGAAACACAGCCATTGCTTTCTCCGCGTCAGTAGTCTGTTCCATGACCTGAAAATTGTTTTGATAATATAAGATTCAATCGACAAATAGCTCTAATTAAAAACAAATTATATACCAATTCCAAACCCAAAAGGTAGCTATTTGGTTTATCTCAATAACAAGGAATGAATAGCAAAACAGCAGTTTGCATCCCCCTTTATGTGAATAGTCACGGAATGAAGAGAATCAGAATAGCAGAAAACAAAGAAGATAATAACCTTGGTGGCAGTTTTCTTCATTATTGACTTGTACCCATCTTTGTCAATTTTCCTTGCTTTATACAAAGGCATGAGAAGCGAGGCAACATAGTCAACAACAGCCTGTTTAACACGTTCAGCACCTCTAGGTTGATCGCTCACTAATTCCTTGTGCACTGTAACATGTGAAGCCGAACTTTCATTCGCCCTGGTGTCATGCTTCCAGTTAGGTATCTTCGAGCTCATGTTTGAGTCCTCCTGATCTATTAAATGTGTTGCCTGATCGAGAAAATCGGAATTAGCAGCAGCTGCCTCGCATTGCCATCTCTCAATGGCACTGTAATCTTTAATTACTTCACTGCCTGCGCTATCAACCCATGCTTTTGTGAATATACTGCTGTCAACAGCCCCACTTTCTCCAGAGTGCTCTCTAAAGTGTAACTGGCATGCAATCTCATTTGACTGACTCCGTTGTGAACGATTATCAACTGACATTTTGGAGGTGTCAAGATTGACACCAGCAGCAGAGAAATCAACAGACCAATCCCTTACTCTGCAGTTCCTAGAATCTATTTCTGATAGACAATCTTGTTTTCCATATGCACCACCAGCCCAATTCTTTTTAGCATCAGATTCATCCATACATGCATACTGTTCACGTCGAGCAAATTTGCGAAAAGAAGGTATCTTGGGAAGCTGCAGAGCTGTGCTACCCTTGGTACCAGAAGAAGCATATGCCTGCAATTCAGGAAATACTTAAAAGAGTGCCTATCGCTATTGGAGGGAGAACAGTGGTCCAAAGAGGAATTAAGCAATAGATACTTGGCAATTAAGCCATCCAACCCACCCCTCCCAAGAAAACCATAAAAAAAAACTAACTATTGAAGACATGATTGAAGCAATAATGCACCAAATACTTCTGCCAGAAAATACACACACACAAAAAAAGCTAAACTCTCTTGAGTAATAAAGATGTAGTCTCATTTTCTTTTCTTCTCTTTCACACCCACACACATGCAAGCATATATTATATTTACTGTACTTCTACTGATTTTCAGTAACTGTTAAGCACTAGAAGCTCTCTTTTTCCTCTCCCTCACCCACCAAATTGCTGGGTCAGCATTTAAAGAAAAGACTCAAATAGTAATTTCAACAATTACACAGTCCGATTACTACACAGTAAAACTTTCTAACAACAAAAAAGCATAAGGAATATCAAAATAATGAATTATAAATGAATGCCAAGAATTGATAAAGCAAATAAATCTAAGACGACTCAAATTTGGTAGAAATCCAGAAGATCGTACATTTTTTTGCAATTTGTTCAATTAGACTCACACATCAGAATATTAAACACGCATCGAGCAACAAATGCACTTTCAGTAACTTGCTACCACAAACACAAACGAAACAGAGAAAAATTGCGTGCTGCATAGACAACATGCATATTGACTAGTTGGCCTTTAGATTAAACATGAAGAGATTAATTTCTATTGAAATGATGATAAAGCAGATATAGTAAATTGTTAGAATGGTGTACAAGGTCACTGTATACTACCCATTTGTCCACCAATAGGCAATACATTAAGGTTCTAGAAGATAATATAATAGAAAATGAAAAATGGATTTCTGCATTTACTAGAAAACAGGCTTAACCAGGAAAGGATTTGTCTCCATATGAAGAACCAGGAATAAGCAAATAACTGGAAGTGATGTTCAACCAGTTACACCTTAACTAAAAATGAAACTAACTCTAAACATCAACTCCCTCCCCAAACACCAAATATTTGTAAACAAGCATCCAAGGAGATCACATAAAGCAATTAATATAACTAAGCTAACAGTCCCATGTATACTAAACAGGTATTATGACAAACAAACCTCAGCAGCAGCAATAGCTGCAGCCCGAGCTGCTTCTGCAGCAGCAAAGGCAGCTTTTTCCTCTTCAGTCATGGGAAATTCTTTCTCCTCCTCAATTGCATTTTGCCTTCCCTCTGAACCTTGAGAACTTGATGATTTAACTTCAAGTTTTGAGTCAATTCTTGTTTCAAATTTGCCTGCCTTGGTGACATTTACCTTTTTCATGTTACTACTCAAAGGCAAATGGTTCTTAGATGAAGAAACTTTCATACTCCATCTGTTGTCTGCAAACATATCATTTGTGCGCAGAGGTGGTCTACCTGACACTTGAAAAGATTTACTCTTTGATGAATCAACAGCAATTGGCTGTCTCAATGACTTCAGCCCTCCGTTAGAAGCCTTTTCCTTACGGAATATTTCAATCCACACATTAACAAGCTGGCTCGCAATGGCACGGATATCACGGCTAGTGTGTACACATACTTTTTCTTTGACGGTCTTTCCAATTCCTGTACAAAAATGGTAATGAAGTAAGATAAGTTTTTCCTGAGATAGAAATGCTAAACCTTCCACATCTCACTTAAGCCTAGAGGAGAGGCCATCAGACAATGCATAAAGGCTATCTGGAATTTATTTCCCATTGATGGAATCCAAAATTCTTGAAGGCATTTAACTCTAAGTACAAAACTTAAACCCGGAAATCCACATTCTTTGGTGACAAGCAAACTCCCAGAAACAAAGCAAAGATATTTGATTTTGCAAGAATCTACCAGGTAACTGACTGATCCAGAAGAAAAGGGAAATGAAACTTCTACTTACCTGATAGACGCACTGCAAGCAAATCAGTTGAAACACGTACAAGTAGACGAACGCAATGGCGCAGAAGTTGAGTCCCATCCTTGCCCATTGAGTCCTGTTTGTATGTGACCGAATAAGGACACCCAAATATTAGTTGCAAGTGACATCTATAATATAGAGATCACGGCCAAAGCAATAAACGGTAGGAATTACCTACCAGCATCCACGAGTTCAGTATGCTGAGCCCTTCTTTGGTTCCAGCAGAGGATTTCAAGATTTGAACAGGAAGCTTCAACAACTCTTTCACCACATGCAACCTCCCTGCGGTTGTTTTTGCATTATAGAACATATCTTTCAGGAGGCTCTCCCTTGTCAAGATTTGGGTCTGATCCAAAGAGGACAGAACATTCTGAAGCTTTATATCATCAAGTCTCTTAATGATTTCACCTATCTCACTCCTCTCAACATCCGAACGTCTCTTTGCAGCCTCCAAGACCTCTACTTCTGCAGTGTAATCAGTACCTGTAGTCAATATGTCAATAATACGCACAGCCTCCCGGAGCCCACTCATCATTGCACCACCAACTGTGTCAGGATGCTCCTTACAAGTAGCTTCACCAGCAAAAAACAAACAATTATCAACAGGCCTACCCAGCAAATCATAGTCCTCCCCAGATGATCCCACAGCAACATAGGAGTAAGCCCCATAGCTGTAAGGATCCCTACCCCAGTCAGTTACTACTGATGCAACTGGATCAGGAACAGCAGCCTCCCCAAAAAGCTTACGGAGAACCACTAGTGCATGGTTTACATGATCAAAAGAATTCATGCTCTGACCATCTATAGCAGCTTTACCAACAACTAACGCTATAAGGACAGGTGCCCCAACAGTTTTCTTGACATTCCAAAACATAAAGCACCAACCCCTCTGGTTTGTTTCTTCAGCAGTAGCACCAAAGTAGTCAATGGAATCATCCCAAAAGACCTCAGCAAACTCCATAACTACTTTATTAAGGACTCCAAAACCAAGCCGTTGGATTGATGAAGATTTCCACTGGGGCAATGGCGGAGAAAACTTCATGGTTTCTGCTTTCAAGCACCCCAGAGGCACTGTTATCAGTACAGCATCACCAGAGAACTCCCTGCCATTTAATGTGGAAACTTTGACCTTCTTACACTGGTCGTATTTGCCTGTGTCATCTTCAACACAATAAAAAATTTCAGTAACAACATGGTTTAAGTGGATGTTAAGTCCTTCTGCCAGTGACTCAACAACAGCACTGTAACCCCCTTTAATCATACAATGAGCACCACCAAATCCTCCATAGACATCATCCTGGTTCCAGTGAGGAAGAGAGACCTGTTTAAGTAACGTAGCACATCCATACTCCAAATTAGCAAAATGCCAATCCATGACCCTCCTCTCAAGAGGACTCAAGATCTCTTGTCTCTGACCTTGTCCCTCAGAACCGTCTTCATCAACAGAAACATCTTCATCATTGACAAGGTTCCTTCCAGAGCGAGGTCCGCGACGCATTTCGAGGGCATATTCTAAACCATCTTCAAGAGACATTCTCTCTGCTTGTTCCCCCTTTCGGGCAACTAACAGTAGCATGTCATCAAGGAGGCTATTATATTCTGCTTCCAATGCTTCGTCCAAGTCAGCTGGAACTTTCTGGCCAGTTACTGTATCATAAAGAGGACAGTCACTGTTCAAGACAGTCAACTCCAGACCCAACTGAGCACAAACCAATGAAGAAGGATCTGCTCTTCTTTCGGTAGCCACATCAGCCTCAACACCAGTAATAATGCTGGCACCGAGATCCACAGGGACTGAAAGAGATGAACGATCTGTGAAAACTCGCCCCCCTATTCTACTCCTGCCCTCAAGCACAATGACATGAAATCCTTGACGCTGCAAGTGCTTTGCTGCAGTTAAGCCAGCAGGACCAGCTCCTACCACAATGATTCTCCTTCTGGCATTGGAACCACATGACACAGCATGATTCTTATCTCCCGCTGTTGGGGATTGAAGATTAGAAAAACCTTTTAGATCTTCTAAAGCTACAAGAGGAACTGTGCTGCCAACCTCAGCACTATGGAGAGGAATTGCATCCAGATTTGCAACAGGCATCCCGACATTCTCATCCTTACTACAAGTATTTGAACCCAAACTATCCAAATGGACCACTTTGCCAGGAGCTTTTGCATCGGGAGGACCATTTTCCTCACTATTATCAGCATTTAATCTATCAGATTCAGTCTGAGTATTATCATTATCGGACTGCGGATCATCAGACGTCTCATCCAACTTGTCTTTCACCAACTGTTTTCCACCGTCAACTACAATTTCAGGCTTTTCCAGAAAAGAATTTTCAGCATTTCTAACCCTCCCAAGAATAAAGGAAACTCCATCGTTGGCATCAGAAAGAGAAGCCCCTGATTTTTCAATGAAGTCGTCCTCCTTTAAAAGTTTTAAGCTATGCGCCCCACCATTTTCTGCCTTCTCAGAAGCAACACCAAAATTTATGTAACCCTGTTCATGAATAGTTAAAGCATCTTATGTGATTAACAAGGCTCAAAAAAATGCATCAAATCCAGAACTAAAGTTTTAACATATGACGCTGCTAAAAATAATAAGCATAGAAGGAAAGAATCTGCCCGTAAAATTTTTAAGCCAAAAAGCAATGCTACTGTAAATCAATTAGGGTTCCAGAACATACGCATTGATCCAGAAATGCATAAATATCTCTAACTAGAGAAGCACGTGGTGATTCATCCACCATAGGGGCATCAGACACTCCACAGTCTGAAAGAGGCAAAATGCGGCTCACATCCTTGTTCCAGAGACTTAGAATAAAATTCCTGCACCACATCAGAGAATCAAAGCCTGAATGGAGAAGTTACAGAAATGTCCCCATATTATTTTGGGGAAAACAATAGTCCAAAGTAAGCCAACTTGGAAACAAAAGAAAGAATAGCGTAAATAGTATCACTTTCTAGAGAGATTTCAAGAATATTTGCACAAAATGAAACCCGGTACTCTTAGAAGTGAAAAACAAGAAAGCCATCATATGTAGCAAGTGCTACCATTTTTGGCCATACAGATTTTAGTCATTAAAGATAACTAATATTTGCTATCTCCAGATTTATTCCTTAGCATGGATAACACACCCAACATCAAACGTTTTACCAATCATCAAACTGAAGAACAGGGCACGGCAACAATAATCTTCCAACACTAAAGACAGCTTCAGTCCCCTGCTCTATTCAAGTTTAAGAAATTATAGCAGGAAGGAATAGCTGCAAAAGGCATTACGCCGTAGCAAGTAAACATTGCCCATTTTGGGTCTGGTGAAAACAATTGCATCTTGAAAAGGTTGTATCCCAATCTTTTTTCACTATTTTTCCTCCCCGTCAGAAATATGAGGATGTTTTTCTTTTTCAGTCTTCCTTCCTATACATATGCTCTAATGTAGAATGTTATGCAGAAAAGGGAAAGATTACAACGGATCTACACAAGTGAATGGATTCATGTGAAATCACATAAATTCAAAATTCAAGTTTTTATATGTATTCAGAACAAGAAATTACTCGATTTGGATGCCAGATCATAAAAAATTATCACCTCCAAGCAACCAAGCCAGTTTTTTTCCTTTTTCTTCCTCTTCTTTTTGTGTGTGTGTGTGTGAGTGTGTGTGTGTGTTGGGGGGGTGGATCGGTGCTGTAGATGGGTTAATCTAAGGTTAGTAAGAGAAAGGGTGACAAAATTTTGTTTTGTCCTTTAGATCAGGCGATAAAAAGGTATCTAGAGTAAGGGGCTATAAAAAGGAATAGCATGAAAGATAATCAATTTAAGTAATCACGCCCAGGGATAAACAGTACCCTCATAGAGAAATAGGTGGAAGATAAATGTAGAATATTGTCCCATTCATGCCTAGGAAGAAAGTTATAAAGCCAGGATACTAGTTAATGAGCCAGTAACAACTAAATCAGCCTGTCGACATTTAAAGCAAGAGAGGACACAGGAGAAATGCAAAAAGCATCCCAGCTTTTAGAAGGACTCATAACCCACGTGTAAATCTTCCGATACTATTGAAAAACGTCATCTTGATTCTCATAGACGGAACTTCTCGTATGTCTTATTTTGAAAGGACTAATTTCTAGGAGTCCTAATTACCTTTGAATGGTATAGATCAAACTGCTCTCAATTTTGAAACTCATAGTACATAACAAAACAGTTCTCATGTGAAAATCATTGGAAAGATCTTACTATATCCCCATCTAAGATGAAATAATTAAGTGTACATTGTGCACCCTCCCCCTTTGATAAATGTTGGAGATCAAAGGCATGTTGCAGAATGTTGGGGATGATATGGTTACAGATCCAAATTTTAGTCATAATGAAAAAGAGGAGTTATATCATGTAGCACTAGAAGTATTTTAGAAGGTTTCATCAGATGCTAATCCATGAAGACGAAGTGAATAACTTCATTGAGATGTTGAGCACAGAGGTACAGGTCTGCCAAAAAAAACCTCCTAGGTATTATTTTACATTAAAGTATTATAATACCAAAATAGTATGGGAGAAAAACGAGAGAGAGAGAGAGAGTATGTTTTAAAATCAAAGGGCATAAAGGATTTAACTTCTCTGGTAGATTGCTAAACCTGCAATGCACCTTGATGGATATTTTGCTAATAAAACTTGGTCATCTAAGAACTATACATGTAAAAGTTCAGTGCTTGAGAGAAAGGCGAGAAAGAAAGCTTGAGTTGTGATAATCAAAGTGAAGCTTCTCTTACAATTATAATCAGCAGTTTTTTCAAGCCCTTACAATTTTTAAGACCCTTAGTCATTTCAAAAATAAATAAAATATCTTCATTTTAGAGTATATGGCATTTGACCCAGTTTCATAGGAGGTAGGTGCCTCGCTCAATACTTTCACCTTCTAGAAAACTCCCCTCTCTACGACCTACCTTTGCCTCTTAAGAGACTGTAGGGCACACAAGAAGATTTATCTTGAGAAAGTTCTCTATTGAAAAGACTTTTATCCAGCGTAAACAACCAGCAGCCCGAGAAGCTTGTGACTCAATCATGCATACTCTCTCTAGATCATCGAATTAAAGCCAGCCTTAGCAACAAGCCTCATACCAGAAGCAATATTTTTCCTTTTCCAGGCACGCAGAAAACTTTAGGGGTACGGTTCCAGTCATCCATGATGCGATCATCCATAATCAGAAGTTTAATAAACTCGAGACAGCTTACAGCTTTCTCACACTACAACGGTGCAGTTACCCTTCCATAGCAAGCCCAATCACATGGCACATCCACTAAAGCCACAATGCAACGCTTCCTTGCGGCTGCACAAGGAAGCTCCAAAACCGACTTTTACCAGGTATAGGTATGACAATAAACGACTGGCCCCAAGTATGATGTCCAGGTTCAAGGAAATATATTTCCAATAAGGCAACTGAAACTACTGCCTAGAGCCTACAGATTATTAATTTTTCTTTTACTTTATTGCATACTATAGTATTATAAAATCATGGATACTCTTAAGCAAAAATGATATCACTGGACACCAGAACTGGCATCACTTATACCAGGCAAACTAGGGCAAAGTAAAAAACTTGTTTTTCTTTATAAGATTGAGATGACATGAGTTAGAAACTAACTAGACTTAATTCCAGAAATCCCAAAATTATATATGGAAAAGAGTCCCAGGTTCAACCAACACACACAAACGCATCCAAGGTGGGGAAAAAAAAAAAAAGAAGCGTAACACCTTAGAGGGTATCAATACGTGGTAAACCAACTATAAAGGGAAAAGAGGGGGCCAGGGGGAACAGAAAGCATGCTAGTTCAAACAATCAGATCTTACAATCTCAATTTCAACAAGAAGATGGATGATAAAATATGCTAAAGACCTAGAAAACCAGTGAAAGAAAGGAAAATATTTCTGTAAAATAAAGCCATTTGAAGATATGAGTAACAACCTGCATTCTAGGTATTCCTGTAGTCCACCTTTGCGCCTTAATACCTCCTTAAACTTGATTTTTTCAACTGGACCAACAGCACGAGCTTTAAGCCCAGCTGCTATGGCTGCGGCCCGTCCATTTTCAGCATTTGAAATTGTAGACAGAGAAGAGAGAAACTTTTCTCTTGTTTTAGATGATTCTTCAATATCTTCAACCTGACGACTAACAAGAAATTCTTGTTCTTGTACAAAGATGTCCCAATCCGCATCTCCTTCATATGCCATATCTACATGCCTACGTTTTTTGGCCATGCGACGCTGAACAGCTGAAGGCCTATTAGTCTTATTCTCAGAATCAGGCAACACTTGAGTGGCTTCCAAGTAACTCTCATTGAAGTCTTGCACATCTGATGGAGAAGAGGCCGCCTTTGCCTCCTCATCCCCTGAAAGATGGTCATAACCTGAATGACATGCATCTTTGGACATGCACTCAGAAGGTTTATTCTGGTTAGAGGCAGAACTGCACCTATGAATTATTGTTGAACCATTCAGAGTTGGAGATTCACAAAAATTATCAGTGTCGTCACTTTGTCTTAGGGACCTGTCCTGGTTGTTTACCTGGACATCAATTTCATATTTGCTAATTTTGCCACCTGATAATGGATATAGGGTATCCTCTAGCTCTGCAGCATATTCCTTTCCTGAAGAAATTGAAGCAACAACTGTCTCTTCAATGCAATTGCTAGCATCTTTATCTGGACAATAACAGTCACCAGGAGAAAGTTCCTTCTTCAATGCAACAGGATAAGATAATGATTGAACCATCTCGGCTTGACCAGAATCTTGCACAGACCTCTCAGAATCAAGCCCATCATGTGAATTCACAGCAACGATTATCTTCTCTTTTGGAGTTGTTATGTCTTCAATTGGGGATATTAATGGCTCTATGACTCCACCACTGACCTGTTTATGTGAGCAAGGACATTTAACTCCGCATTCCCTACTTGGTGATCCATTATCTGGATGAATCTGCAGATCTTCCTTACCAACCAAACTGCAAGTCTTCTGGTCTGTCTCCGGTGCATGATTTGTTGAAATAGAATTTGAATGTATATTCAGATCATTACTGGAAATTCTTAATGATGCACCTTCATCGAAATGACTATCACCCAAATCTTCTGTACCAGAAACAGAAACAGGAATTTCCACATGTGATAGAATTTCGGTTGCTTCCATTTTAGGATTTTCAGGAGAAATTCCAAATGAAGAAGTCTGAAAAGTCAATCCAACGTCACGAACAGGCATTGGGTAATTGGAACAATTCCTTAGACCAGACAGAGAATTTTGGTCTTTGTCAGTGGAAACCGAATTTCCCAGAATGTCAAAAGTAGAGGCACCCGAAAACTTCTCACTGGATCTCAGGGTTTCATGAGTAACTAATTGACCAGAAGAAAGCTCTGGCCTTGGATTTGTATCTGAAAGTTTCCCTTGCAAGGTATTATCAGTCTTTTCAAACGTATTGATTGAATACATGTAATTTCTATCAGAAGCCTGATGCGCATCATTGCAAGAATCAGCCGGTTCGTTGTGAAACTTTAAAGCAGATTGAGACTTCCTAGTAGATTCAAGCAGCATATCTTCGGAGACATCATTAGGGATTTGACTTGACCCATCTGAAGAAACTCGAGTTTCCTTTCCAAGTTTTAATCTCAAAGAACTACGTGATTTCCTAGAGAAATCAGATTGCGCCTTACGGAGGAAGGTAGATAATGAATCTTCAAAACCCTCATCTACAAACTTGAGGGAATCTTCTCCAGACACTAAAGCAACCTCCTCAAAATCTAAGGAATCCTCGCCAAATCTTCGATGATCCCTCCTAATATCATCTGGCTCAAAGTCAGTCTCTATATTCTTAACAGTCAAAGGAAGCCCAGACTTCTTTATATTCCTTTTAGCCACCACTTCTAAACCTTCATCAAGAATCCCCTTATTATCATCATCACCATCTACCGGTACTTCTTCTGCAAGCTTTGTAGCCAAATGTCCATTTTCCGCCAGTTCATTAAGAGACTGATCAGACACTGCCACTACATTGCTACCTAAATCCTTTCCAACCACTACCACAAGCCCACCATCCTTCTTAGGGGCCCTCAACTTCTTCTTAAAACTCGCCAATGTGTCATCCATGCCAGCCAAATCCTCATCCTCGGCTACAACTTTCTCAACTCCTTTGCCGCCTTTATCTCCACTGCCATGTGAACCCAACTTATTCTTCTTAATGTTTCTTTTGCTTTTCAACCTCAAAAAAGACCCAATAGGTTCATCATCACCGGAATCCAAACCAACCTCAACCTGCTTCGCCCTTCTCTTCGAACCAACCTTGTTTCTCTCTTCTCCTCCCATCCCCTTGAACCCTAGGGTTTCAAAGCCACGCCCTCCGCATCAACCCTAGCCCCAATTTCTCCTCAAAACCAACATGCAACCACTGAATTGGCCCTGAATACAAACCAACAAGATTTTATTCTTGTTCATTAAAAATAACAAGGAGAACTCAAACAATAAACAATTCCATCAAATTTCAAGTCAAAGCAATTTGAACTGTCCCAAAAGCCGTAATTCACCGCTCTAAACTTAAAATTCAGACGAATTTATGCATGGAAACCCAAATTAAACATGCTGTTCTAATAAACAGCTTATTCCGCCCACTTATAGATTACCGCTGATTTTTCACATTGATAAAGAACAAACACAAAGGAAAACTAGGGTTCATGGGGGAAAACGTAAACCGGGAAAAACAAAATGATGGAAAAAGGATCAAACCTGAGTGCTGAAGTTTCGACGAGGGATTGTGAGTTAATGGAGAAACAAATGAGAGTGTGAGTGGGGTGTAGAAGTTCTGCGTCTTGAGACGGAGACGGAGACCTCGGCCCGAACACACTGCGCCTGGTGCAGAGTGAGGATGGTTTTCTCTTCTTTTTATTTATTTTTTTTTTTGGCTAAAGAAGTTAAATATTTTGGATGAGTGACTAGAGAAGAGTTTCCGTTACTTCCTTCACTTCGATCGTTTTTCCTTTTTCTTTCGGGGTGTATTTAGGATTTTTCCTTTTTCAGTTTTTCTATTATTGGTAGACAGGTACTCCGTAGTTTTTTTTTTTTTTTTGGGGGGGGATGGTGTTGGACTTGATGTTGTAGTCGGGATTTTTTTTTTTGAGAGATAGATCTTCTTCTATTTCAATTAATTTATCTTTCAAAATCTAATAATTGCATTAATCTATGTCCCAAATTCTATAAAATAATTAGAACTATTAGATATTGTGTATTGTACATTAAATTTAGAATATTATTTTTTTACTTAAATAGCAAAAATAAGATTTCTAAATAATAAAAAGTTAAAATAAATAATACAATGTACCATTTTAAGATAGGTGGATAGTAAGAGAGATATTATTGTTACAAGTTTTAATCGGTGAAAATTAATTAAAAAATAAATTTAAAACTATTTGTTAAAAAATATACAAAAAAATAAAATAGATAAATCTTATAAATTGTATCACTTTATTTTGTTTCTACCAAGTTTTGAATGAAATAAAATTGAAATTTCAAATCAATAGCATTTTAGTAATAAAATGCTACTCCTGCTTGCTTAAATAGTAATATAGTACTACTCACAAGAGAAAAAATAATCTCTTAGTATTTTTCTACTAGAAAAAAGTGAATATAATTTCTAATATATTATAAGTATTATTAGTATACACGCTCAAACACATTCAACCCACTTTAATGGGCAAAATACAAAATTATTAAGATTGTTATTCTCTAAACGGTTTAACAATAATATTTACAATTTAAATAGTTATTTTAGTATTACAAATACTCATTCAAATGAATATTAAATATCATAAGTTTTAAAAAAATAATAGAATATAAATAATTTATACTTCTCATTATTATTATTTTTTTAAGCACATATTTCTTTCCATTTAAGAAGCAAAACATTAAAATAAAGTTTGATTCTCAAGTTAAAGTTAAATGGTTTCTTCTTTTTTTTTTTTTGAGAAAATAAGTTAAATGGTTTCAAAAAATATTATTGTTCACATAAAGGGACCTTTTTTTTGGCTAAATGTTCATTAAAAGGGACTTAGGTTAAAATTTTGATATGTTTGTATAAATTACCCGATTTCATGTAAAACAATTTAATTGAACACACTCTGCACTCAGCAGTAAATGTTGATATGATAATGCAATTTCGGACTAAGCAGTGACAACGCTATTACTGGATTAGCTTGCAGGTGCCTTCGCCAACCACCCCCTTCCACGCCGCCGAGGATCCGGTCCCCGTCCTTTTAGCACACACACTCCCAGTCCCCACACACCCCACCACAGCCAAAAAAAAAAAAAAAAAAGAGTCAATCATCAGCTGCCGGTAACGAGAAGAATTTGAAGAAAAAAATTATATATGTTATTTAAAGAAAAAAAGGTAACTTTATATGTGGGATAATCATTGTTTAAAGACATAGATCTGCTCCCACACAAATAATCCGAGACTGGAACTCTTCAAAGCAGATGCTGGAACGTCCGTAAACTGATCTTTCCGTCGGATCATCAAAAATATCGACAAGTATGTTAATGTTTAAGCTTCAAAATGCACAAAAGCGATCCTGTAAAATTTCTGATTGTCAAGAACATTCTTTGCTTCAGTTTGATTCTTTGTTGAGCTTTTGGTAGTATCTTGGGATTTGCTTTAAGGTGCTTGATTAAATGTTGCAATGGCAGAAGCAAACTATAGAGTAAATAAAAGGGCTGGAAGAAAATGAGTAAGAGACCCCCTCCAGACCCTGTATCAGTGCTAAGGGGTCACCGTGCTTCTGTTACGGACATCTGTTTCCATCCATCAAGGAACATATTATTTTCTGGGTATGCGCAGTATGCCTTATTTTCTGTTTAAGCTTCAAAGATGCAGATTATAAAGTACATATTCATCTACTTATAGGAGATAACTTTTTTAAAATAAAAAACTTACGTGCAGGGCTGCAGATGGTGAATTGCGCATTTGGGACACCCTGCAACACCGAACAATATCATCTGCATGGTAATAAATTTACAAGGAGCCTTTTTGAAAATGGAAACAGTAATGGCACAGTTAGGATAACGTAGAAATCAAGTTGTATCAGTTTTGAAATGTTAGTTTTCTTGCAAAAGTGGCAATCAAAGGATGGAAAAAATGTGTTCCCTTTTTTTTAGAATTTATTGTTTAAGCTCTTTAACAAAGTTATCCTTATTATCTTGGGAAAGAAATTTTTTATGCCACGAATATTGACAATGTTATAAATGGTTATGGTGTGGATATTTTACAGGCTACATAGTGCAGCACACGGGATTATAGGTGTTGCAGCTAGTCCTTTGATTGGAGAAAACAAAGTAGTTAGGTCCGTTTCTCTGCTTACATGTACTCTCTACGGTGCTGTAATCCTGCTTCCTGTTTACTTCTTATTTGGAATTGCTTGTTGGATGTTATGCAGCCAGGGCAGAGATGGAACTGTAAAGTGTTGGGATATAGGAGCTGGCGGTCTGTCTAGGTATATGGCTTTCCTACTGACTTTTTGCAATCTCTTTCAGCTTCTTTTTTAAAAAATAAAAATAAAACTGGTTAGTACACAAAAAACATGGTGTTATTGTTGCTTGCCAAGAGCATTTTCTGTCTCATTCTGCAACAGGGTGTGTGGGACTAATGAGCAAGATCGAGCTTCATCTGTTTCAAAACTTTTATACCTTTCCCGTTCTTTTAAGACATTCACTGTTAATAGCCAAAACCAAGGAATCCTTGTTGAGATTACTTAATTACTGATCAAATTCTTGAATGAAGTATACCAAAGTGTTTCAGCAAATAAGGTTTCCAGATTCTAAAACTCCATAGAATAGATTGCCTTTTTCTTTATGACAGGGCCTCCAAGCTTGGTGTAACGCCTTGTCCTGGAGATTTGGCACCATTGCTTGTTGACCCTTTTGGTAAAGTGAACTTAAACAAACTATCTGCTGATTCTTGAAACTGTGCTGCACAATCAACAACTCATGACTAAAGAATAAGAGGTCTCATTTTCGTTGACTTTCACCTTTTCTTACATTTAGGATGACTTTGTCTCTTATCTTTCCTTGAAACATCTAAATTGGTATTTCTTAGTGAGTTCTCACTCCTTTTAAATCTCCTGCCACATACTTATATCATATGCTTAGTGACACTGTAGTATTACTCAGTGTCTTTTGCCTTAGGGTGCAGCAAGAAGATCTTCCTCTGTTGTTCAACAAATATCGGCGGTTAAGATCAATTCCTTTCTTCTTTTATAAATTTAACAGGAACCCATTAGTTACAATCAAAACAAATTCTTACCACTTCTGCAAGCTTTCATTAGTAAAGAAGCCTTCGACTAGCACCAAGCAAACTGAAGCGATGAAGAACAATGAATTCAGGATGACTGGGGAAACTGCAGGTGATGGAATTCAACCAAAAAGTTCCTGGGAATTTGAAGGTTCTTTCTCCCCCTCTTTATAACTAAATTGCTATCTTCCATCTTTCATCTAGTTATAGAATTTCTCTGCAGTAGTGGTCCTTAATGACTTTGTGATAAAACTATTCTATGACTTTGGTCACACTGCCTCATTCTCCCCCCAAGGCCCATTTGCTTCATACATGTGGAAATCATGAACAAATTAGTCCTTTGTCTTGAAACAATTTGAAACTGCTTTAGCATGAAAATCTCAGCTCTTGAGGAATGCTTTTGGACAAATCTAATGACCTTTTACAACACATTCTATATCTCTTCTGCCATTTCAGATGTGGTTTAAAGTCTGCTAAATGTTCTAAAGAATAAGTATGAAACAAGACATTAATGTGGCTTTATCAACCATCTTTGGCTGAGTGTGGCAGGGCTGGAATAAATTCTCATGAACCGTATCTATTGTTTCTTGTGATAACAGTTACCAGTGAGCTAGCTGCAAAAATGATGACGTGTTATTTATTGCTTTTTCAAATGTTCAACATGTATAGGAAATCTTGTGTTGGATTTTCTTCACATGAATTGATTTTCATGTTCACCAAATTCTGGCTTTTGTCGAATACTGGAGAGTGCTGGACTGGGTGATACAAAGGCAAGAGATTGATGCCTCAAATTTAGTGGTCAATATGGTGCTTATTTATATGATGTTAACTTGGCCTGCGGGCGTTGCTGTTGATGAGTTATAGAATAGGCAATAAAAATCAATGCCCTTAGCTCTTTGAGGATGATTGTTTTTGGCATAGGAACGCTTCCTCGTAGTTTATATGCATTGCCACCCTGACCACCCTTTTATTCTTCTTTTGAACATTTATCTTATTTCTTTGGTTTTTAAATTCTTAAGACTTGGTTCATTTCACGTTTGTCGTATGAACTGTCAATTTATAACAAGATGAAGATTCATTTCGCATTTGTCGCATGAACTGTCAATTTATAACAAGATGAAGATGCACTAATATATGTATTACATGTAGATGATGAGCATGTTGAAGGTCCAAAATATGTTGCTATTGCGGGAGAGCAATCTTCTGTGGTCAGTTCATGGTCTTACTGATCCCCCCCCCCCCTTCTCCTTCCCTCCTTAATATTTAAAGTCCTCTTAGGTTGTATTAGTGCTGGAAATGACTTTTCCATTGACATTCGAAGGTTGAGCTATGGGATCTTGCCACAGCTGAAAAGTTTCTGCAATTATCTCACTGGTCTTCTGGCTCACTTGCTCCATCTACAAAGGCAAGAGGTCTGACATTCATATGATATTTCAACTTTACTTTTGCTGTAATGTTATTCCTCCCGATGAATGCTCCTGCCATAGCTTACTAGCAGCAAAGTATGCATGGCCGTAAATATTCTTTCAAATATATTTTCTTTTCTGTTACATATTGACTGAAAATTGTGCTGCGCCATTTATTTTAATTGCCCATTCTATTTGTTTATATAGAAGTGAATATCTCTTTTGGCTGTTCTTGATTTTTTTCCCTCTTCGGCTTTCTGCAAATGTAAGAAAATGTTTTACTCCAGGAATGTGCATGGCGGTTCAAGCATTTTTATCTTCTGAATCACAGGGCTACCTCAATGTTTTGACCGGGTTTGTCATTGAACTTTTGGTGAAGCTTCTTTGACATACTTTTTACTATTTCCGTATATCTCCATGTCCAAATTAACCCACATCTTAAATTTGATGATCATATAATATCTCATGTCAAGTAGGATGGGAATATTATATCTTGAAATTGTAAATCTTGGATTGGGGCTTTTTCTTGGCTTATTTTGGAGATGGATTTTTAGAGTAATATTCAGTTCTCACAACTTGTATAGTTGTTTCTTGAGTTGTGCACTTTGAGATGCAATTTTCATACGATTGGTTATCCGTGCTTGTTGCTTTCAAGTGGAAAGTTTAATCCAATTGTGAAATAAGAGTGGGAAAAGGCTCGTGGAGTATTAGGAGGAGGGCATGCTTTATATGTATGGCAGTGGATGATTTGGAAGTACACAAATTCTATCACTAGACTGCACTTTATAGATGATGAGTTTTTCCTGAAAGTTTTCTCATGCTTGGACTACATTGATAAAGCTGCTCCCATCTACTTGTCCTTGCAGAAGACGGGGACCTTTTTGGGTTTTCAATAAACCATTCTGTTAATAAGTTTCTTCTAAAGTATATTCTATGCCCTTTTGCACTTCATTGGGTACTTTGGTTCAAGTCACCAGATTGAAGTAGAAGAAGCAGAAAAACTTCTATTATACAACCCTGTTCTTTATCACCATATAATATACACATATCTGACCCAGTCTATACTTTTGAACGACAATAACTGAACCTGATTTCACAGCAATAATTTCAATCTTTGAAACTTCTTTATATACTTCTGTCATTTTACCCTCTGATGGTATATGATATTCCTTCTTTCCCACTTTTTATGAAATAAGTTATGTCTTTGAAACATACTGACCAAATGCCATAATTGAATTTTCTATTTATTATATCATTAACAAATGTAATAAGTTTAGACGATTTTCTGCTAGAGCTTGTATCATGTTAGTTGTAGCTCTGTCTCTCTTGATTTGCTCTGGGTGTCTAGGATCTTGATTCTGGTGGGGCTGTTTTCCAACACAAATTTTCCTAGGAGCGGAAATCTAATGTTGCATGTTATTATTGATCTATAAAATGTGATGTCATTCTGAACCTTTTTTCAACCTCATTTTCAAAGTTATGAAGATGGATCTATGGCTTGGTGGGATGTAAGAAATCCAGGGGTTCCATTAACTAGTGTTAAGTTTCACTCAGAACCAGGTGATGCAGGGTGGCTTCATGCCCTCGTTGTTTCTACTGTCTTATTTTCTGAAATAGGTATATTTTAACCTGCTGCTTCTCTTGGCAGTTCTTAGCTTATTTGTTGACGGGTCATGTCAGGGGGGTATCTCTGGAGCAGCCGATGAAAAAAATGTGATTTTCACTTTTGATCATCAAATGGTAATTCCAACTTCATGAATTGTTAGAGTAATTCACATCTAGTGGATAGCATGCCAAATGGTTCATATTGTGTGATATCTTGAATTTCATCTTGTTTGACTAATATTAGCAGTTAGTAAAAGGGAAAAAGAAGAAAATTTTCTAGGTACAATTCTCTTGGTGCATGTCTCTGTAGATTTATACTCTCAATGCTTGTTGCTTAATCAATTTAGACAAACATATGTTATCTAGCATTTCTTTTTTATATCACTAGTTACTCAACCTTGGATGTTCGCATCTGGGCTATCTTTGCGCTCCAATGAATTGAGATGGGATACTTCTCTCTATTTCTCTTCTGCAATTCATCATGGAAGTGGCATCTATTACAAGGATATTTGGGCAGTTCTTTTTTTATTTTTTTGGGTTGGGGGGTGGGTTTGTGTGGGTGTGTGGGAGGGATTTACCTGTTTCTTTGAATCAGCATATCTAACATAGTTACTTCTTTTTGATTGGTGAAATAGGCTTCTTGTTTGCCCAAGAAAGAAGTTACTTTGGAGAAACCGGGCATAGCAGGAGTCTCAATCCGTCCGGATGGTAAAATTGCTGCTACTGCTGGTTGGGATCACCGGTAAGTGACAAGCTTATTGAGCTCTTCTCTTTCTCAATTTCTCTTCCCTCCTTCAAAATCTGAATTTGAGGTGAAAGAAAACATGTTCCAAATATAATAGCAGTAATGTGTTGACAGGGTAAGGATATACAATTATCGCAAAGGAAATGCATTGGCAGTATTGAAGTATCACCATGGCACGGTATGCCTTCTTTTTAATCTAACTCCTTCCATGACTATTAAATAGTTCAATAAAAATTGCTATGCCGGTAGTTCTTTTTTGTAGCTGCAGCCAACCTCTTGCTAACCTGGGTAGGGATGGAATGTTCCTTTGTCTTGTATGACTTGTGACAATTATCTCTTATTTTCCACGTTCTTTCTTTGTTTTCTTTGAATCATTGTTATTGGACCAGATATTTCTTCTGTGATGTAGGCGCTAACTGATTTTTCAACAAGATTTCTGGCGTCTTTCTACTTTTGCTCTGAAATGCAAACAGAATAATGTTCTACAAACAGTATCCAAATAATGCATTTGCATTTACAACTTCATGGTTTTTCAGATTCAATCTTTTATATACATCATGTTTAGCATAGCAAGGTACTCATGGTAACCGGAACATGCTTGCTTTTAACCTGTCTCTTGTAGTTGAAGTTGAATACTTGTTATTGTTCTGAAGGCCAGGTAGTGTCGCGGACTCTTCTCTTTGAGAGTAATAGCTGCTATCTCTCTTCTAGCACTGCTTCTACAGAAGTATTTTCTCATTTATTGTCTCCCACACCCCTCTGGATCCTCTCTCTCCAACATGCCAATTTGTGCCATTGTGCTTTGTCTATGCATGTAATCCGATTAATGTTGCTGACAGAAAACTTGATACAATTTTGCAGTGCAATGCTGTTTCATTTTCGACCAATAGTAAACTCTTGGCTTCTTCATCAGAGGATACAACTATAGCATTGTGGGAGCTGTATCCTCCTCGAACAATATGAATCGATTCGCCTAGTCACGTTGACGTCACTACAGTACTGGGTTATCGTGGTAAATATGATCTGGCTCTCTATCCTTGCCTATTGTTGATGGCGGGTGAACAAAATTTCAATCTATCTTGGTTCCGCTCTCGACAAAGGAGAAGCAGAAGGATTATTCTTTGATGGTGAAAATGTTTTTTTTTTTTTTTATGGGGATTGCTCTAAAACGATCTGTATTGTCTCCAATGTTGTATGGACTTTATTGTTAGCTACTTTTAGGAAAATTTTCTAATGAAGATGAGTTAACTAAAAAAAAAAAAAAGATATTGGCATTTCACCTTAATTTTTTGAATATTGTCTTTTTGCCTCTTCAGTTGCAATTTTTCCAGCGTAATGTGTCCTGAATCTAGGGCCTAGTTTGCCCTGCAGCTGGTCCACGTTGAAGCTGTTGGATTAGGTATTTGGGCGCAAGATAAAATTTTTTCTAACAAATAATTTATTTTTATAATTTTTAGTAAATTTTTGGCCTAATTTTTTTTATATTTTAGTAGTTCTATTTTTACTTTTGTAAGAGAAGATATGTGATTTAAAGTAAAAAATAAAAAAAAATATTTGAATTGAAAGGCAAATGTTCTTATTTTGGTCTCATTTATTATGCAAATTTCTCTCTTTTTCTTTGAAGTAGAAAATATGTTACTTTTTTATTTTAATATTATTGTAGAGGAGGATATAGATGAAACCTATAGCAATAAAGTTGATTTTTGTGTGGTGGCCATGTTAATATCAATTTTGTCGGTATTTTTCTTTTGCGCTAATCAACTTTTGTGCCCTCTTCTGTGGAAATACGAGTACTCTTCTAGTGTAAGTTTTTCTAAGAATAAGGGCTACTTTTATTTGTTATATCATATATAGTAACTATTAAGAATATGAAAAATAAATATTTTTAAAAATTTCAATAGTATAATGAAAATATTGGAACAAAGAAAAGCATGCTTATGTATAAATATAGCCTTGTAATTTTGTGAAGCCCATTCTCCGTTTCATTTTATCTCCGAATGACATTTCTTTTTTCATAAACCAAATTATGATCTTTAAAAATTACGAATTTATCATTTGATCATTAAAATATTATGCCAACATCACGTAATGAAAGCTAGGATGCAATTTTCACAACTATTTAATAAAAGACTTGGGAATCATTCAATGCCATAATCAAAATGGATACATTAATTGACTTAAATTAAAAGAAGAAAAAAATCATCATCAAGGAGGATATGGGACCCAATTGATTCTCAATTAACTTCGGGTGTGATTGGATAGAGTTTGGTTTGGATAGAGTTTGGTTTTGAGATTTTATGTCTTAAGTTTCGAGAGAGATAATTTTTTGTAAAATAAAAAGTGAGATGTGAGATGAGAAATCGCATTGGATTCCGTGTAGAACCCAATCCAAGCACACCCTTCGATTACCAATTACTTTTTCTAGTCATTGAAAATTTATAACATAACCGAATCTTGCCTTTGGAGATAGCTGTTGGTTTGATTCCTAGATTTCTCTTGCCCGAATGACAGCTCGCCCCAGTGATTGCTGATGCTGATAACCTGATCCATTTTCCATTTTCCACGATCAGCTTCATATTTTTTGCATTTTGTAATTCTTTCCCTTTTCTATTTTTCTAAACAACTATTACGCTTCAAAAATCAAGACCAATTCTAACCTTAACGAATCATGTTTCGTTTATCCTGGTTTTGTCGAGGAAGATCATGCTGGTGTGAACAAATATGCCATGCTTTAGTTTTGATGCTTTGGCAAATGTCTGGAATTTGTCTTCCCAGATTGTCATGAGCTTTTAGGAGAGGAGGCACCGAAAGATCTCTCATTAGAGAGCAGCCTTTTCGCATGCAACGCTGGGCTGAGGAATAATTGGCACCGAAGCCAACTCCCAGACTTTATTTATTTCCTTCCTCCATACGCTTCCTTTCGGAAAGTTGCCAGCAACCTTAAAAGAGATCGATGCCGCAACTAACGAAGGTCGCCATTAATCCAGTTTTCTCAGAACATGAACACGGCAAGGAATTCAATACCGTCATGTTTTCAGGTCCCTAATGGAGCCATTTTTGTGTAAAGGCCAAACTTGAAAATCTAAAAATTAAGCGCGTTGGTACTGACTCCAAACTCTTTCTTCATTAACGAGAATGTTTTTGCTGGTTATGGTATCGATATCATCACAGAGAGAGTTATTGGGAGAAAAGAATATTTAAAGGAGGAAAATCTAAATTATATAAGGTAGGAAAAGATCTGTTGTCAATAACTAACCTGAAAAAGACGGCAAAGCTGGCCTGTATAACTTTATTTCACCAAATAATTAATGGAGTCTGTGGCTAATATATATCATTCTTTTGCTTGAATTATTCGTTTCCATCTGAAGCAAGTTCTCTCTTAAATTACTTTGAGCAATATAGTTAGAAAAGATATCTTCAATAAAGTTTGGAATTAGATACAAAATTTTAAAAAATTAAAAGAATACAACAAAATAACATACTTTTTTCTGTCTAAAATTTAATGTTTGCTCCGTATAAACAAAATTCATTTAGTAATTCGCTAACAGATTAATCGCAGTGTCTCGTATCACCACAGCGAGTATGACACTAGTAAAGCCAGAATATCAGTGTGCCTCAATGGACAAGCAAATGCTGAGTAGCAATAGATGGAGAACCAATATGTAAACGCTGTTGATCGCAGTTGTCATGAAACAGGACGGATTCTGGGAATTGACTGTAGTCTTTTAAGACTTAAAAGGCCATGAATAAGCTTAACAACTGCAGTACATTTCTCCTTTATGCCATGAATTTGCATTTATTCAAGATAACGAAGAGTAGATGTATAACGGCAGTGAGAGTTAAGTTGAAGAATTCGTACAGTCGAACCAGTCCCTATTCCTCCTACCGACCCAAGTTAAGATTCACTGAGTATACTACTTCATTCTTTTTTATTCAAGTATCATTATAAAAAAAATTATTTTGCTACAGAATACTCGTTAAATAAATTTTTAATTTTTTTCATAATAAAATTATAATATTTTGTGTAGTAAATTTTATTATATTATAATTTTTTATGAAAAAATAAAATATTTAATTAGTATATTAAAAAGTGTAAAATTTTTAAAATAACATTTAAATTGAATTACAGTGAATGCTTACTAATATAATATTTTTAAGATATTGCATCATCTTCGCGAATCACAAGGCAGATAATTCACAACTCTGAAGCAAATATGTCGTCCCAAAGTTGTACTCGTTCGGTGTAATAAATTGTTCTGGAAGGGGACGAACCAACTTTTGCTGTGACTCAAAACTCTTAAAATTTGCCGGTGGTTCCCATTGGCCTCAACTTTTGCTTTGCACATTGTTGTCCCATTAATAATTTCTTATCACGTCAATTACTTAATATAATAAATCAAACTTTTATTCTTTCCATTTGAAAATAAATATTAAATGGAGAAGTAGACTTTTGATTATAGACAAAATATTCTTATGCAGACACTTGAGATTATAAGATGACTAGAAAGAGATATAAATTCTATATAGATGAAATATTATACAAGTTATTGAGGTAATATTTATGCAATTGAGTATTTTTATAATTGAAAAATGAGAGTGAATTTGGTGTATTTGGTTGCAGAATTTAATGTAAATTTTTCACTTTGATCACACACTCTCTCAGAAATAATTTACTTTTACGAAACTCAAGATTAAAAATTTCAAATCCAAACTCTATTCAATCTCATTCTAATGTTTAGGCCTAGTTTGGTTGGAAGGAAAAGAGAGAGGAAAAGGGGAAGAGAAGTAAAAGAAGAAGTAAATGGGTATTTTACTTCGTTTGGTTGGAGAGAGAGAAGAGAGGAGAGTAAATGAAGAAAGTTTGAGCCTCCTCCACATCAGCAATTTCAATTCTTCTACTTTTGAAAAGATTAGGAGATATTTATATTTAAAGGATCATTATGTTCTCAAATTTCACTTTTATTATAATTTCTCAATTTAAGTCAATTTAAGGAGATGTTAAATTTGTTACCACAATAAAATATTCTTCTATCCCCTTCCACTTTTGGTACAACCAAACAAGAAAAATAATTTCTAATTTACTTCTCTTATTCTCGTACCAAACAAAACTAAAATAAATATAAATATCTCTTTTAAGAAAAGTAAAACGTGTCTCTTCTTCTTTGCAAACCAACCTAAGCCTTTGAGAATAATTACAAATGAAAGGAAAAGATTGGCCCCAGACGTACATAATTGAGGTTGAATTTAAGGTTAAAATGGTGTCCGTGAACTTTCCAGTTACTATTTTGTGTCATTTTGTATGAATTAAAGGAAATTGCCCTCAAATTTAAAGATTCCTCATATACCAGTTTCATTTTCCTCTTAGCTACACACATGCATACGGTTGAGTAGCTTCGGCGCAAAGTATTCATTTCGTACACCCACAGAACAATAGAACACATGGTTGTTTCTTGTCCAACATATTCGTGAATTATTTTCTCAAGCTACTTAAAATGGCATCATCAGTTCAATTTTCTTTCAGCGTATTTCCAAGTTCTAGTCAAAAGGTTCGAAAGCTACGTGGTCCATGTTATTGAAGGATTATAAATGTTTTTCATCATATAAATTTTACTCTATAGCGGACCATAATATTTAGTACTAAGAGAATAATTTTTTCCCTCATATATGAGCAATGTGAAATATATTGCCTTATTTTGATTGATTACTTGTTCGTTAATTGAATGTGATTCAGAAAGCTACGTTCAATGGATGAATTGAAAAGAGAGGGAAGATAGAGCAGCAGATTTTAAGAACAACTCGCAAAGAAACACTGTCATAAGCTAAGGATGAGCTCACACGACCTTTGTTTTCCGAAATTTTCCCGATTGCACGCGTTTCTTAAGCGTGTGGTGCCCCAAGTCTGCATTCATACCAATTTAAATCCAAAAACCTTTCAGAGGACTTATTTAAAGGCTGAGACTTTGAGACATCACCCAAACTCGCCCTTCACCACACGAAATCAGATAAAACGCAAATGACCCGAATCCTGATACTTTCCTTCCTTCTCTGGCAGCTTCTGCTACTGCCAAGTCCTCGCCGGAATCTGATAATTCATGCGGCGGCTGCCGGAGGCAAATGGGACCTACTCCAGTCGAGCATTGGCATCACAGCCATGCACATGCAACTGCTCAATAACGACAAAGTCGTCATCTATGATAGAACTGATTATGGCCCTTCCAACATTTCACTGCCAAATGGTATATGCAGACACGACCCCGATGAGAAAGCTCTGACAACTGACTGTACCGCGCATTCTGTAGAATACGACGTTGCCAAGAACTCTATAAGGCCCCTCATGGTCCTCACCGACGTGTGGTGCTCCTCCGGTGCTGTAATGGCCGATGGCACACTCGTTCAGACCGGAGGATATAATGATGGTGACCGTGTCGTCAGACTTTTTAAACCATGCAGTGGCGGATGTGATTGGCAAGAAACCAAAAATGGATTAGCACAGAGAAGATGGTACGCAACAAATCATATTCTTCCCAACGGCCGACAGATTATCATTGGTGGTCGCCGGCAATTCAACTACGAGTTTTATCCCAAGTCAGCCACGACTAACAGAGTTTTCAATTTGCCATTTCTGGTACAGACCAATGATCCTAGAGTTGAGAACAACCTGTACCCATTTGTGTTTCTGAACCCAGATGGAAATTTGTTCATTTACGCAAACGATAGAGCTATTTTGTTCGATTATACAAGAGATGCCGTGGTGAAAACGTATCCACAAATGCCTGATGGTAATCCCAGATGCTATCCTAGTACAGGTTCGGCAGTTCTTTTACCTCTCAAGAACCTTCGGGGAGCAGCTACTGCGGTGGAGGTTTTGGTCTGTGGCGGAGCACCGAAGGGTGCATTCGCTGCCGCAAACAAGGGTAGTTTTGTGGGCGCATTGGATACTTGCGGAAGAATGAGAATAACCGACCAAAATCCTCAATGGGTGATGGAGACTATGCCCAAGGCCAGGGTCATGAGCGACATGTTATTGCTACCGAATGGTCACGTTTTGATAATTAATGGGGCCTCAGCTGGAACTGCCGGATGGGAGTTCGGCCGGAACCCAGTTCTAAACCCGGTCATTTACCACCCGGACAACCCGATCGGTTCACGGTTCGAAGTACAAAACCCATCCACTATTCCAAGAATGTATCATTCAACCGCAATTATACTTCGCGATGGTCGTGTTCTTGTTGGTGGTAGTAATCCGCACACATTTTACAATTTTAGTGGAGTATTATATCCCACAGACTTGAGCTTAGAAAGTTTTTCACCATCATATTTAGATTCATCATTTAATAGTTTACGTCCGAAAATCATATCACCCGATTCACAATTTAAAATTGGATACGGGCAGCAATTTTCTATCCGGTTCACGATTGCGGGTGTGCCAAGGGGGAATTTGGTCACGGTGACGATGCTTGCACCATCTTTTAATACACATTCATTTTCTATGAACCAAAGATTGATGGAACTTGGCGTGGGCAATGTGAAGATGGTGGGGAGAGCAGTGTATCAAGTGGCTGTGACGGCACCCAGTACGCGCAACCTCGCTCCACCTGGCTACTACCTTGTCTTCGTGGTATACCAAGATGTTCCAAGCGAAGGAATTTGGGTCCATATGCAGTAATAAAAGTTTTCTTTAAAAAGCCAAAAAAAGGTTCTATCTATACTGTCCATACAATTTGGATTTATAAACTTTGAATTTTCTTTTTAGGAAAACAGCAAATACTTGAGTGATTAGATGAGATTCAAGATTAGTTAATATGAAGAAAAAACGTGATTGCTCATTATTATCCTTGATTAGAGTGTCTGTCTGTCTACTTAATAGAATTAACTACTCTATTGTTGAAAATGCTAATTGGAATTCCAAATACATTAATTAATGTGAGAATTTATTTTATAAACGAGTTTGCACGCCTGCTGAAACATTTATACCCTACAAGATTTTCATTAATTGTGAAAGTCTCCTACCTCTCAGTGACAAGCTTTTGGGGAGGCCTAACTTTTGCACATCCGCTTCTGACGAGTCATCCTTTTTTCTTTTTTCTTTTTTTTTTTGGCCTTTTTAATCAATTGAAAAATCAATTTTTTCAATGCGAGTCTCATATTTTAACTCGTCAAAGTAAAAAACATACTCTACAAAAAAAAAAAAAAAACGTAACCATTTTTTTTCCATCTTCAAATACGCTGCCCACTCGTGACGCGATTAGCCACTGCCTGCTTGTGGTTGGCTTGTTTCTTAAACTTGGTTGCATGGGAAACTGTCTTGAATTGCTTGTACAGTTTGAACTGTTACAATCGATTCATGCAGAAGACTTAGGTCATCAAAACCAAAATGTTAAGCAAACTGTTGATGCTCGAAAACGACGTCCATTTCATCCAAGAATTCTTTTTCATCTTCTCTAGTTTGTATTTCTCTTCAAAATCTCTTCCACATGTCTTTTAATTTTTCTGGCTCCTTTCTCGGCAAGTTGCTTAGAGATTCCAATTTATATTAATTTGTGTGAAGATGACAACCTATACTAGATTCCTTGTTCACATTCACTGCAATAGCCCCCGAGTCGTTTTACTTTCTCCTTCCTTCCATTTAGTCATGCACCAACGATTGTTGATAATATGGAAAATGAATGTCCGAAGCACTAGAATAAGACGTCCTTGCTTTTATGAGTTTCTATGTTTGGTTAATCACATTTATCCATTTGGTGTAATTATTTTCCCTGTGCCATAGTTTTGATATGCTATGGCATATTGGAGATCTCAATCTCTGAACGTTAATGGACGTGGGTGTTCTTTATCATGTATAACGTGAACATTAGTAAAATCCTTGTCCCAACGATGGGAGTGATTAGTGTTGATGTTTAATTTGCTTATTAGTACACTCTTTTTCAAAAGAAAAAAAAAAGAAAGAAATTTGCTTAATACACTCAAACAAGAGAACAGACATTCGAGATTTGGATCAAAACCGTGTTATACGTATATCCCGTGCAAGTAAGAATGACGAAGCTGACAAACCGAAAAGAAAATTTTTGTCAACATATGTTCAAAAAAAAAAAAAAAAAAGAAGACCCCAAAAAAAAGTTGCAGCAGCTGACTATATTTCTTTGCTTACTATTCTTTCCATTTTAAATTATAAGATTTTTTGATTTTTTTTTCATTCTTAAAATATTAGCATTGAAGATTTTGATCAAATCTATGTTCAACATATTCCGTGCAAGTAAGAATGGTGAAGCTGACAGGGCGAAATGGAAAACCTTTTTGTCATTTTACGGAAAGGACGTCTTAATTAGATGTTCGTTGGATCTGAAATGGTGGCTATGTAAGCATGTCACGGGTCATCAATGACTGGGATTTTGAGTTTCACGGGCTGCTTATCAGCTCATCTTTTGGCATCTCTTCAACACAATCTTGTTACCTTCGATAGTTACCCACCGCATTATTTCCAGATTTCATAGATATTTTTTTTTATCTCACTAATATTTGAATTGCCCAAACTAATCCAATGTAAAAGACTTAAGTTGCAAGGCCTCAAAGTCAAAGTATATTATTGTCCTCAGAGTAACTCAACCCGCACCCTCACTTGACAAGCTAGGTGTAGGGGATGGAAGAGGAAGATCAATTAGGTCAATTCTCCTTCCGCGATTTTATAGGTAAATTTATCAATAACAGGATAGCACTATGTGAGCGAGAGATATTATTATGATAGTTTATTCGACGAGTTAAAAAGATGAAACTTTGGATTTGATTCTAATTTTGCCCATTTCTCATGTTAGGGATAGATTTATCACCTGAAGAAGGAGCTGGATACCAAATAGGCATAACATTTCATCTATATATTTTTTACTTATATTATACTACGAGTGGATGCTCAAGAAAGTATTTGGATGGAGTGTAAATTTAATATTTTTTATATTAAATTTTATAAAAATAACATAAATTTTAAAATTAAAATTTATATTAAATTTTACAATAAAATTTCAATTCAAATACACACCATAAAATTTCGGCGGAGCAATTTGGGAAAACAAGAATGTGAAACAGGGACAGGCAGATAAATCCGAAAACCTGTGAGCCCATTCTGTCTTCACCTCAAGAGTTCGCCTGCCAGGACACATGGTCTGCGATTTTTTCAGATTAAAAAATATAATACAAAGATAAGTGAAAAGTTTCATAAAGTCTTTTGAATTGGATTTTGATTTGAAAATTAAAAATAAATTATTTATAAGAGAATAATTGGAGCTCAAATCTAAAATTTGTTAAGAAAAGAAAATCTAAATACACACGGATTGAAAATATGTTTATTAAAAGAAAAGGTTTTCAAGTAAATCGCTTCTTCAAAGTCCAATCGTTTGGATCCCAACCCATCAACCTCTAGTGAGTAAAGTGTGGCCCAAATCCATTAGTGTGTTCTACAACGTTGTTTATTGTGGGTCACAAATTGAAGACCAACCCGTTCTGCGAAAGCAGTGATATGTCTGTGAATCTAGCCCATTCTGGATTCTGTCCTATGACTCTGCCCAAGCTTCTGTGATTCGGCTTCCCTTCGAAACCACTATTTTGCAGCTTCTTTTATGCCTCTTTTCCACGTTAGCCGGCTTTGTTTGCCGATTGAGTCCCTGGCATTGCCAGTGAGGCAGATAAGCTACACCCGAGAATGCCCTCGCTAGAATTCAACAACTAGGCAATTGATTAGTTAGCAGCTTTACGGTCAAGAAATTAATGGTTAACTTGATTGATTTTTTAATGTTTAAAATTTTCACTTTTTATTTAAGTTTTATTTATTTTTTTATAAATATTTTATTTTTATAATTATCAATACAATTTAATTAAGAAATTCAATCCAAATACACCTTAAAAATTAAATTTAATCACTTCAAACTTTTCAAAAATAAAAAATGGGGATTCAACACCAGATGGCCCGGGCATTATCAATCAAAACGCAGTACATGTCCAGTGACAAGTGTGATCGCATGTTGTATGTATACATCTAAATGCAATCGAGATTGTTTACAGTTTTTTTTTTAAAAAAATAATGTATAGAAATAGAGGAGAGCAGAGCAGCAATGCATATATGTCTATCTCCGCGGCATTAGCACGTTCTCCACGAATACGCCTAGCAAGCTGAATATCCTTCTTCATGATCTTTTTATAGCAAGCTGAAGAGCAAGGATCGGGTGACTCTGAAACCTCAGTTCGTCCTTGAAATCCCGTGCGATCTCACGGACCAGGCACCTTGCACTTTGCGGAGGAGAAGCTCGTTGCTCTTTCTGGTACTTGGGAATCTCTAGACGTGACAGGAAAATTTAGAGTTAGACATTCTTTCTAGTGGTCATAATTTCATATTTTTCTTATAATAGATTGTGTCTAACTTAATAGGGCTTGCTTCTAAAAATAAGACCCCTGAAAATATTACGAAGAAATTGTGGGGTTAAAACTATTAGAGAATGTCTAATTCTAAATTTTCCTGATATGACTCAAAATGATTTTCTCTAAATTTAAAAACGCGAATCTTCTATGTCTAAACCCGAATAACGGTTTACTTTTGTATTATTTATTATGTTAGCACCTCGGTCGTAATAATTTATTGTGGTACCTTTTGTAGGATTTCATACCAATTAATTTCCTAAATCCAAGTTAAGATCAAAATTAATATTTATATAATTTTGTGAATATTCTTTGCCAAAGAAGAAACATTTGTTACGCATTTTTCTTGTTTTCAATTTGGAGTTTGGGCGATGTTAAGGCAACATAATCATAATATTCTCTGTCATTATATATATCTTCATCAATTATACCCTATTAAATTGTCTTATAGGATAAAACATGCATGAAGGTCGAGGGATTCTCCATGTTTGGAAACCAAAAAGTTGTGGAAATTTCTTTAAAAACTTATCTGGAATCAGATAGATCTTAGAAGGATAAGTTCCAAGAAAGAGGAAATATAGTATCAGTGTCGAACATTAGACTTTATATAAGACACAGCTATGCTTTTTAATTGATATTTCACTTTATGCAAGTTTGAATATTTATATTTTATTTACATAAATAAAAACACCGACATTTAATTTTGCATAGAAATAGTACTTTTTCTTATCCCGTCGGGAAGTTGTTTTATTATTTTTTCTAATAATACAATGGACTAATATGCCAGTTGAAAATAAAATGATCTTCAACCGTCTAATAAAAAATATCTTGCGACTTTACATTAGAAAAAAAAATTATTTTCTTTTACTATTCAGATTAGATTTTAGTTTTGAGAGAATTGGTCTTAAGAATAGCAAAAAATGAATTGTTTATGAGAATATAATAAAGTATAGATTGAACATTTTTAGATGGGAAGTGACTTTCCTTGAAATAATCCAAAATCCTATGGGGAAAGAAAGAGAGAAAAGACCAAGATTCCAACCAGCAAGAAAGCATGCCGGTGAAATATTATCCTAACATCAAGTGTTGAGAAATTCTAATTAAAACTTGTGAGTTTGATTTATAGTGCATGATTTGATCTCTTTTTTATAAGGTTTATTTTCTTTTTTATTAAGACTTGTAACTTAATTATTAATAATGTAATCTTCATAAATAGTGTGATACCTCTTATATTAAAAAGAAGAAGAAGAAGCAAGCACAAATAATGCCAAAATTCGCACAACTAATTAGCCTATCGATCTGCATCAAGTTTGAAAATGAAAAAGAGAGAGAGAGAGAGAGAGAGGAAGCTGCATCAAGTTTGAAAATAAAATTGCGCGAGTCCAATAATGGGAGTAGCATACAATAGAGCTCATACAAAAATGGAAGACAAGTTTTGGGTTGGAGCCTCAAAAAGGTTTTGGGCTTTGTGGACTAGAATAGTACAAATTCAGTACTGAAGACATTTGGGTCGAACGGACCTTCTGTATACCCCACCCAATTCGCGGCCCTTTACTCTTACCAGTACGCATGATTCCATTCAAAACAAACGCACTAAAAATGCGTTCATATCGAAAAAAATTTAAAAGCCTGATGCGTTCTTTCGATTTGCAAAGCACACATTCATACATTATGCTTTCATGCTAAGCAGATTCAACTGAACGACTCTGATACTCACCAGTTCCCCCTCCTCGGTCAACAGTGGAACTCCCAACTGGGTTCAATGGCGGGCTACAAGAAGCAAGGGTACGCGTGGGCAGTTTCAGCTGGACTCAACGCCGCACTTGCTGCCATTTCCGCCAAGTTCTTCTCATCTCAGGTGACGTCAATAGCATCTTCAATACACAGTTCAGGGCCTGGAAAATTTTCAAATTAGTTTTTGTGCCAATAATGAGACTGTGATGCCGAATTTCCTCCTGGAATTCTATGTTATTGATTACTTATGGGTTGAATTTTTTAAAATTCGCTTTGTATATGTGTTCGAAAGAAGCATCTGAACATCTGATTCTGAGAATTTTTCTAAGGTGTACCGTGTTCTTTACCTAATGCCTAATTCGTTTAGCTGCAATTATTGTTTTGCATCGCTAATGTCGAACAGAGTTGATTGTTTGATTTTTTGGGTGTAATAGTTGTTTATAAATAGCTAAGTGATTCTGACGATTTTGCACTTACAATTTGTATTTACAGTTGCTGCTACTAAGATTTCTCAGAGCTTCATATCAATGTAATTCTATCTAAGCAGTTGTTTCCTGCCACAAAAAGGAAAGGGTGCGTACTTAAGTTATTCACTTTAGGGTACGTAGCAAGCATATTCACTAAAGAACAAATTGCTTTAACCAGATTAGTTTCTCTCTGCCTCTCTGGTGTCCACCTTCCAGATTGCTCATGCAGGTGGTCTTTCCGTTTTGCTTTCCATTTACGTACCTGGTGAGCCTATCTGTTCGGATTAGAATTCTACTTTGCTGTATGCGACTCTGGCTGGGGAAGGAATCAAATAGGTTTTATTCACCTAGATTTTTCAATTTACTAATGCAGCTAAAATATGATTTCATGAGTAAACTTCTACATAATATGCGACTTATTGTGCACTATTTTAGCAGCTCGTCAGGTATGGACCAGTGATATTATTTAATGTCCTAATGTGGGGATGTTATGTGAATAGCCTGAAAGCTCTTTCATCTCTACAAGCCACAGTAACAAACTTTGCAACAAACTTTCTCTCTTCTGGACTGGCTGGATTCTTCCTCTTTGAAGAGGCATTGCGATATCAGGTGAGAAAGTTTAAGAAGTCAAGACGTGTGCAGTTTTTAAATTATCCTCTTCTATATTATTTTATCTTTAGTTTATAACAGTTTTTAATCTAAGCATTGTTCCCACTTAATTCTTTCTTTAAATAACGAGTGGTATTAATTTGCTTGATATTTTACTGCCATTGCAGTCCGGTTACTTCCTTTTCACATTGATGTGCGTGCCAACACAACTAAATCTTAAAAATGAAATACATAAAAGTTTCATGTCAAGTAAAACAAAAATTGATGGAAATGGCCGTTGATGGAACTTTTACAGTTAGGCACCTGTTTTCAGCAGCTTGTGTAAAGGTAGGAGTTGCTAGATTATTATTACATGTTTTGCAAGATACCTGGGATCCATAATTTTCTACCTATTTCTCCCTCCACTTGATCTTTTTCATAACTTGGCTGTATGTAGTTGGACTACAAGTGGCAGAATAGTTGCATCTTCTAAACTGAAACAAGGTGACAGATTTAAAAAAAAAAAAAAAACACAACTAAACAGATTTTGTCTTCTTATAGTGCTTTGTCATATTGATTTTCACTATGTACTTCCTAAAAAGGGAAAAAGAACTGTCTAGCACCATCATGTTAACTCTTCCAAGAGTATATAACATTTAGTGTCAGGACTCCATAAATGCTGTTGATTCTGGCTTGTTCCCAATTTTGTTAGGTGCTTTCCTAAATGCAAGTGTCATATATGCAGTGGTTTCTTGGTGCTCTGCTCATTGTAATTGGTGTAATCATTCTAAGCAAATCAAGTCAAGAGGAGAAGTCACACCCAGATTAGAAGACTGGGGAAGCACACTCAGTTTTGGATGTTTACTTGAGTAGTTTTGAACATCTCTTGCACATTTCTGTTATGCTTATTGTCGTGCTTCTGGCTGCTGCAACTTTGTTAATGGGCCAAGAACTGCTGCAAGTTTAAGCCAAGAAAATTTGCCTAGAGAACATGAATGGCAGGCACTTGGGTGTGGCTTTCTTGCGTGATTAAGTAGATTCAAACTTGAGTTTTGTGATTTTTGCTTTATGAAGCACCAAAAATGTATAAAAGCAGGCAGTTGATGCTGAAAAGATTTCAGCATTTCAAGTTTGTAGCTTTAGGGCTAATCCTCCATAATTCTATCTCTCATGCCGTTGGGCAGTGGTACTCTTTTATCTTTTGGATTGACAATAGGGAAATTGCATTTCTTGTAGAAAAACAATTTGGATGGTATCTTTTTTGTATCTCCATATTTTTAAGATATTATTATTTCGACCAAATCTTTGTACTACACAGTATGATCTACGGGCACTTGTGTAAAACTGTTAGATCTTCTACTTTGTTAATCTGTCCACCGTGTCGAAAACAAAATATACAAAGCCAACATTCTCTTTTTGGAGCCAATAAAACTTATGGTGAAGTTTATGGCAAAGACTGTAACCTTTCTTCTTTCTTTGTTGCTGAATAAGTGGTGGAGATTACCATATTCCTGGCGTTATTTTTTATTATTTGGACTTTCCTCTTCTATCTTCTTTTTTTTTATTTTGATGGGAAGAGGAATGCAGTTAGAGCTCAACAATTCAGAAGCCGAGTGCTTGAATTGGAAACTGGGCTACCAAACATTGCTCCAAAGTATTTCGAAAATTTATCATTAGTTTGATTTTCCAGCCAAAAAGAAAATGGAAAAACCGGGCACTTTCTTTCTGACCTGAACTTTGTCATCTATTGGATCTGGAGTTTGGGCCTTCTGAAGAAAAAAGTTTGAAAAAGTGAAGAGGGATATTATCATAACCGTCAAGCTACCGGCCATAAAGAGTTGAAAAGGACAGCAACGAAAGGTTGGGCAAAACTTTCTAGCACGAATCTCAAGAAAAGCTCCTATTGGGCGGCTCAGGACTAGAGATTCACGATCTCGCCTCACCAGCAGTCATTTTTCACTTCCCCCATTATTATAGATGATAAAAAAGATTAAAAGACCAAAATTAGCAGGAGCAGTAAAAACACATGAAAGCGAAGTAAATTAATGGGGAATTTAGCAGTGAGTAAAAACACATGAAGGTGAAGTAAAGAGAAAAAGGAAAGTGAAGTAAAGAAAGAAATGGGTACAAAGAAGGTGGCGTTGACACTTCACAGAAGTGCTGTAAACTGTAACTGTAAAAAAAAAAAAAAACACTAAAGGAGAACGAAGAGAAAGTGCGTGTTCTTGTCCAATCTTTTCTATGCCCTTTCAACAACTATTCTTTCGTCGCATATATTTCATCATCTCTATCGATTTAGGGTTTTGACTCTCCTTCTCTCTTTCTACAACTTAGTTTTCGATGATGATACCTCACTGTAAGCTTTTAATTAGGCACTTATCTTTTCTTAATTATTATTATCGCTTCATATGCAAGGTGATTTGGTCGCTTCAGTTTTGCCAGTTGGATTGCGGTTTTTTGTCTGCAGATTTTGATGTTGCTTATAAATTCTTAAGAGCTAAATTTGAGCTTAACTGGTTGCGTTTTTTTAATCTGGATTTTTTTTTAGTACTTGGTGAGGTTTGCTTCGGATTGATTTTGGGGTTTCGGTACACTAAACTTGAATCAGTGAGTTTAAGTAGCTTTTTCTTTTTTGAAGTTTGGAAGCTGAAATCAACTCGTGAAGTTGTTGGAGTTCATTTCATCATGCTACGATGTTGATGAACTGTGGTTGATGACTATCCTTTTCTGCTTTCCCCATCCTTCCCCTTGGTGGTTTTGGATCTTGCATTTCTTTGATGTCAAATTATTTTAATAGTTTTTTTTTGTGACTTCCGGATAAGATCAGCCTTTGCAGAGCTGTAGCTGTTAGTTTGTGCTTGTGGACTAGCCTCCTCTTAGAATTGTTGTTGTCATTCAGAGCGAACAAGTACCTCTTTATGGCGATTGGGAATCTTTTGATTACACTGATTTATACTTTCTTGCGTCCAATAGCTATATGTACATGTCGACATAGCTCTGGTTTTTTAATTATGTGATTATTTACATGGATAGCGTGCTAAATCCTATCACCGGCAATTGCTTTCTAGTGGAAAAATTATGCTTGCTGTTTTCAAAAGCATATAAGCAGACTATGAGTATAATGCTTCTTATTGTATATCATGCAATTATGTGTCACAAATATGAAGGGAAAGTAGCTTTCTCGAATTCTTTGTTCTTGTTGTGAAAATTAGATACAGAAAGCCAACCCTAATTTACTTGATTGTGTCTATAACTTCAGCAAGTTTGTCCTTTTAGGTTTGCAATCCTTGCCTCATGTACGTGTATTTGTGATGCTTTGGAGACGTTATACAATTTTGTTCTAAAATCTTTATTTGATGCTATTTTACCTTAAAAGTATCTACTTCCATTTTGTTAGTCATTGCACAATGTCAATGTAATACTTGCTGGAAAAAGATGAAAGGATTATCCTTGTACATGCTGATTTTGAAGCTGCAAATGGAACTGTGTGTTGTCATTGCTCTGAAATTGATGATGTTAGGGTTAACTGGTGTCCTATCTGCCTAAGTGTTCTGTAATTTTGGATTTTGATCCTCGTGTATATCATAGCTGCATATCACTTCTCATGCACTATTCTCTTTAAAGCTGGACTATCCTCATTCATGGTTTGTAACTAGGTGGTTTGATCCTCGTGTATATCATAGCTGCATATCACTTCTCATGCACTATTCTCTTTAAAGCTGGACTATCCTCATTCATGGTTTGTAACTAGGTGGTTTTAGACTTTTAATATTGAATCTCTACGAATGCTGAGGATGACATGTAGCTTCTGATATCTTCTATAACTTTTTACCCTATGCTACAGTTGCTTAGTTTTCTAATCAGCTTTACCGTTAAGGCGAATCTTGGAGTGTGGGCCTTCAAGTAGTGGAGGCAGTTTACCCATTCTGTGGTGTATACATTTCTGGGACATTGTTGATTGAAGTAGTAGACGTATTGTGGGGTTTAAGATCTCATTTGAAAGACATTACTTTCATCTTTAATATTCTTGTATCTGAAGAAAGGGGGAAGAAAACAGAAAGGACTTTGATGTGTTAGATGGCTCATGAGAACACTGAATTCATTGTGCTTCGTCTATTTGTGTGAAAGGGGGTGGGGATAGACAAGGGTTGAAAAAGTGCTAAATAAGTCCAGGAAAGATACTTCATACAAGGGCTCTCTTGATACATTAAACTCCCTCCATTCCTCAATAATAGCCTCATTGTTGCTATTATTTTTGGTCGAAAATATTGGCAGCATTCATCATTTCCAAGTAAAATTTGTTTTTTTCCAAACTTTACCCTTCCTCAATTGACATAATAATGCTAAATAACTCCATTAAAAGAAGGGTCATTGTCTTTAACCCTGTTAAGGATAGAAAAGTCTTTTTAATTCCAATTTTTATGAATGTGAGAACTTCTTTGGTCTTGATGAAAAGCCACATTGTGGCTATTATTTTTGAATGGAGGGAGTATCCTTTCTAGAGTTATATGAGATAATTGGTATTCAAGGAAGGAACTCTGATCCTGCAGCATATGAAAGATAATAAGGAATGTTTGTTTTTGTAATCTATCCTTCTTTTGGCATCTGGAATATCTGCTTGCGGTTATATCGAAGTTCCTTTCTTAACTATTCATGCTGGTTTATATGAGCTCTCTCTTTAGATGTACTTTACCTTTCTCATGGTTGCTTTTTCTTTTTCAGGATTTCATTATGCAGGTTTGAATTGGAAAGTATATGATAGTAGTGGTACAGTTGGTAAGTATCATGTAGTGGTTTTCTGTTTGCTTCACATTTTAATAACTTTGATTATTTGTTTCTTGAAGTTTCAAGGATTTTATACTTGAATTGATTCCTTCCTGTTGAATATCAATATATCATGTTATATATGACACTTCTTTTGTTTCTTTTTTTTTGGGGGGGTTGACTTCTTGGCCAACAGAAGTTTTGCAAAGAATGCACTTCTGATATTCTGCAGCTTGGGTCCCTGCTGTGGTCTGTCTATACTCTTTACATTTTTTTTCCTGCTGAATATGTTAGCACTGCATGTTACTAAGGAGCAACTTCCTGTGCAATCTCTATATATTTTTTCTTCTTTGAATTTGGTTACAGTGCCCGAGTGGCTTTCATCGCCCTCCTGACTCCATGTTGTACTTGTAATACTGGTTGGGAACTTCATAATACTATCAGCCTTGCATTCAACGGTTGAGATCAGATGGATGATAGTGGGCATCGTGAGAATGGTCGGCACAAGCCACCTCAGGGTCAGGTATCTAACAGCCATTAGTTTCTATAATCATTCTATTGCTGTTATTTTAATACAACATTTCCCTGTACTGCAGAAGTCATAGATGGATTATGAACTGCGCTGTTCCTTCCTCCCAGCTCCAATGTCTTTACTGACACACAAAGATATGAATGTTCTTATTTTTCAGTGGTTGATGCATCAGCCGTCAATGAAACAGATTATGGCCATTATGGCTGAGAGAGATGCTGCCATTCAAGAAAGGAATTTGGCTCTTTCTGAGAAAAAGGCTGCCTTGGCTGAGCGAGACATGGCAATCCTGCAGAGGGATTCAGCATTAGCTGAACGAAATAATGCCATCATTGAACGGGGTAATGCCATTGCCACTCTTCAATACCGGGAGAACTCCACGAACAATGGTAATATGTCCCAATGTCCACCAGGGTGCCAAATCGCACGTGGGGTGAAACATATGCACCATCCTCAGCAGCAGCATGTTCACCATCAGTCGCATGTGGGTGAAGCTCCATTTGGTACCAGGGAGATGCCGATAAATGATACCATTCCTGTATCACCAACGGCCCCAGAGCCTGTAAAGCCTCGGAAGACGAAAAGGTCAAAGGAAGCAAAGGCAGTAGCATCCCCTAGGAAGACCTCAAGATCCTCAAAGAAGGTCAAAAGGGAAGGCGAAGACTTGAATAAAACAATGTTTGGGAAATCACACGACTGGAAGGGGCAGGAAATGGTTAGTGGCAATGATGATCTGAACAGGCAGCTGGTAGTCTCAAAGCCAGATTGGAAGGATCAGGACCTGGGTTTGAACCAGGTTGCATTTGATGAGTCAACCATGCCAGTGCCTGTTTGCTCATGCACTGGAGTTCTAAGGCCGTGCTATAAATGGGGAAATGGCGGCTGGCAATCTTCCTGCTGCACAACCAATTTGTCAATGTATCCACTGCCTGCCGTCCCTAATAAGCGTCATGCACGAATTGGTGGTCGGAAGATGAGTGGAAGTGCTTTTAACAAACTTCTTAGTCGGCTTGCGGCTGAAGGCCATGATCTCTCTAATCCAGTTGACCTTAAAGACCACTGGGCAAAGCATGGCACAAACCGCTACATCACCATCAAATAAACCAGATTCCTGAGTCAAGGGAGGAGAACACATCTGTGAACTGGAGATTGTTTGACGGGGGAAGTAGGATGCATTCAATTGGGAAGCTATTAGGGATAGTGTTGTTTTTCTTCTTTTTTCCCTTAGATCCTTTCTTCTCCGTCCATCCCCCGTGACTTCCCCTCCTAGGCTTCCCTTTCCTGATCACTCTGCTGAACTTAGATGTCTGCTTCCTTCTCTCTTCTTCCTTTTTTGCACAAATGTTGATGAAGAAAAGGTGAATAGCTATTAGCATTTATTGGTAAAATGATGGATAAACGTCTAGTAAACCTTGTAACTGGAATCAACTGTAAAGGATTGTATGTTTGATGTCTTGCTGTGCTCGTATTATCAGTACATGTTAGTCCTAAGATTGCTTGTTTAGTTATCATTTCCTCGGACATCGGTGACTACTTGTTCTCAAATGTTTCTTCTAGTTGTCAGGTTTAATGAAGAATAGTGATTAGACTTGTTGCTCTCTCTCTGTCATTCATCACAGGAATTAAACCATGATTTGCCTTCCCTCTCCTCTATTGCAAGATACCATGTTGATTAGGAAATATGTGGGACAGTTTTAGCCCCCAAAAAAAAAAAGGAAAATAAGAAGAGCGAGACAGGAGGAAGCAAAGTAGCAACATTAATAAGACGACAGCAGCATAATGTTAGGAAGGATACAATACCATATGGATTACTTACAAGAGAGACACTCTGGTCCAATGCATCTGTTGGAGTAATTTGAAAAACCTTCTACTTTAATTCATTGAACACGAAACAGTTGTTAACAACTAAACTGATTTTTTCAAATAAAAATTCACCACAAAATTTAGTACTTTTTTTGTAACTATATTGTTCCTTCATAATTCATATGTTCTGACCTGCACTTAACAATAAAAAAAATAAAAAACAAAAAACGGAGAATTGTTGTCACTGAAAATTTTCTCCGAAGGTAGTGAAAAATCTTCATTTACCATATAAATATAAAGTTTCGGCCGAATCAAGCAAAGAAAAACAAGAGCTGGGTTGACATATTCCGGTAGCTTGTGCCTTGTAGCAAAAAAAAAAAGAAAAAGAAAAAAAGAAGACTTCAGGTTTGTTTCCAAATGGTGATTGACAATTAACAGATTTGGGCCACAGCTGCAGGCCTTCTGAAAAAGCCCAGATTTTCAAATGCTGCTGTATTGCGAGCGAAATTGGAGTGAAATACACGCCAAAAATACGCGGATTTTCCCATACACATCCAAAGTCACCATCACCACAAAATCCCACTTTAGTCCTTCTGGCGCGTTCGGCTTCGTGCCTGCACTGAGTTAGCAAGAAAAGCACATTTTTATAAAAAATAAATAAATAAGCAGAGGTTTAATTTTAGACCGAGACAATTATCTCATTATTTAAGAAGTGATGGCAAAATATTAATTTAATTAATATGAATATTTTTTTTGAGGTTAAATGACACCAGAATAATTTTATTAATGCAACAAAATGCAATTGCAAAGATGAGTTTTAGACAAAGTACCCACATTGGGCGTCCAAGCAGAAACCAAATCCTCCACCTTTTTATGGCAAAAGAGATTCCTTAACCTCCAAAGAATATGTATTATTTTTCGAAACATATTGGTAAGGCCCTGCTATTCTCTTTTTTTTTTTGGCTGAAAAACTAACCAATCATGTATTTTATTATTTACAAAATCACTATTAAAGACAACATCAATGCCTTCCCTATTATTGAGGATGGCAGGGGAGATGAGGGAGGGAATTAAAGGTAAACTTAGATCGAGTTTGATTTTAAAATTAAATTTAAAATTTTAAATATAGACTCATATTTTTTTTTATAAATAATTTAACTTTTATAAAATTCAATACAAAAATTTCAAAATCAAATTTTATCTAATCAAACCAAATACAACATTAGTTTCTTTATTCCTTAGTGGGATTTTTATCAAACCTGCACCCTTCGTAGTACCCTTTTTTATTAAGTAAAAAACTTTGAATTCATTTTTTTAAAAATTGAATTTAATTTTAATTCTTTTCCTTTGATGTATATTCTTTTTCCAACTTGACATTAACGTTTGAGAGGATATGTGTCAATAGACTCATAGTGTAAAATCAAAAATAAAAATGAATTTTGGAGGCGAAGAGAATATAAAAACCTTCATAGAACTATAAAAGTCGATATAAAAGGCTTCGTAAAAGAGGCATTGGCCTTCTCTTCTACCTGCTCTCGTCATTTTCTATGTAATCCAAAGTTTTGTCCTTCAGACCATCTCTCCCTTTCCATTTAACGTAATCACCGCCATTTTCAGCGGGAAATTCGCTTGCTGTCAAACTATCCCGTCCCTCATTATTCTTCTTGTTTTCCTTGTGGTGCTTCTTCTGCTTTGAATACCAAGAACGGCATTGTTGGATGGTTTGATGAGGGGAGGTGCTCTATGCACTAAGGTATACAGATACTACAGCATTTGATTTTTGGTTCTTCTATAACGAGCTCTGGAATGTTCTTTTAATCTCTTCCACTTGTTAGGGTTCTTAAATTATAGAGGAAATGAACTGAAAATTTGGGCTGCTGCTGATGTGAATTATGTGGGTTGAAGTTGTTTAGGTCTGCTGTTTTAAGTTGGTTTCTCCGTAAGGCTTGTTAAATGTATTGATTATTGCTTTTCTTTGTTTATGGTTTATTTTTCGTTATTGTTGAAGGAAAATGGAAAAAGACATTTCCTTTACGCATTTCGGTTGTTGACTAGGCTAAATTTTGCTCCTTTTCAGAAATTTAGACATGCAAATGTGCTTTGATTTTTAATTCGGCGGGCTTTATTGGAATAGTAGTGTGACATACGAGGCTAGAGAATAATAGCATTCAACCAGCAAGGAGTGTACCCCGGATTTGGCGTGAATAAATTTGGATGGCTCAATTGAATGCTAAGCAACCTGCTAACCAGAACTATGGTTTGGGTGTTTCACATTCAAGATCTTCATCTCAACCTCAATTTTTCTCGAATAATTGCTTGCCGCCGTTAAGCCCTCTCCCGCATAGTGAGTCATCATTAGCCTCGAGCTCCTGTATTAAGGATGTTTCAATGGAGGAAGTTGATGTTAGTTCTCGAGGCCCACTATCGGTTGGTTCTTCCTATACATTTGATAATACATTTCGAGGTAATTTTGAGTCTCTTCCCCCTAGGAAAGGTCATAGGCGATCTAATAGTGATGTTCCATTAGGATTCAATGCTGCGATTCAAACTTCACCTCAACTGGTTCCAATAAGTGGCCATGGAGTATTTGGCAAATCAAGTTCTACAAATAATAAGTTTGGATTAGATAAGCCAATTCCTTTGCAAAAACAGGAAATGGATACCATTAGTGACAGAAAGAGCCATGTTGAGGGCATAGGTGACAGAAAGTCAGAGGGAGAGGTTGTAGATGATTTGTTCCACTCATACATGAATTTGGAGAAGACTGATGGATGTAATGCTTCCAGCTCTGGGGATAAGAGGAGCAATTTTAGTAGCACAAAGAGAAGTGGTGGTAATAGCAGTAACAATGAAGTGGAGAGCATTTCAAAGGGAAATGGTACTGCAATTGAAGGAACAGATCCAAGGGAAGGAATCAAAAGAAGTGCTGCTGGAGATATTGCTCCAACCACCCGCCACTTTTGGAGCCTTTCAGTAGATAGTGCTTTTGGAAATTTGAACTTTGGAGATGAGTCACCAAAGTTACCTCCATCGCGTGGGAATCGCATAGGTCTATTCTCACCAAGTAATTCAGTGAATGAGAACTCGCGTAAGTTTTGCTTGGAGTTTGGAAATAGCGAATTTAGTGATTCTGAGGTTAAAAAGATTTTGGCAGATGAAAGACTTGCTGAGATTGTGTTATCAGATCCCAAACGTGCTAAGAGGTATGAGATCTGTTCAGGGGTTTAACTCTCTATTTGTAAAGCAACAATTACTGTTTAAAACGTACTCATAAATTTTAGCGCTTTCATCCCAGGATATTGCTTAATCGTCAGTCAGCTGCCCGCTCCAAGGAGCGTAAGTTGCGCTACATCTCTGAGTTAGAACAAAAGGTGCAGACTCTGCAGACAGAAGCAACTACATTGTCTGCCCAACTTACAATTTTGCAGGTGCATATATCTGTAGACTTGGAATTTAAGTGCAGTTCTTTCTCTGGATGTAGCCCTAATTCTTCATTATCTGTGTTTTTTACTTCAGAAAGATTTTAATGACCTGACAAATCAAAACAAAGAGTTAAAATTCCGCCTTAAAGCCATGGAGCAACAAGCACAGCTTAGAGATGGTGCGTGCTTTTTCTTCCCTTGATTTCCTTATCTATGTTGCTTCTAACTTGTTGCTGCATTTCTCTTTTTTTTTTTTCATTTTTTTCCTTCTCCCTCTAACTCCAGAATCACATGCTGTTTATCAGCATCTTCTTGGAGACGATAAGAAAAAATGGAAATTTTGGTTCAGAAAGGATGAGTGTTAATGAAGAAATGCAGAAAAAAGGAGATTTACTCTCTGTTTTGTTTTTTCCTTTCTGATGCTGGTTTCAGTTGGCAGATTATCTGATCTTTGATAAGGGTGTATCCTCCTTCTTTAGTGGAAATCAAAGTTGTGAGGAAGCTTTCATGTAGAAACTTAGATTTATTAGGCCTTGTCCACCTTTAAGTGATCTGTATGAGTCTTCTTTAAAACTCAGAAAAAAGAAAAGAACCTCACTATTATTAATGAAGGCAAGTAGATTCATCCTCAATTCTCTTAAAGTTGATTCCCCTGGCTTGCTGAGATATTTTCCCTGTCTTTTACTGCACTTGAATCCTTTTCTCAAGCAGTATTATGAAGACACACAAAATTATTTTATTTTTCAATTTTTTACCCCTCTGGCCGGTGGACAAGTGGGTTTCTTCATGGATGTGTTTGATGGGTGCTTGTGTTGGTTCCTACTAAGAAGTTATATTAGTTTATGGAGGTTGTGGAGCTTTTACCTGTGCAATTTTACTGTTCATAGACAAATTAAAGTAAGCTAAAAAAACTGTATGCCTTTCAGTGCATGCTTTCTTCTCCTCCTCCGTTCTTTTAGTGGGGGGCATTTGAAACCTAATCTTAAGGTCGTGCTCCAGTTTGTGTTTTCTTTTGAAGTGATGTATATCTTTTATCTGGATTGTCTGTTTTCTCTGGAACAGTTGTGAGTTTAACAGAAACAGAGTGGCACCAGCAAGTTTCTTGTTTTTGATGGGGAAGGGGGAGTCCGTTTTAGTGTTGGTTATGATCATAAGGAGAACCATTATTTAAAAGCTTTTAGTTGTTTGCTGTAGCTCTGCATGAGGCATTGACTGGAGAAGTCCAGCGTCTAAAACTTGTTGCTGTTGAGCTCACTGAAAATGGAGGATCATCTAGCTGCATAATTCAACAGCCCACGAAGCATCATATGCTCCAGATGCAGGTTCATCCGTCCAGTCAGCTCCAGGAAATACCAGGTACAACATCCAAAAGTTCAACAACAGCTTCAGCTACACCTGCCTCAGCATAGTATTGCAGTGGACCGGGATGCTGCATTTCTCGATGAAAAGGAAAAAGCTTTGGGTGGTCCATCAGAGGGTATTGTCTTGATGCTGGCGGCTCGATATTTTCTTTGTTAGAACAAGTGGAATGTTTTATACAAAGTTTTGTGCTTTATGGTTGTTTGCGTTATTCATTTGTGTATCGAAATGTGTTTTGTTTCATTAGATCTGCCTATATTATTATACATCCGCTTAATTATATTTACTTTCGGTTCTAGCAACTTGTGAATCTATGTTGTCAAAGTGTTGTAAGTCTGATTCTGTCTGCACTGATGCGAGAAAAATAAATGAGAAATTACTAGGAACGTCTATTTCTTCTCTTGATCAACGGCACTGTGCAGCTTCAACCGGTTTATATGTAAGTCCAATTTGAGGTTTTTAGTAAAGGGGGACTATATATAGTTTTTCATACAAAAAACTAATCATTTTTTCCTTCATGTGCACTCTCGCTAACAAGTGACTAAAGTTATCTATTTTTTAAATTTTAATAATTATTTTTACTAATTATAAATTAATTTTATTTAATTATACAAAATTATTTTTATTAATAATATTTAATAAATAAATAAAATTTCTTGGGTGAGTACTCCTTGCTGGCGGAAGCACATATGGAGGAGAAAGAGAGGGGTGAAGAATTTTTTTAAAATAAATTTTATATTATATATAATTAAAAAAATTATACTCCTTTCGTCTTATTTAAACTAATAGTAGAGTTTTATATAAAAAATTAAATTATATTATAAAAGTAATATAATATAATAAAAAATAAGAAATATGTAAATTAACAGATATTTTATGATAAATTTAAATATATATAAGTAATATATAAAAAATTATTAATTAATTAATAATATAAAATATATTAAAATTAATATTTTTATAAAAAATATTTATTATATTAAAATATTTTAATATAATAAAAAAATAAATAAAATAAGACGTATATAGTTAATATGTTTAGTAACAATACAATACACGAATTGATCCATGGAAAAAGAAGGAAAAGAAAAAAAGAAAGAAGGCAATCAAAGACATGGAATTGGTAAAGGACGGTGACAACAAAAGAAAGAGCACGGTGGCAATCTGGTCATTCAATAATTCAGGCTCTGACAAGGCCGGAGTCCAGAGCGTACAAAGTACAAAAGGATTCATAACTAGGGCGGTTAAACGGGCTAAAAAAGTATGAGTTTGGACTGGGCTCTTTTGAGCTCGGATCAACTTAATCTGATTTTTTAAATTTTTATATAATAAATAATATTTTTAAATAATATATATATATATATATATATTACTGATGAAGTTGAAATCAAGTTGAATTTATATTAGTTCGAGCTCGGTTATAAATTTATTCGAGCTAAAAAAGTAATTAGAACCCGCAAATTGATTTGGTCAAATGGGCAGGGTTGGGATTAGCCCGACCCAATTAACAATCCTATTCATAACGAAGGGATGCCCGTTGGGCCTCAGCAGATCCATTCTGGCCTCAAAAGAGTGGAAAATTTGGGGGTAGGACCATCCTACTGGTCCTGACACACTTTTTTAACAAAATTTAATTTTAAAAATAAATTTAAATATAAATATAAAATTTATATTTTTGTAAATAATTTAATTTTATAAAATTTAAAATAAAATTTTCAAAATTTAGCTCTCTCTATTCACATATAAAAAAACTCATAATCTTCTCTTACTCCACATAACATCTTTGATCTCCCCTAACCTCACCTTTTCCTGACTCTCTCGTCCTTTTTGTCTTCTTCTTACTTTCCCTTTTTCATTGATTAAATTTTGACTTTCTTTTTCTATTCTCTGTTTCATCCTTGTTGCAGTGGATCCTTTTTTTCTGGGGGGGTGGGGGCCGGAGGCAGGCTAAAGAGTGAAGTTACGGGCTCATTCAGATAAATTATTCTATTTTATAATTTTTTAGCAGCATATTTTATGTATGTTTCTGGAATACAATTTAACAATAATTATAAGTTTTTTTTTAATTTTTAACTTTAGCCTTCTTTTAAACATTTTGACATTTTTGCCTCACTTTAATTTATTTCAGAAAGCCAGAAGATTCAAGTTGAAATTTTATCTAAACATCATATTAAACCATTCCATTCTCATTTTCTACTTATTTTTTCAATTTGAGAAGTTTTCATTGGCTAGGAAGATTTTTAATGCCTTAAAATATTAAAACATTTGTAATCTTTTCCATTTCACTCATTTGACACAAATACTAATTCTCTTTTATTTTATGCAAAACTGAGTTTCATCTCTTCCACCTATACCCCTTAAATTAATAGTAATTATCAACTAGATTATATCACTAAATAATAATTAAGTCTTTAAATTTCAGATTTGCCCGATTTATCTTTTCTGATCTTGAACAAGAAGAATAGTACTTCCCCCGGCAATGTTCTCTTTCAAACATTGCTAAAAATGTTTTGGCCCTCCTTAGGAGTGTGATAAATTTGGCAGTGAGTGGGTCAAATGGTTTTGCATCCCAGAAACTCAAGAATCTGCTTCAAGGTAAGCCCTGTTGCACCAACAGTTACCATTAATCATGCTCAAATGATAATGCCAAAACCACAACATTCTTTGGAGAACCCCCCTTGGAACCCAGAGCAATCTTTCCCTGGAATTCTTCTTCTAACTTTTCTTCGAACTACGAACATCAAAAGGAGATAGATATAAAACCCAGTAAAAATATGACCTATAAAAAGCTTGAACACACAAAATATGCTTGCCTATCTTCTTGACAATATTTTGACATTCAAACATAAATCTACCACTGTCTCGCAATAAATATCCCACTAGTGTCCGAAGGTTGTTCTGCTTTTTGTGAGGGGAGGGGTAGGGGAAAGAAAGAAGACAAAAGGAAGACGGAGAGGAAAAGAGAAGAGGGAAGATGGAATTGAGCCAAAGAGAAAAGACGAAGATAAAAGGGGAGAGAGAAGGTGGAATTGATAAAGAATGTCAGGTAAAATGTGAGTTTTAGTGTGTCAGGTAAAATGTGAGTTTTAGTGTATTTAAATGGTATTTTATTTTGAAATTTAATGAAATTTTTTATAAATAATTTTTAATAAAATTTAAAATAAAAAATTTTAAATTAAAATATTATTCAATCTCATTGTTAAAAAAGAGAATAAATAATGAAGATAATAAAAGAGGTAAAGAGACGAGATAGACATTAATATGAGATTTGAAAAAAAAAATACAGATATATTGTATTTGAAAAATTATTTAATTAATTTATTATATAATTAAAATTTTATTATTATTATAAAAAATTATAAAATTTAAGATAAAGATTGTTTCAACTAAACAAACTTAAAATAATTCACCCATAGAAGCGAGAGAATACTGAGTGGAATTTTTTTTTTCCTACGAAAATGGGGGCAGGAGCCTCAAGTTTTCCCATAAGGGTAGAATACGTAAAGAAGATTGGCCGAATGATGAATTTGCTCCCAAAGCAAAACCTTTAAAACCCCTACGGAAGCAAAAAGCACAAAATCTCTCTGACAATGACCCTAAAAATGCCTCTCCAATCCACAATCCCATCTCATGTTTTGTGAACATTTTCTTTTCTTTTAATCCTCATATAAGTAAATAAAAATCGAACAATATCCATTCGCTTGTCGTTAAAATTAGGTAATTTTCCCTTCTTTGGGATAAATTCTCTAATTTACCGGAAAGAATGATAATAAAGGTGATAGATAGATAATCTCGGAAAACCCAAAAACAATCCCTCGCTTTTGCTTTCTTTTCTTTTCTTTAAACAAAAAAGAAAAACAAAACGCTCGAACAACAATAACAACTATGCGCTACATAAAGTACCTAAAATTACTAGTAGGGTTCCGCGTGTGTTTTTCTCTGATCCAGGGCTTGCTTAAACCCTTACCGCCGATTCAGGTACACTTGCCGTTTCTCCGTCGGTATTCCGTTTCAATTCGGCGGCGACTGGTTAATGGCGGTTGAATCTGTGGGTTATTTGGTCTGTGAGATAGTTGAGTGTATTATACGATTTTTTTGTCATTTCAGTGGCGGGAGATGGCGGAAGTGGAGAAGAAGGTGGAAGAGAACAAGGAGGAGAAGGAGGAGGCGAAAGGCGGAGAGCTACTGTTTTGTGGGGCAACGGCGTGGGATGCTGTTGGTCGGCGGAAGGGCTTGGAAGGGAACTTAGTTTCTCCCACTCGGCTTCGGCCTCTGGTTGGCGTTAACATTTGCTTCGTTGCTTCCGGTTGTGGTAAATGTCATCATTTTTCTCCACCTTATTTCTAAATTTACACCCTTATTTTTTCAAATGTAACTTCATAGAGCAGCACATCAGAATGTTTCAATGTCAATAGATAGTCCCGTCTTGCCATTTTCTGGCATGACATGACTTTCCTCTGGCATTTAAAGTGTTTATAATGAGAAAGAAGAATGAAATTTGGGTAAGCATTTCGGAAAACAACTTGCTGCATTTGGATAGGTTCTTTCGGACATCTGAAACCAAATGGAATTTTTAATCTATTGCTTTTCCTTTAACTGGTAAAGTTAAGCGTGTATTTTATAGGAACGTTTTCCGTTACTAATGTTATTGTGCTTACATTTGCACTTAGCTTCTTGTCATTGCGTGGCATTGGATGTTGAGGGACGCTGCTATACGTGGGGGAGGAATGAGGTATCTGGAGTTTCACCTGGGGAAGTTCCTATGTAACAACTACAACTATATATTCTGACAAGTGTTTATTTTATCTATGCAGAAGGGGCAGCTTGGTCATGGAGATCGAATTCAGCGGGATCGGCCCACTGTTGTTTCAGGACTATCTGGGTAAGTAACTTAGTATCTACTGCCACACTTCTCTCTCTCTCTCTCTCCCCCCAATATAATTTGTTTATTTACTTGTGGTGTTTTGAGATAATCCAACTGCTTTCAAGTTTGGTGTATAATCTGTTTTCTGTCGTCCTCAGTAGTCCGATTCTTTTCCCTTTTAGTGTTTTGATGCATTTTTTGTTCTTAATTTCTTCTAGGGGTGAAATACCTATTAGAGGGGCCATATAGTTGAGTAGTAGTAGGCCTTGAGACTCCTTTTTTGCATTTCTAAATTCCTGAACATCTAATAGGATGTCTGCTTTCACATTCTCTTTTGTGCATGTGTTCTTAGTTCTCTTCCTTTACAGACATAAAGTCATTAAAGCGGGGGCTGGAAGGAGCCACACAGTTGTGGTGACTGAAGATGGTGCATCTTTTTCTTTTGGCTGGAACAAACATGGACAATTGGGTACTGGTTCTGTTAAAAATGGTACTCCTTTCTCTTCCCTCACTGAAATTAATATCTTTTCATGTGCTTAATTTTAATTGGTATGCTTCCCTCTTGAGAAGAGAATCTACAATTGTAGTATATTGAACTTCAATTCTAGCAACATGATTTTCAATTTGTTTCTTTTAGCAATCAGGTTGGAAGGGTTTAGGAAAGGTTCTTCTTTTCCTCTTCTTTTCCCAAAAAGATGAATGTTTATGGTTTTTATATTATTCTTGTGTAACAAATCATACGTGTATTGGTTAGCTATTTTTGCTATTCATGTTGCTTACAAAGTATATTTGATTTACTCTCTCTTTTTGCAATTGTTGCAGAAGTTGAATCATCTCCTGTTCGCTGTCTTGTGTCTGAAATTGTCCAAACTGCATGTGGGGCTGATTTCACAGTGTGGTTAACTAAAACTGAGGGAGCATCTATATTGTATGGTTTGTGCTGTTGGTTTCTTTTTTATTTTTCTGTAGAAGGGGAGTGTAAACTTTTAAGCTTCTTTTTTTTATGGCTATAAATTAACTAAGCTGTGCTATATTTTGCATAGAACTGCTGGTCTTCCACAGTATGGTCAGCTTGGTCATGGCACTGACAATGAGGTATGATTGAAAATTTTGCTTAAGGTTGATCTCATATATATTTTTTGTGGTCAAATTGATACATAGACAAGGTTGTAAGTCTTTATTCCAGAAACATTGGCTTCTGCATTGTGTGATTTGGATACTTTCTTTTTTTCTGGTTTTTTGTATCGGTAACTTGTGCTCATATTTACAAACAGTTATAGTGCTGCACAAGTACTGTTGATTTGGGGTTTTTGGGCTTGTAAACCTTCTGCATTGCTTACTTTGGTGCCATATTGCTGCCTTCATGCATCCAGATATGCACATGACTTGGTACTTCTGTCTGATATTAGTATGTGACTGGATGAGATATTATTTACAATCTCACAGATGTATCTTGATTTATTTATTTCTGTTTTGTTAGATATTGTGATAAAATATTAGTAGTAGTTTCCTTGCACCGTATGAGCTTTTGCATGAAATTATTTTGCTTTGATTAATATATGCTCTTTTTATTCTCAGTACAATTCCAAGGACAGCTCAGTGAAGCTTGTTTATGAAGCTCAACCCCGCCCTAGGGCTATTGCTTCTCTTGCAGGAGAAACTATAGTTAAAGTTTCCTGTGGGACAAATCATACAGGTGTGTTATAACCACATATTCTCTCTTTTGTGCTTTATCTATCTTTTGTCTGTAATGTTAATATGGATTTATCTTTACCAATTTCAGTGGCAGTCGACAAGAATGGTTATGTTTACACGTAAGTTCTGCTATGCCTTTGGTAACTGATTTCTAGATTTCATCATTCATGAACTATACACACAATATCTGACCTTTTTCTTTCTGAATATGTTTTTTTCCTGGGAACATTGAATAGGTGGGGCTTTGGTGGTTATGGGAGGTATGTACCATGTATACCTCAATTGCTATGCAAGTGTGGATTAACTTGAAAACCTAATTATCATTATTGGGTTTATGTATGAAAAGATCCTGAGTTTGTGTCTTTTAGCAACCTTAATAGACTCCAAGCTCCTTCATATTGCGTAGAACTTCTTTTGGTTTTCTATTTTTTATAGACTTGGACATAGAGAACAAAAGGATGAGTGGAATCCACGAAGAGTAGATGTTTTCACTAGGCAAAATGTCTTGCCTCCAGATGCTGTTGTTTCAGCAGGTTCTTGTAACTCTGCATGTACTGCTGGTAGGATTAACCACCACCTCTTGCTACTTTTTTGGCATTATGGTATGTGCATTAAATTATTTTTTGTTCCCTAATACATTATCATAATAAGAACTCGCTTCAGATAACTTAGTTGGCAATGCTTAACTAGGTTATTTATTGTTTTGGGTATCTATTTTCATAACTATGTTCATAAGTTTAAAAGCTTCTTTCATGGAGCGGGGGATTTTAGGCAACACGCCCTGCAACTACAATTGATGGATGGACAGTCGTCCTATTACTTATGAAGTATCCTTGTTGGGTTTGACCTTTTACACAAAATTTTGGTGATTTTATGATTCTATTCTCCTATTATTTGAATCTTCCTGATATGGGGGATTGGTGCTGTTTGTGTTCAATGTAAGTATGAGCCCATTCTTATATTTTAAATGGCTCAGTAGTTTTTGATGACTTGCTAGCTTCTTCCTGAACCTGATTGTTTTGATTTTGTTCAAATGATTCTTTAACTTTTTGCTTACCTGTATAAAAGAGATTGTTTACTTTTAGTGGTACATCTTTCTCCCATAATGTCTTCAGGTTACAGCTTTTTCCATTATATGATATGAGCTTGAGTTGGTATTTGCCCTCTCATAGCTGGAAAATTTTAATGTTTCGGGTAGCTCAGTTGATACTTTAAATACCCAGAATTTTGAACACTGGTAATTATGTGTCATTAAGGTCATCTCTTGTCTTGGTACTATCATTTAAGACATTAACAGTTTGCTACTTTCATTCGCATGTATTTTGATGATATGTGGTCTTCCAGGAGGAGGACAGCTGTACATGTGGGGCAAAATAAAGAACACGGGGGATGATTGGATGTATCCTAAACCTCTTTTGGATTTAAGGTTTTGACAATTTCCTTATAGACTTGCTTTTGGCTGCTTATACTTGGAACCGATTGTCTAGTCATATACATTCGATAATTGTGAATGCATTTTCATCTTGACCTCCAGATGGCTTCTTTTATAGGGCTTATTTCCCTGTCATCTCTAACAACTCCCAAATCAAAACTGTATGAAAGGATACACAAAGAAGAGGGGAAAGGGAAACGTAGAAACATAAAAGGAAAAAAGAAAAAAAGTTCTGCTGTTTGGTGTATTTCTTGTATTTTCTGATTTTGTATCAGTTTGGGCATAAGAGGTAATAAATTGTTTGACACTGTATATTCTATGTAAATTGTAATTCACTGTACCTGTTGATTCTTGTTGGAGAATGAGGTTTCTTCAAAGAATACGTGGAGTCCAAGCATTTTATGTCTCATATATGACATAGTTCTTCTATGTTGTACAGTGGCTGGCACCTACGATGCATGAATTCAGGTAATATGCACCACTTTGTTGGTGCTGATTCCTCATGTATAAGCTGGGGGCATGCTCAATCTGGGGAGCTGGGATATGGACCTAATGCACAAAAGTAGGTTTAATCTCCGACAGAGATTATTTTGTTTTCTATGAGTTTTGCTGCTTTATACTGTTTCTCCTTCTGTGTGTCCAATTGCAGATCGTCTGCAGTTCCCAAAAAAGTAGACATTCTCGAGGGTATGCATGTTATCAGGTTGGTGGTATTGCACATTTATGAATGCATGTTATTCTGGAACTCTCTATAACATCTCCTTAATAGTCTTCTTTCCCCAACTTCAGTGTTGCTTGTGGTTTTGCTCATTCCATGGTGGTAGTTGATAGAACAAACGTTGGTGATCGACTTGATCAGGTAAGCGGATGTTGGTGCATTTTTCTAATGGGTGGGATGGGGGGAACAGTGTATAGACATTATCTGATAACCTGCATGAGTTTCTCCTGCCAGGCAGAGAATTTCTCTCTTGCTATAGCAGTCACCGGAATTATATTTCTTTTATATTTTATTTGGGTATAACTTGGTTTGCTGGAGCATGAACTTTATTCAGTAGTGCATCAATGTGGTTATGCACGTTCACCTGGAATCTAATCAGATTTCATTTGATCTTTGGCAGCTTGATGTATATGATGGCAAAGCTGCTGAGGAAGGTATGGTACTTAAGAGGATGAAAAGAATAGCGTATTATTCTGTATTCTGTATACATAGCAATAGAAAGAGAGCTTATGTGTGAAACACTGGCAAAATTAGTATCTGATATGGGTTTGTGTTGGTTATCCAGGTTAATTGTGCCATGAAACATGGGCATGTCTAGTGCTGTTTCAAGTTTTAGGGGTTAAATTTCCATGCTTCATGTTAATGTTAAATTTATTCTTTGCAGTTGCAGTGAGTGAAGAACCTGAAAGCAACATATTGGCTCCTCAGAGAACTGCAAAAAATGTTTCTGAAAAATCCAAGAAAAGGAAGAATGCAAAAGATTCATCAGACTCTGAAGAGGAGGAAAATAGTGACTATGATAGTGATGACGCTGAAAGACAACAGAACGGGCAAGCAGCGGCCAAAAATAATGGTAAAGGGCGAGGCAAGAGTAGTGGAAAATTGACTGCTGATAGAAAAGGGAGTGGCCATGGGCGCGGGCGCCCGGCTTCAGCAAAGAAAAGTTCCCAGAGCACCCCAATAAAGTCGGGGAAAATGGGAAGACCCAGAAAATCATGAGCTATACCGTTTCCTGGCCTAATGGAGAAATTTTGTTGTGCAGCCATGATTTTGTATTACGTCGTTGTCGAAGCTGTATTTCCAATGTCGTTGTTATTCACTTTTTTCGATATTAAAAATTCTTCTCTTTTTCTCCATTTTGTTTTATATTGTGACTTATTGTTCGATGGGGAATGGCCATCCAAAATGGATAACCAAATCTGAGAGAAAAGAGAGTAAGACGGCGATGTATTCTTACATTTTCTAAGTTTTTGAAGGGAAGAAGTTACTTTTAGTTATCACATTTTGTATGTTGATTACAGCTAGTTGTTCAAGTTTGTGTATCCATGGGGCCGAGTTTAGCTTAGAAGTTCTGAAAAGAAGTTTGAATACAAAGAAATTGTTTCCTTCTGTACTTACCACAGATGCCCTTCCTTACAAGTGCGAGTCCAAGCCCAAGTCCAGAGTAAGAGATTGACCTACCAGCTTTTGTTTCTTATCCGATTGCCCTTCTACCAACCATCAGCATTGAAGCGTGATAGGTCTGCTAACGCTGTAACTCCAGAATTTGATGAATACTTCTATATGATAAAACGAAATAAAAAATTTAATTGTCTGACGCGAGATGGTTGTTTTCTCTCATTATAGCTAATATTCGAATTTTGAACTTATGAATTGGCGCATTGCATTATAACGTTCAACTTATAACCTTAGAAGTGTATGAATATTACTCAGCCAAAAAAAAGTAGTGTATGAATATCCTTGCAATGCACGTTGAACGTGATGTGATTTCCCACATTAGATGCTTCTTTGGGGGTCCGGCCCCTACCTTCACTTATTTTTGCTTCTAAATTCAAGTTTGGAAAGCTGCAAGCCAGAGACCTCCACTTGCTCAGTAAAGCTTGTGAGCTGTGACCCTAAATACCAACAAAAGTATTGCAAAATCAATAATAGCTTTCGTGTGTCCATTACTAAAAGCTTTAGAGGTCCCCTATGCGCTTGGAATCACTAAATTATGTGTACATTCAATAGTCCAAGGAACCGCTGATTGAGACAGTACAGTTAGAAGAAAGCAACTATCTTTGTGATGTCCAAATGTGACATTAATTTGGATAGTGAGATAATAGCGATATGATATCGGAGCAGTTTGTTTTCGAGACTTCGGATATCCGAGCCGATTACTTCATCTTCAGATATGCTCAAGTAAATGGGTTAGTGGAAATTGGAACTACATCCTGATCCAGTATGTTCAGATTGAAGCAGAGCTTGCTGTTGTATTACTCAGCGGGTTGCACCAAAAAGATGCAAGGAGTAATTAGTAGTATTATGAGAAGAAGTTGCAACTACCCTCCAAGAAGTAATAATTTCCACACAGAAAAAGCAACACTTGGAGAGCTTTGTAGCTTGTTATCTGTGAAGGTTTCCCCAGGTGACCAAAGGCTCCACCACCACTGCCTTCCAAATTTAAGCTACAATCCTGAAATTGACCAGCTGTTGTACCTAATTTTTTACTTATTTCTCCACCTCGAAGCAATGAGGCATATTACGGGTGCCTCCAATTGGGACCTTCACCTGTTTAAAACAATTACATTATGATAAAAAGAATAAAAATTGCAGCGACTATACCAAAAGTATAATTGGCTTTTGTCGCTACTTTAAAGTCAGACATTTCCTGGAGATGAAATGGCAAAATCTACACTATCCGACCAAATTCTTGTGTTAGTTGTAAGTTGAAATATCCTGTTTTGGTACAAAGAAGTTCCCAAAACGTGACACTCGCAATCCATTCTTCCAAAGGAAATAAGTTTTGATGCCTTAAAAAGAAGGGGTTGTGTTAATGAATGAGAGTGAGCAGCCAGGTGCTTGCATTGAAGGGAAACAAGACGATGATGATGATGTGAGATCCAGGGGAGAGAAGAGGGAGACCAGACAACTAAAGCCAACCCAAAATGTTCTCTAAACAAATATTAAGTTGAAGAAGCTGAAAGTCCAACATCATTTAAAAGCAACAACTAACAATATTTATTTGTGTTTGTTTCTGAGTTGGCCATCAACCATATGATGTGCCTATTCCTTTCTATTTACTGCCATACCCTCGTAATGTGTCACCTTCATTTTACAAGGCGCATTTCTCCTGGGAGAGCATGTGTAGCTATCAGAAGTAGACACTTCGTCTTGCTGGGTTGTTCTCACAATTTTTGTGGCAACTTTCTTTTGGAATACATTTTACATTGTGCACCAACTCTCACGTTCTAGTCAACATAAAAACTAACTAAATCTTACGATTGAATAACAATTATTATTATCTTAAGAGAATTAGTCAGGAAGTGATTAAGGAAGTTGCCTTAAAAGTTAACTCCATCGAAAGCTAAAAAAAATAAACTGTGATTATAGCCCATGAACTCATTGGTGGCAAAAAACAAAGATATGAGATCATGTTAAGTTCATAATAAACTACCTTTCATCATATTCTAGGAAGAGAGTGGTTGATTCATCTAATGACTTTCCCTTGCATTTGCTTGTTCTACTACTAATATTTCAAGAACCATTTCATTAACATGTTTTTAAATCAGTAAAGAAATAGTTGAAAATCTTGTACTATTATATATTAATATTATACTTTTAAAAAATAAATGATATTTAGTATATTTTTTTGGCCTGTGTTTTAATGTTTTGAGGACACAATTAAGATAATAATTTTATACCTATAAGAAAAAGAGTAATTTTTAAATCAAAATAATGCGACAAGAGTCTGTACGACGTATTTAAATTAATTTTTTTAATTAAATTATATTAAAATTTATAAAAATAAATTATTTAAAAAATAAAAGTAAAAAAATTTATTAAAAAACTAAATCCATGTACGTTTTCTTGTTTTGGCTGGTGACGATATTTGTAGTTGGAAGCGGGAGCATCGGGCGTGTTGCGGGATTCCAATTTCCTTTCAGGGGGCCCACTGGAGGGTATAATGGCGGCCATCCTCAGCAGGTCTGACATGGCATGCGCAACGCAGTTGGCCATTACGGACAGAAATGTGCTATTGCAGGCATGTGCTCCTACGTGTCCGTTGTGTATTTCCGACACGTTACCGACACGGACAAATTAGCTGTCAAGAAGAAGAAGAAGAAGTGAGTTATCCTGCCCCATTTTGGTCTTTTTCTATTTTTGCTGAATACACCAATGTTTTTGCAAACTATTGTATTAAATTATAAATTTTACATTTATTCTTATAAATTATTTAATTTTTTAAAATTTTAAAATAGAAAATTTTAAAATTAAATTTTATCCAATTAAAACTTAATATTCCAATCATCAGTGAGAATATCAATAATTTAGATTGATTTTTTTCTTTTAAAAACCTATTCTCAAGTTTTCATTTATTCTTATAAAAATTAATTATCGACATAGTACCATTAGGTTTTTTAGAAAAAAAAATCAATATGAACACACTCATATGTTTTATGCAAATTTAAAATTATATTATGAATTTAGTTATATTTAGTAAAGATGTCAACTCAATTTGTTAGAAATAATTTCATTAAATTATATATCTTAAGTTAATTTACATTTCCATTCTCTAAGTATAGCTGCAAAGCTATATTTGAACGTGAGAAAAAATACAAATTTTGTTTTAAATTTTATAAAAATAAATTATTTATTAAAAAAATAATATCGAGGTTAAAATAGTATCGTGTTTACCCAGTTCAAGTAAGAAATACAATATATAGAATACGACCTTGGTAGTGGAAGAGATCGCAGTTGATGGTGAAAGAAATTTAATATAGACATTAACCAGAATATGTCTCACAGCGGAAAAAAATTAAAATGCGTACCTTTAGCCAATATTGTTCAAGTAATTGCGTAAAGATAATACCTTGATTTGTCCCGCCTTGATTCCTCCGTTTCTGTGTTGTTTTGTATGGGAGTCTTCTAGCCTATGCCTATCAACGTTAAAAAAAACCCCTTTTAACTGATGGTGTTACACAGGCTTTATATAAAGCTAAAGCAGGGGACTCTCATATGATGGATACTAAATTAGAGTTTCCTTCCATCAAGGAAACATCCCGATTATATTCCAAAATCATAACCAATCATGTATTTATTAATATTTACTCGATTTACTTAGATAGGAGAAAAAATATGATAACTACTTATAATATGTAAAGTCACATTAAGTGTCTTTTAATCAAGACCAACTTCTACATTCTCCCACTTAGCCCACATGTTATAATCGGGTAAATGTCTTTATGAGTGATTGAAAAAAACTCAAAGTATGGCTAAGAAATCGTACATCACTCTATTAGTAATATGGTTATGCATGTAATTACTTAATCGTAAAAATGTAATACAAGAATCATAGCAGGTTATGTTCTTCTATCAACACTCCCTTCCATGTATTACAATGTAAAACATCTTCCAATCAAGCCCTCTAAACTTTATGAATGAACTTAATATAAGTCATTCAGTGGTCCAACCTTATGGATCCAATATGGATCACAAATGGATACATTAACTTTATGTGCACAAACATGTGAGTAAAATTACTCAAATGTCTAGACAAATAATGTCATTATTGCAATACCTTTATGTGTTAATTGAGTAACTGGAGTTGAATAACAAATCACGTAAGAACTTAAAAATTTCAACTCTATAACTTTATACTCAATAGCTACTGTCGCAAAACTCGACAAAGAAACTTTATATCGAGTTGCTTATTCAACTATCAAAATAAATTGTTCAAAATGAACAATATAGTTGAATAACATAAATTTAGCTAATAGCAAAAATCGACAAACAATATGCCAAATTATATGCTCGTGATACCATCATAGGATCTTTGGATTTTCCTTTATTTCAATGTATTGTAACAAATAGATAATCATCTTAAATGTGACAAGCTTAAATAATAAGCAGTATTTTATATAACTTAATAAGAATACCATAATTTTGGTCACAAGAACATTGATAAAATGTTCTTTAAAATCCTTCATTAATCTCTATGCAAATAATACAAGAGATTATACTTAAAACCACCTTATATTGGTATTCAAAATATAAAATTACTCAAAAGTCACATACATCCTTTTGCCAAATTTTACAAAATAAATATCAACATATGAGAGTAATAAACTTTATTTACTCCCACTCGACCTTGAGGTATATAAATAAACAATGATTCACTTCAAAATGAAATGAAGAAACAAAGCATCATAACTTTAGATATACCATTGGAGGAAAAATAATTTCGACATTTAGAGATTTTCCTTATCTTGCAAAATGAAGTATCAAAATATATGAAAAACTTTATACATGCACATGTATACCTCTCCATTATATATGATGCATGTCAAATCATATTTCATATCCATTAAAAGTAACTCTATATCAAAATGAGTTACAATGTCATGAATACTCTAATAGAATCCTTCATTAAAACTTAAAGTAAGTTTTCATGATAATTGATGCCCTTTAAATAAAAATTTGAGAAATAAGTCTAACTTTACTACTCAACATTACTAGATAACAACATAATGACCTATATTAGTATGCACTAATAGAGGTTAACTCTAGTAATTTGAACAAGATTTAGACTTGAAATCTAATCTCAAACAAAGCAATGCTTTATGGCATCAAACCAAAATATGGAGTCTAAATTATTCATGACTTATGAAAAATATAATTGAACCAGTTTTATTCTAACAAAAAAGTTAGAATATTAAAGGTATACGATGAGTAGAAGTGATTAAAACTCTAAATTCATAAAGAACCTATAACTCCCATTGTTTTCTTTTTTAAAAAAACTTTAATCAATGGAATAAATGAAAAGAGTGGTGCTCTTTATGTGGTTTTTCAAAGAAATCCTCATTTTGAGTTTGAAAAACTAAATGGAGAGTATAAAAGGACAATAAATTTAAACCCTTTAGAGTTAAAAACAATATCAAATAATAACCACTTATTATCCTTATCCAATTTAATCGGTTAAGGGTTTTAAATTCCTTACCTCAATTGGAAACTTTCATATGTGTAGTCATTAGAGATGTGGTTTCCAAACATTCTTGTAAAGAAAACTCAAAAGAAACCTCATCTTATACACAAAAGTGGTTCTAAAACTTTTCCAAAGGTAGATGTAACTTAAATTACACTACGTTTGTTCCCACAATTAACAATTATAGTTCCATTTTCTAATCTCACAGCATACTTTATGGTGAAAATAAACAGAATATCAAGAATTGTTCATTTCCATCTTTTATTTCTTCATTTCTCCTTATTTTCAAATCTTCTGAAGCATCAAGTACTTCAGTTTTATCAAATAAGGATAAGAAATGCCTTATTGTGAATAATTATCAATAAATGAGATAAGATATTTCTCACTATTCACAAAAGAAATAAAAGCATTTAAAAATACTTATGATTTCATGGAATTCAGAACTCATTTGACATTTTTAATAATCTTGATAGGCTTGCCTTACTTTATGCAATCCCAATAATTACTAAAGGATTAAAGAAATCCTGAACTTTAAGGATTTCTTTTCTCATTTAGTAATCTTTATGGAGATATTTTACAACCTCCTATATAAATATATCAAAAATAGATGAGCTCTAAATGATAACATAATACTTTATGCCAATTACATTATTATGCAAGATTAAAACTAATGGATGAGAGAGTTTGATTTAAAAATTTGAAAAATATTTTCAAATTTCAAAATTAAAAACAGAGTTAAGCAATTTAACTTTGAAATAAAATTTCAAAAAAAAAACAATAGCTCATAGAATATATTTTTCAAAAATAATATTTTAACATTGATTCTAAACTCCCACTCATCCAAATACATCTTATATGGATGCTTTAAAAAAAAATTATTTTCTTAAAATCCTGCACAAAATTGGCGAATGAATTACAAAATGACTTTTTTATGTTATCAAATTCCATAAAATGGATTACAAAATGAGATGATTTCCTTATGAGTCATTCAACAAATGAGGGTAAGTTTCTTTATAGCATTCCAAAATTGTTCGTATGAAATACCATTAAACCATATTGGTATTTTTTAATTGGAATACTTTACCCATTTATAAATATTTTCTTTTTATCATAAGACACGAATAATACTTTATGTGTCTTATATTGTCTCTTTTTCTCCTAACACACATGGTCAAAGATTCTATAATTGACCATTTATCTTTATGTGTGTACAAACATGTATGCAATTATGAGCACACAAGAAAAGAGACCAAAAAGAAATATCAATATATGACTCAAAACATAAAATCAAATGGAACATATAATCTAACATTGTCCTTTACTTTTGCACACTCCTACTATATTGTGCATGCCCAAAATTTTTATTGCAAAGGATGTCACAAAATAACATTGAAATTGTAAAATAAGAAATTTTCCCAATTCATAATCAAAGAAAAAACATAATAACCAAGGATAAAGACACATTAATGCTATGAATTTCAAACCATCACTAATGAATCAACTAATGCTAATTCAAAAGTAAATTCTTTCATTTGATGGTCAAAACCACCAACCATAGTAGAATTTACTAAAATACTTTATAATAAGACTAATAAACTAAACTAGTAAGACAAATCATCCATACCTGTGGGTATAGGATAATTTTCTAAATGTCTAGTTTATAGTCTTATTTCAATTAATCTCATCAAAATAATAACCTCCCTGTGGGGCCGAGTTGTTATTTCAATGAATTAATTTTTCATTATTCTAAATGTCATCATTCAACCTCTTAACTTTATGAGATTGAATTTATCTTTATGTATCAAGTGCTTAAGATGCTTTGGCTACTCTTAAGCACATGATATAAAATAAAATAAAATTTCACGATGACATTCAAGAATATTCTTAAATTTGTCAACTTAACTTAATGTTGACAAAACCAAAATAAAGTGTACATACATACAATAAATGAGGTGAATAATAAACATTTATTTTGATAATTACTAATTACAAAACTTAATGTAATTAATAATCCTTAGTATTTTAAAAATACTTGGGATGCTCGTGGTTACTCCCAAATACATAACGTAATTGTATATCCGATAAACACCTCCAAAATATCAACTATCATTATGTTGATAATATTTTTTGTATGTACACATAATGTAATAAATATGCCTCTAAAATTATTTGTTACCTTATAGATGTCATTATTTAGTCACCAAAACTTTATGTGACTAAAATCTTTATGTGTCAAGTATTTAAGATGCTTTGGCTACTCTTAAACAATTGACACAAATATAAATATTTTTTTTATGACATCACAAATAATTATTTAAAAAAATCAACTTAATCGAATATTGATTTACACAAAAATACATAGGGACATGAGATTTAATCATCATACCATATATAATTCCATGACATTTTTTTTAAAATAGAATCCAAAAAATATAATGAAAAATGTCATTGAATTAAAATAAAATAAATCAACGTCCCAAGTTCAAAGAGACTTTTATAGAGGCATTTATTTAAAAAAAAATATCTTGATGCCCTAAAAGTTTAAGGCTTTAATGGAAGGAATAAAATATCCTTACCATAAATTTATAAAAATTGAAGCCATACATATTGATAAAGATCATATTTTATCAACATGCAAATTCTCAATGCAATAGATTTGAGTGCAAAATTAGCAGTATATGAAACATTCCTCTATGTGGGAAAAAAATAGACAAGAACAAAATTGACATTACATCAATCTTCCCCACTATTGAATTCGAAAGTACATATTGTCAAGTCAAGGGAAAAACCGTAACTTTTTCAATTCATTAGCTTCTGCATATTTGAAATCAAAATTCCCAATTGATATGCAAAAAGCATTGCCTTCGTGGCAGACTTCACGAAAACCGAATAAAATAAGGCAAAACAAAAGCCTTTTATAACTCCATACAAAACCAAAATAAACTAATTTTAGATTTGGTAAATTCATAGCAAAATAAGTAAAAAAGCAAAAAAGACAAAAGCTCAAGGTTTTTGCAACTTCTATATATAAAAATATATATACCAAACAATATGGCTAAAGAAGGCTCTGATACCACATGAAAGAAATTTAATATAGACATTAACTAGAATATGTCTCACAAATGAAAAAAAAATTAAAATGCGTACTTTGTACCAATATTGTTCAAGTAATTGCAGTAAAGATAATACCTTGATTTGTCCCGCCGATTCCTCCGTTTCGTGTTGTTTTTAGTATGGGAGTCTTTCAGCTTTACGCCTATCAACGTTAAAAAAACCCCTTTTAACCGATGGTGTTATACTGAGCTTTATATAAAGCAAAGCTAGTGACCCTCATATGATGGATACTACACTAGAGTTTCTTCCATCAGCGAAACATCCTGGATTATATTCCAAAAATCATAACCAATCATGTATTTATTAATATTTACCCGATTTACTTAGATAGGAGAAAAATATGATAACTACTTATAATATGTGGACCACATTAAGGTCTTTTAATCAAGACCAACTTCTTACAGATGGTACTGCCCAATTCCTCCTCACTGTTGTAGAAAATAATTGTTCCTAAAAGAATATCCTCTTCTGAAATGGGTTACCTGTCTTCCGCGCTCATGATTCTCAGACCACCCTCTCACATGAATGGTCCTCCAAAGGCCCCACAACCGCTTCTCTTCTTTCTGCATTTCCCTGCATGCTCTCGCGCCGATCTCAAACTGTGTTGAATCTCGCCTTACCGTGATTGAACTAATTGAATTAATCATGAATCTTTATATGATTTTTAGTATAGATTAGTTACTATCTCAGTGCATATTAAGAGGAAAATCATTAAGGTAAATTTCTTGAGAGATGAATTAGTTCATTTTCTAAAGTATGATTTCCAATTTGAGAAAAAAAATCTGAAGTAGTTGGCTGCAATTGGTTAGGCATGAAATTTGATAAGCTTATTTGACCCAACATTCATGACATGAAGATGATGATTGTATTTAGCAACTAGTAGATGGGAGTTGGTTTACTTAGAACATTTACCAAGATACTTTTTTGAGTTTGAGTCATGCAGATGATGATGATGTGAAGCTTCATCACGGGCCTCCACCATTTACAGTTGCTTTTGGCTTAAGTAATCGTCGCGTTTTAGAATTTACAGTGTAGTATAGTTAACTATAATTAGAAACATATTTCATCAAATGAGATGCCTTAAATATGAATTTGATTGTCTTATTTATTACTCTCCCGCTTCAATTTACTTGTCAAATTTGAGAATTTCAAACATATTAATTAACTAATTAGTTTTGTTTGATTTATTGAATTAAATGACTAAAAAACCATTTTAAAACTTTGAATATAATTAATATTGTGTTTGGTAAATTAAAGCTGTTGGGAGTAAAATTAGAAATAAATAAATAAATATTTTCTTAAAAGAAGTGATATTCTCATTCCTATTTTAACATTTTTTATTCACCTTCGTTTTTTATATAGATAAAAAGGCTTTTAAACTCATAATCATAAAATTAGCTAAGTTCACAAATTATCAATGAACTAAATTGCCCATTTTATAAAAAGAAAAAGAATCGGTATACAAAAAACTTCTCGTTATGTCTTTCTACTATTATTTATTTATTTTTTCTAAGTAAAATATAATATTACAAAACTTTAGATTGAAAATTTTTATAACTTCTTCTAATAAACTTTTAAATGCATAAAAGATATGACTAGCAAACACTTGACGCCAATTTTATTATGATGGAAATGTGATACTATGAGCAAAAAAATGTAATTAAGTCAATTGATAATGTATGAAATGAAATTAACTGATTTTATGGTTAGACATATCAATAAATTCCTTTTGCCTGTAAAAGAAAGAAATAAATAAATAAATAAATATATTTAAAAAATATCAAATTTTAAATTAGTAAATTAATAAGTATCTTGAAATAAAAAAAAATTAGTAATTATTTGAGGAGTAATCTAAGATAAAGAAAGTATCTTGATGGTGGTAGTTTACGTTCAAGCAAACACAGGAGTATATCCAAAAGCAAAGGAAAGCATCAACCTTTTTGCATCAACACAAAAAAACATGTCACTAATTATCATGTACTGCCCCACCAGATTGCTTTGAGTGAGTTAATTGACTTTAAGTACTACATATCATTTATCAGAATATCATTTTGTTTATATTATGGGTCTAACTACTAAATCACATTAATATTTAGATAGCTTTCATATATTTATAACTTTATATGTATTTGGACAAAAACCAATGTATTATTTCCCTTTTTTTCACATTAAATCTTACTTCTCTTTACAAAAACTCATTTACATTTTTATTTTTAAAGAAAATCAGTCTAAATACACATCCTCTTTTCCACGTAAGATAAAGTTAGAAGAAAATTTTGAAGAGTTATTAATAAAGTTAAATTTATATTCAGAATTTTATTTGGAATGATCTTAATAGAAAAGGGCGTAGAGATCTGACAGCTTTTCTTAATTGGATAGGATAATCCATCGGAGCTTTGTCTCCTTTTCTCACTTTGAAAACTCAACGGATAAATAGAGAGAGACTGACGATAAATGGAGCGGACTCGAACTGCAAAACTGAGCTAAATTTCAGGAGAGTGTTGAGGTCCGCGTTCTCAAAACTCCAATCTCAAGCACCCTCTCTCTCTCTCTCTCTCTCACTCTCTCACACACACGCAACATACATACGCACACCCTCGTTGTGTCCGGGGCGTACAGTTTCCAACAACAAAAACCAGCAGCTAAGCTACAGCATAGAGTGTGGATTGGGGAGAGGGTAAGGTCAAGGTTGATTCGCAAAACAGAGAAGAAGAAAGTCGATCGATGGGAAAACCGAGCACAGCTTCGTGCTTTAAGATCATCGCTTGCGGTAACAGCGATTCCGTTGACAGAGATGATCTCCAAGCTCCCGAGGTATATATATGTGTGAATTACAAACAGTTACAATAATGTATCATTGAAAGACTTAAATTTCCTTCCATTTTATCGGTCAATCTTTCTGTTGCTGTTCCTTTCTGTACCTGTTCGGCTGTTGATCAAGTAAATGTACGGATTTTCATTATTCTTGGTTTTTTTTTCCGCCGTCAAAGGAAGTGAGGATCATATAGCTGAGCTTAGAATAGAATGCTAGCTGTTCCTCTATTTTTCAATGTGGAGGTTGAGATGTAATGGGGAATTATTTGTTATGCGTGATTAGCTTAGGCTTGCGCTAGTACAGAAATTCTAGCCATGCTTCTAGACTAATATTTGTTGTAGTTTCTTAAATTTTCCTGGTGATTAGGTGATTGTTTATTATTACAGACAGATCTGTGACCTTCTTATGTGCTTAAGAAGATCAAACGTAGTGATACTTTAGTATATTTCTATTACCTTTCTTCTGGTCTTCGTACAAGTTTTCTTCATCATCTTATCTTACAATTTGTCTTCGGAAGCAGGCGAAAGGTTGTTAGTTCTGATTTCCTGCATTTGGCATGGCAGTTGCGGTAACTGGGGTGATACAGTTGTCTATCTTTTGAGCTCTCTTCATACTGATACATTTCAAAGGGAGAGTAACTTAAGAGGAATTTAGGCGACATCCCCCTGTAGGACTACATGAAAAAAAAAAAAAAAAGAACCTCTTGAGCTGTACAATTGTGCCGTTATTTTGTTCTCGTTTTTTGTTGTGTTATAACACGAAACCGTTGTACAATATTCATGTGTGTACTTAGTTTTGTCTAAATGAACTTATACAGAATAATAGGCACCAAGTGATTTCAATGTTTGATTGGTTTATTGGCTTTGTCAATTTCAATAATGAATGAGAATAGTTGGATAAAATGTTGAAATATACTTTTGCAATACAAGGATAATACTTTTTTGAAGTTGTTGTCAAAGTTCAGCTATTACATCAATGAACTTGGGCAAAAGGTTCACTATGCTTCCTTCATGGTTTCTTAAATCTGGTTGCTTGAACCAAATATTCACTATGTTTCCTTCACATTTTCTTAATACTAGTTGGAGATTTGCAATTGTTTTGTTTATTGTTTCCTTTTCCTGGAACTTGGACGTGGAAACTGCAGTAGGTTAACTGAATTATGTAAGTTTTCCCACTTCCTGAGATTCTTGAAATGGCCTTATGTCAATATTTACTTTGAACCGGGAATTCTTTCTTTGCTGCTTGGTGCGATCAGAGAGATTCCTTTGTAGCATAGCATGCCAAGAAGTTCCCTGATAGCGACATGGAGTTGCACTTTCTTTTCTTCCAAGGCGGAAATTCAATTTTAGAACCACTGAGGATGCACTCGAAGAAGTGGGATTTGAGGATAAGGTTGTAGGAATCTGATCATAGCACGCAAGGTTGGGTCAATTGTCCTGGTATATGCTGAAAATCAGGACGCTGATACTTCTTCATCTTTCATGCCTGAATATGTTATTTGACAACCTGTTGGTCGTTGATTGAGGCATAAGGGAGTTTATGACCGGAAGTTAGAAGATTATTTTGCTTGTTGTTTATGCCTTGTGTTTCCTGTTATTTATGACTTCATAATGGTAGACAGCTGGTAAGTTTCCAATCATGGATAAAAGCTGAAGGTAAATGGGATTTCTTTTGAATGGATCTATTCAACGGATGGCAGAGTGGAAGCAGAACTGGAAAAGTCATTGCTAAGGTAGTAGTTAGACAATCAAAGGTGCTTCTTGTGTAGTGGTCCATAGTTGAGGGTTAACGGGCAGTTCTGAGCCAAAGAACCATTTACCTGGAAATGACAGCATGATTGTAGTTTATGATTGGAAGCTGGAAGATTATTTTGCTTGTTGTGCCTTGGTTTCTGTGTTGTTTATGACTCCATAATGGTACACTGGTGGTAAGCTTCCAATCATGGATAAAAGCTGAAGGTAACTGGGATTTCTTTTGAATGGATCTATTCACTGGATGGTGGAGTGGAAGCAGAACTGGACTAGTCATTGTAGCTTTCTAAGGTAGACAGTAGTTAGACAGTGAAGGGTGCTTCTTGTGAAGTGGTCCACAGTTGAGAGCGAATGGGCAGTTCTGAGCCAGAGAACCATTTACCGGGAAATGACAACATGATGTCCCTTTGTGGTACACCAAAAATTTGTTCGGACTTGTCCAGAAAAGGGAATGCTGATATGTGATGGAATGTATTATCTGCCATGAGTGCACAGCTGCAGTGTTCTCATAAGGCTGTTAATCAAACATCTGAAGCTTATTTATCTGTCTGCAACATGTTTGAGATGGCATAGAATTTACATATTTGCATGGCATGCATGCCCTCTGACCAAAGGGATTGCACAATTAAGCTTTTATCATTTGCTTATAAATTGGATGGTAATTGTGAATGTTATGAAAGTATCATACATTTGAAGGCTTTTGCAGCCAAGCAAGTATTTTATTCTTTCTTTCAGGATTTATAGGGATATTAGGGAAATTACTGCATGATTCTGCTATTTGTCTACTCCTAGAGTATCTTGCCATTCTCTTAGGAAGAAGAGAAAATAAAATGAAAGTATATATGCTAATACACATTCTTTCACTCAACATTTGCTAGATATGTTTTTAATAGGAGTTTTGATCTTCAATAATTCAATAATCAGAGCAATTTTAATATTTGACATATCTTTTATGTCCATCTTTGGAACCTAGAGTTTGCTTCTGATTTTGGTACTTTTTCAGGAGGGAAAGTTCCTATAGAGGATATTGCAGTTTCGTTGTCAATTCTGGGATCAACAATTATGAATGCCATATATGTTTAAACTGCCTAATGCATGGTGTTTACTGTTCTTTACCTATTAAGCCAGTGCCTTAATAATTGTACATCCTATCCGGGGAAAGCACCAAAAAAAAAACAAACCGTAATGGCACAAAAAGTTTGTTTAGTGTATTTTCTTTTAGTGTTCATTGAAAATCATTAGTTACTGATAATTAGATTAGAATATATATTTTGTATGTGCGATAAAATGTGAGACAAAATTAGTGTAATTTGTCTATCAAAGATGGCAAATCTTTTATTTTCCTTTTTCATTTCCTCCTATTTTAAATGCTCCCATTCCTTCCCCTTATTACCTAAAACTCCTCCACCTACAAGCACAGCCTCCCTTTCTCATTCTAATGCTTGACTATTTTCTATTTTCTAAGATTAAGGGTTCAAGTGATAGACGTGGATGGAGTTTCCGGAAGAGATCTGCAAGACATCGGGTGCTGAGCAACTCAGTTACTTTGGAAACATCTTCTGGCAACAAGGCCAGTCTAGATTCTGCTACTGTCAGTTTCCAAACCCAGCCCAGCACCACAACTCCAGAAAAAACTCCTGTGGTTCAGTGGACAGAAGAGAAACCTCAGTTTTCAACTCCAGTGGACTTCAAAGTTTCTGAGATTCCAGCTCCTGCACCAGATGACTCGAATGTGTCTGAGACTCCAGCTCCTGCTCCAGATGATGGTGCAGCTGACATTGCTCCAGATGAATCAGTGATAATTATCATCCAGGCTGCTATCAGGGGGTCTCTGGTGAGGAATTTTTACTCTCTGTGGTATACTTGTCAAAACATTAAATTTATGCCCTAATCCTGTTTATGCATCTACCAGGCTCGAAAAATGCTATTGAAGCATAAGAACATAATTAAGTTGCAAGCTGCTGTACGCGGACATATAGTTCGGAAACATGCTGTGGGAAGCCTTCGTTGTGTGCAAGCTATTGTCAAAATGCAGGCCCTCGTGCGACAACGCCGTGCTCGTTTGCTTCTGGAAGAGTTGAGGACCAAGACCGAAGGCAAGCTAGATGAAGAGAATGAAAAAGAAAATACTGGTTGTACAGACTTGGTAATGAACATCTCTGCTGTACAACTTAGTTTTTCCCCCCAAGAGCTGGAAATTCTTTTTGCTTGTTTTGTTTTTAACACGTGTGTGTCTTCACTACGACACAGGTTTAGTTGGCACAAATGTAAAATTCAGAATATCTATCTTCATTATTTTACGTCAAGTGCCATGGATGACGTTGTGAAGCTGATTCTTGAGAATCATGAGGACTTAGAAAACCTAACTTCTAGTAGTATGGAAATTTTTGCGTAGACTAGGTGATGCTTGAGGCCCTATTTGTCCATCATCACCATCATATACATGACCTACAGACGCAAAGAAAAGGAAAGAATGTGAGATGTGTGCCATGGAAATGGAATGTGTTATGAAAATTCTTCATTAATGGGTTTCTTAGTGCTTGTAGTTGTAGACAAAAAGATTTTAACTTCAATTTCCATATCTAACAACTCTTATTTTCTTTCAGGGAAAAGATAATTCAGAGACCAAGCCACATGTCACGTATACTTCCATCGAGAAACTACTAAGCAATAGATTTGCTCGTCAGGTAAAAGATCGATAATAAATTTTACTTCGTTTTGTACGCCTTTTCAGTTATTGGTCACTTGGTCACATGCACAAATTTGCTCCTCCAATGATTTGACATTAATGCTATTCTCGAAACAAGCTTCTGGATTCAAATCCAAGAACCAAAACTATCAACCTTAAGTGTGATCCTTCAAAATCGGACTCTGCCTGGAAATGGTTGGAAAGATGGATGTCAGCATCATCGATGGGAAATGAAGAGTCACCACAATTGGAAACTACTGGAGAGCATCAGGAGGAGAAGAAGCTGGAGAAATTGGACTGCCGATTGGAGAAACAAATCTCATCCCAGGATAATTGTGAATCAAGAGAGATCAAGTCTAGCACTGAAGTATCAGCAACACCCTCTGAGGGTGATGAGAATGTCATATCTTATGACGTGAACAGCTTTGATTCCCATGCATGCAGGCCAGCCTTATCTTTGGAGAGTCATATTACTGGGAAGCCTTCTCAGAACACTGATGAAGCAAAGTCAAGTTATGGCACATTAGATTCTCTTCCTCGTGAGGCAAGAGAATCAGATGCGGTTTCTGAGACCCAGCCTAATTTATTCCTAGATCAGTCTGACGTGGAAAAGGAACAGCATATACATCAACTTAAGAGGCCTTCCCCTGAAGGGCCTGAAACTGATGGAAAGAAAATTTTGTTTGGATCGAGGAGGGCAGGTAATCCTGCATTTCTTGCTACCGAATCAAGATTTGAAGAACTGAGTTCATCTGCTAACTTAGCTAGATCAGTTGGTTCATCCAATCAAGATGGTATTGATTCTTCTACTGATGCAGTCTCACTTACAAGGGAAATTGTTCCAGCCGAGAATTCTTTTGCCAATACAACTGGGGTTGAAGTTGGTGGCTCTGAATGTGGGACTGAACTTTCTATTTCTTCTACACTTGATTCTCCAGATAGGCCCGAGGTTGGAATAGTCGATGAGAAGGAAACTAATAATCTGGAGCATGGAACTAACAATTCCAAGAGTATTCTAAACTTAGCTGTTGATACTGAGGTTGAATCACCAGTTATGAAGCGAGACATATCCTTTTCTAATTCTGCTGAGCAAGAAAAACATGAGAACATCACAAGTCTCGAGGATGAGAACAATACTTCCGTAAAATTGCTTGATTCTAATTCATCCCGGATAGACCAGAAGCTAGGTACCATTGAGACTGATGTGCAGATAGAGCTGGAATCTGAGATAAGCCATCAGCTGAGCAAGTACTCTCCTGAAGCATCCCCCAGAAGCCATGTTACTGTTCCTGAATCTCAGGAAACACCTTCTAGTCAAGTATCAATGAAGGCTAAGAAAAGCAGTGGTGGAAAAAGTGGATCTAACCATAAGCGCAAGTCTGAATCCTCTGGCCAAGGGCAGCCCTCAGATTCTAATCACAATTCGGGTGCAAGAAATAGTTCAGAACAGTCGAAGGATCATAAAACTGGGAGGCGACGCAAATCTTTCGGCTCTACTAAAACTGATCATGGTGATCAAGAACCAAGAGATAGTAGTAGTAGTAGCTCTCTCCCAAGTTATATGCAAGCAACAGAATCTGCTAGAGCGAAAGCTCTTGCAAATAGTTCCCCGAGATCTAGTCCTGATGTGCAAGATAAGGACTTCATCAAGAAAAGACACTCTCTACCTGGTGTAAATACAAGGCAGGGATCACCTCGGGTTCAGCAGTCTGCTTCTCAGGCACAGCATGGTGCAAAGGGAAATGGGATCCATTCCCCTCAAGGTAAATGTTGATAGATTGTTTTGTTATTTTGTGAACAAGCATCTTGAAAAACTGGCATGCATGTTTTAGTTGCACCTGAGGGAACTAGTTGTGCCCTTAAATGTTCAAAAGCCACAGCTATGTTACAATTAAGAAACTACTGTAGAATCGATTTTGCTGCAATTAATTTATTTCCAATTAAGGGAAGCGAAGACAGATGGCTGTTCTCCCTACTGACAACCAGTAATATTAAAATCATCACCTGTTTTAGTTGTTTCGCTGCTAAACACTAACCATCGCAATTGATTTTTGTGTAAGCTTGTTAATTACACTGATTTTGGCATGTTTCAGAGAGGAAGTGGAGGAGATGATCTGGACTCACAAAAGAAGTCATGCTTAAATGCCCACGTGGAATTAGAGTTGATCGGCCTAATTCATTTCATCAATGGGCACCGACTGTTGATCCTAACATTTTGCTTTATGAAGATGTGCTGGTATTCTGCTTTCCTGTGGCGAGAGATGTGAAGAGAGAGAGAGAGAGATTTTATGTAAATTGACAAACGTGGCTATCTTTTCCTTTTCTCTGTGTTATCATGTCTAGTGGAGTTTTTCTTCTCAGGGTTTGCCTGTAGCTTTTTCGGTTTTATCGAGTATATTGTGTCAAAGAAACGTAGCCTTGACAGAACTTGCAGCTCCAGCTAAATCTCTCTCTCAATGTTTGCCTTTTTCATTTCAACAAAAAGAAGACGAAAACATGAAAACTTGTGGGTTTGCCTAGTGTTTTCGGAGGGCCCCAACAGATGTAACTAATTTTATGGAGTGGTTTGCTCCTGGCAGGGAGTTAATTTATTGATTTTTCCCCAAAGTTATTTAAAATTCTAATGATTAAAAAATAATAGGCCACCAGAGTATGAGGAAACAAAAAAGGATAAATATTACATTTTCTTTGAAATCCTACAATAATTATTTAAGATTACATCTATCGCCAATTATTAGATAATTAAAGTCTCACACTTAAACAAAGCAATTTAATCTATGGAGTTCAAAATTTAAGATTAAACCACTAAGTCATTTTATTTTATTTTATTAAACCACTAATCAAAACTTTCCAAATGAATTAAAAAATCTAAGAAATTATGAACAAAATAGTTATATTTTTATTATATATATATATAAACTAGTTTGTTTCCTCCCAAATTTTGTAACCTCTAATTAAGAAGATTAAACAAAGAATACTCAGTTTTTCAAACACATTATATATTAATGTAAAATTTTCACAAAATGAAAAAGAGGAAAATGTTGAAATCACAATTGAATGTCTGGACTTAACAAAAAAAAATTAAGGAAAATAGCTTAACTATAACTAAAGAGAAATGATATTCTCACTTCACATTTATCTTCTTTCACCCATTTCCTTTCTTTTATAAATAAAAAGATTTTGGAACTCATAGTAATAAAAACAGCTAACCCCACAAATTTTTAAAGGACTAAATTACCCTTTTACAAAAAGAAAATAAAAAAGACAAATTTGGGTGGAAATCGTATTAAACAAATTATTTGAAAATCAATGGTTAACGCCCTTTTAAGTTTTAACTCTTTACCTGGCTAATGTGATTTCTTTTATATAGTTTAAAATGTTTTGACTCTCAAGTAAACATTTAGATTACATTCCTCTCAACTAAACACATAATTGGACACCACTTATCTTCTTACAAAAAATTTACTTTCACAGAACCCAAGACAAAACCTCTTCCAACTAAACACAATCTAAATACAACATAGATAATAACAAAATTTCGCCACCACCATAAGCTATGCGTGGCAACAGTAGAGATATCCATCCCGCGCTGCAAAACTGAAGTACGCCCCTTAACTTTCATGTCAAACCCCATTCATTTGGAACAGATCTCCAAAAGAAACTCTCAACCTGAAATCCTTACTATAAACAAATAATAACGTTCAAAAGTTTCCTCCATCTAATTAGCAATACTAGAATGGCGAAAACTAAATCAAAAACTTATGGAGGGTGAGAAGAAAAATAGGCACTCATAGTTTTCTAAAAAATTGGAGAAGATGAAGCAGAGTTTTATGGAATTTTGGCATAACAATATAACATTTAGAATTTAGATTAAGGGATAATTTAGTCTATTAAATTTTTTAAAGAAAAATAAGCATCACTAATACAAGAGTCTGCTACTAACATCTTTCGTTACCTTAATTTGAGAGATTTAAGTTTTACTAATATATAAGCCTTGCCATTAACTTCTTTAATTAATAAAAAAATCATATTAATTTTTTTATAGTCAAATTACTTTCTTTAATTTTATTTTAACTCAAAATGGGACATTGAATTATAGATGGAAGAAGTAGTATTATTATTTTTAACCATATCAATAAACAAAAAAGAAAATCCTATTAACTAGTATGAAATCATTTACGAGAGTTTCATTCTACTTAGATTTTTTAAATTTTTATATATCCATTACCTAAAATCATGAATTAATTTACAGAATGCTATTACCTCACAAGATAATTTTTTTTAATATAATGACACTCTAATAAATAGTTGGTAGGCATAATAAGATTTTCATAAATAATTGGTCAGCAATTACACGAAATACTCGTGCTTTTCGTTGTCACAAACCATTATGTTGGTGGGTGATGATCCAAGAAAAGAAATACTACAAAAAGTAGTGTAATGGTACACAAAAATAAAACTACAATTTTAGAATATAATTATATTTTTGTAAATAGTTAGTGAGTAATTATAAAGATTTTTTCTAAGCAAAAACTGCTTTGAAGAAATGCTTCTAAATAATTTATCAAAAATAAATTTTAATTTATTTAAATAAAAAATAAAAATAAATAAATATTTAAAAATATTTTAAAATATTTTTATTATTTAAAAATTTATAAATAATTTATTTTTTATAATTAAAAAATAAATTAATAGAATTTTACTTTTACATCATACATCAGAAATAGGAAATTTGGGCCGAGGCACCAAGAAGTATGAAAATATCAACCGCACTCCAATTCTAAGCCCAATATACGATTTTTCAACCATCTAAGCTGACACTAGCCCAATTCAGCCGAACCCATCAAGAAGAATGCTATCCCAGGCTAATTTAGTAAATAAGCACGTGTTACCGTATTGCGTTCACTCTGGAAAATAAGCCTAACAAGTCTGTCCTTTTTATCGTCTACCGTCGTGAAAGACTGCGGTTGAATTCTGAAACTGGAACAAAGTCAGAAACCGACATCTACTCGACTATATAGCGCGTCTCAGTTACGCACTTGAATGCCACATCCACGCGCCACAAGGACGTCCGGAGCATCAACCTGCCAGGCTGCCACAAATAGCGTTCTAAAAAAAGCAAAAATTGAAGCAGAGAGAAAGAGGCGAAGCGGAAAAAATCAGGGAATCTAGGGCTCCTGTTTAGGGTTACCTTGGATCTCTCTTCTATCTCTCAATGTATCTTTACTCAATTGATTCCTGTATGATAGACGAATAATCGATATCTTCCAGGAATAAGTTTGTAGATCGATTGTTAAAAATTAGGGTTTGGAATCAATTTCTAAAGGCGCCGATTTTGATAATAAATCCCTTATTGCGGTTGGGTTTAAAGATATACTTATTTGGGATATCGAATCGAATCCAATCGTATTATTTGTTATATGTAAAAAATGGGAGGATCGCAGAAATCAAAAAGGGTTACATGGGCTTCAGATGAATACCTTTGTCAGGTAATTTTTTTTTGGTCAAAAATCCTTAATTTCTCAGTGCATGCTTATAATTTTTTTTCGCAATCCGATTTTTGTTTAATGGGGATAAATCAAATTTTAGAAAGGTATGATATTTAGTTTCCGGTTTGTGAAGACTAGAAATTGTGTTTAATGCTACCGATGATGAAAAGAACTGAAGATAATGTACAACTTTCTGTATCTTTGTCAGATAAACTTTTCTAAGGGAAATACCCTATATTTCTTAGTGAATGTTTACCATTCATTCTTTTTTTCAATCCGATTTTTTGTTAAATAGGGTGAAGAAAATTGGACAAAGAGATTCGTAAGTATGATAAATCTTGTCTAAATCTGCTAAAGTGAAGTAATAGATTACAAAAAACTCTTGGGACGCAGAATTTGTATTAAGAAAAGGTTCTTTCAGCAATGTTTAAGTCTTCTAAATATTGTTTAAGTAAAGAAAGCTTTTCTCCAAAAAAAATAAAAAACTGAAGTGAAGCTGCAAGGTTCTTGTCCAAGTCTTACTTGATGTTGCTGCTAAACACTCAGCTTGCAAAGTGCAATTAATGAAAACGGGAAGTGAAATAGGAAGTAGACAAAACAAGCTATAAGATCAATCTCGTAGGGAACTCTAACCAGCTCATTTGTCATTAAGTTTGAAGCATTTGATTCCAAGTATCCAGCTCTGAGCTAATTAAACCTGAAAACCAGGATGAAGACAGGTAAAGATGATTCTCACATTGTGAGCTATGGAAAATCCTTTTACAAATGTTGGGACAAGCAATGAAATTAATTCAAATTTGGTTTCAAGAAGACTCTTCTTTGCAATGTGAATAAGTGTTATTCTTTTATTTTGTGTTGGTAAAGTGAAATTAACTTTCTGCTTTTCTTTACCTCTCAATTTTGGGAAGTCCTATGCAAAATGCGGCTTTGTGAATGAGAATGCTGTTATTCTGTAAGTTGTTAATGGTTAAAGCTGACTTGTTTCTTCAAGCTCAATCTTGAGCTGTTCTGCTCTCTGGCAATGAAAGACTGACAAAGGGCTGATGCCAAAAAAAAGTGATATGTGATCATATCCAGAGTCATCATATAACTGTCAGCATTCCCCTACAAGGCAATCAAGTTGAAATTTGATTGTATAACGTGAAACTATTGCCTTGATTTGATTTAGCAGCAAAAAATTTCTCCAGGTACAGACAAATTAATGAGATTCTGTTAGAGCTTAGTTCCGAAGAATCTGTGATTAAGTATTTGGATTCCCCCCTCAATCCAAAAATTCTCAGTTTGGGACTCACTTCTCCTCTCGCAAACAATTCACTTTTACAATTCCCAAAACAAAAATTCTCGAACCAAAATCCAATCCAAATACATTTTTGTTTTTGGATTTGTGACCTCGGCAATTGCTGATGGATGCCTGTCATGAAAGCTGGAAGTTGGAGGTATACATGGAACGTTTCTACTTGTTCAGTTGGCCTGCGTATAGTTGAGAGGTAAATGCAAATAAAGTTGAAGGTTGATAAATTGAGCATGGCATATGGAAAGAGGAAGTAGGCAAAGGATGGGACTCCGTTGGAGATTTTAAGTGCATTGGATTCCATAGTTTATGATGCTGTGAAGAAACAAAATATTTCTACGAGCTCCTTGACTGGTTGGGAAGAAATATTTTGGTGATTATTTTGCTTTCTGATATGAAAGAAGAAAAAATCGATTGGTGTTTGATTGTGTTGTTTGACTGTCTAGCACACAACTTTCTAAACTTTCACAAATGTATCTTTATGTGTTTGCACAATGCTGATTCATTCTCATTACTTTTCTTTTTGAGAGTACTCAAAATACATTGTTGCAATATGAGTGGGCCCAAGGTAACAAGCTTTGGGAATTTGTATTTATTAATTTTTGCAACCATCAATTTGAGATAGTTGCAGAGGAGTTCATAATGTTGTTTCCATGATTTTACTGCTTATGTGTACTTGTGTAGTTCTGAGTGTAATTTTGTTAGTCTTGTACTCGTGGAACTGATTAGGCTTCAGTTCTTCTATTCCTTATGCTTGATTTTTATGATAAAAATATAGTATCAGATGCCACTTGGTAAGTAAGCATTGAAACAGCTATCCGTGTGATTATGTTTGTGTTTTTCTACACTTTTTGCATGTATACAGCTATTCATTTGTACTTGATAGTCTAATGGGTTTCTTTCTAATAGGTAAGGCTATTCTTATCAGAAGAATGTCCTTCCCAAGTTGGATTGGGCGCTCAAGATCACCTGCAGGCAAAGACATCATGGGCATCACATCCAGGTGGCATGCTGACAGATGAAAATTTGCCACCAGGCTTTGAAGGAAAGCAGCCTGTGAATCTCTTTAGGAGTAAATTATCTCAGATACCTGTTATCAAATGGTGTTGCCCTCCCAAAGTGAGTAGCCAATTCTCTTTGATCTTGTAACCCCTTGTCATCTTCATTTGTTCTTTTACCTACGAAAGAGCTACAAGTTACAATGAGAAAGAGAAAAGAAAAGAAAATAGTTTGTGTTTCAGTTATTGATGAATCGTATTTGATTGAATTGAAAGCGCTTTTTTTTTTCTTTTTTTGGTTTTACGAATGTTTTTAATGTATAAGATAATGAAATTGCTCCAGCTGGGTGCCCCTCATTTATAAGGTTCTATATAAAAAAATATAGATGGTCCCACTAGTCAATTAAAGAATTATAATTTGAAGGATGTCTTTTCTCCACCAACAAAATGGAGTGCTAACAAAAAGGAGTAGAAAGAGCTTATGATGTTCTGTAGTGAAGCTGAGGTCATATCGATGAGGAACTCTCGACAGGGTTTGTTTAGAGCATCGATCTTTTATCCTTTTGTTGAAAAGTGAGCTAGTGTTGCTTTCGCACTATTAGATTTTATAGAAATAAGCTTTGTAGAGCTAAAAATAGTTGTTCAATTGTCATTGGCATAATTGAAATGTTAAGATTGAAATTGATCCCCCTGAGGCACCTCTTGGCCCTCAAGGCATGTTTTTCCATTACATGCTTTTGAATTCCACTGATACGGTAAATTGCATTTATACTTACAAGGGGATAGCTGTACTTTTCACCTTTTCATTTCAGTAGGAACTTTAAGTACTTTCAGTATCAACAATGACCCTCTCTTGAAATTTGATAATTTTGGCCCAATTGGTCCAGTGCTTGCAAGCCTCAAAATTTTCTGCTCCTGTTAACTCCCACTTCTTTAATGCAGTGGAAGCTGATTCTTCTGAATTTAGCTGGTAGTGGCCTTGTATACACCCTATAGAAATCAGAGAAATGCTGTTTGAGCTTTTATCCAAATGACCTGCCTCATATTTTATCTGGGAGTACCCTTTGGGAGAGAGAAGTACATAAAATGAAATTGTTATCATAACCAGAGTTCTGGTTTGGAGGTTGCATGATCAAATGTTTTCCATCCTCAGTTCCAGTAGAAAGCTGTAAGATTTGTTAATCGGAGAAGAATAACTGTCTAGTATTAGCTGTTGAAACAGATTAGCTGTGAGGCTCATTGCTGGTTTGAAATAATATAGTCTGTTCGTTCAGCGCTATTGTAGAATATGAATATTGTTCTACATGCATACTTAGTAAAGATCTCTGATCATTTGGTTTCTGTTTCTGAGAGAAGCAGCTTCATATTATACAGTGATGATATACTGCACTTATGTTTCCTAAGTTCAGCATTTTAACCTTTTTCTAGGGCATAGGAATAAAAAGGGTGAAAAGTTCACAAGCGTCATGAATTGTTGTTAGTTTCTGTAGTTGCTTTGTTGAGTGAAACAAATTTTCCTTTTTCTTTTTTGTCTGATAAATGAATTTGCCTTTTTGAGGCAAAGGAGAAATTGCATATTCCTCCAAAGGTTTGGGCTTCAGACACTGGATGTGGATGTGATTAGTTTGGCCACGTTTTGCAGCTATTTGGGTGTTTATAGTAGCTGTTCATATAAGTGAAGTAGCACAGCAACTTGGAACTGATTATCCAACTTCATGTTTAGTTATTGTAATTTGTTGTTGTGCATTCTGGTGAAAAAGTAATTTAAAATTAGCTGGAAATCTGACTGTTGCTGAATAATTTTTTGATATCCAGCTAATGGGCTTCCTTACAAGTAGTTCTTCACTGATAATTCCCTGCTTCTGCTATCAGTCACTTAGGAAACCTATGCCATGCCTAATGGCCTATTTACGGAAGTAATATTCCTCTTTTAGGCCAATAAAAAACTATCTGAAACTGTTAAAGCTTGTAGTAGTTTGATGAATAGCATAACTTGTCACATTTGTTGATGTTATGTCCTATCTTTCAAAATCCATCAAGGTTGATGAAAGAAAAGAATTTTCCTGGTTGAAAATGTAGGTGTTTAATGTATGTGGGTTTTTCAGTTCATAGTGAATGCTGTATGGAGAGTGGTTGCTGGGGATGAGAGCAAAGAAGTTGAAGTACAAAATCAACGGGAAATGAGAGTGCTGGAGGCAATATACCCAAGACCATCTGCTATTCCTCCTAAGTATGATCATCTCTTTCCTTGGATTTTCTTTTCTTTGGTGGTGTGTATAGTGTACCGTATATTTTCCTATTTATTGGTCTTCTATTTGATAATAGAACTTGGAATACTTATCCTTGAAACATTTTTTAAAAAAAATTTTTATTTTGCATGCAGCCCTTCAACAACATCAGGTGCAGAAGATTCTTTTCACCATGATCAGCACACTCCTCTTATTCCCATAACTCCAGTTGAAGATGAAGATGCAGCTGCAGACATGTTTGATTCTGTGACAGTGACCCCAGTTCCTATGAGTTCTCAGCCTCAGCTGTTGTCATCTGGAGCTTCCTCATCTCAATCGAGTAGTGTCTCTAACCCTTCTGCTCATGCAATGCCAGCAACAGATGTCACTGGTGTAGATCCTGTCCTAGTAGCTGCCTTGGCTGCATTTCTGTCAAACAATAACCAGGGAAATTTGATTGACCAGGGCTTGCTTATAAAATTACTCAGTGACCAGAAAATGGTTGAGCAATTGAGGAATCAAGCTGCATCCCCCACTGCCCAGACTATGGCGGCAAGCAGCATGCAGAATTTGCCAGTCACCAGTATGCAAACTATGATATCGCCCACCTCACAAGGTGCTCGAGTGACCGGTATGCAAAACCGGTCTAGGCCAGTGTTGCCAGCAATGACTTTATCTGAGACAGCTCCCATGTCCATGAGCAGAACAGATCAACATTTAGCTCACATTAGTAGACCCGAACTAGTTGCACCTCCGGTGGCAGCTGCAGCCCATAGTGGAGTCTTTTACCCTCCTCCAAGTAGGGCTACACCTGTACCCAACATGAGGCCCGTGGTACATGATGTTGGCTCGGCACCATCTCCATCTAATGGACCTCCTGTCACAAAGGACACCAGCTATTACAAGAGCCTGATTCAGCAGCATGGAGAAGATAGACAAGAGGCCTTGCCACAGTTCGGCAATCGCAGCAACCACCAGTTAGGCTCAATAAGAGAACAAGCTAATAACTCAAAACCGAGAGATATGAAGCCCAAAATAATGAAGCCTTGTATTTATTTTAACAGTTCAAGGGGATGTCGGAACGGAGCAAATTGTGCATATCAACACGACACGACGTCCCAGCAGAGGGTTAGTAGTATGCCTGATTCGCCAAACGCGAAGAGGATGAAAATGGATAGGGAGATTACTGGAACATAATGAATGTAGTTAGCATCTCCATGTATATTTTTTCACTTGGGATGCTAGTTTTGTTTTTATATTTTCTCAGTTGCAGTGGGAATCAAATTTTCTTTTCTATTTGTTTCTTAATCTGTCAGTTCATTTTGATTGCCAAATTGATAATTGTCAAACGTTTTCTTGGCATTTTGATTGGAACAATGATGATGATTATCCTTGTCAAGTTTTCCAGCATTTGAAAATTGTTGCTCTTCTTTTATTTTCTTTTTGTGAATTTGTGTGCTTATATGTCAGATGCAGGAAGTTTGTTAAGTCCTTTATTGGTATCAAACAAATGGATATGACATCGATTGATAGCCCCTAAGAAAGTAAGAGGCGCTGGTATTTCTTGAACACTGCTTTGGGGCCAAGATAGCTATATGATAGAGTCGCATTCTTGTCCAAGCCTAAGCTTTGCAGCCCAAACAACCCTATGGTAGTCCTTTTGTGAGTTTCACTTGCCTTTGGATAGGCAAGTTTTAGTTCTTGGTCTGTTAACCTCAAACGATGGATGATGTAGATAATGAGTGTAAATGGTAATAGGTTTGGGAGTAGGTACAGAGTGTCTGGGACCCGAATTTGATAAGATATAATTGTTATTGGATCTGATTCGATTATTTGATAGATTCATGAGGACTTATAATCGATCTTATAAGATTTTAGGTCAATGTTCGATTATAATAAAAATTTTTTAAAAATTATACAATAACTTATTAAATTTATAATCAAAAAATAAAAATTTTAATATAATATGGTATCTCTTTAATAAATTAAAATTTTAATATTTATAGACTCATATGATTAACTACATGAAAAGTTTAAGTATGATAAAAGAGATTAAAATATTTATTATTTTATTAAAATATTTATTATTTTATTAAAATATTTATTATTTTCTATACAAAAGAAAATTTACTGTCAAATTAAGATCAATTGGTATCACTAAATGTCACTTGTACTTCTTCCCAAAAAAAACGAAAAACTCATAAGAAAATTATTAATCTAAAATATATATATATATATATATATATATATATATATATATATATAACTTTAAAAAATAAATGTATATATTAACCATAGAACCTATATGTAATTTCCAAATTAATATATTTTTATAATTTTAGACCTCTCGTCAACTTGAGACAATATGTAATAATTAATATTGTAAAAAGAATTTCAATATATAGCTTAGATTGATAGTTTGTTTCAAAACCATAAAAATTTCAAACTTAGACTACACTATTATCACATACAATTTATATATAAACTAAAGATAAAATTATATCAAAACTATTTATCACACTATATTAATCAGTATCATAAATGAAATTATATCAAAAGTATTTCATAATATATATTAATTATGTATCAAATTATCAAATTCAAAATATGATGTATGAAATCTATACTCATTACAATGCCTTATCGAATTTAAATACGGGTATACTTCTTTATTTATATCATATCAAAATCCAATAAGATTCGATCCTTACCCGGGCACGGCCCGGCCCGTTGAGAGCACTAAATTGTAGATGTACGGCTGAACGGGTGGGGTAGCGATTTCTTTTGCCAGACCCCCTTCCGCCCCGCCCTCACCCCAAAACAATCCCCCAGCTGAAGCAACTGGACTGAAGAAGCGAAGAATGTTGAAGTTCTTGTCGAAAGTGAGAATCGAGTTCAACGCATTAGACCCGCGAACGGCGGCGTGCATGGAGTTCTTGGCCCAGTGCAACGCCCGTAAAGCCAAGGAATCTAATCCCGCTTGCCAGGTCCAAGTGAAGCGCCGCACCGACGATTTCCCTCCCCAAATCACCGTAACCTTCGTCAACGGAGTTGAGGAAAATTTTGATGCCACCTCCACCCCGGCACAGACTATCCGTAATATGATTCTTGAGAAGGGTCTGCTACTAGAGACTGAGCAAATGTTCCGGGAGGCTGGTGAAAAGTGGCCTGTTATTATACCTGAGGAAGAGCTCAAGCAACCATTCCTTGGGATAAAGGTATTCTCATTTTCTCTTTCTAGAGTTATACTATTCTATTAGTATGGAGCGGGATAATGGAGGGTTCACCTGGTTTGGTAGAGACATTTTGTTCAGCAAGTTGTGTGCTTGATAGCTGCGGAACACATTTACGTCTATTATCTTCATTTCTTTATCTGTTATCTTCGCGCTGTTCCTGATTAGACTGTATTTGGATAGTGTCTCTGCTTTGATCGAACAATTTTAAAGGTTTTGAGGTAATAGTCTTTTTGTTGAACCTTTGATCCTTTTTCCACTTGAGGGAAGTCTGTGGACACCTAGTGGGAGCTAAAGCTAAATGAAGCTATTAAAATCTCTTTGTTTTGTGCAAAGGGATTTGTAATTACTGCTGATATGTGGGAATAATGAGTCAAACTGATGGAGAAATTCGTGAATTCGATGATATCATACGCAGTTTTCTAGTTAAACCAGCCTTTGGCCAAAGGACATTTCATATCATGAGTGGTTTCTTTCCCAGGATCTGAGATCATGAGGTGTTTTCTTCAGTTTCTTTTAGAGTCTAGGTTTGAGGGCCATAAATCATGCCTTTAAACTCTGTCTCCGCCTTTATGTGGATGTTTTTGTCATGGTGGTTTGGATGGTGTTGTGACATGGAGTGCATAGTATGGAACCCCGGATAACCTTTTGGTTCTAGGATAGGAAATATGTTAGGAATGCAGTATTCCTTTGAGTTTCTCATTCAAGTCCAGCTGATACAAAACAGTCGTCATTTTGTGACAGTTAAAGCTCACTCTTCATTGCATAACTTATGTCACATGGAAGAACAGTACATGATATGTCCTAACTATATGGTTTTGGGGTGCAGGTTTAACATTCCTGATACTCTCTCATAAGCTTGAGAAGTAAGAAGCCTTACAAATGTTTGTACTATGAGAGAGTAAGAAGCATTGCAAATGTTTGTACTTCATATCCAAGTTGGATTCATTTTGCATTTGTGGAATAAACCTAGATAATCTTAGTTAAGTTTGATAGCATATTTGGCACTTGTGAAGTAGGTCTTGCTAAGCTCTTTCCAATTTAAGCTCAGGGCATTTCTAATTGAACTAGAGAATGCAATATGCATATTAAAGTGAGCAGATTTTTTCTTCGATCACCTTCACTGGCAAGGGCAGGAAATATTTGATTGGTTGTTAGATTTTATTTTTGAAAATATGAAGAATGAGAAAAGCATGTGTTTTGCTGAGCAAAGAAACAAAAAAATCCTAACATATGCTTGGAAATCAGAAATTATTCCTTTGCCCATGCATCCTCACCATCTTGTTAGTAACCTGTAGGCCTTGTGCCCACCCTATGACCCCAGTTCAGGACATGCTCTTATTCTACAGAAGAAAAATTGACGTCTAATGCCAAGCCCATAGGAAATTGTACTTGGACATGGGATCTATTACATATCTTATTGGCTATTGCTTCCGAGTATTGAGCTTCCAGTGAGAGACTTCATCCGGAAGTCTGTGGTCCTATGAGTCATGAGTGAATTAGGCAATTGAGTTTAGGGTTTCAGATATGCTGCTTGATGACCAAATAGTGGAATTGAAATGTTTGTGAAATATAAGAGATGAAATTTTGATGAGAGGTATATGATCTTTACAGCATATATTATTATACTCTAAAAATGTTGCCATGTTTAGATTTTCTTTTATCTCATGGATTTCTATCTTCTTGAGCAATTCAATGACTGATTCTTTTTTTCAGCCTAAAAAAGCAGAAGAGAAGAAGCAGTAGCTGCAGCTAGTCAAATTGAATGTACTAAATGCAGGTGCTAGGGATCCTTTGATCTATCAAGTTCAACTTTTGGGGTTATTCTGCCATGGTATGAGATAGGTGGAATTTTCAAGTTGTAGCTATTATATGTTGGGAGGTGCTTTGCTGGTCTGACACCCTTATCAAATGTTTGCTGGTTTCTCGATTTTGCTCTCTCAAACTGAACAGTATAGGCTTATTTTTGTGGGTGCTGAAAATTGTTTGCTGAATTTGGGAATAGGTATCTCTTTGGTGCATTATTTCTCTTCTTGAGTCATCTCTGCTATCCATTTTTCATGATATTGCAACTTTTTTGACCTATGAAAAAAAGTGTGCTTGGTATTCTTATCTAATTAGATTTCAAATAATGTGTTCTGAACAAAACCGCATACAACAATAAAACACCACGCACACGGTTTCCTCACATTTACAAAAACGTTTGAACAAAGCAAACACAGCAAAGATGGAATGCGCCTTCTATATACTTGTGCACCGGATGATTTATGTACATTCCTTTTAATGATCTGAGGATCTGCTGAATCATCGGTCCTCCCGTCGGACAACATTGGGATCAGACACCATGTCCATCATCATCTTCTCAGGTGAGTCTTCCCAATTTGCAAATGTCTTCAAATCAACCTGCAACCAAGTAAATGAGGCTATCAACATTCTACCACATAAATCATAGACACAAATGTAGGGCCACAACAACATGTTCTCAGATCGGTTTACCTTCCGCCTTTGCTCAGTGAAAAGTTCTTCTCTCTTCTTGTATGAAGTTTGAACTTCTGTAGCAGTTTTACCTCCTAATCCCCACACCTCCACCTCCAGAACTGAGCTTTCAAGTGGTAAAAACCCCTGAATGTGCCAATTCAAAGTTTAGCAGTCCAAATCTACATGTTTTGTATCAGCCTCTCTCTTAATAAAAATAATAATTTTCAGCATTTCAAGAGGTTGAAAATATGTGGTAATGATTGCATTAAACCCATCAATATTATCCAATCAACTGATAGAAAGTAATCAATTGCATACATGCACTGTTTCCTAGGTTCTCCTTGATTCCTTAAGAGCTACAACAGAAATTATGAGTCTATGACAACTTAGCTTGAATAGTTCTGTCATTTAATCGAGAACGTCTGGAACTATCTTGGCATGGAGTTTTAAGTATGGGTGATTGTTTCTGTTGCTGCTTAATGACAATGAAGCATCTTAAGAGCCATCCACTTCTGAAAATAGAGATAGACCATTCTGAAAAACAAAATTTCTTCCTACAGTTTGTTCACATATCTGTCTTGACACAAACTCAACACAAATTATGCCAACACACACCACTCACTAGCGAGTTCAAACAAATCAGCTTGAGAATTACATAGAAACGTAAGAAGCATGCAGATAACATGTCTATAAAATCGTCTCAGTGTTTCTCAAGTTCGAAAACCAATAAAAAGTTAGTAATATATGACGTTTTTGTTCTCCTACCAATGCAATCATGTATATGTTCAAAATGCATATTCTCATAAATAAATATATAAAGACATTGAAGATCTGTACTAATTATCTCCACTAGACTTTTAAAATAAGTATACCTGATTAGGAATGAGAGATCCAGGTTGGTAAGTTTTATCAAAAGCATGGTGACGAAGTGTAACTTTGGCAAAATCCTCACCAAGAAAGATTCTCTCATTTCCAAGGGATCCTCCAAAAGCAATTCCCACCGGCTTTGGATGTGCCTCATATACCTTACCAGTTGGATGCAAGTGGCTGTAAACAAAATTTTTCTCTTTTCCTGCCAAAAGAACATATCCAAGGTCTCAGAGACCACAGTGCGATTGCTTCAACTTAGCTAAAAATGCATCTGTTGCAGAGCCGATTTGATCCACATCAAGAAAAAAGTTTCTAGTTATCTTACCTGAAGATAAGAAGGCATTAAATGCTGGACTTATGGAATAAAGGCTACCAGAACTCCCATAGAATGTATCCCTATTTTCAAAGGCTTGATGTGTGAGTACACCAATAATCCACCTGTTGGTGTCATTGTTAATTTCAGAAGCAGCAATGAGCATGAGCATTGCTCCATTGTAGCCTTCAACATGAGACCAGAATCTGTTCATACCTTTCCCATGAAAAGATGACCTACACAAGGTTTATTAGAGTAGCTAAGTTTGATATTTAAACTCAATAGTTGGTACATAAAGTTCAATCTGATAAGAAATCAAAAGAAGCAGCTGAAAGAAAAATTATTCACAAAGTGGCTGAAAGAAGCAAGCTAAACTGGCAGCCAACAAACTTTTAATCATTTCAATATCCAATATAAGATGCTTATGATACTCCATGTATACACTCTCAGTGAAGAAATTGGAGAGATAGATCATTGTGCACCTTAAATAGCCAGAGATTCTTAAGCTAATTTTCTGATGGAGAAAAAAAGTAGTGTCAAGAAACTAAGATTGATAAGCATAGACGAATACGAACCGGTACAGTAGATTTTCATTTGTCTCATCAACATCAGTGGGAAAGCATGCTTTTGAAACCTCTTCAGTTATGGAACCCCTCAGAGTGAGTGAAATAGCCCAGGCCCTTCCACAACTAAGAAGGTTGTCATTGCAAATTGCTGTTGGGGATATACGCACTGGAAAGCACAAATTCTCCAATTTCTCCTGCCATTTTTGTTTTCTAAATAAGAACTTTTTTTTTGGCAATGTGATACCAGAGAAAGAGCATCTGAATATACAAAGAAAATTCAAAGAAATAAAGGATACATATTGCAGCATTACATCAAGGATGTGATAAAAGTTTCATGAGGTCAGAACTAATAAAGGTATGATCTTACAAAAGTTGAAAATTTGATTCCTCCAAAAACAATTTTCAAGCTACTAATTTTGTAACGGAGGTCTTCCCTGATAACTTTCCAGGGTAATCCTACATCCACACTATGATTCGAAAATGGAAACAAATTTGTGATGCAAGAAAAGGAAAAGCAAAGACAATAAGTTCTGCCATCTAAAAAGAAAGGGATACCCCTTGAGCTGTCAAGTATATCAGTCTTGAATAGACAAAATGAGCAAGGCAATCTGCAAGACATGGCACTGTCTTCAAGGCCCACATATTAATCTTTTCAACGCTAAGTTGAACATCCAACTCTGAAACTTTACTGTTCCAGATATCCAGTTTTTCAGCTGATTCGGCACATGAGTCAACAGCTGATAATATCAAATGATCAATATCAGGAAGACCATAAATCTCCGTGCTAATATGATCCTTCAATCTCCTGGAATCCCAAGACAGAACGGCACATGTCCAAATTAGCCTAATCAGATCAATTGCATACAATACTCCATTCACTTTGCTGTCATTTTCACTGGAGTCGAACTGCAGTCCTAAAGGAACACCTGCTTTTTCGTTTGCCTTTGCAAACACCTTAAAGAGATTATTGAATGACGTTGAAGCAACTGTCCTTCCACAGCATTTGTTATAACCTTTCAAGAACTCAACCCAACCCAGGACGCCTTTTCCAGTGGAAAAGAAGTGGTCAACAAGAGAAGAAGCCACCTCAACCAATAATTCAGGAAATCCTTCGGGAACCGCATTTTCTTCATCAGTTGGTGATGTTGGGTTCTTAATTGTCAATGCAAAGCATTTCTGGGATGAGGATAAGCAGGAGTCAGTTATCAAAGCAGAATCTTAGCAATATAGAAAATATTGTTGAACTGGGAAAGTATGAAATGAACAATCTAACATAACATAAGAAGAAGTAAATGCCTAAATGCTTGAAGTTAAGGGTTCAATCAGAATCATAAGAACTTAAATTCTGAAACTTTTTGCCGATTGAGTTGCAACAGAGAATGGGACTTCAGTTTACTCCTCCACAGCAATGGGAACACAAAAGAAAGCGAAAAATGCAGACACAAAACAAGAAAACCACAGAAAAGATCAAATGATCAACACTAATCCCAGTAAAGGTGGAAAGTAACTCAACCAGATAAATCACGAACAAAAAAATCGAGAAAAATATTTCCATTTGTGCGTAAACGGTTAGAAACTAACGGGCTTTTGCTAGAGACGATGAGGAGTGGAGTACCCGGAGAGAACTAGGAGGGATGGCATCGGTTTGGGGATCAGACAAAAGAGAAAATGCTTTCCGGAGAGTAGGAAGAGCTCCGGTAGACGCTGCCAAAGATTCTGCCTCCCGTTGAGCCGCTGATATATTTCCGGTCGACGAAGATTGCCCCATTCTTTCTCAAGTTCCTTTGCCGTATGTATCTCTCTTTCCTTCTTTGCTGCTTTCTAGAGAACCTGGATTAGTTTACTATTTCATCAGATAACTACTTTTACCGCTGCACCGCTGCAACATTGCTGAGGACAAAACCACCGCCTACGGGCATGTTGTTGGGCTTTAGTCTTTGGACTTGGGCTTGGTTTTGATTCTAGCCTGTGATCGACGAGGAAGTTTCTGGCTGTATCGATCTTCAAAAGAAAATGGAAATTTTCGCAAGAAAGATGTCCAAAACCTCTTCTTCAGAAAATATTTCCTCGCAAAAGAAAAAAGAAAAGTGTACTAAACATTGCGAAATATTGATCATTAAGGTAGTAGCTGAGTATTGAGTAATTCAGGAGATTAAAGTTTAAAATTTTTATCTGCCTCTACTACGAATCATGTATTCGCTGGTTCAATTCAGGAAAGCTGTAAGCTGTGGCACGCAATTCCAATTGAGTCTTCACTAGGCTAACTTTTTGGCAATTTTCATCAGGCTCATCATTGTAAGTAGTCTGTCTAAGGCCTACCTAAGTCTTACCAAAAGTCCAAAACATCGAATTGCACTAAAAGGAAAAGACAACTCTATCTGCACTCACTCTGGTGAGTGGTGAATGAAAACTTGGGACTTCATGAGTTCGGTTTCTTACTCTTCATTCTTTGACCATCCCCTACTCACAGTTGACCCAAGGGAAGGCCCAACTTCTTGTCAAATACTTAGCTGAAAAGAAGCAATGTTTTCAGGAATTTTGACATTTCCCCTAGAAAGAGATATTAACCCTTGTTTCTCTATCTTGCTTTAATAATTCTTGAAGCAACCCCACGAGAAGAGAATGGGGTCTTCATACACATCTCGCGGCTTAAAACCGAGGGTCTCTTGCAAACCCAACCGACAAGTATCTATTTGCTACATTTAGTGTCTTAATATCATACTAATCAACTTTTTTAATTGTTTCTCTCCCACTTGCTCTTCAGTCTCCAGTGTTCACTCAGAGTCTCACAAATCTCACTCTCGGGCACAAGCCCACATAATCTCTGACTCTCCCACTCATCGTTTCCGATTCAGCTTTCAAACTCAGAGTCGAGACTGAGATGGGTTCTGTTTCTTTAAAAATAGGTGATGGAACAGCTAGATTCAAGAGAGCTTCTCTGTGTTCTTCTGCAGTGAACGTGCTGATGCTGCTCTCTGTGGTCACCACTAATCTTTTTGCCTTGTATGCTTTCACATCCTGGCCAAAGGACCATACTTCAACCTACTTGCTTCATACTCATAAGAACATCTCTTTAATATCAGAACAAGTCTCCTTGATCCACAGAGAAATTGAATCTTCCAAGAAAAAGCTGGCCCAGATTGAGAAAGAGCTCTTAGGCTATGAAAGCATCGATCTCTCCAAACCAAACATTGCAAATGAGCTGAGAAGCTTCCTGCAGCATCATCCGCTTCCTTTGGGCAAAGATTCGAAAAGTGGGATCACTGAGATGGTGTCTTCTGTTGGACATTCTTGTGAAAAATCTATGGATTTGCTCTCTCAGTACATGAATTACAAGGTCAATGGGCCCTGTCCCGATGATTGGAGCGCTGGCCAGAAGCTGATCTTGCGTGGATGTGAGCCCTTGCCTCGTAGGAGGTGCTTTGCAAAGACAATTCCCAAGGTCGGTTTGCAACCTTTTCCTATTTCACTCTGGAAAAATGTTAGTGAAAAGATTTATAGCTGGAGCGGCCTTGCTTGCAAGAATTTGGCATGTTTGAATAGTAAGAAGTTGAATAGGGATTGTGCTGCTTGTTTTGATATCATAAATGGGTACGAGACCCATAGATATGTTAAGGCTAGAAGCAAAAATGATTTCCCCATTGATGATGTCTTGGCTATGGGAAATGGTGGAATTAGAATTGGTTTTGATATTGGTGGCGGTTCTGGGACTTTTGCTGCTAGAATGGCAGAAAGAAATGTAACTCTAGTCACTGCCACTCTGAATGTCGATGCACCATTTAACGAGTTCATTGCTGCAAGGGGGCTGTTTCCTCTGTACTTGAGTTTAGATCATAGATTTCCCATTTACGATAATGTGTTTGATTTGGTCCACGCTGCCAATGGATTGGATGTTGGGGGCCGCCCAGAGAAACTGGAATTCTTGATGTTTGACATTGATCGAGTACTTAGAGCTGGGGGGTTGTTGTGGTTGGACAACTTCTTTTGCTCATCTGATGACAAGAAAAGGGCTTTAACTCGGTTAATTGAAAGATTTGGTTACAAAAAACTGAAATGGGTAGTCGGAGAGAGGATCAATGGGTCAGGAAATTCAGAAGTTTATCTCTCTGCTGTTTTACAAAAACCAGTGAGAACATGATGGATGACTTTCCCAAAGTTAGGATGTAAGAATGATGCCTCTAGGAATAGATTCGATCATAGAAGATTTATTTTGTCCAATTCCTTGACATCCTCATGAATTCCTTTGCAATGCGGAATAAGCGAGCTTAGTTAGTAATTTCTTTTTTCCAACTGCAAACCAGCACCTGAGGATAATTATCTCTGCAAAGTTTGGAGGTGTTTTATATTCTTCACTGTGTAATATTCACTTTACTCAGGATGAACTATTAGCAAAGAGGTCCTTTTTTCTTTTTTACAGGTCATTTTGTAGTCTGAAAATTTTAGCATTGGCATTACGCCTTTATGGTGATGAACATATAATTTTGGAAAGTAGGTTCCTTGATGCTAGAATGTGATTGGCATTACGCTTTAATTGCTGCTAGAATGTGATTCATCTCTACTAGTATTGTGGGATATCCAGAACCAGCTCGATTTTGTTCTATTGCTGCGACCAATAATTTTTAGTGTTTTTGCACGAGATATGATATCCTGGCGTGCAGATCACACTTTCTTCTGCTCTTAGAACGGTCTCAAGCATGCACCATTTTTATGTATTTTTGCGGTTTCACTTGAGGTGCAGCAGGGGTTGGGGGAAAGACAATTTTTACTCTTAATATTTTAGGGCTCAAGGATACCTAGAGTCAGAAGTACTTTTGCATTTGGATCTCTAGTATAAGAATTCCCAAGCTGATGATTAGCCTTGCTGTTTAATACCTGCTTTATATTTGAAGCTTTTCCTCCTCAGGAGCTGTTCTACCTCTTAACATGAGGCCCAATACTTGCTCAAGAACGTCTATTTTTCAAGTGTATGCAACTTAGTTGGTATTTTTGTTGTTGAGGCAATTATGGGTGGCGAAAGCTTATACCTTGACCCAATTACTGCAGTGCACTATAAGCATGATCTCTTATGAACATCAATAGTCCTCTCTGTTGCATATGTTTCCTTATTATCTGCGTCTTCCAAGTTTTTGGTTCCCTTGCTTAGGTATTGTACTTTCTCATTTCATTAACCTGTTTCCTGAGGGACTTCCGTTTCTGGTGGGTACCAAGGCAGTCATAGATATCACTCTATGACCTGAACCACAGGAAGATAATATTTCCTGAAGCACGCTATTATAGATATGAAATAATTCCATCAACCTTTATCGTGCCTTCGAATAAGTGGAGTACCCCCGAACAGTTGTTGGTATTCTTGTCTACATATTATCTCCCGAAATATGAGAAGCTGTGCCATATGTTTCCGCAGATCTGTTTTCAGTATTCTATATGTTTCCAAAACTCCAGAAGAACTAGACAGTGCACAAGGTGATTCCTTGAGGTATTCCTTGTGGACGTTAAGTCATTCTGGACGGTTTGCTTCCTTTTTTCCAACTGAACTCGTAGCCTCTCTTATAGGAACATAGGAAAAAAAAGTTGCTTCCGCAATATATCCGTCGGGGTGATTGTTTTCAGCACCTTAGGCCTCTCAGTCTCAGTAGAAGTTCACATGCTGAATAGTCCTGAAATAACAAATTCACACACCAAACGAATACCCGTCAATGTACATCCCGTGCTCAGTTTAAGAAGAAAACAAACTTTTTCTGTCAATTCTCAAGTTGGCAGGTACTGGTACTACATGCGGCTACTTCATAAAGTATGTTTCCTGCTCTAGCTCTCCAAGTTTGGCTTATAAGACCGCATATGCTTACCCACATTTAGTGCAAAATTGAAGTTATTGACTACCATAACAATTCACATTGCTAAAAATGACCATTCTCACTGGGGCTGTGCTCAGTTCATTACCCTTAATAATACATGCTTAAGCGAAAGCTTCGGTGCAAGCTACCTAATTCACCTTCTAAGGTGTCTAAATACATTGATCCCTACTTTCATAAACCAGTAAAAGAACTGCAGGTCGCATCACCAATCAAGTAGAGATGAACCGAGTTTCTCATAAGATCAACTGGGGTGGGCAGTAACCGGCAAAGAGATAAATGGTCACTTCTAAAAAAGAGCATGGTTTGCATGCTATGAAAGGCCATCATATGAACGTCTGGCTTCTGAAACAGAACTTAGAAGTCGCATTCCCTCTTCACCCATTTGCTGAACTTCAGAGGGTGACAGGATTCTGATGCATCGTACACAGCCAACAAATTCCCTACAAACACATTTTAAAGCACAATTTTGTCAGAAAAGAAACTCTCTTTGGTTTCCTTTCTGTTCCTAAGGAATAATCAGACCCCAAATCACAATATTAATGTTCTGGAAAATTGATCTAGAAAATGGCTTTTTCAAAGGTAAGTCCAGTTAAAAACCAAACTTCCAAACACTTAGACTGGACACTTCTAGCCAACAAGGAAAATAGAACTTACTCCCAAGGATCATCTCCTACAAGCAGAACATCATTCTCGTAATCCACATACACCAGTTTCCAGCCAGAACATTTGGAGTCATTCAATAGTTCCTCAAGTCCAAACATCTCTTCAATTGCGCAGCAAAGTTCATCATAATTCTTGAAACTCGAGACATCAATTGACCTTCCAACAGATCCAGCCTTTTGAATCTGCAAGCCAACATATGCTCCGTCAGCAGGGAAGATGACAAGAAAACCGACAAACAAATAAGCAAAAATGATAATACTATCAAGGAGGCAAGTAACTGAAAAATGCACTTGACACAGGAGAAGGTGAATATCAAGGCTTTGAGAAAACAAAGACAAATGATAGCCTCACCCAGATTAGTTAATTAGTTAGAACTTATTGGAAGATACTAGTTATATACTAGTAATATCTCGTTGATTCCATGAAACATCTATGGAACAAGCATCCATTTGATGTTTCAAGTCATCTACTTCACCGTTAATAGAGCATGAGCAGCATGTCATAAGAGTTGCCAACTATTTTTTATAAATCCAATTTTTGTTATTTATTTCTTACCCTATTCAGAACCAAGAGACAAGCTGCTTCCAGAAAATAAATTCCTTACCTTTGTATATGTTCGTACCCGTGAGGGGGCTTGCTGCCAAGAGTTATTTGTCAAAGCATTGCTCTCACCTAAGTCCACATTGCTTGATGATGCACCACCTGAGTTGTCAACAAATTCTTGCAACGGGAAAGCTTGAGAATCTGCTAAGCTTGCTGAGGTTATCTGAGATTGAACATCCTGGCTTGAGCCGAAGTTGCTAACCAGAAAATCTGAAGGGTTATGGAAATCAGCATTCTTCAGTGTGCTGAATTCATCCAAACCTGTGCTTGAAATAGAAGGATCAACCACCGTGCTACCACTGTTACTTCGGTCAAAATTCAGGCAACTATATATGTCACTCTGGTTGGGGCTTTCATCTGATAAATCTTTCAACCCAAATGAATTAGATAATAGGTGCAGGTTAGAAAGGTCTTGCTGAGCTAATGGAAGAAGGTGACTTGTCTGGGGCAAACATTTTGCACTGTTCAATTGGTTATTCCACAGTTCCTCTATAGAAGAAAGTTCAGGACCAATTGCTCCTGAGGAAAAGGGAGGATGATCATGCTTCCTAAGCACAGATGAAGATCCAGGAGACCTAAGGAATCCTGCAACAGATTGACAGGTTGAAGGATATAGATTCCACTCATTATCCTCCGAGTAGGTGAACAAACCATTAGCGTTTGAATACTCTACTGGGGATACATCGCTCTGCTCAGACTGGAGAAGATGTGTGTCTAACTGTCCCTGCATGATCCTTGGACTAGTTTGCAGAGGCAATGGATTATTGTTGTGGTCAGTGAATGTAATATCATTAACAAGATTAGGTAAATTTGTAGGCTTAGCTACCAAAAGGCCATTGTTGCAATGTTCTAGCGATGATGTGCACTGGCTTAATGGATCTTGTGGCACAGGTTCTGACTTGGTAACTTCAGCATTCTTTTCAGGAGGCAATTGGTTTCCAAGTTTGTCCACAGATTCAGGATTTCCTGGTAGGATTGATTGTGATGGGCTGTTTAGATCTGAGGTATTGGCTTGGTCAAGTTGACTCAGTAAATGATTCTCACCCTTTGAAGATGGACAATCTGGATGGACATTCTCAGCTTTCTGCTTAACGACTGACTGCATTATTTTCTGGGCCTCTTGCACTGGAGCAATCTTAGCATTTGTCTCCAGTGTAGAGGAAGCATTAGTAGCTAGATGATCAACACAATCAGGTCTCATCAACATCTTCATTAATTGTTCAGACCACAGATTTGAAACCGAAGGACATAGAAGCTCTCCATTAACTCCTGGTACTCGAATGAACGGTTTGTGTATTAAATTTCCCCATTCAGATTGTGCTCCTGAAAAAGCAACATAATATTGTCGTGGCTATTTTGTTAAGACAAGCAGCTAAATAACTAATAAGAATGAACTTACCAAAATATGTTGACTGGAAAGGGCGTTTAAGACCAGTAGTCAGAGAAGGAAAAATAAAAAGACTTTCAGGGGTCTCAATTTCCCATGGACTAACTCTGTTTTGCTTATCACCACAGCCAGGCTCATCCCATTCCACCTGTGTACACTCACCATGAAGTTTAATCATCAAACAAAATTGGATAAAAAGAAATGGCAATCAAGAGTGCTCACAATAGAGCTAAATCTTATTACCTGAAGGCTTCTCCATTTTGAACCAGGCCACCGCAGTGGATCCAAGTCACTTATGCCAACAATTGCCCCCATGTACCTGGCCACTTGGAACAAAAATTGTTAAAGGACAAACTAGCTGAAGGAATTAATAGCCATCTCAAAAGGGAAAAGAAAAGGGGGAAAAAACGAAAAAGAAACCTGCGCTTGCTCGATTCCTCTGTTTCAAACATCATACCAAACCTCATACCAACTGAGAGCTGTGTGCCATATACAGATTTGCGATATTTTGCCAAAGGAATGACAAATTCAGAAGGGCATGCCCTGGGGAAGTATGGAGTTTGGCGAACATTATGTCACATTATAAAGAGATTCGATAATGAAAAATCATAACACACCAAGAGACAATAATTCAAGGCACCTAGGATTGTAGAATATTGTAAATGGACTTCTACTGGCAGCAGCATGAGCTGCTGCAGCAAGAACACCTATATGCATGCTATCAGCAGAGAGAACAGATGATGGCAAAGCTGCTTGCTGACGATTAGCACGTCTCACACCAAGCAATAGCTGTGATTTCTCGTCCCTACCAAAAACAGGAAAATCTTAAGATGCATGCATAAAAAAGAGCACATGTAGATTAAAGTCAAGTTCTATACACGACAACCAAGGTAAAGAACACCTAGTAATTTACCTTATGAAAAGAACAGAATCACCCGCTCTAAGTCGCTTAGTGCCAACGAACATGCTCCAACCAGTAGTAAGAAGGTGCCGTTTTGGCTGCCCTAGATACAAACATAAAGAAAAAGCAATCCTTAGGGAAGCATCTCCAGGAGATGAAAACATAACAATGTAGCATATTATGACATCCAGGTGATTGTTCCTGACTTCAACAAAGAAAACCCTTTTTCTTACTATAGAATTCAAACAACAAACTTTAAGGTATCTTTCACAGTCAGCACAAAAAAGAGAAAAAGCTAACCCTAAAATGGAAGAAAAGAGGGCAATTTCACAAGTCATGAAAGAAGGGACAAGGTCAACATGAGAGGCAATACCGACCTACATTGGCAATGAGGAATGGAAGAAATTGATAGCAGGAAAGCAAATTTCGATCTCATACATAGGAATAGGAATCAAGTAAAACTGAAGACAAATGACAAAAGAATGCTCACCTCGATATATATGACGAAAAGTCCAGGTGTTATCATGTAAATCGCGAACAACAAGCTCTTGATTTGGGGGTTGCATTGAGTAATCCTGCAAAAGAATAGAAGTGAACAAGAAAGATACTAAAATTTGATAGCAAAGGCATCTGATGCTATCTGGAGCCCTACCAATGGTGGAAAGAGCTTCTCAGCTGCCCTTCGAGGAACTGAGAAACCACCATGGGTGCTAGTATCACTTGCTGTCAAGGTCTTGCAAAAGAACTCAGTTGGATGTTTGCTAGGCTTCAATCCAAAGTCTGGCATGGGGAAAATATCTTTCTCCTGAGAGTGGATAGATTTTGTTAGTCATTGAAGTTGCTGATTATGAAAGGGCTTATAGCAGCTTCCCTACACACTGATTTCTTCCATTAGCTGATAGTATAATAGCATATAAAGAAGTACAAATAACTTCTGATAATCTGAACTTACTGAATTGACAGGTTGAAGGCTCATTTGGGCATAAATCTCATCAGTCTCTCTATCTGCCTATAAACAGCAAAATATTCCAGGAAAAGTATTAGCTAATGATACCTACATATAATTCATTAGATAATTAAGGGAAATATTCCTCAGAGCACATACATGCAGTGTAACATTGTGAACTTGGCACAAAAGTTGAGAAGGAAGATTAGGATAGTTTGGGATTTGCGAGGTTGCTGTTCTGTTGGTTGAAACTGCCACCTGTTCAAAGAATTTAAAAGTCCATGTTTTATTGAACTGCTATAAATGCTATTCTGATCAAAACAATTGGAGAAAACAATCTATATGCAGATGTATGAATTACTTCATGACCAGCAAACAGTTGCAATTCCTGCACAGTAATTTCCTACCATGGATCTAAATTTGGAATAATGAAACAGCCATCAAAATGTGTAGAATAAACAGAACTCCACCTCTTACAAATACACTCGTTTAAGAATCTTTTAAGCAGAAGAATCAAGCTACTGAAGAGTGAAATACATTAACAATCTATTAAATCAGAGAAAGGATTCTGCCAAGTTCATCTACATTAATAATTGTTCATGCGAATAGTATGGCATAAAACAGTTTCACTTTGGATATCAGGTGCACAGGTAGTAATACTGACTGTAAAATCTCAAGTTTAAAAGAATTTCATCCACTTCGAAAGATTGAAAATTTCATCAATACTAGTTCCATACTCTACACTATACAGATCTCAGTTTGTATACTGGTGCGTTGACTCTGAGTAATCTAGTGGCAATTATTGCAGTAGTTCATAAGTACTTCAAACAAGCAGTCAACAGTCATAGAGTTCAACGTTTATAGGCTAACACACATTCATTACTCTAAACAGCTTTCTTCAATAACGAGAAAACAATGCAATTCCATATTAGTTTCAGGTACTCTTTTCCAGTTCTGAAGGAAATCAAAACTTGTTGCACAGCTCAAACATTCAGACCCATTGAGAAAATATTTTGGTACAAAACGAACATAAACATGGTTTGCTTGTTCTTTTTCGTCAGGGTCACCTATTACAAGTTGATAAAGGAAGAAGAAAACCCACCTGCTCACTGTGTCCCTGTGGAAAATAGTATACAAGGCTTCCCACCTGAGGCAGAGTCACCAGTGGTCCAGCACATGCATGCCATAACTCGGAATTTATAGTTTTTCTGATTGCTGTGGGGCGATTCAGGAGGGGAACGTGCAGAAGAGTGAGATTAGAACAAAGCTAAGAAATATTATGTCATAAAGGAATTTCCAACAGCATTTGCAGCAAGTATGAGTTTTTGCTTTACACCAAACTCAATAATTATTTAAGGTAATACTCCAGCAGTGGGCATATCTTATAAAAAGGAAATAGTGAATAAGAAAATTGGAGACTGACTGACCAGAATGATCCTGCATTTCTTTCAACAGTTTCATCTCCTCAAGTAGACTTTGCGCTCCAGTAACCAAACCACCTGGTTTGATCATCTCTTCAACAGCACCCATGCCGGTCTCTTCTATGATCTTATTTCAAGTCCAAGACCAAAATGAAAGAAACCATCTCTACATCAACTATTCAAGATATGTATCGTATCCTATCATATCCCAGCAGAAAACCATGCAGTAATTAACATCTGAAAGTCCTTATTTTGCCATTTCAAAATATCACAAACTAAAAGCGGGCAAAACATAACCATATACCCACCTCAAGAGATCACATAATTCTTCAAAGAAAAGAGAAATAGCCGATGACGACTTCACTGGTATTGCAGAAGGAACCAATCGAGACGAAATCAAGAAATCAACATATTCTTGGAGAAACTGAGAAATAAGCCAAAAGACAGAGTGACCAAGTTCGGAGAGAATCTAGCAATAATGCGAGAAAACAATCCAACTGGACAGAGAGAGCATGCCCAGATAATCCAAAACCAAAGAACAAACCCTGCAAAAAGGTACTGTAATCTAAGTGGGGCTTCTCTCCTCTATCAATACCCCATCACAGCAAAAAGGAAAATTTTAAAACAAGAAAAAACTGGAAATGGAGGGGCGGGTCAGTTTGCATCGAAGCACGCGGACCGAAGCATGAGTGTAGTGAGTGGTCGGATTATCAAGTGTTTTGCTTTCCCTTTGTGTTTTTTCTCTTTTCTTTTCTACCTATCTTCAAAAGAAACCGACCTTTCGATGAAAGTGATCATCATTCCGATTCCTCTCTTCTAAGCTTTGAAACAACAGCAGAGTCCCCCTTTGTCTTTCCCTTTTCCTTTCCCTTTTGTCTTTCTCATTCAATACAATACACACACCCAAACAAGAAAGAGTTCCTCACTTTCTTCCTCTAAAGACACACTCTGTTCATTCCTCGCCCAAAACCCATTTCTCTTCTGTCGTCAACTCACTGAAATTTTCTCATTTCTTGCTGGTACTGGTGAATACAACAGTGAGTATGTGCATGCTCTTACCCACCGTACACTGGTTCACCCTTTCCGCATACAGTTGATTCGTTTGCAGCTTTAGCCATCTGATGAATTAACTTAGCTAGTTCCAAAAATAAATGAAAAAGAAGAAAGAGTACTGCTGCCAAATTAAAAAATGGTTAAGTTGCAGATGAAGGCTATGCCCACACGAAATCGACGAGTCAGAAAATAAGGGAAAGGAAAAAAAATCTGCACCGTTTCTTACGTAGACATCCTGTTCTGGTAGTACTAAAAAATTCCTAGGAATTTTCATTTTCTTTACGGTTTCGAAGTGTAAAGAGAAGGCGGGATGAAGCTGAGTAGGAAGAAGGAGAAGAAGACAAAAGTTAGGCGCATTTTAGCATGGGTATTACGAGGAAAATGGATCTTGATTATCGTTGCAAGTAAAATTGGGTTTTGGCGAATCAAGATTCAGTTCGAAGTCTTCTTTTGGCATTTTGGGATATTTGTCAATGCGAATTTCTTCGTGGGATCCGCTCTCTTTTTCTTGGGCTTTGCTTTTTCCACTGAGCTTTCGCGTCTGATATTTGACCGTTCGGTCACGCCTGCGGTTCATGACAAATTAATGAGAGGCGCACGTTAGTCTTTCGGAGGAATTTTCATTTTCTTTACGGTTTCGAAGTGTAAAGAGAAGGCGGGATGAAGCTGAGTAGGAAGAAGGAGAAGAAGACAAAAGTTAGGCGCATTTTAGCATGGGTATTACGAGGAAAATGGATCTTGATTATCGTTGCAAGTAAAATTGGGTTTTGGCGAATCAAGATTCAGTTCGAAGTCTTCTTTTGGCATTTTTGGGATATTTGTCAATGCGAATTTCTTCGTGGGATCCGCTCTCTTTTTTCTTGGGCTTTGCTTTTTCCACTGAGCTTTCGCGTCTGATATTTGACCGTTCGGTCACGCCTGCGGTTCATGACAAATTAATGAGAGGCGCACGTTAGTCTTTCGGAGGAATTTTCATTTTCTTTACGGTTTCGAAGTGTAAAGAGAAGGCGGGATGAAGCTGAGTAGGAAGAAGGAGAAGAAGACAAAAGTTAGGCGCATTTTAGCATGGGTATTACGAGGAAAATGGATCTTGATTATCGTTGCAAGTAAAATTGGGTTTTGGCGAATCAAGATTCAGTTCGAAGTCTTCTTTTGGCATTTTGGGATATTTGTCAATGCGAATTTCTTCGTGGGATCCGCTCTCTTTTTCTTGGGCTTTGCTTTTTCCACTGAGCTTTCGCGTCTGATATTTGACCGTTCGGTCACGCCTGCGGTTCATGACAAATTAATGAGAGGCGCACGTTAGTCTTTCGGCCACGTGTCATCACCTTGCACTCTTCGAGACTTCAAACCTTCCGGGCCGAGCGGATAGCGGCTCCATGTTATTTTTCACAATAAAATTAAATAATATTTAAATTTTAAAAATTTTTATCTTAATTTATAAAAATAATAATAAAATAAAAAATAAAAAATTGGTATTAAACGAAAAGCAATCCAAATACACTAAAGTAACTCTCCTCCTTTTTTATTTTTTTTTTAGGAAGGAAAAACTATCTTTTCTAATTTTTTAAAATATGTATGTATTTTGAAATGAGAAACTGATTTAAATTAGTATTTTATTTATAAAAGCTCATTCTACACTTTATAAATAATTAATTAATTTGATAATTTAATAATTAATAAACAGGATGCTAATATCAATATAAGATCATAAATTTGATTTTTATGTATGATGGTATGTTATATGTTAAAAGAGTTTTTTGTTATATCTTTCTCCTAATAATAGTTTAAACTCTGTGAGGTTAAATCCAAATTAGTCTTATTAATTTACAAAAATATCAAATACTTTGAGTGTTGTTCTCTTATAAAATAATATAGATTTATGGTGATTTTATTTTATGAGTTAAACATTTCTATTTCAATCTTGTACGCAGATATTTAGCTGATTGTAGATTTAATGTAGTTACAATATTAAATAAACTATTTTTTCATCTAGATAGACCTTCTACCACTTATTTCTACTCCTTTATCAACAGTTTTAACTGTTGCTTTAACACATAGGTTTTGGAGAATATTTAACCTTGTGCAAGTTACTATACCATCGTTATTACTCTATTTGTTTCAAATTACTTGTCAAATTTAAGGGTTTTATACAAGTTGAGAAAATAGTAGTTTTGCTTGATTTATTGAATCAAATGACTAATAAAGGGTATTTAAACTTTGAATATAATTAATTTTTAATTTATTAAATTAATAAATGAGAGCATGGTGTTAGAAAAAAGTAATAAATGCTATCTCGAATTGATTACTATTGATAAGCATTTTGAACAAATAATAGTTACTATTGATAAGCAATTTTTTATGGAGGAAGTAACCATTAATGTATATAGTTTTTGGAGGGAGAGAATTGCAGTGTTTCTTTCGTATGTTTAATTTTCGCTAAAAGCATACAAAAAATGCCATGCAATTGGTCCAAGTTTGCACAATCCCCAGAGACAGGACACGGCTGGCTGTTTGCATTCCGCCAATGTTCCCAAAATTGGTCAAAATTTAGGCTGAAATGCTTTGTTGAAGGTAGGCGTTCGCCATGCAACTGTCCACTTGAAAAGGCAAATACCCCTAGACGGTCTAATGGATACACATATATATATATATATATATGGGTAGAGAGGATAGTTTAATGGATCCTAGGAGGCAATATTTTGTCATGTTTTATGGAAATGTTGCTAATTAGCTATACTATCATTTTCTGCACTTCCCTTGTTGTGAGAGGCAGAAGGTAGTGTTTTTACGCATATAAAGTTGGAAAGAAACATAGAAAATGGCATCTCATCTCACTGAATTGCCCCCAAAGTCATCTTCATTTCTAAATAAATACTTATGCGTTAACCTATAGCTTAATTGCACTTGGATAACTCATATACAAAATAAGTAATAAATGAATCATATCCACTGAGTAGTCGATAATAAGAACTGAATAGCATCATTCTTGACGTCCTACATTAATAACCCTAATGTCTAGTTCTCCATATGAAATTACAAAATTGGCCTACCGATATCATTCAGGCAGTCTATCATTGAATGTGTATAAGTAAGTGAGCATTTGAAAATATACTAAAGTTGAATTATCCACTTTTTTTGCATTAGTTTTAAAATTTAATGCAAAATTAATTATTCATTTTTATGCAACTTTGAGTAAAAAATCTCAAACTTCAAACCCATCTCTTGCTACGGATCATGACCCAAATAAGCATCAAAAAATAATTATAAGAAATGGGAGACTATATACAATTTTTTTATTATACAAACTAAGAAAATTAATTATTTTCTTAAATATTCCCTCTCATTTCTCTCTTTCTTTCTCCTATGTGGAATTTTGCCATATTATTACAAAATTTACCTACACTTAAAAATTTTAATTATATTTTTAATAAATTAAAATTAAAATTATTTAATTATATAAATAATTTTATTAATAATATTTAACAAATAAAAATAAGTTTATCAACAATTGACAGAAAGTTTAGGCAACACTTGACGAAACCCCACATAGAGTTCTAAACTAAGTGGGAACTATAAGTCTAAGTTCTGCTAACAAATGATAGAACTATTAGATGAGAAAGGGATAAAAATTTTTAAATTTTTAATAATTTTTTATTATATATAATTTTTTAAATTTTTAATAAATTTTTTATTATATATAATTTTAAAAATTATATATATAACAAACGATGAAAGTTGATATGCTGAGCCATTTCGCATGGATCGCGGTTGTGGCACGTGATAAAATGGGGACCACAGAGAATAACGCACGCACGAGCCGATCCCACAACCCGAGCAAAATGAGCATGCACTGCTACTGCTCATGCTCCTGCTCCTGTAGGAGTGGCTACTGCTACTGCTATTACTACTATTCTCTTTGTGCGCTCTTCAATGCCTTTGGAACTTAAACTCGCCGCAATCCCAGCACATTATTCCTCAATTTCCTACTCTACACGTCTCGTAGTTCAACGCCGTCGATTTCTTCCCACGTGTCAACCATGCAGCAAACGCCGTTGATTTTTTTAGTTGTCTATACAAATATGATATACTACATAGAATTCTTTTCTCCAATCTTGTCTCTCGATTTAGATATCCTCTCAATTCCAATGGTTATCCCCAGAACATCAAAAAGCTACCTCTAGATAAGAAGCAAATTCTAAGGCAGGCCGGAAATTCTTTTCATACTTCCTCTCCCCTTCATCCGAGATGCAAAGCAGTACACCATTTAATTGGATCCTTCAATTGAAAATTGAGAAGCACCTAACTTATCTCTTCCTTTTTTAGTGTTTTATTACATTACTTTGATAGGAAGATTTTAGAAGGTGTGTGTATTAGTAGTGGCTTCTTTGTGTTAATCAACTCGAAGCTTATTCACACTGACTGAATTTAGCAGAACAATCTCATAATAAGAGACTTGGATTAATTGCATTTTTGGGCTGCTTAACTTTTGGTAGATGCTATACATATGGCAGCAAAACTCAAATATGGTAATCCCCAACAATTTTAGAGAATAAAATTGATCATTTTTAGAAACGCACTTTTTTTAGCAAAAATTATAAATTCACTTACACCAAGCGTATATGAATTTAAAAGTGGACTATGGTTGCAGTGCCTTCTAATTTTGGAAACCTCACCTACCAGTGGTATTGTAGTATATTATCATCCTTCAATATTTGTTGGGTAAAAGTGGTCCATGGAATCTGTAAGTATTCAAGCAAGATCAAGAAAACTTGTAAAAGCTAAGATAAGGCTCATCACTACAATTTATCTTCTTCATTTTATCTTTTTTCCTTTCCTTTTTTGAAAGGTTATCGCAAAATATTCTTCCCGATAAAAAGTCTAAATGCTCTTTTAGGCTATCATGCAATGGGGGAGTCCCTTTTTGCCTTGAGATCACTTATAGCATTAGTTAGTTGCAATTGATCAGCCGATGCCCGATAAAATGCAAGATGGATTGGAGACCGTCCGTCTCTTGAGGCCCTCGAGTTTAAATATCTTCATGTTCACCTTTTAAGCAGATTGTTTAATTTCCAACAATTATTTTGTGAGCAATTAGTGCGACATAGAAGAAGCAGTTTGGGAAACGAACAAAACGTTAAGTAACTAATAAAAAGTTGTTTTCACTAGAAAATTATTTTTTCAAATTTAATTTATATATCTCAGAATTTAAACAATTATATAATGCATTATAAATTATATAATATTTCAAAAATTATAATAATCAAAACAAAAACACGACAAATTTTTTTTTTTTTTTAAATAATACAAACGTGTATTGTTTATGTGGTGCAGGAAGGAAAAGAGGCAGAAAAGGAAAAACGAAGATATGTAGCTGGAGGGTCATATCAAGGAATCTCAACCCACAACGTGATGCTCTTTTTCTAGTTTTTCGCATCATTCGTGTTTTGGTCAATCTTGAATGAGGAATCGTATGATTGTAGTCTATCCTATGGATCACTTCCTCAATTATTGATCAAGAATTTGTATAGATGCAGAAAAAAGCCGAAAGCACCTCCGCGGTAAAAGGTAAAAACCTGAAAATTTTACAAAAAGGAGAGAAAAAGAAAAGCCAAAAGTTTCGGCAACTGGGAGCACACTTCCTTCCACGGATATGATGGGGAAAAAGGCCAGAGTTTTTCCTCCTGAGGAATCAAATTATGGAGGCTGTTGCTCAATGGGCTCCAGGTAAAAGCCTGCCTGATTACACCCGGCTAAGGTTTTCCGTGGAAATATGGCATCATCAGCTATGCCTTTGATCCTCCCAATCATTTTGCACTATTTTACGGGTCCTTTTCTTTCTCTCCTCCCCCATTCCTCTCGGAGTTCCTAGATAGCTGGCGAATTCCACGTTCTAACAGCTGTTTATTGAGCCTAGTCGAGTAATCAAGTGATTTTTTGTAATTTAAAGAAACAAAAGTTCAAATTTTAATCCTCCTCTTTGCATTCAATATTTTTCACTATATCTATTCAATATTTTGTGGTAAGAGTTTCTTCTCCTTTTTTCCTTTTTCCTCTTTTATAGTAGGAGTATTCTCCCATTGGAGCTTTGTGATTAGAGAGATCTGTTAAGTTTGAATAATGATATTCCATCCAATGGCATGCACTTTCGACGAGGGACTGGGGGGGCGGTGTGGGTAGTAAAAACGTTGTAGTATGAGCGATCGATCTCATGATTAAGATTATGATGAGTAATTATGAATATCCACAGCAGTAATAAATGAGAGCAGTTTATTGGGTAAAAAATAATAGAATAATTAGTGAGTAATATGGGCAAAAGACAGGAGGGGTCCACTAATAATAATTGACAAAAGCCTAAAAAATAAAAAAAAAGTAAGTAAAAAATATAGAGGATCGGGCGTGCTTAGAAGGAAAAACAGGCACAGCGCTGGATGTAGGGTTACAGGGAGACCAATTCTATAGCTTCCTCTGATGAAGAGTGTGGTTTCGGATCGTGAAGGTCCATTTTGTCTCGCGGACATCATTCTCACTCGATGTTTTCTCTTGTGTGGATTGTAGTTGTGGGCCTGGGTCTGATGGCAAATTCAGTGCGAATGAAAAAAGACCCTTTTGTTTCCTTTACTTTTGCTTCACCCGACTCTTGGGAACTTTTTCGAATTTGTCATTTGATTTCCTTGATCCATGCAATTGACCAAGTTTGCACTCATATCTCCTAGTATTGTGGTGCATGTGACACGAGTTCAATTTCGTTGAGACAGTAATACGTTTTTGAATCGTTATTACAATTATTTATTTTATTTATTATTATCGTCAATTAATTAATTTTTCTTAAAGAAGGACTTAGTAAAATAATTTTACACTTTACTAGACATTGACTTTACATAAATCATATACCCTATCCTGGGTACGTTTGGCTAAACTGTGTGTAGGGGAACCCTTCTTTCCATCTCCGAAAACTAGTCTATTTCTTTCCTTCCATAAACTATCCGCATTGATTTGTTAGTTAGCTTTTTGACATTTTTATACTTTCTAAAAAACCATCCCATTTTCTTTTTTCCGTCGCCCAATGTCTTGGTGCTACTTGTGGGCTACGTCACCCAACAGTACCAGAGCCTAAAAGTGAATCTAGAAGTAACCCGCGATTAATCACATTGGCAACTTGTTGGGCTAAGCAGCCCAAATCAAAAGCAGCAGACCTAGTCCAAAATTTTCGGACCTTAACGGACCGACCGGGGCGGAATTCCTATAATTTTCTTCCGTTAGCCAGTCCCGGCCTGCCACCCCAGCCGGAGTAGAATTGCGTTGTTGCCCGAGTGCAGAGAAAAATATTCTGCCCGGAAGAGTAGGGTTTTTCTAGGGTTTTCGCCATTGTTGGAGGAAACAAAATTGCACCGGCAGTTAGCTTCCTGATAAAATCAATGGACGGATTGATGGTTGCCGATACCGATTTAGTCGTCTACGTGCACCCGTCGAAGGCAAAACGAATAAAAGATGCCATTCTTCGTGGACTCAGCTCTATGCTTTTCAAGTAAGCTTTTTTCTATAATGGACCTTTTCTGATTAATTCATCTCTTCAAAATTGTATCTTGTATTCGTTGGTTTAATTGTTTCTCATACCATTAAAGTTCCTGGGTTTTCTTAATGATTGTTTTACAAGAAATTTGTTTCTATTGCAGGTTTAACGAAACTTTTGATGGTGTTGTGTTGGCATATGAACCCAAGGAGCCCAGTAACTTGGCAAGAATTTTACCGGGAATACATCCTTATTTTGGAGTGAAACTAAAGGCAAAGCTACTGCTTTTCCATCCAAAGCCCAACATGCTTTTAGGTAAGCTTGTCCTGCTGCTCTGCTCTGCATAATGTGCATATGATGTTAGTAATATCGTGCACAAGTTCATGTCCTATGCGTGTTTAGGAAAATTTGAGCTCCTTAAATCAATTGCTAGGTCTTTTCCTATGAAGTACACATAGACAATAGCATTGTTTAATGTATATTCAGTTGATGCATTGCTTATTTGTTTTATTATTAAAGAATTTCCCTTTCATCTGTTTTCTTTTTGGCTTTGCTGCTTTTTGCTAAACTCTATTTTAATTTGTAGCTGGCTGAACTTTTATCATCTTTGATGTTGTCTAGTTCTTTCATGTTTCTCCTGCTTTTTGGTACCTCTAGACTGCGTATCGTTCTTTTGTTATTATTTACTTTCTATTATGTTGTGGATGCTTTTGCTTGATCGCCTTAACCATCTTGGTGATTTGTTTGTTCCTGCTCCTTTTCAGAGGGTGAGGTTGTTAAACTTAGCCAACAATCCATTCATGTTGTCGTGCTTGGGTTTTCATCTGCTGTTATTACAGAGGAAGACATTCGCGAAGAATTTAAATATAAAATTGTAAGGACTAGGAATTTTGGTGAACCTTTTTGTGTTTAGTTATTTATTTTGTTAGGGAGGGTGAAGGGGGAGTATTCATGCTTCTACTGGTTGATCCAATAAGACTTTAATTTAGCTTTTCTGCCCAGAAACATGGCAAGGAAGTCTTTGTAAGCGGCTTTCATAAAAAACATAGAATCGAGGTTGGAACTGTTGTTCGATTCTTGGTTAAGAGGTAATTGAATGTTCTTTTATTTTCATTTGTTTCTTCTTAGCTGCCGATTCTTTGCTGGTTATGTATTTGCCATGGATGCAGAAAACATTGAAGTTGTTTCTAAATAATTTTGTAATGTGATTGTTGTTCTATGAGTATCCTTTGTTTTAGAAGTGAGGGGAGTCTGAGCTACATTTTCTTTACTTTATCCATATCTTGGTGCATCTGACCTGAATAATGAGGTTTTTATGAGAAGCACAAAGTGGTAGGAAGGGTAGGAATAACCCTTACTTGTTGACTATGTCATCGGCATAGAAACTTGTTCATCTTTGATAGGGGTATTTCTCTACCTATGAATAAGGAACTTTTGTGTTATTTGAATAGATTTTGTTCCAGACAATTGAAGCACCCACCTAAAAATTTTAATTTCGTGTCTGAAAATTGGATATGCATGCAGAGAACAAATGTTAGGCGGTGGATTCTGTGTCTGCGCTGTCATTTCGTAGACCTGGTTAATTTTAACTATATTTTAGTTGCTTGAAGTCAAGAATGTGAGGGGCCTTTAGGAAAACTTTTTCCCATTAAGTCATCAATACTTGTCTAGAATGTTGCTCATAAACTCTTCTCTGTATATTGGTCTATAGAGGTAGCTCTATTTCCTCTTTTCCTTGTAAGCACTTCATTCTTTGAAGACAGAAAATGGGGAAACATTTACACCACAAAAGTTCTAGACAAATTGAAAATTCTTGACATAGGATAGAAGGAAACATGGGCTAGAATGATCTTTTAAATGTTGCACTTAATCGATTTATAAATGCATGTTCTTCTGTTTACTAAGTAAACAATCTAGTACTCTTGCGTGTCCTGCTGCAAAATAATCATATATTAGCTTATTTATAAGCTTTTCTACTGAAACTGAATGAATCTGACCGATCAATGCATTCCAATTGGATTTCTCTCTTGAGCTGGAATCGCTAGTGAGGTTGGCTAAACAGACCTGACATGACAGTATTCCTCCTTTCATCTGCTAATCAGTAATAGATATCTTTGCAGTTCTATTCCTGATTGCGTAAACATTTAAAACATCTCTACACGGAGGATAATTAAATGACTGAACATGGTGACATATACTTGTAGTTTTGATGAAGAAATACTCCACATTTCTGGGTCATTGGTTCCTGCTCATACAGGGTGTGTGCGATGGTTAGAAAGAAATTTGGAAGAATGGTCAAAATTTGACAGGTTTTTTCCTGAACTTTTAGTGAACTGCATTGTAACATATTTAAATAAGCAAAATATTTGTTCTGTTCAGCTTCACAATTTAGTCATTTCATATGTGAAAATGATTGCAGCAGTGCTATCAGGAAGCGGATGGCAACTGAGGAAACCCGAGATATTCCAGAAAATGTTAACATTATGATGGACGAGACGGTACCCCTGAATGCTAATAACCCTAGTAAGAAGTCAAAAAGAAGGAAAAAGGGGAATGAATGAAACATGCTGTGGGATCGCTTATAATTACACTTACCATGCTGTGTGACATAGGTAAACTTTATTTCCGTTGAAAAATGTCAACTGATTAGCATTTTTCAATCCAGAAATGCCATGCAGTGGTGCTGATTGTTGAAGTTACTATCTTTGTTTTTCCTTGCATATCTCAATTTGATATGTAGTTCCAGTTTCTCTTTGTCTGTTAGACTTTTACAATCTCAGTGATACTAGTTTTACTGGTTGCCTTTGGCGTCTTATATCTCAGGAATACCGCCATTTGATAATTTTGGAAAGATGACTAGTAAGTCGATCATATGATGGCTAGGGAACTTGAAAGGCCAGGTATAAAGGCTCTCGATATTTTCTAGGCCGTCAGTTTTAAATGGTCAAACCACATGGTTGATGTGCTTCTCTAGATTCCTAATTTCACTATGATCTTGTCTTGTAGTTACAGTTCGTAACACCAGTCTATTATTGAACAGATAGAGGCATACATATAAATTCATTCAAGAATATGGCTGTGCTTCCTTGAAGTCTGCTGCCTGTCAGTGATTCTTTGGTCCTCTCTGGACTGATTTAACTTTCCCTTTCCACTATCCAATCCTGAAAGAAATCTTTATGATGCAGGAAGGGGAATGCTCCTCCAATAGGGAGAGTGAAAGCTTTGGCATGACTAAGACAATTTCTAGACAACCAAAAAATATTCATTACCTTCCTAAAGCAACAAGGACAGGATTAGAGCAACCAAACAATTAGTAATATTTTGCAATAAATCTCCAAACATAAAGAAACAAGAAGAAATCTGAAAAGCGGCAGCTTGAAACTAGATTTCGACTGTAAGCATTCTCAGCCTTAAATTGTGTTACTTGTTATTGTTACCTCTTTAAGATTTATCAATTCTGACATGGAGTGATATATATATATATATATATATATATATATATATATATATATATATATATATATATATATATATGTGTGTGTGTGTGTGTGTGTAAAATGTGACTTGATTGGATTGAAGTCAATGAAAAGGTGAATTTCTTGTCTCATTTGCGGTGCTTTATATTGAAGGTTACTAATTTAGTTTAAAGATGGTTTGTGTCATCGTCATTAGAAGATTTTTGATTACTTCCAAAGTTGCATATTTCTGACAGCCAAGGGTGGAAACAGTAATGGATCAACCTAGCACACAGTTTTTTTGAACATTAGATATGCTAACAAATGAATGGGAAAATGTTCTTTATTTGCTTCAGGATAACATTTCTTAAATCTTTAGATCCTCTTCTCCTTTGTGGCAATGGCAGTAAAACACTTTGCAACATGTGGCATGATTAACTTTGGTTTGCGAGACAAATCTTAGCTGATGGTGTGTGTAGATTGATCAATTTGACATAACTTGAATTGTATCTTTGCGGACCCCTTGAAATATGAGGCCCTGAAGTCGCAAAGAGATCAGAGTCTCAACACTTTTTTTTAACGTATGAATTTTCTTTAAATTGTTCTTGTGCTTGTGACACATAGCAGGGGTTTCTAGTGTTAGTTTACAAAATAATATCTTCCTATTTAGGGTGCAAGTACATTCCATTTTGTCAATGTACTTATGATTGGTATTACAGAAAAGTATACGGTTGCCAAATAACAATATATTAGAGGAATCAAAATCAGCATTATTAATTGGGGGGGTCCCTTTCAAAAACACCCCATATTTCGTTTGGGCCCCTTTATAAATCCAATGGAAAATGAAAGTTGTAAAGAAAAGTATTGATATTTTAATATATGTTAAAATGTAATATAAACCTAGAAATGGGGTTCCAGTTTGGTAAATGATGCTCCTGCTTGCATCTTCCTGCCATGTGCTGGCTGGATTTTAATAGTAGAAGAAAACAGAGAAAGTTATGACAAGAACTCCCGTGCAATCCGCAGTAGTAACATGCTCCTATACTCTCTTTCCTAATAAGATTATAATTCATATCTTCCTCTCTTACTAGTTTTTGTTTTGAAGTGTTTGAATTGGAAGAGCAGCAGTTAAGAACCGAATCTTTGTTTGGTTTACCTTTCATTAATTGTCCTACTTCTGACATCCTCTTCCTCGCTCTTGGCAGAACGGATCTTAAAGATTTCCTCATATTGATGATGGATTTTTGTATAGTTTATTATGTGGAAGTTGATCTTGACTTTAAAAATCAACTTTACAGCTTATTTTGCAGGTAAATGATCGGAGAGAGTTGGAGAAGTTTTGTTACTTTTTACTCGCATTTGTCTTCCGCGTTGAGAGCAACGGACTAATTCTGTGTTTCGGGCTGGTACGAATTGCGCCGAGCACTTCAACTTTTATTTGGCTTGAAGAACAGATCTCTCAAGGGCGAAAACTTGCATTGGACAGAAGTTTATCCATCAAATTTTCTTGTGATTGAAGATTTTTGTACTGTATTTTCTTTTTATAGAAATATGCTAGAGAATCCGAGACAAGAAATCATTCTACTACAAAAATTATTACATACCATGATTGATGAATCATTTTCTGTGGCTATGCGGCTTTTAAGGCTCAAAAAATTTCTGCCGGAGTTCCATGTGATGATCATTTGCTTGACTCGTAAATCTTAGCATCCTCAATTATCTTTGGATTTTGGGATGACTTAAGCTGATTCTCAATCATTTTCAATCATTTGATTCAACTAAAAAATCCAATTCCTGAAAAAGATTAGATAGAACGAAGATGGGGAAGGGTCAAACCACGCCATTAGAATTGGTCCGTCACTAAACAATGGTTGGCATCACCACTGCTGCAATGAAAGTCTTATGCCTCCATCATTATGTGCCCTAATTGAGTTGATGCGTCGCCTAAGCCATGCTTATTAGAATTAGCAATAAAAGTATTAGCATTAGCTATTAGAATTAAAATAATATCAATGTTTTTAATTTGTTTAGGATATTGTGAAATAAGGTTGAGGGGAATAAGGAAAGCGAGAAAAGCTACAGCTATTTCCCGCCGCCCCCCCGGGTTGTAAAACTGGGCTGGTGCAGGAAGGCAGAGTGGAATGCGTGGTGAAATATGAGTCCTCCGAAGGTATGGAGCTAGTGGCCGATCAACCGAGTACGGATTTCTCGGGAATGAACTACCAATCTATCAGTCATACAAAAGAAAATATTACACTGTCAACTCCCACTTGTGCGTTCTTACATGGAGAGTTTTTGACATTAGAAAGACTGCAGAAATGGCCAAATGGATTGGTCCTCCAACCCCCCCCCCTCCCCCCCTGAGCGTCTTTAAAGTTTCTCTGCACCACGTACTGTGAATTATTTTTCGCACTTTTCTCTGGGATCACCATTCTGCATAACCAAATTTTATTGGACATGTTAGTAAAAGTCTTGCTCAAAATTTAAAGCAATCCTATGTCTAACACGATCTTGATAATCAATTTTATTGAAAATGTAAGAACTTGATAAATTTTTATGCAAAACCACGATAACTTAATAACTTCAAAATCGTTAATCTTAAACTCGAACGCGGGCTTACAATCAGAAGGACCACCAACCCCCCTATGTACGAATCACGTAGGCTGAGCGTGCATGGATAACAATTAGCAGGGAATATTATAAGGCGTGGGTTGTTCCAATCAGCAGAGAGGGCTTCAGCAGATACAGATTCTATTCACCGTCCTAATATATATGCACGGTGGCCTCTGAAAAGCTGGACCAGAGGAAGCTTTCGGTTGGGGCGTGAGTTGAGACGTCGACAACTCTAAAAATACTCAAAGTTGTCGTCCCAAGAATTGTTTAAGGATTAGAAAAGGACTCCTTTCTTTTGTTCCTACGTAAGAAAGATGGTTCTGATGGAAAATTTGAAGGTTTCCATTTTTTTCATACTAATATAGTAAGTACATTTTAAGTGCACCTCTATCTGTACTGTCTTCAACTTTTGGTTGCGAAACTGAAAGCAGTGTTTTGATGAGTTGGACTGGGATTTTGATAAAGGAAAAAACGCCTTGTATTTGCTAGAATTATTTGTATACAATCTAACGCCATAGATGGTTTGTTGCACCTACAGCCAGTTCATCAGTTCAATAGAACTATAGCGAAAATGGCATTTGAAGATATATCCTACTAACAAAATACTAGTTGGTGTTACATCATTCATTTCTCCTTCTTTTTCTTTTTAACCAATCATAGAAAAACGCCCTTTCTGAATTCAATCAATCATATTCTCGACTAAATCAACGAGAACGTGGATCAAGAAAAAGAATAAGGAAACTTAATTATTTTTTTTAAAAAAAAATTTGTCTTCTTCTGGGGAGGAGGAATTCTTGTGTTAAAGGTAGATAAGGGTTGAGTCACCGGCCTTTGCATTGGGAATGAGCAGAAGCTCTGCAAATGGATCAGTCCATCGACGGAAATGGAAGTGCAATCAAGTCAATACTCCAAGTTTTTGTCAGTCCAAATAATTGCAACATTGTGAAATCGTCCAGCAAACTTGAAGAATGCTTCCTAAAATTAAAACCTGTTCCACGGAGATTGTGGCACATTTTTCCTTTCTACTCAAAATAACAGATTCGTTACTTGCGGGACATGAATCGTAATAATGTAGTAAATTCGTTTGCAATCACAACACCTTATGCCGAGAGTCTATAGGGTATTCAGGAATTATTTAATTGCATTAAGCCACAACCAACGCCTACTTTTGTTGATGAAAGGGTCATTTGACTACTCAAAATAAGCATCATTTTTACTAGCTCTTCATTTGATTTCATACTACAATATGAAAGACTTTTGATTAATTATATTATCGAAACTGCATGACAACTCCTCATTACAAGCGACAGACGACCTTCAGCTATGGTTCCTTATTTGTTTAATGATTCGAGAAAGCTGGCAATTAAGAATCATTTGGCTGTATTTCTGGTTTTAGGAGAGTCTTTTTTAAACCTGCGTAGACGCAACAAAAACAACTTGTTGGCTTTTCCCGTGTTCTCATACTGTTAACTTCATAGGAATTTCTCTGTTTTCATTAAGTCCTCATCAGAGAAATGACACCAAATAGGTAGTGACAAAGTTGATTTTGAAATTTTCTTACGTAACTCGTCATAAAAGTCTACTTATCAGGAACGAGGAGATCAGATGAAAACACGACAGCAGGCATTGTGACTTTCAAACCTCAAGCTCGGAGATGGCTCAAGTAAAAAATCAGATTGGTTTTGCTTTTCGCCTCCTTTCTGATTACTATCACAATTACTTGACAAGTCCAGTGCATCTTTGGGCTAGCGGAAACAGGCAGAAAATGCTTTTCTCATCTGCCAAATCGTAGTACGGTGCGGTCAAAACTTATCTGCCAGATTATAATTGAATATCAAATTCTTCTGCATGCATGTGCAATTAGCTGCTATTAAGATTTCATCGATGGTCAAAGACAATGATCCAACACGTAATCATTAACAGAAATTGTTCATTGAATCCGAAATACCCATCCATCGAAAGCATGCAGGGAATTTTGAGCAACATATGCATGCTTTTCAGAATAAGTATACTAGTATTACAAAATAGCAGTGGTTTTTGGACAGATGCATGCGGGGAATCTCTGAAACTACAAGATTAAAAACGGCGAGATTTATGATCTCATCACGGCCTCACGTTCTGTAGTCTCTGTAATCAATCACTGCGTTAAATCTATTCGCAGAGGGAAGGATTAATATTTAAGAAACAATTAGAATTTGAGTGTTGAAAAGGGGTACGTGGCGGCCACCTGAGGTTGCCATGCAAAAGCCAAAATAGGATTAAGTGTTGCCTGTCACAGCTGCTAAATTGAAATTTAGTGCCGATATTGTCGGCCTTAATCCAAACTACATTATCGCAAAGCCAGCAGGATTAGTGGATAAATCCATCTACTATGGGACAAATTAAGTACCAACATATCATATTTTTTATCAGAATTTGTACAACATCAATCCGTAATATCCTGCTAATAATATACTCCATCAGATTTCCTCATTAGAAACCTTATTATTATTATCCATCAATTTATGGAAACTCAGATAATTTATTCCTACAAGCTTCCTGAACTTTTTTAAAAAAAAAATTAATTTTTTTTAAAAATTTTTTATAAAAAATAATATTTTTTTTAAACAAAACTCAATCTAAATACATCATTCATAATATTAAATATCAAAAAAGGTGTAGAAGAAAAAAAAAGGGAAAATAGTTCACGTAACTAATCAGCAATCTGAAAATAGTATGGGGGATGACATTACACAATCACACCGCACCGAGTCAAAGAGTCGAAGTACTCTGCCACTTTGAACTGCATCACCCGTGCGAGTTGATTTTTTTTTGGATGAGTTGATCTTTTTTCAACTTGGAGAGTAAAATAATATAGAAAGTCCAACTGGGCCGTCCGCAGAGAATGGATGGAGGCCGTAAAGTAAGCAACTGTTCCCGGTACAACTAAGCTCCTCCGAATCTAGACGTTCTTGTGAAAAAGGCACCGCCAACTGTTTTTACATGGGCTGTTAAAACATGCTCCTCAATTTATATTGTTGGGCTAATATTTTAATCTCATAAATTTATTATTGGCCCATTTGAGAGGCAAAGAGTCCTTAAGGAGGGCCCACTTCCAGCAGAGAAGACGAAGCCTACTTTTAACCCCTTCGTGATGCCTCCCAAGACGCTGCCATGTCAGCTTCTGACGCTGACCTGAGATAACGGAATTCGTACTCCTTTGAAATACGCGCCGAATCGTAGCGGATAACAGTGACCGTGACTGCTGCCACAGCATCGATCACTACGGGACTGAACCCCAACTCTACTGCACTCTACTCTACTAGATAATTACATACACTTCGGATGAAATTTCATCGGGACATCCGGCAAAATCTTTTTTACTATTTTTTATATTTTTATCTTGTGGCAGGTAAACTATATAAAAATATATAAATTTAAAAAATTATTTACTTTCAATTGCAATCCAAATAAGACCTTAATTTTTCTCTTTTGTGTCTTCTTAGGGTGCACTTTCTTTTTATTTTGTGCAATATAACAATAATTTAATTAATAAAAGAAAATTTGTTTATTTTTGTCCTAAAATTATTTAGGCTTTACCACTTTTATCTAAATTTTTTTCTTTAACTACTTATACCACTAAATTATTTTTTAAATTGTAAAAAATGTTCTAGTGCGACGGCTTATGGTGATTTGAGGATAATATATACAAGTCTCAAACCACCTTAAACCGCTACTTCAAACTACTGTAAGTTACTATATTGAGGTATTTTTGCCTGTTCAAAAATAATTTAGTAGTATAAGTAGTTAAAGAAAAATTTTGAGCAAAAAAAACAGCACGTAAACAGTTTGAGGGTAAAAATGATTAATTTCTCTTAATTTAAAAGTATTTTTAATTTATTGAAAGGTTTCCTAATGCATAAAAAAATCTTGTAATTTAAAATTTTTGGATGATAAAAGTAAGAGTTATTCCACAGATTCTCTCTTAGAAACTTAGGAGATAGGAAAGAGGGTCACAATAATTTCACTTATCATCAATTGTTTGATTTAAAATATTTTTTACTAACTTTCTTAAGATTAAACCTAAACATCATACAAATGTTTAGAAACATGAACACGTTTGAGTAAAAAGGAGCTTGCATAACCACAAATGATATCCCCTTAATAAAGAAATGGGTTTTAAAAATTCAAAAAGAAAACAAACCTGCAAAAGATTTTCTCAATACAAGTGAGACGGTTAAATTTTCATGCGATATATTCCCCAAATCTGGACATGCTTCTGTATATGAACTTACTAGACTTAGTAAGAAACGAGAAGAATAAGGAAATATTGTGTCTGGAAATAAAACAAAAGAGAAAAGTAGGTGTAATTTGTTTTTATGCAGTTGTGTTCAAATTAAGAATGATGCCATAACAGATTTATGCTGGGGGGATTGTTGTTTGTTTGGGGGTATATTTGCTGAAAACATTGAACAATCTGTATAAGTACTGTGATCCTTAAATCTTAACAAGTGGGGCTCTATTTTTGCAATAATTTTGGGGGGTTTAAGGGGGATGCATTCTACCTCAATTAAACATGCACGTGGACCCTTGGATTCCTACACGGAGTTACTAATCCGCCCCCGACATCTTTCTGAAATCTTCCATCAAAGCAACGGATCAGTATAGAGAGAGTATTTCTTATCAAGTTAGAAAGTTTTTTGAATTCAATATGTGGTATGTGTGTTTTATTTCTTTCTTCTTTTGCAATAATGTAATTTTCACTTTAAAATATCTAAATAATCCGCTGATAAGAAGTTCAATGGGTTTTATTTTTTAAAATTTTATAAATTTCAAAGGATGAATTTTTTTGTATAATTTATACCAGTTACGAGTTATTAAATTAATATACCTAACATTGTCTAAAAATTGTGCATATGAGCTTTTGATATTATCAAATTAATCAAAGTCATTATTCTTTAAATTCAGATAAAACACCACGCGTCAAGTTTGGAAGATGTGATTAGCCAATCATGATTTGAAGTGAAACTCAGTTTTTGAATAGAAAGTTAAACAAGGAATATAAAAGAGTTTTATAGAGAAAGATTTTGGCTGCTTGCTATAAATTGCTAAAGTGAGGAAGTAGATGGGCCATCCTTGCACATGGATCATGGTATAAGATATGGAGAATACGAAATTAAAAAAAAATGGAAAACAAAAACTAATTTAAAAAATGTGTGGTGCTAAATGTGAATATTTTATAGTTTAGGGGTAGAAGAGCATCTTCCGGAGGGCCAAGGCCAACGACCTCGTAGAGCCAGGAGGAGAGATTGATTATTAAAGCTTTTTGTCTAACCCAGCATGTGGTGGGTTTTGGGAGTTTGCACTTTCGACTTCGTGCCCCCAAAATGCATACCACACGCCCACCACAATGGCTGCTGCTCTTCTTCCAATCTTTGCTTCCCTATCATTCTTTCACTTGTCTCGATTCGGTCCATAATTTAGTAGACTCCTCTTGTTCTTAATTCAAGAGGTTTTTTTTTTCTAGTAGAAGAAATATTAAATTATTGGTGAATATTATTATCATCAACGATCAAATATAATATAAAGCTAAAAATCTTATTATAAAAGAAAATATTAACTATATTACAAAAGAGATTATATCTAATATGCAAAGTAAAGTTTCTATTCATCCTAAAGATGCTCTCTTTTACGTGATAAGTCAAAATAATTATTCAATTAGTGATAAAATATTTATAATTAGTTTGTTTGCACAGAAAAGAGAGAGGATATAGATTTAATTTGAAAGTAAACGAATTTTATATACTCTTTTTTGTTTGAATATTCATATTTTTATTTTTATACACCCTACTAATATTTTTTTGTTAATATATTTCAAAAAAAAATCTTTAATTTATTAAGAATATAGTGGCAACTTATTAATGATCAAATACTGAGATTGATTTTTTAAAAAAAAATATGACTGTTAAATTTAGGAGAAAATAATAATTTAACTAGTTAAAAATATTGTATTTAGTCTATATTCCTATCTAAATAATATATATCAAAACAAGAAAATACAAACGCATTCTTGAGAAAAAGTCTAATGACTTGATCGTGGTTTAGAAATTGTGACACTCCCAACACTACTCTCCGAATGGGCACCGTGGTAATTGGATCGAAGAGGTAAAAAAATATTTCCTTGTTTTTCTTTAAGAAAACACAAAATTTGTTTGTGTCGTAGAAAAATGGCCAGTCCTATTCAGCCGTCAAATATCTTTGAGTTAATAACATTATTGGTCGAGTATCGACATTGATTTTTTCTTTCTTTCTTTCTTTCTCTTTGGCACAACAACCAACTGCTAGACATGGACGGTAAAAATTATAAGTAAAATCACCATTCATTGGTAAAACCTGCTAGCTTGGCTGACTTTGTTCTACCCTGCAATTAACCTTAACGATACCGACAACCAATATCTTCTTGCTTCACGAAGATCTTCACAATCTTCAAGGTTATCTTGATCAAATCCACAATTCAAAACACACACAAGAACTTTTTATCCACCAAAATTATAAACTTAACTGTAACTGACCAACTATAAATTCATGGATGATGGAACGATTGAAATCTTTATTATTCGCTTGTATCATTCACTGCTGTAAATTTGTGTTTACAATTGAACTAATTAGGTATATTTAGAATTCCATATAAATTTTTAATTTTAATTTTAATTTTAAATAATCTTTTTTTAATAAATTTAAAATTAAAAATTTTAAAATTCAAACTTTATTTAAATACATCCCAAATCAATAATTTCTTTTTTTGTCAAGTAACTAAAAAGCGATCCACGGGTGAAGGAACAGTTGAAGTTTTATTGTCCACTGTAAATTTGTATTTATCCGCGGCAGCTGTTTGAATATGCTGCAAGCGCAGCCGTCAGATTCCTGTAAATATTACACGAAGCCAGGGGCAATTATTCATATTCTCCGCTATATAACATCCATTCCTCCCCGCAGTCCAAAACCCCCCGTTTCTCCTCCTGAACCGAAAAACGAACAAAAAACACAGATACGCACGGTAGTCTCACTTTTCCCGACGAAGAAAACTGAAAAAATGTCCAGCTGCAGCAAAATCCGTTGCATTGTCAGACTCCGCCAACTGCTTCGCCGGTGGAGGAAAAAGGCCGCCATGACCTCCAGACGTCTCCCCTCTGACGTACCTTCCGGACATATCGCCGTCGCAGTGGGGGCCAGTTGCAAAAGATTTGTAGTCCGCGCCACCTATCTGAACCACCCCTTGTTTAAGAAACTATTGGTTCAGGCGGAGGAAGAGTTCGGTTTCACAAACTCTGGCCCATTAGCCATTCCCTGTGAAGAGTCGTTGTTTGAAGAAATTCTCCGGTACTTGGCTCGGGCCGAGTCGGGTCATAATAATTCCGTTAGGTACATGAATTTCGAAGACTTTCAGAGACATTGCCACATGGGCATCCGAAGCAATCTGGAGTTGCTGGCCGACTCGAGACCCCTTTTGCACGGCGTTGCAGATAAATCCATCTGGTAAGTGAAATGACCGTGGATGAAGCTGATTTTGACCCGGGTTAGGCTCGTTTGAGTTGTTTCGCCTTCTTAGGAAACACGGCGAGTCGAGTCTGAGGTTCCCCTTTTACTGATTCGTGTAAAAGGGCGTCCATTTTTTCTTACTTACCACATTATTGAGTTAAGTTGGTGGGATTTTTTTTTCCTTTTCAAAAATTTTCACGTATGTTTCACGGGAGGTAAATGGGGGGTCTACTCCGGCGGATAATGTGAAGGAGATGGCAAGTGGGTGGCGAGTAACCACCGAGTCGTCCCGGGTTCGAATCGGAGTGGATGAATGGATGTCGACAACAGCTGAGAAAGACTTCACATCCATATCTAATACTGATTCCATGGCAAATGGACGTATGAGAAAAGAAGAAAACTGAATTGCAGAAAGAAAAGCGACAGTAATTGTCCCTTCAATTTGTACATGAATTGTGATAATCTTTTCTTGATTTATTATTGCAGAAATTGTAGAGATTATTTCAAGCATGTTTGTCCACTTTCTTGGCTACACATGATTTATACACCTGTTTATGAGTACCAACGTTGTACTGTTGTTTATGGCGCTGATTATTGAGCAGAACGTGCTGAACCGTTGAAGGAAGTTATAATACTAGCAACCACTCATGTGAACGCAGGGCAGACCTCATTTTTGCCATACTCTTCCATTTTTCATCATAGGACAAATATTTGTTCTGTTTCACCTGATTTACCACCCTGCGCTTGCGTTGTTCATATCAGAAACGAACAATAATGTGGTCGAAACAAAATATGTTAAACTTAGTACAGGCATACAAAACGAGAGTGATTTCAATGTTGGTTGCTCTCAAATTTGTTCTCCTCCATTTATTTTTACATACGAATAAAATCCAAGTACACCAAATCGTCCTTAATTTTTGGCCCAAGTGGATGAAAGCGGAGAGCGCCTTAACACTCCGACGAAGGGTAGACCAATTGATTATTTACTTTGGGTCTTTGCTCGGAAGGCATACTTTTTGTGACTTTAAGACTTGAGCTAGAATTTGGATCCGGTCCTGCACGTCCTTTTTGCAGGACGTGCATGACCAAATTTGGTCCGTTGGATCAGATGTCAAATCTGATCCAACGGACCACAATTTTTTACCCTGTTTGTATTTTTAAAAATTCGAAAATTTATAAAATTTCGACAGCCGTTGGATCAGATTCGAAATCTGATCCAACGGTCCAGATTTGGTCCTGCACGTCCTGCAAAAAGGACGTGCAGGACCGGATCCGGACTGCTTGAGCTAATGATGATGTCAGTTGAAAAAGATTCTTTGAGAACAGACAGTGATACAAAGCTGGAATTCCACGACTTATAGTCTATGCTATATTTTTAGTCAATGCGTTGATTGGTGATATTAGAAAAGAAAACGGGCTATTATGGGGCTGTGGACTCTAAAGCAACTCGTGTTGATGGGACAATCATGGTAAAGTTTTGAAGCTTGGCTCTTTATATGATAAGTTGGTCACTTGGTCTCCACATCATGTCCTTGAATACTCGTTTGTAAGAAATCATTGTATCATAGTCTCAAATTTTTGCAGTCCATAAAGATAAAGAATCATGATACACCTTCTCTTTTAAAATATAGGGATTAGGGTCTTTTAGGCCTTTCAACATAGATTGGTTAAAGAAAGTTAAACAGTAACTATTATACTTTTAATTAATTTAATTTATCTTCTACTAAAATGAGAGAAGATGAATAAATTATATTTGTAGATAATTTTTTTAAAATATTTCTCAAAATTAGTAAAATATCAAATATATTAAAAAATTTTAAAAAAACTAAAAAGATCTTATATTTTAAGAAGAAAAAAATAAAAATTTTACATAATAAACGAGTCCGTGTGGATAGAATTGCATGATATAACTCATGTCGGCCATCGTGTAAAAACTCAGTTGATTGAAAAAGTAGCATCTTGTATCATTAGGTTCCAAGCCCTTTTACTACAACTTCCTCAACGGTAAAACAAGTTTCGCTTTACAATGAAAGTTCCATATTCAATATTCATCGAGTATATTATCTCATTCTTTTCTTCTATCCATTTAACAATAGTGTTAAGGTAAGATATCTTTAAAGGGAAAAATAATCCCAATAATGGATTATCTGGTAATCTTCAATCCTTGAGATCAAGTAGACGCCCTGGTGATCAAATATCCACTGCATATCTTTATCCATGGGATTAATGACTGAGAAAAATTTGTTGCACTGAACATATGCGCAAAATAAATCTCCAAGTCCCTTCAACCAATCCCCTCCTTGCCGAAGCCGTGAAGAGAAAAATTACTCGAGCGGCTCGATCTGGGCCTGCCATGAGGATTCCACGACCCAAATTTTGTTGGCAACAACTTAAAACAATATGGCCTAGGAAATGAATGGTCTGTTCCGATGTCAACCCTTGGGCATCCTTTAGTTTTTTTCTTCCCAATCAATGCGGGGATTACAGGGCTAACAGGTTGTCCTCACCCAGCCCAACTGGTAGGCCCTAACTTCTTTTGGACAAATACAACTGAAATATAGTCCAAGAGTAGCAAGATGCCAACTTACTTGAGGATCCAATTAGGTACCCGTAAGTAAAAAATTCCCAAAAAGTGGACTTATAGTTGTGGCTGTACGGTATTGTCAAGAGCATTTTCGTCTTTTTCCACTAAAAATAATACAGAGAAAACATGGTGAATTGATCTTCAAAAATTATCTGAAGTACAAATTGTAATCTAATTAATATTTCCTCTTTCTAAAATAAACTAAGATGTTTAATTTTTTATTTGTTTTCTGTAAAAAAGAAAATACATTCAATTTTGCCGAAAGTAACTAGTTTTTAAACGGATTTGACCGTTTAACCTGTTAGGGGAAAGGGGCTGAAATCACATGCAGAAAGTTGGTGCACGTGAGTAATGGCGAGTTGGAGCACATGTGAACCATATCGAAGGTTACAACAGTGGCTGTCTAGCAGAGCAGAATGTAAGAAGAATAGCCCACAAAGTACTCATTGACTAATGAACAATACTGTTCCTATCCATATAGAAAACAACAAAAGCAAAGCCCAAAATCGCTAAGCACGCACTAGCAATGGGACTTTATAAATTGCAAGGGGTTGTTGAGTGTAAGACTGTAAATTGTTATCTTATTTAATTGGATAAATCACCATATTGGTCCATAATATTTTTCCGCTTGACGACATTAATTTTCATTGATTTATTATAATTTTTTAAGTCTCTAATCTAAAATCAAGCCAAATTTATAATTCTTCCATCACTATTACATTCAAAATTTTTTTGACTCACAACTCATGGTGGAAGGATTATAAATTTGACTCGATTTTAGATTAGAGACTTAAAAAGTTATAATAAATTAATAAAGACTAATGTCGTCAAGAGAAAAAATATTAGGGATCAATATAGTGATTTATCTTATTTAATTAAAGTCATACTTTTTTATATTATCAAATTCTTTCAATCTCTCTCTAAAATTTATATTTATTTTGAAGATTTGGAGTTCGTAAAATAAATCAATACAATTAATATTAATTTAGAATTAAATATTGACAATTTACATGTAAATTTTTATAAAAAAAAAAAAAAAAAAAACAAAGTTAGGAGTCCCGGAAGATCGGCCAGAAAGTACTGCAGCTACCTTCAAGGATCGCTCGGGGTTGCTAAAGGCCCCCCCACCCAAGCCTTTACGGGGGCTCTAAGCACTACCTATCAGATCCCTGGGGGATAGCTACAACACTCCTCTGTCGATCCTTATGAGGCACTTTTTTTTTTGCAAAAATATATTAAAATAGATTATTGAGAAAATAGTACTAACATTTTTTTCTTATATTCAATGTCAATTTAAACAGATTTAAAGATAAATATTTTAAAACTACAAAAAGTTTTAATGAGGAGAGAGGGGGAGAGAAAAAATATTAATACAAAAATAATTACATTAACGTCAATAATTCAAGATGCTACAATAAACAGTAAATAATTTACACAACTGAAAATAACAGGAAAAAAGAGAATGCAAGGAACCCAAAATGCCAACGAAAGGTAATACCGAATCCTTATTGGATTCCAACAGTGCAAGACAAGGAAACGAGAAAGAGCAATGGTCCCGAGCCATTTTTTGACCGTTTCTGCCTTTTAATTTCATTCGCAGATAGATGGATTTAGCTGCCATAGATGTAGATGTAGTCAGCATTCTTAAGAACACAGCAATTTTCCTTTTTCCCCCTCATTTTCCTCTAATTCGCCGTCCACTTCTAGGTTTTAGTATTTTATTGCATTCTGAATTCTATCTACTTTTGAAATTAAATAAGATAAATGTTTTGAGCACTCAAATCTACATTACTTTTTCTATTTCTATTCGACGCTTAACGTGGAGAAATGGTAGAAATTCAAATCTTTCTTTTTTTTTTGTAAAAATAAAAAGGAATTGATTTTATTAATATAAATATTAAATATATAACGATTTTACTAATATAAAATATTTTTAAAATAATCTTGACATTATTATTTTTTAAATTTTCAATAAAAATTATAAATTTATTGAGTGATACTTATTTAAATCGCTTTTTAGTAGTCCTTTAGTGAAGTATAATGAATTATTAAAATTTATTATTTTATTTAAATTATGTTATTATTAAAATAAATTTATATTAATTTAATTTTTTAACAAATAAGCGAGACTAGTGGTGCGTCAAAATTTGGCACTTCTCAAGTAGGAGGCGCGCCAGGATTTCGGTACGTCACTAAGGATTAGGAGTGTAAACGGGTCTAAACGGGTTCGAAACACTTTGTCTCAGACCCAGACCCAATTGACTACTATTGATATCAGATCCGGTCTGATTATCCGACAGGTCTAAATATGGTAGATTTGTATCTTACTTTATATGGTCTCGGATCGAATCCGGATAAATCCGATAAGGTATTTTGATATAAATTTATAAATAATTAACTGTTGGATCAAACAAATCAACAGTTATAAAAATTTTAAATATATAAAATATTTATTATTTAAAATTTAATCGAGTCTATCAGGTTCGAAACTTTATATATCATATATGTACTCGTTTAAAAAATGTACTATCAAGTATAAATCTGAGTTCGAATAAACAAATATAAATATTATTTCCAACTCGAGATTATCGGATCGAATCTGAGTTAAGTGTGACTAAGACCATTGACAGTCCGATGTTAGATGCCCATGCACCCAATGTTGGACGCAACTCTCCACTTCAATTTTCTTTTTTTTTTATTTTTTATTTTTATCTATTTAATTGTTTTAAGATATACATTATGTTAATAACTTTAATTAATAAATTTTTTGTCTTACTTTAATTGATGTCTAAAATTTTTAGAGTTTTTATAATTCTTTATTTGTTTTTAAAATTTTATATTATAATATTATTTTATTATTTTAAAAATTTAAAGAGAAACAAAAAAAAATTGGGGGAGAACTGGCGTCCTCATTTTTAGTGGTGCTCCCAACTTGGACGCACTGCCAGATTGATTTTTAAAATAAAAAATTTTAAAATATTAACATTGTTAAAAATTATTTTACATAAGTGCAATCGTTCTGTATTTAATAATACTCTTTCATTAATTAGGGGTGTTTGCTTTATAAAAGATTATAGTCCATTTAACATCATTACCTGTCATTATCTTAGACAAAGAAATGATTTGGACTTGCGGTAGCTTTGTCAATCAAACCTTAATGTGTGGTGGGACACCTTTGGGCTTTTCCTTTCATTAGTTAGCAGTATTTAATTCCCTTCAAAACATCTATAATTTCAACCATATCACTAACTCACTAACTTTACTCACAAATTTGGACGCTTAGTGCATCTTTATGCTATTGCTAACTGTAACATAAACATTAAATATTTACTCTTCAGTTTCGAAAAATATAAGGCACTTTATAAATTCCTTTCTTCTTAAATTTTTATAAATTTTAAAAATTATTTTTTTAAAATGCTATCATATATTTTTCATTATGTCTTAATATTAATAGAGATTAAATTAAATTAGTTAAGAAGATAATAAAAAAAGATTCTTTATTTTTTTACTGCTAATCAAAGTGGAGATTGGTTGGCGAAGGGTTATGTATTGTTCCCTTTTTTCTCATCTTTAAGCTCTTCGAAATGATGGTTGATTTGCAATTACAGTACTACATATAAGAGAGCTCACATCACATTCGGGTATGTGTCGGTGTCAATTGACGACAAAAGAATAACACTTTAAGATGATATGCACAGTAAAGTGTTCAAAGCTTTGGAAAATTAGGAGTTTTAACGACAGACAGTAAAGCTGCTAAAAGGAATTTGCTATCGGAAAGGGGAAAATCTTATAACGAGTTACCAGGTACAATATTAGATACGAATTAATATGGCAATAAAGAAGGCGAATAATAATTAAAAAAAGAAAGAAAATAGGCCTTATAAGGCCGAATTTCAAGCCAAAAATGTGATGGGAGCGCTGGATTTGTTTAACTGTTAAATTATTAATTAGTTTAAAATTAATTTTAATAAATAGATTGACAAGTGTTTAACTTAAGAAACTAAAAATTCAATTCTTTTCCTACGAGCAAAATTTGATTAATTCGGATCTGTGTAGCTTCCATCAATCATCCGTTATGTGTGTCAATTAGGAATATTACTGTCCGGGAAAATCTTAAATATTCTTAATTAAGATTGCTAATGATAAATAAAAGACTTACACGTGTCAAGACGGAAATGCCAACCGAGAGTGAAGACAAGAAAAAGTCAAGAAATAAGATGATGATTAATCAATGGGGAATTTAGAGAAGAGTGAGAAGATTACTTGGCGAAGAACCAAAGAAAATCGAATCCGATAAAATACACCTTCCTTTGGGCATCTTTCTTTGGTGGGGAGTGGGGGAATACATAGAAAGAACTGGGGGCACGGTGGATTAAAGTTGCCTATTTTAGTGAGGGGTCCCATTGGGTATAATTCGGTTGCTTCATTTCACCCCGCTCTCCCCTAGATAGCCCGAGCCCATCATGATCTTTCGTCTCCACCAAGCAAAGGTGGGAAAAAAATAAATTCCACTAATAGTAGAAATCTATAATGGTTACTGATCTATATTTGCAATCATTCTCACCCCATTAACCCCTTTATTGTCAAGTTTTATATTGATATTATTAGCATTATACAATTCTATGACTCATTTACTGAAATTTGTTTAATTGGGTTGAATGTGAAATTCTACTTTTATCTATAACTCCATATTTTTTACATTTAATTTTAGGTGAACGGGGCCCTTTTACCTTTTCTTTTCTTTTTTTAATATAACCTTTGAAATGAATGATATATTGCATTTCAATAATAAAAACCAATATGTTTGCTACTATGACAAATAAGGCTGATCTCCACCATATGTTTTTTGTAAGAAGTTACCTCTCTCATTCTCATTAACAGCAAAATATGCATATATACATTAATGAAATTAGCTTCGTGATATTCTGTCATGAGTTGGAATCATGCATGCACAAGCAATGTTACTTACAACGCGGAACAAAATCTATTTATATTAAAGCAAATAAATTAAAAAAAAAAAAGAGTTCTTCAAGTATTCCTCTAGTTGACCATGTAGCATGGCTGCGCTCTCAAGTGAAATCGTGAGAATGACACCTTCCTTCACTATCTGCGCAACCTCGGGGCTGCTTACAAACTACGCAGCCTTGCTTCTTAACTCATTACCGTTTTTCCATTTTATATATATATAAAATTTTTTGAAATAGAAAATTAATATTTAAACTAAGATTAGATAGATTTGAGCGGTCAAGCCTAATGATATTGAGAAGATGTTATTCAAAACTTGAAACCGAAGCTTCCCCGGTCATAATATTCCCGTGGACTGCTTACCAGCGAACCTTTCCTAGTCCCCACTCTCGCGTAATCGCCAACTAAACCTGATTATTTTAAAAACGAGAGTCGCTATCATTGTAGCTGGCTCTCGAATTTCCCTTTGTTGTTTTTTTTTGTTTTAATAAGATTGAGACAATTTGTGTATTACCCTTTACCCTACAACCAAACATTGGATGCGTTTATATTTATAAATGCCAGCAAGACAATAAGGTTTTAAAAATCAATTAATTAAGATGCATTGGGACATTTCTCAGTCAATTCAATTGCGTGAGTTGAAGGATTTGGGATCTTTGTTATTAATTCTGGAAATCGCCAGTAACCCCCTCGGGTTTTTTAATCAGGTGATTGACGAAACATTGCAATTTGTCTCGAGTTATCTGCTATCATCTGTTTTTGTGTCATCAAAATATTTCCCCACCTGCACAACGATAAAAATGCTTTAAAAGTATGCTTGCGCACCCAAGGAATCAGAAAAGAAAGGGAGGGACAGAACGATAAAAGATGTATTTGGATAAGGTTTTATTTTAAAAATTAATAAAAAAATTTATTTAGAGCAAATTTGGAGAGAATCTTGTTTTAAGACTAAACTTAAAATATCAAGTGAAGAATCTATATCTCTTCTCATAAACAATTAATTTTTTATGAAATTTAAGACAAAAATTTCAAAACTAAATTCTATCTAATCATATTCTATTTTTTATTTTTTCTTTTACGAAATATATGGCAAACCTTCAAAGAAGAGGAAAAAGAAACGAAGGAAAAAATAATTGAGTTATAGGATTTGTTCCAAAACAAAAGTTCAACTTGATTTCAGTTTATTCATTTGCCATAAGAAGTTCATTTGTTTTCTTCTCCTATTACTATTTGTACGTGATGAGGTACCTACTTCTTTATTATTTTCTTCATCTCTCGTTCCAATTACTCTTCTTTTCTATCGTCTTCCTCTCCTTAATTGAAGAAGAAAGAGATAAATTGAAGCTAGTTATTATATTGTCAAAGATGATTAGGGACTAATCAATGTGTATTAGGAAATAAGCAAGTTTAAACTAATTATTAGGCGGCAATAATGATCGCTTGATAAAACTAATTATTGATTAAACGCGAGGGAAATTAGGGTTGGTAGTTGAAAATTATATCTTGGCCTCATACCATGCTGGACTTCACCAATCTCTTGAATTCGTAGTCGGCTCTTTCATGCCTAAATTAAACTTCTGTGGTTAGGTTGTTCTTCTCAGCTTACCGTAACTTAATATGATACTAATCCTTGAATTATTGATCATAATTATTCTTTGTTTTCATTCATATATTTGAATTTCAATTCTTTTCTTCCCCTTTTGTGTAGAATTAATATGTTTAGTGGTAATATTGTACGAGTGTGGTATGGGAGCTTGATTTGATACCTCTGATATCGTGGATGATAGGCGTCCTTCTTGGCTTTCTTCGAAGAACTAAGGACAGCCTGCATCCCTACCATTTATTGCATAATGTATCCTTTCGTGAAACTGACTAATCAGTACTACTCTATAGACATCCGTTGACTGTTCTTCTTCTTTTTTTTTTCCTTCTTTTTATTTTATTAATTTTTTACGATTAAAAACAATTCAAATATACTCTATATATTTTGAGGGAAGATACTACTAGCAGTTGAATACTAGAGGAACTTGTCATAGCAGTAAATACCGTCTCATCGCATGAATTAATAATGCACCAACAACTGTATTCATCACCATGGATTAGGGGAAATGACAATTTGGATTTGAAGAATGCGCTCTTCCTAAGTTTTCGGCTTTCAAACCATCAACTCTCTCCTCTATCTTCTCTTGCTATGCGAGCTTTTACATGAGCTACAATGTTTATTTTCAAATGATATGTTTATTTTCTTCCTTTTGCTAAAACGCAGATACATGACCTGAAATTTTTGACATTGATTTATTTTGGTGTATAGGTGGTTCTGCGTATGGGTAAGGGTAGGAAGGAACAGTTCATATTGTCGAGAATATGTAGTAAAATAATTCTACTTTATATTCTGACTACTAAAATTGTAGGATACTGAAATTACCATTTGCCCCCTAATAACTCTTCCAGGCTTGCTCAAACTTTAAATAGGATTTTTATACAGAGGTTGAAGCAAAATTCAAGAATCATTAGAGATTGATATTCCCGAACATCATTTTCTATCGTTTTCTTTTATTAAAACATCCCATCCTGTTACTTGATTCTTTCCATGTTTCATTTAAAAAAAGGCGGAGGTATGTTGTGTAATGGGCATGGTATGATGTGCCCTATTTCTTTTGGGAAAGTAGTAACAACAACGTAATTTAGATTTGTCTGGATGGATAAATCTCATAATTAGCTGGAGAGCTGGACCATTAGGCATTTTCACGGCCGGACCAAAGCTCCGGAATCCACATCCAAACCAGCCAAAAAGGTGAACTATCCAAATATGTGGACCCGGTAAGGGGCCCTTCACGGGTGTTTGTATTGTTGTTAAGGGCAAACTCGTAATCTAGTAAAATATCCAACACGTACTTCCACTTACAAAGAAAGACTATTTAAATTTGGAGAGTTTTATATTTTCCCCCTCTCCATCGGGGATATGGTCTTGCTCGATTTTTACCCTGCCGACGACTGCCGACAGTTCCGGTATCCCCAATTTGGAGCTGAAAGCACGGGTAACGTGAAAGGTGGTCGACCACGTGGCAACTGGAATTCCGTGCGCTGTAGAAGAACGGGGTCCCACCGTAATTGGAATAGTTCTAGCGTACTATGCTGGACTACTGTAAAGAAAGCTTCTGCTTCACTGAAACGTGTGGTTTGTGGTCCCTACCCGACCTTTAAAGCTCCCATTGGCTGCACCTCTTTCGCTTTTCGGTTCTTTTCCATATCCGAAGGATGGAATCGAACCTGCTACGCATCAACCAGTAGTACCCGCCACTATTTTGTGACTATTTTGGCGGTATTTTGCTGCTTTGACAATTGAGACTCGAGATCCCACAGTCCGCGCGCTGCCATGGCCCATGGGCGCGGGCAGCAAATTTCTTCCGTCCTTTCTCCCTTTTCTACCGAAGAAAGAAACAAGATGAACTCATCGGATGCCAGTTTTCATTTTGTTTGGTGGAAAATGACATTTTGAAACTATATGTTTGGGGTTAAAAACTTAAAAACTTATCCCATATTCTAGAAATTAATAAGGTAATTTTACTATTCTAGAAATTAATAAGGTAATTTTACTATTTTCTTATTACACAGTTAAACCACATTAACTATTTTTTTATTTTCTGAAATCTAATATCATACTTAGAGTAAAATTAATAAAATTTAAATTTAAAATTTTGTTATCTTAAATCTTTTAAAAATAAATTATTTGTAAAAATAAAATTTTAAATAAAAAAATTTACTATTCTAATACATTATTATTATTTTTGGCCGCTGAGAGCATTTTATAATTTTATTTTAACTTATATGTCAAAACTTTAAACAGTTAAACGACAGCCACCTAGAACGGGAGTAATGGGGGCAGATGGGTTGAAGAAGGCTCATCTTCTGTTGGAGGTGCCATTACTTTTAGGCTTTAAGCTTGAATTTAATAAATTGGGCTCCACGAGCTTAATACCGGGACAAGTGTTTCAGACCAACCGCACCGTTTTCTGTCTGCGGCACCCACATACTCGCCTCCGGTGACGGTGCCACTTTACACTCCTTGGATGGTTGTCTCTTTCCGCAGCTACCTCAGCATTTTCTTGGTAAGCTTTTTGTCACTTTCTCCATGATTTTGGTACCATTTTACCTCGTCTCACTCTTTTTGTCATTTCAATTATAGCTATTAAAAACTTACGAAACTCGCTTCCACTTAATTTTTTAAAATATTAAAAAATATAAATATGAATTGAACTGAAAATGATCTATTATTTTGCATAGATGTTATTATTCAATAAGGTTAATACATTTATCAAACTTCTAATTCTACTCATACCAATTGCCATCTAAAGATGTGTATAAATAGTTTTGAACTTTTACCATTATTATAAAATTGTAGTGGTAACTCAAACAGATCAGTCTGAGCGAATTTGAAGTTTTCGGTTCTTTTATTCTTTGTAAAGCTCTTCTAGCATAGTTTTTTACAAAAAATAAAAAATAAAAGAAGAGAAAATCTACTACGCATTATTGCATGAGATGGGGGTGTGATTACTTTCCCCATTTGGGAAGAAATGGAGAGTGGTCACTTTCGGCTGGCCTGGTTTAAAGTCGAGAAAACTCAAAGGCCGAGTAGATGCCATTTGCCTCTTCTCTTAATCATCAAAATTTTGAGTCTTTCGCTAGGGTGCAAATTTACAGTGAAAACTGAAGTAAAAGGGCAAAAGTGAATAGGGAAAGGGGCTGTTGCCTCTGATTTCTCTTTATGGGACGAGAATAATTGATCAGATTCCACTGCAGTCAAACAGTGGTTGACTTTTAATGTGAAAGTATACCTATGACATCTTTTTTTTTTTATGAATTATAACAACCTAGGATATCTACGGCCATAGGATGTGATGGCTGTGATAACTACCAACCTGCACTGCCTTCCCTCAAGAAAAAGGGGTACTCAATGCAGCCATTGCTACTACTCTATCTAGTATTTGCTCTATTCCCCTGTATTTTTTTTCCCATACACATCGCCATTTATTTTTAACACATTAACATGTCCATCAACTCGTATTTGGGGTGTGGTTTTTGAATTAGGTTTAAGATGTAAGTAAAAAATGATTATATACTTTTCATAACCCATTGTAAGCTTTCAATGTTAACATAAAGTCATAAATATATGTTTAAAAAATCTCCCTTAGAATTTTGCTAAAATATGAGGGAACTCTATAGGAAACTTTTGACTTATTTTAATATATATTTTTTTCTTTTTTGATGAAAGGACTTAACTTAATAGATATTGATGGAAACTATACGTAAAGCCTGGGCAAATCAGTGAATGGCGTTTTGAGATTCCTAATTATGTGATTATTTACTTAGAAAAAAAATGATTGTTTTAATTGTTCCTCAAATTACATCTTAGAATTTACTCCTTACGTGCATTTAACAACCATGTTTTAGTAGTGCACCTATTTAATTAGTATGACTAAACCTATTGAAATTGATATATGTATACCACGCATCAGAAATTAGAACTTGAAAATTTTTAAAATAAAAAAATTATATATATTAATAAATCATGTATTTTTATTTATTTATATATTCTCGAGACTATCATAAAAAATAACACAATCTTAATTAAAAATTTTGAAATAACTGATTTATTCTCTACCATCACACGATAAATTTGCCATATCAGGAAAATATATATCAACCAAAAAAGTTTAATAGAAGACCTCTAAGCGCAAGGATTCACTTAAGAAATTTGATTGACTAGAATAATCAAATAAAAATAAGTATTTCACTTTCTAGGATCAAAATATTTTATATTGAGTTGCAATCCACGCGTACCTAAACGAGCATGTCATAAATGCAATTAACCAAGGATGGTAGAGTCCGTATATTTTCCATCAACCCTATATGTGTGGTAGCCCATCTAGGATCGCATTTATAGCCTTTTCCACAAGTGTCAAATACAAAGGGCAGAACTTCGGGGGGTGGGCCAATTTGTATTTCAAATTTTTAGCAAAATTTGCTCTTACCTTTTGGACATTACCCGCACAGGTAAAATAGCGCTCATATTAATATTTTTACCAACCTGGTTAACGTTTTACTATTTAGATTGATTTTTTATTTAAAATTTTCTTATTTTGGCTATTATGAAAAAGAGGTAAGGGTTTATAGTTAAATTTTTTAGACAAAAAAGTTACAACAAAATTTATTGAATCTATAAACCAAAATTCAAATGATTCTTTCTATATTCTTACACGCTTCTTTCTATTCATATAAAGATAAAAAATAAATGATTAGCTTAAGAAATTCGAAGCATAAATCTGGAGTTAGATTTCTTTGGTACATATTTTCTTCATTTTATTGTAATAATGTTACATTTTAGTATAAATATTTCATATAAATATATTTTAAATGGAGTAGCATTCAATCAAGTGAAACTATGATATAAGTAAACTCTCATTTGTAATAAATTTGAATATTTAAATAATTTTTTCGTACCTTTGAAAAAAGTATACACACTTGCACATTTGAGATCTAAAATTAGAATTAGGTTTCCCAGTGCCTTAAGTAGACCTTGTCATTTGACTTTTTAAGGTGTATTTAGATAATAAATTTTTTTATTTTTAAATATTACTTATTCTCTCACAAACAATGTTTTTTCTCGAAATCAAAAATAAAAAATCTCAAACTAAAATATTATCAAATTTTACTTTAAAATTAATGAACTTTTATATTCATTAATAGTGAGATTGAATAGAATTTAAATTTAAAAAATTTTATCTTAAATTTGAAAGAAAAATAAAAAATTTATCCAAATAGACCGATTAATAAACTTTCTTTATCTCTTTCTTTCCCCCGAACAGTTTGGTTCACAAAAGTGAGGTGGAGGCGAAGTCAGTTCTTTTAAGAAGAGAAAATCAGTATTTCATCCTCTATTTTTCTATTATGGTCAAATACACGATCTTTGGGATATCAGTTTAGTACCCTTTGGAATCATCTTGATTTCTCTTATGATCTTTGTTATTTTTATTTACATTTTCTTTTAATGAAATCCTGGCCTTTTCTTTTTCCGGGGTGCTCTTGGGGATATAAGTCCTATGCTTCTTTGAATGGCTTGAAATAATGGCGTGACGGGGATCACATACAAATGGCTTCTTGTGCCACCCAATGCGGACGCAGATCACCCTGTATGAGCTGGAGTGCTGGACTTGTACATACGGACGGTGGTCCAAAACTTGTTCACAGCTCAGCTGTCAAAGCTCCCTGTGACTGTATTGCCAATATCTCACTTCCCAAGCCCAAAATTGTCAAATTTTCCTATATACTCTTTTTTCGCAAAAACTATTCACAGATATTCCTCAGGTTCCACACCCGGACTGTAAAAACAAAAGATATCCCTAACTATTTTTCTATAATATTATAACACTCTTTTTGCCGAAAAAGATTTTATGTTTTTAATGATATTTAAATCTTCAATATTCAATATAAATTTTAATTACTTAGACTAACTGCTTTAATGGTTGAAATTTGTAAGTATAAAATAGTAACTTAATTAATGTGCAGTACTCGTTGACAGAAATACCCCGCATTGTATCCCAAACAATTTCACCCGCACCTCCCCTGGAAAAATAAATGAAATACTTCCTTGTCACTCGTTTCTCTATTTTTTTATGTATTTGTTTTTTATTTTTTAAATGGCTGATGTTTTGGAGCTTTCCAACGTCTTGCCTTTTAAGCGACACCTAATGCGAATATTTTTACACCCCCAGAGTTCCCACCAACCATCCACCACGCACCACCGGCACCACCGCCATCTTCTCCACCACCGTCTCGTCGCCCTCCTCCACCGCATCATTTTCTCTCTCTAAAACTAAAATGATCAGCTAGATCTTAAACCTTTAGAGACTTACTAGATTAGAAGAACTTTTAGTTTGTAATCCTCTCTCTACAAAAGCTGCATTGCCAGTGGTAAGTAAGTTTGGATTGCTTATGGTTTCTGATATCTTTCGGTTACTCTTCTTTTCTCAAGCTGATATCGTCATTGACGCATTAATGAATTAATGTCGGCTTGTTTCTATATTACTCTGCATCGGTGCTTCTGAAAGCAATACTTTTTGCTCTCATTTTGCACCTGTTTCTCATTCTCTTGCGTCTCGGTCACTGTTCTCCTCCTCCTTTCGGTTCTTCTTTGTTCTTTTTTTCGGAACTGAATTTTTTGGTTTCTAAAAGAATTTGGTAAAGTTTTCTCTCGTCTGTCTGATACTTTTTCCAAAATCACCTCTAGTTCGTTTTAGATTTCTTTTCTAACTGTTGCTAAGCTTCGGCATTGCGATGCATCGGTTTGCGGTACTTGAGTGCTTCTGGCTGTTTGATTGCAATTATTCCTGTTTCTAGCTCTGATTTCAGTATAATTTGAAACTGTTAAAACTTTCTCCAGATTTTTGTGTAATGCTGCTCTTTTTAGTTTTTAGGAACTAGGATCTTCATAAATTTTTGTAAGGTTGCTGATGAGTGATGCAAGTTTATAAAATTTCTGTGCTCGAAGGGAAATATAGATTTTTCTTTTTCATTTTTTGTTTTTAGTATCTAAACTGAGATGAGATGAGGTATGTAGTTGCATGTATTGATGCCTCTTTTGATAAGATTGGACCATCTGTTGTTTGTGAAACACGAATACAGGAAAAGTAATATTTTCGTGTTGCAATGATTGAGGAAATTAAAATTTTGGACAAATTTCATATTGCATGTAGATTTTATTTCCTTATTCAAACTAAACAAATAGTACAATCTCTTTTGATATATATTTTGGAGCATATGAATGTCATATTCATGGTATTCTTCTAATTTCTGGTGGCCCGTCCCTGTCTGTATCCCACCTCTGATAGATTTTTTTTTAATTGGCTGGCTAGTTGTATGCCTCAAATGTTTGTCCGTACTGTTAACATCAAATTTGCTTTTGTTAGGTCATTGTGTGCACTAAATATGAGTGTTTTTGTTTCTCTAACCACCCTTCATCTGATTGCCCTTAAACCTCAAGAAAAAGTGTGAATTGGTTTCTGGATTCTCAAGTCCATTTTCCCCCTTTCTGAATTGGTTTCTGGCTTCTCAGGTCCATTTCCCCCCTTTATTATGCCCCTGAATTTTAATTCAAAACTTTGGTTGTCCCCTCTACGCATAGAATTTCTAACAGAAATTTAAGTGCCATCATCTGTCAATGTGCATATCTCTCACACGTCGCCGAGCCTTGTCAATACAAGGATAAGGTCATGTATCGGGAGAGCTCATATCAGGAGTTTGAAATTTTAGTAATTAGGTACCTGCAAATCTGTTCATTTATGGGTTCTAGTTTAGATTCTTATGGTTTGTAGATGTTAAATCTATTTAGAATGGTATGTTTATTAATGACTGGTACGGGTAAAGTGGAGGTATTTCGTTAGGACGTCTTTGATGCTCTTGCAGCATCAAGCTCATGATTTAAAACTACACCATTCGTTGTTCACAGAAGCCTTAGATCACTATGGTGTGCATGTTTGTCTTAGTTAAAAAAGTAGATAATTTACCAAGTTGATCATGTTTTTGGGGGCACCTATAATGGTCACGTATTTGAGTTGTATGCTGAATTTGAGCTTATTTATCTTCTGCACACATTATTGCATTCTTCTCTGTACTGTATATCTGATATTTGCTTTTCTCTAACCCCCCCTCCTCAGAGTTTTGCGATGGACCGAAGGAGCTGGCCTTGGAAGAAGAAATCTTCTGATAAGGCCGCCGAGAAAGCTGCTGCTACCTCTGTATCAGACCCTGCCGATGCTCCATCAGATTCAGTCGGAAACTCAGTTAACCAGGTTTGTTCATTGCATTAAAGTGAATGATTATTGCATCCAAGAAAAAAGAAATGGCTTCGCCTTAATATTGCAAGAAAAACTTGAATCATTTCTTTTTCACAAATCCTGAGTTTCTTTCTGTTCTCCATATTTCACTGACCGTGTAAAGGAGATTCAAGGTAATGTCCTATTGAGTAGGATTCTTATTGCGTTTCTTTCTTTCTATGGGTTGCTAGCTATATTCTAATCAAAAAGCTGGTATGTTTTTCCTTAACTTGAAGCACAGTTGACTGAGAGGCGAATATGTATATATTTCTTTTGCTTTTATATGGCTTATCAAAACCAAGGTCCATGAAATTGACTTTGAATGTGAGGAAATAGGATGCTTGCAAGTCAGACTAAAAAAACCTGGCCAATTTATATGTTTCTTGTGAAATAAGCACAAGCACAAAAGAATGGTATGAAAGGAAAAATTATTCTTTTTTATATATTATTTATTTGTTTTCTCCTACAGTTTCATAACCCAACCATGGCGATAGTAGGGACATTTGGATGCAACAATGTCAAGAGTTCCACTGAAAGAAAATATCTTACCTCCAAATAACTCAATTCTTTATTTCCAGGGAAAGAAGGATGACTATAAAAAACCGAAGTATGTGCAAATTTCTGTGGACACATATTCCCATCTAACTGGTTTGGAGGATCAAGTCAAGGCTTATGAGGAACAAGTGAAAACATTAGAGGAAGAAATCAAAGATTTGAATGACAAGCTGTCAGAAGCGCATTCAGAGATGACAAATAAAGACAACCTTGTCAAGCAACATGCTAAAGTTGCCGAGGAAGCTGTCTCAGGTTTTTTTTCCCCCACTTTTTCTTTGGTATTTTTAGTTTGAAGTTGGGACACATGAGAAGAAGAATTTGTATGAACAGGTTGGGAAAAGGCAGAGTCAGAAGCTGCAGCATTAAAAAATCATCTAGAATCTGTCACACTTTTAAAACTTACAGCTGAAGATCGGGCATCGCATTTAGATGGTGCTCTCAAAGAATGCATGCGGCAGATACGGAATTTGAAGGAAGAGCATGAACAGACACTGCATGAAGTTGTTATTAACAAGACAAAACAGTTTGAAAAGGTTAAGGTTGAGCTTGAAGCGAGGATTGCCAACTTAGACCAAGAATTACTCAGGTCAGGTGCTGAAAATGCTGCACTTTCAAGGTCTTTGCAAGAACGTTCCAATATGCTGATCAACCTGAATGAGGAAAAATCACAATCTGAGGCAGAGATAGAACTCCTAAAGAGTAATATTGAGTCAAGCCAAAAGGAAATAAACTCAATGAAGTACGAAATCCATATTGTCACAAAAGAGCTAGAGATTCGTAATGAGGAAAAGAACATGAGTGTACGATCTGCAGAAGTGGCAAACAAGCAACATTTGGAAGGAGTAAAGAAGATTGCTAAGCTGGAAGCAGAATGCCAAAGATTACGTGGTCTTGTTAGAAAGAAGTTGCCGGGTCCTGCTGCTTTGGCTCAGATGAAGCTTGAAGTGGAAAGCTTGGGTCGGGATAATGGGGAAACTCGAGTAAGGAGGTCTCCAGTAAAGCCTCCATCTCCTCACCTCTCCCCACTTCCTGAGTTTTCACTTGACAGTCTACAGAAATACCAGAAGGAGAATGAGTTGCTCACAGAACGTTTACTGGCAATGGAGGAGGAAACAAAGATGCTGAAAGAAGCTTTGGCTAAGCGTAATAGTGAACTGCAAGCCTCTAGAAGTATTTGTGCTAAAACGGCTAGTAAGCTTCAAAATCTTGAGGCTCAACTTCAATGTAATGGTGACCACAGGAGTCCTCTAAAATCCAACAATAGGATACGTTTTGAAGGTTCTTTCAGTCAAAATGCAAGCAGTCCACCAAGCTTGACCTCCATGTCTGAAGATGCAAATGATGACGATGTAAGTTGTGCGGGCTCTTGGGCCACAGCATTGATATCTGAACTTTCTCATTTCAAGAAGGAAAAGAACATTGACAGTCCTCAGAAGTCTGAAAATGCAAATCACCTGGAGCTTATGGATGATTTTCTGGAGATGGAGAAATTAGCAAATCTATCAAATGATTCAAATGGAGTAGTTTCAGGTTCTGATATTTCAAACAATGGGAGATTTGAAAACGTGAACAAAGATACTTCTGTAAAGGTCACCAACGCAGAAGACTCTCAGTCCAAGGAGCATCACAATTCTGACTCATCAGAAAGTCATGCTTCTTCAAGAGTAGAAGTACCAGGTCCTAATACTGAAACTGATGCAGAGCCTCTCCTGAAGCTCCAATCAAAGCTTTTGCAGATTCTTGAATCATTATCCAAGGATAGTGATATAAACAAAACTTTGGATGACCTAAGACTTGTACAGGAAACATATGATAATTTGCATCATCAATCTATGAGTTGTGTAGTTGAGGCATCTCGCTCTCTCGATGCTGCTTCTGATTGCAAAAATGATGCTGAAACAATTGCAGAAAAGGATGTGCTTTTATGCCGAGATAATAAACCTTGTGCTGGTACTTTGGTTTCTATTGACCTAGAACTAGCAGCGGCTATATCCCAAATTCATGAATTTGTCATGGTTTTGGGGAAAGAGGCTAAGGCTGTGCAACTGACATCTTTAGGCTGCGAGGGTCTTTGTCAATTGCTGGAAGAATTCTCTGCCACATATAATGAGGTTATAAACAGAAAAACTACCGTGGTTCAATTTGTTTCTGACCTTTCTAAGGTGTTAGGCCAAGCCAGTGAGCTCCACTTTAATGTCCTGGGGTACAAAATTTCTGAAGCAGAAACTAACAACTCCGATTGCATAGACAAAGTTGCTTTACCAGAAAATAAGGACTCTCAGGAATTAGAAGATAGGTATTCAAATAATTGCACCCACTTTTCTGATTCGAATTCTGATCCTGATATTCCCCATGAAGGGAATCTTGTTCCAACCTCTGAATTACCGTCCAGCTCATGGAAATGCTCATTGGAGGAGTTTGAACAACTGAAGCTAGAGAAAGATAACATGCTAACCGATCTAGCTAGATGTAATGAGAGCCTGGAAAGCACCAAGACCCAGTTGCTGGAAACAGAACAACAATTGGCAGAGGTTAAGTCACAACTGACATCCGCTCAGAAGTTGAACAGTTTAGCTGATACGCAGCTCAAGTGTATGGCTGAGTCATATAATGCACTTGAAGCACGAGCAGAAGAGCTGCAAACTGAAGTAAACCTTCTGCGGGCAAAGATTGAAAGTTTGGATAATGAGCTTCAAGAGGAAAGAAGAAATCTCCACAATGCTTTATCTAGATGCAAGGATCTTGAAGAGCTATTACAGAGGTTTGCAATAAACATCTTCATATAACATTTTCTTCTCTCTAACACAAATTGTCATACAAATAAGTGATTGCTTTTACTAATTTTATCTCTAATATATACCATATGCAGATAAAACTTTAAATGTAATACATCACATATTGATTTGTGCCCTTAGATTGTGCAATTTTTTAGAATTTGACCAGTTCTCACATTGTGCCAATTTCTCAAGTTTGCTGTCCATATTTTCTGCCTATATATCTATCTGGGAAATAGCAAGTTTAGAAGGGCCATGGCCCATAGGGAGATTGATCTTATTATTTGCCACTACACAATTTTTTGGCCAACCACTGGAGTAAGCTTTTTAATGCTTGTTTGAACTTCAATTCTAGGAGCCACTAAGACAACATTTCAATTTTTTTTTAATTTTAAATAAACGAGAGAAGAGTTTAATGAACTTTTAATACATCAAAGCCAAATCAAGCATCTTTATCTGTGTCTTTAAATCCTTCGTGCTCTACGTCTTGTTCTTATTTTTGCAGTTGAGTATGTTTCTTGTTTTAATAATACCTTTTGTTGGAATTTTTAGATGCTCTTTTTAACATAATTATCTGGAGTAAGATCTGCAGTGTCCCTTGAGTCATCAGGGAAATGAATCCTATAATCGTATCAGATCTTAAGTCATGGTACATGCATTTGAGCACCCTTGATTGATTCAAACTGGGAGTGGGATTTGAGTAGTTAATTGTTTTATGGATCCATGTTTTCTCCTTTTTGGCCCCCGGGTGGTGGTGGTGTTGTGGAGCTTATTCCTGTATTGATGTTGTAACTAGAAATAATGTTCATAAGAGATTGCGGAAGTACAAAACAAATTGATCAAAAGATTCTTATACTGAATGCTTGTGAATATGGCATGACCAGTGGTCTGTGATTTATATCTTGTGTAGGTTCTCATTTTCATTGTTTTTCTCTTCACTTATACAGGATTGAAAGCTGCCCGGATGCCGAAATGAATGCCAAGAATAGCCAGGTGAGATAAGTAAATCATTCATCACAATTCTGCTAATGATTCAGTCTGTATTTCTTACAGCAACTGCTGTAAGATCTTTGATTGGGCTTTCAAGCTACCTGTAACCAACTGTTGTCATGTTAAATTAATTATTTATTCTAACCTATGGTGATTCTGCCTATAATACATGGCTTATTATTCTACAATAATGCTTGGTCCTTATCTGTGTTTTGACTTGGTGTTACGTTTTTTTAGCTTTCCTCAATGCTGCTTTGGTGAGAAAGTATATTGACTGATGTGTCTTAAGATTTCTCTTTCAAAATTATAGTTAAAAAAGTGAAAAAATTACTAAATATATCTGACCCATTTGTTATTTGGATGACTGAGCATATCAAAAGGAGATTCATGGTATGTCAGTTGGCTCCCACTTAGATTTGCATCTACAATCTGATGTCTTTTGCTCAATTTGTTAACATGCTTAGCTTGTTTTTCCAAACTTTGTTAAACTATTTGCTCGTAAAGGATGTATCCTGTCGCTTTCCAAAATTTCTTTTGACCACTTGCTTTTGGGGAAGCATACGTGTTTCTTGAAGCTACAAAATAAAATAGAATGGTAAATGTAGAAGATCTGAAAGCCGGACTGAGAACATCAATTCTCTCCTTTCCTCCAAATAGTTTTTTATTTTATATTTATGCTTTTGAATAGAAAATAATCGAGTTTTGTATCCTTGAAGGAGAGAGAGCTGGCTGCTGCAGCAGAGAAGTTGGCTGAATGTCAGGAAACAATTTTCCTTCTTGGCAAGCAGTTGAAGGCTCTGCGTCCTCATACAGACTTGATTGGATCTCCGCAGAGTGAGAGGAATCAGAAGGGTGAGAGCTTTAATGAGGAACTCAGTGTCAGCGGTATCAACTTGCAAGACATTGATCCAGAGTCCGATACAGCCACTTCTTTGAATTTGCATCGAGCAGGAAGTGAATCCCCACTTGATCTGTACAATGCCCCATGTAGTCCTTCTGACTCTGAAGGAAACAACCTGTTGAGGTCACCCACCGGATCAAAGCCAACGAAACACCGGCCTACCAAATCAGCCTCTTCTTCATCTTCTACACCGACACCAGAGAAACATTCTCGTGGATTAAGTAGATTTTTTTCCTCAAAAGCAAAGAATTGCCACTAGTGCTTGCTTCTCACAGGCTTTTTATGATTGGTCAGGGCTTCAAGAAAATCTATGGAAGGGATTATCAATTGAACTTGTGTAGATAGCAATCGGAATCAATCTCCTTTTTCTTATTTAAACTACTATGTTGTGGTCATTAGAAGTTCGTCCTTAGGTGGCTTTTCCAATTGTCCACAAGTTCATGAATGCAGTATACAGAAGCTTGAGATGGCAAGCCCCATTATACTTGGGAAATGTTGCCCAGTTGCTGTGGAAATGCATATACCGAGATGCCTCTTAAATCTTTGGAACCGATTCAACATTTCATGTTGTGAAGCCATTTGAGCGTGGTCCTGTCTCTGGATGATGCTTTGTTACTATTTTTGTATGGTATGGCTGTATATGATCTTTTACACCCTTAGTTTTCTTTTCTTTGATTGTTCCATATAAATTAGTGTGTTCTTGAACTCTCTGCGTGAAATACATTCAATAACATAAGCTCTAAGTACATTCAAACGTTAGTCGCTTGCATTCTGATTTTGTGCAATGAGACTTTATCTAGGCATCTGGCCATTAGCCACTAGAATGTAGGTGCATAGTTCCGGCTTCTTTACGGGCATTGCTTTGTCTTATAGCCTTGGATGCATTATTGCTTTTCCCTTTTTGATCTCCTGTGGTGGTTTGAGGTCTCAAAAGTATCAAACTTTTCTGCACCCAAGTTGTGCTTTACTCGCCGGAATCGTCTCTAAGCTATTGGGTAAATGTTCTTCAACACTTCACCAGTCTTTAAACTGTGTCTGGGATAAGCGCGCGGGAAACGGCCTGAAATATGACTCCATTCCTCTTCTCCAAGTCCTGTTTCATATGAACTTGCTTAGGTACGTTGAGGAGTTAATCTAAACCAGACCCCGTCGACTACTTCACCTTACCTTTTCTCTTCATCTTGCGTTTTTCCCCTTTTTCTCTGGAGCTTCATCTGACCTTTCATAAGGGCCTAAAGAAGATGATATGAAGCATTCTCCATTCATGTCCGTCCTCGTGTATCATGATGATTGTCATTATTGCAATGATATGACCTTTCTAGGCTCTAGCTAGACAAACCTTTTCCTTTCATTCTCTTGAAGAATGTCATAGGGCTGGACCCAATACAAAAGCTAGAAGAAAAGCCCAAAATTGACATAGGCCTACCTCAATACTCAACTTTTGTAGCAGCAGATAAAACGACACATCTTTTGACTCTCAAAATTGACATACATTGACTCTTTGACTACTCACCACTGCATCTTCTACCTTCTTCTTGCCAGAAAAATGAAGCCTCCCCCGCATTTCAAGCCTTCTGCTCCTTCTCCACAAAATCTTTTCCTCTTGTGGCGTTGCGCTGCTCTGACATTCACCCTCCGCAAATCAATATGGACCAGAGAAACCTTTGTTGTGGAGTCATCAGCCCACGTGAGAACTAGCCCATATGCCCCAAACCTCGTCTCTGTGTTGTTGCAACATAAACCATGTAAAAAGCATCGTCATCACTTGGTCACCATCATCTAGGCTGGTCCATGAAGCGGACTGTTTATGGGTCTCTACGCATCTCAATTCTCAAGGACAAACCAGTACCCGATCTTTATAAACTCATACTGAATCAATAAACCAAATCGCAGGAGAAAATGTTGAATTCTAAAGGTAACCTTTTGAAGAAAAAGATATTGAAAAGTTTTTTTACTTGTAAACTCTTAATATATGTGATCCATAAAGCCAAGTATATAAATTGTTTTGCGTACTTAGTTCTTTTTAAAAACGAAATTCCTCAAATGATAAAAAACACACATTTCAAAAGTGAACAAATATTACTCCATTCTTCTGAAATTAAATAATATATTATTTTAAATTGACATAAAAATTACATAGAATAATTTGACTATAAATAAGTTATATTAATATATTTATTAATTAAAAAAATTAGTGATAGAATCTATATATATTAGTAAAGTTTAAATCTTTTAAATTTTTTATTTTATAACAAATAAAGAATTATTTTTAGAGGGTTGATAGAGGGTTAGGTAAATGATTAACAGTGGGCTCCAAATCCATAGCGAACTTTGTGGAGTAGCATCAAGGAACATGTGGGGCTCAAGTGTTGCATGGTGCAGAATTTCCTCCATCCACAAAATCTGTTTCATCATTGTGGATCTCTTTTACATACGGCTTGCCTTAAAATAGGGACAGTGGGCTACTGGAAAAGCGACATGTACAGAATCGTACCGTTTTTGAGTTTGAGACGTTTTGTCCTTGGGCACTTACTGTATTTTTGGCCTTTGATCTGGACTTTAGTGCCTTTTATGAGACCAATTTATTAGGCGGCCCGCAATTCTAATGGCCCTATTTTCTAGGTTTGGAGGAGAAAGCGAGCTTAGGGCCCTTTTATTCCCTTAAACTCAGGATTATATTGCTCCAACCCACGAATTCGGGGTTTCCTGTGGAATGTGATTGTTCTGCTGCGTTATCGTTATGGCTTTAACCCGGAAAATAACTTTTGGTCCTCAGATGAAGGAAACGCAAAAGTAGTACTCCCTCTGTCACATTAATGTTGTATTTGAATTATTTTTCGGTCTGGTGCATTTACAATTTTCTTTATTTTTTAAAAAATTTTGAATATTAAATAATTTGTCTCATAAAATTAATAAATAAATCTACTAATATACAAGAAACTAGAAAATCTTTCATTTTCAGTTCCCTTCAATTTATTAACACCGATCCGATTTTAGATCGCTCGTACTCCGTTATTTGGTTCCAACATAAGATTGATCGTCTGTCGGTCTTTAACAAATTCAATTTCCCGGTCTGTATTAATGGTTCAAGCGGTGCACAAAGTCGAACTTGTCAATCGGTTCTGGTGTACGTGATAAAGATGGGAACTTGGAGTCGAAGACAACCGAGTTCTGGTGCATCAACGACGGGTTTGCTGATTCACTCAACAGTGGAGTCAGTCCAACAATGAAGAATTCTTTCCATACGCGTATATATGGAAATCGATAGTTATGCCAAGATGATCTGATAGAATTAAAAGAAAGACATCCATATCTCTTTGTCTCGGAATTTGGCTAAGAGTTTTTTGCATTATTGAGGCATGCAATGCAACAGGGTTCGCATTCGGGGGTGTGGAAAAACACTGATTGCTGCTACTGCTGCACATAAAATTTGAAGATAAAGACCTCTGTCCCTTCGACGACTAGTACAATTAGTTAGTTGAGTATTTGACTCATGGTGTATGAGGGTGGAATTTTAATCCTAATAAAATGAAAAGAAATGTGATAGGAGCCTGACGAGATGATTTATGATCTGTTTTTTTTTTTTTGACTGAACAAGTGGACTTGGTATCTTGCCAAACAGGAGATATTAAATGAGTATTCAAGTTCTGTGGCTGGACAATTTATTTGTGCAGCAATCAGCATCGAGAATTTCTGAGAAAGATATTGGAGAGCCAACAGGTTTGTCCATCAACAATGGTTGCCTTCCAACATATAATTGCCTCTTCTTATCCAGCGCCCACTTTTGTATTCTGAAAAGCCAGTTGCAGCAGTTACATATGCAGGAAAAAGAAACATCATTACCAGAGAGAATTGAAGGATATCTGACATCTCAAATCGGATAAAATTAAAGTGAAATTTTAATTTGGGAGTTCATGATGAAGGCAACAAGAGTGGGACAAGATTAGTTGGATCTACATCCATGGAATGAATAATATCAGGCATACAAATGCTAGATATCTTATGAGATTATACTCTTCCGCTACATTTTGTCAGGGAACTGAAACCACTCATTTTAACAACTAAACAGTCGCTAAGGGGAGCTGGGAAGATCTGCCTAATGCTTCCAATTTGAAAGAGTTTTGTCTTTTTATCTTAAGACAATTTTTGCTTCTGATGTGAATCTTTTAGTGGGATTTGTACTCTCAATTGTGAATACTGAGGGAAGTGACCTGAAGAAAATGTCCACGGATCTTAACCATATGGAACGACCACATATTCTCTTTCTCTGTTTCTTTTACTTTTTCACTGTCTTCTTTCTGTGATCTTGTCCGTAAACAGTGTATTGCAATAGTTTTATGTAGAATTAGAATCACACTGAAACTACAGATCTTCACAATATAAACCATCAGGTTACCAAATGAACTATCTTCTGATTAGCATCTACGATAAATCAAATTCGAGCACGAAAAGGGTTACTGCACATTTCAGTGTACCTGCTTAATGCTATTCATTTTTCAGGGTGAATCGATCTGAAACATGATATTCTAGCATGTTACTGCTTCCAGAAATTACGGCAAAGAATAATTGAAAACATCAAGAACACAAACCACCAATGAAGAACCGACGAGAAGCGAGTACTCTTCGAATCAGTGTAGTGCATCAAGGGACCAGAGAAATCAACATCTATCATAACTCACCATATGATATACTGTTCTTCATGTGAATCGCCTCCAATATGAATATGAAACCAAGATGTGGTCCTCTTTTTTTTTTTTTTTCTCTCATGTTTTCCCTCTCCTCTGATCTCTAGAACATGGAGGGCCAAGGCTTTTCACCCGCGGAAGGATGCATAAGGAATAAGGAAAGAGAAATATTCTAAAAGATAAATTAAATTACTTTACTCTTCTTAAAGAAAATGTTGAAAAAAATCGTGGGCGTGAATAATCTTCATCAATCATCATCACAGAGAACCTGACTGATGTTCGTTTAACGTCTTGGGTAAACAGAGAAGTGTGATAATATATAGCTCATTTCAGGTTAGGAGCCTCTGAATAGATTATCCCACTTAAAAATATCAACTCTTTATAAAGACTACATGCATGCATATCTTTCTATGGTAGATTTTAAAATATTTTCCATAGCTTTGAGTTCTTTCTTTAACGTTATCTTTGAGGCCTACAAGTAGAGCTAATAGAAAACTAGCAATGGCTTCTGAGGCTGCCATGGGATATTTATGTCCAAGCCTAATACTTCCAAATGAATATGGTAGTTATTATGATACTATCTAATTTCAAAATCAAACTCAAAATTTTAAGTGTGAAATTCATATATTCTTTAACAAATAATTTAATTTTTACGAAACTTAATTAAAAAATATCAAAACCCTAATAATATAAAAAATTTAAAAAATATCCAATCGCACCCTAATAATATAAAAAACGTATACTTCTAGGAACATGACATGAAAGGGCACCTCACCTCTATGCAATCTAGCACTTTCTCCATTCTGCTTCTCTGAACTTGGAGAAATAAGAAGCTTTTATTTTGGGATAGATGAAACTGTTCCAACATTGGTGTTGATCTTTCCCTTGTTTTCATTTTGTATTCAAATGTTCATACTCGCGCAAACATTTTCAATTCATATTATAAATAGTTGGAGGAATTATAAGTTGTCAATCATTTCATTTATAAGTTTTTAATGATTTAAGATTCTGAATAACTCTCTAATGTTAATAACCACAAATTAATTTGCACGAGAGACATTATAAAAGGTTGAAATGTTTTGAAATCATTCGACATAAACATGACATACTTGATGCATTTTTCTAGGGAATTAATGAAGTGAAATAAGAATGCATATAAAAACATATTGCGGAACGAATATTCTATCATTGGAAGCAAATTTCATAGCACATCAAACCATCTACCACCAGCTGGCATATGAATCCCCGAGCACCAATCCCGGCTAAAAATGGTCAAAAAACAAGCCCTATAGAATTTAATTCGCTCTGAGCTAAACCAACATGTGTATGGCCATACATAGCGCCAGCGGCTAGGAGTGTCCGGTCGGTACGGATGGCTTTTGGCCCACCATTTTTAGGGTTTCCAATCAATGGGAAGCCTGAAGGGACCACAGAGAGAGAACTGTACCGGCATCTGCGGCATTCATAGAACCGGGATAGGGATTAAACATGGACGACGGACAGCATGGCCGTAAATAACTTTGAGATGCAGCCAACAGTAAAGATAACATAATTTCACTGAAAGAAAGCCAAGTGGCTCTGCAACAACAGAACCATCTTAATCATGTATAGAATGGCCATCCCCCAAAGCTTATTCTATGTGAACTCTATTGTTATGGCGTGACATGCACTACTACCTACATGGGATGGGAACTACTCCTCAATTTTCCATACTTTTATTGTAGTTACTCGATCTTCGAATTTCACCTGTTATAGTAAGTCAACTTCTACGTCAAATCAATCTAGCTTCATCATTTATAATAATAATAGCACTACTTTCCTACTTAAGACGACGCTTATCATTTTTCAATATAATGTATAGTAACATCTTTTTGCTTTTCAATGGGAAGAGAGATGCTTTGTCCCGCAGATCATGTAATTTCAATATATGAGATGAAACAGGTCATGTTGTTTTCTGAGCTAGAATTCTGGACACTTATTCCGTATAGGACAAGTAAATCAACAAGAACCAACCGTTTTCGGTGCTCGGGGTTTATGATTAGAAATACGCAATTCGAAGAGAAAACGATGTGAATAAACAGTCAATTCCTTAATTTCTCTTACTTTTTCTCCATATAATTTCCTCCTTTTGCGAGATTGACTAGAGAAAAAATTGCTTCTTCCGAACTTTATTTATCTTTTGGTTTGAGAAAAGAAAATGGATAATGTCATGAAGTAGGGGATTAAAAACGGGTTTTGGTAACCCAAACATTCATTTATACTAATAGTAGTTACTCTCACAGGGTTCAAAGTTACAGTGGAACACCACTGTGAGGAAAATTTCCCAACTTTTGAGATTTACATAATCCAAAACCCATAAAACATTCCTGGGTTTTGTGTGTGTTAGCAATAAAAATATCCCAAAAGCTAAAAAGAATAAGAATAGATGGTTTAAAAATAAGGAGAGAAATGATGAAGCAGCAGCTAGATGATCTTCCCCCATTGCTTCTCCACAAACAAGCTGGACATGGATAATCCTCCAGAAAGAGTAAACTGAATTTCGTTGTTTATCTAAGACTTGATGTTAGAGATTCGAACACTACTTCTTCACAAGGAATGGTGAGACCCATGTCGTGGTCAAAGCCAAATTCTTCTTCAGCTCGTTGTAGAAGGCTCTGGAACTCGGGTGTGGTCAAGAATGAGATAGGCACGATGTATCTGGTTCTGTTTTCACCGACGTATACGGCAAAGTGCCCCTTTGGCACGTCGACGGGAAGCCCTTCTTCATCATAGCCTTGTTTCTTGCCCAAACTCGAGCATCTCTTTAGAATTTGCTTGATCATTGCTGCCTGTGAAAACTTGTTCGACTTTCTAATGGCCATTTTCGAAGTCAAGAGTATGTATATATCAGAGCAGGCTAGTAAAGAGACGAAAGACCAGAGAGAGCAAATTAAGCAACTAAGGTGAAGAGGGGTGGGGTGGGAATTAGAGGATCCGAAAGGACGTATATAAAGGGTTGTGACCATGAAGAAGGGAGATAACAATGGTACAATGCCATGTGGGCTTGTGGGGGCAAAGAAGAGACCACGGTCGTTCTGGGGGTCTGTGTGAGATCAAAGGCATGTTGAGGGCCAAAAGCATCGGTTCTGCTATACTTTGTTGCCTTCCATCGGGACACAGTGGACCCTTTTTCTCTCTTCAAAAAATTTTTGATTTCTTTCTTGGCATACTTGTCTACTTCCAAGAAGAGAACCTTTCTCAGATTTTACAGTTTCTTGAATGTCCATTTGCCTTTCTATAGGATTTATCTCTAGCCCAGCAGTAGTTGTGGCTCTTGTTTCATTCACGGAGGGAGTGCTAAACTTCTATAAGGAATCATCCGTCATCATCTAAATTCTACGGTCTGTAGATAGATTATTGCATAAGGAAAGTCAGAAGTCAATTTTCTCTTGTTGACAAATTGACTTGACCAGTCAGGCACTCGCCCTCCTCTTACAATAGTGGTTGTGGTTGTAAATTGGCATTTCTATTCTTAAGCTTTCCCATGACGGCAGGCAAAGTTCTTAGCGGTATGATATTGTCAGTTTAGAAATTTCTATTTGCTTGATGTTGTCTAATTCATCGTTGTGGGATGGAAAACTCTTTCGGTATGCCGAGTTGGTAGTCTTTGCTCTAATTCCATCTCCTATTATGTGTGTGTAATGGCATATTTTCCATGCCAAAATCACCATCTTAAAACTTGATTCGCTAATTGCTACTTTAAGTTATAATGGGTTTAAGCCTTTGCCTCACTTTTGAGAATCCCTTTTAGTATAATCTACCAGAAATTCTTTGGTACTTATGCAGACTTGAATTCCTAATACATCACTAATTGCATGAAGTAAAAAATTAACGGAGACGGTGCAGAGCCTGCAAGCTCACCCCCAGACCAATTCCACACAAGAAAACCTTCAGACACGTTTTGGACCAAGGTTTGCTACTACTCATACTAAAATGAAATGAAATGAAATAAAATAATCTTTCACGTAAGCGTGTCATCATTTTTCTATTCTATTTTTTAAAATTTAAAGTCAGAATGAAATAGTAATTCCTTATCTATGATTGATAAAAATATTATTTAGTGCAGAAATATAATAAATTTTTACAAGATATAACTGGCATATCATTCTAGTAATATGGTGTCAATAAAGTATTAAATATATATCATCTCTAAAATATTTAAAGTCGAACCATAGAATAAAAACATCCAATCAAGGCATCAAAATATAAACAAAGAGAAAATAAAAAAAGAAAAAAAATTCCATACATTACTTAGAAATTATTTTTTGTGAATTAAAGCTTGCACCTTGGTTAGAAACTATTTTTTTACTGATAAAATTTATGATTGAGTTGAGTTTCTTATCGTTGAACATTATTAAGAATATAGTAATAATAAGAATTCTTTTTAGATTTTTTATTTTTTTAGAAAAGTCTTTTCTTCGATTTTACTGTAAAAAAGTCTTTCTCACTTTTTTCTAGAATAGATTTTCCACATTGGAATGAAAAAAGGTCTACTCCTATTTCAATTTTACTTAGTAAACACTGAAATGAAAAAAAAAAAGTTAGAAAAGTCATTATATTCTATTATAGCATATCAAACTGAAATGAGAAAAAAAAAGTTAGAAAAGTCATTACGTTCTATTATAGCGTACCAAACGCAATGTAACTATTCCATTTTTTTTCCCGGATCGAGGGAGGTTCCCAAATCAGGGATGTGAAATATTCTTTCATTTCTTTTTTTTCCCCAGCAAGTAAACGGGAGTTAAATGTTCAACCTGCTTACAAACTTCTGAAATGGAGAGAGATAATGTTAGGGGAATCATAATGCATACCAGTGCTGTTTAGGGAATATGATGGCGATGTCCATTTGAAAGTCAGAGGACATTAGCAATGCTTAATGTAGGAGAGGTGATGTCTGTATTAATGGTTCTGGCGCTAGGATTTCTGACATTAGCTCCGTTACGTCTTCTTCCAATACGGCTTGCATTTCGATTTGGGGATACTTTAGGTACGAAACAAGAGATGAAACCAAAGTTGTCCTAAGAAAACAGGATCACATGTTTGCAGTACAGATAGTGAGGAAAGATGGGATTCAAGAAACTTCCCCAAAATTAAAAACATTCAAAATGTAGAATAATAAATACATACTTTGACTCTTTAATATATTAGAAATCACAATTAAACAGTATAAAATGTTAGTATTTATTACGTAACTTACTAACATTTAGAATCGTTAATACATTTATAAAAAAGTTTACACCGACATTAACTTGTCTTACTTAGAATAACACAACCAAAGAGGTTCCGAATCAGTTGAATTCTTCTAATAATATTTCTCATAATTAAGTATGAAGGGAAAATGTCAAGATGGATCCCTTGAAGGACGCAACAATCTCTATGGGTAAACGATTATGATTCGCCAGGAAAAGAAAGGAATCACAGCCTCACCCTTCCCTTCCAACAACTGTTTCAGTCACCAACTCATCTTGTGTCTCTTACTCAACAGGAAGGAAGGGATCTATAGTACATGCTAGCAAATAAAATGATATGCCATTTTGGTGCGAGTACTTTATGCTATATTTGGAATCCAAATTTTCAAAATATCATAGCTTAATTATCTCACCATTATTTTTTGTTTGCCCTTGTTTTTTTTTTTTTTTGGTAAATTTTTGTTTACCCTTGTTATTTTTATGGTTTGGAACTCCAATGGAAATTCCCTTTCTTTCTTTCTTCATCATGTTGGAACTCCAACTTTAGCAGAGGTCGTATATGTTGAGCTCCTTTTTGATATCAACCATTTACTAGAAAACTTAGTCTAAGTAATTGAGGGCATACAAAAACAGACATGAATGATAAACTACTTACAAAGGCGAGTTTGAAAGCGGAAATAGAAATGCCTATTGGGGAGAAATCACCCTGCTCTTGTCGTGGAAAAGAAACATATTTTCAACTAGAACAGCTCTGCTAGATTTAACAAATCCATTACTGCTACTTACGGCCACTCTGTATTCTTCGACTCTTTACAGTGCACCGACCTCCATTTGCCTCATTTGAACCACTACAGTCATTACATTGACAGTACAATTTGTTCCTGTATGCCTCACTGGCTGCATGTGCCTTCAATCCCCCATTATCAATTCACTTAACACATCAGGACTAGTCATTCATTTTTTCTCCCATAGCTTCTTCCTTTCACACTTTCGTTCTCCATTTGTTATCCAGGGTGGGGTGTGGAGAAGGGAAGAATGCATCACTGAGCATTTAAGATTAAGCAAACTTATCGAGTACCTATATAATTTACTCGTTTTGCATGCCGTCAATGGAGAAACTAGGCCCCCGTGGCTGAATGGAGCCACAAAGAAAAAAGATTTATGTTGCAATGGCCCATGGGATCAGCTCCTTGAAGGCCATCCCATGTTCTGTGAATGAGATTTGTTAGTTGACGTGTGATATATAAAAAAAAAAAAAACACAAAGGAAATAGCAGACCGCTGGACCCATCCCTCTCGCCGAAAATTAGCTCTCAGGCAACGCCAAATTACAAAGGTAGAAAGGGACCTCTGTTAAGCACATGACAGCCATGTTACTTTTGCTCCATTTTCTCTTGTAAAGACAACATTGTAAGGACCTCTTGCGTCAACCTACTCACTGACCTCAGTTTTATTCATCCCAGAATTCAATTTCAAGCAACCCCTGATGTGATTTTTTCCTTCTCTCTCTCTCTTTTTTTTTTTTTTTTGAGTAACTCATTTTCCCCTTTTTTTTCATTGGTTCATCACATATGCCTACTCCTTTAGCTTTTATGTCTGCCCATCTCTTCCGAGAAAACCACTTCCAAGATCCGTAAAAATTTCCGTGCATCTGCTGCATAAGATGACAACTCTCACGTCTATATCATATGTTACCCAGCCAATTTTAGTGTGTGACATCTAACAACACGAGGATCAACCGTGAAAATTCTAATGCGATGCCTCTTTCAAGGAACCCTTCTTTACTTAAATTACAGTTTAACGAAGTCTTTGGTTCAAGCATGCATTAATGATGTGATAGAACTTCAAATCAAAATGACAAAAGAGCATGAGCAGAAACTAACAGGCGACAAGCCCAGATATATGGCACATATCAATGGCCCCAATACAGCTCATCCACGGACTTCTGAATTAACCCTACAAGAAGGACTTACGGACGTACCTTAACCATATAGTTGGACAATCATCACATGTTCTGCATACGTAAGACATGAATTAGACATCAATATGAGTTGATTTCAGTCTTAACCAAAACCAATTCTGCACCCTGCACAAGGAACCAAAATTATATGCAGAGGGTCCAAGCCAGAGTGGATAATTTGCCATGTGGGTCTTTGCAAAGAATACAACATTGCTCATGAAAACTGTTTAATGAAATGCGAGAGCCAGAAACAGTAGCAATGAGTCTCAAACATGCTCATCCCAATTCTGATGCAGAACAAAAGTGAATTATTGTCCCAACAGATGAGAAATATGGGTCTCCCTCGCCTGTTATTAGCCAAAACAAGGTCATTTTCCATCTTCCATCTTCACTGAAAGATTAATCAGGACCCAGATCACTGGGTTCGTCGTTAGTTATCACAACCCGGGATGGGTGAGGAGTTAGATGTCCACTTTCTCTGGGTCTTTTCTTGCTCTATTAATGCATAGCTACATGTGTTTATCCTATCACAACTGAGACACACCACATTAACAATCAAGATACAAGATGTGATCAGTGTGCTATTCTGATTGCAATAACATCTAATCCTGAGTACAGACACTGGATCCTACTTAAACAGCTCATTTAGCTGGCGTGCTGTGCTTTTGGTTAAATCAATTGTCAACTCATTCTGATCTACAACCCACTGCATGCAGTTCTTGTTTAGTAAATAGAAAACAAAAGCTGAATTGGAGCATGACCAAGCATGCTCTATTAAGTATTGTACTGAACTGCAAAATAAACCCTAAGCAATTCCGAGAAAGCAAACTTTTCCTCGGGTTTATATACTTTAGAGAGGATGCAAGCACAAGCTAGAATTCGGCGCATTTCCTCAGCTTTGACCTGCGATCAGTTACCGTGATGCTGCAAGCAATTTGGCACTCAAAACTTCCTCATCTACAAAGTATTTACAGCATTAGACAGCTGAAGAAGTGCGCACTTCTTGCCAGCCTAATATGAACAAAAGCTTGTCAAGCAATCAAAAAGGAAAACATAAGCTTTGGGTTGCCGTAGTCAAGCCCCCGACCACATAAGGTGGTTTCTAATTATTCAGAGTATGTGAAAAGTCATGCAAAGACTTACACATCAGACAGGTTGGCTCAAAGTTCCAGAAGTGTATTGACCAGCAGATTCAATAAGTCTAATTTGATCCAATGTATCATAGAATTAGAGCCTTGCTCTTTCCAGAAATGAACAAACGGCGGCTAAACAATTTTCAGATCCTCAATTCTTCAAATTACAAAAAAACTTAAGTCGTCCGGTGTATCAGCAAAATCATTCAATCTCGTCCTTTTTGTACCCCATAGCATTAAGCAACAAAAATTAACAGTGAATGTAAGGTTAAAGCATTTGCATAGTCTTCTATTCAGGAAATTTGAGTACATCAAGCTGTTGTATTTCATTCATAAACGTGAAGATAATAACAGAGATCATTACAAAACAAGTCAATAAAAAATAACAAATGGTAGATGAGGTCAACATCCAAGAAAATAGGGTGTGGCATTGAAAAATTTGCTCATGTTCATCGGCAATCTGCTGGTGGCATACCTCTACCTTTAAATGGTTACCCACAAAACTTCAAAGGTCACTGTTGGTGGCTTTTAGTTGTATTAAAATTATCTGATGGTATTGTTACCGAAATGATGCCTAAGCGGCTAGCACAGAAGAGCTTTGTGTCACCTCCTGGGCTTGCAAGCTCTCGTAGTATTTGACCAAGACTTTCCATCCGCCAGGACACATAAAACCATTAGGAGGATTCTCACCATTTCTTGCATAAGTTCGCATCTGAAAAAATCAACAATAATTCCCCACATTATCAAAGAAAAAAACCCAGAAAACTTCTGCTGGAAGTACAAAAATGGCCTAAGTATAGACGAGCAACAGCTATCCGCTCATCTCTGAGCATCTTTGGCAGACAAAATTTTAGTCCAACCTAGATAATCCAGCACCTTCAGGTCATTTTTCAAGATTAAAGTGAAAGTGAAACAAGCAACATGATTAAACAACCTTTACAGAGCCTTATCTCATGCTAGAACAGCTTCCGACAGAAATGCATAGTATAAAGCAAAAGGTAGCTCCAATGCTAGAGTATCTGCTGCCCTCCTCAGGATGCCTGCCCAGGGAACCCCCCAGGGGAAGGAAAAGAAGGAACACCACACTATCCCTAAGCAAGATGTTTCTAATATGTTTCTGTTCTTTCTTTTTCCTTCAATAGCATATTGAGTGGACTTTCAGTTCCTATGTGATTTACTTCATGAGGACACAGAATGAATACTAATATATATGTAGCTAACTCTTATATCAGTACTGCTTGCCACACTATCTTGGCATTGGAAGTTAAGAGTCATAACAACACTACACACAGCCCTTTTGTAAAAGAGTGATTCCAATTCATGCTTGATCAGTTGACCAAATAATTAAAACAGCTACATGCTTTGAGAAAATAAGCATGACAAACAATTCAAAAGAATGAAGATTCAACTCTCATTATTTACTCTGTCTGAGTTTCTTCTTTATAAGAGGACTCTGAATAAACAGGGAAAAAAGAGTAGATACTTACCTTGGTTCCAGAGATGAAGAGAAAATCTTTGGCACGTGATGGATCAAAAAATGCCATTCTTTTTTCTGTAGTATCATAGGCTGCCACCTGAAAGTGCAGTAAAGATTAAGATCTTTCAGTACATTCCAATTACTAAAAGCAGTTGATAAAAAAAGAGCTTAGCTGCATGAAACTGAGATGCACCAAACATCAGAATATACTTATTCAAAACATGCCTTAAGTTTCAGACTTTGATATAGATGCTGGTATAAAAAATAATTCTTATACATACCAGGAAAAGCCTATCTAACAAAGTCTCAACAGTTGAATTTGTTAGTCGACAATAGTAGAGAATAACAAATCAAGTTCTTAAAAGTTTGAATTTCTCTTTTGAACGTAACAAACATTTTAAATAAACCTAAGAGTTGAAACTCATTGCATATTAAAGGAAACAGAACAACATCCTAATTTTTATAAGATACTAACTCCAGGAGACCTATATATGTTCAACACAACAAGGATGGATGGAAAAGCTCAAGAAAGATGAATCTAAACCAGACTAATCCAACTTGACTAGTTGAATTTTGGTTCAATCTTGAACTCTATGGCATTTAATGTGTATTACTTCGTTACATGCATGTTAATCTAGCCAATCACGCTAAATGTTTTTTCATTGTCTAACTCATTTCAGGTGTGCGACTAAAATGCCACATGAGCAAACATTAATTTCTAGCGATTACTCCTTTCTTCTGGAAATGAAATAAGGAAACCATCAATCATTAGAACATCGTGGTGTTCGCAAATATATCTCCAGCACATCAGATTCATATATCAGATGCAAGTTCCGCTCAAGACCCCCTAACGAATCCATCAGAAATACTTCCATTCTCCTGCAATCTACCAGACTTTATCTTTTGCTAAGCTGCACTAATATTTATGTCGATTTTGTAAATCTCCAATCATTCTAGGGATTGTCACCAAAAGATGGTCCACTTTAACCTTGAGAATTTCATCAACAAAATATAGGGCCAAAGAGGAAGATTAATTATAAGAAAGCAAGCATTTGAAAATGAAAAGTCAGAGAAAAGGATACAAGGATGAGCCAAGAAAGTAGATGAACTTGCTACAGGCAGTACCCTGAATGGCAGAATGTTTAATTTTTCCAGACCAGGAGCCATGCTTAAAACTTTTTTGCCATGATCAGGATCATACAAATCCCTCTTCTCTGTTGGATGGCCCATGCCAGCTGGATCACGACCTACAATATAGAAATTGGCACCAGCATTTATGCGAGCCTTTGCATGCCACTGTACTTCAGTTGGTCCAGCATAATGCATTGGAGAGGGAAATATTGCAACTATTGTGGTCTCAGGATCAAGAACTCCATCTTCTAGGACCTGCACACAGAAGAAAGAACATTCACTACTCGGGCAGATGAAGTTGCAAACTTGTGATATAATGGAGAAACCTACTTGGTGCAATTGAAAGAAAACTTGCACTAGGAAACATTTCTTGATTCTAAAACAATAACTCAAGCATCAAGAAGAAAGACAAATGCCAGTAATAAGTATGAAATCCCAACTACAATACTAGTTAAGGGAGAGCTGATATTAGCTAACATTCAGGTCTTATGCTTTAACTAGCCTAAAACATGATCTTTTTTCCAATTGGATCTTCCTTCTAAACCTTAAAACAAAGGGAAAGATTGGTGGACTCCTTTCTTATCATTTAACTTGTCCTAGTTATAAAACATATACTTTATGTCATACAGTATAAAAGAAAAAAGAAGAAAAAGGAGAAAAGAATTGCATCTATAATTATGAAAGTTGTCTTTGGAGTATAGATGCGTAACAGAGGGAGGCCAGTTTAAGTGTTGAAACTCTCTCCCTTTCGATTCATAGGTAGTTCAATAGAGCCATTATTAATTCACTTTGAACATTATACTAGGGCCATCGGGTTTTTATGAAATACTGCCAATTAAAACCTTCTACGAAGTATAACAGGCTTAAGAGCCCACTCTTATTGGGTACTCAACCAAAGAGTAAAAGGTAAACTTGTGAGACTTTCGAATTAACCTTGCTATGCTGTTCCATGCGAACATCCAATGGTACATCATCAGCCTTTACGAAGCCCCCCAAAGGATGAAGCAAGAGAATTGGATTCTTATAACCCATTTCCAAGAGTCGCCTTCGTGTATCATTCATGAGCAAAGCATGGCCATTATGCACTGGATTCCTCAGCTGGAAAGCAAATACTGCATCAGCCTGACGGTGATCAAATTCTTTCCGCACCTGCTTAGGAGATAGCCTGTAGTGATCAAGACCATCATTATATTTGATAGGCTCTAGAACCTCTAGATCTCCACCAATGAGCCAGTTTCCTGCTGGAGTGATTACCTCCTCCACATAAGGTAATCCTGGAGCAGTGGTACCCCATGTTCTGGCAATTCTCTCTTCTTTGTTGTGCTTGAATATTTCAATGCTGTTGCAGAAAGAAATATGGAATTATTATTCATCATTACCAGATAATGAAGGTTTCAAACAAGATGTTATCTCTGACACGGAATGATGCAGTGCACCAGATTTGCTACCTGACCATGATTTCTACTTACACATAATATGGCATCAACTACTGGCTACCGCTCATATTCCAGTTACCATTTACAAGAAGTGTCTCCTTCAAGCACATCAACCTAATTATTGAAAATATAATGGGAAGTAAACAAATCCTTATCTAATTAATTGGGCATAATTTGGAGCACTAACTACATCAGCCGAATGCAATATCCAATAGATACTAGACTAATGTACTGAAACAAAGGAACTTACAATTGCACATCAGTTGTGCAACATAAAAATTGAGATCTTCATGTTTCTGCTTCAATATTAAGCTAAGATAGAACACCAAGCTAAAGATGCACATCAGTCGTAAATGTTCATGTTACAATGAGCACACATGACTGTCATCTCTGTATTAGTTCTACTTTACCTAGGAAACCTTTCATGACCAAAATGCTGCACAGCTTATCAACCACACAGAGGGTCCAATGTTCAAAATAACTTGTGGTATTCAATTTATAGATTCAATACTTTCTCCAAAACATTTTCATATTATTGGCAGGAAAATATGAAGCAATAGAATGATGAACAAAAAGCAACAGTGAGGAGAGAAAGTCGCCAGCTAAGTACTGTATGCTTCCTTCTAAGCGTGATTTATTATACCTGAAACTGGCAAAGAATCTTGTTCTGACAAATGAGAAACTCGGTTGGTTCTTATACTGAGAAAACCTTGAGATTAGAACCTCTTTGCAGCAAAGAAGTATCATTTATAGGCATACTAAAGCAAGATCAAAGAATTGAAGAATATCAAGAACTCGAGCAAATGGTGAAGAAAGTTAGAAAGATGGCTGGTATTTTGGCTTACAAAGAGGCGGAGTAAGAATAGCTGAGTTAAAATCTGCTTTTATCATTATGTTCAGTATTTGCACAGAACAATCAACAAGATTGTGTACGTCTCTCGTCTATTAACATATCCAAATATCCCACCAAATGAACCTACTGAGATGCTGTCACCTCACAAGTTGGATCACAAAAAGGAATGAGCGTATTAAAAGACAGTAGGAAAATTTCATGAATACAAAGACAATCAGTGTATAAAGAAGCCATATTTGGAGTTTATCATCCATGACTGCATGCTAAAGAAAATGCAACATACAGTAAATAAATTTGAATAGTATTAACAACAAAAAAGAATGATCAACCAATGCTAACCTTCTAAGAAAGGCAACCAAATTTTCATCAGGGCCGACCAATGCAACATCACTGGACGCGCCAATCTTTTCTTTAGCCTCATCGTCAATAGCTAAAACTATAGGAAGAGACATATTAACGACAGACCCATCTTTCATTCTTAAGCAATTGAAATGCAGGCTCTGCAAGTACTCGTTTTCTCTCATGAAACCCCTGAGCGGACTGGCCCAACCTTCGCTGATCACGTGAACCCACTCAAGATCAATCATAGTCAGCTTCACCTTGGGCAATGACCCGGCCTCTGAAATCTTTGCAGCCCTTTGATCCTCAGGCACCAAAAGATCCACCAGTGAGCCCCCATCTGGCTCAATCAAAGAACTCTTGATGGTCACGGACCCTTTTGAGGAAGAAGGTAAAGATGCCATCTTTTCATTAGAAAACACTAGCGGGGCTAATGAATTGGTGTGGTAAATTGGCTTTGATTGAAATTTGGTAGCAAAACTATTTCTCTTGAAGGTACTATGCAAATGTGCAGATGCAGTAGCTGTGCTGTGGAGCTTAATTGTGAGAGACATTTCGAGTATGACGGAATGCGTTCTTGGGTTCTCTCAGAAATGATGGATTGTTGCAATTGCTGTTGTTGCTGAAGTGAAATATAGAGATCCAGGGAAACTGGGAGGCTCTGATTTCGTTGGACATCTCTTTCTGGATGCTATGGACGGAGAAGTTGTCCACAAATTTGATTTCGTTTTGAACTCAATGGCAGTGGGTTCCTCTCCAGTTTCTTTCGTTTCCCCTCGTCATCAATGCGTTCACACCGAAGTTTCTTAAATTTAGGAGCTTATTCGAACAGAGGTTAGTGTAAAAACGGATTATTCAACAATGGAGATTTGCGTTTCAAAGATAAACACTATCAAAAGAATACAGATTACCGAGACAAAGAAATGTTTTAGACATCTTTTTCTATTTAATGATGGGCCGCCGCTGCTTCTTGTTCTTTCTTCGATCCTTTTTTTGTGGAAACAGCATCATGGGCTGCCGTCTGGGCCCGATGAGAAGGAAAACCACAGATTCAATGTTGGTATACTTGGTTGATTTTCTAACTAAAAAATATTTACTTTTTCTCTCTTTTTTATTTTAAATTTATTTTTTCTTTCATATATAGTTTTATTTTTATAAGTTTTAATATATCTCAATTCAAAAAAAAATCAATTTAGACATGCTCTTAGTGCGCACTCAAATAATTAAAGACGAGATTAATTACTGTAAAACTCCTAATTTTTTTATTTTTATTTTTTCCTTTTTTATAAAGATCTAACTTTATTAGATTAATCGACTTAATTTTTTTTATTTTTAAAGAGAGTCAACTTAAGTTTTTTATTTTTAATTTAGATAAATACTGTATTGTTATTAAAATAATAATGATGAGTATATACTCCATTAGTGTATTATTGATTTAACATCTTATTTTGTTTTAATAAGTAATGAATTATAATCTTCTTCAGTATATACAAAAGTTTGGTGTAGTATTTTGGGACCAATCAAACAATTCCATCAATTTGGTTAAGATTTCTAGATATTTGTTTTCTTTTCTTTCGGAAGAAAAAGGTGAAAAAGCTATAAACTTTGCTTTAAAAAAATAGTTTTTTTTTCCAAGGGAATACCATCATAATTAAGGAATTAAGAATATTACGAAGATGGTATAAACAAAGTTGACTAACAAATGAGTCCATACATTACTCATTCTTTTAATCTTGAATCCGATTTAGATAAGGAATCCATAAAGTAAATCCAATGCAATAAAATTTCTAATCTTTTTAATTGAAAATACTAAATTAAAAGAAAGGAAAACCAAGAAAAGATAGAGAAAGAATTAAAGACTACAAAAGTAAGTGTAAAATAATACATTGAACGAAACCCATAGTGAACAAATTTCTATATTTGTTGGTCTTATATATCTTTGCGAGATAAAATATATATATATATATATAATAAGAAACATGAAAAAAGTAAAAATAAAAATTTGAGTTTTAATTGTTTGGGTAGAAATTTAAATTTTGAGAGACGTAAAAAAACAATTGTATTTAGAAGAGCATTTATAATAAATCTTGAGAAGTGATATTCTCATTTAACTTTCAATCTATTTCACTTTTTTAATTTATTTTTTTATAAATAAAAATACTTTAATATCGTTAATTACTTTTCTTGAACAACACTTGAGTTGAAAGTTTGAATTTTTTTTGAGTTATTAAAGTCTTTTTAATTATAAAAAAATAAGAAGAAAGTGAAAAAAGTTAAAAAATAAATAAAAATATCATTTATCTGAATCTTTTATTTACTTCTTGTTAAAAAAAGAAACTCCATACTTTACACGTCATTTTTTCTTTTATTTTTTCACTCTAATTCTATAAAAAAAAAAGTAGTCATAAGTACATACGAACCAGTGGATCTAAGACGGTATGCCAGTGTTTTTTTTTTTAATAGTTAATACGGCATGTCAGTGAATCTCATATCCAAAGTGTTCTGAGGATATCTTAGTAGGACTGTCAATTGGGTTGGGCTAACCCGAGCTCGATCCGTTTTTTAAGGGTTGAGCTTTTTTCGGATTAGGACTGAGTCGGGTTAGAGCTTGAATTTTCGGCCCGTTTGTGAATCGGGCCGAGCTCGGGCTTGGCTAAGCTCGACTCGTTATAAGCTCGGTCCGACCATATATCTAATAATAATTTATAATTATATATTATAATTTCTTGATATAATAGAAATTTTTTGTGTATAATACTATATTAATGTCATCATAACTATATAGATTAAAATTTTATGTGTTTTGATATAAATAAATTTGTTTATATTTCACTTTCAAAAAAATTTAGTGGGTAAAGTTTTCACTTCCAACACTTTAAAATTATATTTTAGAAAAACAATGTGGTTTAATAGTTTTAATTCTTAGCAGATTTGGCAACAATATGCATGCTATTCAATCATAGAGTCTATTTATGAGATTGTAACTACTTATTGAGCTTATCATAATTCTAATGATATTAAGTATTAACACAGTAAATACGTAGGTATGAATATTATTACCTTTACTAACACGAGAAATATAAATTATATGAAAGAAGAAGATAAGATCTTAGCATAGTCTTCCAATTGATTTTTGCACTTGTAATTTAGAATATTCTAAAGTAAATATTTAGTTTTATAAAATAATATATTCTAAATATTCACTTTCGTAATTAATATATTTAACTAATTTCACAAAATATAATATTTTTTCACTTCTCAACATAAATTTAGAAAGAGAAGAGAAAAAATTATCAATTACTTAATGGTTAATACTTATATTATATAACTTATAAGGTGATTAGTAAAATGATTAGTAAACTTTAGTATTAGCCCAATATCTTTTTAAAAAATCAATATTTATTATTAGGACACATTAGAATATTGTTTTTTGTGTATTAATAACTTAATATGCATTCAAAATATTAAACTGCTTACTATACTGCAAACTCAGTGGTGTATGCTGCAAATTTGGTTGATTCTCTATACAGCAAACACGGTGGTGGTGTGTTTTAGTGCTTTGGTGCCTAGTTTCATCGTTAGAAATTCACTGATTTCTGGAGTTATAGGATAATTCTTCCTCTTTTCCGGTTACTTCATATTGAAACACGACATACCAGACTCTGGTAGTTTGGTGCTCCACTTTTATTGATTTGTCTTGGTTGGAATTTAATGTGGTTGAGATATTGCTACAATACTTTATTTTGCTATGGTAGTTTGTTTTTGTTGATTTTCAGATAGACGTTTGCTTAGTTTCTAGAGATATTGTTTAATAATATATGCAAATTAGTTGAAAGTCATTGTTAGACAAATATTAAGACATTAATTTGTGAAGGCAATTATAATTTATAGTGAGAGGATAATTTGTGAGAATAACAAAAAATAAATATGTATATTTCGGGCTCAGTCCGAGCTCGGTCCGAACTCACAAGAGCCGAGCTCGAGTTCAACGTTTGTGAGTCCGTTCGGATTGAGTCTGAGCTCAAACTTAATATGATATTACTCGTATTGAGTCCGAGTTTAAGTCGGCTCGGCTCGTAGAGCCCAATTGACAGGCATACTCCTTGGAGACTCGAGGAGTTTCGCTCGGGTTAGCATAGCAGGTCAAACCGACTCAGTATCCACTGAAAGGACAAATACAACCTTTGAATTCCCAAATTCCGCCACAGTGGTTTAGCGAGGGGTTTCTCGTCCTTTCGGACATTTCCGTGCCCTAACTCGGCCGAGTCCGTACCAAAATAACCCCATCTTTCGTATTCGCATATTCTCTTTCCCTATTTCTACCTTTCACGGCAGAGCTTCTGCTCAAATTAGTTGATTTTCCGTTAGGTTTTGGATTTCCCCCTCAATTTTGCTTACATACCGATGCGCAAGCATATATATATCTGAATTGTACTTGTTTGATAGAGCCTTTTTCTGTATAATTGAAGAGAAGAAGAATACATTGAAGGCGAGACAGAATGGGAGTACCTGCATTCTACCGGTGGTTGGCGGAGAAGTATCCGCTGATAGTGGTGGATGTAATCGAGGAGGAGCCGGTTGTTATTGAAGGAGTTAACATTCCAGTAGATACTAGTAAGCCTAATCCCAACGACCTCGAGTATGACAACCTTTACCTGGACATGAATGGGATTATTCACCCTTGTTTTCACCCTGAAGATCGGGTACGAATTTTTTTCCTCTTTCACTGTTTTGCATACTGAATTTTACTTCTAGTATGCCCGCTTAGTTTATAGATTTTCATTACTTCTTAGCTTAGGAAAATTCGCAAGTGGCTTTTTGGGTCTTTGGTTGCAGCTTGTCTGTGCTATGGACGTTTTATATCATTGGATTGAGAAGGTTTTTAGGCTTTTATGTGTGTTAATTTAGGCCTTTCAGGTGCGATAACTTTTTGGTTTTGGTAATGCTAGAGTTCTGATAGTTCCAAAATTTTTATTTTCCTAGTTTGAAGTAGTTGGATCTTGAGATATGGCTTCACAGATATTGGGTGTGATAATTTCAATATTCTTAAGTTCATAACACCTTATGCTTTGAGGAGCTTTGTCATTGGATTGGTGTAGTGACATGGAGTAATCATTTTGCTATACTAAAAGGATTTAGTCTTAATGATATCAAAGATCCTGTTCAATTCATAAGTTGGCATCAGATGCTCTGAAGCCATTGAAAGTCTGCAGCTTGACAGTTCTGAGAATAGCTGTGATGTTCTAAAAAATAGACTTGGGGGAAGAGATACAGGGTAGAAGTGTATCCTGGTTTATGAAATGCTGACATGCTGTTCAGAATGAAAATCGCATTTGTCTTCTAACTTAATGTTTCTTGGGTTTTGCGTGGATGTGCTGAAGGTCAAGGGGGATGTTTGTGGCAGATTTTCTGCTAACAGAATAGTAGTCTTGTTTTTTAAGTTCTCAGTTTCTGATTTCTTCCTTGCTGTTTTGTCTTTGTTTTTTTTTTTTGATAATTTCTTTTTTAAAAAGATCAAGAGAGGATGCATATGTCCATTTAGGTTCACCAAAAGTACACAGCATATGTACTCAAGAATTGAAAGTTTGTTTTTGCTTGATAAATAGAATAATCAAATTGATTTTGATGTATGCCATTCTTGCCCGTTGCCCCATATGTTATGTCTCAATCAAGTGTGGGTTTTTGACTTAGTTCCTTTTGTAGCCGTCTCCGACATCTTTCGACGAGGTATTTCAGTGCATGTATGACTACATTGATCGGCTATTTGTGATGGTACGGCCTGGAAAACTGCTTTACATGGCTATTGGTGGGTAACAAGTGTTAATATGCATTTATAACTTTTAAGAAGAAGTTGATCTGTTTGCCCTCTGATTTGTTTACTCAAAATTCTTGGTAGATGGCGTTGCCCCAAGAGCTAAAATGAATCAGCAGCGATCTAGGCGTTTCAGAGCAGCCAAAGATGCAGCAGATGCAGTATGCACCCTCTCATCTATTGCTTCTTTACTTAAAGGACAAGCGAAACCACAGACTATTTATATTTCTCTTGTTGAATCTTCCTTGTAGGCAGCAGAAGAAGAAAAACTACGTCAAGAGTTTGAGAGAGAAGGACGAAATCTTCCTCCAAAAAATGAGTCACAAGTTTTTGATTCTAATGTTATCACTCCAGGAACGGAATTCATGGCTGTTTTATCCATTGCCTTGCAGTATTACATCCATCGTAGACTAAACTATGACCCTGGATGGAAAGGCATTAAGGTATTGTTTGCATAAAATTCCTATGTGGTCAATTGTTGCATCTTCAATATAACATTCATCTTTTTCCCCCCCTTTTCTGCTGGTGTTATGTCAATTGTGTGATTTGTGATTATCATTTTGTTCCTTTTGAAGGTTATTCTTTCTGATGCAAATGTTCCTGGCGAAGGGGAACACAAAATTATGTCATACATTCGACTTCAAAGGAATCTTCCTGGATATGATCCAAACACACGTCACTGTCTTTATGGTTTGGTATGTAGTCTCCCTCATGTTTGCCTGTAAGTTTGAAATGAGCTTCTTTTTCCTTTATTTTTATTTTTGTTAATCTTGTTGTCCATTTTGTGTGTTTAGGATGCAGATTTGATTATGCTGGCTTTGGCAACTCACGAAGTTCATTTTTCCATACTAAGAGAGGTTATTGTTCTACCCTTATATTGATATTTCACAATATTTTAAGGGGCCTTGTTTCTAATTCTTTTATTTTTTGATCCTTGGCCATGTTTTTAGAGGCTCTTGCTACATATTGTGGAGGTGTCCCTGTAGTGAGAGGATCTTGTACTAGGAAAATATTTTGCTGTTTGTAATTAGATCTTTTGTTCTATACCAGTGATTAATTAGGCTGTTCATGTAAATTTCACTTTGCAGGTTGTATTTACTCCAGGCCAGCAAGATAAATGTTTCCTCTGTGGTCAAATGGGTCATTTAGCTGCAGATTGTGAAGGAAAGGCCAAGAGGAAAGCAGGGGAGTTTGACGAGAAAGGTGGTACTGAAGTTGTGCCAAAGAAACCGTACCAGGTTAATACTGTATTTTCTAATGAAAAGGATTAGTCTTTGTACCATCTTTTCCTGATTCTTTATTTTCTAATGACAAGGATTAGTTTCTGTAGCATCTTTTCCTGATTCTTTGTTTCTTGGCATTGTGTTTGCAGTTCCTTCATGTTTGGAGACTTCGAGAGTATTTGGAATATGAGATGAGAATCCCAAACCCTCCGTTTGAGATTGATTTTGAGCGCGTTGTTGATGATTTCATCTTCATATGTTTCTTTGTCGGCAATGATTTCTTGCCGCATATGCCTACTCTTGAGATTCGTGAGGTATGTTCAACAATCTTCCTCTTACATAGATGCAAGGTATCTCTACATTTTTCAATTAAGTATTAGACCTTTTTTCTGCTCTGATCTTTTGCTGTAAGCTGATGTAGATTTATTTGTGTACTCGTCAGTGGGGGGGGAATTAAAAAGAAAAGGAGTACTGGTTTGGTGATGACATCTTAAAGTTAGTCAATTTGGGTTTTGGCTAAATGATGGTTGTCTGCTAACAGATTAATTTGTTAAGCTAAATTTCCTGTATTTCACATGTTTGTTTATAGATGAGGTAACTTTCTCTAGTAGAGGGGACACTCATTATCTCTCATGAATAAAACTATATCATATTGTTTCCTTGACTTGTCTATATGCATTGTCGATTAAGGGGGCGATAAACTTGTTGCTGGCTGTTTATAAGAAAGAATTTAAAGCTATGGGTGGATATCTGACAGACTCAAGCAAGGTATCTAATTGTCTTCTTTGAGTTACCGGAATTTAATACATGTGTAGTTGTTTTCATGTTTCCCCTAATAAGCTTTGCCTTACTCTATTCTCAGCCAAATCTGAGCAGGGTGGAACATTTTATCCAGGCCGTGGGATTATATGAAGATAAAATATTCCAGAAACGAGCTAGGTTGCATCAGGTTTGTTTTAAAATATTCATGTGTCATTTTTCTTTAAAATTGGTTTTATTGGGCAGTCTTTGTCTGTTCATCTTTTTTGAGATTGTATCTGTCATGTATTGTGTGAAGTGCAAATTTCAGCATATGTTGGAATTGAAAAATCTTCCGAAACTATTAGGCTCCAGCTTTGCTCATTGTGTAAAATGTGCTGCACTAGCACTATGCATTGTCCTTATTTCTTCTCATGAGGCTATTCTTAATTTTAATTGACTCTAAACTGGTGGATATTTGCAACTGGACATGACATATACACTCTTTAACAATGTTAAAATGCTTTTCTCAAACCTACCTAATCTGACAATCTTTTCTAATAAAAGTTATGTTTTCTCGTTTAATAAAGATGAAAAGCTTCATAGCATCTCTCTTACTTCTTTTCTTCATTCTTCTGTTATACTTTTTTCTTATTTGCATCATTCAAAAAGCCTGTAGCCTTTTTCTTGTATTAAGTTATTGCTTATTTCTTATTTAAAGCCAATCTACCTGTATGTTGAAAATGAATTTTCTTCTTCCTGAAGAAACAACATAACAACATGAAATCTCTAGTTGATTCATAGAAGAAAAATGTATACTTAACCAACTTGTGAAAGGAGGTGAAGCCATGCTCATGTTTGATTTCTGAACAGAGACAAGCTGAAAGAATTAAGCGTGAAAAAGGTCAAAGTAAAAGAGGGGATGATTCTGAACCTCAATTTCAACCAGAATCTCTGGTTCCGGTAGCTCGATTCCAGGGATCTCGACTTGCTTCAGGTCCGTCTCCTTCACCTTATCAACCAGGATCTTCAAGGTCGCGTAAGCATGATCAGCTTGGCAAAGCTACCTCGAGTATGTCTGTTCTTGATATCCAATACAAGCAGACTGAAACACCTGATGATAAGCATGCCTATGTCCGTGCACAAAAGATTGCACGTCCAGCTTCAGGGGCTAGTATTGGCGCGGCAATTGTTGATGCTGAGAATAGCCTTGAAATTGAAGTATGTTTTCCTGCTTTGAGATAGTGTAATTCTGACTCCAGACATTCTTTAAAACTAGTTCTCGGAGGTGATCTCACACTTACATGCCTACATACACTTAAATCATTCTTTAGGACTTATTTTTGTTGCTACCCTTTTTCTGTTTCTGGTTTATAAATCATTATTATCACCTTCTTTATCAGTTATTTACCCGTCTGTACTTTCGTATTTGTTCTGGCCATCCTCTGTCCTCCATTACTTTGTCAAGATTCCCAGCTTATATGTGAAAATTGTTTAATGGGTTATTTTCCCCGTGGATTTGACTCTAGATCCAGGAAAACAAAGACGAGCTGAAAACGAAGCTAAAGGAGTTACTTCGTGGAAAAGCTGATGCTTTTAATTCAGACAACCCAGAGGAAGACAAGGTTGAGATATGAAAATGCATTTTCAAGCAGCATTTCACTTGTTTTATGCCTGACTCACGCTTTGGATATTTTTCTTGTATGATTGATTTTGGCTCTCTCTCTTTATTCTCTTGCTAGGTTAAACTGGGAGAGCCAGGGTGGAAAGAGAGGTATTATGAGGAAAAATTTTCTGCTAGAACACCTGAGGAGCTTGATGCAGTGCGGAGAGATGTTGTAAGTCATTATCTCTGCCTAAAGGGATTATTTTGCTGTTCTTTAGAAACCTAATTGGTCTGCTAGTGAACTGCAATGGATATGGGATTTTTTGAAAAACATAACCAGCTTAAGATTCTGGAGGCTATCATCGATTTAGGAGCAGAGAGTCTGATTCCCACCACCCCCTATTTCCCGCAAAAAGTTAGTTTCAAATTTATTCAACCACTATGGAAAACTTCTTTGTCATCCTCCCTGTATTAGATGAAGCTTTAGCTAGACAGCAATTTTCTGTGACTTATGTTCTCTGAGTACCTTGATTAGCAATTGGTTGACTGCACCACAAATAAACTTTCCCCCTCCTGTCCATTTGTTTTTACCGTAGAATATTTTTACTGCATGTTCACTGGGTATGATATGCATGGAAGTTGGACATCATTTACCAAAATTCCTTTACTCTATTCAGTATTTCATCGGAGTTATTTTATTTTATTTTAGGTTGCAAAATACACTGAAGGCTTATGTTGGGTAATGCACTATTACTATGAAGGAGTTTGTTCGTGGCAATGGTACACTTTTCTTCTCTTTCTTTTGCTACTAGAGCTTCTTCTCTGTACTTGTTGTTTTAGGGTGGCTTGGAATATGCCATAATGGAATATCTAAGCAAGCCTTTTTCTTGTAGTTTCTTTTGTTTGATTTTGTTGATCTTGCTGATTTTATATATGATTGCCTGCTTTGTTTTTAACTTCAATTCATGTTATTAGTCGATTCTTGGTTTTGATTTCCATCCTCTGGATTGGCCAATTATGGTATCACAGTAGATGCTCCATTAGTTCTGTGTTTGTGTTCGGTGGGAGAAATCCTGGAAAAAAGAATTATGTGGAGCCTCCTTTTTTCCTGGTTCATGATGACCCTTGATTTTTATGGGAGAAATTGTTTTTTTACAGGTATTATCCATATCACTACGCTCCATTTGCTTCAGACCTCAAGGATTTGGGACAGTTGAATATAAGCTTTGAACTTGGATCTCCATTTAAACCATTCAACCAACTGTTGGGGGTCTTTCCAGCTGCCAGGTTACGATTTCCCAATTTCTATTCTATTCTTTTTTGTGGCTATTGGCGGCTCTTAACTGGATTTATTTGCAGTTCGCATGCTCTTCCTGAGCAGTACAGGAAGTTGATGATGGATCCAAACTCACCTATTATTGATTTTTATCCTACTGGTATGACATAAGGGCTTATAATAGCGTACTCCAACTGAACTTCCATCTTTTTGCATCTAACATTGACTTTTCAATTTATCAGATTTTGAAGTTGACATGAATGGTAAACGGTATTCTTGGCAGGTTTGTTTCTTTATTTATTAGGTCTTTTTTTTTAATATATGAGCAGGATAATTTGAAGGCACATTGGACTAATCTTTCTGATATTGTTTCTATTGTGAAGGGTATTGCAAAATTACCTTTCATTGATGAAGCTCGTCTTCTTGAAGAGGTTGCAAAAATTGAGCATACTTTGACGGTGAGTGACTTGTAGGTACCTGTGGTATTATTTGACTCTTGGGTTCTCGTGCCATATAATTGTGCCTAAATAAATTTGATTTATCCTCTGCAGGATGAAGAGGTTCGGAGAAATAGCATGATGCTTGATATGCTTTTTGTGTCATCAGCTCACACCCTTTCTCCATATATATTTTCTCTTTATGACCGGTATAAACAGTTCAATGACCAAGAACGAGTCAGTATTAAGGAGCCACTTGATCCTGGAGCTAGGTTTGTGTCACTGACCAAGAACGAGTCAGTACTATGTTTGCTTTCAGTAGTTTGGGTTTCAAAGTGTTGTATCTTTGTATATCTTAGGAGTAACTAACCTGGTGCTCTGTGCAGAGATTTCATTGAATCAATTTTGTTATAGGATTAACTGCATATGCAATGATCTTCCATTCCAGCTTCTTGTATTCTGTCAGAGCTTCTCCATGTGCTATAGTTTGTTCTTGTGTGGCATTTTATCCTTCCCTTTTCTATTTTCGGTTTTTCTCCTTTTTTTCTTTTTTTTTTGGGGGGTGGGGGCTTGCTGGCAAGTTTTCCTGATATAAGTCTGAAAATACAACTGGGGAGAAAGATATGGTTGGATTACCAAGTCTGCATCAAAAGGTGCTTGATTGTATCCAATTCTCTGTGGATGACATTGTGTTGCCCGATCTCTAAACTTTTTTACTTTATAATCAATCAAAAACCCGTTGCTGTTGCTAATTGCTTTTGTCTCCTCTCATTTCGACTTGATCCGCATTGATCCCATCCCTTCCTAACCTTTCCTTGGAGTTCTGCTACTCTTTTCTTTCAATGCCATGCTGGATCACCGCTTGCAATAGCAACTTTTTTCCATTTTAACTTAGATCAGGATTTTGTTTTCTGGCATTTGTTTGCTTGATGACTTACGTTCCAATTGCAAGTTAGGAAATTTGCATATTGTTGAGGATTATCCTTACAGTTCAATATTTAAGTTACAAGTCTGTGTGCTATTCTGCTGACTATATTTGTTTACGTGCAGTGGTGGGATGAACGGTTACATCTCTCTCTGTGCTGGTGATCCCTGTCCGCCAGTTTTCAGAACACCTATTCATGGAATGGAAGATATTATGGACAATCAAGTCATGTCTGTCCAGAGTATCTGATAATAGCTTTCATTTTATTTGATGGAATATCAGCCTTGCAAATCTGTTGTCTGCTACTTGCTGACTAGATTTATGACCACTTTTTTCAGATGTGCCATTTACACACATCCAGATGCTCATAAGCACATTACTCGTCCACCTGCCGGGGTTGTTTTCCCAGAGAAAGTACGTTTATCATTCTTGAAAGGAAAAAAAAAATGTTTTCATGATTCCTCTTTGATGACAGTTATATGTGCACCATTGTGTAACACCAGTAGGTATAGATTTCCTTGTCTAGAATTCTGAAATGTCTTTGCTTTTATGGAAGCTAATGAATTCAATTCATTGGACACTGTAATCGATCTTTTTAACAGATTTTCTGTTAGAAAATTATTTCAAAGAGGAGCTAAATATAACAACTACTTACGGATTTGGAAAGGAAGGGGTTTCTTTCCTTTTGTCATCCGGCATTTTAAGATCCACGTGGTGCTGCACTAGTGATATCTCTATGCTTGCCTTTCTAAGTTCTTTGATACGATTATGGTTTCCATCATCACCGCCTTGTTAATAATTGCTGCATCTGTTGTTTCCTTAATATGCAACTTACCTTTCACTTCTTTCACAAGTGAATTCTTTTTTCTTTATTCTCTTGCTCGGTGCTCTCACAACTGAATTCACCTTTGCATATGATTGTCTTTTTCCTAATCTTATGACTGGAGAATTAAAATATTGGAGTTCTTGTTTGGTGGGCTTTCAAAGAGTTCATGGTCTCCTTTGTCGCAGTCCATTGAGATACATGATCTTGGCTCGCTGAAACTGAACTACACTTGAAAATTTTGATATTATCTGGACTGGGTACTGGCTCCAATGAGACATTTTAGCACAAGTACTTAGTGGATGCTATCTGATAAACAGGGTTCGAGCATGATTTCCTTCACCCCTCTCCCTGTCTGGAAGAACATTGATTTTCTGGTTTTACTTTCGTGTTTGATGGTTTCTGTTGGGACTAGAATTAGATGATTGTTTTTTCGGTGATTTTGGTAGGCTTTAATGCTGATAAAATGAATCTCATTCATGATTTCTTTTTCTTCTTGTTCAAAATCTTACTTGTGATTTCTTTTATTGTTCATGAAACACATTTCTGTTCTCTTAAGGAAGTCATCTGCTGTTGGATTCTTGTATTATGGTACTAGTGATACCTGAATTGTTTTGGTGTTTGTGTCCGTTGGTTTACTTAAAGTTGTAAATTAGGCCGTCTGGTAAGATGAAAAGTTCCCTGTTATTAATAAAAAGAAACTATGCAGATTTTAAGATGTTTCTGTTGTAAGATATTCTTGTTTTGTGTTGAGTCTCTAAGATCTTGCTTTCTACAGATTGTAACATTGGGGGATGTGAAACCGGAACCTGTATTGTGGCATGAGGACTCTGGAAGGAGACCTACGGAAAATGGAAGGTATGCTGAACTTGTTCTATTATAATCTTTACTTGAAGAAATTAGCTTTGTTTTTTAAAATTAATTTATTGGAATTTCTGTAGGAGACCTGATTGACCTTTTCCATCCTTTTCAGGCATAACCACAGCGGAAACCATATTCATAACCGTAACCCAATGGGTGCTGTGTCTGGTCAGCAGTTTGGAGAGGCTGCACATCGATTAGTAGTTAACAGTTTACACATGAAGGCTGATAGGAATGTCTATGCTGATCAAACCTACGCACCACCTCCCTCCTACCAATATGATAGGTATCATGGAGAACCTTATATGTCCACTTTCCCGAACAATAGATACCAAGACAATGAGCACAGGGCACCTGGAATGAGCTATCGTGCTCAGGGTCCTGTCGGAAGTCACTATGCTCAAGGCTATGTGCAACCATATTCTCCTTCAGCCGCTTATGATCCTAATAATAGGTCACATACTCATTACGATAAGGGTGACAGGTCAGTTAACCAATATAACCAATATGGAGACTACCCTAGACATGGATATTACCCGCCGGTACATCAACAGAATGGAGGACTTGGATACCCTTCGCATGCAGAACATGGTGGCCAAGTTCTATTTCCGCCGGCTGCTAATTTTAATCAGCAGGGACGGCATAATAGTTATGGAACCTATCAGCATTATGGAACTGGTAGCTCTAACTGGGGTGGTGGTCGGACTCCTCATTCGAAGCCTGATAGTGGCTTGGGATATAATCATCCGCGCCATTCAGGGAATCAATTCTCAGCTTTGGATAGGGGAACACACAGAAGGCCACCACATTCTGAGCATCGCCGCTAGAGGTTTAATTATTTTATTCTTTGTTTTCTTCCATAGGCATCATGATGGCATTGTTGTACTTCATTTGCTTTTAGCCCTCCAGTAATTGTATGAATCATTTATTTGATTTTTATAGATTGTAATAGTAGTTTGCAAAGTACATTGTAGATCTGGAAGACTAATAATATGGGGTAATAAAAAATGGTGGGAAAAATTTATGTACCCTCTTCTAGCTGCTATCCTATACTCTGAATAAGCCTCGAGTGTTTTAGTTTTTGTGCGCTTGCGCCCATGATTAGGCTCTTTTTTCTTTGTTGACAATCGAAGTTTGAACCACTTATTCACTTTCTACGAATCATTTTAGCTAGTTTTCCTGGTATTCTTGTACAGGCTTTAGATTCCGGGGTTAAAGAGACACTTGGATTTTTTTTTTTTTTTTGGGAGGTTTGGGTAATAGAACAAGACCTATTGAGCACGCTTGCTAACGAAGTTCTTTTGCGTCTGAAGCCAGCAGTTAATCTTCTAAGCTCACGATACATACGCATATCTGAGAGAGAGAGGGAGGGAGGGAGGGAGAGGGAGGGAGGGAGGGAGAGGGAGAGGGAGGGAGGGAGGGAGAGGGAGAGGGAGGGAGAGGGAGGGAGAGGGAGGGAGGGAGAGAGGGAGGGAGAGAGAGGGAGAGAGAGAGGGAGGGAGGGAGGGAGGGAGAGAGAGAGATTGCTGACAATTGTGTTGTGGTTCATTAAGTCGGATATGCCCTTCGGTCGGATCGCATTGGGCCTGGTCGCTGTATGTTCCATGAATACTCAAAAGACTTTCTCGGGCTTTTTCTCTCTCGTGTCTGTGGGATAAGGTGGGTTCTGATTCTATATATTCGATCTGGTTGGCAGCAAATGCCACCTTTACCTCAAACCCAAAATCGTTCTTCTATTCAGTGGTTTTAAGCAGACTTTTTTGCTCATTGGAAAACAGAAATCAACTCTGGAACCAGAATCTAAAAAAGAATTGTCGGGTGATAAGCGCTAGAACCCCTTAATCTTTTATCTTCCTTTATAGGGATAGTTATTTATCTCTATATGAGTTTTATTATATTGTAATAGTTTATATATTTTTAATCAATAATTATTTGTGCTTTTTACTAAAACGTGACACGTGTAATTGAAAAATACAAAGCAAAAGGAACCATACCCACTGAAATATTGACATCTTGTGACAAGGCCAACTCTCATGTGTGGTATATGCCAAAAGTGTGGATGAAGCAGGCTCGAAATTTCTTCCTGCAGGAATGGGTGGCTTTAGGGTTGAATGCTTTTTCTAGTGTTTGCGCTTTGCGGAAAAAGGAAAATGAAGGAAATTTCTCAGAACACAGAGAATTTGTGGTTAAAGAAAGCCGACAAGAGCTATGACTATGAGGTTCTTTAATGAAGCATTGCTGGTTGTGTGGACAGAAGTGGATATAATTCAGGTTTAGTCAAAGCAAGAAAGACAGAGAGAGAGAGAAATGAAGCTTCAAATTTCCAAGCGTGTGCACCCAAGTCACAGCTGATACTGGTCGGATGGTGGGACTTCAGAGGACCTCTTTCTATCTTTTCCGCGGCATTTTAAAATTCCATTCTGCTCCACCATTTTACTTCACAGAATGGGATACTGCATTTCAAGAATTTTTGTTTCACTTAGATTTTTCATACACCTGACTTTCAACTCGCTTGTCACATCGCGATATCAATGCTGACACCTGTCTTTTTCTTTTTTCCAATCCTTTATAAGATAAATGATATAATATAATAATATACGATTATTAATAAATAATTAATAATAATATATTTTTTTACATATATAAAATTGTGATTTTACTTTTTTTAAAAAATTATAACCTTTTAAAAATTTTTAATTATTAAATTAATACGTCAACAAAATAATGGAGTGATACCTTATAACTTTGAAATTACAGAGATACTACCTCTGTGTTTGGTTTAATATGGTTCTGTATTATCTCAAGGGAGTGGTTGAAGGGGGGCCTCCTTCTCAAGTCCACGGATCTTGGAAGGTACCATCGCATTTTACGTTCACACGTGTGTATCATAAATCATTAGGTGCGCAGTCTCCATTCCAACAGCTACGGAAAGTGGGAGCTATGGTAACATTACCCGCTGTCGCATCTAAATATCTTTCACGAAGATCATATTAATCAAATACTACCAATGGTCTAAAAAAGCACTATTTTAGTCTTTAATTAAGTATATCGGCAAGTACATACCGACTCCTTAGTTCTCAACTTTCTAGATGCTTTTTATTTTTAATTTTTTTAAAAAAAATATGTGACATCACTTAGAAGCATTCGGCGCGATTAAATTAACTGCAAGACTAAGATTGCTGATAATACTTTAAAGAAACACCCTATTAACAAGTTAATTAAGTTAGGAAGTGATGAAGAAGTTTATTCTTTTAAAGAGAATGAAGTCATCAGTGACATATTTTTCAATATATATATATATGAAAGCAATATTTTATTGATGGGAACGTTCCAACATTGCGTGGGGTAGATTTACTTCACATGCCAAGCTAGTGCTATATATATCCCATGGCCTATGCATGTAGAGATGCTATACGTTTCATGGTCTGTGTGTATAAGCAATTCTAGTTCAATGGAATTTTTATTTTTTTTATTTTGACCTCTTAAGAGGAATTATATATTTTTGTTTCTTAAACCAATTACATTTATTTCTTTTGCATCATTCGTCGGATTATTTTAATTGAGTTCGATGTTAAAAATAATCTTAATTTTTATTTAAAGTAAATTATTTATAAAAATAAGAAGAGATACCATGTTAATTCATATATACCTTAATGCTTTCGTACTTTCTCATTCTCAACTTTGCATGCATGACAAACATATCGTTCAATTGACAGCTCTTTCTCAAGGCAAAAGAACAAAAACATGCAAAGTTGCTATAAAAGTTGAAAGCTCTATTAAGTACTGATCTTCGATGCATTATTCTATGTGGGTAAATCACTTGCAACGACCGACGTCTAGTTTAAAATTAAGATGTATATCATGATGACACTCTCAAATCTGCAGCTCAAGATCATCACGAGATGATCAGAAAATCAGAATATCTTTCTGTTTCGAAAATAAGAGATGATCAAGGGGTCATTTCTCTATTTTGGGGCAAATGGCTGTTTTGTGGCCAAATTTGACCAATCCAAGAAACCAAAAAGAAGCAAGAATCAACCCTATGTATGAAGCTCATGCAATGATGCATGCATCAGGTTTCAGATCTAATTAAGCGCCCCAAAGGTCATACAAATTCCAAACAGATTTTGTCATCAACCTGACCTGCAACTCAGCTTAACCACACCACCATCACTTTTCACCGATCGAATCCAAACGAACGCTGCCCACCTTTTCATTTCATAAAGCCGGTGGTTAGGTTTTCTTTCAAATTCCAAAAGATGTATGAAATGAAACCCTTTTGAATTTCGAGCTTGTGTTCTTTTCCTACGACCGCATCAAGAAACTTGCAATTCTAGTGATGTGATATAGCTTGATATGTGCATAGAATATAGTATATAACACAACTAGTTGAGAAGCTGGTCCATTCAGTCAATGGATCAGCCAATACTGATGGGGATTGATTAGTGAAGAACAAGTATGAGAAGAGACACGTATAAAGACCAGTGTGGGTTGATTGATATGCCAAAAGAAGGCAAGTGAAGAAGTTGCTCAAAATACGCAAAAGAAAAGAAGGAATGATTATGACTAAACTTGTAAATTAAAAGTGGAGCAGCACCGTAGTCTCATATTTGCTTGGTCTTTTAAAACTAGTAATTAATTAAATGAGTGTGACCCGACGAAGCAACGGCCCACAATTAATTAAGTCAATAGGACTATGCTGACTACTTACGTTGGGGATAGATAAGTTTTAGACCCAAAAGGTTTTGATTGGATAAGAACTTCTAGTGTTGAATTGAAATTTGATATCAATATAAAGCGCTTTGTACACTCAAGAAATCAAATCAACTATATGACCAATGGAGAGAAAAGCAAATACTACATACTTTTCATGGGACACGTCTGGATTGCAGGAAGCAACTCACAGTTGATACCACCACCACGTGCTCTGGTTTGATCCCAAGTGGTCTCCATCCCCACATCTACAGATAGCCCACCGTCGACGTAACATTTTATTGATCGATGATCCAAATGCTTGGCTCATAATTTTGCAAGTATATTTGTTTGATTTTTAAAATGGAAAAGAAAATTAAACATTTGCAAAATAGTCTAATATTTGTGATGGTCGAACACGTTAATAAGAAAGAACTAACTACCTGAGGTTTAAGGTTGGAAGGATCGTTGCTTTTTTTGCAAGGACAAATGATTAATTAGATTTTCTCAATAAGTGACAAATGATTCAACTCAAGAACTACTCTAATTGAGATTCGTGATAGTGAATGAATTATATCGAAAAATAAAAAATTATAATAATAAAATATTTAATAAAATCATTGTTAAAATTAAAATTTTATTTAATTAAAAAATCTCAAATATTACAAGTTTTATAGATGTATATTATATAAATGACCCGACTCGCAAGGATAGTGATTGAGAATTGTTTGATCGTCTTTCTCCGAGGAGGAAGAGGCGAAGCTAACGCTTGCTTTAATTTGTTAGAGAGTGGCGGCTAAAACATTTTCTACAGTAGAGTATAATTGTCTTGAATATAGGAAAAATTAACATTTACCAAAAAAGAGCGTCGGGGCAAAGGTGGGGTTCTTTATCCCTTCTAACAAGACCGGTCTTTATCAGAGTCCCGCGATAGAGACACCAGAGGCCGAGCTCAAACTAGTTTTAAGGGGGTGATTAGTCTGGATAAGACACATTTAACATCAAATTTACGTACTAAGTGCCACGTGGCAGCACGAAGAGGACTAGCAAATCAAATTAAGAAAAGATCAATAAAGAAATAAAAATCTGGGTTTCTTTTCAACTGAAAGAATTTGAGATGGACTTTCGAGTTACTTCACTCTTTGGACTTAGTTTGGGGTTCCTGATTCAATGAATATTTAAGATGATGATGAGGATGACGAGGGCCGATGAGGGACTCAAAAGTTCGACGGAATGAATTAATTCTCCACCCGATTAATTATAGATTTGACAGAGAAAAGGCTTTTAATTAGTAGTGGATAGAAATTGATGTTTGATTCAACTACGAGGGCCCTAAAACATGAGAAAGACTCCCCTCCTTCAGTTAAATGAAATGTGTTCCCTCAAGTCTCAACTTGACATAAAAGAAAATTTGACAAAGAACCAATTAATTTCATTTTTTTGGAACATTGGTTTTGCTATTCATCATTTTTTTAAAGAATTAATAGAAAATTATGATCGATATAAAAAAGGTAAAGAAATACACGAATATTACTCTTATTTTATAACAATAAAAGAGTATTATATCAGTCGAGTAATTTACGACGTGAATTCAAATAAGCATAGGAATGCTAATACTAGGCTGTCAATAGGTTCAAATGAGTCTGGAATACTCGTGCCCGGACCCGAATACGATTGAATATTAAGAGTATCGGGCCCGACCCGATTACCTGATGAATCTAAATAGGTTGGACTCGTACACTACTTGATAGGGTCTCAGTTCAGGTTCGGGTAGACCCAATAAGAATTTTAAAAATAAAAAAATTTAATACATAAAAAAATTAAAAAATCGTTGGATCAAAACACATCTAACAGTTATAAAAAATCAAGTATACAAAATATTTATTATTAAAAAAATTAATTGAGTCCCGAGTCTAGAACATTACGTACCGTACCCATATCCGATTAGGATATGCATTATCGGGTTCGAAACTGGATCCGAATAAATGGGTATAAATGGTATACCAGACCTGATGTTATCGCGTCGGGTCTGGGCTGAGTCCGAGTAAGACCCGATCCATTGACAGCCCTAACCACTATGTCGAAGGTAAGCACAGGTAAATCATTGATCTATAATCTGTTGTGACCTCAAACAACATTGCCAATTATAGTGTATATTAGTTTAGTGTCCCACACTACATGCGAAAATATTCATTAGTGATACTATTTATTTTTTATTTATTATTATTTTAAAATTTAAATAGTAAATATAAAATAAATTTAAACAACTAATATATGTGTTATAATTTATATAAATAAAAATAATAATTAAAATTTCAAATCAATACATGCTTTGATTCATTATATGATCATAATGCATCTATTTAATAAAAAAGTTTAAAAGATTTAGGCATTAAATAGTAATTAAACACATTACCACAATACGTCTATTTAAACTCACTCATAATAGTAATGCGTCTCTATTATGTAAAAGTTTTTTTAAAAATGTAAAGAATGCATGACGATGATGATAGTGCATTGAATGATAAAAAATTTTGACTATAAAAAGTGTAAAAGGTTAAGACAGCAAACCGAAGAATATATTATTATAATTCGTCTATAAAAAATACATTATAATAATACGTTTAAGGAAGAAAATGTTCATGGACTATAAGGTTTAAAAGATGCAGTTATCTAACGTCTATGAATACATAATAATAATACGTCCTTATAATGTAAAATTAAAAAAATAAAGAAAGCATTACGATAATACTTTGTATTATGAAAAATTTTGACGATGACGCATTTAAAGAAAGAAATTTTTAAAGACTATAAGGTTCAAAAGGTATAGTCCATAATAATTTTTTTTTTAAAGATTATAAGGTTCAAAAGGTATATAGTTCATAATAAATGCATCACAATAATATAGTTTTATGATATAATTTTTTTAAAAATAAATAATGTATTATAATAATATTTTATACTATCACTTAGAAAAGAGAGACTGACATTGGTTTTGGAAGGTTATTAGATTATTGTTACTTACTCGATTTGGAAAGCTGAAGGTAACAAGCAAACTAAAACTTGGACAGCCTGTTGATATTTACAAGACATTACAAAAGAAATAAATAACACGCTCTTAATTATGCAGAACTAAAAATGCATATGGTAGCTATTCAAATACTCGCTGCAAAAGACCTACGTACACACACAAGAGTACAGAATTGTTTACTCACGTGCATCTACGGGGTCTTCGAGATGGGCCCAGTCGCTGTTATGGCGGGAAGCCATTGGTAACTCGATCTCCATTTGTGTACTCGAGATATGCTCAGTTTATCATTTTGGCTCTCGCCTCCCGCGGATTCTTTTCCTTTTGTACAACATCCAGAAACAAAGTCACGTGACGTCCACGCCTCTTTTGTTTCCACGAGTTTATTTTTTAATTATAGCTTCAAAAGCTTTCAAATGCTTCATCCAATTCCAAGCATTTCTTGTTCGTCTATCTTTCTTTTTTATATTTAAATAGTTATAAAATTTAATATAATTTTTTTTATTTTTTTATAAAAAGATTTATTTTTATAAAATTTAAAATAAAAGATAAGATGAGATAAGAATCGTGACATGCGACAAGGACATAAAAATTCATTTTTGCATATGTAATTTTAGAATGATTTTACATAATTACGAATATGACCTTGAAAATGATGCTACTCTGTTTTTGCCCCCAACTCCGCCAAGTTGCATATAGGACTACTCTCAGCTGCTCATTTGTGACCGTAGAGAATGAGCTGGGAAACGGAAAATATCGAACGAGGCCACGAGGTCGAGGGGCTCCGACCATGAGACCAAAGGCAAAACATTTTCTTCTTTTTCTCTTTCATATATTGGAATGAAAATGATCGGGAGAGAGAAAAGGAGGTGCGGGGACCCGCAGGACAAATCGGTGCGATGCCCCCTTCTTACTTCTCACACTTTAGGTTGACAGTGATAGCATCTCCATAAATTCAAGTGGAACTTGATGGAGGGGTGGAGAAGAAGAAGTTGCCAAGCGTACAGGAGGAATTGGATTGATTTGGATACACCGTAGTAGAAAAGAGTCAAACAACACCAACTTCATTCCCATTTCCATTTCCACTCCCTTTTCAACTTTTTGGGTTTGCTACTGATGAGAAATTCTGACGGTTTCTTTTGTTAATTCCTTCCTATTACACATCATTTTTTGTATTGTTAATTACACTAGTTTTACTTTAGAAACAAAAATAATTTAATAATTAATTATCTTGAATAGTCAAATTATTTTTATATTTTTCATTATTTATTTTGAAGGCTTCTCAAATGCCAAATTGAATCAATATTAATTATTTTCTATTCTATATTTATTCTTAATATATTTTTGAAAATTTTGACATTAAAATTTCAAATTCGCATTTATATATATATTTAAATAAATAATTTTAAGAATGACACTTGACTCATGACTATTTAGAAGCTTCGTAGCGTAGATAATGAATGAATGTTGATGTGAATATCGATATACATTATTAACTCGTAAAATGATATTCTCTTGGGCTCTTCTGCGACATAGTTTACTTTGTTTAGGGACAGTGACTGTTGGTATTAAAAATATTTTTAAAAAATACTTTTGGCTACTGCTGCTGATATATTGTCAAAAAGAGGAAACTTGCTGACTTGCTAAACCAACACCCGCGTACCCACCATAAAAACATAAGCCCCATCTCCTCATTCGCGCGTCCAAAGTCTAATCCTACCTCAACAATTCCCTTTCGCTCTGTACCTGCAATCTCATCCCGCCATATCTTTCTTCTCGCTACTCGAACGCACGACGCACGAGCCTTTCCTCGTGTAGTTATGGAGAATGACCAGCAGTACTCTCGCCATAACCAGGCAGCAACAAAATCATCAAGATTCAAGCGCATATGTGTTTTCTGCGGTAGCAGCCCGGGAAAGAATCCCAGTTACCAGCTTGCCGCTATTCAGCTCGCAAATCAACTGGTATACACACACACTTATATATCCGCACTTCCCGCTTTCTTCAATCTTCATATTACCTACGTGCAGTAGCTCTGGTAGTTTAATCTGTTTTAAGGGTGGACGAGGTTCGCTGTCCAACTTTTTTGAGTTCATGAAGAGATTTTTTGCAGAAAAGAAACCAATCCCATTGAAGTTTTAACGTTTTGATTGATCGGATAGAAACACGGTAAATATTCTGTTATGGGATCGAAATTTTAGCGGGCATATGTTCTATCCGGATCATGGGATTGCGATCGTTAGAATATTAGATTGTAGGAAGCATCCTAGGGATATCAAAGTTTCCAGTTCAGTGATTCTAACAATCAATCTTCCTGGATAAATGGGTACCCCAGAATTGATTATAATACAAGAACATGATTGAGAAACAGAGGAAAAGTAATTATCAGTAAGAGTAACGTGAATTATATTTTATGGGATTGCGTAGTAATGTATATTAAAAGAAGAAAAAATTCAATTGAACTTGGCAGGTTGAAAGGAACATTGACCTTGTTTACGGTGGCGGAAGCATCGGGTTGATGGGCTTGGTTTCTAAAGCTGTCTTCAATGGCGGACGCCACGTGTTAGGGTAATTAAATCACCATTTTTCCCTAACTCCTTCTTTCTATTATTGCTCTGCACTTGGGACGTACTTTTGCTTTGGACTAAAATTTGTTGTTCCCTTCTGCAGAGTGATTCCCAAAACTCTGATGCCCAGAGAGGTAATTCCACTTGTTTCTTTCGTCTGTAACGAACCGAAGGACTCCATGGTACATGTGGGGTGTCTAAAAACTCGTGATCCTGCGGTTCATTTTGCTTTTGCCCACTGTCTTATTCTTTTCACATGGTTCCATCAGATAAGATACCTGGAATCATGAAACTTCCCTCGACTCTATTTGGAAACGTCAAAACGTTCACTGTTCTTCGCTTTAAACTTCAAAATCTTTATTGCATTTCGTCGTTCTTCTTCGAGTTTTTCCGAAGTTTCCCTAATTACAGGGATTAAGTTGGTTCCGATCTGCGATTTTCAGATAACTGGGGAGACCGTTGGAGAAGTGAGACCTGTTTCTGGAATGCATCAAAGAAAGGCTGAAATGGCTCGGCAAGCGGATGCGTTTGTAGCCTTACCAGGTGGGTACCTATCATTATCTGCTTCGTGATTAAACATGAATGTGCTAATTTCATGTGATTTGTTTAATGTAAAAGTATTACGGTGAACTTGAATCTGATTTTTAAATTAAAAAATTATTTTTTAATTTTTAATTTTAAAATTTATTTTTATAATTTTTAATACAATTAAATTTAAATATATCTTTTATTATTTGACAATTATTAAAAATATGGCAATGTTATCGTGAGACTCATTAGTTGCTTTCCGAATTGACAACAATTTGCTACGTTTGTACGAACGACCAAAACTCTTACCACTTGGGTTGTCCGAGAAGTCATAGAAGGGGAAACAGCTAATGCAGCGCGTATAGTATTTTTGCATATTAAAGGGCACACATCAAATGTGCAGGTGGCTATGGAACACTGGAGGAACTTCTTGAAGTTATCACTTGGGCTCAACTCGGAATTCATGACAAGCCGGTACTCCTACCTTTGTCCACTATTGGTTGGGGAATTTTGGATCTTATTCGGGGTGGGGAGAGACAAGATTTTCGTCATTATTTCAATATGAAAATTAGTCAACTGGGGAGTCAAGGAAACGAACGATCGGCTTGGGCTGCTGCTTTTAGTAAAGTTTCTTGCTTCATTGGTTTATTTCGCCATTTATGTGCAGGTTGGATTGTTGAACGTGGACGGTTACTACAACTCACTATTGTCTTTCATAGACAAAGCTGTGGAAGAGGGATTCATTACCCCGGCTGCCCGTCATATAATTGTGTCTGCCCAAACTGCCCACGAACTCATGTCCAAGCTTGAGGTACGGACATCCCATATGCCCATTCTAGACTACGAACATCACAGACATGCCACGCTTGCTACTGCACAGTAACAATTTATTGTCAAAGTCGTACGTCAAAGGTTCAAAACCACATCCTTCTAAAGTTGGGTTTGTCCAAGTCAATTATTTCATACATTTTAAAATATTTTATTTACATTATAATACATCAACTATTATATTATAATTTATATTCAATATAAGAATGTATTTTAATTGATTTTTAAATAAATATTTTTTTATTTTGAATAAAAAAATTTTAATAAAAAATTTATTTTATAATTTTTAATATAATTTAATTTAAAATAAAATTTAACCGAATGTTGAGTCCCATATCATATCTAGTGATCCCTAATAGAGGTTCAATAATTTCATCTAGACTAAGTTCCATCTGGGTTGTACTGTGGCTTAATGCAGGACTACGTTCCAAAGCATAATGGGGTGGCCTCGAAGCTGAGTTGGGAGATGGAGCAACAATTGGGTTACAACACAAAGTCCGACATTGCTCGTTGACCGGGTCTAATCTCTGCATTCACATCAAGTAGGGATCGTACATACATCAATTTCGGTGATGACTAGGAATTCTGTAGATGCCAGACTCCAGGGGATATTTAATGTACACAGTTGTTTTAATCGGCTCTGGATTTTACGTGAGGTTACTATTTTGACTGTCACTTTTCATTGATTTCATCTAGTGCTAACCAGACCGGTCCAGACCTGGTGTACAGGAGAGGAGGCAATGTTCGTGTCTTCGATTCATATTCTTGTGTACATTTCAATCCTGTCTCAGAATAGATTGTGCTTCTTGTTAAATGCAAATATCCTCTTTTCTTGATCAGGAGTCTCCTATTTGTTGAAGTTACGAGTTTCGTTGCACATATTTGAAGGATTAAAAAATGATTAGCTCGTGTAAAAGAACCAGGGCTGGGCTAGCTATTGCAATGAATGCATTCCATTTCCCAACTTATATCAGTTCCATTTCTAGTAATTAAGCCCAGATGAAAACTAATGAGAATGCCTTGTTCCATCAGCCGCGGAGAGCTGTGGCCTTCTATGCCTTTCTAAGTAGGATGGTCTTTGGGTGGCTAGGCAAAATGAGACAATGAGCTAAGTGAAAACGAGGGTAAAAAATACAAAGAAAGTGGGGGTGCAGAGTCGGCTGGCCCCTCCTCCATCTCAGAATGTTCCTTGCACTCACCTGTTTGCATAGTTAGATAAGAGCATAGAACAGTGCCATATCGTCATAGTGCGCACGTCCAACATAGCATTTTGTACTCGTTTGTTGGGGCGATAGTCTCTTAACAACTTCCCATGATCTGTGTTTTCTGTTTACCATTATCATTTTGTTGGACAGAGTTGCATGACTATCAACTCCGAGATAATTTGCACTGTTTTGCTTCATTGTTTGAAAGAGATTTCTGTGGACAAAATTGATTCTGTCATGTTTCTAATAGTAGGATCATTGATTTACGCAGTACCGATGGTTAATCCAGTGGCTCAAAAGCATAATAGGAACGAGCCCATTGATTGATTGAAGTAGAGTGTTTCAGCTCTCTGCGACTCGAAAATCAAGTCTGTATCTAAGTTGGATTATTTCAATTCGAAGAAGTAAAGATGTCTTGCACTATCATAGCTGTATGGGTCAACATGAAGAAGAACATCGGAATATTAATCATAAGGCAAGCCTCCATTCACCTTCATTGGTTGATTGGCACATATCCACTACAAAAATTTAATGGCAGAAGCATATGTTCGCATACAGAATGGCTAAGCGGACCAGAGGAGCAATCATCGTAATACAGCACACTATACAGGCCACGAGTAGAAGCCCTAAGGTTACAAACAAATTTTCTCAATTAGGGATTTATAGTACAACAATTTGCCCTCAAGAGAAACTAGGTGAAAGATTGCACCACTGAAGATGTGGTAACCAAACCCGAGAGAAGTCCGATGATAACTGCACTGTTGTATGTGCTCGGTTCTGCTTGCATTGAATTGTTTCTTGAATCAACATATGTCTCGTTTAGGAAAGGTCCACCCACAAGTGCTCCAACTGCAACATTCGGATTTGGTTTAGTAGAATCAAGCCACTTAAAACCATCTTTGCAGCCAGTTGTTGCATCAGCCGGTATTGAAGCTCCTCTGTGGTGCACATATTGGGGGTAGTTATCCCCATAACCCACAAGAAAACTCATGGACATAGGGTTGTTGCCCAAAGCATAATCAGCCTACAAAGAGCATAGAGTCAGAAACATAGAAAAACATCAGGATGTGCAATTAAATACTCCATGATGGGGATGCTACAGATAAAGATGCTGGTCTGATCCCTACAGAAGTAGAGGAGTTGAGCATACTTGTGAGGCTGCAAACTTCCGGAGATCTTCTGGTTTAAAAGAACTGCCGCTGCATGAAAATTTAGCAGTCCTAGACGATAACATATAGTCGCTGTAAAGAACAGCCAGAAATGCTGATGCCACAGGATGCTGTAAGGCATTCCATTCACTAACCCATATCAGGCCACCTGCGTTAGCAAATACAAAAAGTGAGCAATGATAATGCACAAGGTATCTGTTGTGAGCATAGATACTTCCTTTGTCATGGAAAATTTCTAATAAAAGTCCTGATCAATCAACTCTATCCACTTTTCCAATGAAATCTACCGCAGGATAATTGTCACCTCCAACAAATTTAACCTATTGCAGGAGTTGTCTAGAAACTTGCATATAACTGTTCCTCAATTTATATTCCACTACATTTGATAACACACAGAATCACTTGAATCTATTGATGTAAAAATTCTAGAAACAAGTCAACTTCAGGACCCCATCTTGGTTCATTTCTGCATTACAACCTGTACATTATATCCACAACCCATCCCTTGGTTTTGTGCATTTTCATTTTACCATTATAAGATTAGTCAATAAAGATTATTAGTTAAAACAACAAGTACCAGTTAGTAGAGAGATTTTGAGCATATCAATTATAGCATTTTTTTTCTACACTTTTTCCTTGTCCTTGCTCTATTTAATGCAGTTACTGGGGAGGACAAGACCATTCAAGGAAAACCACAATCAAGCAAATTATCACTTCAAGTACAAAAGCAGACATTTCTTAGGAAGCAATATGGAAAAATGGGGTTAGTGCGTACTACGGAGTGTGTGCTTAAGAGAGAGAGGGAGAGAGGATGAGCATGATGTTGCCAGAAAAGTGAGAAGGAAAGTGGAGAAGAGTAAACACCGGAAAGAAAATTACCCTCCGTCCTGCTAGAGGTGGCTGTTGGAGATTTCGGAAGAAGGCCGCACATTACAGCCTCAGCTGATTCCCTGTATTTCTGGAGGATCTGGGAGTTTGAGATGTCTTTTGAGCCGAAGAAGCTAACCCTGGATAGTAGAACCTGCATTCAAGACCATGGTAACCCATCAAACATATATCCAGTTTGCTCTCTTTGAAAACACAGATTCAGCAATTAAGGCTTAAATGGGTCTGTTTAAGCTCATAAGCTCACGTATTTATCAGACGTCATGCAGTTCAAATAAAAATCCAAAGAGCTATAACAATCTTAGATGACCAAGCGCTTTATCAATGAAGCCCACACATCAGGTCCTAGTGCCATCAGTGTGTTGTTTGACCATGTGCTATTGTTTCTAAGCTTCAGGAAAACAGGAACACTAGCTAAAATAGACAAGCAATCCAAAGTAGCAAAATCTTTTGATAGAAACTTCTTGAGAAACAAAATTCAATAAAATAGATCGTAACATGGTTCCCTGTTAAATTGTTGGAGCTTTCTAATTACTTTGAACTAGTTTGCAGTTTATATCAACATTTTTATTCAATTGGCCATATTATTTACTTCCTTCTTCAAGATTAGTAGTGAAATTTTTAGGATAAACTCCTAAGAAAGTTCTTTACAAGATCTAACAGTGGTCCTTGACGCCCCTACTTCGAATAAAGGGTGTATTAGAATATGTTCTGCCTCTTTGTGAACACAACTGAGTGTGAAACTGACCAGTAAGAACATTACCAGTAAACCAATAAAAATAAACACACATATAGATGCAGAGATAGATAATAAAAGACAATTTCTATCAGGTTGGAGAGTTGAGATAACACTCTAAAAGTCTACTAAAATGCAGTGGGTTTAGATCTTCATTGGAATATATTCCAGTTAAGTTCGAGATACTACGACATGTCCATTCATTAGGCACTTAAAACTATAAGATTGACTGAATGAAATAATTCAAAAAATTCGAGGACTTCCTTATATTCCAAGGTCTTCAACTATCATTTTAAGCTGAGAGCACTAGTGCCAGATGCTGCAGTAATTGATTTCCAACTTTGGCAGGTTCTTTATAGGGTTAAACCAGCTCTTAGTTTTGGAAAATGAGAAGACTGGTTGTGTGAGCGCAGATGTTACTGCTTATCCATTTTAGCTCAGTTATCAATGACTATGAAATATTTTAAGACTCTTTTAACTCCATCCAAGTAGCTAGTGAAACTGGTCAATATGGTAAAATATATCAAATGCAGAATCCTTAAACTATTAGTCTTCTATCTGTCAACTAACATCCCAGAATCCAAAGTTTCAAGAGCACAAGTTTAACATCTAAAAATATCATTTAGTAGCAAAATGTACCTGAGTTCCAGCTAGCTTGTTATCCCAGCTGAACCAGGTAGGACTCCCCCAATTAGCATACTCTTCACCATTTTTCCCAGTGACATAATCAAAGTATGTTTTATCCTCAGTAGCATGATACAGCCAACCAGCAGCCCACAAGAGTTCGTCTCCATAACCTGTGGAGTTGTAATATGTCTGGACTTCAGGAATGCTAATGCTGTAAGAACCCTGATGCTTGTCAGCAAAAGTGAACAACTGCTTTGCATGCTTCAGAAGTGTGTCTGAATATTTTGAATCACTGGATTTAAACACCAGCGATGCTGATGCCAGAGCTGCTGCTGTTTCAGCTGCAACTTCTGTTCCTGGGGAAGAAGTGTTCACCTGAGTCAAAGGCCTTGGTTCAGTCATGTCTTCAGGCCTGTCCCAACATTTATGGTCTGCAACAGGGTCTCCCACCTACCAAGGGTTACAACCAAAGAAAGAAGCTCAATTTGGGGTTATTCTATTACCTCAACTAGAAGCACAATGTAACATTTCAACAATATGTTGCTGAATCATTTTCTGCATATCAGAAAGCACAACATTTGACTCTTACGGGAACTGTTTCATTAAGAAAAATGAAAAATTTCCAAGAAATATTAACAGAGTGCATACAATGTATTTATGTCGTACCCATCTGTTTTTTTTTTTTTTTTCTCACTCCCAAAATATGGCAAGAATCAGTGAGAATTTCTACCCATATCATCATTTTTAGGAGCACAATCTTCAATGGCATATTCAAGACTAAGAAACCCAAATTTCATGAGAGTAAACATTGCAGAAAGGATAGTAACCTGAATGTATAGAACGTTTTCTGAAGGATGAGCATTAACAAGGAAGTCAGTGATCCACCTAAGTGATTTCTGAGCAGGCTCCAATTGATCCACCACCTTCATCTGATCACCATATTCAAGGATAGCCCAGGACAACACTGTGGCAGTGAAAGCCATTGGGAATCCAAACTTCATATGATCCCCAGCATCATACATCCCTTTTGAAAGGTCTAATTTTGCCTGACTTCCATCTTTAACTGCTGAATTCCCTCGCCAAGGTATTCTGTTATCATCCAATTTCCCAGCTGCAATAAACAACAATGATATTTCTGCCCTCAGGGAAAATCACAATAGGGGTATTCAAATAAATATAGCCTAGCAGAAGCTTCTAGCTGTGTCCCTTTTCTGAATTTGAATGACAAATTATATTTCACATCGGACGAAGTATAACAGATCACTGGTGCAATTGCCATAGTAGTCCTGATTAAGCCACGGTGCATTTATAGACTAAAATCTAGCAGATCACCTGTAGAAGACTAGAAGACCAGTGCATTTACTGCCTACGAATAAAACAAAATAATTCGCCTGACCATATACGAATATGTAATTAGACAAATTAAAGACATATTAGAGAGGAAAAAAGCTACGAAACTAAAAGCTCCAATCAAATCAACCAAACGAAGATTGAACTTCATATATGCAGAATAACTTGAAGGCAAACAAAAGAGCAAATGAAATGAACTAATAAACTAGTTAAATCTAGATGTATGAATCACATTCTAAGTATCATCATAGAATATGTCCCGAGAGATTCCAGAAAGGAAAAGGAAAAGGAAAAACGACAAGGTTATGAGAACGAGGTAAGGTTCATATACATTTTTGCACGTCAAGGAACTGCATTGCAGTTTTAAGAGCGTCGGCGTATTTCTTGACAACCGCACCAGGAGGCCCCGGAACAGGGGCTGCCTTTTCATTCGAGCCACCATGTTTCTTCTTCACCAATAGAAAAATCCCAAATCCGATAGCTGCAGCTACAATCAGAACCAGGAACCAACCCAAACACCCACCTTTGGACTTCTTTTCCATTTCCAACAATCCAATACCAAAGAGTACAAAATGTACAGGATTTCTTTCCCGGTTTAGATCTAGACCGTCAAAGATGAAAAATTTAAGGAGGTTTTGGAGCTTAAGAAAAGCACAAGAACGTGTCACGTTAAGCAATGCGAAAGAAAATGTCGACGGATCTTGAAGACAATTCCAAAATCTTGATTTTGGACAACTGTCTCTGTTATACAGATCAAACAAATGTTGTCTTCTCTGTGCCTGGTAGTAAAAGAGGAAGATGAAACAAGGGAAAAAACGACAGTTATCTTTTGTTATTTTTGTGGGGTAAAGAAGAAAATGAAGAAATGTGGTTCTTCCGGAGCAATGTGGTTGTTTACTGGGGCATTAGAGACAGAAAAGTGAAGGGTCTGCAGAAATGGTGTTCTCAGACAGAAGGAGGGCACCGACATTTTCTGACGACGACATACCTACTTTGACGATTTTTTCGAGTTTTATAAACAGACTAGAATGACATTTATTATCCGTTGGCGCCCAATTAATTATCAATCAACGGCCACTGCTGCGCGCCAACGACGAGAGCTACTTTAATTACAATCAAATTTATCGTTCTTTTTCTTTTTCTTTTTCATTTCCCTTTGAGAAGAAAAAATACATCCTGAAATCTATCGTCTTTGCCCCGCGTCAATCCAAATTTTTATAAATTATAAATTTTATAATATTTTACCAACATATAACTAATAATTACTCATTCTTTTTTTAAATTTAAGACATTTTAAAATTTTTTCTTTTAAAAATATTTATTTTTTTACAAATTTTAAAATTTATTTTTTTTAAAATTATTATTATTTTAAAATATAATTCTTTTATCATTTATTATATTAGTTAAATTAATTAAAAATATAGTTAAAATATTTCTTTTTTTATTCATTAATTTATGTAAAAAATTAGTCAAAAAATTTTATATTCTGAATAGGAGAAATAAGTGATATTATGTTTTCTAAAAAATCTATGATTCACAAAAAACTAATTTCATAACAAAATATTTATTCCTTGGAACTTATTTTTTTGGCTGCTAAAATCCCAAAAGAATTTCATCATCACTTTGTGGTGTTTTGATGGTAGAGTTTGGTGCATAGCCATAATGAGTCGTATTTCTCACTTCACTTATGGTTGGTGACTGGGGGTTAGTGAACATATGATTGATGAAGACCGTTTGTCTGTCTGGAACTGCTGCAACTACATAGCAAATCAACTCTGCTAACTTCATGCGAATTGATTCGATCTCCTTGACGGAAAGGTTCCTACTATCCTCAACTCAACCACTGGATTCGTGATAAAATCATATTCTATTATTTGAGTTGGTCCTGCGAAAATTTTGAGGACATGGATCGCCTGATTGATAATCTCAACCCTTTTCTTTTTCTAATTTGATAACTTCAAAATGTCGGATGGAAAATATTGGTCGAATCAAGACTTCTACGAGCACCTTGGACGTGTTACTCCGAGCAACTTTAGGACTTTTCGAACTCGGGAAGGTGCTAACCATGCACCTCTCAATAAGTTCAAATTAAAAAAAAAAAAAACAAAGCATTACGCAGAAGCATTGAATAGACATTGGAATATGAAATTGCAGAGTAATGAAGAAAATCTAAAGGGATTGTGGGAAGTATTACTACATTTTTGCACGTCCAAGAATTGTATCGCAACTCTCAAGTCGTCTGCGTATTCCTGAACAATGTTCCCGGAAGCACAGGAAGAGAAGCCGCAATATCCGAGCTCCGATGATTCCTCCTCAGCGTCAGTACAACGGCAGTGGCCACCCCTCCTCCCAACAGAAAAGCAATCACCCATTGCCACCGGAATTTCTGCTTCCGTATCTTTCATGGAAGTAGGTGGCTGTTAAAGAACTAATGCTACCGAATATTTTAGGTCAGGTTCAGACCTAAACATGCACGAGAAAGCGGGAGATACATATAGTACATCTGTTCGTAGTCTATGAGTGGTGAATGAATGATCATTGGGAGAATCAGATAAGTTCGCATATACATTTCTGCATTTGTGTAGATTCCACTTGACTTTTGGCATTTTGAGTCAACTTCACTCATTCCCTGAGTAGCTCATGCAAACGTATTCAGATATGAGATTCCACTTGGGTAAATCACCCAATCTCTACACCAAGTCTTTGGATTTTAATCTTGGATCCGTTCAGAAGGAATCGAGAGAGAAGAGACAAGAGAATAATTTGTAAGCAGCGAGTCTTAAGCTAAGGATCTTTGCAGAGGGAAAAGGACGGACAAGTAGAAGGGTGGACTGTCTAACTATTAAAATATATTGCTAATTATTTGAATTATAGGCTAATGATTAGATATTATTTTTATAATTATATTCTTGAAATTATGCTAGAGAAGATATATTTTTTTTCATATATCAATTGTAAAATCATAATTACAAATTCTCATAATTTCTTAAAACTATGCTAAATGGTATAACTTTCTTTTTTGATGATATTAACAAAAAGATAATTAAAACTATGAGTAATTTTCCTGTTGGGCCATCTTGCAAGGATAAATCTACCAGCGTCGATGTTTTGATTTTCCCTTCCATTCGTCAGCCATAGAGTGACCATTGAATGCTTTGATTACATTCAGCGCATCTCCTTCGCATATGGCCTTCGGATATTTTTTCTTCTCTGCAATCTTCAAAGCTAAGAGTGCTGCTGTAGCTTCAGCTACAAAAGAATTAGGAGCCAAATCTCTTTCAATCCAGGCTCCCATAATTCCCCTTTGTCATTCCGGATAAGACTAGCACTAATCATATTTACTCCTTATCTGAGGCAGCATCAAAATTGGGGGTGACCAATTACAAGCTTTTCCTCCCGTAGACTTCTTCATTCATCTGTTTATTGCAGCATCCCGGTACGCTTTGGCAGACGTGGATAGTCTGTGATAACACTTCCCCTTTGTCATCCCGGTACCGCCAGATGTGCTCCATTAGAACAGCTGCAAAATTCAGGAGCTGAATTTTCTCTTGAACGTTTAGAGGAAAAGAGTTGTACGGATTCAGAATTTCATGGATCCATCTTTGTATTGTCCGTTCCTTGAGAGAATCGATTCTCAATTGCCAAATGGAACTAAACCATAATCTTTTGCTCAAGGGGCAGTCCAAAAAGAGGTGTTCAGCTGACTCCTCTTCTCCTACATAGCCTTTTCTTTGTCATTAGTGTGTCCGACAGCACTTTCCAGAAAAATTGCTTATGCCTATTGTGAATTTTGGAGCTCCGTAACTTCTTCCATCCAATAACATAACGGCACGCCTTCAAGTTGATATGAATTTACGACTCTAACCTTTTTTCTTCCTGAGAAAAAATAAACAATTTGCGTCATAACCTTATTCTAATTAGTCGTTCATACTCTCGGAGGACGCCACTCCGTCGCCTCTGGCCGTGGCGACGATTCTTTGAAATTTCCGGCGAATTCTGGTACTCCGTTCGATACTAATTATCATTTCGTTTTCTCGTCTTCATATCTATTGTGAATGTACCCGTTTCTGTCTTTATATTCAATTCCGGTTCTCAGCTTCCATTGTTGAACTCTCTTTCTCGTGTTATTCTCAATTTCTGAATTCCTAATGCTGTAGTTTTCAATGTTTTCTTGGCGAAAACATTAGTTGGGAATAAAAAGTCGTTCTCAGTTTTGATTAGGCGTTTCGTACGGTTCTCTACTATGTTAGGGTTTAACAGACAATGACAGTTTGCTGACTGCGTTTTGATTGAAACTGCTTGCTCTGTCGTTCTATCATGTGATTCCTCCCCGCAAATTCGAATCTTTGTTTTGAAATGATTGTGGTTTGTCCTTACATTTGTCTTCCAAGGTCCCTTATCCGCAAATTTTCTTGTTTTTGCGGATGTTGTCTGCTTTATCGCAGTGGATGGCAAACGAAGGTTTGGAGGGTGTTAATTTGAATAGAATTCGCCAAAATGCCCTATCTCATTTGGCAGAAAGTGTTTCTGTTTTACTGTTTTTGCACACTTGACGTCTATCATTGCTTTCACTCGTGATAGATGCAGTTGATGCAAAATTTCATATTCCCTTTTGATTAAAGGAATAAATGTTTCTTCCAATCTGTATTACAGTTTTATAGTGCCACTCTCTCTGCGTACGGGTGTGTAGGTGGACATGATCACATTTTGCACATCACAAGGTACAATAATAGTGTTTATGGTAGTGTGATTTTAATAAAACAAGCAAGGGAACTTTGAGTAAAGCCACTTAGTTTATCCCAAACCTATCAGTAACCTACATATCTCAATATATATCTTGAAGTATTAGGGTCTATCTATGTATTTTCAGTTATGAATATGAAGTACTGCAATGATTGCACATTTTCGTCCCTTATTTTTTAAGGGAAATAAAGCTGAAAGTTTGGTGTTTGATTCAGTTTATGATCAGTGATTTGATCATGTAATGTTGTCCTATCTTTTTTACATATATTCTAAATTATTTTACAGTGAGAGTAAATTTTTGACTGCATACTGCTTTCCCCAATTAAGTTGTACGAAATCCTCACAGATTTTGATATTAGGTTCACAGGTCATCAGATCTCAGCATCATTTTTTATTTCAAATTAAATATCAGTGGGCATGATGATTTTTATTTTTCTCTGCCAGAACTTGTTAATTTTGTACTGAATTTTTTACTTGAAACCTGATAAAATTGTACTCAACTGCCATGGTATCTATTAAGTTGTCTAAAGTTGGAAGTTCTAGGAATAGGAACTTCTTTTCTTTTTTTAATCTCAAGGTCTCTGAATACAATTGCAAAGTCATGGATATGAGGATGCTTTCAAATTCTAGTGGTTATTTTTTGGATTTTCTAGTTGATAGATATCATTTGATCGTTTACGATGCATATATGGTATAGGAGTAACTTTGGTGGGCATAATTGGGATATCTAGCTCTGTCAGTTTAGTGTTATCCTACTTTAAGCTTACAGCATGGGAAGAAATTTTTGAATCATTTGTTGCAAAAATGAAAACTAACTAGTGATTATTAAGCAAACAAGGTGGAATTACTATGTCCTATATTGTAATGGTGGCATCAGTTGTCAGAACTTACAACTGATTTCCTTAATGAAATGGCAGGCATCAGTGGAGGAGCATCAACAATTTCCTTGCACATGCTAAAGCAGTCTATCGAGCTGCATCAGAGGTAATCTAACAGCTGTTACTTCATTGCCCTTCCATACCCAATCGTTATGTATTAAAAAATGAAAAAGGAACTAAAGAAGCGACTACATTGTATAGGTACTAGCTTATCACGGAATGCATTACTTGACCTACAGATGGATACTGAAACCATTGAGCAGCAACCCAAGCAAGAGCGTTTGAGGACAAGATGGACAGCATCTCTTGACAAGGTTTTTGCAGACCTTGTTGTTGAGCAGATTCAGTTGGGGAATAGGCCAAACAACGTTTTTGACAAGAAGACATGGAATCACATTCGTGATGAGTTTAACAAGCAAACAAGTCTTAACTTCAATAACAATCAATTGAGAAAGCACCTAGATGTTCTCCGGACACGTTTCTACAGTCTGAAATCTTCTTTTGATCAGCAAGATCCTGCAGAAGATTCTTGCTACATCGGGTTCGACCTATGGGAAGATATTGGTGTATTCTTCTTATTCTTCTTTTCTCCTTGTACTTCAGCCTTCTTTCCATTTCACCTCCTGATTGGTTTCCTTTTCTTTTTATTTTTTCCCATTAACAGGCACAACACAAGCCTCCTGAAACAACCAAGATCAAGGAGTGTCCTATATATGACCAGTTGTGTACGATTTTCGCAGATTCTGGAGCTGATGGGAGATATGCCCAGTCAAGCCACTATGAAGAGTTGGATAAGTCTGCCAGTATAGACCCATTATTTCCTGAAGGTGGGAATGTGCAACCTCAAACACCTACTGCATCAAAACTTGTAGAAGAAGTTGCTTATTCACCACAGAATATGACAAAAAACACAGCTGAGAGAAAGAGAAAGCGCCAAATGGAGTCAAGCTCTGTATCAGGGGAAAGCACCCTAGATCAGAATTTAAGGGATATTATGGCACAAGCAATGTTAGAGATGATTGCTGCTTCAAGATTGCAAAAGGTTACTATGTCCAAGAGTGATGAGAGATTCACAATAGCTAACTGTATAAAAGCATTGGATGAGATAGAAGGGATTGATGACTGGCTCTATTATTCGGCTTTGGATCTTTTTGAGAATCCCAGCTTGAGGGAGATGTTTCTTTCTCTTCAGAGCAGCACGGTAAGGCTGACATGGTTGCAGGGGAAGTGTGGTCAATCTTATTCCATGGTTTAGGCGAATGACTTTCCGACTTGCAGATTGACATGCCTTATAGCTGAAGTTTATATTGTTGGATCAATTTCTGTTTCTTTATTATTCTTTGCTGGTGATGTATAAATATTATTATGATATGGCCTTGTGTAAGTGAGATATTCTAGTGACCGGAAAAATGCTGTACTGAGCATGCCGATTACTGGAAACTGGGTACACAAATTTTGTTAGGGAATGAGGTCTTGTGTATGGAATTGGACCGGAACTTTTATCGTTCTGGTTAGTTGCCATCGCCAGCAATGCAGCATAACTCCAATTAGGTAACAAAAGAACCTCGGTAGTTTCAGGTTGATATGTCATCTGGTGCCTTAAATGCAGAAACAGCTTGGGATGGTAACACTCTTTTCTGTACAGACAGGAATTGTATTTTCAATTAACTTTTTTTGAGTTACCATTGCATTGTCTCGTTCTACTTCACTCATTGATTGTTGTATTGTAAATTTACTTTTTAAGTGACCAGCGACTGCTTGGCCAAATTTCTATCCAGAACTCAAATTAAAAATTTTCATGTTGATCTTATATCTTTTCTAAAAAACAATTTACTTTTCTATACAAGTCAAAACAAAAATTAAGCAGAAATCTTATCCAATGTCACCTTAGATTTGCATTCTTCCTACTCATTTCCCCCTTGCTCATGCAAACACAAGCTCACTGGAATTGGTCAGTAGAAATGTAGATATGAGACCTTAGAGAGAGGTGAAAAGCAATGGGCAGCTTATTAAGCAAGCAATCAAAAAATAAACGAATCAAGAAATCAACAATAAGATGTTAAGATTGACGGTTAACAGTAATGGCAAAATTGGCAGGACAGCCAAGCCCCAAAGTTTCATGAATAAATATATATATGAATTCCTTGAGAGGAAAGAGTCTCAAGTGCCACCAACATCAGAATTGGTAGTCAAACTAGCAAACTAATTCAAAGGATTCAGCTAACTAAAAGCAAAAAGCAATATGAAAGAAAACATGAATACAACAACAAATAGATTGTAGCATACACTAAAAAGAATTATGAAGCTTGGACTAAACATTTTCCTAGCATATAGAACTCCAGCATTTCTTCTTCTACCGGGTGAGTATTCCCAACTATGACAAGGCAATGTAGTGGGGGACCGAAGTCAACCTGCAACAGTTGCTTCATTGGACCTGCAACTACCATCTGATCTTCACTACCCAAACGGGCAAAACCAACACAGGCAGTATCTTCACTGAATGCTGCAATTAAAAGAAACATAATGCTGATTATGTTCATATCCACTTCTCTTTTACTTAGTGTTGAAACATGAGTAGCATTCAATAAACAACTATGCTGGCACTATACTGCTTGAAGCATGATACTGTTTTACATAAGGTGAAACCAAAAGCAAACATAGCTAAACCAGTTACTGAACCAACCGGTAAAGTCTAAAGCATTTACAAAATACAAAATCAAACTGCAAGGACAAAAACTTAAACCTACCATTTTCTCCACGTGTTTGCTCAACCTCCAGGAGCTGCTCGATTGCAGTGTTTATTGACATATATCTCGGTGGCTCGTACTGTTTTTTCCCTCTACAAATATCCAGAGAAGAAAAAGAACTTCCATAAGTTCACGAATCCAAAGAATAGGACGAACCACAATACTATATATTCGACAGTACAAAACTATAGCTCAAAGCAACCTGCACAACGACTCCAGTGAGGGCTCCTTCACTCTTATATCTGCAATGACAAAATAGTTGCATTGAGAGTTATACAATCATGCTGATGGGCAGCCAAAAGAAAGAGAGCATTCAAGAAGATCCTAGATTTCTTTTATAAGTATTTAGGAAGATGCAAGATGCTCATAGGTATATCTAAAGAAGACAAAGACCCAAAGCAAGGGGAACCTTCAAAGAAATCGTAGATTAGAAAAACAGCTAAAAGACGGTACTGTAAACCTAATTTGCTATCTTAGGCACAAAGGTACTCTAACAGCCCCAAGATAGTGAATGCTTCAGGTTTTCCAATGAGACAGACCCTACAGGCCTCTACCAGGATTCACATGATAATAATACTAAAAGAAAGATCTATACTATATTTCATTCTGCTTGGATAATTTCATTGTATTATTTGTAGTATCATGATCAAAATGTCAACGAATTAGAAACCATCAACTATGTCGCCAGGAATGGAGTGAAGGAGTCAGGTAAAAGATAACTATTAGATAGCTTATGAGGAGTGAATGGGGAGATGGAATATGCTACCCACTTTGGAAATAAGAACATAGCTATTTGGTGCCAGCTTTCACATTCTGACTCCTTGTATTTATCATCTTCTTCTACCAGAAGGAGCTATAAGCATTGTATACAATGCTGCCAAACTTGAAGAATCTATGGTCTAGAGTCAAGCAGAGACTATATAAACAAGAAATATTTTAAGTCATCTCAAACCTTGTGTGTCAAAAGATTTACCTAACAGACAGAGAGTGTGCAATCCCATCTTCCGATTTCTTTGAATCTTCTCATAGAAACTGTCTGGCCTCCAAGTGTCAGTGAAGAATGGAATTGAAACTGTCTCTCCATAGCGGTATAGTTGTAGACCACAAACTCCAATGGCATTCATTACCGATGCATTATGTACCACCTTTACAGCCACCCCCAAACTCTTTGCTCTAACAACAAGATCACTGTGTGTTGTAGCTCTGAGTTGAATTATACATTCAAGAGCATGAGAAACAGAATAGTCAATAATGGCAACAATAAGCTCGATTTTAATAATCAACTTGTGCAATCTAGTTCTTATATATAGTCCATGCTTCCTGGTCTCAGAGTATATCCTGACAACTAATGGCTCTAGTCACTACAAAGCATAGAATGCAAAAGAAACAGATCTCACAAGTTATGTTCTCTAATGTCACCGACTTCTAGCAATTTTACCACATAGAAGCAGCACAAGTCTAAAATAATTTTTCGTTTATGAAACATAACTCAATCTGAAAAGAAACATATGGAACACCTAATCACATGGCCGAAGAGCCAAAATAAGAAACTACAATTGATAAAATTGCATGACAACTTCAAAAAATTCACAAGTGATTTGTGTTTTCCAAAGGTGCCAAAGGCGCAGAAAAATTTCAAGGATAAGCGTAGAAACGGGAATGAGAACTAAAAAAGCATCCAACAAATTGCTGCTTTTGGCCCTTACACAGAACAGAACTAAAGAATTTAAAGAGAGATTAGATAGAATGACAAGTACCCGAAAGGGTCTCCCACAACAAGAAAACCCACATCGGAGGAACGAGCCTCCAAGAGAATATCATCCGCCTTTTCCTCCACCATTTCCCTATCAGCAAGCGTAATAGATTTACCGTACAGCTTTTCCTGCAAAGATTGTAACTTTACTGCATTAACAAGCCATTCGATTAACAGAAAAACATAAATCAAAAGAAAAGGAAAAGTGAGAAACCTAATCAATACCAGAGTGGAAAGGCCATCCGCGGAGAGCCCAAAAGAAAGGAGAGAAGTGTAGGCTTCTATGAAAACTTTCCGGCATTTTTTCACAGCTTCGAGGCCTCTAAGAGTGATGTCTTTCTCATCCCCCAATCCCAATCCTATAATGTACAACATGCCTTTGCTTTTCCCAGTTTTCGCCCCTACCAGTTCTTGCGGCGCCAAAATTTGATGACACAGTGATAGTTGCCCAGAACTTTTTCGGCTCCAGTCCTTAACGTGTTCAAGCTCCAGTGCTGTTTGATTAAATGCTTAAGTGCTTACAGGGTTTTTGACCTGTTTGGCAATTCTCCACGAAAAGGAAGAACACAACACCGCGTGCTTAGCTGAGCCTAAATCCTAATACGTTCATAAAATAACATGACTGCATTAAAAGTAACGCAGCGCTCATACTATTGCTCCCAGCCCACACCCCAGAGGAAAGAAAGGAGGGCATTACAATATACTACTTTTAATTTAATTATATAAAATTAAAAATTAAATTTATTATTAACTTTTTTATTTAACATTTATTCTTTCATTCTATCTCTATAATTTTATTTAAATTAATAAATATTATTTTAATTCAGATTATATAATATAATTAGATAAATAATTATATTAAACTTCATTAATTTTAAAATAAAAAATTTTAAAAAAATTAAAAATTTATTATTTTAAATTTTAAGCTAGTTTTACCTTAAATAGCATAACTTTACCGTGAGTTCCCCCATCCCACGTTGGACTGAACCATTAGTTCCACCGGAACTCTCCAAGACTTCAAAAAAATTAAAAATTTTTAAGTTTTTAATTTTTTTATCCCAAAATAAAAATTTTAGTATTTTATTATTTATTTAATTACATTATATAGTTTAATTTAATATGATATTTATTAATTTTAATAAAATTATAAAAAAATAAAAAAAATATTAAGTAAAGAGAGAAATAAAAAATAATTTAATTTTTTTACTGTAAATACTTAAATTAAAATATTTATATAGTAATACTGAATAACAAAATTCACCCTTCACAGGAGAGGAAGGAGAATAACAAAATTGTAAAGTATTTTATGCCTAATAAATTAACAGCAAAGTCGATATGTCCGAGTGGTTAAGGAGACAGACTTGAAATCTGTTGGGCTTCGCCCGCGCAGGTTCGAACCCTGCTGTCGACGATTTAGTCATGTGCCCCAATTTTTTGTTAAAACCGGTCTCCCATTCTCTACTTCTGTTATCCTCATTTCAATTTGCCGCTTGCAGTCTTTACTTTCTTTGCAAACTGCCATTAGGTCCTCGATGGTATGAGATTGAATAGAATGTACAAACAACTTTGATGAAGCATTAATGTATTTCGTTAATCTATGAATTCCGTTGTTGGGCTGAAACCGACAAATTCCGGTTTCAGATGGTAGGTGCAGTCGTGCAGAGACTCGTGATTAAACAATCAACTGAGCTCCCAGTATCTGAACTTCCCTGGGTCAATCTATCAGCGTTCTGCTTCATAAAGCTTCGGAGAAAGATCTGCCAATATGTAGGTCTGGTTATATACATCGACAGCTAAACGTGCAGAGGCTCCTTGAGTCATTGGTTCAAGAATCTACACCCTTAAATTGCTTTGAGTATACATCATATTCATAAGCTAAACATCAATAAACAAATAGAAAGGAAGCTTTGCAACTTTACTACATTTTCAATAACTTGGTAGTCATACATGTGAGGATGGCAATACAAAAAGAATTTGGCCCCCAAGACAAACAGGAAGAAAGAGGTGTGGTCTTGACAAACCCTGGAAATGTCCAGTATCAGTAGAACTTAACAACTTCGCTCAGGATGAAGCAAAATACCGCATCTCCAAGGGCTTCTAATCATCATCTTTGAATTCTCTGTTCAGAAGAAAAAACAGAATTCCGATCAGTGCAGATTTCCTCAGATTAATCTTTTTTGCAATAGAATATAGATTTGATGATTTCAGTTTTGACACAATTCAAAATTCCAATAGGCATTCTCCTTTACAAGTATACTATTTTTGCAGCTGGTTTAACAGTTCTAACGCAATTTCAAGTACCAAAATATGGAGGAGTTATGTAAAATTTGAAGAATCTTTTCCTTGATGTTTGATTGTCATCAAGGGACAAATCCATAGAGGATTCATACCTGCGATCAAGGTATCGAGGTTGAATGCCACTGCCTTGACATGTTGTGCACGTTAATGAACCTACACCATCACAGTTGATGCATCGAGAGACTTCTTTCTCACCCCCTCCAAGCTCTACTGCGACTCTGCCAGTACCCGTGCAGAATCTGCATCTCTCTGGCAGAGAATCTCATCAAAGTTTTGCAGGTAGAATCTTAAGTATTATATATGCTCTAGAAAGAGACGCTCTTAAAAACCATGTACGTAAAACATTGGTTTTGCTTTCAGATTTCCAGTGTTTTACAGGGCAGAAGCCTTGACAACGTATCTTTCCATCAATTCTCATGGTATTTCTTTTGTTACATTAATTTATCAGTTGACATAGGATATAAATTTCTCTACATAGGGAGACTTTCCCGATACCAACATTAGTAGTTACAAGGGACAATCTATCTCTGACATATGAATAATATGTACAACGATGATTGAATGAAGAAATGACAATTGAACAAAAATAGCCAAACTATGTTGTATTTTCTGTAATCGAAACTTGTTAAATTGTAACTGCTCTAGTCTTGGATATTTTGTCAGAGTACTATAACCAAAGAAATCTGGTCATTTCACTCTTGCTCCGAGAAATGTCTGTTCAAATTGTATACAAATTTCATTTCATTTATATGGTTCAGTAATCATCGTTCAGACACTGTTTAAATACATCCACTTGGATCAATTCTTTTTTGTTTTTCCAAAACAAAAAACGGTAATTGATACAGAGGATGTGATGACTTACGAGCACCAGAGCCGTCGCAGGGGAAACATGGCTGAGTATTCTCCCGCTTGGCCTGCAATGTTACAAGCATTTCATATATCTCAACCATAGTTGTCAATATCTAAACCATCAGCGCACCAATCGGCCAATTGCATATGAACAACAAAAACGGATAAGAGCAGTACCCAGAAACTTACAAGTAGAGAAAAACAAAAATAGAAGACTTACGGCATTATCAATTTGATTTTCATAAAAAATAGGAATTCCAATACCAACTGCAACGCTAACCACTCCTACTGATATTGCCACTATCTGCAAAATTGCAATGCCACCGAAACATTCAAAACGAAAGACGTTCAAAAAAGAAAGAAGGAAAGCAGGAAGAGAAGACGAAAGCTGCACCGTGTTTTGGTCAAGATCAGCTTTAATGCACGGATAAGAAAAAGATGGTCGTTGGTTTCTTAATGATCTGCCGGAGAGAGGAGAGAAAGACGAAATCTTGAAAGGACAACACACGAACGGAGAATGAAGCCGAGAAATTGGCGGTGCAATTGTCATCTTCTCTTCCGTATCCGCAACTCCTCTATGCTTCGTTCTTCTCTCTGCTTCTGATACAGGGATTTGCCTGAGCCGGAGGACTTCAAAGAACAGCCCCGAAATGTTTAGCGCGGTGAAGGATTGTGTGGGGTCACACTCAATCCTGACCAGTGAGGCTCGACAGTGGGCTTAAGCTGCCCACATCAAATAGAGGCTTTTTTTTTTTTTTTTCCTTTCCTTAGGGAAAACATCAAACAGAGATTTGGGTACGATTCAAGACATAATTTCAGCCTGAGGTACAGTAATATAAGGCCTTATATTTTAAAAATAATTCTACACCAAAAAAATCTAAATTCTTTACCTGATGAATCTGGGCTTATTACCCCCCCCCCCCCCGCCCCAAAAAAAGGAGGTCGAATCTGGGCTCATTCCAACAAAAAATGAGGTCAAATTTGGGCTTGGCCTTCATGCAACCCACAGCTGTTAGGTCTGTTGAACTCTTTTTCTCTGCATCCCCATCATTCTTGGCCCATTCTTATTTTGGGTGATTTTGGATTTTGAATCAATCTACCATTGTTTTAAAAAAATGTAAAAGAAAATTTCAGCTTTGATTTGAATGCATTTGGAGAATTATCTGGAACTCGTTCTGAACTATATTCCACAGAGAGTTCAATGACTGGTTTTTTTGAAACCCAGAAATCCATGATATTTCCAACTCATACTAATATTAGAATAAAGGAAGAACTGAACCTTTCCTACATTGCAAACCCAACGTTCAACTGTACCAAAGTTGATAAGAATTTCCCCCACAGAACTTTCCTTCCGTTCTCATTTCTCTGTTCCAACCAAAGCAGAGGCCACTTTGACTTAGTAAACCCTAAAGACGTACATGCATGCACTGTTACACTTAATTATTTGGTTCCTAACTTTATACTAATACTAGTGCAAAGACCAAAATGAATAGATTACATGAATTCATAAGCATAAGCCTCCAGGCATGAAGGTATAGGTAGATAAGTAGTACTATATGAAAATGGGTGGATGATGAGTGATTGGATATGAGAGTGACAAGGCAACGACCAGCCATCATTAGAAGGCATGTGCAGGCGTTGGCCACTGCCCTTGAACAAGGGTCTTATTGCCCTTGGACGCTTGTCCTGTGCCCATCGCCGAGGAACCAACAAATTTGCCTAGCTTTTTAACAAAGTGGAATCCAAGGCTTCGGATCGGTAACTCAATGCTAACCTTCTTACTTCCATTTCAACCTACCTGGACTGGCTTTATCCTCAGCATCCAAAAACCTATATTTGCTTGGCAATATTGGACCCTTTCAAGTGTGAGTTTTCCCTCGTTCTAATTAACTAATGTATATATCAAGACGAGGGCATAGTTTCGTTGACAAAAATATTTATAGTCATTGTTTCCCTGTCATATGATCCTAGATTGAAACTATTATCAATTTAATTAGCAACGACTTTTCTTTTTCCCTCTCTCTCTCGGTAACTATAATTAATTGGATAAAGAACAAAAGAAATGATGAAGCCGTGGGTGCAATGGCTATGATCTTTGCACCTTGAAAATACTATATTGGATTTCACCCTCTAGGTTGATAGTGCTATTGTACTACCTACTAAAGAAAGGCAAAACTTTTGCTCGAACAAAAGAACTCAATATTACTAGCAGTAATTCAACCACGTTCTTTAAAAGTTACCGATCCATTTTATCATTTTTTCGTCTTATAGCCGTTATGTTTTACCTAATCTCCAAAGCTTGTAGTATAAAGCCTAGAGCCAGGAATTGTCTTCTACTGTTAACTGCGTCGGGCATAAGAATGGCCTTGGAAAAATTCAAAAGGTTGGACTAATTAATCCAGCCATACTCCTACCTTTAGGTAAGAATCGATACTGACCTCAACAAAAAGTAATGCACGCTGTGAACAAATAAAAAAGTGATTGCGCGGTAAAGGAAAAGCAAAGCTCCGGTGCACTCTAATTTGGTGCAATACAAGCAAAGAATTGATTTCTTATTTGCCTTAAAGTTAACCCAATATTATTTCAAAATAGGATCGAATAAAATCATACTCCAATAGAAATTGATGTATAAAGAATATTCGTTATAAGATTTTTGAGAGAAAATAAATTTATGTCAAGGTGAGTATTATTTTTAGATAAATTAAAATAGTTAATTTTTTATAAAAATAATATAAGAATACTTTTTTCTAATTAAAAGAATATATGCATTTCAAAAAAGTCAATCTTTAAAGTATTATATAATAAATATATTTGCTGACTGCAGCAGTTTAGCAATTAGATAGGTGGAGGGGTCGTTGCGGATGTAATCTTATACTTTGCCTGTTATCCATAACGATTAGATAGCTGAGACGGAGGCGGAGGAGGAGGAGGAGGAGAGGTACCTTGCTCCCGGCAACGGCTCAAAACTGATTCTTACTTTCAACTTTAGACGCTAGTAATTATGGGATCACGGGGCTGTGACACAGCTCCTTTACCCCCATCACGCTTTTGGACCAAAGTCACCTTGGAACACATATTATATTCCCGTCAAAAGTATCTACTGTAACAGGATTTATCGATGCAGCAGAAAAAAAAAAGAAAAGGATTTATGACTTTTGCTATAAAAAAAAAAAAAAGAAAGGAAGAAACAAGACTAGTAGTTTTAGCAAAAGATAGTGAAAGAGACAACACTATGTTGAGTGAGAAATGAAAATTCGAATTTATTTAGAAAATTTATAGGTTTTTTTTTTCTTTGAAAGCAAAGAGCAATATTTTTATTAAATTATCGAGAAAAAAAAAAAATTATGATTATTTAAAATATTTAAATTTAATAAATATCAAAATTAACTATAATAAAGTTACTTGATATTGAATATTTTAACAAAATTATTGAACATATGCAAAATTTAAAAATTATAAAATAAAGGAATATTTTTTAATCATATTATTAAAATAATTTTGTTATATTTTTTTATATTACATTAATGTGAATTTTACTTAACATTTTAGTCTAACACTATAAAATTATGGACCAATACTTAAAAATTTGGACAAAATCGTTTAGAAGATCAAAGAGGATAAAATCACAAATAGTCCAAGTGTTTGGCCAAAAAAAAAAAGGCAAAATATTTTTATTTATTTATTTGGAATTCTTATCTTGAGATGACACAATAAATAAGCTTACTGTAATTCAGCCTTTCCACACTGACGGGCAAAATCGTAAAGCTGTAGAGCTGCGTGAATGTCCTTCTGTCCTCGCACGTGACACTAGCGCCTTTCCCAAACGACACCACACCAGACACGTAATACCGAAGGTAAACGTTTATCAGGTGAGAGGGATAGGCTACAATATCATGCATCGTACACCTGTCCTTCACGAAAATATAATCGACAAATCAAATGGCTAATTCAACATCCTATGGTTCCAACTACGAACTCTCACGCCACATTCTTGCTCTGATACGCACCAGAACCTCCCATCTCCGTCGAACTCATTATAAACTCGGTATTTCAAAGCACAAAAACAGAAATACCAAAAAAGGCGAGCAATCGAAACGAGATTTTTGAACAATTTACAGTATCATCTTCTCCGACATCGCAACGGGTCGCCGTCGCTTAACGGCTGCTATGCGCCGGCTTTAGTATTCGAGCCCAGAATATCCACTCCGGTTGCTTTCCTTCGCTTCGCCGCTTATTTCTAACGGTCATATCCTATCTTAAACGGTAACCTTCTTTGGAAAGTGGTTGAGTTTTCATTGATTTGTTTCCCTCTAGTGTTAGGTTACGGTGAATTGATGCGAAGTGGAGGGTATGAAAATGCGACCATGATGCCTCTTTATTTTTCCCTTCTTTCAATCTTTTGTGAGATATTTCGGCATTTAAATAAAGGATGAAATGTCGTCTTAATTTCTTTTACAATGCTGTTGATTTTGGAGGTGGTTATTTGCTCGTAATGGAGGGAGCAACCGTTTAATTTGTATATTTGGGTTAAAAATGGAAAGGTTGCTTGACTTGATTTTCCTGGGCAATTGTAGGGGCTTTGGAATTATCATATCGAGGCTTTTCTTCTAATTCCTCTCAGTAAGCCAAAGAACGTATTACCAAAATAATGTTATGTCGTGGTTTTCGCTATGTTTGTGCTTTTGACAACTGGTACAGGAGAAAAATATGTGATTAGGATGGTGCTGGATTCTGCTCGTTAAAACTAATATAACAAAGGAATGCAAAGCATAATGAAGGACCACTAACGTATGCACTTCCGTTCAATTTATTCTATCAGTATCCAAATTTAACAATAATAATGCTTTCTGAGACCTGAACTGCTAGCTATTATTTTATACCCAGAGAAAATGAAGCAGTTGAACAGTGAATGATTCTAGTTTCCACCGTTGAATTAATGTAATGTATTATCTCTTGTAGGAGGGTATAGGGAGTAGGAAATTTAAGGTGAATTTTACCTTGCTTAGGCTGCAAAATTCAAGACTTTCGGTGGACGTTAGTATATTTTGTGCTCGCACAGGTGAAACTTAGAGCTTGATAATGGAACGACATAACTCACGCTGAGTATATCTCGATCCACTCAGTCTCAGAGCATTGGTGTCAGGCAAAGAATCATGGGAATAGTCTGGAGTTTGTCACCTGAGATTATCATGTTCTTTGCTAATTAAAATTTATTTTCCCACTATTCCTGCTGAAGTATTCTGCTGTCGCTCCCAGATTCGCAGGATATCTACTTTAATATGTATAATTGAACTAATACAGGTCTTTTCTTTTCTTCTTCTTTTTCTTTGACGTCAGGAAATCAAGATGATTGGATCATTTCTCACTAGAGGACTTGTGTATGTAACAAATTTTATTTCTTTCCTTTTTCTTTCTTTATTGAGAAATTGGCTTCTAATTCTTTTCCCTCTCTTCTGCAGGATGATTTTTGGGTACGTCTATCCTGCTTATGAATGCTTTAAAACTGTGGAAATGAACAAGCCTGACATTGAGAAACTACGTTTTTGGTGCCAATACTGGTGATATGCCAATTCTTATCATGCCTTAGAGAGTTTAGTTCTAATTCTTCTGCAACTCATGTTAATTTCCTGAATTCCAGGATATTGGTTGCTGTATTAACAGTTTGTGAGAGGGTTGGTGATGCTTTCATCTCATGGCAAGTATAAATACACAAGTGACATATTTAATACTGGAAGTTACTTTATTCACTGTTTTCTCTTTGTTAGCCTTTGTCTAATTCTTCATTTTCGCTTCCATTTTTCCCCTAAAGGATTCCAATGTACAGTGAAGCTAAGTTGGCATTCTTTATATACTTATGGTTCCCCAAGACGAAGGTCTGTATTTTCACTAATTCATGTTTTATTGTTTAATAATTTGTGCTTGATGCTATTCTGATATTTTTTACTTTTTCTACTGGCATTATATCAGGGAACAACATATGTTTATGATTCTTTCTTCAGACCATTCATTTCAGAACATGAGACTGAAATTGATCGCAATTTGTTGGAATTGAGGACCAGAGCTGGCGATTTGGTGGTTCTATATTGGCAGAAAGGTCTCAGCTATGGTCAGACTAGAATCTTTGACATTTTGCAATATATTGCTTCACAATCAAATCCACCTCCACCAGCTGCTCAGGTATCTACCAAGAGGCGCTTGGCATGCTACACTCTCTTCATGTCCTTTTTTTCTTTATACCATGAGCACAATTATTAAGCACTGGTCCTGTTGTATTTGAAGCTGCTATTGGCCTCTAGTAGCCAATATTTCGCACATCATTGGCCATAGTTGCCCGTCTTTAGTGCAATTATGTGGACATTATCTTTATTTCCTTTGCACTTTAAAAACTGAAGAAATATTCTTGAAGTTCAACGTGGAACCTTTTTGCATTCTAGAGCACTGACATTACTAGGAGACCAAGTTGTGATGGTGAATAAGAATAATTCTTGTTCCAATGTGTTGCATTGCAGAATGCAGAACCAGCAATTAGCTCAATTCGCAGTTCTTTAATATATACTCCAATAGTGTAATAAAATTACCGTGTTAACAAAGAAACCTTATAGTTTCTAAAAGTTGTTACTCTTTTCCCTTGCTTGTATTACAGTTGAGAGAGAGAATTTAGATAACTGACTTTGTAATTGCAGACGCAACAGCAAGGTGCTAGAGTTCAACTATCTACTGCACCAACAAATCGCAAGAGGTTTACAACAGCAGCGACCCAAGTGGAAGAACCATCTTCTCCCGCTTCTAGTAGTACATCATCAAGTCAGCACCAAGATGATGCACCAGAAAATTTGGGGCCTTCTGAAGGACCTATAGCATCATCTACTTCTGCTGTTGCCAATGCCCAAAAAACAACACCAGCACAACCTATTGTGGAAACCACTAAAGATTCTACCTCAAATGAAGGAGAAGTAACGGAGATTGATAAAGTACCTCCTTCCACAGATGAAAATATCAAACCCATCCCACAACACAGAGTCAGTGAAGAAGGCGTTCGAGTCACAAGAGCCAGGTCAAGGAGAGGGCGTGCTGCAACTACTACCCATTGAGTATTGGCATATCCCCAATTAGCATAGTTTATGAAATGTGAGTATTTTAGGGATAGGATAACAGATGACATTGGTGTTTATGTACCTTTGGCTTGTTCTGATTCTACTTCATTATCCAGAAAATTTCATCAATTTTTTAAACGAAATATAGTGCCAATAATGATATCAAAATTTTTGTTCGTTTATCACAAAGTTAACACCGAAAATGCTTCCAAAAGCTCAAGTAAATTCTGTCTTAATAAATTAACTAAATTCTTTATAGAGAGAAAATAATTGGGGAGGAGATTTTGTCGAGAAAAGTACCCAATGGTTTCACTGGTTTGAGTCCGTGCATTACAATTTACTTGGAAACAAGGTAAGGCGGTAACGGAGTCACATTAGAGAATCAAACGAAAGTTCATTAAACTAAGCTTTTAATATTAAAAGTGATAAATTAAAAGGCGTTTTTTTTTTGTCTTAAAAGAATATGTTATAATATTTGGTAAGAATCTATTTTGGACCCAGATACATCGCAACCAAAATGGTTACGTGGACATGCAAACAGGTAATTTAATATAAATTTTTATTTTAAATTACCCACTTTTTTTCTTATAAAATTTGAAATAAAATTTTTTAAATTTAAATTTTATTCAATCTGTCTTCACTCTCGTGACTCATCTGTTTGGTGTTATTGCCTTTTCACGCACCAAAACCTCCTCAAGTTGTTTTGTGGGTCAAACGGTTTCTCTTCGTTCTCTCTCATACCGAATCGTCAATCTCTAACCGATCTTGAGATAGAGCTAGTGATGCCACTGTTGAATTATTATATACAAGGTAAACGATCACAGTTTGAACTGGACCTACAGGCCCGGTATCATTAAAACGATTCCAATCTTTTTTTGCGCTTATGGTCACATAAACATCATCAACTATTGCGCCTGCGCAGTCTGTTTCACATAATTACACATTATTATTCATGATGCTAATGATGTAGCCAAGAAATGACCAAGGAAGAAGGTGCGCTGTGTAAGAAGACGGCCAAAAAGGAATACAAGTTCAATACATATATATTTCTTTTTTTGGGTATACGAAGTTGAATACATTGCTCCCTGGAAACCAGCGATTTCAATTTCTATCATAATTTTAGAAACCATATAAACAATAATAGCGCACATAAATTAGGTGGTCTGTAGAGCTAATGCTGCTGTATACAGACTTATAAACAACTGATTCTTGACTAGAACAAATAACACATGAATTCAATAGAGGATTATACATCAATCTACATAAAACATAAAACTCATTATTTCTTTCTCAGTTATTTATTTTCTTTCTGGTATCTATTAGTATACACTTGAGGATTGTGAACAGTCAATTGACAAAGGTATCTATATCAAGCACCTAAAAACTCGATTCCTGAGGTGTAGGTGAATATTTGAATGCTATTTCTAACTTCAAACCCTGATAGCTACCATGTTCTAGAATAATTTTTAGAATTATTATCCTGATTATGTACAAGGCTGAATATTGCATTACTCTATTATTCCTTGTGACTTTTGGTTAGAATCTCCTTTGGCTAGAGTTTACGGTTTGGTTGCTAACAATACTCAGTACCCCACAGATCTGTAGCAGTCACCTCATGATCAGATCGCAACCAGTAGCCATCACCATCCTGCAGTGTGTAAGAGAAAGCGTAAGAAGGCGAAGTTATTTGAAGGTTTCGTTTATCTTTGCTTATGTTTCAGTTTAACAAATTCTTATTTTCTTTTGCAGCATGCCAGTAAAAGTACGTGGTTTAAAAGATTTGCGGTATAGAGTTCCTCCACACATGTTAACTTACAGCATCATCCATGGGTACTATTTTATGAACACCAGATACTTCTGGGCACTGTAAACCAGAAGTATCAAAATGGTTTGCATTGTCAACCCCATGTCTGGAACCACTAGAATCCAAAGATGATTTTCTGCGCTTGACTGTTAAATACTCGTCCTTCTTTTGATTTTTGCTACACGAATCATGCAACTACGCAGTCAGAACTTTGGGATCTTAAAAAATGGAAACAGGTTAGATAAAATATCTCCAGGTAAATGAGATACCTCAAGAGATATAGATCAATAGGACCAGCATTGCTCCTGACAATAAGTCTGTAGTGCTGCTTCCCTGAGAAATCCATTCCCTGCTGAGATGAACAACACTGATAAGCGAGCAACACTTCCAGATTTTACTGATTATTCACCCTGTCGAATCAAACTACCTACCTCCTCTGGATCAGGAACTTCAATGTTACTGGCATGTGGAGCCTTAACAGCAATTACAGTTTTATCCTGTAAAGATCTGCTGCATCAATGCGTTGAATATTAAGGTAACAAGAAATAATATGAAAAGAAGCCACATTAAGCAAACCCGGAAACATGGCAGACTCATGATGTCATCTTCAGTCAGAAAGAGGTTCCTGAATCAGATTAAACAGACTGTTTACAATAGTGAATATAGATGGAAGACCAAAGGTTTGGGAGAAAAGAATACATACTTTTGATAAGTTTGATCAAACTCCAGAGTCCTCAATTGCTCAAGCTTTTGCCTGAAGAATAAGATGTTAGCTAGAGACCTTCCGCAAATAAATTTGTGACAACTTTTGTGATTGGACAAACCTTATGCAATTGACAAGTCTGCATTCTTCAGCATATAAATGTTCAACTTCAGCCTGCCATGGAATTAAAAGCAACATACAGACCAACTTAGCTGAATTAATAAACTATGAACTCAGATCTGCAATAAGCCTCATCATGTATTTGTATGCAGTCTTTCAGAAAATTTTATAAGCTTCTGCAGGCATAAGGCCCTTTAAACTGCAGTTGTTTGGGAGAGAATGTCATTGCATCAAATTACATTTATTTCCAAAAGAATAAACTTTTTCCTTTATCAATATCTTACGTAACATCTTATGTTCCATCATATAAGGAAAAAATTTGTCAGGAAGTTAACTTTGCTGCATCCTTTAAATTCTTGTGATAAAGCATGAGCTTAGCAACAGCTCCAAAAAGTGTACTTGCATCATCCAAATATGATAGACTAGAAAAAAAATGAGGTAGTCATCTATTCATCAATAAAAGACAAACAGTAATTGAAAATTTTCAGCAAGGAGAATACCTTTAAAAGGTTCACTTGATTATCCAGTTCTTTTGGTCCAAACAGCTCAGATCCTCTGACATACAGAAGCAAGGGTCATGGGCAAATAAAGACATAGACAAGCTCTAATTAAGGGAGCATTCATATTACTTCCAACGTATGTGATTTTTCGTTGTTTTCTCAATCAATCCTATTCCTTCAAGAACATTAGTGATATCGTAAATTCTCCTCTTCTGCACCTGTAGAACCAGTGTGAAGTAAATTATTTGAGGCTGAATATTCAAATGTTGCCAAGAAATGAAAGGAACTAAAAAGGTATAACCAAAATCCACTGGACAGAAACAAACCATTCGTTTATTTACTTTTTCTTGCAAGTCAGGTTTCTATCACAAAATTACCTCTAAAACATCTGCAGTTTTATTCAGGTCAAGGATGCCACCTGGAGCTTCCTGGATCAAATTCAAAAATTTCTTTGTCAACAACCCTGCCACAAAATATAAGACAATGATCGTTTCGAACTTTGATTGAATGCTTATTATTCATAAGCAATTAACAAAATGTCTCTTTTCCCGCAAATCTGAAATAAAAATCCACTAACCTAAGGAACTGTCATATCGACAGGTACCAGCAAGTCTCAGCTTTTCGAGAATCTCTGTACAAAAGGAGAAATCAGTAAGTACCTTGATAGAGAATGTTTTATCAAGCATATGGTTTCTGGTAGTCCCATCATGAGAAGTAATATCACCTGCATTTGTTTCAAAAGTCCCCGGTTTGGCAAGCTTTGAACCTCTTGCTTTACTGCACTGTGTAGCTTCCATGCAAAACGCAGGTTCTGGTAATGAATCATTTAGAGCTCGAGATGTCTTATGAACTGGATTAGTTTCAGTTACCCTATGCTTAGCCTTGGACACTACACGTCCATTTGTCTGCTACATAAAGCAGGGAAGAGCTTTAATAATTTTTTCCGAGCGTGATGAATATGAAAAAATAATCGGATGCAAATAACATAGTCCAGGTAAGTAATTTCTTGATAACTCATAAAATCTCATCTTAAATAAATATCTTACTGTTTGCCCCACAAGTTTAAAAATTTCTAATACCGCTTGAGAAAAAACTAAATTACAGGACTCCAAATCCGATAAACACTTGCACCACTAAACTAGAAAACTAGTGCATTACGGTTCAGAGAACAAATAGATACATAAGAAATCTAATACAGCACAAAAGGAGAAAAGATAAGATTTTCTGCCATTCTTGAAGTAAAAACTGTGTGTATCTTTCGTTCTTGACCAGAATATGTACAAACTCTTTAGCATTCTCGTTCTCTTTCGCAATAAAAAGTTTCTTTTGATGCTGGTGGCTTAACAAACTGAATAAACAAATTAAACAAGTACTGAAGGCCATCAAATTCGGTATCAAAATTTGTAGGTATTCCTTAATCACAATAGCAAGCCAATTCCAATTCAATCAGGAAAGAATGAAAAAGAAGACAATGCAATCCTGCAAATTCCACCGACAACTACCAAATTTGCTACTTGCTTGAGCAACTCTTTTTGTCGCAAGAATACATTATTGAAAGGACAAAGACGGCAAGCGCGAATTATCAGATCAAGGAAAATTAAAAACCGAGGAGAAGAAGACGAGGCTCACCGGCGGGGCGAGAGGAGCGGAGTATGGACTACCGCTGGCAAGAACGTGCTTAGAATCAGCGGCAGTAGTAGGCGAAGCAGAAGGAAGAAAGGGACTGCGTTGTGAGTTAGCAGAAGAAGAACAGGAAGCGACCTGTCGGGTCAGAGAGCAATGAGAGTGCGACTCTAAAGTAACGTTAGAAAGTGAATTGCCGAGAGTACTCAGGGTGAGATTAAGGTTGATTTCATGGGCGTTCGACATGATTGCCGTTAGCAAACAAGAGAATCAACGAGAAGAAGCAGACATTGATTGTTAGGTTCGTAACGCTGCTGGTGTGAAGGCTCTGCGAGACGAAACGATACTGAATTTGAAATTCTATTCGGCCAAAATTAAAGCTGAAGAATGAACTGAGGGCTGCAAAAGCAAAACTGCGGCGCTGAGAATTTGCTGATTCTTGGCGGTGAGTTCGAATTGGTAAGGCCCGCGTTGGGCTGTGCCCATTGCGTCATTTATTTATATGTATATCGTCCTCGTGCCACATGGCCTTCACGGGCCTTTGGGCCTTTTTAACTTTTCCTTTATTTTACTATTTCTTTTTTTCACCGTTCGGTAGTAAAAGAGCGCAATATTGATTTTTCATTTTCAGAATATTCACATTTCTTTTGAAGGGAAATATTCACTTATGTTACTACTAAAATGTGTAATAACGATATGTAAAATTATACAGTAATAGTCAATAATGAAAAGAATATATTTAGATTGAAATTTTTTAATTAAATTACATAAAAAAATAATTAAAAATATTTTTTTATTTAAAAATCAACGTAAATACACCCTTAAATTTAGACATCCACCTTAAGTGAATTAACCTTAGAGGTCCTTATACATAATATACATTATTTTTGAAATATGATAACTGATTACTCTCAAATTCCGACGTACATTAATTTCAGGATATGGTAACAAAATTGTATAATATACTGTTGGCAGCCATCAATTTGAGAATTACCCTCTTTATTTATTTATTTATTTTTAAATTAAGAAGTGTACCCTGTCGTGTCGAATCTAGACACAGAAAAAGAAGACCCAGAAGCAATTATGAGCAGAAAAGAATGCACTTTCTAGGAGCGACTACAAATACAATTTCGTACTAAAAATGTTTTGCAGAAAAAATCACATCATCATCAACTGTTGATTCCTGCAGAAGAGAAGAGTGAGTGGTCTGCAGGTGTGTCTGGGCGAGTTATTTCATCCTGCTCTAGTTGGAGAGGTGTATCCTCGTTCCGCTCAATATGTACCCCCCAGATGTACTCATTTGCATATGCGAGTGGGTTCTACACTCAAGAACCTGTACAATTTCACAAAATCACGAGTTAACAGACGAAGGGACAGATAGTTGGTAGTTGAATTCGATGCAAGGGAAGAAGAGCCTCAAGCCCACCTGATATTCGCGGAGCCAGGGCTCAGATATTTGCAAGCCAATTGCCATTTTCCCAACCTGGAGATTGTGCATGCACAGAGCGAGAGGCTGCAACAACACAGAACGAGATAGGGCAAAATACCAAAATAATAAAAAAAAAAAAGTGAAAAAGAAAAGAGAACCCAAGGGGGAAAAAAACAAAAACAGTCATATTATGAATGCACACGTTCTCAAAGACGTTGAAGATCAACACATTCAACAAGCGTTGGATACTGACCAGGTTGATATAAATATAGGAATTTCTGGAAAGAGAATTTGGGAAATAGGGAAAGATAAGAACATAACTGATATTTTATCACACAACGCAATGAAATTATCCGGGTCTGTTGAATGAGTTGAACTAGTTCAGATCTAAGGGGAATAGAGAAGAGGAATAACCACCCAGCTTTGCTGAGCATGAGATCGAGCTCACACCACTGATGATGATAGAGAGCCTTCATCAACTTGACGAAATCAAATTGAAGAGAAATAATTCTAGCAAATATCCACCCCCTTCTATTGCAATTGGTTTACAGCAAGAATTAAGTGATTAGAGAAAATACTCTGTTTGAGCAAATGACTAGATGATTTGGCAATTACCTGAAGATACTGGTGATAAACAACAAACGGTGCTGAAAAAGATAAAAGTGGAAGCAGTTCTTTAACAATGCTCCAAGCATCAACAGAAGGTGCTGCAACTATTAAACTGAAAGAAGAAAGTAAATTTAGATCAGATGGCATGTATCGCATTAGATGCAAAAAATAGCACCTCGAAACATAGTCAACCTAGAGAAGCCATTTTCCTTCCATGATTTTACAGCCTCCAATGGTGCCTTCTGACCAGCTTTTGCCGCTTTTCCAGGTTTACAAACAGGGGAAACAGTTGTTTCAGGAATCATATCTGTACCCCCACCTTCCGAAGAGATGACGTTCTCCTCTATGGTGAGAGAGCACATAGATGACGAAGAAGGAACTTTTTCCTGCAAAATATGGCCATCAAGTAATAAGCCATGAAGTGACAATAAATCGCAAATACAAGCTAATACCACATACATTTGACTGGTTTCTGCAAGCAAAATCTTCCAGCTCGTCATTTGACAGCAAAGTTACGTCTGAAGATGAACGCAAGTCTGTCAGGGAAGAATGCACAATCCTGAACCACGGAAATAAGTTATTGAACGAGTTACTAACAAGAATAAACAAGCATTAAATTGGCAATCACTCTGCATGTGAACAAACAAGCATGAACTTAAATGCCAAAAATTACTATCCAGACCTGAAATCCAAGTCCAATCAACGTGTACCTTTCACAAACTTCGTTACCAAAATTGAACATCCTAACTATATCAACTGGATACGGGGTGCTGCCAAGATAGGTATTGCATATATAACCATTACCTGTAACAAACAACATTAAGTAAATATTACTCTGTTCCCCAACCCCTCCCCAACCAAAAAAAAAAAAAAAAAAAAGAAAAGGTCAATCATGAAGTCCAACATGGAATTACCTGATATTTATTCTTTTCTTTTTACTAAAAAAGTCTATACCTAATGAACTCGCATTTACAGGCCGCAAAATTTGCATTTGAAAGTGAAAAAAAAATCAACTGTGCATTCTCAGAAGAAAGAGAAAGGTTATTATACCTCCCAACCTCTCTGCAACAGCACCAGTAAGAATTCCACCAATCATATCCACTACAAGCACATCAGAGTGTGACATTACATTAGCCAGCGAAAGCAGAAGAGAAAGACTGTCCATTCGCAGGAACCTGAGATCAATGTTTGAGAAACTGAATAAATGATTGAGCACTATAGCTTAACACTAAATGCATTTGAATGAAACAGACCACCATTAAGCCAATCCAACCTCTCACGTCAAAATGCTATAAGAAATGGAAGAATTTATCTAGCTTCATATTCCAACAAAACTAACCATGGAAGACTCAGAAATGACAAAATGCATAATACAGAATAATTTTTAAGTCTTTCTTTGATACTGGGCTGCATGATTACAGCTAGATTGAACAGAATGAATGTGATTTGGAAACAGATCACGTATGGAGACAAAATGAATGTAACATTTATGCATGCAGCCCAAGCTAGAGAAGCCAAATATCGTTCACTTTGATCATCATTTGATTAGTTATGCTAAATGTCCCAGGGTAGAGATGGGAAAGACCAGTAGGTCACCATCCGCAAGACATCACATGCAACTATATATAACGAACTCCAAAACAAATTACAAGGCCTCACTTTTTTCAATGAACTTCATGGGAAAATAAGGCACAAAAAACAAGGATGCAAACAAATGGCAAAGAATAAAAACAACATAGCAAGGGAATAATCAAAAGCTACAAGTTATGACATCATACCCAATTTGTTCAGGACGTTTTTTGAAGTATGCCTCGCATATGCTGTAAAGAAGAAAAACAAGGAAAAACAGATAAAAGGTTAAATCATCACAAATAGAGGCATTCATGAATATAGACAAGTTAAACTCTCCGCAAATGAGTTATTGGTGAACAATCCTGAAAATTCAAATAATACTTTTTAATTTCATTAAAGAGACCTCAAAGCATAAGTGAAACAACTGACTCCATCTACCAGAAACATGCAAAACAAAAAGAAAGACAGATAGATTCAGCCAATTGAACAAGCTCAGGTATATATACTCAATTACGCAATTAGTTCATGGCTGCATTTTGAATTCCATATCCTCATCTCCACAACTACAGCAAACATGCCTCAAGTACCAAATCAAGAAAGTTAAAAAGTTGACCTCCGTGCAGTAGGACGCCTTAAAAGTACCCTTGGTAAGTATTTTTTCTGCTTCTTAAGACGATATTTTTCCTGTAAATGAGATGAAGCTCAGCATATCTATCAGGACAACTTGTACAAGAATTGACAGAAGCAAAGAGTAGATACCTGCGAAAATGATGTCTTCTTCTCAAATGTTGAACTGTTGCTGATAAGGGCTTCAATTATTTCATCCCCACTAGCTCCTTTTCTGCATCACAGTGATTTTTAAAATACAAGAGTTCTCATACATCCTCGAAAATATAATGTCATATTTTTTCTTCAAAAGTACAAGAACATGAAAAAAGAACTGAAGTCTCTAACCTCCGAAACTCATCTATATCTTCTCCAGTAAGACTCTGTGCTGTGTTATTGTCAACCAATTCCCGGTTGTCTTTAGACTCATACACAGTCGGGCACTCTGTATTCTCTTGATTACTGTTATTGCCTAACAGTAGAAATTCACAAGAACCTCAAAAGTTGCAGAACAGAAATAATTACCAAGAAAAGGCTGTAAAAACCACTACTTCCATGTATGCAGCGCACTCACATTGCTGAGTGTAAATGGAGAAACCAGATTAGCTTTTACCTACCCAATTACATTCAACAGTTTCCTAAACAGGGGAACATATTGGTTTGGCAACAGTGGAATGTTACAAAAACGTTCGAGCATAAGAGCCAGTCGCATAGTCAGACACCGTGGTCTTACAATTGGATTATTGCCACAAACACCACTTTTATCTTAAATGACAGCATTGCAGTTTTAAATTAATCATTTACCCTCGGCCACCTTTTTATGAACGGTGTGGGATTACAACTGAATAATTAAAATATAGAACTCGCAGCTGGGCACATAAGAGTATATTGGACTAAACCCATGTATATAGATTAACAAATTTGAAAAGAACTAACAGTTTCATCAGAGACAACACGGCTCTTATGGTTTGGCAACAGTGGGTGACTACCATACATATCTGTTGCTTTTTAGTTATTCTGTCTTTTCAAGCTCGCAAAAGAAATTTCCGAGAAAGCTTCCCCTTTTAATTGATATGAAAAAAGAAAAATAAATTCTCAGAAAACGTTAAGCATAAAAGATTGGAAAGCCAGCTCTATTAAGCACGGATTTTATGAGTACGGAGAATCAAACCTTGGGACGACGAAAGAATGCGAGACAAAAATGGGCCATCTTTACCGTTCTCTACTTGAAAAAGACTCCCAAATGCGCAACCAATCAGAGGCTGCAGCGAGCACTTCTTTTTTCCAATTTTCAGTGATCTACAAATCCATTGCAAGAATAGACAGATTAGCAAAAAAAAATTTAACCTTTCAAGCTCTTTGGTTCATTAAAATTTCAATTTCACAACTTACGCAGCGGAAGTAAGACGTTCAAAAACCATGCGTTCGCCATCATTAATGTCGAGCAAGACACTGCAGCCTTCCCAGGTGACTCTGGCAGAGTTCTTATTCGAATTTTCTTCGCCTTTATCCATGGACAACTTTTATTCTTGTTGATACAGTTATTCTTTGGAACATAGAGAAACTATGCAAAGGTACGAGAGCGGCTCTAACAGTTTACAGTTTGGTTTTCGGGATTCCACGGCCAACTTAAACCCCGCGGAGGTTTTGGAGAAGGCAAAACATGCGTTCATCTTTATCTCGCCCGTAGCCCGGAGGCAAAAGAGTGGAAGCGGTAGGTGGGTTGTAGGACAATTTACGCAATATTTTAATGCGTTCATTCTGTTTCCGGCCGCTTTGCAAAGTTTGGGTCAACTTGAATTATATTTAAATTTAAATTTTTTATATTTTATTTTTATAATTTTTAATATAACTTAATTTAAAAAATAATTCAATCTAACGAAAAACACAACACGGCGTCAAAAGTCAAAAACCCAGAATCTTTTCTACTTTTGGGTGGGTTTGGTTTGGCCATTGTAGTCCACACATGGCTCCTCAGCCCGGCAAAATCAAACTCTGAAAATTGTAGGTGGACCTATTAGTTGGGCTGGCCAGGACAAAGAAATTTGGACTTCTCCATAGTTACATTTATTATTTACATTCTACCACATTGAGTAAGGCCTAGTTTGGTTCATTTATCCCAAAAAAAAAAAAAAAAAAACTTTTAGTTTGGAGGAAAAGAGAGAGAAAAGGGGTCTAAAAAATAAAAGAGGAAGAAAATTAGTATTTTATTTGGTTTCGTAGGAGGGAGAGAAGGGAGGAGAGTAAACGTAGAGGAAAAAAGATTAGCAAAACTAATATGCTAAAAAATGAATGGATTTAGAGGTATTTGATCTTAAAAAAATTATTATATTTTTATTTTCTACTTTTATCATAATTGAACAATTTAATGGAAGGATAAATTTTTAAACAAAATAAAATATCATCTTTTTTTCCTCTTATTTTCTGTACAATCAAATAAGAAAAAATATTTTTTATTTACTTTCTTTTCCTTTATACCAAACAAAACTAAAGTAAATATAAATGCCTCACCTAAAATAAGTAAAAAACACCTCTTCTCCTCCCTTTTTTCCCTCCCCTTCCCTTTGCTAACCAGACTAGGCCTAAGTGCCAATTCACCACAAAAAAAAAAAGAAGAAGTAATGGCAGTGACAAAAGTAGTCATGAAATGATGAATAGCAGATATTAAAATTTTGGTCCCCCCTAAAAGATAGAAAAAAAATCTTTTTTTTTTGTTTTTTGGAGGAAAGAAAGATAGAAAAATCTCAGGAGATTCAATTTTTCTTTTCCCATATACAATAGAGAATAAGTAATGTGTAATATCATTTTATACAGCAAAAAATGCTTTTACAGTGAATGATTATCTTTTGAAATATTGTCTATTTGGTGCATATGTCCCGCTGCAGAAAAGAAATGACAACTACTTTTCGGTTCATTTTCTTTTTCGGATGGTCAAAAATCATGTATTTAGCTTGGACAAGGGAAAGTCAGTATACAGGATGCAATAATAATATATATTGTTGCTTGTAGAGAGATGGTTAGAAGCAACAGCTGAGCGCATCTGACTTAACTCTTAACTACTCCGATTATGATGCTTTCTTTTTCTATTTTAAAATAACAAAGACAAAATTAGTATCTCCACAAGAATATCATATATTTGATGTACAAACTTCTGCTGTACAGTAGAAGGACGATTGGGTATGAGTGGATAGGTTGAGTAATTCATCTAAGAGTTGGTGGCTTAGCTTAGCACGTTCATTTTCACATGCTACTCAACCCCATTTCACAAGTTAGCTAGCTAGATTTTTCCTGTTGTTCTTGAGGAGTCTTCATCAACTTTTCGGGTCTAGTTGTCCCAACTCCAAGTAAATGAGCAATATATGGGCTGATTTTGGCGTGATTTTCCTGAGCTCTTTTCGTTTGCTTAAAAAGACTAGTTATTCTAACCCCCCACGAAAGAAAAGAGCGTGAGGGAGAATTTTTTATCTTCGAGAAAAATGGAGGAGATTGACGAAATAATTAGATGCATACAAAAACGTTGATTTAGGAAGAAGACATTCAAAGTGCAAATCGGCTGGTCAGATATGCAGAGTCATGAGTCTCTCTAATTAGGATGTAGTTATATGGTATGATGTGCTTTTGGCTCTTGTGCTTTTTCTTTTGCTAGTATTTGGAATCTTGATCCGAACCGCACTGTATGGTTGAGGCTCAAGTTGCTTTGGCCGTCCCTTTTTACCATGTAAACCCAAAACTATAAAGGAATGGGATCGCTGTAGATAATTGGCAGGTATAGGAGTGCAGAAATATCGACAATCACTATCTGCTGAAAGTTTTAGATCCGATTGTTGTAGTCACTTTGGTATCGAGTTCTTAATGGCAGTAGACACAGTATAGCAGTTGAACTAAAACATTAAACTTTTGTCTCTTTATTCTGTGAGTAACCCGAGATTAAGTATGATTTAGCAAGCAACCGAGATGTGTTTATGAATGTGATGTACAATTCGAGTACATCACAAATTGTCACCTGCAAATTATTGTATCCGAAACGTCCCTTTTTTGCCATATTTTCCATATCCAGGTTTGTTAAGCTGTCTTCGTTAGTAAAAAAAAAAAAAGTAAGACAATGAAATGATGCCTTTTGGAGAGCAAGCAACGCAGTCTTTTTTGGATGCTTCTTCGCTCTTCGGACTCTATTCGGAAGAGAAAAAGGAGGCATAGAAACTAGAGAAAAACTCATGATAGGTCCAAGAAAGAAGCATCAATACTTGCAAAAAAGCCAAGTAAAATTAGCCGTCCTAACGCCCTTTACAGACCTTTTCTTACTACTCAGTAAATGGATCCAAAGCACCAAAGTACTGCGGTTGTTTAATTTCTTCATTGATGATATTTAGATAAACTACTAATTATCGTGAAGCTCTCCCCAATTGGTGGGACACATGTCCCTGGACTCGGTACACCGAGAAGTCAAAGGTAATGAACCAATTAAGATCATTGAGCTCCAGAAGCAAGCTTGATTATGAAAGATGGGACAAGCACATTATGGGTTAATTCTAAAGTAAAGCAGCATATGGAATAACAAAATAAAGTAGTAAAGAAGAAATAGAAAAAGATCCCTCCAACTTCCTTTGCCTCCTTTTTAACCATCTTGGATCCCTCTCCATTTTCATTAAAGAAACCCTGTGAAGTTTCAAGTCTCATTTTCTTCTCTCTCTCTCTCTCTCTCTCTCTCTCTCTCTCTCTCCAATTTCACGAATGAGAGAGGTTCTTCAGCAGCACTTCACTTCTCTCTCGTAGCTCTCCTTTTCATGGCTTTGCTCACTTCCTTACAAGAGCCATCAGAGACCAAGAAACATTCATCCAAACGCAGGAAAAAGCAACAGAAGCCACCGTCTTCATGGGACCAATTCAAGAACTTACTAACTTGTAAGCAGATCGAAGGGTCAAGAGTTCATGATCCTTCCAAGAATGTTAATCCTATTTCTGCAGGGTATTCCAAGCTGGGCTCTTGTGGTTCTATATGTACTTTCAGGGATGTCGTTCATGGCAACACAAGAGTGGTTCACAGAGCTGATAATTCTCCCGAAAGTAGCAATTTGGGTCAAGAAACAAGGCTTCTCGGCAAGAAAACTTCTCACGGTTCATCTTCAAGGTCTCTTTCCAGTTCGGTAAGATCAAACAGTAGCACCGGAACCTGCACTGGTTCATCCAGAGGCATCCAATTCAGAAAGCTCTCCGGCTGCTACGAGTGCCACTCCATAGTTGATCCGAGCAGGTAGGTGCCCCTGCCCTCCTAGGCTAGGGTGCTAAAACCTATAATGCTCCTTGTTCTTTACAGAAATTACAGAAACTAATTTTGGTTACTTAATTATGGGTTCGGAACCTTGCTTGCTATCCACAGATATCCATTGCCGAGGACAACGATATGTGCTTGCCCCCAGTGTGGAGAGGTCTTCCCAAAAATTGAGAGCCTAGAACATCACCAAGCCGTTAGACATGCCGGTAACAATATTCATATTTCTTTCCATTTGTTTTCTGCCATCTCTGAGTTTCCTCTGCTATATTTGATGCATTTTCTAATTACGATACTAACTTCACCTGCAGCACTGGTTTTCTCTGGTCCCCATGAGCAGAACTTTGAGCTAAATATGGAGTATAAATTTCAAACATTTTGGAACTCATTGCATCAAAGGCTAGTTGTAGCATTTTGGAGGCATGAATTTCCCAACATTAATGGTCAAGTTGGTAAACTGTAATTATTGCTGTAACTCGGTGAAAAAACATCAAGAACACAACTATAGTATTCTGCAAACTTAAGCCCCACCCTTTAGCCTAATGACAAATCTTCAAAATCTTGTTTTCTTCTTAAGCATATATAGCCATGTTCTTTTTGTTAGTAGTTCATAAAACTCAGATCATAACATATCAATTTTTTAAAAAAAATGAAAAAAAGACTTGAATTTGATCCGGACATGAAATTGAAGTAGCATGAACCAGAGGGGGGTCCTTGAATTAAATAGAATTTGCAAATCTTTGCGGGGTGGGGGTGGGAGTGGGGAAACTCAACCTTATTACAAGGCCAAAGTACAAAATTAACGCTGCCATTAATTGCTTCTCCGAAAAATTTTTGCATCTTGCTTTCTGCGGCACTCTGCCATTTCATTTATTTTCTATATATGGACCATCTGGTAGTACAATTTTACAGCTGTCACTTCAAAAACTAGGAAAGCCCCTCGAAAGTTACGTGGCATTTCGTAGTTGGTCAAACGTAATTATCTTGTATGCCCCACGGACAAATAGAAGGGCCAAATTCCTACGGATATTGACGTAAATTTGTATCCACAGTGTCTGAGCTGGGCCCCGAAGATTCAAGCCGTAATATCGTTGAGATAATCTTCAAGTCAAGCTGGCTGAAGAAGGATAATCCAATCTGCAGCATGGAACGGATACTAAAGGTCCACAATACTCAACGCACGATCCAACGGTTCGAGGACTGCAGAGATGCGGTTAAGATCCGGGCAAACAGCAACACCAAGAAGAATCCCAGATGCGCCGCCGATGGAAACGAGCTTCTGAGATTCCACTGCACGACCCTCACGTGCTCGCTCGGCGCACGCGGCTCCTCCAGCTTGTGCGGCTCCGTACCGGGCTGTGGAGTGTGCACCATCATCAGGCACGGCTTTCAAGGGAGCAAGTCTAACGGGGTCCGCACCACCGCAAGCAGTGGCAGGGCCCACGACTGCCTCGGCAACACCGACGGTAGTAGAGCGATGTTAGTGTGCCGGGTGATTGCCGGAAGAGTGAAGTGCATGGTGGATGATGCGGTGGCCCCGGAGGAGGATGCTGGGGCGTCGGCTCCTGGCTCATATGACTCGGTAGCTGGATACGCAGGGATCTACTCGAATCTTGAGGAACTTTACGTGTTTAATCCGAAGGCTATACTCCCATGTTTCGTGGTGATCTATAAAGCTCTTGAATCTTAGGTTTGGCTTTTTCTGAAACTCAGTTTTTTAGCGTCGTACCATTGTAGTTCTTGTACTAGTTTTTCTGGTTGGACGTCAGCTGACTTCCCCAATTTTAGGTTGGACAAAGTTCCAAAGATGGTCAAAAGAATTGGAAAGAATCGAAATTTCACCATGAAAATGGACCTCCCTACTTGTTGTGCTTCAGATTTTGCTGGTTCGTTCTTCTTCCTTTACCCACATTGCCTTGCATCATTATATCGTATTCGATTGTCAGAGTCACAAAACCAGGGCCAAAATGGGTCCAAATCTCTTGAATTAGGCATTAAATTCTCATTAAAACGTCGATAAATATAAGTTTTGAGAGTATTTTTATCATGAGCCCAAAGAATGAATTCAAAATTTTAACTGCACAAAAAAAATTTATATCTGTATCTTGAACCCTCATTCGGCACTTGGAGAATAGTGAAGGAGTTCTCTCTTGTTGCATTGGGCTAGTGAGCTGTTACTTATGGAGCTGCGGCAAGGCCGGGAGAGGTGGGCCACGTGGGGATCGTCTTGGAACAATTGAAACCCAGGACGATGATAGGAAACGAGAGGACACGACATTGACCACAGGAACAAGGTCCATGTTGCACTGGAAGATACTATAATTGCCTGCACATGCATATTACTTGCTGGACGACTACCAGCTCCGCCTTCATTGCTCTGTCGTTTCAAGTTGCAAACTTCTGAGGTTTTTCCAGAGAGCAACAAAAACTCTACATTCAAATCCGCTTTTGTACCAAGGAAATCGTCTCGAACCCGGCAACAAAAACTTGCCAGCAGATCTACAAGAATCATGTTGCATATATAAATGCTTCAAATCTTGGCATTCATGGCTGTTCCTGAGAATTTGAATTTGTTTCTACTATTTTCATGATCTGGTCTGTCAATAATTCAATGTCATCAGACTAGGTGCAGCTGTTCCATATTTAATACTAGTACTGTACTAACTGGGATCACATAATAATTGACTTTCCTCTTGCCAAATTGATCAAATTAATGTAAAAATGAAACCAATAGAAAAGGGGGAAAAAAAGCCAAAGTTACAGAGATTATGGATTATAAAGGGCTCGTGTAATTAAGCAGTCTACACTCTACCATAAAGACCCAATAAAAGATGAGCTCAACCCGAGAAAGAACCCAAATTCATGTGGACCGAAGACACTGAAGGCTCATCTCTCAAAATTAATAGCGAAAAATTAAGAATATAGGATTATATGACCTTGAGACAAAAGCACAATCAGAATTATATGAACTTGGGTTGCCCAATGGATTCCTTTCCCCCTTTTTTTTATAACAATTTCGCCTTGTTTGTGTTGCAACATATATCACAGGCACAAAGGGTGTTTTTTTGTTTACTTTAAAAAAATAAATCTGGAAATTAAAACTATGAAAATCTAATTTTGATAGTTTTGATAAACAAAAAAAAAACATTTTTCCTCAAAAAAGAAGGGAACTCGAAGTTTGCTTCTAGAAATGCCTTCGGTTCCTTTCTTTGTCAAAGCTAAATCGTAATGTTAAAAAAGTTAAAGAAGAAAAAGGGAAGCAAAGGTGAGGGTGTGATTGGATTGAGTTTGGTTTTGAGATTTTTGTCTTCAGTTTCGTAAAAGTTAAATTGTTTGAGAGAGGAGATGTGGGTCACACATTTAAAATTTTGGATTTAGTTTCAAAATGATGTTCATATGAAAAAAGATAATAACTTTTAGATAGTTTATTTGAATAAAAAAAATATATTTGAATTCCATTTTTAAAACAGCTGATCAACAGAGGCATGATTAACAAATTTAATACAGTAAAAAGTATCTAAACTTTAAAATATATGTTATGAATTTAATATTATTATGGATGTCCATTATCAGAGTTATAAGGATACTCCAACTATCCAGAAGATAGATGGTAGAGTTCTATCATATCTTTGATTAGTGATAGGATTTGTCTTCTGATTACCCTATATCTATTCTGATTTGGATGTACCCCTGAACCCTATAAATAGGGCTCTAGACTGAGGTATTATATACACTCATTCATTGATCAATTTACTTTCAGAGAATCAATAAAGATCTCTTGTTCTTTCTCTCTATTTTCTCTCTATATTTTTCTCCTATTCTATACATTATAATTTCTTTATTAAGCTCTCTACATTAGTATTACTATTTTGTTGTGCCGACAACGATTGCGCGTCAACAAATTCATAACAATATATTATTTTTAAGGTTTTTTAACACTTTTGTATAAATTAAGAAAGAAAAAATAAAAGATATATTTTTTATTATATCATTAACTTATTTCAGTAATATAATAGAAAAAGATATATTATACTTATGATGAAGGTAATTATGAAAAAATAATTCTTAAACTTTATAAAAAGTTAGACAGTGAGAATAAAAAAAGGTCAAAGATCTTATATTTTAAAATAGGAAAATAATTTCAAATCAGTATCTTTTAATATTAATGGATGCTGGGTGCGAGTTCCTTTACGTAAAGGATTACTGTTTTGTCCCGCACACTGTAAAGTTGTCTCCGAGGCTAATTAGGGGGTCTACAGTTGCTGTTAAATATCAAAAACCTTGGAGAATAGTTTCAAGAAAATGCACAAGCATGGTTCCCTCAGCTGTGTCCATGCAGAATTTGCAGGATGATGTAATTGATCAGATGCACCGGATGCGGGTTTAGAGATTTCAGAAGAAGATCAAGAAAAGAACACAGAACTGCAATGTAATTCTGAGTTTTCTTATCAATTATTCCACTCTCAGATGTGATGTGTAGAACTTTTGTGTTTCTGTTATCGCAAAGGATCAGACCTTCTGTTGTGTATTTAAGATTTTTAAGACTGTGCTTAGAGATGAAGAAAATGAAAGAAAGCTTATTAAACTAATGTATATGGTAAACAGTAAAGACATTGAAAGCCCCATGCAAATGATTTCGTCACATGGTTGAGACATTGTCCTTCGTTTTTCTTAATACTCTCAATGAGTCTTCTCCACATAGAATAAACTCAGCCTCAGGAAATCCTCACTCTTTTTATACCCCAAACGACAGGCATCATGGCATTACGCTTCCCGGAGACGGAGAATATCAGCAACGAGTCTACAATATATATAGTCTGGAGAGAATGCACAGAACACAAAAGCACAGCTTCGCTATTCGAGTTGGTGGTCTTAAAGCTCAGGAATTCAATTTCTCGACCATGAAACTTTTTGATCGTTTCCGCAGGAGCTTAATGCGCTTCATCTTCTCCATCTCTTCTCCTAAAGGTTCCCAAACAATGTCGACCGCTTCGGTACCCAGACGAAGGTCGTGCGACAGGCCTGATCCTCCCAAAACTTCATGCAGTTCTTATTACTCACCAAATTCTCACTACAACGAAGCCATCGCTGATTGCATTGAGTTTTTAAACAAGTCCCAGCAGGGCATTTTTACTGCCGTGAACACCGATTCCATGGTGTGATCATCATTTTGTTCTTTGAAATTCATCTGCTCTTCGGGAATTGAATACATATTTAAATATGTTCTTAAAGAATTTCGCTGTCTGTTTATTTTGTGGGTTGGTCATGACTTGCAAAATGCGAAGAAAAGTTTTTCATGTTTTACTGTATGTGTATGAACAATTCTGCTTCGTGCATTATACGCTTTCCTGAATGATAACTGTGAATGAAGATCTTGAAAGAAATATATATTGGATGATCTGTTGACGAATGGAAAAACTTTCAAATTTCATTCGCTGAACGGGAAGAAGATTACTTGTGGGCTCGGTTATTATGAAACAAATTACAAAGAGATTCATATAGTACCCTATTACTGGTATAACTTTATTTGAGGTATTTTTACTGTGAAATCTAAGCGGTGCAGTTTGATAATACCATTTCATTCTTGGTTGAACTTGAGAATTTTCAGTAAAGGTAAAGTGTATGATGATAATGTCAAGGCCCTGGAGATGCGACCTCAAGGCTACCTCTCTTCCTAAAGATCCCTTTAATGAGTGGAATCAATGGCTTCCTTTTGCTCTTTCTTAGAGAAGGGTGCCTCTGTAGCACAGCATCAGTTGGTGGTACCAGAACTTGTGAGAAAGTTGGTGGGTCTGCAAATGTTACATATCTTTTCTTTTGGAACTCCACCTTTTCATGGATGGTTTCGGTTCTCACTTCAAATTCTGAAGAATCTTTGACAAACTTGAGATCCTCAATCTCCATTAATTCCATTACTTGTTTCTCGGGTTTTTCTTCCTTGATTTCTTGGAGCTCTCTTTTTGTCCTCTCTAGTTCTTCTTGTAAAGAAGAGAGGGAATTGGCCATTAGCATGCTTTCTTCTCGTGCCTTTAGCAGACTTTGCTTTGTCTCCTCTAGCTCTGCCGTTATAGTTCCAATTCTTGAAGCGGCGAGCTCGTTTTCGCTCGGTCCATCTTGCATCTGTTCCCAAAAACTGTAAAAATATTTCTAGAAGAAGGTACCAATTTTATAAAAATTCTCGTTTTTTTCATCGTAATTATGATCCGGATTTGAATCATATTATAGCTAAACATTTTCATCCTCTTTTACCACGCTTGGATTAGCAATGGAACTAAACAAAATCTAGCTCCGCAACCTCAACCCCCCAAAAAAAATAAAAAATAAAACAAAAAAGGTATGCAGAGACCAGAATGGTCGTTGAACCAATAGAAGGGTAAAATCAATTGAATAATCCATCATCAACGCAATATATTTTCTCTGTAAATCATATTTACCAGGTCTATAATATACCTACCTTGATGTTGAAGCAAATAATTAGATAGTATATTGTTTTCGCCTACATATAATCTAGTTACGATTCACCAACAGCTAGTTGCTATACTCTAACCAGATGCCAGGATCCTCATGTTCTCATCTCATTCGCTAGAAAATTAAAATTAACTGAACCAAATTAATTATACCTCCATTAAACAACGTTAACGAACCATGCAAAGGAAATAGAAATATAGAATCCTTAACCACAAGAAGATGTCGGTAGATAACGAGAACGGTTACCTCTCTGAGCTTGGTGGAGTACACTTCGCCGCCGAGAACTCTCTCACCGAACAACATGACGGCCTCCTTAACTGAACGAAAAGGAGCACTTGTGTCAATCTCCGCCTTCCTCATCATCATCACTCCTTGGTCAGTTTCCATGCTTAGCATCCACCGGTAAGATCAACGATGAATTCACTTTTGATGCCGACAGCCAGAAACCTTTGGGTTTCTGAGGGAAAAGGTTTGCTTCGTTAGTAAAAGGAGAGAGTTCATAGATAGTACTGATATTTCATGTGAAGAGCTTCGTTACTTCGCGTCCACTTCACTGGAATTCTGTTTCGGTGTGAAGCTAGTAGTATAAGATGGGCTTTTGCGTCCTTAGCTTCTTTGGGCCCAAATCAGTTTGGAGCTTCAATTTCAAGATCGTGCCTCAAGGCTAATGCCCGATTAGCCCACCACTTTTGCAATTGATTGCCTGCTTCGTGCCTTTAGTCATTTTTGTTCTTTTTTTTTTGGTATTAGAGGCCTCATATGCTACTTGCTTTGTCTCCAATATTTGAATTGGGAGGAAAGGGAGGAGATGGGAGGAAAGTAATTGGAGAGAGGAATGGACATAACAGAATCAATGCTCTATAGATAAAAGATACATTATTAGATAGTGTTAATTTTTTAAGAAATAAAATTTAGGTATTCATTTTTTTTTGCCTGGGTAATTCAACTATTCAATTCAAATGAGAGTCAGATAATTCTTTGAAAAAATAACAAATTCATAATCTCATTCCTTCTTAAGCTTGTCCTCCATGCCTGTTGACACACAAACATCATCTTTATCTGTTACTCAAGATAAAGCCTTATGGTATTAGGTAGGAGTGTGTATTTTTTAGAGAAAATTTTAAAATTAAATTTAATCAAAATTTAATTCCGTCTTCTATTTGATTTTTTCTTTAATTTTGATTTATAAAAAATTAATTTTTCATCTCCAAATTAGACTTCATTTAGGTTTAGATTTGGACAAGGTCAAATAAAAAATTTAATTTTTTTAAATTAATAATTAAGTATATTTGAAAGTTAATAACTCTAATTAAATTTAATCTTAATTAAGATTATTTTAAATTTTAAAAATAATTAATTTATATATTTTTATAAATACTATTTTAAAACTAATAATATTTAAATTAAATTAGATTTTAATTAATATTATAATTAATATTAAAATATAATTAATATTATTTTAAATTTTAAAATTTTTAATTTCATATTGATGTGTTACCCGTGATTGATCATCTGCTGCTAGTCCGGAAATTTCAATTCCCTCGTGGGCGGTGGTGACCTAAATATTCGTATTATTATATTATCGTAGCTCAGAATATGCCATTGCCATAGGGAGACTGGAGAGTCAACCAACCAAGGAAGTTTGAAGCACATCTGAACTGGATACGCCAATGCTCCAAATCCAACAACAACAAAGGAGAGATGTTGTGTCAACATCAATTTATCCGCCCTAGGCATTCTTGTCTCCCTCTGGACCCTACTGTTACAATCTTGTTTTTCTCAAACTAAGAATAATTTAAGTTAAGATAAACAAACCGAATTCAACAATGAAAGTAACAAGCCGTTTGCTTGTTTGCACTGCAACAACTCCCTAATCCCAGAACCGCCAAGAAGATCAGATTATTGCACTAAATATAAATTTTTAATAAAGTTTTTCCTTTCTTGCTGTCTTCAAATCGTAACTGTTCAAACATCCCATCACGAAATAAAGAGGGTGGGCGTCTCTGCGGGTGTTTGTTAGTTGAGGACTCACATAACGGCCACTGTTTCTGCACCAAGACCATTAGTGCTGCTTTACTAGCCTGCCAGATTTTCTTCTCAATCACGTATTTCTTTTCTTGGTTCACCGACGATGTCGGTTACAGTTAGCCCACTGTCCGTCCGGTCATTTTGTGGATCGCGATCAGCTGGAGTGGTTTCACTTTCCCGGCCCCGGGTGATCATGGCGGTGCGGTCTAATGTCATCTCTGTGGCTCCGATTTTAACCAAATTAAAGAATGACTGTGCTACTCCTCTGCCTATCTTGCGCCATGTAGCTGACGCCATGGCCGAAGACATGCGGGCTGGGCTTGCTGTTGACGGCGGTAGCGATCTGAAGATGATTCTCAGCTATGTTGATAGTCTGCCGACGGGGTACGTTAAGAGTTTGGCTTGATTATTCTGGTCATTGTGCGACATTTCGCTTTTAGTTTTCCTTGATTTCCCAGAAAATTGCTACGTAATAGCTGAATATTTACTGCATACGGTTGATTTTCCTCCCAGAAGGACAAGGTTATGGAAAGACTACGGTCTAATATTATTAAAAGTTTTGTACTTTTATTACACCAACGAGACTGATCGGATATTTGCCAATGCATATTTGATTGATTTTGACAATATTTTCCTTTTGTTATCTCTAAGAGATGAGAAGGGCCTGTTTTATGCATTGGATCTTGGTGGTACAAATTTCCGGGTGTTGAGAGTCCAGTTAGGAGGAAAGGAAGAGCGTGTGGTTGCTACTGAATTTGAACAAGTTGCTATTCCACCAGAGCTGATGTTTGGCACATCTGAGGTTGACTTGATTTTGTAATATCCAACTATTTCCTAGCACGGTCTTGTTATTATTTACTCCGGCTGAATGTGCGATTTCCTTTAGGAGCTTTTCGATTTCATTGCTTCTGCTCTGGCAAAATTCGTAGAAAAGGAGGGTGGGAAGTTTTATCTGCCGAATAGAAGGACAAGGGAAACAGGATTCACATTTTCTTTTCCAGTGAGACAGACTTCTATTGACTCTGGCATCCTGATCAAATGGACCAAGGGTTTTGCAGTCTCCGGAACTGTCAGTATTTCCTCGCTTTTGTAAACATCGATGGTAAATTTACATGATAATTTATCATGACATCTTAATACAGCATTGAAACCTTATTAAAGGTAGAGGTGTAATAGTAGTTTGAGCTGAAAATTTGAGGGCCACATTGATTGATGAACATGAGATTTAAAGATCTACAGTTCACTCTTTTAGTTAATGTTGCTATTTGCAGCATCCTAATTCCTATGCATTTTTTAAGAAATCATCAAATTCCTCTGTTATGTGTTTTGTACTCAGATTAGATCGTCTTCTCCTCATGTGCTGTCTTTGCTGTTTGACTAACAGTTCGTCTGCAATTAAATTAAACATTTTTTCCCTTCGAACATTACCCGTGGGAATAACCTATAACTTACTGTGCATGGAATACAAAAGCATGCATGAATCTGGTGTTGTTTAGAGCAGTTGGTGGTTGAAATCTGTTGTTTACTTCTCTAGATCAATGATCTCCGTATAGAGATATAAAATGATGTTCCTTGAAATATGCAATGCAATATGCACTTACATGTATTCAAAATGTACTTCATTCCGTCTAAGGTGCGCAATTATTCATCTCAGGCAGGGAAGGATGTAGTTGCATGTCTGAATGAAGCCATGCAAAGGAAGAGATTAAACATGCGCATTTCTGCTCTGGTAAGATTTTATTGCCTTTCGTATTTTCTCAGATAGGGACATATATTAAAAATCATTGCAACTATCTGCTGGTTATGAAAATTCTTTTTGACAATTGCTGTATGTCACCAAGTTAGGTCAATGATACAGTGGCAACTCTTGCTGGTGCTAGATACTGGGATGATGATGTCATGGTTGCCGTCATTTTAGGAACTGGAACTAATGCATGCTATGTGGAATGTATAGATGCAATTCCTAAGCTGCAGTTCAAGAATTCAACATCAGGAAGAACGGTTTGTTAATTCCTAATTGACTTAATTGAGATCATCAAAATCACAACCTGAGCTCCAAGCTCTATTTGCTATGATTCTTCAGATTATAAATACCGAGTGGGGAGCATTTTGTAATGGCCTTCCTTTGACTCAGTTCGATAGAGAAATGGATGCTGACAGTATTAATCCTGGTGAACAGGTGCGATTGAAATACAGATTACTTGGGTGTCGTACGATTCAATAGTCTGCTAGCTATCTAAGAAAGTGGTACTTTCTACCTGGATAGATTTTTGAGAAGACAATTTCTGGCATGTACCTTGGTGAAATTGTAAGAAGAGTGCTGCTTAAGATGGCCCAAGAAAGCAAATTATTTGGTGACTCTGTCTCAGATAACCTATTAACTCCATTTATGCTCACGTAAGTTGTTCTTTAAACTATTTCAGCATAAATAGTTATTAGTACGAAAACATTTAGAGATGCATTTGCATGTAAATGATACTTCCAGAAATTGATTCCATATATGTTCAATCATTTTAAGAACTTACTACGCCTGTGCAACTTCAAAGATATAACTGATTTTTATTCATGAAGTCACTTGTCTTACACACATTTAGACAAAGATATCTGCCGCTGAGAAAATATTGATTTGTTAGAACTGACTGATCATGGCACAAAAAGAGTAATGGATTTGATCTTTAACGGGATGGCAAATTTCTCAGAAACAAGTTTTATTTACTAGACTGATGTGTCATTATGGCACTGAGCTAATAGCTAAGGGGTCAAGTAACTACCTCGTAGTTTAGGAGTTCAAGGTTTGATCCATATATTCTCGCCAATGTAGTGTTGTATCATTGTAAAAGCTCCTTTCCATGTGTTATGGTGCCACCCTCACCATAGACGGAACCAGACCCTTGACCTTTGAGGGACGAGAATCTATATAAAGAAATTTTCAAAAATGTTGAAATGTTGTGGGGGTGAATTTGAAAAAAGAAGTATGACTAGAGGCCTAAACAATCATTACAGATAAAAGGATTTCTAAAAATGTTCCATCTCTGACCCTCATGGTCTGTTGATACAAAAACTGAATCAAGTAAACTTTCCGTTACATTTTATAGGACTCCACATGTTTGTGCAATGCAGCAGGATACATCAGAAGAGCTTGAAGTTGTTGGTTCAATCCTCTATGAAGTAGCAGGGGTAAAGCTCTCCTTCTTTGTCTTCTTCCAATACTATCTTATCAATCCAGTTTAATCCATTAGGATCTATCTGGATGCATAGAGTAACTTCTAGTGATTCCTAAGGACCTTGGGAATATCACAATGAAAATTGAGGAAAGAAGAGAAGACAAGGTGTGAAGCTATCTAATGCAAAATGGGTGATTTCTGCAATGATGCATGGATAAAACCATGCTCATATTTCTACACTTCTTGGTTGGTTTTTGTTCATGTTGTTTTACCAGAGGCAAAAGACAAATTAAGTTATTCACTACTCTGTATGCAACTGCTGAAATTCTCAATGATTTCTCTGACCAATCTGTGTTGCTTTCTCACATTGATATCAGGTAAGTTCCAATTCAAATGCAAGGCAAATTGTGGTAGAGGTATGCAATACTATCTGCAAGCGTGGAGGCCGCCTTGCTGGTGCAGGAATTGTTGGGATTCTCCAAAAGATGGAGGAGGATTCAAAAGGACAGATATTTGGGAAAAGAACAGCTGTGGCCATGGATGGAGGCTTGTATGAACATTATCCCCAATACAGAAGATACCTACAAGAAGCTGTCATAGAGCTTCTGGGATCCGAGACCTCCGAAAACATAATAATAGAACATTCCAAAGATGGCTCTGGAATTGGTGCTGCTCTTTTGGCTGCTACCAATTCAAAATATGGACATGATTTTTAGCAGAACGTGTTGACTTCCATCCAGAACTCGTTCATTTATCATTTCTGTGATTTTCTCTTTGGTCGTTAGAGCATTTGCGTTCATATGTAGGTGTGAGAATAAAATGAATATGTATTTAACATTTCTAGATCTTTTATTGGCAGCGGATTGCATATGAATGTTGTTTTGTAGTACTAAGCTTGCACACTGTTTGAACAATTTCCGGATTTATTCATTCTCTTACATCAGTTGATATTTGGGTACCCTAAATGCTGTCTTATCGCAAAAGAAAAAGAATGGATGATGCTGAGATGTCAAACACCATTTTTGTCCACACCTTCTGATTGTTGTGTTGATTACAATGCATAAATTACTAATTATAGTATTTTTTATTTTTTACTTTCTTTTTATCTCTTTTATTCCTAATTCTTCATACACTTTAAATTAAATTTTTCACATTTAACATTAGGTTTGAGTAAAAATAAATTTAGTTTCTTAATTTTCTTTGTCTATTTCATACATGTTCATTATTTGATATTAAGTTTGAAAGAAATAAAATTAGTTTATTAATCATATTTATTTATTTTATACATATTCATATAAAATTTTTAAAAATTAATCTTTTATCAAAAAATATAGATTTGGACAAGAGTCATAACTTAAATACAAATAAACAATACTAATTTGTTTGATTATAAATAAGTAGTTCAAAATAAAAAAAATTTCTAAGCGTCGCGCCTAACTATCAAATTAAGGCCTGTTAATGTGGCGGATTTTTTTGAAATAAATCTGTCGAATCCTTGGTCACTATTATTTTTTTAAAATAAAAAATAATATATTATAATTAAAAATTTAATATGTTACGGTTAATAAATTTTTTTATTTGTACAAGAATAACAATCATTTCTTTAATTTTATTGGTGGATAAGATAACCTGGGAAGAGTATCAAAGTTTGCTGTTAAGCATCCTTTTTTTTTTTCCCCATCAAATTCTCTAACTATATGCTCTTTACATCTTGCATTGCAAAAAATATATGTATTAAATAAATAATTAAGAAAAAAAAGTCGGTTTAAGTGTACACCCAAATATAAACTTCCAAATGTAGCAGCAAAAGGCATATATAACCGAGTTCTAATCCACCATTAACTTTGAGTTGCTTTATCTTTTCTCAATCAACAAGAAGGGTATTGTGACAATGTTTCAATTTAAACATCATGAGAAGGTCCAGATTCTCCATTTGATAGAAACTACATGCATTAATGAATTCAAGTCAAGCAAAAAAAAAAAAAAGAAGGAAGAAGAGAGATTAACTATCATTTAAATCGGCCTCGCTGGATTGCAACCTGCAGAAGGGGAGAAAAAATTGCAGTAACTAAGACGAGGAGCAGAAATGTGCGTTAGAGTCAGAGAAGAGCAAAGGGGAGGAGGAGGGAAAAGAGAAGGGGAAGAGATACTATTTATATCTTTTAGGAGAAGTATTTGTATTTATTTTAATTTTGTTTAGTACGAGAGAAAAGGAAGAAAATCAAAAATACTTCTACTTATTTGGTTAGACTGAAAAGTAGAAGAGGTAGAGAAAATATTTTATTATGTTTACAAATTACCATTCTCTTGAAATATTTAATTATAATAAAATTTTCATACTCAAACTTAAAATGCTTTTAAACATGATGTAAGAATTTTCTCTTTTGATAATTAATTTTGTTTATTTTAAACTTATAAAAACTTATAATTTTCAAGAAGAAAAAAAATACTGTTTAAAGATTCATAAATAAGAAAGTTTCAAGAATGTAATATATAAATAAAATTTGTAATATTTTAAGAAGGTAAAATGGTCTTTTAAAATCAAATATATCATTTTTGGACAGATTGATTTTGATGATGTGGAGAAAAATAACTCTCTCTCCTTCTCTTCTCTCAAAGTAAAAAATCATTTACTTCTTCTATTTTTTTTTCTTCCTCTTTTTCTTCCAACCAAGTTAAGCCTTACTATTTCAATTCTTCATATTTCAGCAGTAACATATTGTTCCATGGAGATAAGGTCCAAAATATAAAAAAAAATAAGCGTTTTTACGGCTCCACCACCCATCCACTTAATCCCTCTTTCATGGCCACATCTCTTTCCGGCTAAGGAATGGGAAATCTTTCTCCCGTTACATGAATCCAATTTTCATTTCATCCGGGAAAAGCCATCTTTTTCTCAACAATGTCTTTGTCATTTGATCCAATAGCGTTCCGTTAGATAGGAACAGATTTGATAAGGGGTTCAAATAGAGAACGCATATCTTTCACGTCTTCTGGACGTACTCGGTAGATTTATGCGTTCAACCTATGACAGTTGCGGAGCACGGGGCACTACGTCAAAACCCCTATATTTTTACGGTGGCTGTAAAAAAAAAGTTTATTGGAGAAAGTTTCGGTCAACAGTCCCAGCTCTGACCTTTGACTTCTCTTCCTTGAATTTTCCATCCTGCACTCTTCCTTCGTTCTCCTCTCCCCGTTCGTCGCGTTTAGATTTCTGCAACTCCTTCGATATTGTGGGAAAATGGTAATTCTGAAAGTTATGGGAAACGAAAGTAATTTTGGTTTTTGTTGCGATGAAATAATTTTTTTAAAACAATTCTTTATTCTGCTATGATCGATTCTGCTGATTCGGTTTGATCCTTTTTTGATTGGAAATGGTAGATCCGATTCATATTGCTTCAGAACAGGCAAGGGAAGACTCGCCTGGCCAAGTATTACATTCCACTTGAGGAATCCGAGAAGCATAAGGTCGAATACGAGGTATTCTTCATCTGAAATTCATCATGAGAATCGTTTAGTTTAAAAATCATTTCTTTCTTTTGGTGAAATTGAATATAATTTTCCTGAAAATATATATTCTGTGAATGCATTTGTAGGTTCACCGGCTAGTTGTGAACAGAGATCCGAAATTCACCAACTTTGTTGAAGTAAGTATCTGGATATCGATGTTCGGTTGACAAAAGTTTCCTCAATTATTTTTTTGTGTTACACCTTTGACACTTGCTTGTAGCTATAGATCCCTATGGCTGTCCTTTCCTCTCTATTGCTACCTGAAATTTCTGATTCTTGCGAGAAAATTTTGCTCCATTATTAACCTAAAATGTAGAGGGAATGGAAAACCACAAATTTGTGTGTGAATTTGAGGATGATTAGAGTAATTGGCAGATAATAGGTACTTTGGTAAAGAGTAAGAGGATTAAATGAGGAACAGACATGTCTGGCCGCTGGCAGTTATGATAGATAAAGGGGCAGATACTTAACTAAAGATTGCTAGGAATTCCCAAAAGAGTCCAATAAGTAATCTGTAACAATACCTGATCTATTTCATTGGATGACAGAGCATCAGCTTCTTGGCTTTTCATATTTTTCAGTTACACTACTAATTCTGTTTTATTTGTCGTGTGATCAATTTCCTCTTTTTTTCTTCTTGGAGATATCTTCATTTTTTTCCACGTCATAATCCATTCTCCTTCGTTCTTCTTGCAGTTCCGGACCCACAAGATTATTTACAGGCGATATGCTGGACTGTTTTTCTCACTGTGTGTTGATATAACTGACAATGAATTAGCTTATCTTGAGTGTATCCATTTGTTTGTGGAGATACTAGACCATTTCTTTAGCAATGTGTGCGAGCTAGATTTGGTATTCAATTTTCACAAGGTATTTGTTACTTCCAAGAATTTCATTACTTTCTTAGCAACATTTGTTTACATGTTTTAACTTGTTTGCCCCAGTTTGTGATAGTGTAATGTTGCTTATAGCACAAATCTTTTTGTTGTCCTGTTTGTTGATCCCACATTCTCTTCTGGATAGATGAGTTTTGAAAAGTATCCATTTGGTTTTTTGATGTAGGATTATTTATTTTCTAAAAAGAAATTTTTTGTAGCTTCAGTTTCCACTTGGTTTCCGCATTTTCAAAAAATTATTTGCTGTCTTTGCTGTTTGTGTTGCATCATAGTAGATGTTTTCTTCAGGGAGATATGAATAAATTTGATTCAAATGTGAAATGCTCTCTTAGGTAATACTGTTTATTTGTCCAATTCCATGTGGATGAGGAGCCACCCGTCATTTATGGTCATGGGCCCAATTATCATCCCTTGCTTTCAAGGAAGAAAATGAAAAGAAAAAAGAAGAAGAACCTAAATTCTTTGTTGCAAGCTCAAGCTTCAATTTCTTGAGTTTTTCTTTGATTTTCTTATGACCTTTCTGTTTGCAGGGTCATCTCCGAGAGACTTGTATTTTGTCACTTTTATCCCTGTGCTTTGATAGATTTAGCAGATTTGCTAGTTCCTAAGCATGTCTTGATAATAATGTTTCTGATATAAAAGCTTTTCCTGCGCTGCAAAGTGGGCAGTAAAACCATTCTTTGTTGAAGAATGTAGGACTATTAAACAGCAATTAGATCTCTAGAAAATGTCTGCGAATCTTTTGTTACCAACTTAGGCAAAAGTGGAAAATCAGCCAAGGGACTCTTTATCTGACATAAAGTTGCCTTCTCATATTGTATCTAGCTTAAAGTTAATTTCATTTGATGAATGTTTTAGATAGAGTTTTAGTGTGACGGAAGATGACTACAGCCTCCATGAAAGTCCTGTTGAGCGGTCTAGGATGCTTAATGAATATAAAAGGAATGCATGCAAACACAAAAACCAGAAAGGTTATCATTCTTTGTGTAAAATTATTAAACCGGTAAGAGAGGGTCTATCAGGTATCGATTTTACTAGTTTCATAGATTGTTGCTTACAGAGCCTTTTCTTATTTACATTCTAGTAGTTAACTTATAAGTGAAGGTTGATTAGAGTATTGTACTGTAATTTGTGAAAGGTGAGAAACTGACTTAATTTCTCAGGAAAGCAGTACCTTGTGTCCAGTGTAATTGAACTGGGAAGTTTTCTAATTTTGCAATTGAATGGAAAAATTTGCACACACCAGGAAAGCAGTTGTGGAATTTTGCCCATTCATGATATATGTCTTTGGGCAGATATGACTAATCCCTTGTTCGGTTGAATTTTGGAAGATATAAGTTTGAGTTTGCATATAATCAGCAATATGATGATTGGGATGAATTTGGAATTATATGGAATGTGATTGTGAGTTTTAAATTCCTTGACTCTGTGGAAGAAAGAAATGCAGTTTGGATGAGAATGGGCAGTTAATTTTTGTGTATCCAAGCATTGAAACTCGTTTTGTGGCATCCTTTTTGTTTTCCCCTATTGCTTTCTTTTGTACAAGTAAGCATGGTTGTGAAATATTGATGTCATGGTAAACATGTCCATTATGTAAGAAGGTGCTGATTGCTTGACCTGATTGATTATTATTGTTACTATGTTTCCTTTGAAGGTATATCTCATATTGGATGAGTTCATTCTTGCTGGGGAACTCCAAGAAACAAGCAAGAAGGTAATGTTTTCAGCTTGTTGCCTATTTCTCCTTCTGAACTCAAGGTTTCATTTTTTTTTCTCAATAATTGTCGGTATACCATTATACCCCCAAATCCTAATACTCATTACAACTGACCTAAAGTTTTCTCTCTCTTCCGCCCAAAAAGAAGTACTTTTGTTATCTTGTGTTGGGGAGAATGGGTAGACTGTGCTTATTTGATATCATCAGTGAAACATAAAATTCTTCTTGGAGGTCGGATGTTGGTTTTTTAGTTTGGTAGTAGGGTTTATTAATTTTTATTTTCTTTGAACTGCAGGCTATTATAGAAAGGATGGGAGAATTGGAAAAGCAAGAATAGATATCAAATTGTCGGCTGAATTAAGAGGAACTCAAGAAGATAAATCTGCCTCCCCTTCCGCATCTGTCCAAAAAATGCGATCATCTATTACTAGCCAATATTCCATCGATTTTTTTGCTATATGTTACAAATAGCGCCTGTTGTATTTCTCTTTGCAATGTGAATTTTATTTTATTTTTTTCTTTTTATCTTTTGGGAGATCGTTTGAAGAGTGTACCTTGTAGGCTGTGCAGATGTTTTCAAAAGGAGTAGAAAGTATTCTGTCTTGGGAATTCCCAGTTTGTGATTCAACGGCTTTAGCTTTAGATCAGGAGTCCTGCAACATATTCTAAAAACGTGCAGAATCGAATGCATAGGATTGCAGCACTGCAGTAATTTAAGGGCAAATCCAGGACGCTGAGTTGGGGACGTATTGGCAAGAAAATCAGACGCAGAATACTTAAATGAAATACTCATGTCCGTCCAAAATGGAAACCAATATATTTGTTGATAATTGGGTTAGGTGAAAAAATTCTCTAAAGTTGAACTTTAATTGACAAAGTTTAAACAGTTATAAATTCATCCACCAGCAAGGTAGTGATATTGCATTATACTTTCTATAATAAATTTCTCACATCTTCGTATAGAATGGAAATAAAACTTATTCGATGAACTGAATCTTAGCACTTTAAATATGCTGATTGCAATTTATCAGCATAAGCAGGATGTGTCCCACCTACACTACCTTCATAGATAGAAGGGAGATGACGATATTGTCCTTCAACTGTTGAAGAAGGCTGTAATGCAGTTGCAGAAACACTAGGCTGATGCTGTTGCTGTATGATAGGCGCGTATTTAGAGCCAGTGGATTCAACCGACGAAGGAGAAGGTGACAAAAGTGTTTGGGCGTGATAAATCATAGGGGAAAGGTCTGATAATCCATTTTGCCAGTTTGGAAGATTTGGTGAAGCAACACCAGATTTGAAATGAGACATCAGCACAGAAGCCTGTTTTTGTGGTTGCCGCTGCTCTGGCTGTGATGATGTTGAGGCACTAGCTCCCACAGTTAGAGGAATGCTGCCAAGAAATGCAGGCAGGTGAACCTGTCATAAGTCACCAAAGTGCATTTGTTAAAGAGGCACCAAGTCTAACAGAACCTGAGCTCAGTAGTTTTCAGTCAATAATAGAAGCAAAGCACTAAATAACTTGTAATTTTAAAAAAAGAATTGGCATTCTGCACTAACAGAAAATTTGATGCTAATTAGCAATCAATCATTCATGGCCCCTAAAAGGTATGAGATGCAGTACAGCAATCTTACAAGGATTGACTAATCACCACCTGACAGCAGGTGCTCTTGTAGGAAGAAGAAGACAGAAGGAGAAGCAGACAATTGAAGACTCATGAGTTAATAATTTGGTATTAAGCGCATATGAGAAATTTACCTGCTGCACCGGTGCTGCTGAAGGATAACCAGAGAAAGATGTTGATGAATAGTAATTCTGGGATGCTGGAAACGGGACAGCTGGTTGATATTGGGACTGCAACCAAGGAAAAGGAAGTGGTGATAAGGATTCTGCATCCTGCCCTGGGTGGTTACTGCTGTTAACTCTCTCCACTCTACTTCCCGTTGGCAAAGATAGGAAATCTAAACTCTGGTAAAAGTAAACCACATTCAGACTACTTGGAAAACTGGGAGAGAAGAAAAGGTAATCCACCAAAAAATTTTGAGGATAAAACTTACCTGCTTGTGAACAGTATAGATACCAGATTTAGAGCCCTGCTGTTGAAATTGAACGAGCCTCTTGTGCAAAAGAATAGCATTTCTTACTTCAGTTGCATCTTTATCAGGTACGGCGCTGGCAGTGGCTTTATAGGAAATGCTTCCACTCAAACTGTTTCTCACCTGTGATGGGCCACTACTTGTACCATGAGGCCCTTGCTTCGGCCCTTCATTAGCTGTTGTTCGACTATACTGGACAAGCGACCTGTCTTTCAGATCAGTCATTTGGAAGACCTTAGTGAAACGACTAATGTAAACGTGGGTTGAACATCTCCTCCATGACTTCTTTGAGTCAGCAACAACTTGAGCATCCTGCATCATGAAATAATGAAACACAAGCCTATAAATTCTCACAACAGTTCGACGGGCCTAAAGCCCTAGTTAGATTGTGACAAAGCAAACATCTTGAGCCTCAAAGCAGGGAGGCATACCTTCTTTGCTCTAACAGGATCAGATATTGGAGATTGTGCAACAGAACAGGAGCTCTTGAACTGCGCAGGACGTTTGGCACTGCATGATGTAAAATAGCTCTATAGATGAGTCAAATAGAAATTGGAACTGCCAATTGAGTGGAACTGCTTCTGAAAAATCAAATCATTGCAAGGGAATTCCCCACCCTTCATGGTCACTTGACATCCTTGAAGACAAGCCCGGCCACATTGACGAACCTGTTTCAGAAAACAACTTTAAGGCAGCATAGCAACTGATGATGACTGTTAATAAAAGATCACACAATTATTATCGCTGTCGCCTTAGGTAAGGATATGGGGGGGAAGAATTATAAAGATGTATAAATCGTACCAGTATCTCCGTTTTCCTTGGTGGTACATTTTACCATAGGTTGACTACCAGAAGCACCATTCTAAAAGGTGAACGAAAAGTCAGAATCTTCAGCCAGAGGCAAAGAAAGAGAAGTCATTAACATAAAAATTGATTCCACTTACCAGATCAAATGCAATCTGTGGATGGTTGCAACTTGGTACACTTTTATCAGGTTTTAACAACTTCAATCTGTAAGATGACCGGTAAGTCATGAACTGGAACAAAAATGGAAAAAAGGAAAGACAATAGAAATCTTAATAGGATGACTATGGCACTGAAGTAACACACCCATGCTCAAGGCTCAACTCTGTCCAATCACTGGAAACAACAAACTCATTTGACCTTTGAATCGTACATTCATTTTCAGAGGCGAAAACCGTCAAGGGGAGATTTGCTTCAGCAATATGACCACCTGATTCCATCGCTAGCTGCTCGCCAACAGAAGTATAAGGATGCTTAGTGCCATTTAGAGGAGGTATAACTTCAGCAGCGGAGTCTAGTGCATTTGAGCATATGGAGATATCAAATTTGTGGCAGAGTGTCTTGGGGTCCACTTCTGTCTGTGGAATTTCAGTCTCTGTTCAAATTGCTTAATTGTTAACGTAATGAAGAAGGAAATCCAAAGTAACAATAAAAGAAGGAAACAAACCTTTGAATCGACTTACAGACTCCTCCGTTTTTGGCAAGGCTGAACATGATGCTTCCAACTGTATATCACCCATTTTTTTCTTCTCTGTCTTTGTTGCATCAGGAAACTCAGCGGCCAAAGCATACAAAGCCTCTGCAACTTCTTCCTCATCTTTGGTAATCAACCCTAGAGTACCATCTTTCACACAAATTTCTGCTTGAGGCTTTTCAGGAAAAAGCAAAACCATTGGTCAAAACTAAGTTACTTTATAGGTCTCATTTTAATATTACCTTAGTGAAGTAGGAATTAAATGTTAGAGCTCATCAGCTCACCTTCTTCAAATTGGATTTCACTGAACCATCTCTTCTGAGCAATTCAACTCCGTTAGCAGCTACATGTTTGATCTTCTTGGAAACCAGCAAGGGGGTAGAAATGGATTCATTGCTTCTTTTTCTTATGGCTGTAACCGTAGGAAAAAAACTCTTTAGCGTTGTCTGTTCTATGTTCTTGAAACAACTTACTAAGGTATATATAAGATCAATTGTTACTTGGGGTGGTAAAGCCATCTGATATAGAACAACGAAAAACAGTATGCATTGAATGAATAGACAATTATAAAAAAAAAAACAAAAGAATGAACCTAGACTCCAACTAGAGAAATCTGTAGTTCGCCTTTTAAATTGAATAGAAAAGATAAGGAAACTACGCCCGTTCTTCCATTGCTTGGAAAGAAAGAAAATGCAAGAGCAAAAGAGTTCTGATTAACAACAACCACACATAAAAGACGACAACATAGCATAGGACCCACATAACAGAACCAATTAAAAATCAGTGGGCTTCAACAATGGATGCTTAAAACACAAACATTAAATATTCCAATCAGTTAAAAAATGGCTCACAAAAGCCTATCTGTGTTGCCGACTCCAATTCTATAAATATAAAAGAAGGTCAATTAATTTTTCACCATAAAAAAAAAAAAGTGGTCAATTAACACACCTGACCGTAACTTCCGAGGAACAGAGGCCTGATAAACTGTATTGCAGTCATCAAAAAACTGCAACAAAGATCAAAGTTTCAGAACAAACACACGTGAAATCAAAAACTAAAACATAGTAATGCTATTTTGGACTGGGGCAATCGAAAGAGCACCATTTTAGGAGACTTATATCCCCTGCAACAACCATTGCCTGGACGAAGTGTATCTTCACCATCCGACCCAACACACACCATCCGACCCTCTCTGTAACTCAAGTTTTCTTTGCCAACAGCATCCAATTTTCTGAGCTGGTGTTTCTTTGATTTGTTGAAGCCAGTAATCTTCCCACCGTTACAAGCAGAACCTTCAAATGGAACCCAACAAACAAAAAAGTAATAACTTTAAATTGACAAGTGAATTCAATAAGAGGAGGTAAGAGAGAAAAACTGACAGATAAGAAAACCCAAAAGGGAAAAAGGAATATGATCAGACGCGCATTACACTCAAACCTCTTATCCAAAAGCCAAAAACATACTATCAACCGGGAAAGATATGAGCACAGAAAAGGACAACACCCTATCGATGGTTTGTGTTGTTTATAGCATGCTACTCATAGCGTAACTGTAAATTTGCTGATAAAGTAAGGACATTTGTGTAAATGCGAACAATGTTCACTTGATCAAGATGCTAATATTACCAGAATGTTTAGTGATGTGTCGCTTTGCAGGCGAGATTGAGAACAACAGACCTCCGCCTTCTCTGCGATCAGCGTCTTGAGCGTTGTCCATTTCTGGGATAACAATAACGACACTGGCATCGAATTTAATTGAACTGATAGCTACTTTTGAGGCCCAAATTTCTTCTAACCCCTAAATTCAATAAATGCGGTCCAGAAACGCTACTAAATAAAAATCTTTATTCTTGCTCATGCTCTTAAAAATGCTCGTGAATCTGGGATCACAATTGGTGCATAAACAATTATCAGAGAATTAGAAAGGTGAATCGAATTTAAACAACTGAACACGAGCTAAAAGGCTAGAGAAATAGGATCCAGGAGTATCTAGTTCGGTGTCTAGCGGAAAATTTTCCCAGAAAACATCGGGACTTGGTAGCGTTTTGAGCATTCAACAACTAACCATATAGATAGATACTCATGCTAAAAAACTGGAAGAATAGATTGGTGAATTCAGCAGTTAATATCACGTGGTGTCTCTCTCTGCGTCTTTTTCTTAGCTTTCTTCTCTCGAAAAATAAAATGGTATAAACGCAGAGTCTAATTCAGCTTAGCTTTCCTAATTCGTTCTGAACAGTGATATATAAAAGAGGAGTAGAAGAAGAAGAAGAAGGAAATGCATTGGTACCATCAAGGTGTAAGAGAAGAGAGACAAAGCGGTTGTACATGGAAAAATGAGAGTCAGTTTAAAGGTGAAGAAACAAAAGTGAATTCGTCCTTTTTGTTCAGAGAATCTGGTTCTTCACGTAGTAAAGCACTCCAAGTACTCAACGGGAAAGGAAGATGAAGACAATACAACCATGTGAAAATCCTTGAAAATTGCAGCAAGCAACCCTGATTCAAATTTGGAACTAAAATAATAGTACAAAAACAAAAGCCATTTCTAGTAAGAATCAAATGTCAATCTCTCCAGAATATTAATCGTACGAGAACTAAAGCTGTTCTTCAGAACATCACATGCAAAGAAGAAATCGGATGAAACAAGCATTTCCACATTACCCCTCATCCACTGGGACTAAAATAAGAAAAAAGAAAAGAAGGGAAGAACTCAAAAACCTCAGAATTATAGGTAAATTTACAGAGGAAGAAGGTGAAGTTCAGCTGGCAAGAAGCAGCAAAAGAATGACCGCACTGATCAAAAATTCTGGAGAAGCTGATCTGTCGCTCTCGCTTCTCCACACTATACACTTACAGCTTGAGAGAGAGACTCTCTCATCAACTCAACGGACCCCGAAACCGAAACTTTTCCACTGAAAAACCGTATTCACAAAGAAACCAAAGCGCTGCCTCTAACCGTCTCTCCCTCTCTCTCTGCTTGTTATACATGCGCGTTTTTGGTCATGTGAGGATCGGACGGTGGAGAATGGTAAGGTAAATCACGGCCGTTTGATGGTTTTCGGACCTATAATGACAGAAGTGTCTTCGGTGTTAGCCACATAAGACAAAAGGCACCACCTTCTTAGTAGCCACGTCACGACTCAGGCAAACTACTGATGTCATCCATCGATGGCCACCAGTTCTTCCTCTTTTCGCCGTGGGATAAGTTTGCAGTGTCACCTCAGCCACGACGAATTGGCCAGCTAGGAAGGTATAACAAAAGCATTAATACTCTTTTCCTCTTTTTTTTTTAATCTTTTAAAACTTTTAACATTTTCTTTCTTATGCGACAACACTTTCCTTTTTAATTATTCCAAAAATATTTCAACCCATAATCATATTAGATCTAAACATCCAACTTAAGGGTGTATTTGGATTGATTTCTTTTTTAGTTAAATTTTATTAAAAATTATAAAAATAAATTATTTGTGAAAGAAGAAATAAGGTTCAAAGTAAAAAAATAATTTTTTTTAAATTGAATTCCAATCTAATATCAACTTAAAACTCAAACGGTGCATTTAATACATTAGAATGAAATGACTTTCCACTCAGAATAAGTGTAAAATTATTTTTTTATTTTATTATTTAAAAGAAAAAATCAAAATAAAATAGTGATTCCTCATTTATGATTAGTAAAATATCATTTAGTGTCATAATTAAATAAATTTTTATAAGATATAATTAAAATGACCTACTAGTAATATAGTATCAATAATATATTAAATGTGTATCATCTCTAAAATATTCAAAATCGATTCATAGAATAAAAATATCTAATCAAGCTATAAAAATACTATAAAATAAAAACAAAGAGAAAATAAAAAAAAATTCATACCTTACTTAGAAATTATTTTTTTGAATTAGAACTCGCACCTTAATTAAAAATTATTCTTCTACTAATAAAGTTTATGGCTGAATTAAGTTTCTTATCGTTTAACATTATCAAGGTATAGTAGTCGTAATGATTTTTTTAGATTTTTTATTTCTTCTAAAAAAATTTTATTCTTAGATTTTGGTATGAAAAAATCATTCTTATTTTTTTTGGAATAAATTTTTCAAAAAAAAATCTATTCTTCCTTTAATTCTACGTACCACATACTAAAAAAAATTTAAAATATAATTTTATTTTATTCTATTGTAACGTACCAAATGCATCGTAAGACAAATTTTTGGGCGTAAAACTCAAATATTAGTCCTCTATTAATCGTCTCTTTTTATCCTATTATTTCCAAGAATATTTTGATATGGGCTCGTGGTTCGTGTAATGATTGAGATCCGCAGCAGCCTTGTAATTGTGATGGTGATTGCATGGCATGGTCACGTTTGCTGCGTGATACCGATACGGGTTTCAGTTCAAATGAGGCTACCGCAATTACAAGATTAGCCTTGTGCTGTGTGGAAAGACGAGTTTGCCCTAGTGGGACAGCAATTGACATGTTCAGAAAACGAGGGGATAATGATGAGCGGATGCTGGATCTGCGACCAGGTACCTTTCAGGTTGTGCGCGCTTCTTTCTGGAGCCGTCAACTTCCAGATCGTGCGTGTTCTCCATGACCTTCAGTTCTTCACCCGCAAAAATCTTCGAGACCAGGCTCTTAAAAATGCCTCTGGACCTCTGCGACAAATTGGATCGGCCTACCATTGTTTCTTTTAAAAGAATGGTAAATGGGCCTCACATGAAATGGGATTTTTGATTTTGTCCAGTTTGCTTTTGAAGCCGGCCTCATTGAACATCGCAATGTCAATACTTAGCCACGAATATCCATATTCGTTTCTTTTCCGAGCTTTTTACCAAAATGTAATTGTTTTATAGCAAAACAACAAAATTATTACGACTTTTAGCTTGTTCTCGAATTATCAAAATCGCTACTAACAATGATTATTTTAGTAATAAAATAATATCTTTTCTTGTCAAAGCAAGAACGCATGTGTTATTCTAAAGTCATCAGCATTTTTAAAGATTTTAAAATAATTAATTTATTTGGACAGAGTTTGAATTTTAAATTTTATAAAAATTAAATTATTTGTGAGAAGAGATATGAGTCATGTATTTAAAATTTTAAATTTAATTTTGAGATTAAACCTTAACTAAATATGGCCTCAATTTTGAAATATTTTGTAACAAAGGCAATAAGTGTGGCATCAGCATAAGCATAAAAAATTCCTTGTTAGAAAGCTTATGTATCCACCAATAACAAAATAGACAAAATAATTTGTCAAAATTTAACATATTAAGTCGTCGCATACCCCTCAAAATTTCACATCGATCAACTGAGCATGATAAATAGCTTTCAACGTCTTGCCCAAATTCAACACGACATTTGAAAATTATTGTAAAAAGTTCATTTCTATTGCAATATGATTGACTTTTCTAAATCTATTTCAATAACGTTATTCACAAAAACTTAATTATTTTTGTTATTTTTATTTTTATTAAAGCAAATATATGACGAGTAAATTTATGATAAATAGCCTTAAATATCGTCACATCGGTGATTCAGGGGCACTTGTGCTTGCCACCGTGAGTAGTCGTGTTGGCATAGCATGGGCATACATCTTCGTTCCCGGAGGTGCCCGGAGGAACACAGTGGCAACGGGCGCAGCAAGTCCCGCATGCTCTCTTACAGATCTTTTGCCTCCCCGACTTGGAGCACCTAGCATCACAGGCTGCATCGCAATCTAGACATGTTCACAGATTAGCTGAGTGTCATCAGTAAGAGATCATGGGAACGTTTAATGATGATAAAATTATAACTTTTATGACCCCCCCAAAAAAAAAAAGAAGAAAAGAAGAAAACCTATATCCTGGAGAAGAGAGCGACCAACTTTGTTGCTGTCTATCTGCGATGGATGACGAGTAAACGGATGGTAAGATTAGATATGGTTTGAGTTAAAAAAATTTTATTTTAAATTTTATAAACATAAATTATTTATAAAAAAAAGTGTAATATAAAATAAAATTTTATATCAAATTTTTTTATCAAATATATCTATAATTTTATAAAATTTTGAAAAGCGTACTAGTAGAATTTGATTATATATAATAGTATATTAACGTACCATTTCTTCAGCTTCAGCAACGCGACCAATAAGCAGCAGAAGTACGAGAAGGGAGACAATAGAAACCTTAGAGAAGGTGGCCATGATTATAGGTAATTACCTTTTCGACTTGGACTAAGGATTGCTTAATGTGCTTGAATATATGGACCTCTGCAGAAGGAGAGCAAAATTTCCTGGCTTTTATAAGAGGTTTTGGAGGACGGTAGGTGGAGCACCTAGTGCATGAAATGCTCTCACCGTTGTAATAAAGCAGAAACTTTTGACAAAACTGGCAGACGTGGAGAGTGGTTTCCATAGGAACAGCTGGTGCAGAAAGAGCAATTTGGAACAATCTGGAAATCTTGGTTCCTTGGCCATTAATATTTCCAAGGCGTAAAGCTTTTACTAATTATCTTCCTAAACTTGCAAGCTCAAGGCGTCAGTAATGAATCATCCAGCTGTGGATGGTGACCGGCTCTTTATCTTTATTCCAAAAGCACTAAAACCAGCAAGGAAATGAATATAGGAAAGTTCAATGTTCTGAAAGATGAACATTCCTCTCTCAGAAAACCTCATTTTGCTTGCCAGCAAAGAATGGATGATGATGATATCAAGATGTGACATATGTGACCTCCGTTTAGAAGTGCAAATTAATAGCACTTTCTCTACATTTAAATCTAATGACAAAACATGAATTTAGGGACCCTTTGACATGTATGTGACTATAAAACTCATAATTGGAACTCTTTGGCGTACAAGATCCCTCATGATCAAGTCAATGACCTTGTAAACATTGGACCACAAATACTAGTGAGCTTTTTGTACATAATGTTACATCCCATAACTTGAATAAAGGGGTAGGGATAACCAATTAGAGGAAAAGGAATATGCTTTCTAAAATTATATTAGTATCATATAAATATCTATTTATATGTCAAAAAAATCTATCATATTTAAGTATCAAAATTTTTTAAATTATATCATAAATAACTAAACGAGAACTATTTTACTTACAATTTCGAACAAGTTAAGCTGAAATTTATTGATTTGGAAAAGTAATTTGGAGTATAAATGAATGATGGGAAGGATGCCATTCATTTTAGTACCGTTGTTAAATTCTCAATTTTTGAACGTCAAAAACAGTGGTGTCAAAAGGAATATCTCTTTTTTTTTTATGTTAAAAGGAATATCTCAATATTGTGGATGAGGTTCAGTCTCATTATGAGATGAAGTATACGAGACATGGAACTCTCTTTCTTCTACCTTTGACGTCCTTTTGGGGAAATTAGCCACAAGAAAAAAAAAAAACGTCCTTTTGGGGACAGCAACTTTTTCCAATGTTAAGCAACGACGAAATAACAAAATTAATAAAGAGTTCCTTCTTAAGAGAGAAAAACCTGATTCGTTGGTCGAATAATCATCTTCTCATTTCTTAATTTTCAGATAACTTCAATAAGTATTTCATACTGCCCTTAAATATTTAGTATTTCTTTCGGTACATGTTTATAGTACCCTAAGAAGCTTTTAGATGTCGGGCCAAAGAGACTGCTTTATTAAGAGCATCAATAGCAGAAACAAGATTTCTGCAGCTTGATTGGTCCGTAATCTGTAGTAGTTCTAAGGGCACTTGTGTCTGCCGCCGTGAGTAGTCATGTTGGCGTAGCAAGGACAGACGTCTTCGTTACCAGAGGTGCCCGGAGGAACGCAGTCGCAACGTGCACAGCAAGTCCCGCAAGCCCGCTTGCAGAGGTGCGGCCTCGAAGACAGTCGGCACCTTGCGGCACAAGCTGCTCCGCAATCTGTAATTGACGGATAATTTGAACACGGAGCATATTCAGGAAGATCTATAGTTCATGATCAATAGCACGTGGAAAAAGAACTTCGAGAAATAGAAGAACAATCACCTGTTTTCAGAGCCGCCGTTTCTCCTGCATCTCTAACCCCGTCCTACAAGAAACAGTTTAATGTATTAGGTCCTTCGAAATGATGAACAAGCAAAAAAGGAAAGAAAACACGAAGTGCTAAATCCTTATATAATATTCACTTTGCTGCCATATGCATAGGCCAGACAAACAGCGACAAGCAAGAGGAAGACGAAGATGCGGAGAGTCTTTGGCGGGGAGATAGTCATAGCTGTCAAAACTTGGCAACAGAAAGCAGTGCTACTATGGTTAAACTTTTGGAGTTGTTCGACAGAAAGGAAAGGAGATGCCTCATTTATAGGCAGAGCAAGAGGCTGCAGAGCTGACTGTGGAAAAAGGATGGTTGGGTTCGCGTATGTCTTCTACAGTTTGTGCAGGGCCAAGACGGTGCTTGTCTGGACAAATATCCGCGGCGTGTCTGAATCAGTTCGAATTGACTGTTGTCTAACTTAATAATATTTTAATAAAACTATCATATAAACTCACATAGTAGCTTATCTATCCATATCTATATCTATCGATACTAGACTAAAAATATGGATAGAATTCATAGGAATTTAAATTTAGTTGTTTCTTACTTTTTAGATTACTTAAAATGCCCTTAAAAATAAATTAATATTATTTTGATAGACTAACCATAAGACATTAAAAGCACATAAAGTACAAATATAATTATTTCATATAAATTTATCATTTAAACGCTAATTTAATTATAATTATTTAGGAGTTACATAAAGAGTAAGATGAACAAATAATCTATCTATACTTATACTTATACTTATACTATACTAAAAGTGTGGATAGAGGTCATAGGGATTTAAACTTAGTTGTTTCTTCCTTTTTTGGATTACCTAAAATATCTTTAGAAAAATAAATTAGTATTATTTTGATGGACTAACCATAGGACATTAAAAGTACACAAAGTGTACAAATATAATTATTTCATATAAATTCATCATTTAAACTCTAATTTAATTACAATTATTTAGGAGTTACATAAAGAGTAAGATGAACAAATAAAAAATAATAATTATACATAAAAAATTAATAAAAAAATTCTTAACTAGGGTTTTAACTACTAAGTAATAATATTTTAACTCCTTTACTTAAGTTACAAATTTTTTCTAATTCAAAAATATAAGAGTTATATTAGTTAAAGAATATCACTCTTTTATTTTTATTTTTTAAGGAAAAGAAGAGTACTCTATTAGTTTATTATTTTTGTTGTTGTTATTTATATTATCATTAGCAATATTATTAAAATTTTAAATCATAACAAATAAAAAATTATAATTATATATAGAGAATTAATAGAAAAGTTCTTCACTATGTTCTTAATTACTAAGTAATAATATTTTAACTATAAGTTATAAATTTTTTCTAATTCAAAAATATAATATAATGAAATATATAAATAAACCATATAACTTCTATATAATAAATTATATAATTAATATTATTATTAGAATATTATACAAATAAAATAATTAAGAGTAAATAAATATACTTTAACTTCTACCTTTTCAAGAACAAAAAGAAGGAGAAAGAAAAAATAATGTTATTTTACAATAAAAAACACAAAGAATAATTATGATTACTAAAACTCAAATGTAAATATATTTAATAAAAAATAAAAAATATTATAGCATGAAAATAAAAATAAAATATTAATATTTTTAAAAATAAAATAAATATAAAAAATAATTATATTGAATAAAAATCTCAATACCAATATAACTTTTGAAACATTTAACACGTTTTTTTTCTAATTCAAAAATATGATATAATGAAAGATATAAATGGACCATATAACATCCATATAATAGATTATATAATTAATACTATTATTGAAATATTATATAAATAAAATAATCAAGAGTAAATAAATGTATTTTAACTTCTACCTTTACAAGAACAAGAAGAAGGAGAAAGAAAAAAATAATTTGATTTACAATAAAAGACACAAGGAATAATTATGATTACTAAAACTCAAATGTAAATATATTTAATGAAAAATAAAAAATATAATAGCAAGAAAACAAAAATAAAATATTAATATTTTAAAAATCAAATAAATATAAAAAATAATTATATTAAATAAAAATTTCAATGCAAATTTAACTTTTGAAATATTTAACACGTGCAAATATTACACGTACTTTGTGCTAGTTATGCAAAATGAACCAATGAAAATAGTACAAGATTGCAACTTTTTTTTTTTTTCCTATGTTAGACCTTCGGAGGATAACGTTGATATTGTGTATGAATTTTTCTCTCTGTATGATAGGATAGGGCACCCTTGTTCGTTGCTCACCCCCTACAGCCCTGCACTTTGCAGCTATTTGTTTGCGATGTTTGCATTGGTTTTTCCTTTAAAAATCTTTCATTTTCTATGAAGCTCATATTGAATTGTTATGGGAGAAAATGTAATATCGGGAGAAGTTTTTTGGTTAAAAAAAAAAGTAGAAAAGATTTTAGTGAAAAACCAATCCAAATGTTAGACAGTTTCCATGTCAAGCAAAATGCTTTCTCCAGATATTTCCTTCTAATAATTTGACATGAATCTTTTTTTTCTTTCATCCATAAGAATATGCTTAAGAAGCAAAACTGCCTCTATGTATATATATATATATATATATATATATATATATATATATTGGTAGAAAGACTGCCTTCATGCAAAAAAGATAAAAATTCATGAAGCAGACCTGCAATACATAATCTCATCAACACCACCATAACACGAATGAGGGATTGATGTTAACTCCAGGACGGAGAAGAGATAAAGAAGATCAGCTTCAGAGTTAATCATAGAGCAAGTAGACAGCTGTAACTTAGCTGCACTTAGATCACCTATCTTATGAAATGGGCAAGCATCCCATTCACCTTCTCCAGTAACATTAAAATCAGACAGCGATTTAACTTGTACTAATATCAATTCCAATTCACTGTCATTCTGCATTTATTCCATCTGGCATCCAATTATCCTTTCAACAGGGGCAAATCTCTCCAAGTACCGAATATTTCAGGTTCCATAGGATATTTTCTCCATTTTTTTTGTTTCTTATGAAAAAAAAAAATCCCACAATTTAGACAGGGCAAGGGGACCGATCCTCTGAGTATCAAACCGACAAGTATGAGGAGTGGAGAACCTGAAAAAATGGATATTGTCCTGCGGAATTTCTTAGAAAGATCTCTAGTGATTGATAAACCAAGAATCAAAGAAAATAATATCTTGCCTCCATATTCAGTCAAAATACCTAAACACAAGAGGATGCAATCGGAAGTGAATTTCTTGATCTCTGCATTTATCCCAGAAAAACAAACATCTAGGCCGCAACAAGAGTAAAGCTAAGCAGAAGGGATCCTTTTTCCTGATTTTTCAGTGCCTTATGTTTACATATATATGAAAGACTTAAATCAGATATCAAGAATTCACAAGGTCGGTGTATGAGCAAAGACTAAACAAGTAATCAAGTATCAAAAAGGTTGCAACATCTGGCAATTAAATTAGGAGCCATCATCTATTTACTACCAGACTAAGTAAGTTTCAGGTAAAATTTAAGTAACATCCCAGAAAATTACTCCCTGAATTTATACCAAACCTGTGTAACATCAACCAATGGTTGCAGATGATACTATTCCCAAAGCAAACACATAATGTGCTGTGAAACGTTCAACAATCTGCTCAGAAGGAAAAATGATAAGCAAGAAGAATTCAGTTCTGCATGGAAGCAGTCTGAATCCAAACAACAAATAAATTTGTTAGATATTCTTTCTTGCTTTTTACCTTTGTTTTCTACATGACATTTAGTTGAGGCAGTACAGAAACAGCTTCCAGGTAAACACAGAAGGCCCACAATAAACGGTTAACAATATGATGATGCGTTGCTGGATGAATGAGTAGAGCCAAAAAAGCACAAGGAATTGCCTACATTTCAAATGATTAAACAAGACGGTAAGATTTTCTGGAAGTAAACCCTGGGTAGATGGACAAGGGCCAAACACTTGCATCGGAAATTACTTCCAAAAGATCAAAAGAAGTAAAATCATGAAACACTTCCCCCCTTTAACCCAATGCAGTTTCACTTTTAACTTCTCCATAGATTTAGTCCCAAGAAGGGCACTTTGCAACGTTATCCATCTTCTCAAATTTTATGATAGTATTTTTATTACTAATGCAGCTAATTTGGCATCTCTTACAAACACATTTCATATGATTGCCTTATGACACAGTACAATTGAACAAATAGAATGACAACACACCTGTAGGCTAACTGATTCCTAGCTTCATCAATAGCTACTTTTGTCATCACGACCTTCAAAAGGGAAAATTTCGGTTCTCCACACCACATATATTAGTTGTATCATGGCCATTTGATTATTCCCAGCTCGAGTAAATTAGATATCTCAGAATGAAAGAGTGCAGCATGCTAAGATAAACAAAAATCATTCACCAAAGGTCCATTAAGAACAAGAAAACTCATTGGATAGCAAGTGAAAGAAGACTCACCAAGTAATGAAGTGCAAATTTGTCTTTATCATCCATGTAAGTGGACGTCAATTTAAACCGAATCATGTAAATGACCCATAGAGTTGTGCCCAAAGTAGTCAAATCGAGAAGGGTGTGTATATCATATTCCATAACGAAACTGCAGTAGAGTCTGACAGCTAAAAATATAGCTGTTAATTCCTGCGATCTGAGTGACAGCCCTGATCAAATCCAGAAAACAGGACTGAGAAGCAAGGAAGCGATATCACAAGGAAAAAGATGACGGGGAACAAAAGACAAAGACAACTGCTCCTAGGGACAACGAGACTACACAGTTTTTCCCTCTCGTTTTCTTTTGTGGAAACAAAAGCTAAGCAAAGCATCGTTCGGTGGGAAAAGTGCACCTTTTTAACTAACTAATGCTGCATCACATACGGATTCATACAAATGACAGGTGATGTAGCACGAAGAAAGAAAAAAGAGCAAGCTTTGAATTGTTTAATGATGTTTTACGTTAGTATACATTTTCTTTTTCGGATGATTCTTCCTATAAAATTCGTAGACAACTAAAGTTGCTTATTCGAATTCCGAATCCCACATTCGCGCTTGAATTAACAAGCAAATTGGAGACATGTTTTCACAAGAATAAGATAAAACAGTTAAATTCTAACCACCGCAGAATAGCCGATCAAACAAAGAAAATGCCAAGAGTATTGGAATGTGCATGCAATGATATGGAAATTCTAACAAATGATAACCATTATTTCATCTAAAACAGAGGAAAAAACTTATCAGGAGAGCCCTAACAGAGTACAAACAGCGACGTAATAATAATACCAGCAAAAGACTTCTCCTTGGTGAGTTTATATATTAGAAGACAAATTCCAAGAGCATGAACGGCCTCAGCAGCTACAAAGAAGTTATCATGATCCTCCACGACCAGGCCGAGGAAGAGGACAGTTAGCATGGCCGAAAACACTGCAAGAAACGCCTTCGTCTTGAGCGGTTGCCGTCGGTCCCATGTGGCCACCGCGTTGAGGGGCTGCTTCGATCGTTTCATCATCTCTTTTCCTAACCAGCAGTAAATGGGAACGGTCGAGAAACTGACCTACTCGAATTGTTTACTTAGATTAGAGATCATGCGGGAGTAATTATCGTACTTAACATAAGATCGATGGACTAAGGAGAGACATCACATGTGGCTCATGAGCAATGCAGCACGTAATTGGATGGATGGAGTATGCAGTGGAAATAACTAATGCTTTGCTCAATAACGCAATCCTGAGTAACCATGCTATTTGTGGATGGAATTTCATTATCAAATTGAACGCAAAATTTTTTAATTTAAAATAAATAAATTACTTTCACAAAATTTAATACATAAATTTTTAAACAAAAACTCAAAATGAGTTCAGAGTTTTTCCCTATCTATTAAACGGAGCGTTAATTTATAATGTATACTTGTCATTTCGCAATCAGTGTTTCCTCAAATGAAAAGTAGCACTTCGCGGGAGAATGCAATACTTGTTCTTTGCCAATGTGATCAATTAGAAGTTTCTGAATTTCATATCTGGATTCATCAAAAAGCATTCGCGCAGAAAACAACATTCAACAGCTATTATCGTTGCACGCATGATTTGACAGATGCTAATTTCCTTCAGGCGCATCTGATTCAACAAGGGAAAGGAGATAGGCAGACATTTCTTGCCTAATTTGCTCTCTAGTCCGATATCTGTTTCTAGTTTCTGTTTAGAGGGGTGAACCTGCAACGCTACGCTCTGACTACTTGGACTACTTAAAGAAAGGTGATCAGCTGAAGAATGATCTGGTCCACTACACCAGGGAAAGCGAAAAATGAAGAAAGCTATATACGATCGGAAAACTTGTTGGTTACATCCAACATATGAATTTTACATCATTATACCGTCTCTGGATACATGAAATACAAGTGTGATAAAATGAAAACGCGTGACTAAAATGATATTCAGTCTGAAGAGGACGTAGGAAAGGCATCAAGCAACCCAAGAGGTAGATCTTTTTATCTGAGGCTTCATCTGCTTGTCTTCCTCGAGAGATATCATACCCAGATGAGATGGATCCTCAAGCATCATCTTGGCCACTAAGTAACCAGCAATGGACCATGTCTGAAACTTACGCGCCTGCTTTCCCACAAAACGTCCAAGTTTTCCATCATAATATTCGGGCCAGTGGTCCTTCAGTAAACGGCTTTCAGCAAGTTCAATTGCACGCCTTGCTATCTGGGGTCGTCCACTCTTGATGCATGCAGCAGTGAGGAGCCATAGGAGAACTGTGTTGAACAAGGAAGAATCAACCTCTAAGAAGTTGGGATCTATACAAATGGTTATACAGCTGAACAACAGCAAAACTGTAATTTCATGGTCTTCAAGTCCTTTCTGAGCAATAATCAACGAAATTAACCAAAGATTACAAGAAACTGATATCCTCCTAATAAAACTAAATTGAACGTGTTGGGCATACCCATGAAATTGGTCATCCTGGGAAAAGATGGACTCTTTTGAATTTAAAGTACTTTGAGGCAAAATAAATTTTTTAACCAGTATGAAAGATCAAATAATCACCAACCTGGCCAAGATCCACCATTATGATAACTCCAGCTCGTATTTTTTGGGTCACATCCTGTGACAATTCTCCATTCATGACTTTCCATGGCTGGATAACAGATTTTTAATGGCATTTCTCCAACTAGTTCTTGCCAACGTGATTCAATAAGATCCATAATTGCTGAAGCTTGCTCTGGAGTTGCCAGAGATGACAAAATCGCTACACAATTACCCAAGCAAAACCAGCGGAAATCCATTTTGGCTGGGCTGACATTCCCAACAAAGTAGCCACCATGGGTTGGCATGAAATCAAATAACCAATCTGGTATTGAGTCAGGCATCACATTGAACTTATTTACTGCAGTGTGAGAGTACTCCTCCGTCTTGTACCGATATATATCATTAAGCTGTTTTATGTCCAGCCAAAAGTAAGTCCTCATGTGATAGCTTAAAGCATGAAGGCGTTTTACAATTCTGTCAATAAACTCCTTGCCCTCCTCATCATGCTTAAGAAGAACTAAAGCGCATCTTAATGCCATAAAAAAGAGTGCTTGAATCTCAGTAGGATAGCCATAAACACCCTGAATACACAAGAAGGGCTAGTTAGAAAAGTTTCTCCTTGAAGCTGATGAAGTAGAGAGAGAATTAGAGCTAATGAAGGAAAGAATATCTTTCAGCGGCGTAAAAGCTCAATACTGCTTTTATTTTCTTCCAATGTTAACTTTTTGGAATTTTCTTCTAGATTGTTTTGCCAGAATGAGTTTGCAGCAAATAACGTTCGGACAACCTAACTTTTTGCTTTCTAATTCCTATACATCAAGAAACAGCTAATGTTTAAAGAAACCTATCAAACCCTATGAATCCGTAACACTCTAGAACGAATCTAAATCATATACGACCCCTAAGAAAATAATGAAGTATCAGGAGAAGAAAAGAAAGAAAAGGCACAAATCACCTCTTCATGTCATAGTCAGGTTGTTAGATATGATGTTTGAATGAAATGGTGTACGCCAGAAAGATCAGGGACAGTGGATAAAAGCAAAGAATATACATCAACTCACTTCTAATGCTACTCTTCCTTCTCATGGACATAGGTAAACAATAAACTTTCATCAAAAGAAAGAGGTCATCCAGAGTCTGAATCAATAGTTGGCTCTGGAGTAAAACCTACAGTTGCCATGTATAAGCTGATTAACAAAATTTTGTGCAAGTGTACTATTGTAATTAATAAACAAGAACCAAAGTGAACCAGTGATATATAGCAGATACACAGACAGCAGAATTTCATCGTACTAACCATTCTACGATCTATCATACAACATCCATCAGCACAGAGGAGGGTTGGGAATGTATCAAAGCCTTCTGAAAGGCATAAGCTCAGGATAAGCCGCATCCCCCTTTGAATCTCAGACATTTCAGCCAAAGAAGTGTCTCCTGTAGACTTTGTATATGCACGAAGCAATATGATCCACCAAAATCCAGAATCTACAGGTGCTACCCTACCTATAGCACTTTCACCAAAATCAGCAATTACAGTTTCGAAGTTCCTAATGGGATCATGGAGTACTTTAAAACTTGCCGGCATTACCCCTTCACCCAACTTGAATTGGTCTACCTTCTTCTCCCATGACTGCAGACGTACAGTTTTCATTAAAAAGTTTTTCACTATTTCAGGTTCCCCATTCATCAAGAAGGCCAGAGCACTAGGGACAAAGTCTCTCACAAAAACCTGCAGAACGTTTGACATTATAAACTCTCAAATGCACCGAGGAGACTAGAGAATCCAAGAATAAGAAATTTTTTTAAAATATATTTCATAAAAGAAATGGTGTAGCTTTATGTATACTCATAAAGCTGAATATATATGGTGACAATGACTCATATATCAGGTAGAGGATGAAAAGTTAATAAGGAAAAATCTTGTTAGTAACTGAAATCAGCCGTGATCTTCGTTTCTCAATGCTAAATTACTATCATAAGGAAAACTTTTGGAGACGTTCCTATTGAACAATTTTCTCATGGCTCTGACCCCTTAACGTTATATCAAGACAAGAACTTTAACTCTTTACCCAGTAATCTACTTTAAATTTAATCAGCATTTTCATTATTTAATCCAAGATGGCTTGATTAATAAACATCCTTGTACCTATGCATAGATGAGCAAAAGTAATTTTCGCCTTACCTTCTGATCAGTTATTAATTGATACAAATAACAGTAGAGAGTGATGTTGTACTGATTTTGTTTACCGTATTAAGTTTCCCAATTTAACTGATCAGACATGGAGCTAAACACTACCAAATTCATCAATGCCAACCGTGATGGTTATATACTAGGCTGACAATTAAACAGATTCAGTTCCCCATTGAACTATGATAATTCTGTAAAGCTCAAAAAAAAAAAAAAAAGAAATTACTCAGATTTCAAGTCAGGTCCTACTAATGAGAACTGCACAGATGCGGGTCAAATTAGAGTACCCAAGATATAACTGCAAAACATATGATGGTTCCTTGCACCTGGCCAATTGTGAACTCCATTAGTCGCTCACTCTTACCACTCTTATATGAGATCAAATTATTAACATCCACCAAGATCAGGTCTTGGCCTATGATTTAAATCACAGCAAGAGTTACATTTGGATAACATTAGCCGTATACTGGTAGAGAACAAATAGAATTTATGGGATAGATTATAATACTTCTGATGGATAGAACAAAAATTGAAAGCCAGCAAGCTGACCTGATCATAATTGAGTTCTTCTGTAGAATGATCCAAAGCTGCAATAGTGCCCACAGGTTGCCCACGAAAGTAAACCAGTGAACGTCTCAAGGCTTCCCATGCCTCGCCAACTATAGGATGTGGCTCAAAGTTGCTTGATCTAGGAGTACCAAAACCAGATCTTCTACCAGGAGAATATATGCCATCTAGAGGAAAGTGACGTGGTGATGATATTGACATATCACTGAAGGATCTTTCATCAAATGATCTTTTTCTCTCTATGTTAACAGGTCTGGGTCTGTCCAATAATCTAGCCAACTCTGGGTCTTCAATTTCGAACAAGGAGGCAGGAGACTCATGATGATGCTTTGCGGTTCCATTGTTGGGTACATCTAATGCTGTGGGAGACATCCTGGAATATATGGTTTCAAAATTCTCGAGAATTTACACCTGAACACAACTAGTAACCAATTATCACCGTAAAATCAAAAGAAGTTAAAAAGCAGAAAGCCAAAACATAGCTTAGAACTTTTCATAACTGGTTCTGGAGCTTTAGCTGTTTATAGGAATGAAAATCAAAATCAACCAATTTATTAGACCACTGTGCAACTAGTTTGATGATGAACAATTTCTGTCCAAAATACAGCAAATAGGAGCATGTGATCCAACTTTATTAAGTGGGCATAAACACAATCCCTTCTGAGATACAAAAGTAAGATTCTTGATTCCTAACGTCATATTGCAACCTGTGACTCGTGGGCTGGAAAATGAAGTGGTGATTCACCTTATCCCTTAAAATTAGCTTCCTCTATAAGATCTATAGCTTCCTTGAAGCTCTAGCCAAATATATTTCCGATGCATAAACATAAAAGGTTGCCCGTGTTTTGGGACCTTCCGGGAAATTATTCAATAAATCCATCGCAGCTAGACTGGACACTCAAATAAATGAACTAACAAGCTCCAAGAACCTCCAAAGTTATTCAGCAATCACATATTAGATAGATCACACAAGCTCGTGGCACCAAAAATGGAAAAGTAAAAAAACTTCACACTCTGCAAACAGTGCCTGCAATCAGACATCTGAATATAGAACAAGCAAGCACATAGTTGAAGAAAAACTGCAAGAAATGAACAGATCAGAAACGAACCTTAAAGCTCCGTCAACAAGGCTAAACCACCGCAGAAACCCACCAAAGACGAATAAAATTGAGATATTTATAGCGTGCAAATAAAAACGAAGAAGAGACCTCGGGCATAAGCAAAAGGGTATATATATGTGATGGTGTGAAGTTGGTGCCCGGTGGGCTGGTTGTCAACTGGGTATATCCCTTCAGAAAAATATCCGTGACCTGATATACCGGTATATTTTCGCTTTAGAGAAGAGTAAAGGTGACCGCCACGTAGGATTTCTCGAGATATCCGATGATTATTTCATGTAAACTCCGACTTCCTGTTGTTTTCTTTTTCAACCTTAGTAATGTCCTAAACTATGTGTGGTGCAAACATAAAACTCTTGGCACCTACCGCTAGAGTACATACTGTTACTTTTACGAGCAGACGGGCGTTGGCGGCGGATAACGGCGGGACTCTGGAAGAACCACCGCCACCGGAGCGATGTTATGAATTATGATATATTCTGGCGTTTTCTCTCTTTTGTTTTTTTTTTTTTTTTGCTGAGTGACCTTTTTTTTCTTTTGAGAGGAAATTATTTTTAGGTTCTTACATTGTTGAGAGCCGATTGTTTCCAGGAGTGAGGAGATCGTGATACTTGCCGGTACGGTGCCAATCATACAGTAAGACATGGCATGTCTGACACGTGGAATCTACTAATCCCTTTGGTCAACTTCTTTCCTCTTTCTTCAATGCTACCCTTCTCTCTTTTTTTTTTTTTTTTGATGGGTAAACATTTCTTTATTTTAACTTTGGTCGAATATTTTTTAATTAATAACAACCCCTAGTCCTTCAATTTCTTTATTTTGGATTTGATAAATCAAAAGTCTATCATTTTTGTTAAGTGGGAAACGTATTGTAAGAAAATGAGACAATGACAATCTCGACATTACTACCTATAAAGATAAATTTATATATTATCAAATTTTTATTACACTAATAATAGTCGACAATTCTATATAATTTGTTTCTCTATTTTATAAATAATTATAAAATAATAAGTAAAAAATAATATGATAGTTAGAGTTTGTAACTGAAATTAACATATCAAATATTCCTATTCTTATGAAACACAATCAAACTCTCATTTTGATAATGTTATTACTAGTTGAAAGTTGTTTAAGGTAGTCTAGCCATTTTATATCCAATATATTGAAATTATTACTCAATATATATTGAAAATTATATTTTCATAACATTGGTGATTATTTAAATACATAATTTTTGTGAGATTCAAAGCTATCAAGTATTCTCTAAAGTCAATATTTTACTTTGGCTTTGTATTATTTCATCGTCGAATATATCAAAGCTAATGTAGTAGTCTTTTTAGTGAATTTTATTAATTCAAATTATTTATAAATTACTTTATTATTGTGATAAGATAATACCTTTAATTGATAGTATGTGTTATCTATATTACAAAAGTCTTTATTTCATGTATATTTTGTACCATAAATATTTAAAAAAATTTGAGGTCTAATATAATTTTTTAAATAAAAAGATAACGTTCTATAGCAGTTGGATTAGATCAATCAATCATTATAAAAGTAGTTGGAGTTGAAACTTTTAGCATATGCTTTCGTTGTTTTATATTTTCAATAATTATAGAATACTAATTGTAGTTTTATACTTTTTGAGAAGTTATTCAAAGAATTTAGCATATTCTTAATTTCCTGTTTGTATATCATTGATAACATATCTTTATAAAATTATAAAGATTAAACTTTTATCATGTTCTTTTAAGAGATTTTCTTACCTATTAAAGTTTTAAAAGACGAATATATATATATATAAATACAATTATTAAGTTATCAAACTTACATATATTGTCAAATCGGAGTATTCATACAGTAGCATTTGTCACCCAAGTCGTGTAGAGTATAACAAAATCTTTTGTCTTTTAAAATATGGCAACTAATTTGTACATTAATATTGAAGGGTGAACGTATGATAAGGAGAAAAATTGTGGGTCAAAATAAAAATATTTAAAGGATTTGATCCAGACACGAGGGCACTTTAGGCAAGCGGGCGCATGGAGGAGCCGGGCTACATAAACTCCCACGTTTTCGACCGTTGGGCCACTTTGCCAATCTAACGTCTCCTTTTGCTCTTTGCAGAGAAAGACAAAGAAAAACTCTCTGAAACCCTAGCGTTCTTCAAGAATTTCAACAATGGCGAAATCCAAAGGTGCGAAAGACTCTTTAGATCGTGAAAAGTGGAATAAAGTATTTAACGCTATGGTTCACATGTTGCGGACCCAGCAGACGCAGCTTGAGTCTCTTGCTAAAGATAGAAAGCTTCTTGAAGATAGGATTAAATTACAGTACGATCGCTGGGTCTCTGATGTTAATCTATTTCAAGATCAAATCACTCAGGTAATGTTTTTCTACTGCCGGGTTTTTTTGGTGATAATTTATACGTTATTGTTGAAATCTATGTATTTAGGGTTTCTTAAAGTAAAGTCGGAATTTTTTCTTGGGAAATTTGAAATTTCTGTGCATTGTGCAGATAAAGAACGAGTTCACAGTACAAGAAATGCTGCGCATGGTTGACGCTGCAAAAGCTGATTTGTTGATAGGTTTGAAGCAAAGGGAGACCTTTGTTTACAAGCATAAATTTGGTCAGTTCTCCTTTCCATCTCTTTGTGTTGTTGAGCGCTGAAGGATTCCCACCCACCCACCCACCCCTTCTTTTCCGGCCTCTTATTTTACCACTGTTGGGTAGAATGTCAGAATGTGGTTAAATGTTCATATTTTTCCCCGTTTTCTCTACTTATGTATCCTCATTGTCAGTACTGTCGAAACAAATGACATGTAGATTGATATGTGATTCGTATATAGGCAATTACACCGAGGCGTTACTGGAAATTATATAGATTAATCGAGTGACTGTCCTGCTTTTTTTTGTAGCTTTTATTTGGCATTATTTAGTGGGGAAAACCGTTTGGACATAAATATTTTGAGTATGTTAATAAGGAAATAAAGGAGTTGCCTGCTGATGGTCTCATTTTTAAACGATTTATACTAGTCTTGCTAACGAACTTGCACTTATTGCACTGCGTTAAGAAATAATGGTTCAGACATTTTTGGATTTAATTGTTAAGCTGACTTTAGTGGCATAGTTATCTTCAGTTGGGCGTCTTTTCTCTCTAACAACCCCCCCCCCCCCAAAAAAAAACAAAAAAAGGCGGGGACCAGTAATACATCTACTTAGAGATTTTCTTTCTAATGCAGAAAATGCAGACAGTGAATTGGCTGATTTTAGGAATTGGTTCAACTACCTATCTAATAAATGCTCTGGGCAAAAGGTATGTTGGGTTCATCCCACATTTCTGCGATACATCTTTTCAAGGAGCTGTACATTTTTGGTTTTCATTTGCAGGATTCATCACTGCCTACAAATAACAAAATAGGGGAGCTGCATCGACATAATTCATTGGAAAGTGAACTGAGAAAGCTGAAATGTGAAAAAGAGAAGCTTTCTTTGGATAAACATTATGAGGTTTCTGTCCTGCTGTCAGAGAAGAAATTTGTCTGGAACCAGTATAATGAAATGGAGAAAAATTTGAAAGAGCAGTTGAGTAAAAAACATGCTGAAATTGAATGTGCAAATGACAAGATCCAAAGACTTCTGGCTAGTTTGGAGGAATTGCAAGCTTCTAACAGTGAAAAGGATCAAATGCTTTTAAAACTGGACAATGATGTGGCCAAGCTAAAATCTGACTCAACTAGAAAAGATGAGGAAGTTTCCAGACTATCTAAGGAACTGGAGGTGCTACGGAAGACCAGATATGATTCTGCGACTCCTGTATTACGTCAATGCACAGCTGGGAGTTTCAGATTGAAAGGCAGAAACAGTAACATGGATGGGAGGACGATAATTGTAAAGAAAGAGTTAGACTCTTCTCACGGCGTTGAAAAGGTACATTTGCTTTAAATAGCTGCTAATAATTGAAATTATAATGTCATTATGTTCCTGTAACAGAATCTGGAACGTGCTTTCTTTGTTGGTATAAAATTCACATGGTTTGATGGGTCTAATATTTTTGGTGACTTCAAGAATCTGTTTCAACTTACATTTTTGACAGGAACAGGCTACAATGTATTGAACGAACGTCTTATTATATTGAAGTTCTTGCACCAATTAGAGCTTAAGATTCGATCCTATTGATTTGCAATGGTGCATATAATTTTTTCTGTTTCCTTTCCAAGAAAAAGAAGGCTTCAAAAACCTTGACCATTTGGCATTTTATGCTAAACCCTAAACCCACCTAGAAGAAAGAAAACTTGCTCTCTCAGCACGGTGGTTGTTATTCGAGCCAATTATTGCTGATACTACCGAAATGTAGAGTGTACATGAAAAATAATATTGATTTTCCTTGGTTTATCTTGACTTTAGTGTACATTGTGTACCACGACTTGATTGTAAGGTGATAAACGGTGCGCGGCATATCATTTTACCATTTTTTAAAAAATTCTGTCTGAAGTCTTATTTTATTGTTGCACTTCGTATTATTGTTCTTTGTTAATGGGATTATTGACAGAAGCTCATGAAAGCTCTTAATAACGTGGTTATCGTAGGGATGCAGAAGTTCAAAAAGGAAAGCTGTTGAGATTATTGACATCTCCTCTGACACTCCAAGACTGTTCACATCCTCATTTAGAGTTCCTAAGTTGAAGAATTCATCTCCGCGTGTAAATTGATCTCCAACACCGTGTAATTTCAGCTGGGAATTGCTGAAATTGCAGCTGTTAGTTTTGTGCATATAGGTTTTTAGCCTCATTGATTTCTTAACACCGTGTAGTTTTTCTTGTTTCTTTGGTGCATTAATTATTTTCCAGCTGAAGTTGGAAGTATCTTTGTTGTATGTACTGCTCGCATACAATGATAGAGCAGTCTTAGAAAAGTGTATGTATCTTACATCTACAATTTGCCCTCTCCGGTTTGAAATATAAGTCTAAAAGGACTCGTATATAAGAATTAAGATTCTTGAAATTGAGGAAATTTTTGAGATAAAGTATGTTTTTTACGCTTAATAAATTAAAAAAATAAAAAATAAGTAAAATATTTTTTAAAATATATAAAATAATTTATATTTTGATCACACATCTTCTCTTTTAAAAGGATTTATATTTGTATTAAGAGTCAGAGGAAAATGCAAATACTTTTTTCTTTTTGGGAAGGGGTGTAACTACGATAGACTACTTTTTCTCATCAGTTAGAGTCTGAGAGATTGATCAAACTAATTTGTTACTTTTTTGATTAGGGGTGTGATTGAATATAGTTTGGTTTTGAGATTTTTTATTTTAGATTTCGGGAGAGAGAAATTTTTGTGAGAGAAAAAGTGAAATGTGAGATGATACGTGTGAAATTCAATCCAAATATACCCTAAAAATGTAATTTTTTTATGAATAATTAAAATATAAATATTATTACATATTTTAAAGAGTAATTATTATATATTTTAAAATTTCACCTATCTTATTATTTTATTTGTTATTATCTTTTTCCTTATTTATTAAAAATATAAAAGATACTTTATATTAAATTCTTTTTATTTTTGAAACTTAATTCTGGTGCATGATCATAAGTCAACTTATATTTCAAACTTAAGGAGTAGAAAACAAAGCCTACTTTCCTCTGGAGAGAGAGCGGGAGGTGGCACGGGGGTGACAGGTGACTGGTGAGGAGGTGGTTCGCCTGCCACGTATTCTTCTCACCGCCTTTCTCTATAAATTCTTCTACCTCATATCTCATTCTCCACCATCATTTTGCGCTTTTCCCGTGTTTCTTGCTCCCGTTTTCAACCAAAAATGGCACCCACCACCTTAACAGCCCTTGCAGAAGAGAAAACCCTGCAATCAAAGTTCGTCAGGGACGAGGACGAGAGACCAAAGGTGGCGTACAATGCATTCAGCAACGAAATTCCGGTGATTTCTTTGGCTGGGATTGATGACAACAATGGCCCGAGAATAGAGATATGCAAGAAGATCTCCCAAGCATGTGAAGATTGGGGCCTCTTCCAGGTTGTGGATCATGGAATAGACGCCGTTCTCATTTCCGACATGACTAGACTGGCTCGCGAGTTCTTTGCTTTGCCTGCTGAAGAGAAACTTCTTTTCGACATGACCGGAGGGAAGAAGGGCGGCTTCATCGTCTCTAGCCACCTTCAGGTGCCCCTTAGTATAAGACTACCCGTGTCAACGTCCAAGAATCTACTACATTTTTTATGTACATTTTGTTTCGACTTTGTTAATTCATGCATCAATTGTCTTGGGTATTCTTGCGGTTAACCATCAGCGGGGTGACAACAAGAAACTTTTGCCGTTTTGAAGGGCGAAGCAGTGCAGGACTGGAGGGAGTTAGTCACTTTCTTTTCGTACCCAATGAGGGCCCGAGACTTTTCAAGGTGGCCAGACAAACCCGATGAGTGGAGGGCTGTTACAGAGGCCTACAGTGAGAAATTGATGGGCCTCGCTGGCAAACTGTTGGAGGTTTTGTCTGAAGCCATGAGCCTCGAGAAGGAGGCACTTCATAAGGCCTGTGGTGATATGGACCAGAAGATAGTGGTCAATTTCTACCCAGAGTGTCCACAGCCCGACCTCACCCTCGGTCTCAAGCGGCACACTGACCCGGGTACCATTACCTTGTTGCTTCAGGATCAGGTTGGAGGCCTTCAGACCACTAAGGATGGTGGCAAGACCTGGATCACGGTCCAGCCCGTTGAGGACGCTTTCGTCGTCAATCTGGGTGACCACGGCCATGTGACTACTTATAACTTTTTTTTTTTTTTAAAATTTCACTTTGTATAAAAGTCTTTGATGGAGTAATGAGCAATCTCAAAACCCGCGAATATGATAGAATGTGCATAATGATTGTGCAGTATCTTAGTAATGGGAGGTTCAAGAATGCGGATCACCAAGCGGTGGTGAACTCCAACTACAGCCGGCTGTCGGTTGCCACATTTCAGAATCCGGCACCGGAGGCCATTGTTTATCCGCTCAAGATAAGGGAGGGGGAGAAGCCGGTGGTCGAGGAAGCCATCACATTCGCGGAGATGTACAAGAGGAAGATGAGCAAAGATCTGGAAGTTGCCAAGCTGAAGAAACTAGCTAAAGAGAAGAAATTGGAAGGTCAGGAGTCGGAGAAGGCTACGAAGGAGCTGAAGCTTGAGGATATCATGGCTTGATTCTTGCAACTTTGTTGCAATTAAAATTACCCCTTTTTGGTGGTTCCTGTTTTTTTCCTTTTTGTGATACAAGCCCATGCATCAATTTGAATGGACCGTCAAGCAATCGGAAAAACGAAACACCTATTCATAAAAATTTTTAAAAAAACCGAAACGGCTAGAGTTTGTCACATTTAACATACTGATAATTAATTTAATCACATAACTATTGCAGTAATTTTAATCAATTAAGAGTTAAAAAAATTGGAACATGCCAATTCGACCAATGATGATCTAAGCGTTAAAAAAAATTAATTTTCTCCGAGGAAGAGAGCGCCTTAGCTTAATTGTTTTCCTTCTCAAATTAATTATATATATATATATATATATATTAAAAATACTGAATGACAATATAGTATAAGATTTTTTTATCTTTTCCTCAAAAAGCATACTGACACTTCATCTTTCAATTCAAGAAGCATGACATGGAAAAAAAAAAAAAAGGAACAGAAAGGAACGCATACAAATTTTGGTATCTATTTTCTTCCTAATCCTATGTTCTTCTGCTACGAGAAAACCTCCTACTGCTGGTCGGTTGAAAGAACTAAACAAGTCGAAACCACCTGGACTGAACTGAAGAGTGATAGTAGACCAATACCAAAAGTAGCAGCACCACCAGGGCCAAGCCCCAAGGAGAGATGTCGTCTTGGCGTGTGGACGACTGGTAAGCTATCCTTGAACCTCCGATGTAATACCACCGGTTAAGCATGACCAAGTGCACGAACAAAATCAGCAGCACAGGCAACAAGAAAAGAAGCAGCTTGAAACCGGCCATGGAACGGTCTGCTTGTGCTCTGTAGTGTGAATAAGTTGCAAAATACATCGAGAGAATAACCAGTCCAAAGAACACCATCAATGGCATAGGGGGTGCTGAAGCAGACGCCAGGGTTTGGTCCCTCCAGCTTATTCCCCTCCTTCCTCTTAATATCCAACTCATCTCTGATCTTGATCAGTTTCTTCCCCTCTTATTTTTTCTCTCTGTAGGACGAATGAATCTTAGAGCTCAGGCAAATTTGCATATACACCATGAGACGGGCTGCAGGCATGTTAATATGGGTTTCAGATTCCATTCACAACCGCGCATGATATATTACGCTACATGAATTACTTTTTAACGGAGAATGATTATGTGATTTAGAGATCAAATTTTTACAATTTTTTTTAATTTTCTGAACTATCAAAATAATCTTTAAAAAGTAAAATTAATTTGATTTGCTAAAAGGTAGCTTACATATTTTTTTATATTGTAATTGGGAAAAGCAAGGAATATATGCTTTGTGGTGTGGATGGAAATCTTGAGAAGGAAGTCTGGTAGACGGATTAAAAGTAAGAATATTTCCTTCTGTTCTGTCACGCTTTGCACCACAGGAAATGGTCCATTCATCTCTAAAAAGGGTCTACCTTGAGAATCTTTCATAGCCCTCTTTACTCAGGGAAAAAAAAAAAAATCCTTCCGTGGGAGTTGAAAATACTATTTTTCCCGTTTCTTTCGCTCTTACTTTTTATTATGTTCAAAAAATTTTAATTAGATAAAAACTGTCTAATTTCTGAACTAACTGAAAACAAAATTCATTACAAAATGAAAAATAAGTTACTCTCTTGTGTATACAAACAAGAAATAATTGGCCAACTGTAATTTTAAATGCTTATGCAAAAGATCATTTTTTCCTATTACACTGTATAAAATTTTCACTGTCCAGTAATTTTCATTGATTTTTTCAATGGAACAGTAATTTTCCTTGATGTCAAGGGAAAGTTGCAAACAATTACTGCGTCAATTGGTCGGAAGAAAAAATCTCGTCAATTGGTCGGCGATGGGAGGAGAGAAAGAAACAAGGTCCGCTCATGTCAATACTGAGCTGCCTATACGGGCTTTGGTGTTGTAACTCCTGTGCTGACACAAGGCCTCCATGCATGAAGACACGTTGCCCTAGCCATTGATAACGCTGGGCTGGTCAGCGGTGCTAGACGCCATTTTACTTTTTCTCTTTTCTTTTAAAGGGGAAAAAGGGGTAGAAGAAATTCTAGCTCAAAGGGGGAAAAAATGGAAAATTTTCCCACCTTTGATATGTTTTGGACTTGCAAAAATTGGCCCTTCTTTTAATTTATTGGTCCGGCCCATAGGATCTGGAAGAAGTAGGAGGGAAGATTGGGCTCTCGTATCTCGACGAAGCAAATTTGTTGACCCGAGAGTTAAAAGCAACGGAACCCGCAATTTCGAGTCTTGAATTTGGAATCTAGCGAAAACCCTCAGTTGCTCGTCTACCAGCAAAATTTCCTGCAAATTTGTCTATTAGAACTTGCAGAAAATGCCGTCTGAGGATGCAAAAACAGTGAAGAAAGAGGAGGTTGAAGACGAAAACGAAAAGGCTATAGATTCTTTCAAGAAGAAAAGGGCCATTAATGCCACCCGAAAACTAGCCAAAGTCAAGAAAGAGGAAGCTCAAAAGGTGAAGAAAGAAGAAGCTGACGAAGATTTTGAGAAGCCCTCCCCAAAAAAAGTTTCCAAGAAGACCCCTGATAAGGTTTTTGGCATACATTATTCTCTTATAATGTCTTCCCTTTTTCTTGTATGGTTTTTCGTTTTCTATTTGGTTGCTGAATACTGGTATGGCTTTTGTTTGGTCCTTTTTGTGTCCTGAATTTGCCTTAATCGTGCAGAGAAACAAGAAAGAAGAGGAGGTGAAAAAGAAGAAATGGGATAAGGGAGCTGATCAGAATGCTAACAAAAGGGAAAAGAAAGTTTACGACAAGCCTGGTCAGAAGAGAGACGCTCCTAAAGATGTATTTTTCGATAGTGGTTCTTTATTGTGATATTTTATTCTGGTGCTAGATGTTATCTTGGTTATCTTGGAGCATTTACTGCCATGTTTCTGTTTGTAGGAGGATGCGTTAACGATTTTCTACAGGACTTTGCGCGAGCAAGTACCAAATAGTGAAATGGCAGCAACCTGGTAAGAACCGTTTCACTCACAACTATTCTCGAATTGGTCCAATGTCTATCCACCTTCCTTCTCTCCATTCCCGCACCCCGAATCCCCGCAAGCATACATGAAATCTGCCTTCTCATCTTCTTAAACTCAAAAATAACGTGCTGACTGTCCGTATGATTGTCTTAACATAGAACCAAAAGGCGTGTCATTAGCTTCAGCTTATGTTCTTTAGCTTTGGTTTTTCTGTAGCCCGATTCCAAATTGAAAATATAAAATCTTTGTACTCCTACATGAGAAGGACCTGGGACATGTCTTTCTTAAATTTGGTCCTACACCTTTAATTCTTAGATAAAAGCTTCTTGCACTATTACTGGAAGGTACAGTAGGAAAGTTAGGAGAGCTATTTTTATAACTTAAGAGTTTAGATTAACTATTCAAAATTGAAAAAAAAAATTTGCGTGCCAACTTTGCCGGTCTAGTTGTTAGTTTGAGACTGTGCAAATGTTGAAGTGGCAGATGGCAAGGCTAGAATAAAGGGCAATCTATGTCGACTAGGTGGGATATTGGGTGGACACAATGAGTAATTCAAAACCTCAAATATTATAAAGTGTGGCCTGAGTGTTGATATATGATGTTTTATAAAGCTAAAGGCAGTCCATTGTTTTGCCGAGTTCAAAGGGGAGCTACCTTCAAAAGGCAGTCCATTCTGTATCCCTAGTCTTTCTGAGTTAGTTGAGACTCAGGTATGGCAAGCGTGTTCTGTGTATAATTAACACAGCTGAAAAACTAAAAGTTATGTGTAATGAGATCAAGAATTTTGTCGATGTAATAACTTCAGCAGCTTCTATGAGACTATCTTTCTCTTGCAAGATTGTTTGTCTAGTCAGAATCTTGTCAGTGTAATAAGTATAGCAGTTTGCATAGAGTTATTAACTTCATCCTCTATGATTACTCAAGAGAGGGCATTGAGTCCATACCAAATGCAGTATATAGGCCATCTTTTGATATGCTTTAAGGAATTTTACTGAAATTTGGAGTTTCCCACTTTTGCCTGAAAATACTTTGTGAGTTACTGAAGTCATCCTAGATCAATGGCATTTACACCTTCCCCTCCTATGAAACTCTCCCTTAGCCTTCATTTCAGGTTTATGGTGCCCAAAATTCCTGATAAATAAATATATCTCATCAGTGTTCTGAAATGTATTTCAGAGAACCAGGAAAGCAAAGCGTTCGCGTCTCAGAGAACCAGGAAAGCAAAGCGTTCGTGTCCTTTGGCTTTCATTTTATGTCGAGATTCTCCGTTTAAATCCCTAGAAAGATTATTTCTTTTCTTCTTTTTATTTTAAAAGTCCACTTATAATGTATAAGGCGTAGTTTATGCATCAATAAATTTGATGTCTGTATTCTTATCATATTTAAAATTATATATAGTGGTTCTGTTTGTTCTAATCAAATCCTATGCTCCGGTTCTTTAATTTCTTCACCTTCTGTATGTTGATTGTTTCGTGCAATGGTTCTTCTTCATTCTGTAAGATGTCACCCTACCTTCTGTTTCTTATTTGTGCATTTGGTAAGTGTTTGAAAACTTATCTTGACTTTGTGCTTTTCATTTCAAACTATTGAGTCATTAAAAAAGTGGTATAGTCTAACACACAGACAAAACTAGAATGCCTAACGTGGAGACCATCATTAATCCTTTGATAATAATGGATATCACTCGCTCTATAGTTTTGTAATTGTGTGCATATGGTTTATTTTTAGGGCATTCAGAAATTTCTTTGTGAAGTGAAATGTATGATTTTATGATATATGTCTACGTTTGGTTTATAATTGGTTGATGCGGAAATGACTTGTGAAATAAAACATAAAGTAGATTCAGCCGTTGCATGTGCATTGTAGTTTTCTATTTACTGCTCTGTTGTACTAGATTTGATCCGTGAAGCCGCTGTTGCACGTGTATGTTAGCTTGCTATTTGCCGATCTGTTGTACTAGATCTGATCAGTTAAGCTTATTATGTGAACTTTATTTAGGTTGATGGAGTGTGGTTTACTTTCCACGGAGGACGCAAAAAGGGTTTTTGAGAGAAAGCAGAGAAAAGCTCAGCAGCAGAAGCTCAGTTCTCCTATGAAAGCAGTTGTTGCAGTAAAGAGAAAAGACGAATCTGTTACCATCAAGAAGAAAATATCATCCTCCCCTACTACAATGCAGCAAAAGGAAAAAACCGATTCCAAGGTTGCGTCAAAGTCATCCAAGAAGGGCAAGAATGAGGACAACTCCTTAGGGGATGAATCAGATGATGACTTTGTTGTGGAAGTAAAAAAGTCAAAGAAACGAAAGGCTACTTAATTATTTGTCATTTGATTTGTTCAGGTAGCTGCTTATATTCGCAATCTTTAGGCCACTGAAATCCAATTAAAGTTCTTCAGTCTCTGAATCTTGAAAGTTTGATGAGAGACTGGAATTCCTGTCATGAAATCTTCTGTCCATCATTTCTTTGTTTAACCTACTTTCCCTTTTATGGGGGCTTAGGCTTCATTTCATGGTGGGCTGAAGGTACACGGACTGCACTAAAGAAAAGAGTTCAATTTGTCTGGAGTTCCTGTCCTTGTTAGATTATACTATTTGTCTTGACGTTGGGAGTTCATTAAGACTCAAATACAAGTAGTTTTAGTTTTGGTTGTGGGTAGCTTCTTAAAACTCATTAGCAGCATTGCTGGTGCAGGTGACTCTCTATCCACGCAATGGTCATGCCGTGGGGCATTATACAAATTGAGAACTGATTCCCAAGAAAAAAGAAGAAATTAAAACTGATTACTCAGCAGTTGATCTAACAAATTAATATCTCTTTTGTATACCAAATCACTCCGTTTTGTGTCCACTAATTGATTTTTATTACTGGATGTGTGACGTCGCAATGACAGCAAAGAAGAATGAAATACGTACAATACGATCAAATGAATAAAATAAAATAAACACTCTCGATTACAATGGAAACTCTTTTTTTTTTTTTTTGAAGCAGGATTAAGAGGGAAACTCTGAAATATCTAGGAATTATGATTACATTATTTAAAGAAAAAAAAAGAGAGAGATCATGCATGCGAAACCCTAGAATCACCTAACAGATCTGAGTCACGCTTCAATGAAGATATACAGCAGACCCTGTTATGGAGTCTTCTTTGCCAGCCTTGCTTATTTTCATCATTGTTATTTATCAGGAAGCAAAATAGATATTAAAAAAAAAATCTCCGGAACAACTTGCAGAACGAAAACAGGTTCTTCAACTTGCTTCTTCTCTTCACACACATCTGGATTCTGGAATAAGAAGCAATAAAGTATCTGCTCAGAAGTCATCAGAATAATCAATCTTATTAACAAGCGCCTCCGCTAACGAGAAAAAGAATAAGTGCCCTTCTTGATGTGTTTTCCCAGGATGAGTTAGAAGTTGGAGGAACATTAAGTCTTCTCCTCAGCTTATAGCCTATAGGAGAAGGAGAAGGAGAAGGAGAAGGAGAAGGAGAAGGTCTGCACTTCAAGTTCCTCCAAGCCTCAATCAGATCTATATCATCTCCAATTCATCGTTGCTAGTCTTGCACTTACAGCTGAAGTTTACTTCTTAATCTTTATATTATAAGAGAACATTTTTTGGTTACTTAAATTTTAAGAAAGTTGCATGTGCATGGTTTCGTACATGAGCAAGTACCACATCGCGAATATTTGCCGCTTGGTTTTGTTGCATTAAGATTTTTCCTTTTGCAGTAGATGATTCTCTCTGTGTCTTTCTTTTTTCTTGCCCTTAACAATCATATTCCTTATCCGTTGGCTGTTTTTATGCATCCTCCTGCAGACCTATGAAGAGCTGCAGGAAGAGCAGATGAGTTAAGTGATCAGCGATGAGAAGCTTTTGAAATGGTTTGTCGGCTCCATCAAGCCTACTGGTCTTTTTGGCTTTTGAATGGTTTCATGGGATGATCGATAAGTAACACTTTTTTCTTCCGATAGAAATTCCATACTGGATCTTTTAATTTTGACAGCATTGTATACGGGGCATTCTTCGACAAAGATTACAATTTGAGCAGGAGTTGAAGAAGCTCAGCAATATTACGAAGAGCAGAAAGCTTTTAATTCGTTCCTCAGAAAGGTTGAATCTTGAAATTTATGTAGTATTTAGCAGCAAAACTTGCTTTTCTTAAAACATAAATACTAATGTAGAACTTTTTTACTTATGCATGATGACTTTTACATGATGTTTTTGTCTTTAAAATATTTTATAAGATTTTAAAATTATTTAGTGATACTTATTTTATTCATTTTATAAATTATATTTAAATTTTTATTTAATTTGGAATGATTTTTAGTAAATTATAATTCTAAATTCGAGTATACAAATTTAAAAATAATAACATCAAATTTTATTAAATAATAAATATTATTATTTTTTAAAAAATAAAAAAGAAACAAAAAATCGTTGGGTGCCCTAGTTGGGCTCCATTTTTCTTTTTTATTTTGTGTTCTGTTTTTTGTTTCTTTTTCTTTTTTATTTTATTTTTTAAAAAATAATAATTTATTATAAAAAATTATGAAATGTTAAAATCACCAAAAAAAATCAAAAAACGTTATGTATTTAGCAATCATTTTTTAAAATCATCTGCTGGTTGGATTGTGGCAGAATGCAAAAGAACTTCTCCGACCTGATTCAATGGCAGCTTCAGCTCCCGTTGAAGCAGCAGAAGGTTAAAGAAATGTTCATCGGCCCAGCAATTAGAACTGAGGAGCCTATGCAACAATGATTCTTGACTCTCCAATATTTTTGTTTCCTCTATCCAAAGGAATTAAATAACAAAGAAAATGAAGCTTGCTTTCTTTTCTTTTTTGATTAGGGATTGAAACCCAATCGTTTAGGCACTAATTACTAACCTGGTAGTTCGAAGGCTTGACGATTATAGATTATATACTACATAAGGGTGAATACTTCTTGGCTTGGCCTGCTTTAAGAACGGCTGCTAATATTATATGCTCCCTTCATCTACAATATACTGTTATATTTTTGACTTAATATAAAATAAAAGAAAGTATTCTTTTTTAATTTACTATTTACAGTGTGTTTATATTTTATTGATAAACTTTTACTCCGTCTATTATACTTCCTTTCTCCCTAAAATCTTGTTTAAATTTTTTTTCAAATCTTCAATTTTAAGTATTCTTACAATATTTAGAACTAAATAAATAACGAATCAACATTAAATAATGTTAATTTTAACATAAAGTTTAAAAAATCTTTAAAATTTAAAATTTTAAATGACTTTTATAAAATTTGCAAATTTGAGTAAAAATTTTCGATAGCCACAGAGGCTGCCTCCAAGGAAGTTGTAGTTGACTTCCTTGGAAATCCACACAAAGTTGCAAGTAGCTTTTCGAATTCTCCACAAAAGTTGTATTAATTTGTTTAAATTTAAATTTTTAACTATTTTTGATAAAAGTATTTTTAAGAAAATAATAGTTTGAATGTGTAATTTTGAAATAAAATTTAAAGATTTTCTATTGAAACTTTAAAGAGATAATATGAGTAGAGAAAGATTATAAATTAAAAATAAAATAAAATTATATTATACATAGTAAAATTTAAATACTGTATTTATTTTGTGTTGGACCAAAACGAAAAAGGCCCAAATTCATCAGTCTGGGCTACTCTAAGAGCATTTTGTGGGCGTACAGCACCAAATAAATTCTCACTACTGTCGTGGTCACCGGCCTATAACTACTTTCTCGAAAACCTGATTTCTATAAGAGGGGGAACGAATCAAACCCAAAATATATGAATTAGTAAAAAGCTTTTCTATTGGTTGACATTGGCGCATGATAAACTGTGAGGCAGATTTCCAACTTTTTATACACACAGGTTTTCCCTTTTCATTTTCTGCTCATTGCAGAGACAATGGTCACATTTATATAAAAGGTTGGAAGAGAAATTAAAGTGCATTGTAGATTACCTTAGAACACATACTCAATTTCTAATTTTATTCAAGGAAAATCATAAATTTTTTGTTGTGAGTTGACTCAATCTAAGTTTTCTCATACTTTTTTTTTTATTTTTTTATATAATTTAATTTAAAAAAATTCAAGATCAATCCTTTGCTCTTTGACCATTAATTTTTTTTTTAAAAAAAAGGATAGACCACTGAAAGATGTTCGAGTGACCTGTGGAATTCTGAAACGAAAGAGAAGAGGAAGCCATTTGAAGAAGAAGTTGCCTAAAGAGGAAGGGCGTAAAACACACGTGATAATTACGAGCGTCAAGGCCGGAAGTGCCATTCACTTCAGAAATCAGAACTCTACTCCAAAAATGATTGAATAGTTTTGGGGAAAATAAGATGAACTCGTTCTCACGCTCTTCCACGCGCGAGTTAAGGAACAACCACCACTTACCACATCGAATAGCATAAACCCTAGACAGCCCCCATCTCTACTGGGATGACACGTGGCAACAGCCACTCCCTCTTCTCCCATGAGTTTCCCTTATTAGGGAACCCCTCTGCTCCAAGGAACATCCCTCTGCCTCTCCAAAAACTGTTCTCTCTCCTCCCTTTCTCTCTCTGCATCCTTCTCCCTCTCTTCGATACATGTGATTCGAATTCGATAAACCGCGCTTTTCGACACCTTCTTATGCGAGGAGAAGTACAGAGAGTGGAGTAGCAGATATGGAACAGAGCACAAGTGAAGAAGACTTGCATTCTCTCTTCACGGAGGATGAATTGGAAGTTTGTCGAACGTTACTCGATCTTGAGAGTGTAATTACGAAATCGGAGTTTCGGGCTTGCTGGCCATTGACGTGGGGTGCCAAGAAAAAACTGGTTTGGGGGACTACAAAAAGGAGATCCAGTATAGATTCAGGGGTATCTGCGGCTAATCTTGCAACTTCATCGGCATCACCTGTTCCATCTCTGCAGAAGACTTCGCAGAATGACTACCAAAAGAAGACGACTGCCCAAGTCAAAGTCGAGGCCACAAGTCCGTCGACGCCGTTGGCTTTCTCACCTAGTGAATCTGATGACAAGTCCAAGCATTGCCACCGGAAGAGCTCCAAGAAAAGGGTAAATTTTTTCTACTCCTGTTCTTCGGTTGCTGGTTTTTCCTGATTTTATGCTCCAAATCTTTATTTTTTTCGTGATGGGGCTTTGTCCTCCCCTGTTTTTACGTTTCTCCCACATAGACTAATGTTTTCCACTTTTTGTTTTTTTTTTTTCCCTCTCTTTTTGTGGTGTTTTCGTCTGGGGCACTGATTTACATGATAAATTTTCTTCTTTGTGATTCTGTAGACAAGGGAGGAGTTATTAAAGATTGTAAAAGAATTAACGGAGAACAGAATTGCCTTACGAGGGGTGAGTTGTGAATTCCGTTCTATGATTTTGTTTCCCATTAAATTCCAGGCATTATCTCGACTTCAGATATAATTTGTTTTTATCTTCTTTTTCATGATTTTGGTATACACTACGTGTAACTTTTTCTTCGTCCCAAGAGAGCAAATAATTAATTGTTGTCTTCTTCTTGCTGTATGAAATTGAAAAACAGGAGTTGGAGAGGGTGAAGAGTCACTACAACGAGGTCTTGGCTTACAATAGAGATTTGAAAGCCATGAGAAAACAGGTATGGCTTTTGCAGCTTAGCTTCGCTGATAATGATGTTAGATTATGCCCTCTTTTTTCTTTTTTCTTTTTTTCACTTTTTACTTTTCAGTTTTCCTGGGGTGGAATATTTATCTGTTATTCTATTCCCTTCTCTTGTACAGGTAGAATCTACAATGATTTGCCATAAAAGAGAAGAGCCCCAAGCGGAGATCAACCAAAGCTACAATATTGGACTAAGTTTAGGCCGTAGTTACCAAATTTCTTTAGTCCCAGTAGCCCATCAGCAGCAGCAACCTTCCTTGGTGGATCCAAGGGCTGCAGAACTAATGCTCCAAAGCGGAGAGCAATTTCGTCGTCATCTTCAGCAGTACCCATATGCCCCAGCCACCCCACGTCTGTGCTCATCCAATAGCGGATTGGGTAGGGTGAATCACGCGGGCCCACTCGGTAGTAGTATTCCTGATCTCAACGTATCGGCAGAGCAAAGTTGTCGGATGGACTCATTTCAGCCATTGGGTTATAGCGGCGCTCTTGCTGCCGCTGATCAGAGAGCTAGATATGCTGAAGCCCGGAGGGAGAGACAGATGAAGAGGAAGATTAAGCAAACGCGAAAATAGGGGGCATTTTGCCCTTACCTTACCCATCTAAGGATCATCACGAAGTATCGGAAATCTCAAGTGTAAATAAGAGAATGAATCTTTTAGAGATTTTATTTGATTTACATTTCACTTTAGATTATGCTTATCTCTTGAATTACTAAAGCAGAGCTTAGAGCGCTTGTTCTGTTTAGAAAAGGACAAATGCCCGAGAAATATGTAAAGTTATTTCTATGATCCTTCAAGGGGTTCGTCTACTTCTAGGTTCCTTACTGATTGGATTTTGATCCCTTTCACAATCCAAGGCAACCCTTGGTTTCTGTGGGAGCCTTTGGGTCATGGAGAATATGAAGATTCATTCTACTCAAAATTCAATGTCCAAGTAGCGAGATGAATATTGGGAGAATGAAAAAGGGGAAATGTTGGGAGCTGTGGATTGAAAGAAATTTGGTCCCGAATTCTTTTGTTGTTGAGGTTGAAGCAGCAGTTCTAGGCTCTAGCACGGAATGCAGAGGAAAAAAGACTTGTCAATGCTATATGTGAAAGGGATCCATTGAAATGAATCAAGACACGTAAAAAGTTGTATTTTGTCTGAAGAATGAAAAGAAAAATTTATAATTGACTTTAGAAGAATGATTTTAGGTAGAAATTCATCGTAGAAGGTAAATCATATTTGTAGAAATGCAAATATTTATGCCCATAAAATTACTAGATGGGTCAAATATAATGTTGTGATTGGTTATATTGCCCCTCCTCTTTTGTCCCTTACTATTGCTTGTTATAAGAGTGACACTAATTGTATCATTCTTGATATTTTGGATAAAATACAATGTTAAATATTTACCCATAAAAAAAAATGCGGCAAGATGAATTAAAGATTTAAGGTCTCTGTCTTGGCCTATGCTCAGAACAACTGGACCACATCACAACAATAGAAGGAACCCCCTCTGCAACGCTGCTTTTTTTTTTTTTTAATTCCATTTCCAACTTTCTCACGAAGACTTGTTGGGTTTTGAGGATTGATTTCTGTGGCCGAGACCCAAGAGCTGATCAATGGCTGGCTTTTTGTCTGTGGTAGTAATTTGGCTCCCCAAATCTGGTGTTTTTAGTTCAAATCATTTCCTGATGGGCCGATGACAATTGACGGGCCTAAGGAAGATATGCATTCATTCATTTTTCCTGAGCCCAGACTTGAGTGCTGACTGGTGAATCCAGGGTTAGGGCACCTGAAATCTATTATAAGTAGCGGCAGCTTATCCCTTCTCCATCTACTGTGTCTTGCGCTGGTCAAGCCGTTTAACCGGCTTCTACTATGCCTATGTTTGGCGACGAGCTTTGTTATAGCAACTTGTAAATCAAGGTTTTTCCGAGCAGTTTATAATTGGTATTCAACGGAAAGGGTCGGGATGTTGCATATGACGAGAAATTGATTTTTGGATGATGATAAGCTTGGCGTTTTTGGAAGCCATGCTATGTTTGTTCCTAATACTTCCATGACTCTGATGCATCATCTTTTCTCGTCAGATTTCTCTTTCTATTATTCTCGTGTGATTTCAGTTTAGGGATTGGAATTTTACTGGTGGGTTTCAGTTCGTCACCTTCACTGTTTTTCAATTCAATTTTACTTGTTCTCTCGAACTCGAAGAAGCTAATTCATCAATCTTTTCACAACTTCAAATGTCAGGTGAAGTATCGGCGTGCCGTGTGCTGATTAGATTGCTTTTGGTTTGTGATGTATTAACGGAAAGCTGAGGCCATTTGTCTCTAAAAGAGATGCAAGTGTTCCTAATCGCATCCATTATATATAGTTTTTGTAAAATATATATATATATATATATATATATATATATATATATATATATATATATATATATATATATATATATATATTACCAAAACACTTTTACTCTCTCTCTCTAACCTCTAATCTCAATTTCTAAAATTTTACATTTTTTGTTATTAGTTAAAAAAAAAATTGATTAGTTAAGATGATTTTCTATATTAAATTATTAATTAATCAAAATCTTTCTCATTTGAAATTTAAAAAATCATAACTTTCCATTACTTATCTGCTTACATATTATCTCCTACTTACCAACTAACCTATTATTTATCATTTCTTTATTTGGTTTGTTTGTGACATTCATCTTATTTTCCTTCTCTATCCATTTGTTTTTTTCTTTTTTTTAGTTTTAAGTGAATGTTTTCTTTTTGCTGATCTTGGAGTGATTAAAGTGATTAAAGTCTTTTCGTTTTTAACCAAAATTAAGATAATAATTTATTCTTAAGGCCTTATTTATTTATGAACTTTCACAGATAAAATATTTATTATGTATCACATGACGAGTAGTAAATAAAATAGTATTATTTGAATAGAAACGCAAAAAGCACATACCACCGAGATCACAACATGCATTTTGATCACAAAGCCTTTTATTTTTTCTTTCAGTTCGTGATTTATAAATGTTTATCTATTTAGATCCTTTGTATATATTACTTTAATTTGATCCTTCATATGATAAAATTTAGGGACAAAAGTGCCTAATTTCTTATTAAAATATTATGCATCAAAATATGCATGACTTTGTAATACATTAGAGATGAAATATAATGGTCAATGATTTTTGAATTTTTTCTTTTTTTTGATCTTTTCATCAAGTGGATTAAATAAAATAAATAATATTTGTAAAGTATAATAAGTATAATAAGATTATGATTTCTTTCTGGTGGATCAAAAACGCTTTTTAAAAAAAATTAAACAATGTTCTTAAAATTTTTTAATTTTGGTAAAAATGTTTCTTTGAGCTTTTTAATATAAAATACTAATATCTTTTATTTTATAATTATTTTTATAGTAGAGAGACAAGGTATGAGAAAGGGATTTTAATATTTATTCTGATTTTATTACAAATATATTATATTTTTTCTTAACAGAGGCTTTTGTTAAGAATTTATTAAGAATTAGTGTACGAATATCATAATTAAAATAAGCTTACTTTCAGGTTTTAATAGTAATAAATTTTTTTAAAAATTTGTTTTTGAAGGGAATGAACTTCGAAAACATAAAAGAGTTTGATATAATTTATGAAAAAAATAAAACAATAAGTAAGTGTAACATATCAATATAAAATTAATACTTTATAAATTATTAATATCTTTTTAAGGGATTTTAATGAATAAAACAATTTTACTTTCACTTCTCATCTAAAAGCTTTGGAGTATTCATTCTTATTTTTTAAAATTTTAAATTTTTTTACTTGATAGAAAAGTTATTATATATTAGAATTTAATCTTTTAAATTTAAAAATTCTAATTCTTAGCCTCACTTCCCCCATTAAATCTCATAATTTGTGTTATTCATGTTTACCTTATTCACGTTTTCTCCTTCTACATTTTTCATGTATTTTTTGTTTTAATTAGATTATGTACACTAATATATATATTTTCAGTTATTTTAATAAAAATTAGTAAGTTTTTATTTTCTTTGGTAAGTTTTGAAGATTTGTAAATTCCAACAACTTCGTTTTGATCACAAAACTTTTTTTTGAGTGGATGATTTAGAAATATTTATCTATTTAATCATTGGTATCTATTACTCTAATTTGATATTTCAAATGCTAAAATTTAAGGATAAAGGTGTCTAATTACCTATTAAAATATTCTTCATCAGAATATGCATGACTTTGTAGTACATTATACATGCAATGTAATAGTCAATGCTTTTTAAATTTTTTTATTTTTATAAAATATAATGTGTATAATTACACTATGTTTCTTTCTGGTAGATTAAAAATACTATTTTTTTAGCAATGTTCTATGAACTTTTTTATTTTAGAAAATTTTTTCTTTGAGATTTTTAATATAAAATACTAATATCTTTTATTTTGTATGTTATTTATTTTTTAGGAGTAGAGAGAGAATGAAGGGGAGAGAGATTTTAATATTTATCATAATTTTATTGTAAATATATAATATTTTTTATTTGTGGAGGTTTTCTTTAATAATTAGGGTACGAATATTACAGTTAAAATAAGCTTACTTTGATGTTTTAAATATTAATGAATTTTTAAATTTTAAATTTGTTTCTTTGAAGGGTTAGGCTTGGGAAACACAAAAAAGTTTGAGAAGATTCAGGAAAAAAAAAGATAAGTAAGTGTGACATATCAATATAAAATTAGTACTTTACAAATTATTAATCTCTTTTTGAGGGTTTTTAATGAAAAAATTGAATAATGTTATATAATATAAAGAGTTTATACTATCATATTTGACAAATTTATTTCTTTGCTTATAAAATAGATAGTTTGTATTGTAATAATTCAATTTTGAATAGAGAGAATAGTATGAAAAATAAATTGAACTTGATATTACAATAGTTTTTATTTCTTAAAAATTTGATCACGATAATATTTTAGGAACATTTAGCGGTTAAAATATAATTAGTTTATTTTACGAACATTTTAGTATTACAATAATTGTTTAAGTATTTGATTTCTTTTCTTTATAATTCTTATAAATAACTTTATAAATTAGTATTTAAAATTTTAAATCATTTTACTATTCGTGTAGGTATCCTCACTAGGCATATTCATATTTTTTTCCTTTTCTTCGAAGAGTTTATAGTTGCTTAAGTATTTGATTTATTTTCTACTAATTATTATAAGTAATTTCATAAATCAGTATTTAAAATTTTAATCATTTAACATTTTATGCATGCATACTCACCATGCGGATTTAAGTGTCTTTCATTTTTCTTCAAATAGCTCATAGTTATTTAAATATTTTATTTCTTTTCTTTCTAATTTTTATAAGATTCAAGTTTTTTTTTATTTTCTTCAAATAGCTTATAGTTGTTTAAGTATTTGATATTTTCTTTTTTATTTTTATAAGTAACTTCATAAATTAATATTTAAAATTTTAATAATTTTATCATTCTTGCAAGTAGGTTGGGGTGTTTCTTACTCAATTCTTTATTTATTTGTTGTTGTTTAGGAATTTATTGTTATTTTCAAATACACATAATAATGGACATGTATAGTTTTTTTTAATATAATTTCTTCATACTATTACCTATAATTACTTCTAAGTGAATAATTTTTATTAAACACATAAATTGACTTCATATTTATAATTTTTAAAAATATTTTTTAGTATTTATTATTAAAAATAAATAATTTAATACGCGTGCATAGCACAAACTTTTATGCTAGTTATATATAATACAAAAATTAATTTTTTTAAAAATCTCTGTCTCTCTCTCTCTCTCTCATTCATTGAATTTCGCCACTGACGGAAGTCCAGTGGCGAACGTCCTTGGCAAAGTCATCCGAAAATTTTATTTTTTAAATAAATATTATTAATAAAATAATTTATTTTATTAGATAATTTTAATTTTATATTTATTAAAAATATAATTATTTTTAATCGTGTCTTTTATTACTTTTTAGTACAAATTGATTTACATTTGTTTTAAAAAAAGATAATAAGTACACGTGAGAAAGGGAGAAAGAATTTTTAATAAAATAATTAATTTTTATAGTGTTTATAATTTTAAAAAATTATATATAGATGCTAATTGCGGCAAGTGAAATAGTTAATGTAACCTTTGCTAATTGCAGCAAGTGAAATAGTGAATGTAAGTACAGTTTTAAATAAAAAATAAAAGAAAAAGTTTTTTGTTTAAGTTGAATTTCAATCCAAATGTAGTATAAAATTCACAAGTTAATAGTAGATGTGCGCGTAAGTTTCAAGGGCGTTGGCAAGATAATCACTAAATCCCTCGCCAATGAACAAGGAACGCAAGAAAATAAGGCACATACATTCCATAACCATAAGAAGCGAAAGAAAAGAGACAATAACGTTGACTTTAAAGTAGAACTCAATAAAAAATTATTTTTTTACTTTGACTTCTGCTCTCTTTTTCAAATATGCCCTGAATATTTCTTACTCCATGGGGCTTTCTCTTTGGTGCAAACTTTTTTCATCGTTAGAAATCCATTAAAGTTTACGCTGGAAACTTGATCCAATTCGAAACGCATTACAGTTGGTAAAGCCTGTTGAACTTTTGCACCCTCTTTCCTTCCTGGCTATCTACAGGAACATTGTTTTATTAAACCCAAGAAATGTTAGCTTTGCATTCCTTGCATTTCTTTTACACAACCTCGATGCATCATGCGTGTTCAAAAAAGGCTTTTAAGTTGTGCACAAGATAAGAGTACGGATGCACTCTCCATTAAATGCCCAAAAAAATTACAGCAACAAACAATCAACTGAAAAGTGCGGGAAGAATAATAGAAAAATGGGCAGAAATAACAGAAATAGAACAGCCATCCACTTTTAGTCGACAAGGCTGAAGGCACCATTGGGTCTCTTCTGCATTGCTTAAACTTCGTAATGCTGCTCTTCCTCACCCTCCTCGTACTCTTCCTCATCCTCTGCGGTGGCATCTTGGTACTGCTGGTACTCTGCCACCAAATCATTCATGTTGCTCTCAGCTTCTGTGAACTCCATTTCATCCATACCCTCGCCAGTATACCAGTGCAAGAAGGCCTTGCGCCTAAACATGGCTGTGAACTGTTCGCTCACTCTCCTGAACATCTCTTGAATTGAGGTAGAATTTCCAATGAAGGTAGAAGCCATCCTCAATCCAGTAGGAGGTATGTCACAGACACTTGACTTCACATTGTTTGGTATCCACTCAACAAAGTAGGACGAATTCTTATTCTGGACATTGATCATCTGTTCATCCACCTCTTTAGTACTCATCTTCCCTCTAAACATTGCAGATGCAGTCAAGTACCGCCCGTGGCGCGGATCAGCAGCACACATCATGTTCTTAGCATCCCACATTTGCTGAGTAAGTTCTGGCACTGTCAGAGAGATATATTGCTGTGATCCACGAGAGGTGAGTGGTGCAAACCCCACCATGAAGAAGTGAAGACGCGGGAAAGGGATCAAGTTGACCGCCAGTTTCCTTAAGTCAGAGTTCAGCTGACCGGGAAATCTCAAGCAGCAGGTAACCCCACTCATAGTTGCAGAGATCAAATGGTTTAGGTCACCAACTGCCCACAAAGAAGACAATGAATGAACCCTGGGTTTCACTATATTAAAGTCTATTCTGATTTGTATTTGTTCTATGAATCATATATTGCAGTAGGAAGCAATTTACTTACAGCTTGGAGTGCTGAGCTTCAATGTCCTGAAGCAAATGTCATAGAGTGCCTCATTGTCCAGGACCATGCATTCATCTGCATTCTCCACCAACTGATGCACTGAAAGGGTAGCATTATAGGGTTCCACAACTGTATCAGAGACCTTGGGTGAGGGGAATACTGAGAAAGTGAGCATCATTCTGTCTGGATATTCCTCCCTTATCTTTGAAATTAAGAGGGTTCCCATACCCGAACCAGTTCCTCCTCCAAGTGAGTGACATACTTGAAATCCTGCCCAATAAAAAATGTTGGAGAGAGAGGACAAAAAAAGATGAGTTTGAGGAAAAATTTCAATCTGAGATGGTCAATGATAGGATAAACTCTATGAAAGGTGGCCTCTTTTGACCGAGAAAACAAATAAAATATATATTTGACGGCACATATGCACTAATGCATCAAAAAGAAAATGCTTCAGTGTAGATGAACATTTAAAAACTAACATGAAAGCAGATACTTTCATATTGCTCTCGTTAAGGCTTGAGAAAAAGTAAATTAGATCCAGGGGTTGTTTCATCTGCATCAATTGCATACATGATGACAATTCTTCCAGAAACTTTTGATAAAAAATGATATAATGCAAGTTTCTTTATCTTAGTATATCCACGAAACCATTTGTTCACAATCAAGCATCGTACAGCTAACAAATCATATCCTGGAATATAACTTTTTCCTGTGGTTTCCATATGCTAATGAATCGTGCAACAACTGAACCCATAATCAACCTATCCTTCATGGACCAAAAACCTTATAGATATGAGGCAATATTGCCTAATTTGAGAAAATACAAAATGGCGACCGTGACAATCAGTGCTTTATAGATCTGGAAATTTGATCATTAAGAAATGTCTCCTCGCCTTTAGGGAGGGGAAGAAACAAGATTGTCGGTGGCTCCACAACTGGAACTGTTGCGATGTTTAGAAACAGAGCTCATTAGATATTCGCTTAATTTATTAAAGAAATGGTGAGATAATGATGCTCACGACATGAAGTTTCTCCATATTAAGACAACGTGGGGCCGAAAAAATAATATACAAGCACAAGTTGCAATCTCATGAGCATTGCAGTAAAAATTAAGGAACAAAATAAATTAGAACATGAACTATGGTAGTATCCAATCATATGAAAAATGGAAGATGAAGAAGAGAGGGCAAAAGTTATCCGCACCATAGAAAAAGCACTCCGTTACTGAATTGAGCCCACATTACAGGTACAAAACAAAAAGTAGAAACAGGTCTAAAATGAGAACTCCAAGACAGCTAGCAGCTTTTCAACTTTTTGTGCACAAATCATTAGGAGAAAAGGTTATACACAACAAGCGTGTCTTTCACATTATGCGTTCTAGAGAGAACTCACGCTCGCGAATTTTCAGGATCTCAAGTTCTCAAATAACTATAGGGAAAGAAGACGGGGACAAATCGACAGAATAGCATTAAGAAAACCTATGATCAGACACTAATCATCAAGCATTTGACATACACTAAGCAAAAGCACCAGAAGGTAAATGTGTTCTGACTCGATGAAACTGAAGCGTCAGATCTTCCAGGACAGATATCTAAAGGCAAAAATAAGCAGGGAGAAAGGAAAATTCACGATCGTCAACACGAAATCCAACAATGCAGACGAAGAAAGCCAGTGACGACAAAATTTTGGTCTAATTCAAGTAAAATCCACAACAGGACGAGGTAAAGCGCAGGCAGACGAAAGCACATGTATGGAATCTAAACGAACACGCGAAATGTAACCTTGCAAGCAGTCACAATTCTCAGCCTCCTTACGAACGACGTCGAGAACAGCATCGATCAGCTCCGCACCCTCAGTATAATGTCCTTTAGCCCAGTTATTACCGGCGCCAGACTGACCAAAGACGAAGTTGTCGGGCCTGAAGATCTGGCCATAAGTACCCGATCTGATGCTGTCCATGGTACCCGGCTCCAGATCCATGAGCACGGCCCGGGGCACGTAGCGGCCACCGGAAGCCTCATTGAAGTAAACATTGATGCGCTCAAGCTGAAGATCATCGGAGCCATCACCTCTGTAACGGCCGGTCGGATCAACCCCGTGCTCGTCGCAGATTACTTCCCAGAACTTGGAACCAATCTGATTCCCGCATTGTCCTCCCTGAATATGCAAGATTTCCCTCATTTTCCTCTTAGCTTTTCTGCGTTAGAGCTCTGAGAACGGGGGTAGATTATATGAAAGGAGGGGAAGATATTTGAGGAGAGAGAGAAGGAGGAGGAGTGGCAATGGAAATGGTGGATGTGAAAAGAGAAAAAGAGGGGAGTAAAAATGGCAGCCGCGGTGATGGGACATGCGATGGGAGTGGGGTTGGTGGTGGTGAGGTGTCGAGGTCATCATGGTCATGTGACAGCGGGAATACAGACAGCATAACCGCCAGAGGGGTGGGGAACGGGCCCACGTGCCCACGGAGCTTTGTATGGGGGCATTTAATCCGGCCATGTGGGTTTGTTTCCGGTGGAGTAAGTAATTTCTATTTCTGTTTTCTTTATAAAAAATTATATTTACTTTTATTTAAAATTTTTATTTTATTCTTTTATATGTATAAACTTTTTATCAAATAATTCTATCCATCATATTATTTTAAATATAGTGATAAATTATTTTTAATGACACAAGCCACAAATTATTATTTGGTCTTCTTTTAAATTATGAAAGAATAAAATTATTTTAAAAAATTACGACACATGTTAATAGAATAATTTTTTAATTAAATTTTATTATGATATTCATAAATTTAAAATATATATATATATATAATTATTTTAAAATTTTTTATATATAAAAGAAAAAATAAAAAATAAAAATAATTTAAAGATAAATATAAGTGATTTTTCTACTAAATTACTATTACAACTAAAGAAATCCTGCATATTTTTAGGGAAAAAATTGCCGAAATTGTGCAAGATATCGTTATCATGCATGAATCCCCCTTACAAAAACCAAATTCACATTTCTTTCTTTTTCGGAGGAAAATATTTACCCTTTTAGTAAATACATCGGTAATGAAAAGTAAGAATATATAGATCTTATTAAAAAAGGATTAAACCTTTGTTATCAATAAGAAACGAAGGGTTACAGTCCAAAGTAGTGTTCATTTACGTTAAAATTAAAGAGCAGAACTTTCACAATGTTTATATTTCTCAATCAAGTTCATAGCTCCCAGATTTGCATAGACAAATTTTGTCTCATTAGTACAGGCACATTGAAACCAATATCAGCAGTTCCAACTCCTTTGCTCAAGCCCGCTATAGAATTTTTTCCCAACTTAAAATTTACTTTTAAAGATCTCACGTCACTGCGAAACAAGACGAAAAAGGCAAAAGAAAACGCATAGTTCATTCACATAAAATTGAAAATCGGAAATGAGTTTCTTCGTTCGTTTTTGCTCTTTGTACAAAATAATCAATGATATCCCCAAGGGCGATAAGGTGCAAATCTCCTGCCCAAAATGAAACTTAAGGCTACAAAAATATGGTTTTAGATGCATATGCTACATAAGTCTCGTAAGAAGAAGTCCTTCAGAAGGGAATGGACTAACGCTGTTGAAGTTGGCTCTCATTGCAGTACCTCTTGAAGTTCAGGCATTCTTCCACAAGAAAGTCACTGCCGAAACAGATTACATTACACAAATTCCCAACGATACTGTGTCATTTTCTCTTCCCCTTTTCCTGAGTGAAAAACAAGCAGTCTTACGACTAAGTGAAAAATCAGGAACTTACTGGATCCGCTCAGCCATTTCAGATGCTTCCCACCTGGGGCTCCACGGATATTCATTGTGCGTAGGTGACTTGATGGGCATGCCGTGAGAATTAAAATGCTAGACAAAGAGAGAAAAGTGATTGGTCCAGAAAGACATTCAGTTAATATTTAATAATAGGGGAATAACCAAAGCAGGGAAGCAACATGCAGAAGCAATTGATTTTTTGTTATGGAAGAAATCACCAATGTACTTTTTATAATCCACTAGCACTTATAGTAGGTGCGTCTGATTGCGTAAACCTCTTTAGATTTGAATCCAATAGATGCAGTTGAAAACAGGAATAGAACTAGCAGATAAACCAACCACCTATACAGCGCCATTTTTTGGGGGCATTTAAAGGAAAGTCTTAGCAGTAGCCTCAAATGCAAAACTGAGAACAAAGAGGGAGAGGAAGGGGTTGCAGGTGGAACCATACCTGAGAACTCTGCAGCACCAGAAGAGGTTGTTGCTTAGGGAACTGAAAGGGGAGTGAAGAGTGAACCTACATTACAAATTTACAGAAAGACTTCCGTAAGATAGTCCAGAAAATGAATATGAAATAAGACAAACATACAATGAAAGAAACTGAGTCAACCAAATCTTTAAGAAAATAAGCTATCTATTACTAAGAGCAGGATCAACCAAGATGGCAAAAGGGAGCTCATTTTGAGACACCCTCCCTCCCTTGCAGGCATTGATTTCCAACCAATTTGGGACCTTTTTCCCTGCTTCTCCCTGATCAGAGATAAAACTTACCAGGAAAGTGAATGATCCAGAGGAAGCCAAAAAGGTTGCCTTCCTGCAGTATACCTGGCAATAGAGCAAGAAACTTTAACCTTTATGTATCAGTAGCCAATATAAGGTTATTTGTTAGCCAAGTAACAGATACAAACAGGATCAGCTTCAGCTGGTCTTCCAAGAAGAGGAGCTAATGCTGTAATGAACTTCCTCCTAACTTCAATTAGTGAAACTGCCTCCTTAATCTGATCATAATTCGAAGGCGATAATTAAGATTAGCATGAAATAAAACCATGTATATGTTTCACATTGGAAGATGAAATAAGATTGCAGCTGACCTGGGATTCAAGAATCTCTTCTAAATTGGGTAGATACTCAGCCATGCACCTAGAGTTCAAATAAAATTTAGTAACAAACAATTGAAGATCTCAGACAACTCCAACAACAAAGAAGAGAGTGTAATATTGATAACTTACATCCCATCTAACCATGCTGGTAGCCTGAAATCTTCAACAGAAAACAAGGACTTCAACTCAGAAGAAGAAACCAACTTCAATCGTGGAGCTGTAGGTGTGGTTGAGTATTTTCTACCCACAGGATATGTAACCTGCAGGCATAAATGCAGTACAGCAATCCAAGTTGACTAACAAGGATGCTAAGAGAGCAAGCAGGCTAGGGGAGCTATATTTAAATATTTCTATCTTAAGGGTTCAGCTTTGCAAAAAGTTAAACTGGATGCAAAAGATCTCTGCTTCAATTAAACTGTATTGCAAAAAGAAAATCAGGTATGTGAAAAGAAATAGAATCTAAAGTTCTATGCAATGCTTATTCCTTGCACACAAAGGTTACTGAGGTGCAGTATTCACTTCAGTTTGTGTGTGTGTGTGTGTGTGGGGGGGGGGGGGGGGGTTCAGAGCAGGATGACGTACACAGTGCTCCTAAATGCAATAGACATATTAAAGAAGATGCCCACAGTAAGTGTAAGCTACTTTAATGAACACACCAAAAAATCCCTTCAGGAAAAATTTTTGGATTTTCAGAAAAAACATACTGTGAATATGCAGGATCTTTCTGTATGAATATATACTTTGTGTACATGGGTGATAAAGCAGTAATTTCCTTTCATTTCTGCTTGGAGGCAAGAGTGCAAACACTTAGTTGCATACTCATATTTTTATCTACTTGTGCATAAGACAATGATGTAAATGAACTAGCATGTCTCTGTGTCCAAAATATTGAAACTAACCTGCAAGTATATTTTCTGCTGATGCCGCCAAGTGGACCCCACAACCATTTTGTTTAGATCCATATCCAGTAAAGGTACAGAAAATTTAACCTCTTCTGGCTGCACTACAATTTAAAGGGGAGATATTAGACTGGAATGGATTGAAACAAGTACCTTGATCAGAAAATCCAGTTCAACCAGCAAATACCTTGTCAAGACCTGAGGTCTTATACATTTCAATTCCCTGCAGAACACATGATGACGATTTAATAATAGCCTCTACAGAGTTACAGCCAAATAGTATCAGGAAGTCATAGGATTCCCTGTCAAATAATAATGCATGTATATAGAGATAAACAAAAAATTGTGCTATTTTGAACAAAAACGAAAGAAAGGTGTTAAGTGTATAATATAACAAGGCATAAGGCTTATAAAGTGAAAGGTACTTCAGTAACAACCTCAAAATCCTCTTAAGATAAAACAGATGATCAACTAGAATCAGCTCAGAGCTAAATTGTATGTCTAAGGCAAGAGAATATAGAGATATCTTATTCTGCCTCCGAGCAAATAAGGCAAAATGATAGGGATAAAAGATTTTAGCTTCCCAAACAAATGTTGTCTCTGGATATTCAAATTGTGGTATGAGGGAAGGCATCATGAGCGAGAGGATCACAGTCAATAACCAACTCACAAAATAGTGTTCCCAAACATGTCGAAATTGAGAATTTCTCTTCTCAAACTACCTAAAAAAGCATAGGATCTGTCTATACTGTTATAATATGAGAGTTTGCAGAAAAAGTGCACACCAATAAAAATACACAAAAATCTATAAATAAAAAAACACATGAATAATTACACATCTACTAAGATATCACACAACAACTGCAAGACAGCCATTCTAGAACCTGTTCCATTTATAAGAGCTCAATACTGCTAATAAGCAGCTAGCATTAAAGAGCACTAGTATCATTTTCAGAAAAACTCGCTACAAGTAGGAGGCAAAAGAGTAAAGAACCTCTAATTCCGTGCCATAAAATTAGAAACCAGAATATCATGAATTTCAGATCTCCTCTCCAGCCTCTAGCTAGGCTGGAACAAAGAAATTACACAAAATCTCACCTCTCTTGATAGCATAGTGCTGATTTCAAATTTCAATCGATCATCATCAACTTCTCCAACCCGCTTCCTATGGTGCTCCATATACAAATCCCTAAAAACAATAGAGAGGGCTCAGATCCAACAGCTATAAAGAATTTTCAACAATCCTAACCCAGAAAGAAAATGAAAGAAAAAAAATATTTAAGACATCCAAATAGTGAGAAAATCCCTTACCTAAGCTCAAGAATGAGAGACATGAGTCGCTTAGGGTCTCTACAATTCCAATCAGTCAGAGCATTTCTTGAGGAATTTTCTTCACTAACACCGTGATATGGCTTAAAGTTCTCGTCTTCCGGCCCAAAAATAACATCTGGTGGCGCCAGTGGATACGTGGCACTGTATATCACATCCCCTAACAGAAAAACCAAAATATCAAGATGCCGAAAGAAAGATGACAACTTGATGATACTTCTCGCACACCACAAAAAAGTATTAGTAGTATCATTACATTTGATGTATTCCAGACAAAAAGGGATGACTAAGGTGAAGCGATCAAGAAAATTAGAGTTCTTGCCTCCAGGCCACATCTGCTCTACCTGATACAAGATTTGACAATACAATTTAATTTTCCCAGCACAACATTGGATACCAAATGGAAGCTGAACGCATGGGTAAAATGGAGCCCTAATTGTCAAATGAACAGACCCAATCGACCAATTACTTTCTTTCTTAGTGAAAAACAGGGAAAAAAACCTTTAAAGTACCTTGATGGCGAAGGGGCAGTGAGTAAGGAGATAAGTGAACTGGGCGGATATGAGAGGAGGTATCCTATCGGTCGTCATATTCGTTGAATGGAGGAAGCAACTTTCAAGGGTTCAGACAATCCTTGAAGCTCAACGTCGAATGATCTTTTTCCTTCAGAAGAGTTGAACTATTTTATGTGCGAATCTGGGTTTCTGTTTGTTTCCACTTTCAACTCTCAAGCTGCTCTTCTTCCTTTTCCGGTATTGTTGTCCTCGACAGTTCTTTGTTTGCGCCTTGTTTGGGATTTTGGACGCAGGAAACTTGAAAAGACTTTTCCGTTCGAATTTTGGTTTTCTGAATGAGAAAAAAAAAAAAAAAGAGAGAGAGAGAGAGAGAGAAAGAGAGAGAAGGGGACAAAAGTCAAAAGTACACTATTTTTTCTCATCCTAGCAAAGAAATATATTTGCTGAATTTCTCCACTCTTATCCTACTATTCCCTGTGATTCATAATTTAATAAATTAAACCTCGAAGTATAATAAAAATACATGCCAATGAGAATTTTATGAAATACTTAAAAGAAAATTTTTAAATGGAAATTAATTAAGGAAAAATGTGATGATAATGTGATATAATGCAAGAATATCATAAAGAAATTTTATTGTGAGTACAGATAAAAAATATTTAAATAAAAGAATAAGATTTAAAAGTATAATATAAATACTAAATACATGATAATTTTTATGTAATATTAATATTCTTATCTTAAAATATATATTTAATTTTTAAAAAAATAAAGTGCATCGGATTTTGACATTCCAATCTGGTATGCCACCCAATCACATTTTTTAAACTTTATTTATTTTAAATTTCAATTTATATTATAAATTTTATTTATTTTAAATTTTAAGAATATTTTACATAAATTCTTAATTTATTAACACACAAGTATTACATCAGTTGGTGATAAATATTGTAATCTATTAATTTTATAAATTATTTTTAATTAACTATAATTAAATTATAATTTCAAATTTTAATATAAAATTAAAAAATTAAAATAATAACTACAAATTTAAAAATAAAAATACTAATAAAATAATATTTATTAACAAATAAATCATTATTTTTAAAAAATAAAACAAAGAGAAAATGTATCTTGGTTTAAGCGCCGCACCTTAGTGGGCGTATGGCGCCTAGATTGGGCGTTGCCCGCCCGAAAAGGGTTGCCTACAGCGGACTTTTTCATTAAATTTTTTAAATAAAAAATTATTAAATATTATCTTGTATTAATAAAAATATATTATATTTAATAATTTCAAAGTAGAATGATGTGATAACATTGATAAGATGATGTAAAATTTATTTTCTTTATTTTAAAATATAAGTCATTTTAGACGGAAAAATTTTTTTAATATAAATTATTTTATATTTTTAATAAATATTTTTAATTATGCCCCTCCTCTTTCCTTGTTTTCATAATGTTTAATTTATTGTAGTAAAAATTCAAATCTTTTTATATTTTAAAATAGAGAAAATATCAACGATACAATTTTAATAGTTGTATGGAATGGGTGATCTAGTAGTTATAATATAATATCTTTACTTAATGTTTAGGGGGGAAAAAACCAAGGAGAAGAAAATGAGATAGGAAAAGTAATTGCTCCTTAAGCACTAGTTTCAAGCTAGAGAGATATTGTGAAAGAAAGAGATAGGGTTGATATGTTGGAAGTTTTGAATCAAGAGAAGAGAAATAGGTTAGCTACTAAATCATTTCTTTTGTCCCCAATATTTTTCTCTCCAAATATCAGAAGAAATAAATGGATAAATTGTATTTAAATATTTTTTTTGACCTAATCGGATTTTGTACACAAAAAGGTGACCACAACATTTCGAGGAAAAGTAACTTATATGAGGGACTATTTTTGTGAATTAAATTTTGAAGTACCACTATATATATATATATATATATATATATATATATATATATATTTCACTTCACTCCAAGCTCTGGCTTGGTTTGGGAGGAGAGAAAGATAGGCAAAAGAAAGAGTTTGGGCTAAATGTGTTTAGGTTGCTTTTTTTGGGAAGTTTAAAGATGGAGAGAAAAAAAATTGAAGAATGAGTGTTGAGATCACACATTGTTTAATTAATATAAAAATTAATTCTTTATAAAGTTTAGACAGTTTTTTTCTTCTCGAGAAAGTGATGTTAGACGCAAATATAAATTTTTAACATAATATAAAATAATGTTTTGAGTTTCCTAAAGAAACAATTAGATCTATGAAGATCTTTTAAGTAAATAACTTTTTAAAATTTCCACTTGTCCCCAATAATGATAATAAAATACAAAATGGCCAAATGTTTTCTTCCTTTCCTCATAAGGTTATTTTTGATAAAGGTCCTTTTTATGATTTTTTTTTCTTTTCACTTTTCTCCAATCTCCCAAAATAAATTATTGAAATATCGTTTCTAGTCTTTTCTCTCAACATTTAAGGATTCTCTTATTTTATTTTATTTTCTAAACTCCCAAAATTCTTTGAGGTTTAGAAGTCCCAAAGTTGCTCTTATGGGCCTCTTCTCGTAGACTTAAAAACGTCAAGCTTCTACCAAACGAAGCCCAATCTGTAGTACAGCGTAGCCCGGCATTGTTCACTCCGGCCATCCTAAGGTCAATATCGTATTAACAATAAATAGTATACCAAGGAAAACCCTAATGACGCGACACCAACCCCTTTATATGGCGAATGGTGGCTGCCATCCTTGAATTCAATTGCATCCCTCTGGTTCTGCATAATTTCTGAGTGCTTAGATGAGGAGAGTTTGGGTGGAGTTTCGTTCAAAACTGTTTTACGATTGTTTCATGTATTTGTTTGTGATATCTGGCTACGTAGTCTGTTTCCTCTTTGGCTTGTTTCAGCTGAATTTGGAGTTTCTGGTGCCAAAGGATGAATCTGGATTGAAATTCTCACGACGGTCGTCTGAGATGCCTTCCGGTGTCTGCAGTGATGTAATGATCCAGTTTTTCTGATGGGTCGGATTAACTTTTAGGATATGTGGAGTATTTGCTTGACAGTTGATTGTTGGAGCAAGCATTGTGATGAACCAAAACTATTCCGATTAAATTCATGAAAAGGAATACCAAACCTCCTACTCATACTGAATGCTTGCTCTTTATATCACCTCAGTGAGTCAGTGTTTTGTAATTTTTGATCTTCTTACTGAAGAGACCAATTTTTTTATCTTTTTACTGAAGAGACGAAATTTTTGATTTTTTTTACTGATCTGATGATTTTGGCTGGCACAATGAGGATAATCATGTGACTGAGATATTTCAAAGATCGATGATTTTATCAATATTTTCATTAGTCCTTTTCATTCTGAGTGCTTCGCTTTCGAAATAATTCAGCTTATTTATGTGTTTTCCACTAAGAAACTTCTTGTTGTCAAATGTACCTCTGTTTGTTTTAATTCATTGAGTAAATTTTGAATTAGCCATTGAGCATATATATGCTATGCCTCAGGGATGAATGCAGCACCCTATATCAGTCCAATCCTTCTGTTGAATTCTGATTGGCGTGCTATAGGCCTATCTGAACATCTTGGAAGGGCACATATAACCGGAATGTGGAATCCCTTCATCAATTCTCGGTATGCTGAACCCAGAGGTAACTTGAAGCAGAATGGGAAGGAGAAAATGAAATGAATAACGATGCCTGGGAACTCCTCAGCTGAATTACTGAATTGAACGGATAATTTGCAAAAAAATAAAAAAAAAAGAAGACTGAATTGAACGGATAAAAGTATGAATTTTGCAAATATATTTTTCAGCGTGGTATGGGAAAAAATCTGTGCTTAAAACAATCTTGGGGAACAATAACATATGAATAAACAAATAATCGAATTGCAATGTATTTAGACGTGGAATCTCCAATTCATCTTCTCCCTCATGGCATCTAGCATTAGGTTGTTAGGTTTCAACTTTCTTATGTCGAACGAACTTGCAAATGAAGGATTGCATCTTTCGTATTGTCCAGACAACTTGCTAAACGCTGGATACATCAAAAGATGAGACCAGTATATTCTGCCTGCTTCGAAGCTCAGTTCAGGATCAAAACCTGTAATGGGAATATTAGCAAAAATCATACTAGAAGACGTGTATGCATATACTATCTCATATAATTTGGCATGAAACTGTAAGTGACCTGAATTTTGCCATCAGATGAACCGGCAAAAAGCATTTGGCCATCCGTATCAGAAGCAAGGGATGTCAATTTTGCATTTCCCGCACTTGACATTCTAATACAAGCAATCCTTGACACACTTTCTTTGAGCCATACTTCTATAACTCCCATTTTTGTAGCCGCAAATATGAAGTCACTGTTGACGGTTAGCTGTTGTATGTCGCTTCCTGTTGACAGTGATCCTAGAACTGCCTTGCTGGGGAGAGAGAATACCTACATTTCCAGATACAGAATGCCTTCATTTACTGTAATTGTGCATGAAATCTGAGAAAATCAAACACTTCATTTCTACCTTCCCTGCTATCCCATCGACTGCGGAACCTCCAGCAAAGAGAAGACCGTTCTGAGCTTCCACCGAGAAAATAGTTTGCTTCCCTAGCAGTTTCCTTGCACCAGCGTAGAACACTGTTGAGGTAAGAGTGCATACATTCACCTCCTGCTAATTAATTGACAGTGTTAGAGTCAGGAAGGGGCAGACTAGTTGAGCTCTACAGTACACAGTTGGAGCATCAATTGGTAAACAGAACATGCTTGAGCCTCAAATGGTGGGTTAAAGTGTAATTGTTACAATCATAACATACTTAGCTTTTTTACCTGAATGCTGTAACCAGAGCAGCCACAGTAGAGTTTATCACCAACCAAGATGACGCCTTTGACAGTTTTGTTGAAATTAACATGCCTAGGAACTCCTGACCAGTAATAAACCTGCACAAAATGATGTTCAGAGTGCCATTGTCATTCAGATATTATATTGATATTTTAGATGAAAATGCAAGAAATTGACAGGTAGAGATCATATATGTCTGGAGAGAAGGTAATATAGATGCAGATGCACTTTCAAAACATATTATATTTTGCCACTAGCTACAATAAGATTTTCAGTTATGGTAACTATGAGGCACTATGTTTTTTGGTCCCCCCTGTGCCATCGCAAAAGAAAGATGAGAATTAAAAGTTGATGCACAGACCTTAACTCCATATCCTTGAGATGAAAAGCATGCTGCATTGGCATTGGCAGACATCTCTAGTACTGCTTCTTTTACATCATGGACTTGAATGCAGTGAATTTCTTCCTGTTTGATTGCCCAGACCTTGAATACAACGATAAAGAGACTCATTAGATTGCTTGTCCTGAAAGGTTAGATATATAAGTTTACGTAATCGCAGGCAATCCTATACAAGAAATAAGTTCAAAATCCTGATTTGAGATTCCGTTCTAGCTAATTTTGTATGGCAAACTCTTCTAGCAAATATATATCAAGTATATGAGACCGTTATACATGTGCTTTCTTAAGAAGGGGCAGAGACTTATTGCTTTCCATAGTCACTATCTCACATCATTCTAGCAAATTTACTTCTGGTACACTGAGTCCATAATGTCTTACACGGATAGTTTTGTCCAAAGAACCACTGTACAGTTTGTCACCAGATGATGAAATGCATAGACATGTTACTGCTTTTGTGTGTTCCCGAACTTCTTGGATTAATCGTGGAACATTCTTTCCTGCATCCCACACCTGAATCAACAGAAATGATTAGGAAAGAAGGTTCTTCAGTGACATGCACAACTGAACAGCCCACCAGATCAAGAAGAGAAAAGTAATCACACATACTATACACTAGAGATGCAAGAAATATAAGAAAAATAGTTATGTATTATACTGAAGGATGAAAGTCCGTGGAAGCCTTTACAAGTAGATATTAGCATTTGATGCGCATACTTTTATTGTTCCATCTGAGTGGCTGCTTATGAGCCTCCCTCTTATGTGAAGCATGGAGAGAACTTCACCATTCATGGATGCATCTATCTCAGGACCTTCAGCATAGCCCCACAACTCTGCCTAAAATACATCCAGTTACGGGAATTTAGACGCAACACATTTATAGCTCAAATTAAGAGCAAAATCATACTCACGGCATCAATTGATGGTAAGTTTATCAAAGTTTTCAACAAATCATTGACCACTACAGAGTTCCGTTTGAGCTTCCTCAAAGTTTTATACATGCATTTTGCATGTACCCCAATTTCACTGAGTGCACCTGAAAGAATTAGAACTAGGTCTAAGCAACTGTAACATAAGAAATTATTTTATTATGCGGATTGTCAACCAATAGGGTCTAGGTTTACCAGAATCAGTAAGGAACCCTTTCAAAGCAAGGGTAGCAAAAGTCTTCTCCTCAATATTCTTTGATGATTGCAGCACATTAATAAACTGATCAAGCAGGGACTTGCGAGCAACATGCCTTGTACCGGTATCAGGAAAATGGAAAACCATGTGGACAAGCCAAGTACCAATGACGAGACAAGATTTTGCAATCTCTAGGGAATTGCTCTTAAAACATTCTTCCAAAGCTCTGAAAATCAAGCCCTTCTCGTGGTTGCAAAGAACAAATGCTACTCTTTTCTCCCAAGAACTTAGAGCTTTTTCTTCCTCTTCCTATGCACATTGGCATAAAATTAACATTTCTATTTGTAAGGATCTATTGCGTGTGCTTCTGTGCATCAAAAATAGAAAGCGCAGAGAAAATCTTTGAAATGATCAGAGTACAGTTAGATACCATCGTTCCAGCTAAATCTCCGTGATAAGTTATCTGCCTTTCCATTTTCATCGAAGTATTGTAAGGCTGATCAAACCCTGCTAGTTTAAATAACCAGGCCTCCATGCAGGACTTCCCTGAGTCATTTAGACGACCTGGAAGAGATAATAAGGCATCCAAAGCCACAACTTGAGAAGCAGGGAAATCTTTTTTCCTAAGTGCTTCTATCAGTGCATCAATTGCTTCTTCTCTGTAGATGCTCATCTTTCGAGGTTCAACCTAGAAAGAGAACAAGTCGTTGGTCATGGTAACTCTCACGTTCATTGCAATTTAACAGAAACCATAATGTTACCAAATAGCAAACAAGAATTGCCAAGGAAACAAACCAGGAGATCTAACTGAAGAAGTAGGGAAGCAATAACAGGTTTCTGTTCCAGGGGAGCCATTTGAAGATGAACAAGAAGTGTGTGCATGGTACTGAATGCTCCTTCATCTTTAATTATCTGCAGAATCCGATGGCTTGATGTTCTCCTGTAGCACAGGGAAATGAGCTTTCTTTCTCGTATTGAGCTAAATTAAGTAGCAAGTAGAAGCTGAAATATTCAAAACTCAATAAAGGATTAGTGCAAATATGTTAAATAAAAAAACAAACGCAACTAAAGTTTGCATGAATATTCCTGAAATAACATTAAAATTCAGCACTTAAAGCAAGCCATGAGAACTTGTTTCGACTTTTCGAAACTATTTAAAACATTGTAAGGCGAAAATTTGTACAAAAAAGTATTCACATATATTTTCTAAAATCGAAGGCTACTTTTATGGAATTTCCCTCTCACAAAACCTAACAATTTTCAGGAGCCATGATAATCAGACATTTTATATCCTTGATTGTGTTTAATATTGAAGAATCTCTACCATGATTCATGGAAAATAAGTTTAAAGAGCAATGTAACTACACCAGTAGATAGGTTCGACAACAGTTGAAAACTTCCCCTAGCTAATACTGACAGTTTTGCGCCTGCAATCATTATGGCAGTCATATACCATATAGACATTTAGGTTGGTTTCTCTGCAGTAGCCTAACAAGAAATCCTTGATTTATCACATTAGCTGACAAAGAAGGTTATCCTCCAAGTCAATATGCAGTTAGTATTAACTCTAAAACCGAAACTAAAAGCAGATTGTGGTAATATACCTGCTCAATAGAACTAACTCAGCTAAAAAATCTATGCATGTTGCTCTTGCGCTATCAGTTCCCGTACGAAATAATTCAAGAACAGGTGACAACTCAATTCTTTCTGCAATCAAATTCCTGCAACTCTTATCAGCACGAATACAGCATAACAATATTGAAACAGTGGACTGTCTTCCATCCACCCTATCTAGGCACTTGAGCAAGACAGGAACCACTCCAGCTGATATGATATTAATAGCAGTCAAAGCCCTGGTGTTCTCATCACATCCTACAATGATGTACTCAAGCAAAGCTAATGTAGCATCCTTGGGTGCTATTACAAACGGAAGATCATTAGGGTCTTCACTCTTGCTTGCAATGAGCCGTGTTAGGGAGAGTATAAAGTTATGAGTAGAGAGTTGAGAGAATGATGGTCTCAGCAGGTATATAAGTATAGCAGCTTCAGCTAGACCATTTTTCAATAAAGAAGCGAGGCAATCAAAATCACTATCCACACTGGTAAGAATCTCTCGAACACTGTCATCTGCATAAATTAGCTGTGAGAGGATATGAATCGCGGTCCTAAGAACTTCCTGATTTAAAGAAGCTGACAGGATTTCAATAAATCCATTCACGATTGTTGGTGAAGATAAATAAGCATGAATGCCAGAATCAACCTTTGAATCATTCCATATCCTGGATATTGTTAATACTGCTGCTTCACATTCTTGCAGGTCCTCTGAAGTACAGAGACAAGATATGTAAGGTTTTAACCCATTGATAACGGATTCAACAGCAGCTTGGGACAATATACTGGTTGGTGATGTTAATACAGCAGCCCGCATAAATCTGCGGGGTTTCTGATCATTTTCATTGTCCAGTCTTCTGCGACTGGGATGACTAGTTATCTGGGATGGACTGGACTCTGAAGACCTCTCTTTTGGAGAAGATAAGTTAATGTTACTTCGGGGTGTCTCAGCATATGACATTTCCTGAGCAACATCAGGATGCTGTTCTTTCCAAGAGGTAATTAGCCTTTTCAGAACATAATTCGTTTTTGGCAGTACAATAGCAGAGAGAGGCTGCCTAGTAATGGGACATGTTATGTTTCCTCTATCTATCCATTCTTGAATGGCTCTTCTTTCATATGTCTGTCCTGTTTCAAGGGTAACTGGGTCGTAGAAGATCTGGCCAGTAATGGGGCAGACAAAATCCTTGGGTGGCCTTGGTTGAGGAGTCAACTTCTCAGACAAGGGAAGCGATATGCAGCTTTGGTTTCCTTCATCACTTATACTTGAGAAGCTGGCATGGCTCGTCAAAGAAATATGATATGTCAAAAGTTGACCTCCATAAGGAAAAAAATGTCCGTATTATATTGTTAAACTTTAAAAGTTAAAGATCGCTTCATCAACAGTGAAGAGATCACAGAATCTGTTTACGGAAAAGGCAAAGGTATAGGAAAAACTTGGCAGAAATCATTATCTAAAAATAAAACACCTTTTCTCTAAAACTTGACTTGCACTTCGAACATAACTGCTGCTTTTCCTCACAGGTGTGTGCTGCTCCTGCGTGTGAAATGTTAGTTCAGTGGAGTTCTGAAATGGCTAGTAAAAAGGAGAAATTTCAAGTAAAACTATGGATATGAAACATACCCTTGTTTCGTCATCAGTGTCTGGGAAACTATTGCTTGAATTGAGGTATGAAGGTGAGGAACTAGGCACGGAAGCAGAAGCTGCACTACCCTTATTACAGGTGGACAGCAATCGCAATAAAGATGAAGGTTCCTTTCTATAATGTAGGTCTGGTTCGGGAGGTGAACCCTTGTTTGAAGTGGCACGGGGAGATTCCACGAGTGACAAGTTTGTAGGCGTTTGACTTTGACTCTTCACTTTGGTTATCTGTGCTTTTGGACTAGCTTCTGCTATCTTCTTCACTTTGGTACTGCTACAACATGATGCAGTTTGGTGACCTTTGTTCCGACACTGAATGTATCTGTGGTGCTCGGAGTCAGAGTCCTCTTCACTCTCCTTTGGAATTCCTTGCTTGACAATGGAATCCAAGGGAAACATCAAGTCATTTAATACTATAAGCAATTTAGCTCCCAAAATTTCAGGAGTAAATGGTAATGAGCTTACTTTAGGATCACAGAGAGCATACTCATCTAGATTTTCAGAGGAGGTAGAAGTTACACGTAATCTGCTTGAAGTCAAAAGGCTCAACATTATTAATGTAATAACTTTCACCAGAGCAGAACTAAAGCTTGAAAAAGGAGAACGGTGCCCAAAAACAAAGCAAGGAGGAGGAAAGAGGAGGCGCAGGAGAAACAGTAATTGATTGGAAAACCTGCAAGAGTTATTGGTAAATGCAAACGAACCTTGATCCTCTTTTTGTATCTGCTTGAGGCTTCAGAACCGGAGAAAATCCAGCACTCTTAGGCAAGATTGGGCCAAATTTCACATAATCGGGAATTGTCTGGCTCACCTCATGCAAAGGAGTCACTGGAGGCTCTGCAATTGGCAACATAGGAATTGCTTTCTTGGTTGTGGCAGAATCATAGTTCATGCACTCCTTGTAGTATCTTGCATAAAGCCTCGTGCTTTCATCCAATGATTGCCCATACAGGAGTTCCAATTCTTGCATTTTCTCCGCCTGATCAGGCCTCACAGATAAGATCAGAGATTCATTGAAGTACTGATCAAAATCTACTGTAAAGGACAAATCACTGGAATCAGGGACCACATCCATCACTATCCTATGCCTCTGCTCTGAATACCACCCGACAATGGAGCTCATGTGTGGAAGAAACAATGACTTCCACAGCTCAGGAGCAAAATCAATCCGAGAGAAAAAAGGATCAACGATAAACATATCCAGGATGTGAAGAACCGCATTATGAATGTTATTTCTCAGTTTCCACAAGTAAGAAAGGTTTAAATGCGCCCAAGCAGACAGATAAAAATTGGGAACCCCTGCAGTTATCTGACTGGAATTCAACATGGCACATACTTGTAACATTTTCTCAGCATAATCCAACCGCGCCATCTTAGTCTCCATGTTTGATGTTTTGATGGCTTCTTCAAGGGCATCAATTCCCCAGTCCAGATTGGCCAATACCGCTTGGTCAGAGTAACGGACTTCGGTGTTCTTATTGGTACCCCCATCTTCAGCTGCTAACCTCTCTGCACAATGTTCTTTTTGCTGGGTTCTCTGTTCTTTATCAATTAACCTATCTTGAATGAAACTCCCCACCTTCGCCGTCAGTGATCTCACTATGTCTTGTTGATCCATTTCAAACCTGTAATTTCCAGCCATTTCGCTAGTGCGTACTCGTCAACTAAATGGGCGAAATTCCAGCTTCTGTTCAGGCCTTCATTCACAATGATCCTTATTGACCTGGTACATAACCAAATGTACTTCACTATTATACACTGATACAGGCAGGCAAGAATGCACTTGCATAGATGTTGATGTATCAAAAGTAAAAATAGATTTTTTTTTTTCAATTGGGCAGGTAATAACTGACATTTATAAGAGTATATTGCCGAAAGATCGGTACCCCAGAAATAATCCGTCATATTAAAGTTAGTATATAATTACTTGGTTCAACCAATAACCATGGAGCTGAAACTAAAGATTAACGCCATCAACAAGCGAAATCAAGCTATTCCAGAAATGAAAGTCGAAACTGCTAATAACATGCATAAGAAAAGAAATAAATGATAAGACCAAGAAACATAATCCCAGAAAGAAAAACGGGAAGGACGAGGGTTGGAGAATAGGCAGCCCAGTTCGATCAGATACTTGGAAGTCACGACGCAAAGCGTCGTCAGTGTCCACATGGTTCCACAGACCTGTGTGCAGTACTGGTGGCAGAAACAAAGGAAGAAATCTCTGGCAAGGCAATCAATGGAAGGAAACTTGTTGCAGAAGCAAGAGCTTCAGAATTCAGACGATCAATCTCATCATCTCCATGAAGAGACTCTCCATAGTCCACAGTAGGCACTTGATTTTGGAAAATCGGTAAAAAGAAAAGAACGAAGTTGGAATTAGAGCAACGAGGAGTCTACTTTTACCGAAAGTTTCCAGTGGAGAAAAATGTAGAAACCGATGAAATTGAATTCAACAACTGAGAGAAGAAAGCCGGCCTTGAGAAGATAGTCTTCTGCGGCCGGCCAACCTGGCTTTAACTACGTAATCATCAAAATAATCCACAGCAAAGCGTCGACTGGGCTGCATTTCTTAAATACTACCAGCATAATTATAATATTCTATCTCACTTGAATATAGCATTTTATTTTAAAATATTTATAATTAAATATTTATTTTTAAAATATATATATTAAAAATTATTATTAATTTTTAAATTTTAAAAATAAATTTTATTAATATGTAAATTTTATAATTAAGATCTTTAATTAATAATAATATTACAAGTTAATAAATTAAATAAGTCAAATTTTTTTTTTTAAATTTATATTAAATTAAAATAAAATATTTAATTATAAATAAAGAAAGTATTATTCATATGACTTACCAGTAGATTTTCTATTATAACTATCATATGTTTTTCGTTAACCATGAATTGTGGGGGCGGGGCGCAGTGGGAAAGGGCAATAAAACCCATTTGGATACGGTGACCGGATGATAAGCATATGTGATGTGTTTTTAAAATATTCCTTCACATTTACTGAGAGCGTGATTAGATAAAGTTTAATTTTGAGATTTTTTATCTTAGGTTTTACGAAAGAGAAATTTTTGTGAAAAAAAAATAAGATGTGAGATGAGAAATTTGTAAGTATAAAACTCAATTCAAGTAAAGCCTGAGTGAAGCGTTGTTATATTTAATTTTTAAAGAAGTCTTTTTGCCTTTTTTTAAATTCTTTCTAGTTTTTACTATTTAATTTTTCAAATTTACATAAATTAGTATCAAATTGAAGTTATGTTCTGTGAAATACAAAAAATTTATATGTAAAAATATATTTTTTTAATCCTTAAAATAAAATTTGTGACTCCCTTAAAAAAACTCAGGAGTTACACAAATGATTTCCTCCACCATCAATGGTGCCGGGGTCATTCTAGTGAAATATAGGGTGTGATTAAATAGAATTTGATTTTTAAATTTTTATCTTGAGTTTTGTAAAAGTTAAATTATTTGTCAAAAAACTTAAAATTTTGAGTTTGATTTTGAAACCAAACCCTACCCAATCACACTTATATAAAAAATTAAAATAAAATATAATTATACTACAATAACAGGTTAGTTAAAACTTATAATTACTACTTCATTTTAAGAATTTAAAAACACGTTATTCATTTAACTATTTTCAAAAGTCAACAAGTAATCCCAAAAGGTAGTAGATTTTTGCTTCCTATAATCCTATCTGTCGGTAAGTTTCGGCAATGAATTTGATTTTTGTAGTAGTTCTTCCAAAAACACGAGAGAGGTATCATCTTTGACGATGAATAAAGATTCCCATCAAACTCAGTATTACCTAAACTGTGTACAAATATCTCAGTTAGACAATCTCCGTATTATTCTGTTTAAGTATAAGCAAGTTGTGGTTTGTCTTTTCTCTTTCCGTGTAATTATCTATAAAAAAAATATATATATAAGCAAGTTGTGCATCAACCAACAAACTTTGATCAACCATTTGGTGAAGTCCAACCCACGCGCTTAACAAATTCTTAAAAGAAAAGAAGGGAAATTAAAAGGAAGCTGAAGATAGACACCACACAGAATCAACATTGTTTTGTTCATGAAAAAGAAAAAAAAAAGAAATACTTTGAAAAATCCACCATTATTTGCAATGGTGGAACAAAGCCCTCAATATATTTTCATAAAATCAAATTTTTGCTTTTTTCTCGCATGATATTTTGCACCTAAACTTAAGAACTTAAGAAGAAGGATCCAACCAGGGTTTGACACGATCGCGATAGTCCAAGGAACACAGACGCTCTCGTGGACCTCAGAGATCGTCTTTTGGCTCCCTGATGTACGGCAGAGAAGAAATCAATAACTTTATTCATTTAATTTGTAACGGACGAAGGAACCTAAGGGAGTTCTTTATTTTGTAAAGCCTAAAAGGGAACCCTGCAATTGCAAATGGTGGCTTAGCACAAAAGAAAAGGAACCCATCATCATCTTCCTTTATGCTCAATTAAGCAAGCATCCTTTGATTTGGGAAAGGATTAGATGCCTCCTTCCACTCTTTCTCCATTCATTGTCCATCTAATAATCACATAAAACATACCTTTTTTTTCCTCTCTTTCAAAATGTTATTCTTTCTTTTTTCTTTGAAAATTCAAATATTCTCTTTTTTTTTTATGAATGAAAATTCAGATATTGGTTCGCCCAAGGGAAAAAAAATTCAAATATTGTCCTTAGGTGTGATTGGATAGAGTTTGGTTTTGAAATTTTTTGTATTGAGTTTTAAGAGAGAGATTTTTTTGTGAGAAAAAACATAAAATTTAAAATAAAAAATTATATTGAGTTCTGTGTGGAACTCAATCCAAGCACACCTTAGTAAGATGATGAGAGCTCATTTCCTTGGGTCTATCCAAAGCCCAGTTGTGATGAAAGCCCACTAGGGCACTTCCTAGGGAAGATTCCAGAAACAAGCACGTGATGCCTTCTTTGGGCCCACGAACTCATCACTAATCGACAAAAAGAGCGCATGACTTGCCACCACTTACCGAACACGTGTCAATGATGGACGATCGGGATCAAATTCATATAGATATTCGTCCAGCCCACGGCAATATATAACGATGCTCACTGCTTCAAACCCCCTCGTCTCAGTCTCTGTTCTACTCAGTAATAGCTGAATCAACGGACGAACAGCACCGATATATTCTTATCCTCTACAATGTCGAACCCTAGAGTCTTCTTCGACATGGCGATCGGTGGCCAGCCCGCCGGCCGGATCGTGATGGAGTTGTTTGCCGATACTACTCCTCGCACAGCGGAGAACTTCCGTGCACTCTGCACCGGCGAGAAGGGCGTCGGGAAGAGCGGTAAGCCCTTGCACTACAAGGGATCTACTTTCCACCGTGTGATCCCGGGATTTATGTGCCAGGGAGGAGACTTCACAGCCGGAAACGGCACCGGAGGCGAGTCGATCTACGGAGCAAAGTTCGCCGATGAGAACTTCATCAAGAAGCACACCGGTCCTGGAATTCTGTCCATGGCCAACGCCGGCCCAAACACTAATGGGTCCCAGTTCTTTATCTGCACCGCCAAGACCGAGTGGCTTGACGGGAAACACTGTGTGTTTGGACAGGTGGTGGAGGGTTTGGATGTGGTGAAGACCGTGGAAAAGGTTGGATCTTCATCGGGAAGGACTTCTAAGCCGGTGGTGGTCGCCGACTGTGGCCAACTCTCTTAGATCTGGAAGTGGGGTGTTTCGGGTCTATTTAGTCCTGGGGTGGCTTTCATTATGTAATAAATATATCGCGTTTTACCTAATCCTTTCTACTCTTCTTCTTTTAGGGTCTTTTGAGTTGTGTTCTTATGGGACTCGAAATCGGATCTGATTGCATTCTCCTAGTAGAGAATGACCCCCCTGCTATCTTAATCTTATTATAATCATAGTGTTTGATGACTCTCTTGTTTCGATCGGACTTTGATTTGGTCGCACTGACAATTTATATTAATTCTCAACTTGTAAATAGCTAAGGGGATTGGATAGACGTAATTGGTAAACATCCAGTAGTTTGATTTACGCAATTGTTAGCTAAAGACGCGATGACCGGTCTTTGGGTAATAATTTTTTCTCTTCCTGGGAATCTTCATTAAAGAAAATGTTTTTCTAGAAATGTTCGAAGTAGTTAACGTAGCTATAGTTTCATGAGGCAGTTGCGGATAGGTCTGTTTCCGGAACCCGACCCAACATAAATAAAAAAATTGGCTGTTTGGGAAACACGTCTGTCCGTTGCGTTTGGGACTCTTTCCCCAATTTGCACCATGTTTTCTTGACTATCTGAAGACACAAAACTGCCCGGGAATAAATTTTAATGTTAGTATTTTATTTTAAATCAATAATTTAGTAACAAATTTTAAATTTAAACATGATTTAATTTTACTCCATTTTTAAAGTTTTCGAGATGAAGAACCTAACGGGTTGGATGAAATCTGGACCAACCTTTTCAATTACAGCCGAGGAAGCAAAGCGAAAGTAATTCGTTTTTCGTGTATGTAAGGTGGAGGATGGGGACTGGAAAGGTTTGAGAACGCGGGGGTCCATAACCATGGTAAAAGTACGGGTTGAGGACGTTAAAGAAGGCGGGATTATAGAAAGTGTTTGAATTTAAAATTTTTTATTTTTTATATTTAAACTAATTCAAATGCTCCCGACTGGCGACTGGCAATGGACTTACTAAAATCATGTTAATCTACAAGTTAAATTATGTAGTCACGAATCACAAAGCCATCGGACGGGAGAAAAAGCTTAAAGGAGATTCAAGGATTACCATAAAGCACGGGTACAATCTATATGAGGCCCGAATTTGATCATTACTCATAACGGCTGGCTTGGAAGCGCAGGTTTCACAAGCTGCTTATTCTCTGGTTAGGTATTCATAGGATGAGTCACGGTTATTCACCAACAGCATCCAAAAAATTGGAACTTCACAAGGATCTATCCCCAGTTGACAAGAAAGCTGGATCTTAGCCGGAGACTGATCTTTGTCCCTTTGTTTCTCGTTCTTTTTATGTACTTCTACTATCTATCTTTGCTCTAAATTATGATAGATTTTTTTTTTTTACATAATTTACATTAATATTCAATCTCCACAGACAAACTCTTTCGCAAATAACTTCTATCATCTCACTCATCTATTTTGAAGGAATCTATTTATTCAGAATCAATATGAGTCATATTTCAGTGTCTTACATATTTTTTAGATAATTTTTAAAACTGTTAATACGTCTATAATTTTTTAAATTATTGTTATTTACGAAATAGATAGATATTGAGTTTTGCTTATTTCTGGTTTAAAGACATCGATACAGTTGTAACGAAAAGATCAAAGTGTATTTGTTTATTTTTTACTGGTATCAATACTATCCCCAATTTAAGTATCTAATGTATAAGATATTTTCTATTACTATAAATTTTAAATAATTGTGTAATATTTATTATTTTTTCATATTAAATTATCTCAATCTTTCAAAATTTTTTTGATATATTAAAATAAGAATTTAAAGACCTTTTTAGTTATATTGGTCTTTGGCCATTTTCACAATTAATAGATAATTATTATTTAGTTAAAAAAATACATCATTTTTTCTTTGTACCTCTTGACCCCTAAACGGATAGTATTGGTGAGAAACCTGCAAAATGGACTCACAAATCCATCCGCTTGTTTTAGAGTACGGCCTTGACGTATTCAATCCATCAATCAAGTGGCAAAGATAGGCTGCCTTAAAATTGGGGTGATGATTGGCTTTTAAATTAAAAAATTATTTTTTATTTTATAAATAATTTATTTTTATAATTTTTAATACAATTCAACTTAAATAAAAATATAAATAAACTTAATTCATTAATTTCTTTTAATTTCTCAAATAAAGAGTCAAATACAGCACAAAGTGGTCTTTAAATGAGAAATAATAATTTATCTTCCTAAAAAATGAATTGAATAATATTGAAGCACCTTAAAACTATTTTACTATTTTTTAAATTTATAATTGAATATTTTATTTTAACTTAAAAATTTAAAAAATAATTTAATTACAATTAAATTATTATAATATTTTTATTATTACATATATTAATTTAATTTAATTTAATTTTTATAAATCAAAAAAATTAGTAGTGCGCTCATCATATTAGAAAAATTAATTTTCTTAAAATTAAATAAATTAAGTAAACATCCAATTTCAAATATTTTAAATAAGAGAGAGAAAAATTTAATTTAGAAAAATAAAAATTATTTGTTATTTACGCATTTATTTATACCAAATAATTCCGTAGATGGAACCAGAAAAAGAAGGAGACCAAGTCAAATGTCAAAATTTTGGAGTCAGGAATCTAGAAATTTTAGATGATTTTACATTTACACATATGCACTACGTGTAAGTGTGAAAGGTCGGAGATGCTAAATGCTTGGCGTCTTCAATGGGCATATGGCAGTTGACAATTCACCAGCGGCTGTGCGATAGCAACTATCCAACGCCGCCGTCCAGGTCTGCACATAGACCCCATCACGGTATGATAATCCCTTTTTTCGCATCAAACAAATCCAATTAATGCTATGATGACCATTTCCGTTCAAAAACCTAAAGAGGAGGCAATGCCTGCAACAATACCACTACCCTCGAATGGATTTTTCATCCACCACAAGTTTTAAAAAAATAAATATATTTATAATAAATTCCATTCTGTAATAAAATTGTTTTCTATGTTAATCTTCAACTAAAAGAAAAATTTTAATTTAATATTCACTGGCTTTTTGATGCTATTTCAATAAGTACCCAAACTAATGCGATTGCGTATGCAAACAACTTATTGAACTGACAAAGAAAGTGATTTCTTTTTTAAAAATTTATTTCAAAGATTAATATTTTATGAATAAATATAAATAATTTAAAAAATAACTTCTTTAATATGATTTTTAAAATTAAAATTTAATTAAAAAATTTAAACAAATATATTTAAACACATTTAATTAATTAAAAATATAATTAAATCTTATTTCCCTTTCCAGAAAACACAGTTAAGGACGGACGGACGGACCTTTAGTTAAGCGAGGCGCGAGCCCATAACTAGTCCCGTCTTATATCCTTCGGTGGACCCTGACAAGTCTGACCGATTTAAATTGCTGTTTCGGTCAAACTGACCATTCTATCCCCTTTTGTTGGATTTGGTAACAGCTTACAATTGTCACTTGGTTTTTGGCTGTCCCTTGATTAGAAAAGTCAATTTGTGAATTTTCTTATGTAAAGCAAAAGCGTGGTAGGTACTCTCAATTCGTCATCTCCTCATACTATAACCTTTTTTTGTTTTGGTAACTCCCAATTGACTAAACTTTTACTCACGGTATCCATCAAAATTAGGAAAAAAAAACAAAAATTATTAATAGTTGAATATTGACAATCTATTTGAGTTATTTTACTAATTATAGCTTGATTTTTATATCTTTAAAAGCTTTGAGATAGTTCCTCTTTGATTATCATATGAAATTATAATATTTAAAGTTTAAAATTTATTTTTTAGAGTTTAAAATTTATATTATTTAATTTATGATAAATATAAATAAATTTTTTTATTAAAAATACTGCAAAAAGTATTACAAAACAGTACCATAAAAATTTGAACTGATTAAAAAAAATACATATAGCAACTTGATATATAAATATATAAAAATCATCTCCTTATAAGGTAAAAAATCTAACTTGAAAGTTAAAAAAAAATAAAAATTTTCATGTTTTGATATTCATCTTCCTTCTATTTCTTTAATACCAAATAATATTTTTAAATTACAAGCCAATCGCATAATTTCCCAACTATTGCCTTGAACACTAAAACCTAAAAATTATATAGGAAAATACAATGCACCTAACCATATATGAAAGAGTTCTGATTGGCAAGACCAATAAGACCATTCTTTTGGTCAAAATGAATAAAGCAAGAAAAGATCAAAATTAGGATCATAGTGCATTAAAAATTAGGAGTACATTCACAAAATCACGAAAGGGCAAATTCGTAAAAGCAGAAGCGACGGTGACATCAGACACACACCAAAATCCCCAAGAAGGTAGGCGGGACTGACTTCGCATATCACCACAATAGCACCCCTCCCTCTGATTTCGCTGTCTCTCATCTCCGCTTCAGACCCGAACAAGTAGACTTTTGTGCCCAGAAAATTTACTATACTGTATCAATCAAATTCAACATTTGCAAAAGGAGAACAAAGAGTCAAACTTTTGTTTCAGCTGACTCCCTTTGTGTTTCCGTGTCTGTCCGCGTTCTGTGCTTTGGTGGTGTAGTATTCAGTGAGGGATTTCTTGGCACTATTTTCTTATATTTCATCTTGATACGCTCAAGATTTGCTGCGCCAATCCATTGAATCCAATTCGTTTTTGAATCACAAATTCACATTCTTTATTACTTCTTTATTTTTTGTTCGCATTAGTAAGCTGTTCTGTTTCTTCGACCTTTGATTTTTCTGGGATTTGTTTGATCTGTTATGGTTTTGTTGTGCCAATATTCTTTTGTTTTTCTTGCAGAGTTGTGGAATTGGGGAAATTCTTGTTCAAGTTGTGTACCTTTAGTCGAGTTCTTCGAGCACGCGGCAAAATGGGAGGAGTGTGCTCGAGCGGGGCGGGCAAGAAGAGAAATAATAAGTTGGAGGTTGAGGAGTTGCACCAAGATCATGAGGAGACTTCTGGGTTTTCGGGGAAGCTGAAGTCTGTGAAGAGTTGTGGTAGAAAGCAGAATAAGAATGATGATTCTTCTCACAAGTATCCCGATTTAGAATCTTTTGAGAAGACGTCCGGTCTTTATGATTCTGGTGAATTGCGCTTATCTATCTCCAGAGAATTGAAGCCTTCTACTCCTGCAAGGACAGGAACACCGGGCAAGGTATGATTACAGGTTTCTGGCTTAAATATTCTCCTTTCTTTGTTCTTTGATTGTTAAGGTTCTCCTAGAGCTTCTCTTCTCTCGTAGATTACTTCATCCCAGAGTAAATTTATCGAGGTTTCCTAAAATGGTTTATTCGAGAAACTATAGATTTCTCGTGAATCCTCTGGTGTTCCTTAGCTTTTGGGCAAAAAAGGAAAAAAGAAAAATGAAAAAAGAAAAAAAGAGGTAGTAGTATTATTCAAAATGGGCTGATACTGGTATGAGCAGCTTGATAATTGTAGATGTCTCCTGCTGCGGTACAAATGGCTAGAAATAAGGGGAAGGGTGAAACTCTGAACCAGTGTTCTCTCAAGTGGAAAAGGCATGTAGATCAGAAGGGATAGTGAAGCAGATGATGCTAAATAAGAACAGCAGAAAGTGAACAACAAAAAAGGATGGAAGCATGAATAATGTGCATTTAAGTTGAACACCGTGCAAGTTTGCTTATCTATGCTCTTAATGAGATAAATTTGGTGCAAGTCAAAAGCTTTTGCCGATAAAGGAAACCGGTATAGATTTTCGAGGGATTTCTAGTCCTGGTAGATACCATCAGTATTGTTGTAGATTTTCTGGTCTTGGCATCGCATTGAAACAACTTCCTGCCTGTTTCATTTTTTTCCCCCCAGCAAAGGTTGCTCTGGAAGGCTATTTTTGAACCTTCAGAGCACATCCTTTCAGCTGAATTTATAGTGATCATGTGGAAGGCTTCTCTTGGACCATCTTAGTGACTTGAAGCCCCTTAGTTTTACAAATATAAAATTATGGGAAGATATACTTGTATCACTATGTTCATGCAATCTTGATCAGACAAATTTTTAGTTGCTTTGCAAGATGAAGTATTTCTCTGACTTGCATACCTTGGCATACAGAAGGCAGCAGTTTCAGCCCATATTGTTAGTAAATCAAGTGAATTTGCTTGACATACAAGTATGCTCTCATCTGTCTGGGGTTTTTCTAAGGTTTGATTTTGTTGTATATACACCAAGAAACCAGTAAGCCACAAGAATGACATGTTTCACGATCTTTCGGAGACTATAATATTGTTAAAAGATGATAACTTTCCTGAGCTTTGACGCTTATTTAGGCAAGGCAGTTCAATTTGTTGCTGGAAAATTTTTCCTTGTAGAGTTTGCATTTCCATTCTTCTGATTTAATTTCTTTACTGTTCCTGTTAAGTTAAAAAGAAAAAAATTCCCCCAATTTCGAATTTCTGTTGGTGACAGGTACCTCAAGTAGGCTCTTTTCTTGGCAAAGCTGGCATAGCAGGTCTAGAAAAGGCAGTGGAAGTCCTAGATACATTGGGTAGTAGCATGTCAAATTTAAATCACAGTGGATTTATGGCTAGCGTGGGTTCAAGAGGGAATAGGATATCCATCTTGGCGTTTGAGGTTGCTAATACAATTGCAAAAGGCGCAAATTTAGTGCAATCCCTTTCTGAGGAAAATATCCAATTTTTGAAGAAGGAGATCTTACATTCAGAATGGGTACAACAACTGGTTTCTACAGATATGAAAGAGCTGCTTAGCATTGCTGCAGCTGACAAAAGGTGAATATTTTTTCTCTATAGTAGCCTATTCTGCATTCAATATTGTTGTCTATATGAAACGTGTGTATGTCTGCCTGTGGGACATTTGCTCCTAGAATTTTACCATTGAACTTTATTCTGTCCTGGTAAGAAAGTTGAACATCTTATGCCATGGTCAATTTTGAATGTTGTAGGGACGAATTTGATGTCTTCTCCCGTGAAGTAATTAGATTTGGGAATCTATGTAAAGATCCACAATGGCACAACCTGGGGCGATTCTTTTCAAAGTAAGTTGATTGCTTAGATTTTGAACCGAGAGGGTTCTGTTCTCTTCCAGAGTTGATTGCTTAGATTTTGAAGTGAGAGGGTTCTGTTCTCTTCCAAACTAAAAACATCCTTTTTAAAATGGTTGTAACATGTCAGGTTGGATTCAGACCCTGTAAACCCTAAGCAACCAAGAGAAGAGGCAGAAATGACAATGCAAGAATTGACATTGCTTGCTCAGTATTCTTCTGTCAGTAATTTTCCTGTTTTTGCACCTTAGTACTTCCATTGCATCTCAATTTAGAGATATACTACTCTATTTTGCTTCAAAATTACTGACACCTATCTTGTACATTGATTGTTGCTCAATTCCAATTTTTGTTCTTTGTTGACTTTTATCATTTTGTTATGCTGTTTCCAAAACAAAACTAGTAAATTTAAACAAATTAATATAGGTTAATATCGTTGCATTTTATTTGATGATGGAAAGGTTTATTGCCTTAACCAAAGAAAAGAAAAAAAGGAAACAATTATTTCAATGTGCTTAAGATAATTTTTGGTGCATTATTATAATTTGTCCATGTATTTTAGGTTTATGGCTGTGATATACTTACTGTACATGACTATGTAGGTTAACATAAAGTTGGCACAGTTTTGCTTTTTGCTGTTCATTATCACGTGCTGCTGCCGTGACTATAATTTTACAATTGGTTTGCTTGATTATTTAATTATGCCAGAATAATCAACTTCGAGTGGCCAATGTATCCTTTTGCTGCAGGAACTATACCACGAGTTCCATGCTTTGGACAGATTTGAACAAGATTATCATCGGAAGCTTGAAGAAGTGGACTCATTAAACCTCCCTCGAAAAGGTTTGGCATCGGTATCTTTTCTTTTATATTGAAGTGTCACAAGGAGATTTCTGTTCTCAGATCTGAGTGGTTAGTATACGTAGGAAGATAGAGTTACAAGTTTTTTCAAGATTTTTTATCTTTCTAGTTCTAGATACAGCTTCCCTATCTAGCTTTTTGTCAAAAAACACTGTTCTTTTCGTGTTCATTGTCCCGATTGACCCATCATATATTTTGCCATTGATTCTAGTAACTACTCATTGTTTTTATTTAATAATTGTGATTTCTGCGAATGTGTGTTGCTTTTCTATATGACTACTCTTGAAATTTGGTGCTGATTGCTAAGTCTTTTCAACTGACATCCCCATCTTTTTAAAATATATTGTAGGAGAAAGTCTCATGATGTTACAAAGTGAGGTAAAACATCAGAGAAAACTTGTAAGGAGCTTGAAAAAGAAATCTCTTTGGTCGAAGAGTTTGGAGGAGGTACTTGATCAAAATATCTTAATCAGATGACTTGATGACCATGTCTTTTTGTCCTTACTTCCAAAGGTTACCTGATTAAATGCCTCATTTCTTCTTCATGAGGATGTTGTGGGACATTATGCATGTATATTCATATTTAATCTATTTGTGGATACAAATATATGGAATGGAAGCAGCTTTGGTCCTGTAAAAGCTATAACATGAAGTCACCTGCATTACGAATTCTCAGTTAACTCTATGGTACTAATCGTCTGCTTTTAATTTTTTGGCCTGTATTTTACCTCTGCAGATTGTGGAGAAACTGGTTGACATAGTTACATATATTCATCAAGAAATTTCTGAAGCATTTGGAGATAATGGTACGAGAAGTGCACTGCTCTTCTTTTGTTTTTGGAATTTATCCTCAAGGTGTTGGGATAGACTTGAGACAGATGAAGAACGAGTATAAGTAGATATGAGATGCTTTTGCTTCTCAGTACTTAAACTTTTCTCTATTTTTGTATTCCTTTGATTTCATATCATGCTTTATACATTGTTTCTTTTCTTTTTTGTGCATTAGGAGTTCTATCACTAGATAATCATTTCTCTTACATTAGTTTGTTTTACAAGTTTGTTTATGGTCATTGCTTGCAACTTTCTTCTGTTTCATTGTTTGTCCGTTTGAAGAATGGAATTAACTTTGTGCATTCTTGGCCAAGTTTATATCATCAATTTTCTGATGTTGCTGTGCATAGTGCTGCTAATTCGTTTGTTTTTTGTGGCATGGTGATTTTTGATATTTTCAGCTGCTGAAATGGTTCAAATTTCAATTCTGTCCTACTGTTTTTTGGAAGAATGACCTCATCTTGAGCCACAGAACTGCTACCAGCTGTTCTGTGTAAATGGTGTTTTTAGAAAAACTAGAACAGGAATTCCTTTTGGTTTTGTGGCTTGCTTTGACGTATATTAGGTTTTTTTTTTTCATAATTCTATTTTTAGTTAATTTTCCTTGGTGTTTTCGGATATATGCAGGGTTGTCTGTTGGCAAAGATAACAATAGAGTAGAGCGACTAGGCGGAGCTGGTCTTGCTTTACATTATGCTAACCTAATTACTCAAATTGATAATATAGTAAGTACCATTTATATGTTTATCCTTGCTTGCATATCCTTTTGCTTACTATCTTTAGATGTTTATGATTTCTTTTGCAAATGAAATTTCTTTTTCATGTTAGGCATCGCGTCCTACCTCTCTTCCTCCTAATATGAGAGATTCTTTGTATAATGGGTTGCCACCTACCATCAAGACAGCTCTACGCTCCCGATTACAGACCATGAATGCAAAAGAAGAGGTGTGTTCTTCGATCTTCATTCTGATTTTGGCACCTTTCTTTTTTTTCCCGTCATTCTTCTGAAAAATTCCCTGCTCTTCTGGTGATTGTAGATTTTATTCTTTGACAAAACTTTTCCGTAGTTCCATCACCATCTAATTTTCCACATTTGAGGTGTCTTCTATCGAGAAGATAGGCCGGTCAAAGCATTTAAATTTCTGCACGCTTGCATCCGCTGATATATTCGTGTTAATTTCTGCCTTACAGCTCACGGTTCCTCAAATTAAGGCTGAAATGGAAAAAACTCTACAGTGGCTCGTTCCTGTAGCTGCAGATACTACTAAGTATGTAATCTCAATAAGTAATGGATCTCTTTCTTATTCGTGTTTTTATACTTTCAAGGGTTTATCGATGAGCAGTATTTACTGCATCTATCCTGAATGTATCGTTTCCATACTAATGGCATTTTTGTTCCCGTGGAAACAGAGCGCATCAAGGCTTTGGATGGGTTGGAGAGTGGGCTAACACAGGGTGAGCCAACCATTTAGATTAAGTAGTTCACTTCTAGGTTCTTGCGAGTCGGTATTTAAATCACTGTTTGTTCTTGTGACAGGAATGAGTTTGGCAAGAAGACGAGCACAAATACCAACCTGATTCGCTTACAGACTCTCTATCACGCTGATAAAAAGAAGATGGACTCCTACATCCTTGAATTAGTAACATGGCTTCATCGCCTTATCTACGTTGTGAGATATCGAGACAATGCACCCAAGGCTCCACCCAGCAGATCTCCAACTAGCAAGGGAATGAATCTACGCGTGGAAATGTTGAGCAATAACGGTAAAACCCACTGTCCGCAACTTTCTTTAGAAGACAAAATTCTGTTGGAGGAGGTGATGAAAAGGAGGAAAATGGTTCCCGGAAGGAGCAAAAGCCAAGAATTTTCTGTAGCAAAGAAGAGGAAGACAAGAGTCTGGGCTATAAGTAGGAGCACTGGGAGTTCGCCGCGTAGGGTGGATCATCCAAAAGCTAATGTCTTGGATATATTAGACGGGTTAGATACATCATTTTCAGCTCCATAAGAGATCTCACAGCTATTCTTTGTTCTTTCTCAAATTATTCTTCCTTATATCTTGTTGTATATAGTTTAGGTAGCCTTCATTAGCGGGGTATGTTGTAAGATATATGATTGTGTAAGGAATTTTGTTATTCTTATCCTTGGCATTTGAGTGAATTCCCTTCCGAAAATACTACTAGCTTTGACAATGAATCTGTGATGCGCACTTGGACTATAAATAGATTTGAAAATTAAAATTAAGAAATATGCCTCAGCTTCAGGCTAAAAAAACAATTGAAAAATCATCTATTTATGCTTTGCTTTGTTTGAAAATGAATATTAAATTTTAATTTCTCTAATATTTCTTCATTTGATTTTGATAGTAGTTTGATTTTTTAAAAAATTATAAAATTAAATTAAAATTTTAATTTAATTTTTTAAAAAATTTATAAAATTCGAATTGAATTAATTAAAATTAAAAAAAGAAAAAACACACTATTATATTATTAAAGAAATTTTATTTTAAAATATTATTTTTTATAAAAAATATATTATTAAAATACATTTATATATAATTTTTTATTTAAAAATAAAAATAAAAAACTAAATTTAATTCTAATTAAAAAACATATTAAATAATAAAAACCCTTCTTATAAATTATATTATAAAAACAAAAAATATATTAAATAATAAACATTTCTTACTTGTGAGATTAAAAAATATACCAAATAATAAATAATAAACACCCTGATGGTGGGAAGACGGAGTCTAGAAAGAGCTAGCGTGTCTTGGACGAGAGACGGCTTAAACAATGGAAACTCGAGAGGGGAGGCGGGGCGTGGGGTATTGTGTTTGTTTGAATTCTTCAGGAGAAGGGATCAGATTGGAACGGAAGGGAGTGCCCGGGTTGTCGTAACAGGCTTTGGGCCGGACACCCATCTCGCATGTTCACGTGCGAGCTTTAGACCACTCATCACATCCCCGTTAACTGCCTGAAGGATCATGCTACTCTCCCTCAGGGTCCGACTTTTTAATTCGCTGCATCTCATCATGCTGCTTTGTGTAATCCATGTGGGACTCTGGAGACGCAACAACATACGCCCAATAGTTCTCTTTTCTTCCTGCTTTATGCTTTAGCTTTGATCTATAAGTAAAATAATTTGTGTAATCCCTCAATTATATTTTACTTGTTAAGTAAACATAATTTTGCAGCTAAGATGGCCTAGAAAGAGCAACGTCAAGCAGCCAAATGTTACAAGTTCTGATATTAGAGAAGTGAATTCTTTTCTATAGTTCCCAGCGTGGTGCCTCTGTGGAGTGATTACTCAGAATCCAAATTGGAAGAGAATTACAGAGCCCTTCCACATTTAAGGACATTGGCAGGGATAGGTTCTTCATCCCTCGGTGAAACTTTGGAAGGATCAACTCCATCCAACTTCACCCTCAAGTACAATTCTTGCCCCAAATACAATCTTTCTGCATCCTGTGATCGCAAATTCCATAGTCCTAGATTGTCCAACTTTATCATTATTGCTGTCCATGACTGTGGATATACCTGCTCGATTTCCGCCAGCAAAATGTACCATTAAAGAAAGCAGTTTTATCATCACATTCGGACTAGTTAAATTGAGTCGTGAAAGACCTGGACTGTGGCTCGATATACAGCATCAACCATGTTATAGGTGTCCATCTTGCTCCTATCCCAGTTTCCAGATCCAAACCTGCAAATTGATTCAGCTATTTATCCAATAAAGATCCCAGAAATGTATAATCGAAATTTTTTGGAGAAGGGTTATGTAGTATGTACCCAACAACAAAAAAGCTGTGGCCATCAGGATGCCAAGATTGGATAGAGGACAGAGGGTTTTGGAAAACCACATGAAGAAAATCATGATAATTGGCATCAATTACCGAAACGCTCATTCCAGAGGGGGAATCAGCAGAGGGTGGTACATCAGGAAACGTTCCGGTTTCAAACACACCAGGCAGCTGGAAATAGTCTGCCAATTTCAGGGGCGTGTCCGGCTGCACAAATGACCTCCCGTTGATTGTGAACCTGAATTTCCCTTGAATGACAGCAAGGCCATTCTCAAGAACGATGGTTCTACTTATAGGAATGTTGCCGTAGTGAAAAGAACCTTGAGGGTTTGGCCGAGCTGCACCTACTGTTAAATCCATTCTGTTCCACAGAGAAGATAACATTTGTTTTCAAAATCTGCAAAAGAACAATAAATTTTGTTCCAACTGGTGAGTTGGTTAAGAGAAAATACCTCATTGATTCGGCTTGCTGTAAAGAGTACTTGAAGTCATAACTTTTGGGTCCTCCAAATATCGGAACAAGGGGTTCTCCCTCATACTTATTATAGCGCACTATTGCAAGCCCATAATGCTGGTAAGGAATGAAACGGGAAGCGGCAACCATGTAGAAAGATGAACTTATAGCATTATCCAAGGCCCTGACCAAGACCGAAAAGGATTGACCCACATGAATATCTAGATTATCATAGTACTGTTTCAAGGTGTAAGATCCTTCGGTCTCCATTAACATCAGTTTATGATTCTGAATTCTGAAGTTCAGTGTGGTCTTCAACCCCACATTTGAAATCCTTAGCCTGAAAGTAGCACCTGAAGTAAAACAGAACTTCTGGTTTCAAATAATACTCATGGAGAATCTGTTTCTTTGATAGTATGTGAGATTGCACCACCATGAGCATCTAATCCACGAAACTTGCTCAAAAAAAGTTCTAGATGAAACTTCACCTGGTTCAAAATCAAAAGTAGCTTGTTCTGGAGCAAGCCCGTTGATAAGTACTCCATCAGGATAAGGCAATCTGTCCCCGTTCTCCAGAGCGTTCCTTAAGTCCTGTGAAGATCCAGATCATATATATCTCAGCATCAAAAGACATTCCAAAAGAAATTGGTATATAGGTTGACTATCTTATGTTGAACTATCCTTATCCATAGTTACAGTTATACCTGATGAGTGGCATCATACCAATCTCCAATCAGAATATCATATTCATAATCAGGTTGAGGGAATGGAATAGGTACGGTAGCTTGGTTGTTCAGCCGGATAGGTCCATATCCTCCTGCAGCCTTCTGAAAGAGAAGCGACGGGAAATAGAAAAAACTCCCAATTTGATCTTTCATTTGAAAACTGTACGTCCAGTTTTTTCCAGGCAGTATAGGGCAGTTGGTTCCTTTAACCCCATCTTGCCATGAGTTCTTTCTCAGCTGAAGCCCATTCCTATGTTACAGAAATTAATCACATTACAGAAAGTATATCAGGCAAAACTAATCCAATAATGCTCCATTTTCACTACCATGTTAGCAGCAGCGGTTCGGTCAAATCGTTGTGAACATTGATATTCACTACGTCATTGGTTGTTGCATTGAGTAGCGGTCCAGGAAACTGATCATTGATCACAATCACCTGTCACCATAAATGAAGTTCCTCTGCTGTTACTCAAACTAAAAGCAAGTAGAAAAACCCACACACTCTAAATGAGTACCTGCTTTTCAACTCCAAATGGTGCACGATGCGAGAAAGAGACAGTCCAGTCGTAGTAGATGCTTGGTACCTCGGCACTTGCATGCAAAACTAGAATGGAGAAGTAGAAAAGAAGCGTGAAGGATCCGACGACTCCATTCATTTCATTTGGTGGCTGCATCAGATGGAAATGCGAAAATCAACTCAGATGAGTACTAGCGGCCAGCAGGAAAGCGAAGGCGATCAGAAATACAAGGCGAGGAGCCAAATAACTATGCTTAAACAACTCTTATATTTGGATTAGGTCTTTCTAGGTTGCTCACAAGGATGCAGCCTTCACTGAGACGGTGATCAACAAGTATACGCTTGTTTGATCATGATCCATCTAATTCCTCTCTTTTGTTCTTTTTTTCTTTATATATATATATATATATATATATATATATATATATATCCTTATTAATATTCATCTCCTAATTTTTCAAAATGATTTTCTCTTCTTTTATTTTTTATTTTGAAGGGATCTCTTCTTCTATTTGATACGTTAAGATAATAGTGTAGCACAAGTACTTAAATAGTTTAAGAAGCAGTGAAATATTTGATTTTTGAAATATCCGAAAGCATACTTTCACTTGTCCTTGCAAAATCTTCTAATTATATTCTAAAAAGGAGAATCTTCAAGTCCCCTCAAGGAGAAAAAAAAAAAAAAAAGGGATTCTTCAAGGGAAAATTATAATTCTTTTAGCATGAAAATTGTAGCTCGAATGTCGGATGAAGTTGATGCATCAAAATTTTCTTACCAACTTTTAAGAGTAAACAAATTGACTTATCAGGACGTTGCTCATAGTAACATTAGAATTTGTTTGTTGAATTACTAGCTCGGTTGCTTTAAAAGAAAATAAAAAATAGTTATAACTTACGTATTCTCGTAAAAATAAATTATTTATAAAATAAAAAATAAAAATTTTATATTTAATTCCTAAGTGAATCCAATAGAGGTACATTCTCAGATATAAAGTGCTTAACAGGTTGGTCAAAAATTCTTTTTCTACTCTAAAAGGAAAACATTGTAAAAGAGAAAAGGAAAAAGATGTGAATAATACATTCTTTGACGCAGAGTGTTACGGACAGAAAATCGGCCAGGAATTTATACAATGGGTGGGATTGCGTAAAAATTAATTATTTAAATTATTTATAAAAAAATAAGATTTAAGATAAAAACTTTGTTTTGACTTCGTAATAGAGCCTAATCCAAATATATTATTATTTGTTACAAAAGTAATTTTAAAAGAAAAAAAACATCATGAGGTTGCTCAATTTCATTTTAGTTGATCTCAGAAATAAAATAATATTCTCTTCGTCAAAAAATTAAATATTCAGATTTCTTTTTAAGAATGTTTGAGATTGAATATTTACTTTTTAAAAATAATTATATATTTTATTTAAACATCTACGACTACGATTAATTCCTTTAATGTAAGGGTAAATTTCACTAACACAATAGCCCACTACCATTAAACTCTTTGATTCTCTTAATGCAAAAGATTTAAGCTTTATTAAGTTATAGACCTCGCCACTAATTTTTTTTAATTAATAAGTATACTATAGTAATTTATTTATAGTGAAACTATTCTTTTTAATTTTTATATTAAGTTAAGATAAGATATTCAATACCAAACAGAGAGAATATTTCCTGAATTAAAAATTAAATACACAATATTGACTTCATATAAAGATTTAAGAAACAAATTAATTATAAGCAAGTTGATACTTTACTTTATTAAATAAATAGGGAAGGATTAGGCCTTATATTTAAAAAATGTTAAGGTGTGATTTATATGTTACTAGAAAAGTTAATTATATATGTAGATAGATAAAAATCTTATTTTAAAGTGATGAGTATTTATTCTTGAATATTTTACGTAAGAATATAAATATTTAATTTTTATTTACATATTTAATTTCTCCACAAGACTCAACCAAGAAAAAATGGCACAAGAAAGAAAAGAAAACAGGAAGAAAAGTCAGCAATAAATGTTGTTTTGAAAATTGGTTGAACATCGGGCATTACCGTCGCTATCCATCCGCAACGCTGTTCTCATATTTCATTCCAAGCCATACACGTATCAACAGCCTTCTTTAATTTTGATCTCAACTTTAGTTACTGCTTAATGATAAAACACCTCAAGGGATCGAATCTGCGCTATTCGAATTTATACAGTTAAGTTCTTAGCGGCAAGTCTTTTTCAGTAACGTAAAGCTCTTCAAGGAAGCTAGTACCATAGTATACATCTACTTAGTCATCAGTCAAAATCTATTTGCATTTCTAGGACCCTTAATTATTTGTTTTAAAAAGAATATTATTATCAGATAAAATGCCTTAGAATTTGTTATTCATTGGATATAATATTTGTCCACTCCCTCTATTATTTTCATCTTTTATTGCATAAGATTTGCTTCAAAGAGGGGAAAAAAACAGAAGCTCTTTTGAAGAGTACAAAATTCACTCATAGAAGGGAAAATTTGTTTCAAAGGTCATTTTGGTGATGGAACTTTTCACAACTGATTATTACTCCAAAGACATCTTTTATTGCTAATTTAACTAATGTGCTAAATATATATACATTTCATCGCTGTCAAATTTTAATTTAAAGATAAAAAATTTATATATAATAAATACTTATTTATTATATAATTAAATAATTATATTTTATATATAATAAATAATTATTTATTAAATATGAATTATTAATCATGAAATTAAAATTGAACTATTAAGAATTAGTTTAGTATATATTAAAAGAAATATTTTCTACGTCATAGCGGGAGGTCTTACCAGGACTAATCGTCTGGATGCCAGCCAATAAAGCAGAGGAGGACGATTGTACAAATGAATAGATCCTCCGAGTTGCTGAGTCAGCGTAAATCCATTTATTCCAAATTGGATAAGGCATTACTCGGCCCGGAGAACCATATATAAGCCGATCCAAAACACGCCGCACAATTCGCAACGCCCACCGGCAACTTCCTACCGCTCAAATCACACGGCTTTTTCTTTCCTTCTCAAGCATTTAGTGTATCGGCATTCATCATTCATGGCTTCTGCATCATTTACTCTACCTAATCAACTTTTAAGTACCACATTTTCCGCCGTTGGTCCATCATCTCCGTCGACCTGCGCGAGATTCCGACAGCATCAGCTTCGAGTCTCCGCCTCATACGCCACAGCCGAGAGGCCTTCTACCTCCCGCTTTGCTTCCCAAACTTCATTATACGAGGTTCTGGGGATTCAGATGGGCGCTACTTGTCAGGAGATCAAAACTGCCTACAGAAAATTAGCTAGAGTTCTGCATCCGGACATTGCGTCGAGCAACGGTCGCGAAGACGCATCTATTGCTGCAATCGAGTTCATCGACGTTCACAAAGCTTACGTGACTCTTTCAGATCGGGAAAAGCGCGCCGACTATGACCGCACACTGTTCCGGCAAAGGCGGCCGTCACGTTCTGTTTTGTCTTCTGCGACTACGTACTCAGCTGGCTATACTTGCCGGAACTGGGAGACCGATCAATGTTGGTAGCCGGGCCATTTTATGACATTTTTATCCTTCACCTGTATGTACAAATGCCGCTAGGTGTCTGTACAATAGGTCTGTGTTCCGGACCTGGGGTAGTATAGATATTAGTATTTGTTCAGCCGAGTATGATGTACTGTGATGAGCATTGTATCTAACATGGTCGAAGAAGGTTTGGATTGGAACCTTCTATTCTGAAATCAGACGGTTTTTACAGTCTGAATTTGAATTTTCATCTAATCCTATTGGAGAGGGAATAAATGAGATGAAAACTTCCGCTTCACATGTATGTTGGAATTGAAGCATAGATCTTTTGCTTTTTTTTTTTGTTTTTGGAGTACAGACCATTGATGTTCTGTTATTCTGGAAAAGTTGTGACAATCCACTATCGAGCAGCATTCCTTACGGGGCTTGGCTTGCCACGGGAAAACCGGTGGTCTGACTTTGCCACCATGACTTTTGAGATTCAGATCCGCGTTCTGCTGCCTCAGTATATAATTTTTTCTTTTCGCTTTTCATGGATTTGATTGCGGTTGCTATCTTTTATCTTCCGCCGACCAAGTTTTGATGAATGGTTAATGGCAGACCTTAGCAGACATCTACAAATCCAAAATTATAACTAGATTAGGATGGTGTTTTTCTCTTTCTTTTTCGAGTAAAAATTTTCAGTATTAGAAAGAAAGAAAATGACTATAAAAAAATTAAACGAATGATTGGGGATATATATAATATATATAGCATTTCTCATTTGTTCTAACATGAAAAACAAACAGAGAAGAGAAAATGTATTGAAAGCCCATTTGCACTTCCATATTTGAATGGAGCAGAATATTTGAATGGGGCAGAATTCTGTAAGTGTAATGGGATATAATTTGATTTTAAAATTTTTATTTTTAATTTTATAAAAATTAAATTATTCATAAAAAATATGAAACACAAATTTAAAATTTTAAATTTAATTTTATAATAAAATGATTTTTGAGTCTTCGATTTTTTCAACATCGGACCCAGATTTACCCTACACCAAGCCAGTACTATGAGACTCTTGTCTTAATAGAAACGGGATGGATTAACCATGCAGTTGGGCCAATCTATAGAAATATTTGAAGAAAAGAGGCCCAAGCCTAGTTGAATTTTTAAGCTGCTGAATGCAAGGCCGCTTCTGGGGGGCCAAACCTGAACAGGCATCATCGAACTTTAATGCTCTACAGACTGCAATACTATCTGCAGAGAATTCAAAAACCCCCAATAGTAATAGTCCCTGGTGGAATTCATCAACCAAGAAAAGTCCTGTTGGAGAAACGCCTTAAGAAACCAGAGTCTTTGGCGGAGAGCGGTGCTCGCAGCTCAGTGCTCTGGCGGATACCAGGATGGCTCATGTAGTAAGGCCTCTGCTACAATGGCAGAGATGGCATCAACACTGCAGCACTCGCGCAGGATTCAATCATTTGCTTACCTCATCCTGTTCGCTCTTTTCAAACAGCAGCAAAAGCCACCACCAGCAACTGCTCTTCACTTCATTATTCCCTTTCCCATATCGCAGCGTCCACTCCTGCTCGGGGGCTCTCAGATTGCGTGACGTACCGTTGCCTTCCGATTCAACGGACAGCGATAGCGAATGCTCAGACGGCAACTTGAAGAAGAGGCGCAACGAGAAGAAGCGCGAGGCTAAGCGTGCCGTTCGCTGGGGCATGGATCTCGCTAACTTTTCTCCGCATCAAATCAAGCGTATTCTCAAGTGCGAATTTACCTTGCTTTTCCATGTTGGATATGTAAACTACTACAAGTATAGCCGCAATAGCTAAAAGGTGCAAATTTCTTTCTCTTTAAAGTTTCAATTTTGTTTGTTCACTGTGCAGAGTGGCATTGCCTGAACGTGAGGTTTACGATGCTATAATGTTAGTCAAGGTGATACTTTCTTTATGCCTCGTGTCATCTGCGGATGGTGCATCATGAGTTGTTTCTTGTGGTTATTTGGTTCTGCTGATTTGCGTACCAAATTTTTGTCTGTATGTCACAGAGACTAGGGCGTGATGTTCGTGAAGGAAAGCGACGACAGTTCAATTACATAGGTCTGTTACTCTTTAGTTCTAGTTTTTAGCTATTCTTTGCTCTGTGGAATGCAGAAATGTACTTAATTTTTCCTGTCCAATTAAATCACTTTAAGAGGGGAGTAGTATGCTTCTGTGATGACCAAAAAATGAGGTTTTTGAATTAGGCAGATGCAATTCTTAAACTTCATTGCAAAAATGGAAAGATAAGATAAGCAGCAAAAATGTTGTTTTAAAAGTATGAAGCTGAATTATAGTGAAAATTGGCAGTGGTGGTGCTTTTTCTGCGTATCTGCTATATTCTAGTTTTTATGCCCATTTATCAGGCCAAAGAATGATAAGCTCTAGTGGTAATACACTTTTACCTAATCATACAGTTTCTGTCATTCTTTGTTCGGTAAATATAATTTTACCTGATTGTAAGGAAAGTTGTGGTCAATGTCCCTCTTGTAAGTTTGGATGAGATGATATATTCGTGTCAGGAAGATTATTGAGAGAGGTGGACCCTGAGATGATGGATGGTTTAATTCAAGCGACAAAAGATGGTAACCAGGGTAAGTTTCAGGATTTATCGGGCTCTGAATCACTAGTTATTGAAGATGTTGATGATGAAGCAGCAGAAACTGAAGATGAGTATAAAGAACAGGTACTGCTACATATTCCCTTTGAACTTGATCTTTGCCTGTTAATAAGGATGCCATCTTTGACTTCATTGTCCTTTAGTTCCTCCTCCTCCTTGCTCCTTAAATAGTAGAGGCGTTCCCTTGGGTTTTATGTGATTTGGTGGTCCTTTGTGTTGCTACACTGCTTCCTTTGTCAAACAAACAGATATATTACGCGCATGATAATAGTTACTTGATGAATGAATGGTCTGTTTGCTTAATTCTCACAGTTTCTAACACCTTATTGTGATTATACAATTTCTTCTCTCTCCCCCCCTCTCTCTCTGTGGATTCTGTGTTTGGTGATTTTTATTCATTCACCTTTATACTTTTCTCACTGTTCTTCCATGGAAAAAGATCCATCTAAATGAGTTGCCTTCTCTGTTACATCTCAAATATTTGCATTTACTGGTATGTTTTCCATTTTCTGGTTGCTGCTATATCTTATATCTATATAACATTGTCAAAAGGAAACAGCCTTCTTTGAATAGCCTTTATGAAATTTGCAGGCTAGCAGTATAAGTATTTAGGTGCAATAAAAGATTTCGAATGATATTACTATGTAAAATTAATCTACGTGCACCTAGTGGCTCAACCAGGTCATCCTGTGTTTCTGGTAAATAGATAAAACTGTCAAAGACTACTTGGAATCCTGGAAGCAGTATGGACTTGACTGTTCCAGATATCCAAATTCACTCTTAAATTAAGTTCCAGATGCCTTCAACGCTATTATTGTTTCTTATTTATGTTATCGATGCAAGTGAATGAGGGATTATGAGATATGAATACGCCACAGTGGTTATCTGTCCTATTGATCCCTTCAACACGTAATGTATGAATCTTGCTCAAGCTATTGAGAGATTCTCGGTGCTAAAAATTTCTAGGCAAACTCAGAAATATGGTTTTTGTCTTGCATAAATCCATTGGCTTCTGTTTGTAGGAACCGTACCACATTGACGTAGCAACTAGATGGTTTAATGGCCTGATGAACAGAGACGTTGACATTATGAACGAGATATATTCACTTCAACATGTTGATTTTGACCGGCAGGTCAGTTTTCTCTCTTCTGATAGCTATTTCATAAGAGAAATATACTTTTTGAGTTGAATTTTCAAGTGGAGACGAATTACTGTTGATTGTGGTGTCTTTTCGCCTCAGTAATCAGTTTTGCCAAAATTTCCATGCAGTGAATTATTCTTCTTGTTAGAAATTTACCCATTAAAAAGAAAAAATCTTCTAGCGTCCAAGTTTTTTCTTTTCATCTTTGAATTTCACTGCAGGAATTAAGAAGACTTGTAAGGAAATTGCACTCCGTGCAAGAGTATCTGGCCAGTTCAGAAGAAACGGGTGAAAGTTTGGAAAAAGATGTTGCAGGTGCTCAACGATCCCTCACAGCGTTCCTTCGAGGCCTCGCAAAACAGCTTTCAGTTGAGTAAAATTGAAGATTGCCTAATATTTATATTTGTACACAGAATGGTAGAAATATACGATTCTTGTGTAATTAATTCTTTTTGTACTCTTTAGCCAGATAAAAGGAAAAAACCAATAAACAAAAGACTTATCCTTATTTTTAGATCACCCTATATAATGTCAATTCTATATCTTGTGCATATTATTTTTGTATAGATTAAAGAAAAAAATATGATGTAATTATTTCTTTATTTTTAATTAATTTTATTAATGTAATAAAAATAATTATATTTATAATAAAAAATAAAAATCAAAATATTTTAAACTCGTAAGCGATCAAACCGCCGCCACTCCTAATTATGAGACCAACCTGGTATAGTAATTTCATAAACACCTAACAAAGATGGCAAAAAAATAAAGTAATCCTGCGTTCGGATCTGGCAGTATCCTACCATTTCTTCTTTCATTTCCGAATTAACTTGCGAGAAGTCCTAGCATTAGGATCAGTTTGTTGACCGCGTACGGACAATCCGTCTTGATGACGAATTCCACGAAAACAAGAAATAGAAATTAATCGTTGGATGTCTGCTCGTTCTCCCTCTTCAATTCCCAATTTTGACCTATCAAGGTTAATGTAATCGCAGGCAATATCACAATGTACCCCTTTATCATTTTTTCTTCCTTTGAGGACTAAAATTTGACTATTTGAAAGACAGTTGGAAATATTACGATGATATGTGGCAGAATGGCATTTGTAGGACAGAATTTATGGGTGATTAGATGAGATCCCGTTTGTCTTGATTTTAAGTTCTGTTGTCCTTGTGGCTTTAACTTGTGATTCTGCATCACCAAATGGAAGGAGACATTGAATTCTCATCGTTTGTATGCAGGGAAGACAACAAAAAAGCAGAGATCAAGAGCATCCATTTTACAGATGTTTTTTGTTCCTTGTAGTAATAGAAAAACGCCTATACGATATTGTCTAAAACCTGTTGTATATGAACTCTCCATAATTTGGTTTAGCTGCTGAACTCTGGGAGGCTGTTGTACAATTTCTTGCTTTTAAATGTTAAAAGGGAGGTATCTTTCTTTTTTTTCCCCTTTTTGATGAATCGGGATATATCTTTCGTACGCTGCATCAACTCTGTCTTGTGATCTGGTAATACAACTTGGTATGCTTTTTTCATCCGACAGTTTCAACATTATCGGCGAAAGGACAGGTTAGGCCTGGATGCTCGCTGCTCTTATTCGTCTCCAATATTCTTGATTAAAATGGTTCCTGAGTATGAGATATTAGGGTCCCATTAATTTGCCCTGATTTGTTCTTGGCATGGACAATTCTTGCTCCTGATTGCGTGTTCCACTTACCTAGCAGGAAACACAACCAGAAGATCGTTCAGGGTCCTGTGCACAATTTTACTTGGTACCCATTTTGATGTGCCTCTACTGAACATCTATTTGTTAGAAGGAATGCTTTTCAAAGAGATACGCTATCGAATTCAAAGTTTCCGCAGCTGTCCAGGGAATGAACAGTGTAGCAGCAGCCGCAGTCGGCAGCGTTCCAGCAAGCCTCAGTCAAAATTGAACCAAATTGAAAGTGAAATTTCACCCTCTGCTGAGTGTTTTCTTTCTAAGCTTCCTCCAACTAGACCTTACAAAACCAAAATTTGCTACTGTATTCTTATGTGTATATCACAATGCACGTCTTATTCCTTTTTTATATTTCACGTGTTTTGAGCACTATTATTAGTTATTATTATTATGTGACGGAATGATTGTGATGACTATACTTTTTTTTTTCTTTTTCTGAGAAATACCGATGACTATACCTACCCAATTAATTTGATGGGATTCTCAATCCTTGGTCCGCTGTCGCAGCCGGAATGCACTAATTTATTCATCTTTATTATCTCAAGAGACGCAAGCGTTATAGCACCTAACCGGAGAAGCACATGACCTACGCGAGGCAACTGAGTCCAAGTGGCAGACAAGGAGATAAGATAAGGTCACGGGACGGCATTGAATGACGCCAATAAGAACATATACATGCCCGAATGGAGGGGAAATATCTCAGTCCGTATCCGGTCCAGTACTGTAAGTAAAATTAAATTTTAGTTGTTAAATTTGATATTTAGTTTAGCGATAATAAAAATTTTTAAAAAATTTAAATATTTTTAAAAATAAAAATATAATTTATTAAATTAAATTTTAAATTTTATTTAATAAATCAAATTTAGTCCATCATATTTTGTAAAATAAAATGTGTAGGATGGGATCGTTTCGGAAAATATCCTTCCTGGGTCAAAGGCCTACGGGGTTTCCCCCCAAATTGACTGTTAAATCTCATGTTTTTATAGCTAGGTGTAAGTTGTGTAGACCCATAATACACTATTCGCCTTTGGTATGTCAGCGCAAGAGCAGCACAACTTCAAAACAAGAGCTTATTTGTCATTTCAGACACTCAGGTAAGATTAAACAAAATTTAAGTTTATTTTAAATTATGTAAAATTAAAATAAAATTTTAAAATAAAAAAATTATATAAAATATTACATAAATACACCCTTAGTTAAAGTATTAGATTCAATGTATCATTGTAAAAAATTTAAGAATGTACTATGTTGTACTGGGTTAATGCTTAGTGTACTGCATACTTCTGTTAATGTTTAGTACATTTGACAAAATTTGGTTAGTTCGGGAACTCAGAGCAAGAATTTTGGTCGTTGAGCTACTTTGTTGACAGTTGAGAATGCATTTGCAGCAACTTACCGGTTAGCACCTTTCCCCAACCAGTATCCGGGACTCGGTACTTCCTCTATATTGTTAAAATATATCCCCAGCCATTGGTCAACTTGATGGAACAAAAAAAATCCAATTGCTGTTTGACCTTCCAAAAATCCCCCGGAACACCCGAAATGTGTCGGGACGATTTCTCACTTTTGGGACCGACCTCCATAAGCATAAGCGCAAAAGCTTATTCATTGGAATGAAAATGTACCCATTGAAATTTTGACTTAATTTGAATAAATTCTTTATATGTTTTAGTCATGAAATAATAATATTCCTCTAAATCTACTTTTTTATCTTTAAAACAGATATTTCTACTTAATAAAATAAAAAACACTAAAAAACATGTCCTCTTGATTCTCGGCTTCTCAAGCAAAAAATGGTCGCCAAAAGGGACTCTTTCAACCTCAATATCCAATTTGAAAGCCGCCAACAACTCCGACTATTGGGTTTTAGTCATAAGAACATGGAATCATATTCACAAATTTCCGTACTGTGACTGAATTCCTAATGAAAGTATAAGTTCTTGATTTCCCTAACATGGCCCCCATATATAAAATTCGTGCCGCCATTGCATATTCCGAGAATTTGTTGTAATCTATCAAATTATCAGTTCAATATTCAATTATTGAACTATTAATTCAATGATAATACTATTTCTTCATAAATTCGGGGGAGAGATTACACTCCTCGTTTTGCTCGATTTTACAAGGTTGGAGAATGATATTTGTTCATGAAGTTGATTGTCAAGAAACACGCCTTCCTAAAATATCTAACGTTTATGTCCTGTCAGATTAGATATCTATCATTGCCTTCTTTGAACTTTCTCGTAAACCGTTAGAGCAGGCACCAAATGGATTTCCGGTACCGTCGCCCACACCCCCCCCCCCCGCCCAGCTGTGGGACAGACCCTGCGAGATATTTTTTGTTGCTCCAACTTTTCTTTCTGATGTGAAAGCGCCCCCGACGGCGTCGATCGCAGTAGCATCTTGAATTTTCTTCCTCTAATTACGGGGTAATGAAGAATACGAATAGGAGAGAGAGGAACTCAATCCTGAGTTTTCATTGAGGAGTTGGATCAAGTTGCGGTCGATTTTATGTGATGGCTGGCGAGATCGTTTGGAACCGAAATGAGCAGCTTAAGAACGACCTGCAATATTGATGCTACCATCAGAAGAAGATTAGCCGCGGGGTTTCCCATCAGCAGGTATTTTGGGTTTGATTTAACAGTAGTAGATTAGACTAGACGCACATTGATAAATTAATCTTTGATTATGTCATACCAATTACAGGATGGTATACCTGCATTTTGGAACATTGATCCAAATGAATCAATGACGATATTACCTAAGGTATCACACACATCATAATTAACAACACAGATGATGTATTTTAAAATAAAATTTTATTGTATTAAATTTTATAAAAATAAATATATATTTTTTTTTTGTAAAATAAAGTGCGAGACCAAAATGTTTAGATTTAAAATTGAAATGCAATTCATGTATACTCTCAGAGAACCCCGAAGCCGGAGTTGAGTTTCAACTCTCAAGTCTAGAAGAAACTTTGTAATTCGTCTTAAATTTTTTGCTGCTGCTGCTGCTGTTTGTGTTCAAAATAAGTGTTTTGGTTAAAAGATTGCGTTACATGCTCGCAAGGATGGCCAACATTGCCCTACCTTAACAAATGCAAATTTGACAAGCAGAGGAGAGTAACGGCGATAGCCTGTGATACCGACATCAGAAACAATTGTATCTAATACTGAAAATGAAAAACCTATAAATATATGTGTTTCTCCGCAGTCTTAAGGGAACGGTCAAAGCTAAAACATTGCATTGCTGCAATCCTTCTTTGTGTAGTTGGATACGGTCATCATGAAATTCAATAGGAAATTATTAATTTTTAGTTTTTTTATAAACAAGTCAGTTTTGTAAAACACAAAGGTACCTCATTAATATTAATGCACTAATACTAGTAAAAATGTTTCCAAAAAAATCGCAAGTGATCAAATCCATGAATCCCTTTTTTCTTTCTCCGTTATTTTACGTAAACTCATGGATTCATCCCAGATGGTCAAATTCATGGATTCGTTCCTTCCCAAAATCCGCCGTTTTCTGTTTGTAGGGACATGTTATACTAATACGTACTAATACTATGCTGCCGCTGCCGCTAGCAGGTTTTTATATTTTTTATTATTCCTCAGACAGCCAGCATTCCAATCTGCTTCCAAATTGCTTATGTTCTTTCCTTCTATTTATTTTTTATTTAAAATAAAATATATTTAAATTAAATTATATTAAAAATTATAAAAATAAATTATTTTTAAAAAATAGAACTTAAAATAAAAACATAAAAATTTTTAATTTATAAAACAAGAACAACCAAACTGAAGCCCAGTTTTAATGAGAACCGAAACGCCGGCTTTTCCCAGCCCAACTTTCCACAGTGGGTACCTCAGCCAAAAAAATAATAATAATAAATAAATCCTCCCAATGGGCCCATATAACTGTTCGCTTCATCTTTTTATTTTTGTTATCCCCCCCTGCCTCCCTCCGTCCTTGCTTAAATTGTAATATATACTCCTGCCAACCCGCTCCCCCAGAAACCTTCCTCCTCGTTTCTCCATTTCCCTTCTACCATTCTTTAAATCTTAAGAGGAAGAAGAAGGCGGGCTTGGTCTCTTGTTGGCTATAATAAGCCTTACTGCTTCCTACCTTCTCTTCCTCCTCGCTCCCTCCCCTCCAACTGCATTTAATCCCTTGCCACCGTTTTCGCTGGCACCACATTAGTCATGGCTCCACTCTGCTTGCTTGCCCTGCTATTGACTTGTGGAAATCATTTCATATCAGGTTTAAATTCATAAAAATAAAGAATTGAACCATTGAGATAGGAGTTCTTGCATATCTTTCGCTTCTCATGTTTCAACCAGACCGCTAACTTTACTTAGTTTTGCAGGAGTTTATGGATCGGCTACATTCAATTTCGTAAACAGGTGCAGCTACACTGTATGGCCAGGCATTCTATCTGGAGCAGGGAGTCCACCGCTTTCCACCACAGGCTTTGCTCTTCAACAGGGAGACTCCAGGACAATTCAGGCGCCCTCTTCGTGGGGCGGACGATTCTGGGGTCGAACCCACTGCACCCAGGACTCCGCAGGGAAATTCAGCTGCCTCACGGGCGACTGTGGCTCCGGAAAGACAGAATGCGCTGGCGGTAATGCTGCTCCTCCTGCCACTCTGGCGGAGTTCAAGCTCGACGGTGATGGTGGCCTGGACTTCTATGACGTGAGCCTGGTCGACGGGTACAACCTACCGATGCTCGTGGTCCCCCAAGGCGGATCTGGTGACAACTGTACAACGACGGGATGCGTGGGGGATTTGAACGGCGGTTGCCCGTCTGCTTTGAAGGTGACTCGCACCGGAGGGGAGAGCGTGGCGTGTAAAAGCGCATGTTCGGCGTTTAACCAAGACCAGTACTGTTGCAGCGGCGCCTACAGCACTCCGGATACTTGCAAGCCGTCTTCTTACTCGCAGGTATTCAAGAATGCATGCCCACGCGCCTATAGTTATGCCTACGATGATCGGACTAGTACCTTCACATGTGCGGGTGCAGACTATATAATCACGTTCTGCCCATCACCCAACACCAGGTAAATTTCTTAAAATGGCCATCTCTAAATCTTAATTCTGGTTCTTACATCATGGGTAGCTGAGTCCGCCAAAATTTTTTGTACACTACTAGCTGCGTATTTTCTTGCCTATGTTTACAGCACAACGCCTATTTTGCGACCTGAGACTGAGAGTCTCAAAAGATGCCAAGGCTGACACATGATGCAAATTTTTACAGCACAACGGCTAATGGTTTTGGTTTGTTTGCCTTTTACGCATCAAACGAAGAATGTGGAACCAACTGACAATTGCATTTGATAGCGACCGATGTCTACAGCTCACCTTATTACTTCGCTAATTTCCTTATTTTCCTGAAGCAGTATTTGGGAATGGCGATTTTCTCCTCTCTGTTCATCTTGATCTTGAAGACTTTTCAAATTTGTCCTATGTAGTACCAGTAAAACAAGAAGCATAATTAGCAGCGATCTTATTCAGCCCAAAAACAGACTTAACAGCTAGGAGCTGTTAAAATTTGTGCCATATCTCCGACACCTACGACTTGGTAATACGAGCGACCTTTCGCGCACACCCAAGTCCTAACACCAATGATCCTCGAGTTGCACACTTCTGCCCGTTAAAGCAACGGTCCAAGAATTAAAGATTAGTTCTAGTACTGCTGTCAACTCATACTTCCAATCGCAGAGCACCACGTATCTCGCCCTGTTTTCCACCTGTCCCGAGCCTATCCCAGAAGTCGAGTGTGTGCTCTCTCTGCGTCGGATACAATCTCCTGTCCCTTCGATGCTGCTACTTGCATTAGTACATCTTAACAGAAAGCGTCGACACTTAAACCATGCCATCCCATTATTAACCTCCACATAAAAAGACAAAAGCAACTTCATTTTGATGAGATAATGAATGATCTTGCAACCACCTGTTTTGTTGTTAAGAGAAATCAGGGCTTGATATTTATTTGTTAAAGATCATTTACTATATTTTGAGTTGTTTTCTTGATTGTTTCTTTTCCATGGTTTTGCAGTCAGAAATCATCCAACGGCGGGTCATCATCATCGGGGAGCCAAAATCAGGAGCCGGAAGACAACAACAGTTTCCCATCAATCAACGGCAGCATGATCTACGAGGGAGCTTTGGACGAAAGCAGTGCGGCGTCAACGTGTGCCCACGTGTTCAGCTCGCAGGCCATTGCCGGCGCCATAGCCGTCGTGGTGGCAATGTGGCGCCTCTGTCAGCATTTCTAACTTGTCCCCGACTAGTATGCTATACGAGTAACTTTTTGAACATCCATTTGCCCGTTCGGTGGTGGCCCATCTAGGTTTGTCGGATTCACGTGTGGACCAACCAACTTTTCTGGTTCCTTCCTCTCTGTGGGCCTCTTGTCTCAGTTCTGGCCCACCAACGTGGCCCGTGTGACGACGAAGCTAGTCATCCTGGAAAGCTTAGGCGGTGCGCATGCTGGATCTTCTCCATATTGATTCGGATGTCAAAAGGTGCATGGATCCTCTGTTCCTTCTGGAGGAGAGAGGGTTGCCAGAAGGGGATGATCTATTTATATTACTGACATAGAAAGCCAGAGAGATTAGAGCAAGCATTATTATGATTTGTTAGTTTAGAGAAATTATTGTACCCATACCACCACATGTAAGCATTTTCGAGAAGGAGAAATAGAAGAAATAATAAAAAAATCAATTACTTATTTTATCATCTAAGCTGCGGCTATTATTGATGATATATTTTATTTGTTTTTTCTGCGCAATTAATGTGTACGTGATAGAAATTGATTGACCAACAAAATATTGTAGGGGTTGAGATTCCATAGGATAATGTAGAGTAGGAGTTAGTGTTTTAAGGCGTGGGTCATGACGATGGTAATCATGCTTGCCTTTCACTAACACAATTATTTGCAAATGCTCTCTTCCTTTTTTGGATCGTTACCGACTTAACACAATCCGTACAGCTACATTTGCATGGTGCCCGAGGACGACCTATTATTTCACTTTAAAACTTGGTGAGGTGGTAATTCAATTCATGTTTCCTAATTCGTTGCATGGTTTTTAATATTCAAGACTTCAGTTGAGTTTCCTTCTCGTAATGATCAAAAGGAATTTGTAAAATGAAAATAATTTTTCAAAAAGAAAAGTCGAGAGAAGGTGGTCAGATGTTACATCAAGAGAGTTAATAAAAATTTATATTTTTTATAAATAATTTTATTTTTATAAAATTAAAAATAAAAATTTTAAAATTAAATATTATCTGATCATATATTTAATAAAATTAACGTATCGCAACTGCTAACCATTTTTTGCTGTCTATCCGGCTCTCCTTTCTGGTATGGAAGCCACTCCAAATTCTGAAGCAAACGGGTGTCCTTCCTCCTTTTGTTGGATTCTGATGATGTAGCGACCAATAATGTTGATTAGACCCAAGCGGCTTCTATTCTCTAGTACAAATGTATCTGAAGATTTCAAAACGTTTCACCACTTGGAGTTGTCCGGAATATATATTTATTCACGACAACGTCAAAGTTTCCGGATCGTCCAAATAAGCAATCGATCGCGTTGTGCGCAAAGCTAAGAATCCACAACGACGAGAAATACTTTGATGCAAAGCTGTCGATTCTTGATTTTCCTTCAGAGTCATAGAACATTTTCGCTGTGTACGCAGACGAAGGCAATGATTGTGTGAACTTTTCACTTTCCCTCGTGTAAAAACTCCGTCACTTTCTGTGCGTAATGATAATGTCTTGCGTTGATTTTCACTTGCCATTTACGCTCGCGATTTTCGAGCGTGACTCTTGCGGCCCAATGTCTGATTTTTGAGGTTTCCGTTGCGTGAACGATTCCTGCTCTTCAGCTCGCGGTCTGAAATGGTTAAAGCCTCCAGCGTCGTACTATGCAAAATAGAAATAAAAGTTTTACAACTTATTTCGAACAAAGGTAAAGGGCTCCAAGAAGATAAAATGGGCTACAGAACCTGACTTTAATTTCCTGCAACTGTTACTTCCGCGGCTTCGAATTCAACTACTGACACCCTTCTCCACCCAGTTAACAAAATACTGCAAATGAAGACAGAAAAGAAAAATTAGTATTTTTTTTTGTTTTAAAATATAAATTATTTTAAAATAAAGTAAATTATTTTATAATGTATGTTATTTTAAATTTTTCAAGGAGTATTTGTTTCAATTTTTACAATTTTATTCATATGTCTCCTTATTTATTTTACTCTCTTTTTTTTTTTTTGTCTATTTCTCTTCCTATTTACAATCTTTATTTCGTTTATCCAAATGACTTATATTTTAAAAGTAATAATTAAAAGATTTGTTCAAGCACATTTATATATGATCTATTTGCATGTTCTACGACAAGGAAAAAACTGTCCCAAGTCCTTGTTATCCTGTGTGGCAACACGTTTGCAGTAGAAAAACGAAGACCTTATCCAATGGCACATTGGACATTCGTAGCACGTGGTTGAGATAGTCATAAAGGTCTGATGCGCTTCTGTTGTGGGTTACACAGTCATATTAGCAACCATACACATTGCTTTCAGACTTAGATGTTGCACCGAATTGTACTATTCCAGCGAAACGGATCACAAAATGGTGACCGGTGGGTGGGTGGCAGCCCCCCACCACCGCCATTCCCTGCTTCTTTTCGCTCTCCTCTCTCTGCCTATATCAATCCATAGGTTCCCTCACACCAACACGTAATATATTTAAAACATGGTAAAATGAATTTTCGTTTGTTAACTTAATTGGAGAATATTAGAATATGTAAAGCTACATTAGAGGAACTTTCTTGTGATTTAAAGATTTTCTTTCCTACTCAATGCTGATAAGGATTAGAAAATGAAAGTTTCAATGTATAACTTGTTAGTTCCACTTATCTTAGGTTTGACCATCGATGACTCGATTCCACCTAGTCTTTCGTAGAGATAATAAGGCACATGGTCATCGGAAAACGCCTTTTTCTACTTTCTACAAGAATGGGAGTAGAAGTTTAAGTGTTGCGCCCACAATTGCTTTAGAGATTGGGTCACTTTTCTTTTGTAGTGCTTATGTGCTCCGGCCCATAGTGCTGATCCAAGGCCTGTTTGAAAACCCAATGCTCCTCGGTTAGTTAGTCCTACACATTTTTTTCTTCATCATTTTTTGTTTTTTCTCAAGAAAAATCAATCTTGTTTTGACGTTGGGATACTTGAATAAAGTTGTCGCCAATTGTTTTAGGTAAATTTCAAATGATATTTAAACTTTATGGTTCATAAAATTCTTGGCCTGGGATGGAAAATTTTTCTTGTAAATATAATTTTCCCCTCCTTAATTAAGGGAATTTGATGATAAAGATTTGTAGCGAGTCCTTCATCTGAGTTTTTAGACTTTTAGCAGGACTACTTTTCTCATGCGACAATGGACGGAATCAACTTTTTTTTTTGGTTATACGTCGATGGCATCACTATGATGGACAGGATAACTTATGGGCCCCAACTTGATTCAGGAAGGAGAAATCTCTCGACTCATTATTTTCAGCTTTCAAAAATATTTTCCCATCTCATGGCTTTTTTATTATATTAAAATAATTAATATTTTTTATAAAATTAAATATTTTAATATATTATTAATTAATTACTACTTTTATTATATATTTATATTTGACATAAAATATTTAATAACTCGTATATTTTTTATTTTTTATAATATAATTTAAATTTTTACATAAAATTCTGTATCCGATTAAACACCATACTATTAATGCCGTTTGATTAGAATATGATTGTGTTAGCCAAACAGTGCAGCAGATTTTGATTTCTTGCGCTCCCTTTGTGTTAAAGAATAGTAATCAGTAACCAACGTTGTACCTAACTAAAATATAACCCACGAAATCATTCATCAACGTTATCTTTCTTTCCCTACTAATTGGTGAATAAATTATTAGACATTATTTGTATTTAGCATAGGAACATATATATTTCTTAAAAGGTGTCCCGGGCAATCAAGTTCCTCGTTTGTTTTTTTTTTTTTTTTTTTTTTGTTATTTGGGTGTGGGGATAAGTGGTAATCAACGTTCCTGTATTCTTGCAAGTAGAGCAGTGGACATTCCGATCAAAATAGGCCGTGCAACGTTGTTAAAAAAGAAAGCATAGGCTGATGCGGGCTCGAACGGTGTTTGCTTAAAAATGGAAGATGTGGTTGTTTTGGAACCTTTAATCTTCCAATAAGCATTCTCCTACTACGTGAAGACGATGGTGACATTCATTTCATAAACAAGTGTCATTAACTATAATGAGACAAGAAAACTTAGCATAGAAGAATGAAGAAATCTATACACGGCCGTTGTAGTCGTATGACTCGATGCTCCTCACCAATATTCTTTTTGCTACTATTTCTGCCATAAAAGGGTCCATTTTTTTGACGTGAAATGGCAACAAATATTACTTTATTTGATTTCATCCGGCATTCTGCGCAATAGCTTTTGCTACCACATAAGCCTCCACCTCATAAATCTTCCCTTTTTTGACCTCTTTCTTTAGCAAACCCTTCTTATAGGCTTGTGCAAGAAGCTTCTTTTACGTTAAAAATTCACCAGAATCCAGCATGCAGCCACATCAGCCGTGTCGGTTGTTTACGTACATTGCTTCATCATCATCCAGAAATTGGCCCTCGTTCTCTCGACCTGCCTTCCTTCTTGCCACCTAGGAAAGAGGGAACCAGTACAAACTCTACATTTTACAGATAAAATCTTCTCATTTTCTTTCATGATTGAGTGACTCAGAGCCTCCATTTTCAAGTGAAGAAGCCCCCTCGAAGGTGGAAACTGCTAATGGGATAATCGTTAAGCCTCATCGTTCTTCTTTTCTTTCACTACTTTCCAATTCAATCGTAACTTTTCATGAAAGGGTGAGGGTGAGTGTGGATGAGGTGACCCATGACTGCCAAATATTTTTTAATAAAGGAAGATGATAAAAAGCCCGATTATGATTCGAAAGTATATACAGAAAAAAGAAATAATTATCCATATGGACACTTTACACGACATTAAACATGTAAACGCACGTTGATGGTTGTCTACAAAAAGAGCACCGACGTTGACGGAATGATCTCATTTTGGATATGGTGACGCGTCGTCGACCAAAAGTTGGCTTCCAATTCACCAAGATTTATCTACTATATATCACAGCCACCAAAAACAAGCACCCTCCTGTGTTTCTTTTGTGATAATTGCTACTGATCCCTAATAATCTGTAAAAGTGGCCAACCAAGCAGAGCAAACAGGCAGCCAATGTTTCCTGAAGGGTTTTACTATCCTCATCTTACTTTTTTGGCGTACTTACGTAGCTTGCATGATGATGATCCATACAAACCTCAGTGCCTTTGCTTTTCAATTTTGTTGTGTAAACATGTAACCAAACTTATATATTGCATGCATTGTCGAATGGGCATTATGGGGTTAATTTGTGTTCATCTTTGATACGTACAATGTGTATACGCAGTCTGTACACTTATCAGATTAGTGTTGGTTCCCTTTCTCAACGCTTATCCATAATTAAAGTATATCTTTTGACGAAATTAGGACTAAGTTTACTATATTTTTCAGAATCCTGACAAGAATGCTGAAAGTTTCGGTCTAAAAGAAGGTGCCTACAATATGCAACTTAACTCGTAAACACGTTTCCCATATATAATATTCCAAGGAAAATAATTGTTCAAATATATAGTGCATTAATTCTAAAGGTGTCATGCAAAAGGAAATGCTGAGTTTATCCTAACCTCAATCTAAATTCTTAAGTCGTTTCTCTGATTTGATCCAAAGAAAGGAACAGAAGGAAGGAGAGGAAGATGAGAAAATGGACTGCCGGTTACCAGTACAGATAGCTCTTCAAGGTGAATCCATACCGTAGACAGGTCCACCTAGGAAATTCTCTTGCAACAGGAATAGGCCATGTGGTGAAACAATTAAGTTAAGAAGAAAATGTTGAGACTTTAAAGTAATCCCAAGTCAGGATGGCCGAGTGGTCTAAGGCGCCAGACTCAAGTTCTGGTCCTCTAACGAGGGCGTGGGTTCAAATCCCACTTCTGACAGTGCCATAATTTTTTCTACATTTTTTAATATATAAGTATTCTTTTGTTTTGGACATTTATTCCTTTCATTTTGCTTTTTAAAATCTGATGTTTTAAATTTTTTTTATTTTGTTGTATACATTATTTTTTCTTTTTTCTTTTGTTTTTTGGCTTTTGGAAGCAAAATTTAGGAGTTTCTTAGTACCCATATTTCTCTTTTGTAATAAGTAGGAATGGAATTCAATTCTTTTTAAATTATGAACCAAAAACCCGATTCAATATATTATTACCCTAATGTTATCAGCATTTGATATAATGTGTGTTCACTTGGATGATGCGTCAGATGGAAATACAGGAAATATGAGAATTGCTTGCATTTGCATGTGTAACTAGGAATTAGAACGAAATCGACAGGTGTGAGATGAAAAATTCACCATCCACGAGCTATGTTTTGGTGGATCCAAGACGAGAGCCAAACATGGAGCGAGGTATGCTGTGGACAAATTGAGTAACAGTCGTATGATAATCACTAATGGACTTCTTTTGAGATTCTCATTGTTCGATTTGAGGAATGTTTATTACATATTAACCAATGACGACTAAATTGGTTAGTATATATCTTAAAGTCTCCCAATTAGTTACCAAACAAGCGAACTAGTTATGAAGATGGGATATGTTCAGTGAATTTGATCAAACTATGTATAGTATTAGGAATCTAATTCCATTTGAAGGGGGAGAAGACCATGAATATTTAGGACAGCTACATTCAATGTATGTTTGCCTACATAGATTCTTCAACGAAAATTTCTCTTCACAATAGTTAGGTGGAATATTTTGACAAAAATCCAAAAGCCTCCTTTCTTAAGGCCTAAATACAAAAGAAAAAAAAGAATATTTATTTCTTAAGCGTGATTATATATAAGTATAGCTTACTATTTGTTTGTTGTTTTTCCCTCTTTTTTTTGGTAAGTTTATTACAACAAACGTGCAAAAGTATTAGAAGTTTGTTCATTCATTTATGCAAAATAAATATTTATCTTATTGTTTTTAGTACACAAAGTCAGAATTATATGTTACCTTCACATTGCTAACTTAGTTTGATCTGTTAATATGTTTGTCCCTTCTTGGTAGAAATGGATGGCTTTTAGCTAGGAATTGCCAAGCGTTTCATCCTACGTTGACCCAACCCAAGGATCTGCTGAATAGGATTGAGTGCTCAAGTTTAAAAGCTTCTTATACCATTCAGGGCACCAGTAATCTAAACTAAAATCAACTTCTTTTCGGCATTACTCAACTGTTCATCTTATTCCTCTTCCATTATCTGCTTAGTTTTTTATAGTATAAAGATCTACTGCAACCGGGGGTCTCCTTCCTCGTCAGCTTCTCATTAAAGTCTTCTCCTTTCTCTCCTATAACAACTAACCACATTCTTGACGCCTTTTATGGGCAGTACAACCATAGTGATCAAATCCCATTCTCCATATACTGCTCCCAACGTATCATTCGAAGAAACCCTTCAACTATCACTCCTCTTCTCTAATGCAACAGTCTTCAGACCTCTGAAGATTCTAACTTCAAGAAACCATCCCATTTTCAATTTTTGAACAGACCAAATCATTCCCCAGTTCTCCTTTCTCTAAATGTCCTCTGCATTCTCTTCCTCTGCTGTCTACATTACCTTCGTCTTCCTCCTCCTGTTCATCTCAGGTGCAGCAAATATCTCTCTTTTAATCTTATAAACGTCTGTTCTTTTCTTTTGTAATATTGCATTTTAATTACTTGTTTCTTTTATCTTCATTTCAGGGATTTCAGGGGCAACTTTGACTTTAACAAACAGATGTAACCACGTAGTATGGCCCGGAATATTAGCCAATGCCGGCAGTACCAAGTTGGATACCACCGGCTTTGAACTTCCACCAGGTGGTTCAAGGTCCTTCCAAGCTCCTCCTGGCTGGTCAGGGCGGTTCTGGGGCAGAACAGGTTGCACTTTTGATCCCACCACAGGCCAAGGAAGCTGTGCCACCGGCGATTGTGGTTCCAACCAGCTAGAATGCAATGGCGCTGGCGCCACCCCTCCGGCAACTTTAGCTGAATTCTTCATCGGGTCTGGTGCACAAGACTTCTACGATGTCAGTCTAGTCGATGGATACAATTTGCCAATGATGGTGGAAGCTAACTCCGGCACCGGCCCTTGCGCCTCGACCGGGTGCGTGACAGATTTGAACCGAATGTGCCCGAATGAATTGCGATTCGGATACGGCCAGGCATGCAAGAGTGCCTGCGAAGCCTATGGAAACCCAGAATATTGCTGCAGCGGCGCCTACGCTTCACCTTCCGCATGTAAGCCCTCCATGTATTCGCAGATGTTCAAATCGGCTTGTCCCAAGGCATATAGCTATGCCTACGATGATGCAACAAGTACCTTTACGTGTAGCGGCGCAGATTATACGATTACATTCTGCCCTTCAATGACAAGGTAAGGATGATATAACAATTCTGGTCCCAATATTCTTATTCCAATACGATTATTCGATTCACATTGTTATCTTTTCATATTTTCTTGATTTTCACCGTTAACGTCCCTTTCTTCTCCCCAAACGTTGTTTTTGCTAATTAAATAGTAATCTTAATTCAAAAGCATTTTGTTCCTTCAATTGCACACTACGTAGTTGTGATTCCTTTAGTTTTGGTTGTCAATCACAAAGAACCAAATATTGGAACGGTAGGAGCACTGATTTCGCAACTGTGATTAGAATCTTTGAGTGGAATGGCCTCTTTTTAGAACTTTTGCTTTCTGAAAACAATACTAGTAGCATATATATCTTTACCTTTCTTGCCTTTATTTCTCTGAAATATAAATGGTTGGCTGCCATGTGTGTGCGTTTTTTGGCTAGAGATGCGATAAGTAGTACATTTTTAATAGCCGGCTTTATCAGGATAAAATTTTCTCCCACTTTGTGGTTTTGTCGAGGCAAGAACAAAGAAACAACCTACATAATTTGATATCTCCTGTTGACAAGATCTTTCTTGCTCATCAATTCTCTACTTGGTTACGTGCAGCCAGAAATCTTCAATGGATTCCTCCAGTTCAGGATCAACTAATGGGCCACCTCTTGCAGCCGGAAAAGCAGAGGGTTCGGGTTCGGATTCAGATGATGACTCAAATCCTTATGGTTGGCCGTGGATACCAAATTTTTTGACGGGGGAGTCATCAAGAACCATTGATTCTAACTATGTCTTGCAGTCTACTCTGATTTCTTGCCTAACAGCCTTCGGTATAATCACCTTGCTTCAGTAATATTAGCGCCAATTTTTTTGCTCCTTGCAAATGCCCTCATTGACTGTGACCTGAGAACTGAGATTCACATTGTGACTGGAGACGACAAAGTAAGAGACGATGATGGAGACTTGTTCAGACCACATTTTTCCACCCCATTTTGTACAGAGTGTATTTACTATAAAGTGCTATATGTATTCAGAAACATAACTTTTTACGTTATGCCATTCTTTCTGATATGAACAATTCCTACTTGAATTTGTTTAGCAGAATGCATGAAAAAGAATGTAAATTGTGCTTTACGATTTGTACTGCAAAAGGGTTGATCACTGATGTCTTTGGGAGAGGTCGATCCCCAAGTAAGGTTTCGCTACTTTACTGGAATTTGAAGGTTTGTAGTTAGTTGTCTGATACTGAGATTGGGAAAGATGGAATCATATTGTCTGCCGCAAAAGGCTGCGTTGCCCCCCTCACTTAGATAAAAGATGATCGTTCTTCATTACATGAAACAAGCTTATTTGATGATACAAAGGACCCTTGTGGAGCCAGTTTGGTAACTCTGATACTCATTGGTTTACCAGTTTGGTAACTCTTCTGTTCAAGTTTTTCCAAGAAATGGTAATTTTTTCCTGTAACCATAATTGCTTAGCTGTTCCTTCCAGTAAGTTTTAGCCTTATTTATTACCCCATACGGCTACCTTTTACTCGTGACAACTAGTATTAAAAAGCATTCCGATGGATAATTGATTAGTCAATACTTTATGCCCTAAACTCCTGCAGTGCATTTGTTTGGTCAAATTATTTCATGTAGACAGATTCAGAGTAAAGAGTAAAAATATTGTAGAACCAGAATGGACGTTGTTTCCTGGTGTGATTAGCAAACCTGGACATGCATGCTGCCCACCATTACCAACAATCAAATATTACTTCATCTTTCGAAATTCAATGTCTTATTTAGATTTGATATAAAAATTAAAAATATTAGTAATAGAATTAATGGCGTAAAATAGATTAATGGTGAAATAATTGAGGTTATTGAAACTTAATTTTTTTTATCAAGAAAATTAGTAATAGAAGAGTAGATAAATTATATTACTATTTCAAAAAAATAAATATTTAATACTAAATATTTTTAAAAGAAAATATGAATATTCAATTTAAAAGGATAGAATATTGTACGTGTGAACTTAATTTTTTTAAGCGCCTAAAGTTGAGGAATCAAGAACTCATGAAGGCAAACGCCCTTAAAAGTTTTTTGTCTAGCTAGGTAATGGGTTGTCCAGCTGATAGAAGTCGAACTGCTCTGCTTTCGGTGTCATTTCTTCATTAAAATGTTCAGTCTTCCCCTTAAATTAGCAAAATCATTGTTCACCTTTTTAGCAGGTTTCCCACATTAGATATTCATGTCCGAATTCAATCATCTTTAAGTATAAGATTCGAGACCAGGCAATAATATTAAAGGGCTCCATCAACAACCTCTGTTCCCTGAGAATCAGATCTGTTCGAGAAATAGCAGTGTCCTCAATCTACTTGCCCTGCTTCATGAAGTGGCGAGTATTGTTCATTCATGGACGGTTGCAATCAAAAGCATGATATGTGCGGTTGTTGTAGTGCGTTCTTAACTGATTAAGCGAATCTTAGAAAAAGTCTCAGAACTCTTTGCCAATTACTACATTCTGTAAAGAAGACAAGTCTTTTTGACAATTTGAGCTGCAAATAGTCATGGTATACTCGTGATTTTCCTTCAATCAAGCTTCCTTGTGGCTCGTAAAACGCTAATCAGAGCATTCAGCTTTTGTTAGTTGGCTTACTCGAATTTACTTATGAAAGTGGACTTGGATGATAAATATTGTTTTAGGGATAATTACAATTTTACCTTTATAGTTTGTTCAAACTACCTAATAATGTTTTTGAAAAACTTTCAATTTATCCTTTAAAAATTATAAACTTACCTTTTAAATCACAAATCTTATAACCTTTCAATGCTTACTTTTATTCATTAATGGTTATCTAATGAATTTCTCATAAAAATTAATCAAGAAGATTTTTGCCCAATTATAAGTGCTTTTTTTTTTTTTTTTGGCTGGATCAATTATATGTACAGTTTAGACCAATCAAATGACTTGCTCTAATCTTTCATTAAGAAAAACGGGAAGTCCCTTAAACGTGTCCTAAAGTCCTACTCGTGCTCGGTCCCCAGTGGAAATCTAGAAGCCCACTGTTGTCCGCCGATTACTGAGATGCCAAACTTCTCAGAACCCAAACCCAATCTCCAAAGGCCTTGATTGTAGGGAGCCCAGTACTCGGCGCTGCGCAATCCCGGTGCCGCAGTCACTTGCCAACTCCTGGCCATCTGTTTTTCCGGCGGGGAACATTTCATTTATGGTATTTATGCTCAATTTGGACAGATTCCATTTTGTGGCACACCAGGCTTTTGGCTAACTAACAAACAACCAATTTTGTTTACAGCAATACCCTGATCTCCACCTGAATTCTTAAATGCTTAAATGCAAACAACCAGGCTTTTGTCTAAATGTATGCATTAGAAGGAGATCCAAGAGTAAATTAGACATGACTCATACCTTGACTGTGCACTTTCTTGAAAAGCGGAACGAAACAAAATCAAAATTCCTGATGATTTAAGGTTACAAGCACCTAAGACTTGAATTGCCCGTGCACCAATTCCTCAATGGAGTTACTAATACAATTACGCAAAAGAGTGTCCGGTTTTCTCAACTGAGAGGAAGCTAAAATGAAATCCTCTTTGAGAGCCCTCTTCCTCCAAAAACATTCTACAATTCATCTCTGAGATCTGAAGTCTCTGCACCAGCATCCTCAGCTGCCGGTTCTTCTGTGCTGGATTCAGCCCCGACTTCCTCAGCATCATCTTCCTCTTCAACAGTAGCACCGGGGCTGATGTTTAAACTACTTCTCACAGAGTCGTAAATGCCAGTGGCAAAATCCTTGGGGTCACTGAGCAGAAAGCCACTCTCCATCAATGCGGTCTGGTACATGAGCCGTGCTGTTTGCTTTACGCTTTCATCCTTTAAAACAACATAAAAGTTCATCATCAAACAAATGCAACAGAAAGGCCCAAACAACTGAAGTTGTCCTGTAAAATTCGACAAGTAGGCATTTGAACAACGGGTGGAAGAAATACCTCAGCGTCCTTCACAACTCTCTCCCGAAGCTCCTTGATGATTGGGTGTCGGGGATTGATCTCCAATACCCTCTTTCCTCGCATGTATGCCTGCTTACTAGCATCTGACAGGGTTTGTGACTGCATGATCCTTTCCATATTTGAACTCCAACCGTACTTTGATGTCACAACAACACAGGGCGTGCTTGCCAAACGGTTGCTTATCTTAACATCATCTACATTCTCGCTGGCAAGGGCACTCTTCCACCATTTGGTTAACTCCTTGAATGACTCCTTGAGTTCCTTGTTTTTAGAATCCTTTCCAATATTCACGCCTTCCTTAGACACATTTTGGAATTTCTTATCCTCATAGTCCATTAGATATTGCATCAGATACTCATCAACTGGGTCTGTAAAGAAGATAACCTGCACAATCAGGTAGCATGGGTCAGAAGAGGCGATTTTAGTTAGCAGCCAAATTACTTATTCCGTCAAATTTATCTATCAAGCGGAAAAAAATCATAAAACCTGAAAACTTGAAGCTATACCTCGTAATTTTTCTTTGTAAGCCTCTCAAGGAAAGGAGATTTCTCCAATTGTTCTTTGCTCGTTCCAGTAATGTAAAAGATGTCTTTTTGTCCTGGCTTCATTCTCGAGATATACTGGTCCAGTGAAGTGAGTTTCCCATCTGATTTTGTACTGTAAAAGAAAAACACAAACCATGATTGGCTCCTACCCTAAAAATTCTGATCTTGGTAAGGATAGCACAGTATAAGAAGGATATTCTATACCTCTCAAATCGAAGGAGTTTTGCCAAGCGGTTCCTATTAGCAGCATCCTCAATGATACCAAGTTTAATTGACTTGCCAAATTCATTCCAGAACTTTGTATATTGACCCTTCTTCTCATCATTGTCAGCTGATTCTTCAACCTCTGCACAAGAGTTAGAAAATTAGAGGAGAGAGAAGGGGGGCTATTTTGATGCTACACTCTTTAAGACATCGAGTCTTGGAGTAGAAATATAAGCAAATCAAGTCACATTATAACAGATATCATGTTCTAGCAAAGTCCGACCATTATTTGATTTATCTACAGGGAACATACTTCTGTCAGACTAAATAACTTTTTTTCTAAAAGAAACAATGTTTATTGTAACATAGGCAGATCCTGCCATACCTTTCTTATCCTTGTCATTAGCTTCATCAGGGTCCTCGTCCGCAATCTTGCGGATCATATCAAGTGCCTTTCTTATGAGTTTCTTCTTTATAGTTTTTAAGCTGCTATGCTGCTGGAGCATTTCTCTTGATACGTTAAGTGGCAAGGTATCAGAATCAACAAGACCCTGATAAGACCAGCAGAAAATATTAGAATCTGAATATGAATTTCAATTGGAATACCTGGGCCAAAATTGGAGGTCCAAATTACCTTCAAAAAGTTGAGATATTTTGGCAAAAGTTCATCAAATTCATCAGAGATGAAAACCCGTCTGACATACAACTTCAAGTTGGACTTGTTTGAGTTATAGTAGCTCTCATACAAATCATGTGGTGCCTTAGGAGGCACAAAGAGTAATGCCTTGAATTCTACATCACCTTCAGCAGTGAAGTGACTCCATGCTAGGGGTTTCTCTTCACTGAAGTCCTGTCATCAGAGGACATACAATCCACAAATACAATCAGATGTAAGACTAGTATTCTCAACTCTACACAGCAATTACATGAATCTGACGGGCTATCAAAGTTAAAATACCTTGGCTAGAGAGTGATAAAATTTTGTGTACTCTTCATCTGTGACGTCCTTTGGATTCCTTAACCAAATGGCCTTCATATCATTCAGAAGCTCCCATTCATAAGTTGTCTCCTTCACCTTCTTTGTCTTGGGCTTTTTCTCCCCTTCATCTCTCTCAGTTTCTTCTTCTCCCTCCTCTGAGGAGCTGCTTTCAGCTGACGGAAAACATGACAAGAAAAAATGTAAGAAGTCACATTTTTCTTTATCCCCCAACATATAGTCCTAATATGATATACTCAAGATATGAGTAGTCTATTTCACTTACGCTTGTCATCCTCTTCATCACTTGACTCATCTTCCTCAGCAGGAACCTCTACATCCACTTCTTTGCTGGCCCAGAGATAGATTGGGAAATTGATGAATTCAGAATACCTTTTCACCAGTTCCTATCATCACAGATGCAAGTGAAATTAGAGAAAACTATCCAAAAGTTGAGAATATCTATTATCATAGAAGACAACCAAATCAGTCAATGAAAAGAATGAAATATAAGAAGCAGTTGATAAAGGCAACGTGCATTTGATATCAACTGGGTTATGCAGACAAAGACCCAGATATTGGCTTTGAGGTGCCAAAGTAGGTAGTTTTGCTTTCAATCAATTGCAGGATTTTAGACAGCACTGAGCACCCAAGTCAACAACAGAATCAAAGAAAATGAAGAAAGATCTAATTCTCACAGCTTGGAACACAAAAAATAGAGTTCAACTCACATAACAGAAGCCATATGATGTTTCTCATGAAAAAGCATTTCTCAGATAAATCACAAAAGTATAAACTGCTCAGAGAAGCTTTGAATACAATGTTGATAATCCTTATTCCTTTGGTCTTCATCCAGTTCAAGTCAAATTTTTCTAATTTGGGACCTATACTACGAGAAAGGGCTAGAAACTGGACAGCAAATAACTGAAAATCCAACACTATACAGCCACAAATAATGCAACTGATAGCTGTTAGTTGAGCAGAAACAATATACTAGGAGAATGAGTTGGTGGGATTTTGCAACAGAACTGTGGACACCCTTGAGGAGAGAAAGGAACAAGGGTGAGTGGAAATTGACAAGTAAAAATAAAAGATAACAAGTGCAGCCAATACTTCAGGCTTACTCTTTTGGCCACCTATAACCTAATCAAATTAATCCCAGCCAAATATACATGTGATAGAAGACAAAAATCAAAACGGATCATCAGAGCAGATAACAAAAGTTTCTCTAGAACAATTATTTTGAATGAACAACTAGAATCTTCGTGTCAAGTGTGCTACATGTGAAAACAGCTGTTGCCTTGAACTGAAAATTATTCTTTTACACATATAAACACACCTTCAGTTTGGACTCATCCAAGTACTCCTGTGCCTCATCTCTAAGATGCAATCTGATTTCTGTTCCACGACCTAGAGGTTCATTCCAGACATCCTCAGAAATTGCAAAGGCCCCATCGGCCTTCGACTCCCAAATATACCTGAAAGAATAAACTAAATATTTATAGCCTCGGACATAAAATGAATCCAAGAAAGCTTAAACCCATAAGAATGGGTAAAGTAGGCGTACTGTCTGTCATCGTTGTGCTTGCTAATGACCTCAACATAGTCAGCAACAAGGTACACAGAGTAAAACCCAACACCAAATTGCCCAATAAGATTGAGATCCCCACTTGTCTGCATTTTCTCAACAAAAGCTGAATAGACCAATGGGTTAATGACCATCTGATCCTAAATCACCATTCAAAAGGAAGGGGTAGAAAGGGGGAAAAGAAGGGGGGGGGTGACCTAATGGAAATTCAAACTATTAGATACCTGAAGTTCCAGACTTCGCTATGGTTCCCAAATTTTTAATTAAATCCTCCTTCGTCATACCTATACCTCTGTCACGAATAGAAAGGACTTTCTTTTCTTTATCTAGTTTAATCTGCAGTTCAGTAAAACACACGTTTTAATGATGACTGAAAAGATGCAAGCGGAGAACATATGACAAACGAACAAGAGGCAAGACCAAAATACTAACCTGGATCTCAAGCTTAGCATTGTCACCTTCACCCAATATTTCCTTATTGGTGAGTGAAAGGAATCTAATCTTGTCTAAGGCCTAAATCAAGAATAACTATAAACATTAGAACTCGCTCATATTCCTATCATCCAGCAGTGTAATTCTGAAGCATGTCTGCCTCTTTTTCTTGAATACAAGTTGATAGATACTTACATCGGAAGCATTAGAAATCAATTCCCTCAGGAAAATGTCCTTGTTACTGTAAAGGGAGTTGATAATGATGTCCATAAGTCGAGAAACCTCAGCCTGGAACTCGAACTTCTGCGCATCAGCACGGAGTGTTCTTTTTGACATGGATTCTGCTTCTCTGCAACACAAATTCGGAATTACTAAGAGCAACATTCAATCTTCTCGGATACTAGGAAAGAGTACAGATACTGAAATAGTGGAGTTATGCTATAATAAAAAGCAAACCTTTTCGCGACATCGGAATCGGTAGATAAACCATTAGGAACAGCACCGATCTTATCTTCAACCTTCGGCGGATCTACTGGAGCGTCAGAATCAACTTCTGCATTTGCATGAATTTTCCTACCTGTACAACCGAAAACTTAATACGCTCAATATTCTGGTAAACAAATTCAACACACTGATCCTCAATCAACATGGAGCATTAATCGATCCTACTGCCCTGTCGAATCTACCATACTATAAAACCTAAGCCCTAAAAGAGTATACTTCGCTTAATGCCTCGAATATCAAGGATTGTTCATCAAAAAAGAAACATCAAACATCTTGATTTCAAATTGTGCATAAGTATTTATTTAAACGCCAAAGAATCTATGAGTAAGCATTCAGCAGATCTCAGATCAGAAATGGTGTAAAGCTAAAACCCTGGCGTACCTTGATCAGGCAGGAGAAAGAGAAGGCATAATAGAAACAGCACGGAGGGGACCGTCCACTTCCTCATTGTTCTCGCTGCAGTCTTTCCTCAGTGGCCAATGTCGTAAATTTAAGCTTCAAAGTTATAATTTGCTAGTGAGTGTTGTGGGTGTACTGAGCTTAATAAGCATGAAGGACCTGCTCTGCCATGCGTCGAGGACTGCCACGAGTTTCTGCTCTCCGATTGGCTAGGCAGTGCCAGCAGGGACGATCGGACGGCTGTGGAGGGGTTTGGAGTGCGTGGCAAATTTCTATTGGAAGTCCCTGCGGTTTTATACGTGGATAAACTAGGGAAAACAAGGGTTCTGGAAGTCTCGAATGCCCGACTTTGAAGGGAAGACCGGAGTTCCTATGCTGGAGTGGGGTTCAGTCTCTGCTGATTTTCAATGCCACGTGGTCGTGCTTGATTGGACACAACGCGGGTTTCTCTCCCAGTCTTTACGTTAGGGTCGTCTCCTATAATTACAAGTACGATGAAATATATCCCTCAAATTAAAAAAAGAAAAGGTGAAATATTCAAAAGCGATACTTACCTTTGTATGTCATTTTGAGTCGTCGTTAATTAATTATGACTTTTCTGTTAAAATGACAAAATATTTAATAAGTAATAAATAGTAATTATAGATAAGAATTTCTAAGGCAAAGCATATAAAGGTTGAAAGAAAAGGGCCCAAACAAATAAAGTCCATTTGCAGGAATAGCTTAGCGTTTCTTTTGGGTTCTTCCTACTCTCAGCTGCCAAGGGGTTGCTTGCATCCATCAATGTTAACCTAAGCATAAAGGGCCAAGAAATAAAGAGGGGAAGTGATGGGATATCATAATCGTAAAATCTTGAATATACAGAATCATCGCAGAGTATTAGATAATTGTAAAGTCATGCAACTGTACGGTTATACTTGAATTAGTTTTATTATCAAATTTAATATAAATTTTTTATTTTGTATCTTATTTTTATTTTTTTAGAAATAATTTATTTAAAATATAACATTATAAATTTAAATACTATCATTTAAATTTAAATTTAAAGCTATTAAAATATATTTAATATATCTGTAAAACAACAATAATATTATACTAATGATAATTGAGTAAATGACACTAGCGAGTATTTCAAACACACAAAACAGTATAAAGAATGAGGCATTATTAGTCTACAACCATCATTGCTCATCATAACCGCACTGACTCTGAAAATTTAAGGTGTGATTGGATAGAGTTTGATTTTGAGATTTTTTATTTAGGTTTCATGAAAGAAAATTTTTTGGGAGAAAAAAAGTAAAATTTGAGATGAAAAAATATATTGAGTTTCGTGCGAAACCTTGTCCAAGCACACCTTAATGGGGATAGAGAGAGAGAGGTGCAACAACAAACAACACACTTGAAGCAGCCGGAAAAGTCACGCTCCGAGCACACTACGCATTGATTTAATAATATTTATAATTAATTATTTTTATTTTTATTAAAATAAATAATTTAAATTAATTATAAATATTTAAACTCATGTTTATTTATAAATCATAATTCTCTTTTAAAGAATAAAACAAAGAGCCAACTCATTCCCATAGCTTAAACGAAATTCGTTTCTCTATTCTTCAATACACAACTAAAACAACGTTAACTAAAATAAATACTAGTATGTGATAATGAAAGATGAACATGAGCTGCGCTGGCTTCAACCACAGCTAGCCACGAAGCTTAACTAATAAACTACCCCCGCAACTACCTTGAACCTCTGCTGATATCACTTATGGATTTTACTTCTTAGTTTTTCCCGCATGTTGCCTTTGGCATGCTTGCTGTGTATCAGTAGAGGGACAAATGTTCATCCCCATTTACATAGTAGAATATTCATTCTCAATTCGCTTAGGAATGTGGTGAAATAATACTTTACCAATTACGTGATTCATTTACGCATAAATGATTCCTTTCAAATTTTTATTTAAAAAAAAGGTAGTCTTGAATCATCTTTTTAGAAATAAATTTTTTAATTTAAAATTTTTAAAAATAAATTATTTATAATTAAAAAAATTATATTAAATTCTGTTTAATCTAAATAAATTTTTTTAAAAAAAAACAAACAGCAAACGGCATCATCCACGTCTGAGTGACAACGACACGGACATTTCAGCCTTCCACCACGTATGATAAAATTTTGGACCTGTTTGGATTAAATGTGATAATTTTGTTCCCTCGGCAAAATTATTACTAACTTCTACTACTAAGCTTTCCAATTTCTTTTTGGTTCGCAAAACTTGTGTTCAAAAGTGTTGAAGTCTGGACACTATGAATCATGTTTTTCTCAAATACATCCGAGAATGAAACTATAAGCTAAATCAACAATTTATTTTTTTGTTAATTAAATCTATAATTTATTACTTAATAAAAGACATTTCCAACTTATACCCACGCATTATGCCTCAGCAAAACTACATGTGGGGTGACGTGGCACTCTCTAGAGAATCGTGAACCGGGTTCACCTAATAATTCTCCCCCCGCCAACCCTCCACCCCCCTTTGTAAATAGACAACACTATACCGAGCCGTTATTTTTCCTTAGCAGTACAAATACGAAGGACGTATGCCATTTCGGAAAGAAAAAACAGAAGAAAGTCAACGGACGTCATAATATTTTTTGTATTTCGAAGGAAAAGCCAAGAAAAGAGAAGAATAATAGATACTACTACTGCATAAGAGGATAAGCTCAAAGCTTCACCTCACTCTTTTCACTTGAATCGCTTCCCAACCCGAATTCGTAATTGTGACTCCAACTCTACCCCAAGCGTCACACTCCCCATAAAAAAAAAAAAAAAACCAAATAAAGATAAAAATCCAGTGCGCTGCATTTTATCCTTTCCCATCCTCCTCAGTCCCTCCTCATTAGATTCTGTCCTTGCTCGCTCACTCACCGCCTCCGCCATTCATAAATTCACTGTAACCAGTGCACTCTGAGAGAGGGAGAGAGAAGAGTGAGAGAGGGGTTCAGATAGCGTTAATTGAGGCTATGGCGATTTCCGATGCGGTAGTGGGGAACTTGACGACCTTGTATTTGGCTGTGATAGCGGCGCTGAAGGCATACGGCTTGATAATTGGGAGGAGCTTCAGCGGTGCTTTTGTGCTGATTGCTTCCACCGCTGTGGTGGCCTTAATCTTAATTGCCAGTCTGACGTGGGACGTTTCTCGCAAGGCCACGAATGCGCTCTCCCGCCGTGATCGTATCACTAACACCAGTGGTCACGAGCACGAAATGTGTCGCGGTGGCATCTGCTGGCACGGCGTTGCCGTCAAGTCCCCGGCCTCTCAAGTCCGTTTCCGCCTTCCGCAGAATCAGCGTCAATAACAGAACCGATCCTGGATTCAGAGTCGCAAAAGGAGAAAACATGGGAGGCTACCCTGAATATTAATCCCTGTAATTACTGTAGTATCCGTATTTACTGCTTTCTGCGAGTAAGAATTATGGTATATACTTGGTGTAAAATGTATATATTTTTTGGCCACTCTATACTGTACTTGTCCTTCGGATTCGCGTCTCTCTTCTTTCCTTTTTCTGAGTTTTGGATGAACAATCTCCACCCGGCTTCTTTTATTTATTTGGTCTATAATGTTCTGCTTTGAAGCTTTGGCTGGAGAAATATTGTGTCAAATAGTGATGCTCGGAATGCCTTTACACAGGCTGCCAAATGTTTCGCAGTGGAATATGGAAGATTTGCACCGATACGAAAATCTCTTGCCCAATGACTTTGGAATTTGAGCGAATGAAATATATGCTATCACAAGAGTTCAAATCTTCGGTTCTCTGCGAAACTAAATGGAAATAATTGCAATAGAAATAAAATAATGAAATTGCATTTTTTCTTTCCAAAACTGTATAAACTATCATCTGGTACAAGAGAAATTCTTTTCACCCAAAAAATATGAGAAGGTACAACAAAATTGCTACAACTCAACACTCACTAAAATGTCGGACGGAACTAGTTTGTTACCGCCACAAAACGTTAGCTTAAGACCTGGATGCCTGCTCCGATTTGATACATAGACAAGGTACCCTGATTTTCTTCTACCTGCGTTTGCGTTTATACCTGCAAGAGCAACAAATTTTTCAGCAAACACCAGAATTTTGATACCATCAAGACTCCAAAATAAATTACCGGCATTGCGCATTAGAAATATACCTTAAATAGATTACTTACAAAACATAAAAAGAAACAATAACCAGAGAAATTATCATCAGATGAGTACCTTGACTTGCTTTTGAACGAGGATTTCTTCTTCGGACCTCCCCTTTGGATTCTCTCGTGTTTTTTCTCATTCATGTCACCCTGGAAAAGTTCTTGCATCTCTTCCGTTCTCGATCGAGTCTTCTGGGCAGGATGTTTAGATTTATTCTCCACCTTCCTGACAAATTTACCAGCATCAGCAGCCTTTTTCTTGGCTTTCACAGCTTTTGCCTTCCGATAAGCCAGATCAACAAGTGCAATTCCAGCCTTCTCTTTCTTGTTTTTCTCGTTTCCCTGAATAACAATCACATCTTGTTACTAGTGCCAAGAAAAATACAACTAACAACCATCAAAGAACGAATGATGGTCTAAATATAGCTTATTAGTATAAAAGAAGCAAAGAAATTCAGGCTACAAGCAAGAAACTATATATCCCCATTGAATATGCTCTGGTTACTTCGGAGATGTAGTCAAACATTCAATAGAATCCTCACAAACAAGGAAGAGTGGTGTTTTACTTCTTCAATTTTATCATCCTCCTCCAGTCTCTCTCTAGCTGCTTCCAACTTTCTTCTTTCTTTCCTAGGCAGATTTTTCTATCAAAAATTGAACAGCCAAGTATCAGCATCATCAACAAAAGTGAAGCTGAAGATTTATATCAAATGCAAAAATATAGGAAATCCAATGATAAGCACCTCACGCTCTCGCTTCCTCTTCTCCTTCAACTTAAGTTCTTCTGCTCGTTCAGCACTAATTACCTCATCCCGAGAGCCTTTCCTTTTGTCCAAAGACGTCTAGTCAAAAAATATCAATAATATTGTCAATGTCGCACAATAATACACAAAATCACTTGAAGGTCCACATTAAACCTATAAACAAGGAGACAGAAAAGCGAGTTTGCATCTACATCTGTCAACCATTCATCCCGTAAGACTGTAAGTTGAAATATCGCATGACTTCCTAAAAAACCAAACAACAGTTTACTTGTGCACGTATCAACAACAAAAGAAATCAGCTACACCTGAAAAGAGAGCAGAGATTCTTGAAGTTTTATTTACTTGTAACAAGGTGTATAAAGTTACAAAGTTATCTGTAAAGAAACATTAAAGATAATATGACAGACAATGATCTTTGCATGTTAAGGTGATGTGATAGTGCCTAGAGGAGATTAAAAAACGTGAGGAATGGCTCCTTGTGCAGCTGTAAGGCTCTAATATGCAGTCCTGCAACTGCAGAAGTTTGAAGCATTGAATTTGCTAGAAAATGCAAACAAATTTGGTTCATAAAGGAGCACAACTGAAAAGAGGAGCTACAGAAAATTTGAGAAAGGAAGAAGAAAATTTTCCTAACATTAACTTCAAAAGCAATTTTACTCCAAGAAAACGGTAATTAGCAAATCAAAATCAAAGTTTAGCAGAAGGTGCAAAGGGCTGAGACCACAAACACAAATCCATCTACAAGGTGCAATCCCATTAATGGTGGCAACTAGCAGGAACCCCATCCCCAACACCAAACCACCACCACCACCACCCAACAACAAAAAAAAAGAGAGACTAATAGGGCAGGATGAACAAGGAGAAAGGAGAATACAACATTTTCAAAGGCCCTCTTGGAGGATAAGGACAGAATGAAGATTAACAAGCTTTAGCTTTATTCTCCTCATCAAGATCTATTTAGTGAAAGTAATGAATTGGAGAATTCAGACTAGTGACTTTAGGAGAAAATATTGAAATAATCCTACTAGTAATCAAACCACCAAAAAAATTTTACAAGCAAAATCAAAGGCGAAAACAGAAACTTCCATATAATAACTGAAAATTGCTGAAACATACCTTTTCTGCCTTTTTCTTCTTAACATGAGTTCTCCTAGGCCGTCCCTCTATCTCTTTTTTATGTAAAATCATATTTTCAGCCTGAAAATCATCAATGAACCAGTAAAAATAAGTCACAACCTTCCATCAATTTTATAACTGAAGACATATCAACCTTCTAGGCAACTATTCTGTGCCCCAGTTTAACTGTTCGTAATACAATTCAATCAGCTAGCAAAATATTACAGCTGTTGACTCTAAAAAAAATAAAGGAGATGAGAACCTTCGTTGCTTCCATTTCTGCTTTCCTCAGGGCCTTTTCTTCCCTGTGACAACCAAATTGATGATGAACCATAAGCCACAAGTTCAAGAGGGGAATATCCATTTTGCAAGAGGAAAAAGGACTTTATAAATTCAAATATTTGACATTCCTCAAGAAAAATGATGGAGGGATATGAATAAGCATGATATAAGTCTTGTATTTAGAGGATGGAATATGCAAATCAGGTGGCATTTTGAGAACTTCTTAGTCTTGCAATTCATGGGATTCTGTGGTATTTTAATTTCCATTTGACGGGGAAAATCTAAATCAGAAGGCTTGAAAATCCCTCATATCCAAAAAATATAACACATCCTAAAAGGAAACTGATGACAGGTATTAGTAAAAACCTCTCTTCTTGAAGAATTGCAGCCACTTGATCCTCCATCTGCTCAATCACTTCGGGACCATTTAATTATGGATTGCTCTGGAACAATTCTGATCTTCAACCTTGAACCTGCTCTTTTTAACTGTCATGCAACCAAAAAATGTAATCTGATATCCCTCATATATACTAGAATCAACACTTATCTCAAGAAAAGGTTTGCCTCTCTTTCTTTCAGGAATAAAGGAAAGGAAAAGACAAAAGGATGTTTCAAAAAACAAAATCATATGATATAAACAGGACAATTAATGAGTAATTACAACGGAATTGATTGACAGAAGAATTACTCTTGTAAAATATAGGAATCTTAAGATAAAATGTTGAAACATGAGCAATATGGCAACACAAAATCTGAGGAAGAATACAATCTCTTGAAAATAAACACTCAATTTTCCATATTATTATTCAGGTAAATCTCAAAATGCATAAGGTTAGTAAGGTAACTAGCATTAATAACACACCATTGCATTTGTCAACATACAGTAGATACTGAACCTAATCTGAGCTATACTTCAGAGTAAGCTTGCATAGAGTTAATAAAATCACAAAATTTTAATAATAAAGCATTTTCACATCCCATGGAACCCAATAAGAGATACTTTCATAAGATTTATAGAATGCCTTGGTAAAGCAATATAAGAACAGAAACTACCTATCAGGCCCACTCTCTTTGTATAACTATCTCGTATCTTCCCTAAGTTGCAGGTGGACAAAAGGATTTTACAAGATTTCAAAATGAAAGTAAACATCTAATCTATTAATCCATTAGATTCTCACTGAGGTTTAAGGAGAGTTGAATTTAATGCTTTTACCTCAAAACAAATTTCTTCCACATAGACTGTGCTATTATGTCATTACATCACCAAACTTCCTTCGCATTCCAAGTTTGCAGAGAGCTGAAGCAAAGTGCTATTTTCCCCAGGCATACTCTAACTAACAATCCTCTCTGTACAAGTACCATTTTACAATTCCAGCCCTTTAAGCTTTTGCATGGAGTGGGGCACAGGTTCTGGTGACATTAAACAATTGAGCAATTTTCTTTAAACCCAGAGTGTGTCAATGTTACTGTCCAATAATATAGTTTGTGATTGTCATTGCTTCTCATAGCAAAACAAAGAATATTCTACTGTCTAAGAGGTTGGAAAAAATATGTAGACCCCTGTCCTCTCGGATTGCATGCTTTACAAAACCTTTTAGCTTTCTAGAAGGTATAACATTTAATACATGAAGTAAGAGTGCTTCAAGCACTTGGTATATGAAAATCAGGTCTACCCAGTATTCCCATGGAAAGCCCACGACTACAGAGCAAATTAGTTCCCTTCTTTAAAAATCATTCCACTCCAAAGAAAATGACATGCTTCTTAAACAATTTAGAAGATACAAGAAATTCTTTGTAAATTTGGGTGATGGGAATATAAAATTTAAAAAATTTAAAAAAGAAACAGACGTCTGAGCTAAGAACTCTTGGTCCCACTGGTATAGTCACAAGAAGTTCTAATAGGAACTAAAGCAGTACTGGCCATAACTAGATAAGAGTTTTCTCACCCATAAATGCAATGCCAAAAAAAAAAAAAAAAAAAAGAAGAAGACAAGCAAAACCTTTCCAGAAATATTAATATCAACAAGAAGAGGATAATGTACTCACAATGGCTTTTATAAGAGAGCGGTCGTTGTCGGTACAAAATGTAACAGCATACCCTTCCCTACCTGCTCTAGCTGTCCGACCAACTCGATGAACATAACTACAAGAAAAGGATGCAGCGAGGATGAATAGAAAAAAGAAAAATCAAACAACACAGAGAATCAATCTTAAGGTGTTCTAAATACTCTATGACCTGAAAAGAATTGACTGGCTAAGAGAACAAATGTTTCCACATCACTCAGTAAAGAAGAAAAGACATAAACACTTGGCTTAGTAAGAGAAAAAGCAAGCAAAACATATAGAACTAACAAGTGAATATTCATAAAGATTCATAGAGGACAATAATATGAGAAGGGATAAGAATTTACGTGTTAAGATCACGAGGGCAGGAGAAGCTAATAACTGTTCGAACTCCAGCTATGTCAAGTCCCTGATGAGGGAAAAGGACAAGATGCAATCTCAATAAGAAAGATTAACTCAAGCATAGAAACCAGTAAATCTAGAGTGACCCTTCAGAGAAATCAGAGAAGCACGCTTATTATTTATCTTACTCGAGCAGCAACATCTGTGGCAATCAGAAAGTCCACTTTCTGTGTCTTGAAAAGTTCCATGGACTGCAAAACACAATCAGAAATAACTACTTCAGTTTTGTATTCTTATTTTTTTTAATATACAAAAGATCAAGGCATATAAACTTAGTCTTCAGAGTGAGGTTGTAAAGTGTGGTCTCACTTCTAGTCGCTGAGTCTGGGCAATATCTCCATGAAGCTCAGCAGCTTTAAGCCCGGCCAAACCGAACAAAATTTTCAACCTATGCGCTCCCTTCTTTGTTGCACTAGTCAATCACAAATGAGAAAGATGGTAAGATTGAAGCCTTGAAACCAAATTGATTAACAGAAACCGGATAAACACATACAGACGTTGGACTTAGGAGTCCACCTATTCTCTGTCTTATAATTGATTACTCAAGCAAAAACTGAAAAATGCAATAGCCCCAACTCCAAAACCATGAAGGAAAACTTAAATTCAACAATAAAATAGCACCAGGTATACAGGTTTTCTTATCACAGATCCTGCAGTACAGAATGGATATGTCACCAACATTATCTCTAGTGGTATAGGTCCACCAGGAAAAGTATGACAATCTCCACTTTGGGTCCCAGAGTATAGGTCCATCATATCCCTTACACATCCCCTTACTACCTCATTTATGAAAATGTTAAGAAGGCCAATCACCTAGGCCATTACAGGGTTCATGGCCACTTCAATTATCAGTAGAATATATTTCCTGGATACTGAAAAATAAATGGCAGAATAGGCTACAAGTACATAGTCAGCTTAACTGACGCTTCACCCCACACTATGCATGGTCAGACACATCAGTCCTGTTTCTTCATTGTATCCAATCCAAGGACAGATTCTTCCACAAGTCATGAGTAATCACATCTCTTTAAGTTCATTTAACCATGTTATTGGGTCTTCTCCAGCCCTAGATCCAATACAACAATGCATCACGCCACATTTCTGAAATAACAATAAAATGTGGACAACTGCAGGTCAACTTTGGATAAATCCGAAACATGTTCAAATGGCCACACTTTAAATCGTGAATAAATGTGAACAGAAATCTGCACCCAAACAACACTATTAATGTTGCACAGCCATGCATAGAGCAAACATGACCGCAACACGAACACAGTACAACCCAGAATGAACACCACTAAGAACTAATAAATACATCATATTTGTGCCCAACGAATACCAGAAGATGATGACACGAGAGGTGAAGGTCCTAGAGCACAATGCAAGAAGAACTGCCTCCTCATTTCCTTCACGCGCTCGCCGTATCCTAATCACCCTGCATAGAAGCAGCAGGCTTGAAAATATAAGCAAGTGTAACTGATGCAGTCAATGAAAATGACATAGTTGACTAGTTTTATAATATAGTGCCTCCAATCAGCCCCAACTATAATATAATATTTTTGTATGACTTACTCTTCAATTAATTTTTCTGGCCGTTTTGCCGATGGGTCTGCTGAAAGGCGCACTGGTTTGCTCAATGACAGTTTGATAAGATCATCAACTTCCTCAGTCATTGTAGCTGAAAATAGCATTGTCTGCCTCCTTTTAGGACACAATCTAACCTGAATACAAGTCTCTTATTATTTGGTAAGAAGTGGATTCTCAGTAACATTGTTGAAACACAGTTGAAAAAGGAATAAGATATTGTATAAGAAGACCAGCCACAATTAGAAAGAGATACCAGTTCTTGAATTTCAGCACTAAATCCATCCTCTAAAAGACGATCCGCTTCATCAACAATTAATACAGATAGATCATCCAAATCTACGGACATGGAATTGCGTAGATGATCTATTATACGTCCTGGAGTTGCCACAACAATATCGGGCTTACATCTCAAATCTGCCTCTTGCATCTGAAAGTTATTATAGGGATCAAAATACAATGGCAGAAAACCAGAGCTAAATAGATAAGAACAGAACTATTATAATTAACATCTAGTTAACTAAAATCTAGTTACTCAGAGTTAATAGTACTTTCTATTTAACACAATCCAATACTATTAACATATAGACCAAAAACTTCAAACGCATGCCCACTAATAGCCTGATATTACATTCATTTGGATCTCTTGGCGATGTCTTTATTCATTTGTTTGTTTGTCCAAATTCCAGATAGATTATCAATAGTTCTTACTCCATTTATAATTTGATATTCACCTTACCCAACCACCAAGCGTAGATAAGCAACATCTGATAGGTGATCCCAATGATGATATTTCTTCGTCAGGAACTGAGCGTAGATTAAAAAGTTTTATATGTTGAACCAGAAATTTTCGTTCTTAATCATATACACATCAAACAAGAGCCACAACCCCAAAAGGGAAATTCTTATATTCCAAACTCTGTTCCCAGTCCACAGTAAAAAGAGAGCACATAGAGAAGGAAAGAAAACAGATGAGAAAATATTTCATGCCTCTACAAAAACAAATGAATGCAACCATAAATGACAGTAATAAATCTCAAAATAACCCCAAAAAAGGGGACCAAGGTTCAAGTACAAAAAGCCAAATGGAAATCTATCCCCATCAGACTAGATTGAAAACAAACCTTAATCGATTGACCACCAACTATTACACAACATCTGATATCTGTCGTAAACTTTGCAAGTTGTCTTATCATGCTGTGAGTCCTGAAAGGACAAGAGAAATATATCTTAACCTTTGTATTCCAAGAATAAACAGAAAGAAAAATATGATATACCTCTTCCATCACTATAGGAATCAATTTGAAGCATTATTGCTCATTGGCTCTTCTTCAAAGGCCAGGAAGAATTACCTAGGTTTTGAATTGTCATTGACATATTATTTGCTATTAACATTGAACAAACAATTTCTTCACTTTTTCCTGGTTTTATACTCATACATTCTCCTGTATTATATTTTAAAATAAATCTTTTCACGAATTACTTAATTTTTTCCTGTATTTTATACTCATAAATTCTCCCTGGATTTTTGTAACAGCTAAACAAAATCTTGCCAACCTACATCTTGTATGATCAAGAATCAAAAGATGAGGCTTGGTTCTGTGATGCCTTTAACCATTCAACATGGATACACATTGTGTATAAGATTATCCTTTTTGAATGAAATAATGCATTCTTATTTCAACTGCCTCTTCTCATTCTCTAACATAGCTGGCAAAACATTTTACTAAAAGCAACACAGGCCCAGATCCTTTGTGCTTCAATTGGGTTCTGATGTCCATCACCATTTGAAATTATCCCTAAAGAACATCAACAACTATTATTGGATTGATTATAAGGACGTCGAAAAATGATTCTTCTCTTGCACAGACAAAGTGGCATACAACTAATTCTTTCTAAAGCCAAAAACATTAGTAGCCTAATACAGGGGTTTCAGCTTTAAAGTTATCCAATACCTTCATTTCTCTGTTTAATATTTCTTAAACATGAAGATCAAGCTGTGATAGTCTTTGCTTTACTTCCCAACCTCAAACCCTGGGTTCTGAAGAAAGTTGTATGTATTAACTGAAACCTTTTTTCATCAATAGCATTGTCATTCCACTTTAGTGTCTTTGCTGCCCTTATACTGATTTTGTGCATTTTCATCTCATTCGAAGTGTATCATTTGTAAATTAAATATTTGAAATGAATGGCATGTTAGTCTATGTTAATAAAAAATCATGCAAAACAGAATATAAGTTACTAAAGAACTTCAAGGAAATAAAACTTACTGAATTGCCAGCTCCCTCGTTGGCTGGAGAACAAGAACCCTAATGGCAGGCCGATTCTTCGGACGGTAAAGCAGCCTTTCTAGTGTTGGCAAGGCAAAAGCTGCTGTCTGTATGAAAGGAAATAACAGCTTAAGATATATCACTATAATTTAGTTCTTTGTTCCACTCCTTAGACACCTAAAGAATAGATTTCTGACAATGTAAATGAAAATCAAATTCATGGTACTGATTGTTGCACAGAATATACCTTCCCGGAACCTGTCATAGCACTCGCACATATATCACGGCCCATCAATGCTATTGGAATGCAAGCAGCCTGCATAAAAACCATTGGACAGAATCAAAAAAGCAAAAGAAAAATATAAAAGGTATAACTTTCAAAAAGAAAAAAGAAAAAAGAAAAATACCTGAATTGGGGTGGGCTTAGTGTACTCCAATGCTTCACAAGCTCGAAGCAGAGGTCTAGAAAGATGAAGCTCCATGAATGAATTCGCATGGTAAGACACACCATCCGCCGGAGCAAAGAAGGAATTACTGTTAGAAGAATTCTTCAAGTCGTCATCATCCTCCGGCTTATAATCCTCCTATTTCCAGGAAAAATTACCAACACAGAAGAAACAACAACCGGAAAGTAATTGAGACCGCAAAAACAATAGAAGAGGTGAAGCGCAAAGATTAGGACGAGAGAATAACTCACTTGTCGGTGCGCTCCGGCATCGAAGTTGCCCTCGTCATGGTCAATGCTAAAAGGGCCAGAGCGCTGCTGGAGGACTTTGGAAATCTTGTAGTCGACGGAGGTAGTTTTCCGGCTTGCTAGTTCGTCTGCAACTGCTTGGGCGTAGGAGGAGAAATCCCAAGGCGTTTGCTTGGGCTTGTTATTGTTTTTAACTCGGGGTTCGGGATTTTCTTCGTTTTCAGAGTCTGTTTCTTCACTTTCACTTCCCGAATCATCACTACCACCGTTTTCATATTCGATCTCTTCATCGCTGGGGGGCTCGAACACGAAATCTGGAGCCATTTGCAGTTCTACCAAGTCCCGCTGTTCCGACGCTGCCGTTAAGAACCGAAGGGGATTGGGGAACTTTGCAGCACGGTTTTTTTTGTTGATACTACCAAAGAGGGTTTTAGCTAAACCTCTTTCTTTTTCCTTTTTTTCTCCCCATTTTATAATACTGGCAAAACCCTCGACTAGGTGCTAATATTTTACTAACTAATTTTTTTGAGAAAATATTTTAACTAATCGAACTATATTTTTAGTGTATTTAAATTTAATTTCAACTCCATTTAATGTAAAATTTTTAGGTTCCTCTCATAAATATTTTTTTAAAAAAAATTTAAAATAAAAATCTCAAATAAAAACTGATTTCTAAGTACACACTTACTATCCTTTAACTCAATATTTTAAAGGTATCAAAATATTATCTATTGGTAACTCAATAACCACTATAGTTTTACGGCAAATATTTTAAGCGCATTGCTTTGAAGAAGAAGAAAAAGAAAAAAGGAAAAATCATAGCATACAAAGCCTCGACTAGCAAATGTGCATTAGAATAAAAGGCTAACTAGTTTTTCTTCAGTGAAATTAAATAATATTTAAATTTGAAAATTTATTTCTTAAATTTTTAAAAGTGAATTGTCTGTGAGTTAGAAAGAAAAAATAATTTACATTACATTTTAAAAGGAAACTCAAACCAAATACAAATTGCACCCCCCCCTCCCCCTCCTCTTTTAATTTACAAGTAATAGTAAATTAGCTTTTCTCTAGAGAAACACAAGAAGAACTATCGATGCAGAAAACTCAGAATGGAGAGATGGAGAGAGACAATACTTTTGCCCCCTAATTGTGGTAAAATTGTTGTAGCCTAATTAAAAAAATTTGAAAAGGTAAACAAAATTGAAGGATGAAAATTGAGTAGCGAATATTTAAATTCTATATTTTGAAACATGAAATTTGAAAATTGAAAGTTTAAATTTGATGTCTATCTCCCCGTGTAATTTAAAAACAGTTTCTTGTTAAATTTGCCAGGTGATTTTTTTTTTTTTTTGATTTCATCTTCACCAAAGACGCTTGTCTCGTCTTTTATCTCGAGTTGAAAACCGCGGAAAGGAGACATGCTGCATAAGTGCAGAAAACAGAAGGAATAGCTACGTTCGTAAAACTCCAAAGTTCTCAACTATTGATTCGGAGAAGAAAAGAGAAAAAGCAAAAGGAAGAGGGGCGGCGAGTTATAGTCCGGACTGATTCCATTTTTCTTGAATGCTGCTTTGCTTGTTATTTGATAATGTGAAAATATCAATTTACTAGTCATAGAATTTTCATATTCTTGCTGCTCGTTAAAGAACATTCATGATGAATTGAGATGTGGTTAGATAAGATTTAATTTTAAAATTTTAATTTAAATTTTATAAAATTAAAAATTATTTATAAAAATAAATATAAATCTCACACATAAAATTTTAAAATTTAATTTTAAAATAAAATATTATCCAATTCTCTAATAACATAAAAAAGTGTTGGAGCTCCTTCTGCAGATACGTTTTTGTCTTTTCATTTGGGTCAATAAAAAGCTTCACTAATTTGGATTTTGCGAATGAGTACTACAACGGTGGTTGTTTATGAACCATGCATGTGATCCTACGTCATTCCTAGAGAGGAAAAGAATAGTACAACTGACAATCATATGGAGCACCCAAAAGATTGTCCTGGTCCGATGCCAGCTTTTTCTATACAAGAGAAGAAAAATCATGAAGTTGAATGAGATCCAAAGATCGAGTTCAGATGATATTCAAGTGATTCTTCGTCAGCATCTTGTTGCACCACCAGCCTTCTTCAGTTCATCCTAATTGTCTAACGAATTCTGTTCTGGGAAGCAAAAATGATAAACAGTATTGAAGCATGGCAAACATTCAAGATACGATATACTGGCAGCGACCAGCCAAGATCGTTGGACAGCGATTGCAACTCAACCAAATGACCATATGAATCAACCGCAGAGGCTATCAGTAGCAGTAATCTTTTCCATTGCCATGATTTTCAAAATACTCCCTAATTTTTATTTTTCTAATTATTGAGTTATTTCAATCCCTCAATTCTCCTCTTTTAATATATACACATTAAAAAGAAGGAATTTAAAAGATGGCACTAATTGTAATAATATTGGCTATTTTATTTTTAATAAATAATCCTTTATTTATTTTAAAAAAAACCCACCACACAGTAAAAAGAGAGAAGAACAATACAAACAGGCCAAAGATAGAATTGACTTTGCTATAAAAATACCCGGCCTATGGAACTCATGGACGGTCATCGATTACCTCATAGCACATCAAGGTTCTTCCTTTTCTTTCTTTTGCTGTGGGCAAGCACGACGGCCTAACTAAGAGACATTTCTTGGAGAGTCAGAACTGACCTCAGAGTACAAAAATTTTGTTCCACAAGTTAATAGAGCTTGGCACGGAAGTTTAACCATGAATGAAAAACTAAGAACTGCCAGGGTATAACCATCATGATGAATTGAGAAGTCCTCCCATAATTCTATTCATCTCAACCGGAATTGTAGAAACTTTGTGAAACAAGGTTCTGAAGCAAATTAAACTTCTAGATTAAACCCTGATTCACTAAGGAGAACCATTTACCGTTATCTGATAATTTCAAGTTAGTTAGTTCCCCTGCTGATTCCTGGAGACATCCAGATTTTATGAAAAAATCAGGAAGCTTTCACTTGTCCACAAAACGTGATCCAAACTCTTTCAGAAAGTACTATCCTAGAATCTCCTCCGAGCAGCCAATCAGAAATATGAAGGCTCACATAATACCTTCATCTTAGTTCCCACGTCACATTTTATATATTGTGATGTGTGTTGGTGTCTCAGCAACTTCCTACACAATATTGACTTCATCAAGAAGGAAAGCACTAAGCACTAGACGAAACTAGAAGTCTAGATAACACTGCGCATAATCTTATAAGTCACCTATCTACAAGAAAACAGAATGCTACCTTTTAGATGACCTGCCAAGCCGTAAACTGAACAGTGGCAACTAAAGACCAATAATTTATTAGTAAGGCTTCAAGAATGATAAAACGGGCCGGCTTCTATTCCAACTGGAAAGTATGAGATCAAATGATGACTGCTAAACTCAAATCCCCACAAAAATTGTCATCCGAGAAAAAAAATCAATCTTTAGCTACTAAAATGATAAACTCAAATCCCCACAGAAATTGTCATCCGAAAAAAAAAATCAATCTTTAGCTACTAAAATGAGAACTCATACTTGCAACTCAAAAGAAGAAACTAGTTTAAGAAGGTAGAAAATATCCAGTTCGGTCTGCAAATTGAGTAGTAACCTTATATACACTGAATGAGAAACAGAGAGGAGTTTACAATTTAACAAACTAATACACATACGGAATTCCAAAAACCGAAGAGAAAAAGGGTAAAAATACGAAAAAGAAAATGGGCAGAACTAAAATCTAGGCAAGGCAAGTAAATGCAGAAAGTAAAATATGTACCGCAAAGGATCAAACAAACTCAGTATCGAAGCCACCACTAACGCTGCCTCCAGATGTTGACGGGGCAGCTGCCTCGGCTCTCTTCTTCCTTTCCTCTTCATAATCTGGATCATCTGTAGGTAACTCATACCTACACACAGGACAAGAGTTCCTTGAACCCAACCAAGGAACTATACAATCCCCGTGATACCCATGCCCACAAGGCAGTTTCTTTGCCGTTTCCCCAACACTGACAATATCTTTACATATAGCACAAGACAATGCCTCCCCTTCAGCTTTAATCTCCAGTGTCTCCAATGCCTCTACAGCATCTTTAGCTGCCGGAGGAGCTCCTCTCCTTCCACCACTATCACTTTCAGCTAAATTCTGTAGCAAGGCCTCATAGCCCGCTGCATCCAAATAATCTCCGGGATTCCCAACATAGCCATCGCCTTCAGGCACTGCAAATCGCAGCTCGATCGAGTGGTCCTCCAGGCCCATCAAAATCTCGGCCCAATCAAGAATCCGGTTGCGCCTATTAGCTGCTCGAGCAGCAAAGTCCCGGAGACGAAGCCGCAGCACGTCACGCCGCCTCCGCCGTAGATCATCTTCATCTCTGCCTCCTCGATTCTCGTTATCCTCGTTCTCATCATCCTCTTCGTCATCGTCGTCGTCCTCTTCATCCTCGGATCGATCCCGATTTTCGTTCTCCCTTTCTTGATTCTCAGCATCTTCATTTCTGACCACGCTATGGTTGTCATCATCTTCTTCATCGTCATCGTTATCCCACCCGTCGAGTTCGATTCGCAGATAATCGTCATCAGCGGGATCGGCATGCTCGGATGGCGGGGGAGGAGGAGCGTCGTCATCGCGCGTGGCCTGAGCGATAAGTCGAAGGACTTGCAGGAATTGATTCCCAAACGACGGGTCATCGACAGGGTCAGAGGCCCCAGAGAGAGATGGAGGTTGATGTGAATCGATGGATTCAACAAAGCCATTCTTGCACTCGTGACAGATGATGTCGGGTAGATCCGCTGAGGTTTCAATCGGAACCCGCTTGTTACAATGGTAACACCAGTACTGCGGAGAATTAGGGTCCAACCCGGCAGGAGTTGCTTGGGTCTGGGTCTGAGTAGGTTCAGATGGCATTTCGGCCATTTGAGAGGTTGTTTTGAGGGGTTTGCGACGAGGCCGAGAAAGACAGTGGGAAGAAGAGGAGGAAGGAGAGGAGAAGAAAGAAGATTTGGGAGATTTTATGTGGTTTTTGTGGTGAGAAACAAAGGAAGAAGGTGACGGTCGACGAAGGAGAGAAAGGGATGATGATCAACAATTGTGAGGCTGATCGTGCGGTCAAGGATTGAAAATTAGAATGTACTTCCATAACGAGTACCGTAACTCTAAAGTTTTCCCTCTGACGAGCGAAGCCGACTCAGGGTGTCCGATTCGGTGCAGACAGGATTTTTTTAATACATACTAAATAAATCTTAATTATTGAATTAAAAAATCACATAACAATCCAAATTTCACTTGTCAATCCTCCATTAGATTAAAATTCAAATTCAAAGAAAAAAATTATATAATACGTACTCAAAAAAATATATTCTGTCTCGCAACCAAATTGATCCTACTCCTATTTTATAATTTTGTCAGACCTCAGATTTTCTTTTTTTTTTTTTTTTTCATTCCATGGGCGTAGGGATTCAAAAGCCTGATTAGGTAGACAAGTTTTTTTCGATGGTACTAAACCCATCGTTTTAATTCAGACACACATCATAAATCACATTCACCGAATTTTTAGCATCATAAATTACAGAGATTTGTATTTAATACAATGAGGTGGGTGGGAGGATGAGCATCGAATTAAAAAATCTCTCTCACTTGATCTTGATAAATAAATAATGCTATATGATATTAATATTTTCGCCTTAAGAAAATGTATCCTATATTTAAAAAATAAAAACGGAAAAAAAGATGTTCACAAACAAGTGAACTCTCCATAACAAAATTGTTCCTGGAATTTAACAGAGATTGTCCACCCTGGAAAAGGGGAAGTCATCCCATGCAAAAGCAAGTGGTATAAAGCTGCATTGATGCTGTTATTTTAGGTGTGGGAAGGATACAGCCAGATCCTGACCCAGTCGTCTTACTTTCATTGCTATATATGAAATTAGAGTTACATGTAACAGAGTTCACTGTGGCAATAATGGCCATCTATAAGCGCAGAGTAAACAAGAAATCAGAAACATTTGAAACAATTAAACCTAATACTATCCCCTTTTGGGCACTAACCTCAAAAAACCATCTCAATTCCACAATTCCCCTCTGTATTCGTTCAATTTTGCCAATCCTCCCACCCACTACATGGTATACGGATTACACTCCCCTGATAACTCATGGCTACGGTCCGACGGCCTATTACTTTCCAACGAAGAAACTGCACCCTATTTCCATGTTGGAGGACGGTGTTGAAATGGGTAAGGCTCCCATCCCGATTCTGGTTCTTTTCGTTTCACACCGACACCTGAACTGCTTGACAGTTGTGAAGTGGACTTCATCTGATCATCCATGGACCGAGTCTGCCCTGGGTTCAAAAATTGCCTCAGACCTCCATTTTCCCTGTTTCCTCCCTCGAGTATCTGACCGCTGTTGAGATCAAAGCTAGTCCGAGAAGGACCGGCCCCATTTGAACCAGGAACGCCAGTGATACTCATCATGAATGGTGGCTGAGAGAAGGCATGTGGAAGAGCCGGAGCAGGGCCCATAAATTGAGGAACAACAGGTGCTCCTCTGGAATCCAACATGTAAGAAGGAATTGGGCCACCAGGTCCATACACCCCAGGTGACAAAGCAACAGGCCCCGAAGCAAGGCCATTGTATCCATAAACGTGTGAATGAGAATATGGAACTGCAGATCCAATTCCAAGAAGACACCTAGTTCTTGCCAAATTAACATCAAGAGCTGGCTCTGGATTCCTCCCATTTAGCAAGGGATGAGATTGAGGGATAAAATCTTTTCGGTTCACCTCCACTTTCATGCCCATGATGGATATCACTGTATCATCAGATTTCTTAACACCGGGAGCGTTATAGTTCTCAGATAACTTAATTAAGTAGGGATGATCAGAAGATTCATTGGTAAAGGATGGCTGGTCATTCAGATCAATGTTCCTCAGAGAAGGAAGCTTAGATGATGATGAAGAAGAAGGGGACCTACTGTGATAACCATTCCTCCCATGGACGAGATGCCCCTCTGACTGCCAATCTGATGGAGCATCACCATCATCAGTTACACGATTCAGGTCCAACTCAAGCCTTTCTGATATTCTTGGACCAACTTCAACAGAAGATTCGCCAGAGGGTAGCCCAGATGACCCAGGAATTTGTTTTTCCAGTAGGGGATCAGCAGTTTTCTCATCCACACTTTCATCTACATTCAGATCAATATCAAGACAGCCATCCCGTTGTCTTGAGCTGCTGTTGCTTCCTCCAGTTGAATAAGCCCTATCTCCTTCAGGAATTCGGCGAGGTGATGCTGGCCGAAAAGCACTTGTGGCAGCTGATCCTTTCCATCCAAGACTTCCTTCAAACTGCAAAGGAGCAATTGGCAATCCAGGAGCAGCTGTAGCCCTTGAAGCAGAAACAACAGAAACAGGAGTAGAAGTTGGATTTTCTGGTCGGTCTATATCCTCTGAGCAAACTTCTTGATTCAGATCAAAATCACACAGACCTTTCTCTGAGTTGGCAGGTAGTTCTTCAGCCACATTAGTAACCTGAGAGCATTCTATCTCTTGTCTCCCCTTAATTGGCTTAGCCTCCACACTTTCTGCACTCGTTGCTGGATCTTCCCTTAGTGCTGAAGCTTCAGCAGAGAGATCTAATCCAGCTGGCACCTCCTCAGATGACTCCTCTTGAGCTCGGGATTCAATTTCATGGGCAGAGTCTGGGCTATCTGGCTGTCGACTTCCACTTTCTGGTCCTTTATCAGATGAACTGCAACTTTGTTCTCTACGGTCCCCTACCTCTCTCTCCACTTCTATGGCGACTTGTCGAGCAACTTCTAGTGGATCTACCATATCATAGTCTAGTACAACATTAGATTTCTTTCTAACCAAATCATGATATTTGGGACCAATTTCTACTTTTGTAAATTTGTAAGCATCCGTTGGATGTGCTGTACTTTGAGCACCTATATGTTCCTCAACTTCATCAACATGCTCAGCATCTTTTATCCTAGATAAATATGTTGCAGAATCGTTCACATTTCCTAAACCATGTTCATGGCTAGAAGACTCCTGCAATACCTTAGTGCTAGAGTTGCCACCTTCTTTAGTTCTGGCAACCACTGCACCATCACAATCATTTGCAGGTCCAGAATCCATAGTCCCAGTTTCCTGTGTCTCAACGGCTCTCACATCATCAAAAGAGGCAGCATTCTTACAAGATTCACTGTCAATGGCATCATGCTCCACCTGCAAACCAGGTTCCGTAGAGCAATTCAAATTATCGGCTGCATCAGCTCTTGAAGCAAGAGCTCCATCCTCTAATGGCCTAGAAACTTCATCTGCATCTGATTTCTTAGGAGAATTCCCAACTTGGTCCACCTGCTCTATGTCATTGGCATGCTCAAATTTAGAAGCATCCATCTGCCCATTGAGACTATCCTGTTTTAAATGTGTGGAACGGCAAACTTCACTCGAGGCACTATTTTGACAATGATTTGGAGTCTCCATTTTAATCCAGATATTATAAATTAGATATTCTGGGATCTAAAAGCATCATTGCAGTCTGCTGCTACTGCCTCCTTAAATGAACCATGCAGATGAACCACCAATCCTTTGCTAGCTTCCTGCAAAACATCATTTCAAAATTAGAAAAGAAAAAAGTGCTAGTATTTCTTCTGTGATCCAATGACTAGCACACTTCTCCAACAGGTACCTAGGATAATGTTCATGCATACGTGTGTCACCATTTCTGGTGCTTAGAGTCATAACAAAAGTGATTTGTGGATTTGAATCTAGCTCAATAGATGTAAGAATACACAACTATGGCAAGTTGACATCAATAATGCTTGCAAGGGAAGGCAAGTAAGCAAGGAAACTATATCACATTTTTACATCAGGTGGCATGTTCTCATATTGACTACATGAGGAATATACAAAGAAGAGCTGAAAGAAGAGACATTGACAATTTAGAAATCATGAGTTGGCAAGATATATGGGGACCCTACTTACAGCAAGATACTGCAGCATCTAAACTTACATCAAGCGCATGTTTGTGAACCTACATCTAGAAGTTGAATGATTTAAATGTAGTACTTAACATTCCCAAATCAATAACTAGCACTACAATAAATGAGATGATATATGCAGAAAGCTTATTCTGACCACAACACAAGTTCAAACTTCTTAATTCAACATCCACCGGCATAACTGGGTTGTCTTGGTCTTAGTGCTAGGCCCAAAAAATAGCTACAGGGAAATTATACCGTTTATAAATCACTGAATATCTGATATCAAACTTACCCCTCTGCAAATGCTAGGGCCAAGGACGAGAAACATCTCAAAGCATATATCTCATACCATAAAATAATTTTGACAAACTCAGTCAGAAGATGGTCCAAAAAGAGAATTAAATTCATCTCAGTTTGACCTAGCTATCACATAACTGAAGAGATGGAAGGCCCGCATGAAACTCACTTTCTACCAGCGTCCATAAGCAGGCATCTAAAAGACTCATGTCAACCGAAGTCAAACAAATAGAATCAGTTGTAAATCTAAGGGAATCTATTTCAGAGTTAATTCTTAGAATCAATTTCGTTTTATAAAACAAGTGATAGAGCTTACAATGTCCAACTAATGAAAATGCATATTATGTCATACACCTCATAAAATATAACTACCCGTGTTCTTTTGACTGTTTACTTGTTGAGTCGCTCAAAACTCTGAGTACTTTCAGAATTGAATCTGAGTTCTACATCCACATTATTGATTAAGCAACAAACCCACATTTATGGATGCAAACTAGTTAACATTAACAAAATTTTTCCGTTTCCAAGAGGCCTCTTATCAAGCTATTAACAATAGAAGAAAATGGAACGGAATTAGATAAAAGAAAACGCCGCATTTATGATTGCATCTAGTTGTATTCAACAAAATTTCCTTCTCTATGAGGCCTCTTATCAAGATATTCATAAAAGAAGAAAAGAAATAGAACAGGATCAACAATAAAGCATTCACAACCAAGGAAGAAGCATCATAAGTTAAACACTTATAGCAATTACAACTTCCACAATCCGGTCTAGGTCAAGTGGACAAGTTAATCAAACTAAAAAAATTAAAACTTCTCACCAAAATCACCAAATAGCAGCAATACTCATCCGAGGAGTCTAAAAGCCTAAAAACTACTTAATAAGTGCTCCCCGAATAAAACCCCAAATTACAACCTTTTATTGAAAATAACGGCAACCGAAAAGGAAATACTCGACAATTGACACCAGAAAAATAAGCCCACAAAAAAGTAAAAACTAGAGTTTTATCAAAATTTGGAGAAAAGAACACATAATAATAATCAAAAAGGCCTAATAATAGAGAGCCCTAAAAAAATTCAATATTTCAGATAAAGGAGGAGAAGAGAACCTTAAACCGAACCCTAGATGAAAAACCCGTTGGCGTTAGCTTGAGTCGAGACATATACAAAAGAATACATACGCATAAACAATTACAAACATACGCATATAGAAAGAGGTACATACAAGGGATTTTAGTTAAGACAGGTAATTAAATGCGGCAATATAACAAATTAAACGCCAATCCTAACCATAGAAGCAAAAATATATTCCACCAAAATATTAAGCAATTATGGTACTTACTAGTACCAAAATATATAGTAACTACCTCCTTGAAAATATGGAGAAACCCTAGCTTGAAACTTCCACTTTCGAACCCAAGAAGCTTAAAAATTCGATCTTTGAGTCTTTGTTGAACCCACTTTCCTTCTTGCAGCTCAGAATCTTCGCTCTTTTTTTATTGAGTTTCTATGAATACATAAAATAATATTTTCTCACTTTTCTTTTCAGACGGAATTTTTTCCTCTCTTTTCTTTGTTTTCTGTGTCAGTGCAAGACTTTTCCGAAGCGGAGAAGGGGAAGAGAGAGAGAGAGAGAGCAAACGTTTGCTTGCTTAGCAAAGATTTCCTTTTCGATTTTCCCTTTTTCTCAAATTATTTTATTACTACAATCGTTTTGCCAAGAAGCAATTGGATTCTGCCACGTGCCAGGTGCAGTGCGCTCAGTCAACCCGGACTTCCCAACTGGATATTCCGGTTCGGATAGAAGGCGATGCGAGCCTTTTCTATTTTATTTTCTTCTTTATTTTTTATTGAGAGTGAAAGAAGACAGAAATAAATGGATGGATTCTTTAGGCTTGAGTAGATATTACTTTTATAAAAGTGAATTATTTATAAAAATTAAATTAAAAATTTGTTGAAGTGAAATATGATGTGAGTACGCCCATCTCATAGTTGAGCAGCATTTTAATTAATTAAGTCAAAACTAGAAGCGTATGCTTTAAGAGGGATAGGAGAGTAGGGCGAAAAGGTTTCGAAATCAAAGAGGGTTTCCTTTTCTTTTTTCTTTTTTAACAGTTCTATTGTAAAAATGACTTTCTGACAAAAGGAAAAGTGGAGGTAGTCTTTTCCCTGAAAAGGACAGCAGCTTATCCTCGTCGCTGTCTTGACGTTCCTGCTCCTTCTCGTGTGGCCCGCCACGTCCTCATTGTCCCAATGAGAAAGTGAACTTTTTTTTTTTCATTTTCTTTCCGAAAAATGATCTTGATATTAATGATAATTCCTAAGTAGTATAAAAAAAAAGATCGCTCCTAACTCCCAAGTACAATGGACATGCACAGAGTAACGAGAAAATAAACCTTAAAATGGTTTAGGTTATGTCCAAAACTGAATATTTTAGTTTGACTTAGTATAAAATTTTTTTATTTATTTATTTTACTAATTTTATTTTTATTAATTACATAATTTTTTATTAATTTTAAAATTAGTAGCATAATTTACATATTAATAAAATTTAAATTTTTTAAATAAATGGAGTTAAAAAGATTAATGATAGACTTATATGTTAGTAAAACTTACTTTTTTTAAATTAATAGAGTTAATAGTATAAGTTTAAATAAAATATATAATTATTTAAAAATAGATATTTTAAAATATATATATAAATATTCAATTATAAATAAAAAGAGTTCATTTTTTGTCTCTAAAAAAATTATTACATCTTTTGAACGATAAGATAAATACATGACTAATAATTTATTAGTTTAACAATTATTATTCTCTATTCTTCTCATGATATTTTAGAGGAGTATTAAACTCCCGATGATTTTGATTTATGTCTTAAAAAATTAATCTCACAATAAAATTTGAGTATTTAATTATTTTATTCTCATCTCTAGGAGAACGTATAATTTGGTAAAGTGCCATTGATGTATCTCTCAAAAGAGAAAAGATAGAGAAAAGGAAAGCGCAACTTATATAACAGAATTGTAATAATAATATTTTTTAAAGTATAAGAGATATCATATTATTAATAAAAATTATATAATTAATTAATAAAAATAATATTTTAACTACAATACTTATATAGTAAAAAAATGTAAAAGAACTTCCCCGTGAATTAGGGGTGTTCATTCGGTTATTCAGTTCGATTTTGGTGGGATAATTCGGTTTTCAATTAGATTTTTTTGAAAATTTACAGAACCGAATTATTTCGATTCGATTCGGTTAAAACAAAAATTAAAGAAAATAGAAAAAAACGCATTTCGATAATGCGTTCTTAAGATAAATTTATTTTTAAAAATTAATTTTTATCAAAGAACACATTATCAAAATACGTTCATATATAATTTTTTTAAAATTCGATTTTTCGATTCGGTTTTCGATTTGAGAACAAAAACTGGAAACCGAATCGAATTTAATTCCAACCCAAAAAATTGAACCAAATCGAACTAAAAAATCAAAAAACTGAACCAAAATATATATTTCGATTCGATTTTTTAGATTGCACCAAATAATGAACACTCGACTGTAAAAGATAGAACCTAATGGTAAGCAAATTAAGGAAGAGGATTGAAGTCCTCCATGTTGTTATTAATTATGATGGGCCTTCTTTCCTTCAATAATCATCGGCTGTTTTATCTCGGTCAAAAAGCCCACCTACGCTCGCAACTGCTTGCCCATGTAGAGTTCAAACCAAAATGGAAGTTGGTTTAGGAGGCCAATGATTCGGTGAGTCTATCGCTTTTAGCCCGCCCAATAGTCAACTCTAGTTCTGTTGATGTTGTTCTAGAGTCACAAGTCATCAGGCATTCTCCATTTCCCACTTCCTAGTTGCTCCGCAGCCCATGAAATGTCAGCGGGCTTCTAGAAGTAGTCAAAGATTCCAAAATATTTAATTTGAAACACTTAGAAGTATTCAAAGTTTTGAGTGCAACTATTGAAATAATTAGAGATTAAAAAAACAAAGATTAGCTTAGAATATTTCAAGTCAATACACTAAAATAGGTGATGATGCCATAATCATGACAAATTGTTACTAGTAGCATATTTATGAATCGAATTAGAACATTCTTGATACCAATAATGATCCATGTTAAACACTAAACAAATTCTAAATTTTATATAAGTAACAAATTCTGAATTTTAATGTTTATAACAAATTGAAAATCACCTTATTTTAAAATTCATACATCACTAGTAAACTACAAACTTCATAAAGAACATTGATCCTACAACTTTCGGAGTTTAAAATATTGTGTCCAGCGACTATCCTGCATTGTCCTCTAATTACAAAATGTGCAAGACCAAGAAAATTTCATCAAGCAACTTTGTTAGAGATTTTGGCATTAGAAAAATGATGTGAGGTTAGAGAAACCGGCTGCAATGATTCAAAATAAAGAGTTAAAGAACCGTTAAAGCAAAAGACTTTACCACCCATACTATACTATACTATACTATACAACAAAAGGAATTTACATTGACCAAGGTATAATTAGGAATGAAGATCATTCCTGAGCAAACGAAGAAGAGACAGGCTACCCTTGGTTTTACTCCTGATGTCCACATCCGCTTTCTTTTCTCCCCTCGCTCCCTGCATAAGAACACTAAATTAAGAAAGGAATACCATCTCTACTAAATTTGTGCTTCTTCACTTGCCTTTGGATCTATAATGGTATCAATTTGATTTCATAAATTCTGAACATTTCAGTAATTTCCCGACTCAAACGAGTATTCATCAAGAATCACATTCGCTGGAGTCACACATCAAGAAACATTCTTGAAGAGGGGAAGAGACAGCTCTATGCCTACTTTAGTATGCTGTCTCCAGTTAACTGAGCCTTCTTTTTAGGATACTGACTTTTTTTTATTCAGGCATTTTGAAATTATATAGCTTGTTACAGCAGTCCCGTGAAGAGCAGTAGAACACAGGCAGAAGGTAGGGCAATCCAATTAGTAATGTAATGTTTGGCATTTCACCTTAGGCTTGTCACTCTCATCCTCAATGGCCAGACTATCAATATCCTTGAATAATATGCACGATGATGGTAACAGTCTTCTGAAAAATTAGAAATAGGCAAATGAGGAAATTTGATAATGCACAGGCAAGAACAGTAAATAAACCAAATTTATGAGGAGATTCTGTTCCACTGACCTCTTGGGCTTCCCCGTGCTCCGGGAACTGCAATGAGCGGCAAGCTCTGGAATATAGGTTCGTGATACATCTTCCTCATGGTTTAGTGTTGCTAGTGGATCTAGCATTTCCTACATAAGAATCAAAGGAAAAGTACATTTAGTGCCAAGTATACACTGTAACAAATTGATGACAGACGTAACATACGGATAAAAGAAAATTGAGTAGCAGAACCAAAAAGCCAAATGTCAGTGAGCAGCTTGTGTTACAGCTTCAACAGGAGTTCACCAAGAAGCAACCAGTGTTTGCTATTTTTCATACGAAGTATGTCAAAACAATAATAATGGCAAGATATTGGTGCAAAAATCAAGAACCCAAAGCAAAACATAGGCAAATACCACATTATGTAAGAGTAATAAAACTACAGCAATTATTCCAGAATGCTCATGTATATAATACCAACTTCCAACACACACACACAAAAGAGGCACTTGGTCAAAAAAGAATCGTCAGGACTATGTAGGAAATTGCTGTTAGCTGCAGCAAATACAAATTGAAGAGCGAAAATAATAAAAACTAAAAATGAGAGGCACTCATTGACAGGACACCCATGAGAGGAAACATGGCAGATAAGCAAGTCAAATACACTACCTTGAACAGAAATACCTGGGATTGCTAAACAGAAGTGCATTCAAGTAATGGGACTAACTGAAGGAAACTTATCAACAAAATCTATAACAAATACTTAGAAAACAATCGTATCCATATAAGATGCATATTAAAATTTAGTAGCAATAAACATCCCTATCAACATGGCAATTGTTACACACAAAAACAAAGTTGTACAAACCTTGTTTCCAGAGTCCTTCTATATTGTAGAATACGCAGAAATATCAGAGTACTTTGTGTATTTGCTTTTGCGATGGTCCAATGGGAGGAGAGGAAAAAGAGTTCCAGCACCAGAGAAAACTAGCAACTAGATAATGATAAACAGAAGAGGGAAGACAAGCAGAAGTTTAAAACCTTTACGTTGATTGATCAAGCAAAAGATAAGTCTTTCATGCATCTCCCATAGGCATACTGGCAAGCTAAGACAAGGTAATGGCTGCTACATGACAAAGAGATCAAGTCCAGATGATTAAGTTTTAAACGTGTGCACTCCTTAAATTCTTCTAAAGGGAAGTTAAAAGGCTTCCAGTATTAAGTACATCTAAAGACAAATTAGAGCAGACACCTATAGGTATCAATTTCAGCAATATAGCATCTAAATATCACTTCCAGAAAGAAGTCACCACCTCGTGCTCATCCTGTGGCAATTGTTCCACCTCAGCTGCTAAAGAATCCTCACTGCTACTCATGACAGGGGATGAAGAAGAGCAAACTACAGTCTCCGAAATACTTGAAGTAGAAACAGCCAGATCTTGCTCCCTTGAGGAGCAGTGGTGAATCTTTCTCACTTCTGCACGCGATTGCAAAAAGCTTACAGCAGACTCTGAAAGGTCTGAATCAGAAACGACAACCTTTAATTAATCTCACAAATCATGCAATATCAGGCATTGAAATAGTTTAATATGAAACCATGTCGTTGTCAGCCAAGGAAAACTGCAAGAGAAATAAAAGATAACCTCTGAAGAAGATCAAATCAGAAATCAACAATGAACACTTGATTTCAAGTCATATGCTCATTGAAGTATCAAGATATTATATTGGCATGTATACATAAACCTATTTTCCAATGAAGACCTGTTAAAACTAATGGTGTATACATAAACCTATTTTCCTAAGATTGATCTTAGGAAATTCCTTCTTGCTCTAGATCTTGTCATGTATCTTCTACAGAGAGACCAGTTGTGACTTTTAATATAGCTGATATGAAAAGCAGGCTGTAGTTGAAGCAACCAGAGCAGAGACTGAATTGAAATAGTTAGCTGATAAACCTGATTCCTCAGTGTCTCTGCATGTATCATTTTTCTTGCCATCTTTCAGAAACAAGACATCATTGGCATTGCTGATGCTAAAACTATTCTCAACATCTTTCAAATCTCCCATGTTTTCACCAGGACCAGCAATCTCATCAGCTTCTTGACCTGTCTTATTGCTGTAAGTTTGTAAATCTATCAAATCTTGAGATTCTTCAACATTTGTAATAGCGTCCTCTTCTCCAAAATCTCTTGAAGCGCTTGTACTTCCTTTATCACAGTCATAAGTATGCGAGCATTCAATTTGATCACCAGTATACTACGAAAAGGTTCCCATTTCATGTTACACATCAAGCCAGAAAAGAGAAATCGTCCCTCATTCTAGACTCCCTGATCCTCATCTTAAGTGTCACAAATTACCTGAGAAAGCAGCTCCTTGAAGGCATTAGCTTCAGTGCAAGATGCTAATGCAGAACCCAAAAACTTCCCCTGACGATTGGCAAAAACATACAAACATGTTAACAACAGTGGCAAATAAAAGGAACAGAAGGTGCTTAGTTACAGTGTCTCACAGACAAAAAGTTAAATCTTCTGTCCTCTGAAGAACAGAGAAACACAATATACACAACAGTTTTACCAAACAATATGCCAATGTTATTCCACATGATTAGATATCTAAGAGAAAAGAACATTTAAGGAATCTTTTATCCTGTAAGGCATTCAAACTTACCTGGACATCCAAGAAACAGTAAATTTCATTGATAGGTTGATAGCAGTTAAAAAGATAAAATATGCAACAGTCTTAAAATATGGCAAAGCAAATTTCTTGATATTGTGACTTTTGTACCTCCTGGAATTTAGTAGATTGAGAACCCTTAATAACTGGGGAATGGTCGGCTCTGAATTCATGAACTTCAGGTACAAAAACCTTGGCTGAAGCTTCCTTCCTGTCAGAATATTGCCTTCTCAGATCTTTCACTTCATTTTCTAGGTCGGAACATCTTTTCTTTTCATTCATTAGGTTTTCTTTGAGACAGCATATTTCATTTTCGGACATCTGTACAAAAACAAAATTTCATTTCAGAAATAATGTGCTACCAAAATGTAAAAGTCATACAGTAGACTGAATTGAAAAAATATGGCACTGCATATAACAACCAACCTCAAGTTTCGTCTTATAATCTTTTAAGACATTCCAGAAAGCTTTAGTAAAGTTTAGCATGATCTCATGTTCTCTATCCCTCTTCACCAGTCCAACATCATCCCTTTTAAAACATTCTCCTCTGCTTAATTGAGAATGAAGAGATTCTTCAGACTCAACAAAAATGTCAGTTAAGATGGCATCCTCAAGCTTCTCTGCAGTCATTTCTGTTCAAACAAGTATTAGAACATGTCCTCCAATCAAGAAGAAAACAGTAAAAGTAGCTCGGTGACACAAAATTTAAAAGTCAAATAAATGAATTGTTAATCCAGAAAAAAAGAAGAGGGGGGGGGGGGAGACCTTCTGCCCTTAGTTGATCTCCCTGACTTTGCCTTTCATCAGTCTGGAAAAGATAAGATTCCACATAAATAATAATAGATGAGGTAAAAAGAATTAGGGAATGCTGAAAACTAATGACTAGTTGCATTCAGAAACAACAACTATAATTTAGGTGGTGTCATGAAAAAAACCCGAATTCCTTTAAACAGACCAGAAATCATAAAAGCCATATATTAGGTAAAGGTTGTCTACAACCAGTCCATATTATACTAGTTAACAAATGTTTGCTGACTGTATACACTTGTTAACTTGAGAGGTGGGTATGCTTTTTGTTGACTGTATATGCTTGTAAATGTTCACAATTCACTACACATATCCACCTTTCTTGTTTCCCATGATTCACAACCACAAAAAAAAAAAAAAAAACACACACACACACACACACACACACATAAAGAGGCAAATTGTTTAGGATTTACATATTCAGAACCAAAAGCTAATATTCTTCTAAAAGTAACCAATAGTTTTCAGATTCTGAGAACAACACAAGATTCTGCATAAAGCACAATATGCATGTCACCTTATTTTGCAAACATGTCTGATTTAACCATAAGCAGGGCAACAACTCTGAGATTAAAAGTTACTCGAAGAACATCACACACTAACTTAGACCAATAGTAACAAAGGAGCAAGACAGGGATCAATAACGCAACAAGAAAGCAGCCTTCCTGAATACTGGGCAGAGAAGCTTCAAGTTCACTGAATTTCATTTTTTTAAGCTGCTCTGCTATTGGAAAATTTTGAATAGGTCTCTTAGGGCACTTGATAATACCAGGTTCCTCGATGCTAGTAAATCTGCATCCAAAATCATTTCTATTGAAGAAATTCGCAATGCAGAAATTTCATACAGGTTTCCAACATTTTCAAGAAATTTCATACTTGATCTGTGTATAAGGTGATGCCTGCTTTAACAGATTTGACGTATCAAGATAATCTTCTTCTCCAGGTTTTATGGTTAAAACCTGCAGACAATAGAACTTAAGTGACTATTTTGATAAGAGTAGCCAAGAAAAACAATGCAGAAAAGGGAACAAGAGAGATTCTGAACAATGCAATCATAAGGCTTTCTGGAAATGTAAAAGCAGAATACCAAGGCCATCCTTTTCTTCCCTTCCAAATATGCCCTTAAGTATCTGGTTAGCTGTTCAAGAATCATACATACATAATCAAAGATATGATTTTGCTTAACAGTAGTTTTTCATTTCAGGAAAGGAAATTATTTGCAAATATGACTTGTTTTAGGAAAAAGAAAGGATAAAGAAGCCACTACCAAGGAACTTTGAAAGTGTTTGTGCAATGGTTTCTTTGGATTCTTCTGGTGCTCCAGCAGTGCCTGGAAATTGAACCATAAAACAAATGGTTGCGAAAATATATTCATCTAACTTAAGCAAAATGGAATTGGCAACAAAGAATTGTCCAATATCATTAGGGTATTCATGTTGCTTACCCTTAAGCATAGTCCAAACACCATGGATGTGTTGTTTATGAAATTACTCTCGAGCAACCTAAGACCCTGGCAATTGATAACACAATAAATTGAAATTGCAGGGCAAAAGAACAGACAAATTCAAGTTTTTTCCTACACATAGAGGTAACAGCAAACACCAAATGTCTTATCAAGCCAACAGATTATATTAGGCCCTCTCCACCAGCGAAATGCATTACTTTATCTGCAATAAAGCATTCATGTTCCTAACTAACGCAGCAGCAATTTTATGCAAGTGCAAGCATTCCCATGGTATGTGATACCATATTACAGCCTTTGAAGTCATAAAATGTGGTAGCTCAACAAATTTTCTGTAGGAGCAAGTGTTTAGTATAATTTATTCCTTTTCCCCACATCAGGAAAGTGATTAATGAAAGAGTCAACGATAACACAGACGTACCGGTCATGGGCTTTGACCATTCATACCATAAGCCTTTTATAATTTTTGAAAGAATAAGTTGAGTTATATTGTACGCCACTTTCCCTATGTAGATATTATCCCGTGCCTGACTTACGCAGCAGCAATTTTATGCAAGTGCAAGCATTCCCATGGTATGTGATACCATATTTCAGCCTTTGAAGTCATAAAATGTGGTAGCTCAACAAATTCTCTGTAGGAGCAAGTGTGCAGTATAACTTATTCCTTTTCCCCATATCAGGAAAGTGATTAATGAAAGAGTCAACAATAACACAGATGTACCAGTCATGGGCTTTGACCATTCATACCATAAGCCTTTTATAATTTTTGAAAGAATAAGTTGAGTTATATTGTACTCCACTTTCCCTATGTAGATATTATCCCGTGCCTGATTATTGGGCTGAATTACATGATACAGACCACATGATCGATACCTGATTCCCTGTCTTCTTCTCTCTTTCAGCACCAGCCAAGTCAACAATGGTCAAAACAGTGCTGTGTGGTTCATCTTCCCTGTCCCCAACAATCCTTTTAGGACCATAGCTAATGTTGATTACACATTGTGAGCGGCTGGAAAGATGTAGAAACATCAATAATTTTGGAACTATATTTCGGCACGCAAACTAATAGATGTAGCAAACAACAATTGATTGTTGATCATCTCTACAGACAAGTTAGCAGAGATCAGTTCGTGATATGGAGTTCAAAGGAAAAGAATATATGTAAAAGGAGAACAAAAGCATAGATATTTAGTAATCATTAAATGCTTCTGAATACAATGACTTTCATCACAGAACACAAGTTTGTCATCCATGAAACCATTCTATTGACTATGTGAGTATCACAGATAGAAAGATGGATAGACAGAGCCACAAACCTGGATTGACTATTTGAATTTGTTGTTGCTGTTGCACGCTTTAGCATTGCACATGCAATCAAGGATTCCGCCTGTTGAACACCACTAATTATGACCTGTATAACATGAAGCCGAGAAGTTATTAGATAAAGTTTTGGAGTATCAGTTATACATTAAAAGTAAGTTGTGTCACCAGCAATGCCACATAGAGGGTAGTAGAAGAGGAACAAAAATTGGAAATTCATAGTGAAACCTCTTGAAGGCCTTTGATAGTGGACTGCTGCAAATAAAGATCCACACCTCCTCCCAGTAGATCATACATCCTCTCTGATTTTCCTCTGACTGAACATATCTCAAATATTGATAGATAAAATGTCCTGCGAATATATGATAATACATGTAAAGAAACAAAAATTGAGTACAACTACTACGATCAACCACTCTTGCTGTCTTGCAAAATGCATTCATTTTAACTCATGTTCTGATAACCAGATTTGTTTTTATTCTGTTAAATCAATTACCAAGTTCAATAACTTGATTACAGTTCAATGCATTCCTTGCATTCCAATTATGCAAAATGAAAAAATCGATGTAATCCCCATGTGGAATTGGAAAAAAATGACGGGGACAGAATCATCTTGAATACTTTAAGCTAAAAGAGAAAATTACCGAGCCAACTGAGCTCTATTCCTTCCTCCTTCTGAAAAAATATGACGAAGAGCAAGAGGTACCATCCCTGGACTGCGCGCGCACCCAAAAACAGTGTGCGTCTTTCCTGAGCCACTTGGGCCCAAGGCAGCCAACATCCCGCTCTTCCCATTTAAAAAATCATCAACGAGTTGCTTGACCATCTTATCATACACTTCAATCTATACAATGGACCAACAAAAGGGAACCAATTGAGACTTAGCTCAGATCAACTTCAAAACTAATAAAAGTGGATATGGTAAATAGAATAGGACCTGAGATGATTCGGCAGAAAAGACATACGAGAAACCTCCATAGACCTCGGACTTGACTCTTTTGGCATCCTGCATACTCTGAGGGGGGGCAACTGTAACCGAGTGAGAGTCGTTCACAGTAAGGCAAGTTTCGTCTCTACTTTTCACCTTTTTTCTGGAAGCACTTTTGGATTTTGAGCTTTTCGGCCAAGCGCGTTTTGGTTCTTCACCCTCATGTTTGCCATGTTTCTGTAGAGCAATTTTCACTGTCAGAGGTCGAATCCGTACGAAAACTTTGAGAGTCTCCGAAGAATGTTTTTCAAGATCTTCCGGCGAGGACGGTAAATCTCGTCGCTCCTGGACTTCGACCGATAAAATATCTTGAATGGGGAACGCAGGAATGTCGTCGGCGATAGAAGGTGAAGAGATGGGTAAAGGGAGAGGAACGGTAGCAGATGGCGTTGCTCGCGCTCTGCGATGAGGGTTCCGCCGGATCGTCACCGTCTTTGGACATGGTGGCGGAATCTTCAGCTCCTCCATTTCTTCAACACTCTTCCTGCTAGTAATCCGCTACCGAGAACCACTGTATTGGTGTGAGCATTGGAGCCTCAGACTTCCGAGTAGTACAGAAAAGGGCGGCAAGAAAGATATCTATCGAGTAAATTTGAATTGCATTGCAGCGCAAATGGGGAAGATTGTCCTCACGGATCGGATTTTGGACCATTGGCTTCAAATATCTGGACTTCTCTTGGGCCTAATATCGTATACCATTAACTCTTTTTTCTTCGCCATTTTTTTAAAAAGGAATCTATCTCTTTAAGCTGTTGAAACAAGAAATAATTGTTCGATATTTGGTTTGAAAATTTTCTCTAAAAAAAGAAAAATGTATAGTACTTTTGTTTGATACTCTTTTATATTTTCAAATTTTCTGATTTACAATTTTTCTTCAAAAAAAAAGTTAATGGGAACAGCCCAAATGTCAAGGGGAAATAACGTTTCAAAGGCAAACATAGGCATACATGTATCCATATCATATCAGACTAAGAAGCTCGTCCTGAGCACTCCCACCCCACAATTCTTCACTGCCCTTTGGGCTGGGAATAATGATCAAGAAACAAAATCACTATTAGCACTAGAACAGTAGATTTCTATGCTTGTAGTTTATTATCCTTTCTCATGAAGAACACTAATGAGCAATCTAGATAGAGCAATGATTTCAAAGGAGGCTAGGAGGTGCAGACTGAGGAGGATTAGCCAGCATATGGACTACTTCTCGCATGCTCGGCCTCGCAGCAGCCTCCTCCTCAACACACATCATTGAAATCTTGAACAAGTTTATTACCCCCGTTAGGGGGTATCCAGTGAGTCTGGAATCCAAAACAGCAAGCACTGAAGCAGCATCCGTGGGATTAGATAGTTCCGATATCGTTTTCTTGACCCACCTTACAATGTCCACTCCCTCCCCGAATTCGCCCACTGGCTTTCTACCTGTGATCAGCTCCAGTAGTACCACCCCGAAGCTGTATACATCGCTCTTCTGGTCAATTTTCAGCGTGTACGCGTACTCTGTTGCATTGCAGAATAGATAACAAAAAAAGTTTGGTCATCAGAAACTAGCACTAGAAATGAAATGAAGAAATCCAGCCTTCCCTATTGAACTGTTGCAAATTAGCTGATTTAAAGAAATGGGAGAATGCAAAAATCTGTAAATCAGATTGAGAAAGTGGGTCTTACCAGGTGCAATATAGCCGTAGGAACCAGCAATAGAAGACATACACTCGGACGCACCAGCATCCTGCAAAAACTTTGCGAGTCCAAAGTCTGCTACGTGAGCCTCATAATCCGAATCCAGCAAAATGTTATTGGACTTGACATCTCTGTGAATAATTGAAGGTGAACAATCATGGTGCAGGTAACATAATCCTTTGGCCGCCTCGACTGCAATCCTGTACCTTGCTTCCCACTGCAAATGAGCGCCCTTTGAGCCGTGTAGCATCTCCCCAAGACTTCCGTTTGCCATGTACTCGTATAGTAGCAAATTTGCATCCCTGTTGGACACGTACCCCAGCAACCTTACAATGTGTCGGTGCCTGATTTTTCCTAATGTCTGAATTTCAGCAGAGAAGCCGTGATCACTGCGACTGGTTCCACACCCGACCAAACGTTTAATGGCTACATCAATGCCGTTAGGCAAGGAACCTCTGTAGACGATGCCGGCACCACCTTTGCCAATAATGTTCTCTTCTTTTAAACAGTCAGAAACGTCCTCAGCCTTGAAGTCGAGCCTTTGGAATGCTGTGAGCTTCCAAGCCTTCGATTTCTCATATTTCCTCCTCCTAATTCTCATCCAAGTGACAGCAAAGAGCAACACCACGGTGCCTACAATGATGACTAAGACTATAATTTTGGAGGTACTAATAGAGATAGACCTGTCTTTCTGAGACCCATGAGCTGAACGACAAATCTGAATGTGGGGTGGGCAGAGGTTAGGATTCCCGGCAAAAGCACGGTCTCCTATAAGATTCAACAGCCCATCGGTGGGTCTTCGACCTGTAAAATCGTTAAATGAAAGATCCAAAGAGGTCAAAGCCATAGAGCCAAGTTCACCTGGAATTTCACCAGTTAGTCCATTTCTTGACAAGTTGAGGGTATTCAAGACCTTAAGCTTTGATATGTCCCTTGGAATTTCACCGCGCAACTTGTTTTGGCTCAAATCGATCAAGGTTAGTTTTTCACAGTTGGAAATTGAAGCTGGGATTTCACCAATTAAGCCATTGGCACTGAAATCCAGATATATAAGTTTCTTTAGATAAGAAACTTTACTGGGAATCTCACCAGAAAACCTGTTCATATCAAGGCTGAGAGCCTGAAGCTCTGCCAAATTTCCAATAGCTGGTGGGATTTTTCCCGTGATCCTATTGTTCGAAAGAAAGAGACTTCCAATGGACTTACTCGACATCTCCGTCGGAAGCGCACCAGTGAAGTAGTTGTCGCTAAGCTCAAGCATATCCAGCTTAGGCAGATTGAAAATGCCCGCCGGCACCGTTCCGTTCAAGAAATTCTTGCCAGCTCGAATCTTAACCAGGGACCTGCATTCCCCGAGCTCTTCAGGAAGAGGACCGAAAAACTTGTTTTCCATTAAAATCAAAAACTTCAGCCTCCCTCCTTTACACAACTCCCTTGGAATAGTTCCGGTGAGACGATTCTTAGTAACATCAAGAATATATAACCTGCCATTTTGGCCGAGGTTCTGGGGCAATCCAAAAGTAAAATTGTTTTCCCAAACCTGTAAAACCTCGAGGTTGGGAAGATCACCCACAAATGACGGAATGAGACCGAAGAATTGGTTGGAGAACAAATGTAGCAGGGTCAGATTCCTTAACTGGGAATATTCCATGGGTATTTCACCCGTAAGGTTGTTGAAGGAAACGTCCAGCGACATCAGGCTTACCATACCGGAAAGCTCCGGTGGCAGCTGACCGGTGAGATAGTTCTGCTGGAGAAATAAAGTGTGCAAGTGTTTCAAATTCCCCAGCGAAGGCGGAATTTCACCAGTCAGGTTACAGCCACCAAGGTCAAGAAGGCGCAGAGTGCTTAATGAGCCGAGTTCGGGTGGGATTCCGCCGTCATAAGTATTGTAGTAGCCAATATAAAGCTCCTGAAGTTTGGGAAGCTTTGCCAAGCTGGAGGGGATCTTTCCGGTGAGTGCATTTCCATATAAAGACAAGACCTCAAGGTTCTCGAACTCGGAGTAAGCTTCAGGGATTTCTCCATCAAAGTAGCTGCCTCCGAGGTATAGCGCTCTGAGTCTAGGAAGGCTGACGAACTCGGTGGGCAGCGGCCCAGTGAAATTATTGTTGTAAACGTTAAAAGATTCCAGCTCCGTCATCTTCATCACAATCTCTCCAGGAAAAACGCCCGAGAAGTTGTTGTTCGAGAGATTAACGAATCTAAGAGAGGCCAATTTCGACATTTCAACCGGGAGCGCACCGGTGAGGTTACACGAAACCAGAGTGAGGTTTACAAGAGCATCCAACATCCCTATCTCCGGCGCAATGGTACCGAAGAGAGGGACGTTGGAGATCTCCAACGACGTGACCCTCGACTTATCATCGCATATAACTCCAGAGAACGAACAGTGGACGGCAGACGACGGCACTGATGAACTGCTATCCACCCAGTCAGAGAGCCCGCTGCCGTTTCTTCCAAGCATGGAAGCTTTGAGACTCAACAGTGCATCAAGGTCTGAGTATGCATGAATAGCGGTGCTTGAGAGAAACATAAAAATAACGGTGAAAACGTGAAGAGGAAGAAGAAGACGGAGATGGTGCACAGTGAATTTTCTCATCTTCTTCTATCTTACACTTCTCTTTCACTAGAAAATCAGACCGTACGTCTGGGAGAGCCATAGGCCATTGAAATAAGGACTGCGAGTGCTGCCGAATCCAGAATCGAAGGGTCCATTGCGTTATCGCAGTAAAAAATATGTTAGAATAAACAAATTATTTTCTTTCTTTCCCAAAACAAGTCGATAAAATATTTACCTTGATCCACTGTTATCAATTTATCTCATTTATCCCATAAACCTCGTTGCTTCGCTTCATACCCATGTATGAAAAACCAATCCAGCAATAACGATGATAGCGGTTTGGATTGGGTTCGTTGGCAAACCGAACATAATCTAAATTTTTTATTTTAAATATCATTATTTTTATTATAAAATAATCATTCTCTTTTAATATTTAATTTCTAATTTTTATTGAAAATGTAAACTTAGCCACTTAATATGAGAAAGTATATAGTATAGTTTGAGTTTAAATTTTTTATCTTAATTTTGTATAAATAAATTATTTATTAAAAATTTTAAAAATTATGTACTCCCTTAAGGTATATTTTCGATTAGATTTTGTTACGTAATTTAATATAAATTTTTTATTTTAAGTTTCTCACATTCACTTTTATGAAATTAAATTAAAAAAATTAACTCTTTGTATGATTTATAATATAAGAGTATTATTGTTGGTGGCAATTGGCCTATAGCACACCTCATCTAGTAAGATTTAAACTTTTTCATTAGTGGATCAGTAATATTATGGTTTCATTTAGATTGTGTTTCTTCTAATTATATACATATTTGGATCTAATTTCTTCTTTTATAAAAAAATTACTCTCACATAATTCAAAATAAAATCTCTCTCAATTAAACACAATCCAAACACACCCTATAGGTATTGGGTTGAATTTAATTCTAGCGAGTTACTTAAGGCAATACATTATATATCAATTAAATTCATGTATTAGATTGTGTATTTAGATTATATTTCATTACAAATTTTGATATAAATTTTTTATTTTAAATTTTATTTTCTTGTTTATTTTATAAAATTTTAAATAAAAATTTTTAAATAGATACTCCATTCAAATCCACTAAAGAATATTCCTAAGTCATTATTGAAGAATTAAACAAGTGGATTAGCGTAAATTGAGAGAATGTTGATTAAAATGCTAGCACTACGGTACAAGATTTGACGGAGTGTGCATGAGGAGTCATTAGTGAAGACTGAAGACAGAAGACCAATGATGGCTTCATAGAATATAGAGTAGAGGCTGAGCTGAAACTCAGAAAAGGAGAGTAATTTGACGGCGTGATTTGGCGTTTTGAGTGACAGCGCGGGAAGATAATGTTTTTTCTTACAGGCGGTCTGCCAAGCGTCAGAGATGCCAGTTGGGAGTGACGTGGCAGCCGTTGGTTCCAGAAGCACTGCCAATTCAACGACGTCGTGTCCCACGGTTAAGGGATCAAACATTGTGCCGGAATAAGGTGCATTATTTAATACAAAATTTTAATTTTAAAATTATTTTTTATTTTATAAATATTACTTAAAATATAAATTTGTTAAGAAATAATTAAAAATATATTTTTGATAAATACTAAAATACACGAAAAAGTAATAATTTAATAAAATTTATTTTTATTAAATCTTAAGTTTTAAAATATTAGACAAAAATTTTTCTTACGTTTTTTAAGTTTTTTTTAATAAAAATAAATTTTAATGTATTTAAGAGTTACAGAATAAAATACTACCACCTCCCAACATGGCTTCCAACCAAACTACACATACTTTAGTCATATGCTCAGTTTTTATGCATAAAATTATCACAACAATCAATTCCCTCTAAAATTATGAACAAGAAAGGCAACGTATAGTTATTGGGATTGTGATTTTAAACCGTTTGCTGGAAATGATCTTCCAGTTGATAATCTTGCTAGTGATCTATACAATTTATATGAATATTATGACTATATATTATGTGATTTTTTATTTACGTATTTTATTTTTATTTATATATATAATTTATATGATATATATAAATTACTCATTGATTATAATAAAATTATTAATTTTAATAGTGGTATTAGTTATAGTAACAAATTTATGACGGTGAATAATGATATCACTAATTTTTTATCATATGAATTATTATGATTGAAAAATTTTAAGAATATAAAAAAAAATTATCCCACACCTTAGCGACCAAGGAAGCCATTTTCTCTTATTCGCTTGATGAATTGAACAAGAAACCAAAAATATTGTTTTGTTGTGAATAGTATCACATGTTTTTTACTTTACTACAGAGATAAATTTTACACTTTTACTTCACTACTAGTCTACTATGTAGGTAATAGTGACCGGGCGGTTCTTAGGCAGGACACAGGGAGTAAGAGAATCGGAACCCGTGGGTCAAACAGGATTTAATGCTCGGATTGGATTGTGCTTCCAGGAGAGACGAGGGAGCTTATTACTACAGGAATTGGATTGCAGAGTAGCGCTTGGGGCCGAACAAAGGCTGTCCGTGTCTTTTCCCAAGCGGACGCACCTTTTCCTTCTGACTCCAATTTGGCTTTTGTGTAAAAAGTCCACTCTCTTTGTCTTCTTCTGAAGATTTCCAACCTCTCATTTTGGGCCCACTCTGAAATTCTTAATTACACTTGGGACTCCTTTTTGGTTTTTATTATAAATTTAAAATTTTTTAAAATTTAAATTTAAATATATAATTAAGGTGTGATTGAATAGAGTTTAATTTTAAAAATTTTATTTTGTATTTTGTAAAAATTAAATTATTTATAAAAAATATCAATTTTACACTTAAAATTTTAAATTTAATTTTGAGATATGATGCTGTCCAAATAAACCTGTAATATTACTTATAAAATTACTCTACTAGTCCTTAAAGGAAGGGGAAATATAATGAAATCTTACCGAAGTTGAATTAATGGGGCTATTTATTTTGTTATAGTTGATGAGTTGACAATTGCGCTCAACTCCATTATGAGAAAGGATTAAGTTGAGAGTGGACTTGCTATTTGTCATAAAAAAAAAATCGAAGATACTTGTAGGTTTCAACTGTTGAATAAAGTGGATTTTTGTGTTCAACTTTATGCGAGTAAATATAATGTAATGAGACAGGAACAATTCTTCCTTTAGTAGATTATAAATAAAGAGAATTTAGAAGCCGCAGAAGTTGTGAAGAAAAGGAAGCATTTATTCGCCCTTTCCTCCAACACTAATCCACCGAGAATGGGAACAAATTCATATTCCCAGCTTTTTGAGTCCAATGGGTGAAATTTGCAATGAGATTAGAATCCTATGAGAGTGACGTGACAAATAAAGATTGCAATAAGGTGCCAGTTGGCTAGTTGATTTTTTTCGTATTCGGCATTATCTGTAATATAATATTATTTATTCTTAAAAATTTTTAAAAAATATTTATAAAAAAAAGTAAATTTTAAATTGAAAAAAGCAATTCAAACACGTCCTAAGACAATGTTAAATTTATATGAAAAAGTAGAATCTATCACTCAGCATAATATTCCCAATGAAGCGTGTCTCTCTTGAGAAGGCGGATTAACTTGTAAGCGACAATTATTCTCTTATCCACCATCCATCTGTAAGTACATGTTAAAATAGATGACTACCTTTTGTCTTGCCAATTATAATTCTCCAACCAAACAGTGTCTCGTGGACGCGGGTAATCGAATGTGTGCATCAACAAAATAGAAGGAAGGAGCTGTATCTGGATTAAATTTCTATCAAAATTTAATACAAATTATTTATTTTAAACCATGCATCTTCTTTCGCTAGCAATTCAAGCCGTTGCATTAATGCAAAGTAAGGTCATGGAAGATAAACACCAGCAGGCAACATGCGCAGGAGGGGAAAGCAGAAGAGACCAAAAAAATTTTCATTTCAGAATTGAAAGCTTGTGCAGATACTCCATGTCCATGTGTAGCAATAATGGCCTAGTTTTACCGGATTTAGTAAAAGCCGGGTAGGCACCCCTTTTTTTTATCAGTTGGGAGTTGGGACTGGGGAGTAGAAATTGAAGTATAGATGATCGGATGATAGTAACGATGAGGATGGAGAGACAGGACAAGGTGGCAGAGCCTAGAGCTCTGCTTCCAATGTTAATCCCCTTCCGTTCTTTCCGCAATGATGCTAAAGAATAAGTATGATGGGCTTCGCAGCGTTCAATCAAATTGGATTAGAAATTGGCAACTGGCAGGGGAAGAAAAAGTGGGTCACATGGTCCATTCCAAAAGTCTGTCTTCCATCCTCAGAACCTTGTAAATCCCTCCCATTGCGATTGTATCTCAAAGTTAGCCCAGCTAGAGCCTAGCCTAATTTTGTCCTCCTCTTGGGCTATTGTACCAAATTTTGCAACCTGCCACGTCCAAAAAGAAAAAAATTGCATAGAGTAGTTAACTTTGTAACTTGTAAGACGTGACACATTTATTTATCAATAACGATATTTTATTATATGAAAAATAATAAATTAATATTTTTTATGAATATGTACTTCTTCTTGATGAAGATAAAATTATTTAATAAAATCCATAAAAAGAACACCTGAACGAAGAGTCCATTCATTTTAGAGAGCTCTTTTGCAGTAGATCTACCAACACGAACATGGCAAACCTAAAATCAATGCGTAGAACCCAAAGAAAGATCCTTAAATACATACGAGGAATCGTGTTTATAAACCAAACCATTAAGCTCTGTACACTTGTTTACTGAACTAAAAACAGAAGTGATTTTGCAAGCTTACCTACAGAAACTGAAAGATTTCCTAGGTTAACTAACAGTCCAGCGAGCAATATTAGGATGCGTCAAACTGCAGCGGTTCTCCATTGCAACTCAATCTGGATACGGCCATTCTTCGAGTCAATGAGATGGTACCTCTCATTGATTCGCTTATTGCTCACAACATCAGAAAGATATATATCCACATAACCAAGGGATTCCTACAAGGAAGATTAGAAAAACAATTAACGTGTCTGAAGCGCTGAAAACATTTCGGATTTTTGAATAAAGACAATTAGGGATACCTTGGGATGCAGTAGACCCATCCTTGATGAAATACTAACAACTTCCACATGAATCTTGTCATTCGTGGGTGGCTCTTCTAGCATAAACTGGAACTCCTCCACCCATCTTGGATCCTTATTTCGTTTCACAGGCTGAAAATTGTGTAATAATAGAAACAGAAGCAAGCGATGAGTCAAAAAGCACATTTGTGGAACCAACATGAAGCAACGAAAATGCTTATAAATGATTTCGTCTTTCAATGCTACATTTTCTTGAGCAGTAGTCTATAACCATATCCTCTCTTAAAACATATACTACAACTTACTTTGGTTTTTCTCTCTTCTCCCCTGAAGAACAAACGTACTGAGGGATTCACGTGGTGTTTCCCTTCCAGATCTTGAGCTTCATGGACAATCACAACAAGCACGCCACCGCCATCGGGAGTTCCTTCGGGAGCCTTCTGTACCTCATTTGAGGCTTCAATATTGTTTGGCACCTCACCATCGCCAAAGGGTTTGTACATCACTTCGAGAACTAGCTGCCCACGTGACTTTTCGTTTTGTCCATTTAGGTTCAGATTCTTCAAAAGATCGAGAGTCAAAACTTTTGTCTCCTCCGGTGTAAGCTCACTTAATGGGACAATATTCACACCCATCTTGTCATGACTACCAACCTAGTAAGTAAATTGAAAATGGCTTTAGATACGTGAGGGAGAAACAAGAGAACAATAGAACAAAGTTTCTCTTTAGTTACATGAAGACCCACATAGTTCCATCAGTTTAAATTGGTGAAGCAGAAAATGGGGAAGCTGGTAGCACGTCCTAAACCTCCATTTTTCAAAAAGAAAACCACTCATAGCACATACTACATCTGATTCAGTAAGAATATGGTACCTGTTCCCAGTCATAGACAGAAATATCCAAAACTTGACTTTGGGGATCCCTCACAGCAAATGTAAATTCTTCATTCCACTCGGGATTCAGGTTTTTGTGCTTCACAGTTGTTTTCTTTGATGGAAGCTTGTCTTCAGAAAGATTTAGCTTAACATAAGGATCTGAAGCCCCTAAGAGATCTTTTTTCTTAAGCTTCATTGCTCTCACCACTTTCACGTTAAGGATTCCCACCGGTCGTCTCATTGCTCTGCCAGTATTGCCAATATGCATATCAGTCAGAAGGGCTAGATGGATGTATGCTGAAATGTAAGTCGGAAAACAAGCATGACTTACTTTGCCGGATCCAATATCTGTACTTGAAGTGTCTTTGGCCATAAATACATATCTGCAACTTGGTCTTTAATGAGCTCCTGCAGTAAAATGTGAAGACAATGAAGACGAACCAATTTGCTGTATGCATTGAATTTGAAGACACGTTTGATTAACAAAAGGGAAACCAAATGAGCAGAAGTGGTGTCATAAAAGAAGTTATAGCCTTGTAACCTCAGGTATTCAGGAAACAGAAAATACGTAACAGTCACAAGAAGGAACTCTAACTGAATCACAGGCAGATAGTAAATAACACAATACAAACAGAGAGAAGGGTGGGATCAAGGCAGGATGCGAAGGGGTTGAAGAAGAACAAAAAGATGAAGCAGAAGAAGCAGTTATACGTTGAAGAACTCAGTGTAGTACTGTATCATTAAAGATCTTGCGACCAAAATAGCAGCAGCGTTCCTCAGCAGAGAACTGGAGGCTAACTGATTCAACTCTCTTTTTGATCGATATATTAGCATCCAACTATACATCCTTTAACTTCTATTATGATTTATGATTCAAAATTTCCCTCCAAAACAAGTTCCACATGACAACTCCATGAATGAAGGTGGACAAAACATTTGGAAGATAAAATGCAGAAAACTTTGTACCTGAACAAACCTATACAGGCCAGGAACGGACATAGCATCAGCTCCCAGTAGTTTTAGTCCAAAGTCAACATGAGGCTGCAAATTACAAGGGAAAGGAAAGAAAAAAAATGAAAAAGTAGACGTCAGACCTCTGAAAATAAACTATTTCCTAATTTAGTAAAGATCTGAATCTTTTACATTGAAGGTCAGATTATTTTGACTCCAAAGTTAATGTATGTTCAAGATGTAGAATAATCCATGCAGCATTTTTGCTTCAAGCATTGCACAGTCAATGCACCAGCACAACTGTTCCCTTCCGTCATAACATGCATATTTGGTTTCCAAATACAAATCAGAGCAAATTAAGTATGTATTTAATACTACCTTCTCCATGAGAGAAACAAATATGTTGCAGAAACAAGGGAAGCTTGGAACAAGTGGCTTCAGCGTGATGCGTGGACAAGCAAATACTTGCAAGTCAATCACCTGAAATTACCAAAACAAACAATTAGGTTAGAAAAAAGGGTCTTTGTCAAAATCAGGTAAACAGAAAAGACATTCTATTTTTTCCACATTGATCTTTAAAAAGGTGCAAAAGAAATTTGGGAACTGGGATAACCTTTAAGTAATGGCTAATTCGACCAGTCTCAATTTTTTCATGAAGGCAAAACCAAATTTACAAGTTTCTCCTTTAGATATACCAAAGAGCAATCAAGTACCTGAACAGTGGCTCGCAATCCAAAGGCCTTAATAGCAACAATTATGTTGGGGTTACCTGCCCATTTCAAGACTGGTTCCATGATCAACTCTTTCTCCTCTGTGCTGTAGACTTTCATGCCTGCACTTATGCGGATGCTAAGCGAGGAGGAATCATATTTTGGTTACAGTGAAGGTGAAAAACGGAGGATAAAACCTATATAAAAAGACTGCAAATTACGCTCTTGCTAAGTATTTGGCGACCATACCGTCTGATAAGATGACCTAAAAAATGTTAAACTTGTTGTATCTATTTTAAAAATATCTGTTACCTTCTCTTTGGGGACAGCATATATGATTTTTATGTGTAATCATAATTTGGAGTAGACAAGGAAATCTCCTTACCACAAATGACTTTTCTCCAGCTAGGAAATAGGAAATCAAATACGTGGAAGCAAGAACTAAACTGGTCAGCATGATGCTAAGGCAATGATCATTAGACACATTATGTTGCTGAATATGATAGACGAAATGTAATCTTTGTTGGTAAACCACGTACACTGACATTGTTCACCAATCTTCAAAGCCAGCATTTTTCAATTTCAGCAATCTTATAAATTTCCTTGCTTGGCATATGGAGGCCAGAAGCATTGGTCAAGGGTAATAGCACATTTGTGCATTTAGAGATAAGCTTTTTACTTCCAGGGACACAGTGCTCCTTTAATGGCACTGCTTTACCTTCCTCCCAAAAAATACTTTAATAAACTTACATTTATTTGACAAGAAAAAGCAGATCAAGAATTTGATTTTGGCAATCCAAATCACAACAGTAAGCCGATTTGTCATGTGTTTCCCATGCAATGAGGAGATGAAGAATTAGCAACTCAACCTTGAAATGTTGGAGGCAGGCAGCCCAAGGTAAGTGCTTCAAACTCAACAGATTCAATTTTGAATTTGGGAATTTGCTCAGCAATGATTGGCTCTGCTATTTGCTTTGCAGTATTGCAGATTGCCTAAAGATGTTTATGATCAATATTCAGCCTCCAAAAGTATAAAAAAAAATCATCAGAAATCATAGAAGCAAGGACAGACCTTATCCAAATAAGGCCACATACATTCGATGAACTTGTTAAGCCAATCCATCTGGAATATAATGTTACAGAAGAAAATTGGTCATGCTACAGAATGCCATAAGAAGAATGAAGATGGTAACCCTTTGGACCATGCGACAAGGCATGTAATTTAACGATAGTAACAAGCAGTAACATACGCGATCATAATCCGGACATTTTACCCATAGAGGTATCTCAGGTAGCAGTTTGCGGAGATCTACATCTTGCTCTGCAAAAGGACAAATATCTGGATCCTGAATGACATAAAATACAAGTCAAAGGATCACATACTCATATACATTCTTTTATTCAATCATGAAAAGAGTGAATAATAGCATTCCAAATAGAGGCCAAAGAATGTTGGCTAGGCTGCAGCACAGACTACTAGCAAAGAGAGGGGAAAAAGATAAAATAGGAAGCATTTAATTGTGTGTTTTGGAGAAAGGAAGGAGATTTGGGACCATGCTTGAAATTAGTTAAAATTATATAGTTTGGTTTAAGTGACCGAGAACACTTCAAGGTATACGATTTTTCAAGAAAATTCCATCTGTTCTTCATCCGGTATGACGCTTGGATACAAGACATGATTTAAAAAAACTAGTGGTGTATATGATTTTTGGAGGGTAAGAAAAAAGCATATGATTATATGTGAGACAACTTGCCAATGACATTCTTGCATTATTTTGCTAAAAAGATCAGAACTTCATGTATTTTCCAATTGGTAAAATGGAAAAAAAGAAAAGAAAAAGAAATATTTAAAAACTAACGGATAATAGAACCAAAATTTGTGGGCTAACAGAATAATTCCCTGCAGCCTTCGTATTCAGAAAGTTAAAAGGAAGTGAAAGACCTTTTTCCTAAACTGGATGGTAAAAGAAGAAAGAAGTTGCCGACCTGCGATTTCTTCTAGCTACTACTGAAAACAAAAACCAATGAGGCTCAAAAGATAGAACTACTGTTGAAACGCCCTAAGTTTTGCAGTATCACCATTACTATGAAACTCATGAATTTCATGCTTAATATGCCATATAATCGTGCTGATCCATCACGCCAATCAAACTACAATAAGAGAATGTTTTCATTTTGGACATATAACAAAGGAGATTATTAACCTTTCAATCATCAAAATTATCTCATTTTTCACTCGATCACTCCATGGAGAGATCGGAGGTACATTCTCTCAATGAAGACCCCGATAGGAAATTGACTGTCAGAAGAAATAAGCCGAAGACACAAGGCATTATATCCTGCAACGTCCTTGAGCTAGGCAAAAATTTTAGTAGTTCCTTTAACCACATATATGGAGATTTTACCATTTAAACTTCCTAGTAGTAAAAATCATGGGCAGATTCATGCCCAGATAATATAGAACACTGGCAACACTTTCTAATACACACACTCAAATAGCATTCGATTGAGAAAAGCTGACATTTGTCTGATAGGCCGATAGTACTAATATGCTTCTCGTATTGCACAGCTGTATCATGGAAAACTTGATAATTCTTCGAAAAGTTTAAGCTTTCCATGAAATTACTCCAAGAAGTATAATACCCACAACTCGTCCGATCAGGTTTACATATGAAAATGAAAAGATAAAAAGAACAGAAGGAAACAACGGTACGGTAAACAAGCAAGGATAAGAGACAAAACAGAGTGCAGGTGAACATGCATTTGCACAACATAAAGAGGAAGGGCGGAAATGAAGCCACAAGGAAAAAAGCTGACCTTTACATCAGTGGGTTGGAAGTAGATGAAGAGATAATACCCGATCACGAGCCCAATTGTGACCCCAATTCCAAACCCAAAGGCACCCAGAATAGTGCTTATTATACCCATCACTAATCTTCCCTTGGATCACTTCAAATGCCCACCAAGAATTACACCATCCCGGAAGAAGAAAACAAAGAAAAGCCTCAAACTTTCTTCACTAGCATGCGAACATATGCAAGGATGGCACAGTGCATGAACTCTCTGTCTGTGATGATCAATCAATAATTTGGGTTAAGCTTTTGACAAAATTGAAAACAAAATTAACCAAAAGAACCCAAGTCTCCCGGTATAATAGGAGTTACGTTACTAAACTGTAAATGAAGGGAAACTGTAAAGACGTTACCATGATCATTCCATGAAGAGCAATAAAACAACAACAATAATGCTTGCCTCATCTTGCATTGGACGACACATTTGATCCACACATAACGGCTTTGCAAGAATTATTCAACCGCGTCTAGTGGGGGCGATCACATACTTGTCGGTAAAGGTTTCCATGGCTTCTCTTTAACTGAGGGGCAGATTGGGCCATATTTGGAAAAATATCATCTGTTTCATTGCACAACATGGATCAAAATTATCTCCTGAGTATCTCCATTATCATTTATGGATAAACTTTTCGTGAAAATGACAATTCGTTTCCATTTTGGTTGGTGTGGGAGGAAATAACAAAATGATTGGATTATTGGTTAATGACCTTGTCTGATAAAGGTGAGTTTCTCTTATTTGAGATGTGTAACCTTTGATCCTATAATATTTTTAAAAAAAAAAAACTAAGACAAGCTGATATAGCTAAAGAGCGAGTTTTTTTTCTCTCCCCATTTTTTTTCAAGAGTATATCTGATATATAAAAAGTTTGAAAAAACTCATATATAGGTGTATTTAAATTGCGGAACCCAATACAATTTTCTCACTATATGTCTCTTTTTTTTTAAAAAAAAATTCTTTCTCAAAATCCAAGACAGAAAATTTCGAAACAAAATACTATCAAATCTCACCCTTGATATTTATAATAGATTAAGCATTATGATTTCGGCTTCACTAATTTCAAATAAGATTGTCAATGTGGTTCAATAAGTTAGGCTAAGTGCAGCCTGATTTTATTTAAGCTCATGAAATGAGCTCAAGGTTAGCGGAGGGCCCAATCCGGGCTTGACCTAATTTTTTGGTATTAATTTATTTTATATTTTTATTTTTACTAAGATTTTTTTAAATTTTTAAAAGATAGTTAATATTATATTTTTAAAAACTTTTTTAACAAATATTTTAATATTAATTATTTTTAATTAATAATAAAAATTAAAATATAATTAATTATATTATTATTACATATAAAATAATAATAATATTTTTAATAAGATATAATTATATATATATATATATATATATATATATATATATATATATATATATATATATATAATATTTAATATTTAATTATATAAAGACAATTTAGAACATATCGAATTTAACTAAGCTCAAACTGAATTCAGACATAAAAATCATACTTGAACTCGATTAAATACCAAGGCTAAACGAGAAGTTGAGCCAAGCTTGGGCCCATTAACGGTCATGATCTCAAACTTAATGAAATTTTAAGATGTCAAATCGGAGCTTAGCTCAATGCGCCAACGTAATTTTCTTTTTTTTAATCATTGTGATTAAATAAACTATCTTATGTTCTTTTTTTCATTATAAACTACAAATTGATTTACTATAATAAGTTAGAACAAAAAATTAATAAAAATAGAAAGTTGTTTTACAAAAATTACGTTATACTATAAAACATACATAATATATATATATATATATATATATATATATATATATATTGTATTAACAATTTTTTAAAACCAAGTCAAGCTTGTAAAGCATAAAAACTTATCCAATTTTGAGTTTATACCCACATATCGGATCCAAACTCAATTGACTTTAGGCTTAGCCGAATTTGAGCAACCTCAAACTCGTGCAACATTCTACCATGTAAATCACTAATTTCTCCCTTTCTAAAAAAAAAAAAAGCACAAAAAATGGCCTTTTGTCATTTTGAGAAGGTGCACATGAAGTCGATGGAGTTTCCCTTTTAGTTTGTGGTCTGGGTTTTAGTGTCCAAAAGGCAAAAGTAATGGAAAGCAACCTTTCATCAAACTCCTCATCATCAGAGAAAGATTTTTTTCTTTTTTCTTTTGGATGAATAATGCTATTTTTTTGGTGTCAATTGAGCAATACGGGAAAGGCGAAGCAAATCCATTAAGATCTTAAAGAGCCGTAAAGAGTCCTGAAATAATGGGCCAGCCCAAAAGTGGCATCGTTGTCTTTTAGTTTGAATGGGCTATCACTTCATGTTTGGCCTGGCGGAGCTGTTGCTATATCCCGTCGCAAACGAGGATCTTTGGTGGGCTTCGAAAGGAAAAACCACAATGACGCTTCTTTTCATATCATATTATTTTTTTTCCTTTTTGAGGATATTATTATTAAAACAAAAGCATAAAGAAAATTTTGAATTTATTTAAATTGCTACTCAATTCATTTTTTTTTTACTTTTTTCATGTTAGAAATAGTGAAATGATAATTTGACAATTAAATTATTTGAAAAAATGCTCATGAATTATACAAAAATGAATTTAATTTGCATTTGTACCTTCTCCTATTTGAAAATGATACATGATATAGAAAATTAATGTATGGTAACTTGAAGGAGTGGTATGAATATAGAAAGTGTTGTTTCTGAAATTGATGAAACATGTGACCTTTGACAAATGTTGCGAAATGGAAACATTGTCACCAAAACCTAAGGAGGGAACCTAATCATGTAATGTGCCCCCCCAACAACTAATATACTAATCGATAATTTGTGAGGGTGAAGGTGGAGTTAACATATGTCGTACTTGAATCAATTATTGTATGTGATCGATAGAGCAGGCTTTCTTGCTTCATTATGGGATTGGGGCAACCATATATACAATATTTTATTTGATGAAATTGCATAACAATAAAGGGACGTGGGCTTCAATCAAATTGGTCGGTGCCCCAACTCTGACATCGCATTCATGCATATATATATTTTTAATTTAACACGTCAAAAACTTCATCTACAACCCACAAATTAACAATAAAGAAGAAGAAGAGAATTGCTGGTTTGTTAATTATCAAATGCTTCACAATAGAGTACTGAGCCTTTATAAAAAGCATATTTGCAAAAGGTTCCTTTCTAGTTGGAGCAAAAAGATTTTCCTCTCAAGAATCACCATCTCTTAACTCATATAGCAATAGATCTGTCGAGTTTCTAGTCATTAGTACGTCGTATTCTTCTAACATATCGATCATTAGTGGTCTCAGAGAATCTGCAGGAAGCAGTTTCCTGCTGATTTTTGCCTTATTCCTCTACGTGAAGAAAGGGTATATAGAAGAACGCGCGTCCACAGAAATGATTGAGAAACTTCTTTCCTATTTCTGTTATGTAGTGTTGTTGATGAAGCAGGGGACATACCATCAAGATTATCTCCATCGATCGGCAACACATAATATATATTCATCAAAGTTGTCAACTCTGACAAACTGCAAACTGCCAAGCCCGCAAAGACATTAGGGATTCGGTGCATGCATATGCAGGGCAACAGAAGCGGCAATTTAGAATTAGTTTTTAATTGTTTAGGGTTTCCAGCTACGAAAACTTTTCTGAGACGAGAGTCAACTATTGTGCCAACCCGATTCAAGAGTCGGCCGACGAATCCAAAGATTTTCCAGTGCTTTGATTTAAAATAGAAAAATGATAGCCGCAATATGCGAACATCTCAATAACCTTGCTTTCTCAGCACTGTTCTAGTGTTTGTTTCTTGAGGTCAGATCTGGTATTCGAAAATGTCACTACTGACTAAAAAATTTTACGTATCAAAGAAATCATGCACATGTATCTTGGTTTTCACCTACCCCGCAGGTTCCCAGGGAATCAAGTGCTTCATTGTAAATATATGCTACATGGTGCAGGCGTCAAGTGTTTATGTATTTTGTCGAAGGAGTGTAATTGGTTCAACTAGAAATATTTGTATAGATAAACTGTCGGTAGGGGAGAAGCGAGAAATTTAATCGAAACTGTATATTGAATTGAAATTAGAAATCAAGAAAAATATATCTTTCTACGAATGAATTGAAATTATTGAGACAAGTTCCTACTTCCATCAATGAATATGAATTGCATGCCGTGAGATAGTGGAAAAGGGAACATACTTTCGGTTGCAATCCATACGCCTTGGATCCACTCTTCACATGGCGTAGCTTTGCCTACCTTTAACTCGTCGTATTGTTTGCTTTCTGGTATCCCCTACCTTTTGAATCAAATTGAAATCCCAGTAATCAAATTATTAATTCAAAAGCAAAATTATGCAGTCCTTCAAAATTTTATTGATTTCAACTTCTCCAATGTGTAGGGTTGGTATTTAGATACGTTACAAGTGAAGTCAAGATCAAATGGAAGGCTACAAAAGAGTGGTTCCATTTTCTGTACCAATGTATGGTCTGTATGCATGCCCCAAAGTTGAAGGTATCAAGAATTAATAAGGCGCTGCTGCTTCTTGATTTTGGAATTTATGATCTTAGGATTTATGCCAAAGATCCCAAATTAGTCTTCCATTAGTTGTCAATTAGACGTAGATTTGGAGGTAAAGAGAATCTAGGAATTGGAAAACGAGAATTTCCTCAACAACAAGTTGAAAGCTGAAATGTATGCTCTAATTAAAAACAACCATATGTGCTCTTGTTCTTCTTTTTCTTTTGAAGTTTTTCTATCATGCTCGCATTGGAGGATTAATGATTATTCAAACAAGTTATTACCACAAAAGGGCCAAGAGTAGCAATCTTCATCTTAAAAAATAATCGTGACTTTCATAGTTTGTTAACTAGATTACAAATATATTTTAATACACGCAAGGAAAGTATTTTTCTCTCAAGTAAGCACACAATAGCTTAATTAACAATTGTATTTCAAATGAATGATATACATCTGTGCACAAATGTTCTATTTTGACTTTGATTTATTTAATTTACAAACTTTATTCTCATTAATTAACTAGATGATATCTTAATAGTAAGGAAGTTAATGGTAAGACTCACACGTTAGTAGATCGTTTAAATCCATTAAATCAAGAGAGTTAAAGATATTAATGGTTAACTTGTGTGTTAATAAAATTTATTTTTTAAAATTAAAGAGGTTAATAATAAATATATATAATTATTTTTAAAAACTGAACATTCAATTGTAAATATTTTTTTTTAAAATTGTGAATATTTAATTATCCAAAGAAAAAGGTAATACATTTCTTTGCAAAAATCAAAACTTAATATACATCTTTGTAATAACATCAAAACTCAAGAAAAAAAATTAAAATTTCTCTATTTTTAAGGAGCCAAACTTTGTCTAATCCTTTTCTCTTTCAACTTTTAGTGCTTTTTGGGCGTCCAAAAGCAAAAGAGAAGAAAATGTAAGAGATAAGAAAGAAAAATAAATTGGACCCATTTTTTGAAGTTTCCTGCACTGCGCGTGAGGTCATTAGGATAGCCCAAATTACGAAAGAAAACGTGTATGGCCAGGATTGATTCAAGTCCCATTCTGACCAGGAATAATATCGCGGAACACGAGGACGAGAACATCAACGGTCACAATCGGCTCAACGGCCATATAAAAGATTAACAGAATCGGACGGTCCACATCAAATTGGCGGTTGCCGCCCTACAGTATCCTACGATCGTATATCTGGTCTTCTACCGGGGACTCAAATTCTATCCATGGGCGGCAGTCTGCTACGGTTGTCGGCATATTAGGATGAAAATACTTTCATATACTCATTATTTTAATATCTAAATACTACTTAAAAAATTATCAACCTTAATAAAATAAAATAGTTACTTAGCCAAGAAAAAAGTTTGATTATGTCTAATTCGATACTTACTGAACATGTATATATATATATATATATATATATATATATATATATATATTCTCTCTATCCTCCTGTTCACAATGACAAGAATGATCTTTTTTCTTTGGTAAGGTAAATAAATGTAAATTTTTTAATTTAAATTTTATTATTTTTTATAAATAATTTATTTTTATGAGACTTAAGATAAAAATCTCCAATTCTATTCAATCATATCCTGAAGTTTAGTTTGGTTCGCAAGAAGGAGAGGGAGGGGAAAGGGAACAAAAAGCACATTTTACTTTTCTTAAGATAAGTATTTATATTTATTTTGATATTATTTGATATGAGGAAAAGATGAATAAATTAGAAATACTTTCCTTTCTTTGATTGTGCATAAGTGAAAGGAGAGGGGATGTAATTTTATTGTATTTATAAATTTACCCTCATATTAATTTCTTCAATTATATAAAAGTAGAAGTTGATGATATAATGAACTTTTGAGATCAAATACTTTCCAATCTATCTACTTTTAGAAGAATTAGAATTGCTAATGTAGAGGGACATTTATTCTTTTTCCTTCTCCATCTCTAATCAAAAGAAATAAAACATTCATTTAATTCCTCTTTTACTCCCCCTTCCCCTTTTCCTTCCAACCAAACTAGGCCTAAGTGAATGACAAGAATGATCAATTCTTTTATTCATTTTAGATATCTCATTCTTGAATAGAGGAGTATTTCTTTGACTAATAATACTCCCTTTGTTTTAAAATCTTAATCTTTTAGTAATTTTTATATAGATCACAAAAGAAAATTTTTTATTATATTATTAATTAATTTTATTAATATAATAGAGAATAATAGATTTATATTTATATAAAATTTAAAATTCATGAAATATCAAATTTTTTTAGAAGAAAGAAAAAGGTAAAAGGGGCTATGTTTTTTAAATGAAGGGAGTAATATATAAATTTTCATAAAAGATAAAATAAAGTAGCCGTTGAATGGTTCTTCTATATAAGGAGGTCAGTTCCTTAGAAGTTTTTCTTGAATTGCTTTCTTAGAATCACAATTAGGTTTTCTTTTAATTAGAAGCTCCTCTTCTTCATCATCTTTCTCTTCTTTTGCCACTATAAATATCATTATCATTATTTTTGTTAGTTCTTGTTTATATGCTTTCTCCTACATCATTATATGCCGAAGTTCTTTTGCTAGTGTAGAATAGTTTCTGTAAATTCTTGTAATCCTTCGCAGCTGAACTTTATCTATTTTCATTTTTGCATGTAGCTAGTTCTTCTGGATCAGCTTTTTATTGAAGATCTGCAAGAATTTTCTGGGGATCGATCTGTATTTGTTTGAGATCATCACCTCTTTTTGCTTTCTTTTCTTGAAGTGCTTACAACTCTTGTTTGAAAATTCCAATATCTGAGAATCATAAATCTGTTTACAAAATCATCTATGGAAGCAGTTCAGCAACAATATTCTTCCCCGGATAAACCAATCCCTCCCTACAAATCTCAAATCAGAACTCCCAAGAAAGGCATAATTCGCTCTTTCATCTCGAGGCCCTCAGAGAACTTGGTTCCATTAAGCTTGCAAACTGGTATAATCCAAGCTCCCCCGCCTTACCTTTCCCGGTCCTACCCTCCTTTTCCACTGCAACAACAGCCTCCCCTCCTCCCTCTCCCCATCTCTAGATCTCACAGCATCAACACCCAACGTCGAGTCAGAGACCTTTCATGCGCTCCTAACAACAGAAAAACCAATAACAATAACAGAACTCGAGACTCATCTCTTACGCCCAGAAAATCAAAACCATACGCCACCAGTCCCAAGAAAGAAGAAAACTTGAAACCTGGAAGCACGATGGCAAGAGTGTCACCAACATCTGAGGGTGTTCTTATTTCATGTGCTAAACCATTGGGTCCGGAACCCAAGGATCTTCCCAAGAATGTTTCAAAGATTTTAACTTTATCATTTTCAGGTAGTAATACTGTTAATACTAATAGCTTTAGCCCTCCCAAAGCCGCCTCGAAAGATCAGGTTGATGAGTTTTCAGGATCTGTGGCGTACACGATCTCTCCTCCACCAAGCAGCTTGCCCTTGCCCACTTTTTCATTGGGGCCAAAGCTCAGCTGCAACGCCTAGGCTGCCGGAATAGACACCGGAGCAACAGACAACCTTCGGCGCCTTCTTCGACTCCCGTAAGTAGGACTTATCATCAATAGTCCTGTTCCTTTTGCTGAATCCGAATCAAGGAATGCAAATAACAAGCATCAAAGGATGGTTATCTTTTCCCAAATTTCTTGTTTTGCAGTTATATTCTGGTTTTTGTACTTTTTGTGATCACCACCAGTGTTTTTGGAAATGGGGTGACGCAGTAGTGTTTTGTTGCTTTCGAATCTAGTTTTGATTTTCTCCGACTACAGTATGTAATTTTTTGTTTTTTTTTCGATGAAACAGCTAACGTATGTAATGTATAGTACCCGAAATATTTACAGTCATAATTTCTTGCGACATTGTTACATGCAATATTTTACTTTTACTGGCCTTAGCAATGTTGAATATCCCCTGGGCATCAACTTTTGTCATTTCCATCTCTGAAACGAAAAAAAATACAAAAACAAAAACAGAAGTGTGAGAGTGAGAGAGAGGAGAGAGAGAGAGAGGGGCCAGTATACCAATACATTCACTATTGATCCTCAACTGTTTGAGCTTCTTAAGTCCGCAAATCTTACAAGATTCTGTTGTAAACTTAATTTTTGTGAACCATAAATGGTAAATAGAAAATAAGTTATACATAATAAAACCTGTAAAAGTGCAATAATATCTTGTGATTTACAAAAGCCCACGGAGACAAGGAACTTGTTGCGTCCAAGAAGGTGAAAGAATTAATCAGCAAATAACATCTTTTCTTCACAACTAATTTAACTTTTACAAAATTTAAAACAAAAATATCAAATACAAATTCTATTCAATTTCACCATGAGTAAACATGTGAACCAATAGTACATTTCAAGGTCACGAATACTTGCATAATTCTGATCGGAACATTTTCACTTCAACAATTATACATTTCCTCAAAAGGATCGAAAACAAGGCAGAAAAACCCTCTGTGTGTCGTTCTTGAGGTAAGGAATAGCTCTGATGGTTGAGGACACAGCTTCACTCTAACCTTTTCCTTCTGGCCAGTTTCAAGTATAACACCATCCAAGAAAAGTATCCCAGTAAGATTTTCTTCAGAAGTTTATGAATTTTCCGTCTGTTTGCTTCCACATTTAGGGCAGGTATAAAAGATAGTCTGCCCTTCATCAGCAGATCTAGTCTGTCGAAAATAAAAGAGAAACAGACGAAAATAAAAGAGAAACAGACACAGGTTACAACAATAAATCTGGTAAGGAAGGGCACTGCTATCATAAAAGCAAATCTGAATAACAAATTAATTGATTGTGAGGTATTACCTGCATAGTAACATAAGACATACCCACATGTTGACAAGTTTTACATTTTGCATTGTAATCCTGTAATCCAAAATCCATCAAGTAACTGCAGATTAGATACCAAGGCAAACCAGCAGTATGGAATCTATACCGCAAAGTGCAAACAACATTACCATTTGCTTCGATTCCTTTTCTACTTCGAAATCATCAAATGAGGGCGATATGCCTAGTTCCCTCTGAATATCCTGTACAAGAAACAGAAACATGGCTTAAAATATGACAACAGCGAAGAAAGGAATTGATAAAAAGTCCCAAATGGAGATGGATACTTTATAGGTCAACCATGCAAAAGTCAAAACAGAAGTTCCAAGGAAATTAATGCGTTACCAGGCCAACAAGCAGTCTAATAGTACATGTAAGAATGTTTGTTAGTCTCATAAACTGATAATATAAGCCAGAAAAGACACAAGAAAAGGGTTCAGTTGAAGAGGCTGGGGGCAAAAAATTATACTTGTATTGTATTCTTTGCACTAGCACCACAAGCTTTCCAGATCATTTGTTGTTGTTAATTTTATTCCCAAAGACAAACCATCAATTCATTTGAGCTAGAATTTTGTCATCCATCCAAAAAATTTCAAAAGAAGACAAGGTGCAGTAGATTCTACCCCCACCACCCAAAAAACAAAAAGGATCACCCTTGGATATCCCTTTTGGAAATCTGGAATGCACAAGATTGAGCATGCCACTAGATTTGACTCTTATAGCTGGAAAAATAAAAACTTAGAACCTCTCCCATACTTTTTCACAGAAAAGATAGGAGAGGTAAACTAAGACATAGATCATTAATATCATGGAGCCAGAAGATTTCTTGAACCATGATATAGTGAGTTGTTTTACACCATAAAGGCATGGATTTAGGAGTCCAAGTCATTTAGGTAATCTTGGTCATGTACCACGGCATTTTTCTTTCCCACTGATCCCATTTGCTAGAACAAGTCATTAGCATCTACAACAATTATATCAAAGATTAAGCACCAACAATAGCAGGAGATATTGCAATCAACCCCTTGAACTTCAGACAGCTATGTTAGTCATGAATGAAGGGAAAACCTTTGGTGGTGCAATAGCTATATCCACACAATGATGCCCTACTTCTTTATTTCAATTTAGGATCACTTTTTATTGTCTGAAATCATAGCAAGAGTTTCTTAGTACCATTATTCTTTTATTCTTGCACTGAAAATATGCAAGTACTGCAAAAGCATCTTCAAAGTAGCGATTGAAGCCTTACCTCAGCTGTAATAGTATAACTAATCACTTTTCCAGCAATATCTGGAGTCACATCACCAAAAAAATCCTCAAGTCAATTAGTAGAATACCAACTCCTTAGAAAAGGAAGGAAAGTGCAAACCACAAAACATTGCTACTACAATAATAATTCTAACAAAAAAAATTAAAAATCAGACTATAAACAGGAGAAAACATACACATGGTTAATGAATTTTGAAAAAGGAACTGGGAAATTTAGGACCTGGTTTCCCGTTTTTTGGATTGAGAAATTCAAACAAGTCATCTATGTTAGCTATAATGGTCAAGGTATCACCCAAAGAGACAGTATTATGCCAATGAAAACCTACAATTCTTATTTATCATTAGAAGCAAATCAACCCAAGAAGTTAGAAGCCGTTTCTTATTTACTTGTTTATTCATGAAGTTTGATGTTTCATTCTTTTGCCAATCCCCTGATATAGCAAAAAGAAGAGAGAAAACCAAAAATTTGGACAAAAACAGCGTTAAATCAACATCTAAATAGAATTAAAATGAAGAAAATGCAGAATTATTCATCGGATCCACCAAGAACAACTAAGCTAAGAAGGATTTGACCTTCTTTACGTCTCTTGAATTTGCACAATGGGCAACGAGCATACTTGCGCGCCTCGAAAGTCAGCATAGTTCCGCACAATTCGCAGAACATGAAATCGCGCTGACGGTAATACGCCATTATACCAGTATAACTTGGAAAGTATATTGTGAAAAAAATTTCTGCAAAATGAATAATAATAATACTCGTCAGCAAGAACAGAATCTACAAAATCACATGCAATTGATAGTTACATGAAAAATCAGTACCCTTAAAAAGCAGAAAACTGGAGAAGTTCCCACAGAAATTCTTCGCGGTAGAGGGAATGGGAGTCCTCCTTGGTTTAGGGCGTAGGGTTTAAACCGCTGCAACCGCAAAAGAGAGGGAGAATACTAGCTGGCTGCATATACCATATTCGGGAAGAGGTCAAACATTGACTGATGATCTCGAGAAAGCTAAGGCCTGATGCTACTAAGGCCTGTTAAAACTAGAGTATTAAGCCCATATAGTGGGATAATTCGTTTAAGTGGGCTCAGATGCTGAATCAGGTCCAACTTGGATGTTGAATTAGCCCTTTATTCCAGCCTGTCGTATCCGAAACATTAAGGGCCATGCTGTCACCGTTGTCATTTAGTTTAAACAGACATAGCGGTCACGGGCGGTTTCTTCCATTGTGACTTCTGCCTATTCCGTATCTTGATATCCAGTCGTTGGTATGGTTAATTCACATAAATGATAGTACTTGCAGTGCATTCAAGATCCTCTCTCTCTCTCTTATTTTCTCCCTTGCTATTCTTAAACCGTCACCTGTTGTCACTTGTTTTCGATTTCGTATAGAGGTTTTCTTATAACTATGGGCAGAATTATATTGGCAAGGAAGAAGATGAGAGAGAATGGGAGAAATAATCCAGATTAGCTGTGGTCATGAGTGCTGAATATAGGAATAGGAGGAAGGATGAAAATCCGCCTTCTCTACAAAAGGACTTGCTTTCTCATGAATTTCTCTTTCAACACGTCCACCCAATCGATTCCAAGTGGATGCAATTATACTGGATCCAATTCTTATTATTCAGTGGTTTATAGCAAACGGATTACAAGTCACTTTGAACTTACTAAAACTTGAAAATCATCTTATCAAACTGCATTCTAAGAAGGAATATGAATTATACCTAAAGACACGATTTTGTGCGATGTGGTTATTGTGAATTTGGCAATTAAACTATGAACTTACATACTCCAGTTAACAGAGATGGGCCCCTGTAGTATCAGCATGTTTCTAATCTAATATAATATACGGAGGCGCAATACGCAAAGGAAACTTCTTCAGCCTACCAAGTGCTTGGTCTTTTGTCAGATTAATCTTTCAGGTACCGTGTTGTTTCAGCTAGAAGGGAGTAGTCAAAAATGTGTTTCAGACCCGGATATGAGCTATCACCAAGAAGCAAAGTATTATGCTTAACCTCTATGGCTCTATCCGTTGTGTACGAAACTGGGACTTAGCTGTTTAGTGACTTTTAACCAACTAAAAACATTCAAGTCTAAACAACTTTCGACATTATCTTAATGGAATATCCTCAATTTGCATCATTTGCGTCGTTTTGGCTTGTCCTTCTTCGAACTACTGCAGGCGCCATATTTCAAAAACTTACTTGAGGACTGGAATTTAAGTGGCATTTCCACTGTTGTGATGATGGAGTTGGCTAGGGTGCAGAACCCATTTTATTCTGCACGTGCAGAATCAATTTTGGGCCTTCCGATCGGTCCAGAATTGATCCAACGGTTGGGCTCTTCCAGGGGTAGTTTGGACATTGGGCGGGCAGAAATTTTTAAAATTTGCACTGTTTTCATGGCAACCCCGTCACTCAACCATCGCGTCAGTCCATCAAGAAGATCAAGTCACTTCTCATCTAAATATAAGGCTATAGAGGAACTCCACACTTTCTCTTCCTTCTATCATTCTTCCTCCCCGAATGCTTCTCTCCTTCTTCACTCATCGCCAGAAATCGCTACCATTATTCCGGAAGTATTCGAAACTATACAGCAGGTAATACATTCGAAATCAGTTTCATAATTGCTTCATGTTGTATTTGTTTTTAAGAGATAATTTTCAGGCTTACCTCTCTTTTTTCTCCTCACGTTACACATCCACATGGGTTGGAGGATTGAGATGCCTTCTAACGAGTATTAATTATATTGAAGGTTATGTCAGAGAATGTAGAAGCGCAATGCATCCAGCCTCAACCTTCTGTGTGCATGGATCTTGATAACTACCACAATGAGAATGGTAAATCTCTCTTTGAGTAATAAGCATGAGAATAATTATTCTATACTTACAGAATAATTATTCCAAAAGAATCGGTTTGCTAGAGCAATTCCTCAGTGCAAGAGTAATAATTATTATTAGTATTTGTGTGCATGGATCTTGATAACTACCACAATGAGAATGATAAATTTCTTTGAGTAATAAGCATGAGAATATTATTCCATAATTACAGAATAATTATTCCAAAAGAATAGGTTTGCTAAAGCAATTCCTCAGTGCAAAAGTAATAATTATTATTAGTATTATTAATAATTGTTACATGTTGTCGCAGCAAGTATTGAAGAAATGAAGAAAATGGAGTTCTCAACCGTGGACGATGCTCGCGCATTCTACAATAGCTATGCCCACCAAACGGGGTTCGGAACGAGGATAATGTACGAGAAAAAATGCCCCAAGACGAACAAAGTTATTTACATGCAGTACGTGTGTAACAAGGAAGGATTCCGAAAGGGCAGTAAACTAGCTCCGAATAACACAAGACCAGATGCTAGCCACATTGAGGCACGACCCATTATCGAGCGTAAAAGATTGGAGGAGAGAACAGGCTGCCGGGCCAATATAAGAATGCAGCTTGATAAGAGGAGGGGTGTGTATGTTATAAATGATTGGATTACAGGTCACAATCATCCCCTACATTCAAAAGAGTTTTCATACATGCTCAGGTCTAACCGTCACATTAGTTGTATTCAAGGAGTGATGGCTGAACTGAATGAAGATGCCGGTATTCGGCTTAGATCATCATACGAAGTGATGGCTTTGGGCGCAGGGGGTAAAGCCAGCCTTGATTTCCTTTCCACGGATCTAAAGAATCACTTAGCCAAAAGAAGACAAAGGGCAATGGTTCTTGGGGAGGCAACAGCATTGCAAGAATACTTTCGCAACGAAGCGTATCGCAGCCCCGGCTTTTACTATGACATCGAAGTAGATAACGAAGAAAGGATTGCAAACATATTTTGGGCAGATGCTAGAATGAAGATGGATTATGGTTACTTTGGGGATTCAATAACTTTCGACACCACCTATAGAACAAATAAAAATTATCGTCCTGTTGGTAGGTCTAGAATAATTATTCTATTAGTTGTGAATAATTATTACTCTTTGTGTGTATAAACTTATTTATGAGTTAGTAATAATTATTACTTCAGTCACCACGCTTGTTCTATGACATAGTTTTAACTATTATCATATGCATGACAGCTCTCTTTGTGGGTTTCAACCATCATCACCAAAGTTGTGTTTTTGGTGCTGCTCTCTTGTATGACGAGACAACGGAATCCTTTGAGTGGTTATTCAGGACATTCTTGAGATGTATGTCCGGTAAGGCCCCTAGGACTATATTCACCGATCAAGACGCTGCCATGGCAGCTGCAATTAAGTTAGTTTTACCAAGTACATTTCATGCTCTATGTACTTGGCATATAATGCAAAATGCCCAAAAGAACCTAACACATCTGTATACCCCAAAGTTAGCGGATAAGTTGCACTATCTAATGTATGATGTTGACGATGAAGAGGAGTTCAACTTTGTCTGGAGCAAGATGCTTGAGGAATGTTTTCCAAATAGTCCCCATAGGTGGTTGCATAGGATTCATGGTTTTCGCTCGGGCAGTGGTCATCGGCTCAGGGTTAGCAAAGCATTTCACCGCAGTGCATGGTGTCTACCCAGACTAAGCGAGTCTTGTAACTGAGGGTTATACGAGGATATCCGCAAGCGTATCACAACCTGATCCAATTCTTCGGACACTTCAACAGGATGGTGGACAGTCGACGTGAAGCTGAGAAGAAGATGGATTTCTTGGCCAATGACAGGTTTGTGAAATAATTATTCTTTTCTAGAGTCATAATTATTCCAACTCTTTGTCATAATTGTTCGTATGTAAAGGAATAATTATTCTAAAAATATGTCGAGTTACCCTAACAATAACTTCTTATTGAGCCCGCTGCAAGGTGTGCAAATGAGCAAAGATACTCCCGAACATATTCGCGATGTTTCAGGAGCAATATCATCAAACATTTGAATATATGATTGAGAAATTAGAATCGAGTGATACCGGCAGTGGGCTTCTTGAGTACCGCGTTTATAAGGACAGCGACACATGTGAGACCCCCAAAGTAGACGAGCGCATTGTACGTGTTGACCCTGAACAAATGATCCTACAATGCACCTGCCGTTTGTTTGAAACGCTTGGAATATTTTGTAGGCATGTCCTCAAGATTATGGATGTTGTTGGTTCTTTGGGAAATCACAGTATGAGGACATTGCCACAACACTACGTGTTGAGAAGATGGACTAAGAAGGTCAAGAGTTGCATCAATTATCCAACTTCTAGATTGGAAGAACAAAACCGGCCCAACGAATATGGCGAACGCTACCAGTTGCTCACGAGCAAAATGGTAATGCTAGCCACAAGTGTGTGCCAAGATGATATGGTTTTCAATATGGTTGATGTGGAACTTGATGCTCTGTTCAGGCGCGCGCAGAGCATGCTCGTACTTCCTTGCGACGACGCTGATGGGCGCTATGTTGTTCATGTGCCGTGCAGTATGTGTAAGCATAATTATTCTACCCGTAAGGAATAATTATTCTTGCGATCATTTTTATTCTGTCGCTAAGGAATAATTATTCTGTTCATATTTTGACAGCCGGTGAACCAAGCATAACTCCAGATAGGGCGGATGCGCGCAACGAAGGCAGGACGATTAAATCTCGTCCTAACCCTAACCGTTCAAAAAAAAGACTTAGAAGCTTCTTGGAACGTGCGCTGCAAAAGAAAAAAGCGGCAATTAAAAGACAGATGAACAAATCCATCTCCGAAGAGGCAAACGTCCGTCGTGACAAGACAGTGAAGCAGATGGTTCAGAGTTTATTCGATTGAGTCTAACACTATGAACATGCCTTTAGCATTTGTACTCGTTGAACCATCTGCTTAATGTTATATAACTTAACCAAATTTAAGCAAACATCTGAAAGGGTCCCTGTTACAAACGACTAAATGATGGACAATGTATACATGTATCATATACAATCAGCTGCAGATAGTTGTTACAAAAAAAAAATACAATCAGTCATTAATGGTTCCGTTTTTTCCCCTTCCCACCAACCCCAGTAGCAACTTCTGGCAAGCTAAGCTTCCACCCCCATGCAGTTGCGAGGATCTCATCACGCATGCGGTTCTCGGGCTGACATAAAATTCTGGCAACCATCTTGCGCCTAGTCTTGTCTATGAATTCTGCTTTTGGCCACAACGCATAACAGTCCTGTGGAATATGACCAACCCACCGCTCCATCATCAGACAGACAAAAACACCGCAGCTAGAGCCATCTGGCTGCATAGGAACCCTGGGAACGTCCCAGACAAACTCACCAAGATCCACCTCTACCCCACCCCAAGCTCGCAACCATTCTACAAAATACCTCACAACAATTTCTCCAACTGGGCGATGCACATCATCAAATACCTCTTGACATGGCCTGCTATTCAAACAGAGGAATTTTCTTGCTTGCAGATCAACAGCAAATAGAAAGAAATGCTCAGACCGGAGGGTTGGGAAGAAGAACTGTTGAAGAAATGCCAGGATAATAATTATTACCACATGTATGACAAGGTTGTTAAAAAATATAAAGAAATACCCATATCTAACCAGATTGCAGTCAGAGAGAACGAGTGGCTTATCTGGGGTGAAATAAGGCAGGCCTTTGATGAGGGCTGCAACCTCTTGTTCAACCATTTCCGGGGTTTTGACATCCCCGGTTGCAGCCCCGATGACGGCATTTGCCTGTATGTTCAGTTCTGTAATCAGTCATCTGAAAAATTATTGCAATGTGACAAGAATAATTATTAACACGCTTGTGAATAGTTACCCCTATTTGGCAAGTGAAGCAAAATCTTCTAACTTTGCCGGAGGCAACCTGTTCTCGGTTGAGCAGATGGCTAAATGCATCAATGGTTGACCGATAGAGGTACTGATTAGGACGGTTACCTTCCATCTCTATTCTGGTAAGTGGTTGTAGCCCATCATCAAGCACTAACAAGGCGCTGAGTAGAATTCAAAATTGGCTCAAATAAGGTTCCTGAATGTGCAGAATAATTATTCTCACAAAAAAATACAAGCACAATGCGCGTGTGCAGACTTACTTCATCCCGTCTGGGGGATTCTCTAGTAGTGCAAAATCAACCACTGCTGCTTCATCAACTGTCAGAGCATTCGGGTCACCCTTAGTTACCACGTATGGCGAACCTAGCTTTGAACTGGCCTTGACGAGCCTCCGTCTTTTAACAGGCTGCGGAGGCTCTTCTCCTACCTTATTCTTTCCCCCCGAAATCACTTTGGAGACTCCACCTTGGTTTTCAACGATTACTGTGTCAACTGGCTCATCAGTCTGTAAATCAGGGGCCTTTGCATAATCCTCTCTACCTTGTTCCTCTGCAACTACCGTGTCTATAAGAGATTTTCCCAACGTTAACTATTCTCATTATTCGAGGCAACATTAGCAACTATTAGTATAAAAGTAATCAAATAGATACCTTCGAAAACCGACTCCAGAATGGGTTCATTTTGCTCTTCGACGGAGGGGCTTCCATTACCATTGCCCCTGTCCATTCCCTCCAAAGATATAACAGGATCCTGGTCCTGCTGCACTCCTGCAGCTAAAGGATTATGATTAAAATAATTAGCATATTCACACTTTTGTTATATAAATAATTGTTATCGTATAGCAGAACAAGTACGCTATCCCAACTAAACAGTTCAACATATGGAGAATAATTGTTCTTGAATAACAGAACAATTATTCCAGAAGAAAAAAATAACAGTTAGTCTTGGCTACACTAACCGGATGGCTCCTCATGTGTGAATGGCCTAGGTCTTCTTCTACCTCTTTTTCCCTTTGAAGCGAAGGCCAAAATAATAGGTTGGTCCTCGATATCAAACTCTTTCAACTTCTCGTCTATCTTTTTCAGCTTCTTCACATATATCCGCCTTTTAGCCAACAGAGTTGCCCTCTGTGAGGCCCTTTGAGCATCAATACTTGCATCGTCAATACTAGCAAGAGGCAATATGGAGCAAGCCTGAACAATCCTACTTCCATTCCACCAAGAGCAGGGAAGCTCACCGTCTGCTATTCCCTGCACTTCCTCAGCAAACCGCACCTACAAACGTACACAGTGGTTACAAGAATAATTATTATTTCTGAGCATCATAATTATTCTTGATGTCCTCAACAACCGTTCTAAGCTAAACAATGCATATAGACAGTTGACATAATAATAATTATTGCTCAACTTCATATTTATTCCTGCGGTCCCTCAACAATCGTTCTAAAACCCCACAAACGCACATAGGTGGTTGAAGAAATAATTATTATTGTTGAACATCATAATTATTCCAGACGACCTCAACAACCATTCTAAACTAAACAATGCACAAAGATAATTGAAAGAATAATTATTATTTCTTAACTTCATAATTGTTACCAGCGCCCTAACTGGACAACACAATGCATAAGTTTTACTGAAAGAATAATTATTATGTAATAACAGAATAATTGTTATTACCAGAAGAAGGTGCAGATTGCCCTCTGGCCAAGAGACATGCTTTTTTTTTGCTTTCTTTGCAAAGAAGCGTCGCCTCGCGTGCGTAAACTTCACAACATGTCTCCCCAATTAGTAACTAGAAATTTTTTTCTACGTCTTCCAAGTACTCGTGTGTAGTGTGTGAGGTTTATTTTTTCTTGAATTTTTTGGTGCGAGTAGGGTTCCGATGGCAAAGCGGGATATACTGACAATAGCAAACGATGTAGTCGTCACCTTCAAAATTTGACAACCGATCCTCTAGATCTTTAACGAAACACAGGTTTTTGCAGAGGGCTCCAGGTCGAGATTCAATCCAAAATTGTGGGCATTTTTTTGAAAATGCCTTTCCACCGTCTTCAAAAATAATTTCCTCCTCCAACTCGGCAAAGCTCGTATACTCTTCCAACATCTTCTTCTGTTATTTTAACACTTCGTTCGCTATCGATGCCGAAGACTAGATTTTTCTCATCATATTGCTTCAAAAGTTTGTGCACAATCGGAGTGTTAATGCTTAACAATTGGAGCTCCGTCAACTGCTTGAAACCGGCCTTCGCCAAGGCTTTCATCCTCTGCTTCTGATCGGGATGCTTTCGGAGTGCCTGGTTCGCGCTCAAGAGGTGACTCGTTCTGCACCGAAATTGAAACTTGATGTTCTCTGATCTTTGGATATTCGCCATTTCACTGATTGTGGATTCAAAAGTTGGGACCTTCTTTGGTGTCCTTGTTGAAAGACGAAGGCAGTATGAGAAAGTTCAAAGGGAGAGTTTTTGAGAGAAAATTGAAGATGCAGAGAGAGAGAGAGAGGAAGTGTTCGATTGAAATGAAAATAGAAAATGAGGATGGTTGAGTGATGGATTGCCATAATTATTACTTCTCTGCTCGACGCGATGGTTGAGTGACGGGGTTGCCATGAAAATCGCGCAAATTTTGAAAATTTATGCCCGCCCAATATCCAAACTACCCCTGGAAGAGCCCAACCGTTGGATCAATTCTGGACCGATCGGACGGCGCAGAATTTATTCTGCACGTGCAGAATAAAATAGGTTCTGCACCATAGCCAACTCCTGTGATGGTGATCCTTCCTTGAAGGACTATACAGTGCTTCTCATCAATATCCTGACAGCCAGAATTGCTATTACAGTGCGCTTTGCTGGCGATGTCATTGTCTGCTGCCCAATGTCAGACTCGAGAATTCTTATTCAAGAAACTAAATGCAGGAAATAGACATACTCAAGTAATGGTTAGTCCACAAGTCGCTATTTACTCATATTTGTCCTCTTGCAAATTAGTCATAAACATGCGCCACATTATTTTATTTTATATAAATACTAAATATTAAATATAAGATGATTTTATTAATATATAATAATTTGTAAATAATTTTAATATTTTTATATTTTAAATTTTTTATAAAATTTTAAAATTTATTACATAATATTTATTTCATTCTTTTTTAATAATTATTACAGACAAAAATTATATTAATATTAAATTTTATTACTTATTAAAAATTTTTAAAATTAAAAATTATAATTAATTATAATCATATTTTAAATTATTGTAATTAAATTATGATTTTAAATATTAATATAAAATTTTAAAATAAAAAAATAAAAAATTAAACAAAAAAAAAAAACAAAAGGAAAACAAGAGAAGGCTGGGGGAGGCCCAAGCTGGGCGCCCGTCCCCTCAGTGGTTGCGCCAAACAAGCTGGCGCAACCCACTGGGGAAGGGGGTGCAGTATTTTTTAAAAAAAAATTATTTTTTTTCTGTTTAAATTTTTTAAAAAATAATAAAAATTATAAAATATTAAAATTATAAAAAAATATAATACATTAATAAAATCATCCTATATTAAGTAATCTCAAATACTAAATATTCGATAATTTTATTAATACATAATAAATTTTTAATAATCTTAATTTTTTTTATATTTTAAACATTATAAGATTTCTAAACTTATTACGTGAAATTTATTTCATTCATTTATTAATTATCACCACGTAAGAAGATCTAATACCCGATAATAATTTATTATTTCTTTAAATTACGTTAATTAATATTAAGATAGATTATATAAATTTAATTTTTTAAAAAAATAAGTGAATCTAGTGGTGTGCCAAAATCTGGCTCGCCTCAAAGTGGAGGCCTACTAGACATTGGGCGCCACCCTCAAACTGCTGGCGTCCCATGCACCCAGTGTTGGGCACCGCTCTCCACTTACTTTTTCTTTTTTTTTAAAAAAAAATATTTTATTTTATTTTATTTAATTATTTTAGATGATAAATTATGTTATTAATTTTATTTAATAAACTTTTTATTTTAATTTTAATTTACATTAGATGCTTAAAATTTTTAATTATAATTAATTATTTGTTTGTTTTAAATTGTATATTTTATTATTAAATTTTATTACTTTTAAAAAATTAAAAAAAAAAAAAAGAAAAAATGGGGGAAGGTGTGGCATGCCCAGCTTGGTCGTCCCCCCATAGGGTGTGGTGCGTCCTGCACTGTCGCGCTGATTTTTTTTTTTTTAAAGTAAAAATTATAAAAATTACCCTAAAGTCGTTGTATTTAGCAATCCCTTTGATTTTATGGTCCTGAGTTCGTATCTTAGCATTTATTTGGTAGGTCCACATGGTGAGCCGCAAGAGGAAAAATGATTCGCTGCAATCAATACTGAATTAATGATGGAACATCATGGAAGAAGAAAAAGAGCACAAAGTTAGTTGTATTGAATGCCTTAATGTGAGATGTTATGGGCATGGGGAAAGCTTAAGGCTAATAGCGTTTTCAAGAACCCAGGAAGAAGCACCATATTTCAAATTACAGTTAATAAGCCCAGTGTGGTTGGCCAACCATTAACCAATCATTTATTGGCGGGAAAGGACCTCCCACCCTCCGCATGCTCCCCATGACATAAAATGCTTTTGTCCTCTGCTTCAATCAATATTTATCAATCTTTTGTGCCATATATCTGCTCTTTGCTCAGTGACTGTGGGCCTGTAATCGGATTAGATAATCTAATCCTATTATGGGAGAGGTTGAGCTTTCTCTGGAGAATGTTGAGCAAAATGCTCGAACAGAAGAGAATCAAACAATTGAGTCTAGTTCGGAAAAGAAAAAAGTTGTTTCATTTATCGGGCTCTTCGCTGCTGCAGATAAAGTTGACTACTTCTTGATGTTCTTTGGGAGCACTGGTGCATGCTTACATGGTGCTGCTCTCCCTGTATTCTTTGTATTATTTGGTCGCATGATCGATTCTCTCGGACATCTTTCGTCGGACCCTCATAAAATGTCTGAAGAAGTTTCCAAGGTGCGTTTACGTTTTCCATTCTAGTTTCTCCTCTCCCTACCCTGCAAACATATAAATTGGGCACTGGCGGTTGTTCTTTAAAGTATAGATTCTGTTGGAGTTTGATATATGATTTGAGTTATGGTATGGAGGCGATATATGGAGCTGAGCTCGAAAAAGCCGGGTTTGCAGCTTCATTAATTAATTTATACATTTTCAAGTTGCAGAGTGAATTGGATAATAAATCAACAATCCAAGTATCTAGATATTCAAACTGGGAATGGAGCTTGTCATTCCTTCTCTGAACTACGGATTGGACAGAAAGTTGCTGAATCTTCATAGTTTATGCAGTTGGTCGAATGAATTTTAACAAGGAGCATCAAGTGCAACCTTTTCTTTTAAAAAAAATCCTTCGAAAAACAACAAATTTGAATTGAGTAACAAGTTACTAACGTCGTGCCTTCGTTCACAAAGGATGTGAACATTTTCACTAATAATTTGTCTTGGTCTTTGCCCCTTTTGCTTCAGCTCTTGGCCCTTTGCACTGATATTAAAAAATTTCTATGTTGCAGCACGCACTGTACTTGGTTTATCTTGGATTAATTGTTCTTGGATCAGCATGGATTGGTATGTATTTTCTTCCCTGATGTATTTGTTGGCTATATACTTTACTTTATTTCTCTTTGCTGCAATTACAATTTACCTTTTTAAATTCAACAGATCACTTCCGTTTTGAAGATTGTTAAACCCCTAACAATTGAAAGGTTTCAACCATAAAGTAAAATCCTCATTTTCATTTTGATCCAGGAGTTGCATGTTGGGCACAAACTGGGGAAAGACAAACAGCTCGTTTGCGATTGCAGTATCTCCAGTCAGTATTAAAGAAAAATATTAGTTTCTTTGACACTGAAGCCAGAGATGATAATCTAATTTTTCACATCTCTAGTGATGCCATACTGGTGCAAGATGCAATTGGTGATAAGGTAAATAAGAAAGTAATCGAACCTTGGTTACTATCAGTCTTTCCTGTTCTCATTAGAAACTAATGGACATACTTCTCTAATGCTATGCAGATAGGCCATAGTCTACGTTATCTTTCCCAGTTTTTCGTGGGGTTTGCTATTGGATTTATTTCGGTATGGCAGCTTACGCTTCTCACCTTAGCTGTTGTGCCCTTGATAGCTATTGCAGGAGGGGCATATACAATAATTATGTCCACCTTGTCTCAGAAAGGTGAGGCTGCTTATGCTGAAGCTGGGAAGGTTGCAGAAGAAGTAAGCAACAGCACATGATTTATTTCCTTTTTTTCCCTTCAACAACATCTAAAGAAAGATATGGCTGAAGTTTGGCATGTTTTTGCTCTTGCCTGCTTGACATGCAGAAGTTATTTCCTCTAAAAGGGTCCAGTGGTTTCCTAATTTTCTCCTATTAATCTCTATTTTCCTTGATAGGACAGAAGGAATCCTATTGAATAGCTCTATTAGTGTCCCATTTTTATCAACAATCTTTTCCCCCCTGAAGTGTATGATCAGAGAACCATAATTAAAGTATAATCCCCAGTTACCAAGATGCCACTGGGTCATAATCCTAGGTGCTGCACTCTGGAAAGAACCTTGTTACTATGTTGATGCATGCTGTCGGCAATTCAATTAAGCTGTAAGCAAAGAGTTCAGTAGACAGCAGGAATTGGAAATATTATTTTTAATAACAGTGGTTTTTGACTAACGAAATTGAGATGACAAAAAATGTCAAAAAGAGAAGTTCTCATAAGGTCCTAGTCTTATTTCTAAGGAGATTTTTCAGTAGGTGATATCTTGGAACTGTCAATTTGAAAGTTGCAATGAGATGACCTACTGAAGTTACAAGTTAACCTAGAAACCATTTTGGTTTTCTAAAGTATGTGAGCTAGATTATCGGCATAATCCACCTAACCATGCAATATAGAAACATGGAGGATAAGAATTAAGGTTACCAGAATCGTTGTTATTAGTCATGTCCTTACAAATTTCTCATGTTTCCATTTCATTCATAACATGAGACTTTGTTTCTATATACAATTAACATGTTTGTCATAATTGCTCCTTGAAGACAAATCCATATATATTGTCTATAATTATTGCACAACTCTAAACTTGCCTTGTGTTTCATCTCATCTTGGAGCAGGTTATTTCACAGGTTCGTACGGTATACTCATTTGTTGGAGAGGATAAAGCAGCTAAATCATACTCTGAGTCACTTCATAAAGCCCTCAGACTAGGGAAGAAAAGCGGGTTTGCAAAAGGTGTTGGTGTTGGTTTTACATATGGACTTCTGCTTTGTGCTTGGGCATTACTTCTCTGGTATGCTAGCATACTTGTTAGGCATCAGAAAACAAATGGTGGGAAAGCCTTCACAACAATGCTTAATGTGATCTTCAGCGGATTGTAAGTCTATGAGAATAAGATACAGATGTGTCTCATTGATTATTTATCTTCCCACTGTAGTAATGATTGGAATTCCTATCTTTATAGTGCTCTTGGCCAGGCTGCTCCAAATCTTGCAAACATTGCTAAAGGTCGTGCTGCTGTGACAAATATCTTAAGGACGATTAAGGATGAGCTCAATCAATCTAACAAGTCAGCCAAAGGCAAAACGTTGCCAAAAGTTGATGGGAGAATTGAATTTTGTGATGTCTACTTTGCTTATCCATCAAGACCAAAACTGGTCTTTGAAAATCTAAGCTTTTCAGTATGTGCTGGAAAAACATTTGCAGTTGTTGGTCCTAGTGGCTCAGGGAAGAGTACCATCATCTCCTTGCTTCAACGGTTTTATGAACCCAGTTCAGGTATTGATAGCTATTCTAAGAGATTATATTTCCTCGATGGAACTGAAGATAATCTTCACTTCTTGGTTTCTAGTTATGACTGTCTCCTAACTTTGCATTTAATAGGGAAAATATTGTTGGATGGCCATGATTTGAAGAATCTCCAATTAAGTTGGTTAAGGGAACAGATTGGGTTAGTAAGTCAAGAACCAGCACTGTTTGGAACAACTATAGCAGAGAATATTTTGTTTGGTAAAGAAGGAGCTGATATGAATCAATTAATCAAAGCTGCTATAGCTGCAAATGCCCATTCTTTTGTCCAAGCATTGCCGGATGGTTACAACACTCAGGTAAATTGCATAACTATTTTCCTCTGAAAAGGAGAACCTGCTTTGACCTTGTTGGACAGCAATCCTGCAGAATATCAAAATACTTGTAACATGAGAGCATAAACAGTTTCATTTAAGTTCTGGATGTGTTACATCCTGTTACTAAATAGGCAAGTTGCAAATGCTGCAAATCCCAGAATGGACACCTTTCGAGTTATGAAATTGTTTTATTGGCAGTTTAGATTGATTTAGTTTAAGATACTACAGTACTGGACTGGATCATGGAAATAGTTCAATAATCATTGCATCTAGTATGATTAGATGCCTGTGTTTGCTACTCCTGAAATAAGCCTTCCTGGGCATGAATGCACATAAGCTTACCCCAATTACTGCTGAATTCATATGGGTAGTTCTTAAAGTGAATAAACTCTTTCCCACCTTGACATTAAGCAAAGCTGAAATTAGTCCATCAGTAAGTCAAAATGAGATTTTTCCATATCTTAAGATCTCATAGACTCAATGATCATTGTATACTAGCTAAAATGGGAATTCCACTCATAGATTGATTTTAGTTTTCCTGACCCTGTAAGATTATCATTATCCTAGCCTTTGTTTTACCTCTTAACAGTTTGTTTGCCATAGGTGGGAGAAGGTGGCATTCAACTTTCTGGGGGACAAAAACAGAGAATTGCAATTGCAAGAGCAATATTAAGGAACCCAAAAATATTACTACTGGACGAGGCAACAAGTGCTCTTGATGTAGAATCTGAATTTATCGTCCAACAGGCATTAGAAGCAGTCATGTTCAATAGGACCACCATTATTATAGCACACAGATTATCGACTATTCAAAGTGCTGATAAAATAGTTGTCCTAGAAAATGGTCTAGTTGCTCAAATGGGTTCCCATGAAGAACTAATGAAGAAAGGAGGAACTTATGCATCTCTATTCAGTTTACAAGTATCAGACCAATCAAAAACTCCTAGCGTGGAAGATGTAAATAAAAGTTTGGCGGTTTCTAGTTTCCAGGACTTGTCTAAAGATTTTGACCATCAACGAGAAACTAAGGAGATGAATGCAGGGAAATTGCAGCCAAATAACCAAGGGGAAATACCACCGGAGTTAAAATCTTCTCCATCTATGTGGGAACTGATTAAACTAAATGCACCAGAGTGGCCATATGCCGTACTTGGGTCCATTGGTGCAATTCTGGCCGGCATAGAAGCTCCTCTCTTTGCACTTGGAATGTCACATATATTGACTGCTTTCTATGCTCAGGATAATTCCAAACTGAAACAAGAGGTTCACAGGGTGTCCCTAATATTTGTAGGAGTTGCGGTTCTTAACATTCCTATATATCTTTTGCAACATTATTTCTACACAATAATGGGAGAGCGCCTAACGGCTCGTGTTCGATTGCATATGTTCTCAGGTTACTTTCATTATAATCACCGATCGAACAATGGTATTTCCTGTTTATTTGCTAGGCCTAAACTTTGTTAATTTTGTATTCAGCCATGCTTAGAAATGAGGTTGGCTGGTTTGACATGGATGAAAACCGTGCTGGTTCCCTGATGTCAAAACTAGCAACAGATGCAACATTAGTACGGAGTGCTCTGGCTGACCGTCTGTCAACTTTAGTTCAAAATGCAGCCCTGGCTGTAACTGCATTTGTCATTGCATTTACACTAAGTTGGCGCATTGCATCAGTTGTCGTTGCCACATTTCCTCTACTTATTGCAGCTTCCATAGCTGAGGTACATAATATGCTTTTACTTTATCATCCTTGTATTTTCTTTTAAGTTATGAAGATTTCTAACCGTTTAGAATCCGAGTTTCAATTTCTTTTAATGGATTGTAGCAACAATTTCTGAAAGGATTTGGAGGTGACTACGCAGCTGCTTACTATCGAGCTACAGGTGTGGCACGTGAAGCTATTGCTAATATACGTACTGTTGCTGCATTTGGTGCTGAAGAGCACATATCATTCCAATTTACATCTGAATTAAAAGGACCAAACAGGCAAGCTCTTTTACGTGGCCATATATCAGGTTTCGGTTTTGGAATTTCACAGTTCTTTTCATTTTGTTCATATGCTCTTGGCCTCTGGTATGCATCTGTTCTGATCAAGCACAATAACTCTAACTTTGGAGACATTATCAAGTCTTTCATGGTTTTGATTGTCACTGCATTTGCAGTGGCAGAAACACTTGCTCTAGCTCCCGATATTGTAAAGGGATCACAAGCACTTGGATCGGTCTTTGATATTCTTCACAGGAAGACAGCCATAAACTCTAATGATTCCATGGCAAAAATAGTAACTGAAATCAGAGGAGATATAGAGTTCAAGAATGTAAGCTTTCAGTACCCTGCAAGGCCTCATATTACTATTTTCGACAACTTGAATTTAAAAGTCTCAGCAGGGAAGAGTATGGCAATAGTGGGTCAAAGTGGTTCAGGAAAGAGTACTGTGATTTCTTTGGTGATGCGATTTTATGACCCAGCTTCAGGCACAATACTCATCGATGGACTGGATATCAAGAGCTTTAATTTGAAATCCTTGAGATTGAACATTGGGCTTGTGCAGCAGGAGCCAGTACTATTCTCAACCACAATTTATGAGAATATCAAATATGGGAATGAAAATGCATCAGAAATTGAAATAATGAAAGCTGCCAAAGCAGCAAATGCTCATGGATTCATCAGCAGAATTCCAGAAGGGTACCATACTCAAGTTGGGGAGAGAGGGGTGCAGTTATCAGGTGGACAGAAACAACGGGTGGCAATTGCAAGAGCAATACTGAAAAATCCTGCAATTTTGCTGTTGGATGAAGCAACGAGTGCTTTGGATGCAGCATCCGAGATGCAGGTTCAAGAGGCTCTTAGTAAGCTTATGCAAGGAAGAACAACAATTCTGATTGCACATAGGATGTCAACCATACATGACGCTGACACCATTGCTGTGTTACAACGTGGCAAAGTGGCAGAAATTGGCAGCCATGATCAGCTCATAAGCAGTCCCGGAAGCATATACTCTCAGTTAGTTACCCTACAGCAGGAAAAAAGCACGAGAGTGCCTGCAAATTAGGCGTTCGAAGCTGGAAAACTCAGGACGTTCACTGCAGTAATTGAAAATTGAAGCCAGACAAGATATGCCGATTGCTATTCCACTAGGTTTTGAAAGAAAAACCACACGATCCATGGCAAACATTTAACGTGAAGCTCGTTTTCTGGCATTGGTTTTACATCCAGGAAAATACATTTGCACGTACTGTATTCTTGATTTTGTCAGTCAAATCTTCTTGTGAGTTCTTGACAAGAATTTTCTTGTAAGACATTATGCCCTAGGAGCTCTAATAATTCTTGTTGGAACAAAGCTTGGTAAGACTTTTCTTTCGCTAATTCATAATTGGGACTTCTCTTGGTCTGTAAATAAGGGTACTTGAGGTGGTGTGAATTCAGTGCTTGCGTGAAAGTGGTCAATGTTAATATGTGAGATTTTTGCCAGAATTCAAGGTGCTCAGTTGTTTATCATGCCTTTATGGTCTCCATTTGCTTTGATAGAAATAAGACTTTCTGTATGTACACACACAGTTGTATTTACTTGTTCATTTGCTACGTGATTGATGTCTTGTTATTTACTGGGCAATCTTAGATTGGAAATGGATTTCTATGAGAAATCAAATCCGTTGAGTTGCTAGCTCAACATAAATATACATATATATGAATTTCTTCAATCAGATAACCCATATCAATATAACACATCCAAGAAAAAAGAAAGCTACTCCAAAATAAATTTTCGAGTGCCCAAACATACAAGGTTGGTGATTTGAGTGACATCATCATTACAACAGCATTGAAGGTCACAAGGAAGGGTGTGCATGGAGGAGAAGCTGCCAACATAAACTCCGACCACCTCATGCTCCGGCAGTGCAATTTCACCAGAAGCCCGCTTCAGGATGTGAAGTATGTCAAACCTGAATAGAATCATATTTCTCACCCATAGCACCACCCTTCTGTTTCTGAAACTGAATGTACCGTAATGTGCTGGCAAAGAAAGCATCTGAGGATGGATCGGGCGTCGCACTGTCACTCAGCATTTCAGCTTGGATTAATTCAATGAGACCCTGAATTGCAGCGGTGGTTACTTGTGGGTTGCCCTTTTCAAAGAAGTAAAGATACCTAAAACGTGAAATAGAAATTGCATATCACTTTAATGTTACAATAGAGAAAGCTCCCGAATCTGAGCGGCAACCTGCAAACTGTTAGCTATCTTTTTACTCACTTGTTCAGTATTTCAACAAAGAGTGTCACTGGTCCACTACTGCCCCTCGTGACGGTGGCCATTTGTTGTGCTGCATTTGCAATTCTTAATGAACGCTTTAGGCAAAGCAACACCCTATAAACACGAAACAATCAGCATAACAAGTCATCTCAGTACAAGGAATTCAAGAAGACTAGCGATACTGCCTAAACATATCAAAGGCACCAACCAGTACAAACCTTTCTCCGTCCTTGATGCCGTCATGGTCATCCACCCAAAATAGGTGAGAACAAGCATAAACAGCTCTACATTGATCAGGCTTCTTCAATAGTTTTGCTGAATACTGAACACAAATAGATCAATCCAGGACTGGAAGATGCCAGTTCATAAGAAAAGAAATTAAGTTATAGCTCTCAGTTACCCCTGTAGCTTTATGAGTTAAGGTATCCCTGTTCTCTACACCAAATACATTCATTCTCTGAAGAGTCCCAATAATCAGGTGTATAGAAGTCACTTGGGCTTTAGAATCCTAACACCAGAAAGAAGTAGAATGTGATCCCTGTACTCAACTGATTCTGGACGGGCATATATTTGCACAACTACACTAGAAGGAAATGGACATGGAATTTACCGCAACTTCTTCCTCATAGATCACAAAAGCTTGTGTGAAGAAATCATAAGCAACTGGTTCAAGGTCACAGTCATTGGCAGCCTGAGCACACAACATTCCGGAATTGAAAGGCCAATCATTATAAATGTAGTATTGAATCAGTGTACAAAATGAACAATTAACTTATATGCACCAAAACAAGGGCAATGTTATGACCGAGGCAGACAGAAAGGATGTGCAACAGTTCATGTGTCTCTTACATCCGATGAGTCCTTCTAGGCCCATAAAATAAGCATACACTATAATAGTAAGTTTTTGCTGAACAAGCAACTGTCTTTTTGTCACTATTTGCACCAGTCAAATCTCCTAGTGAGGTTCCACAATTACATTACTGTGGGCAAGATAAAATTGACATCTTACCTCAGCACATTGCAAATACAACCTCAACGCCAATTCAGGTGACGGAACAGATGAAAGAGCCTCTATTGTCTGAAACACAACACAAACAGTTACTTCAGGCAGTTACGAGACAATGAATTCCAGTGATTAGATTTACAAATAAGGTCAGTTAATCATCTTCAAAGGATTGGAGGTGTCAATCCAATTCTGCAGAGACGAATGTATTGAACAAGAGGATGAACAAAGCCCATTGAAATGCAGGTCTGATGAGGGCAAAATAAGCAAATAAATACGACCTCTGTTTGCTCCAAAACCACAACTGTATTCGGTAGATGATGAAATAATGCTTTAAGCCCGAAAAGCTCAAAAGTAATAGACCTTAACTGATAATTCTAGATCAATAATCAAACACAGAAATTTCAGTATTTTTGAAAACTTACACTACATAATCACCATAAACAACTGATAATTCTAGATCGATAATCAAGTAACGCAAAAATTTTGGTATTTTTGAAAACTTATAGTACAAAATCACCATAAACAATCAAAGACTGATCAACGAGTTCCATTTCATACAGCAGTTAATGATATGTGCTTCAGTTTGGCGATTAGTACCTGATTCAATATTTGAAATATTTTCCTCGGAGTAGCCGGGACCTCTTCTCCAGCAACATCTCCTTCCTGACTTTGTAATCGCCTAACCAACTAAAACTCCAAAAGAAAATATCAAACTGAACTTTTTAGTATTTTTTATTTCCCAGAGGGTGGTTTGAGGTGTTAAAAAGTAATAAGCAGTCCTACTTAAACGAAAGAAAGAAATAGAAAGAACAAAAGTTGGCCTAATTTGGAGAAGAGGAATATGAAATTCTGCTAGAAAGTTTTGCATCATTATAAGCGCAGAAGGAAAACCCCATTCTGTTCTAAAATATATACAGGCACAGTACTGACAGATATTTTCTTGTTATTACAGTATAATGATGGCAAGTCCTTTTCATCTCAAAATCCTCCCGACACCAACCTTCTATTATAAGTGGAAAGAATTACAAATCCCAATAACTTTCACCTTCCTTTTGGCTTGCAGACATTTTTGTCATGAGAAATAGTGAAATAGAATGAGCACAAAAGCTCAGTAGATTTGTAAACAGCTTTGGTCATTCAAGTACAATTGTTTTAGGACAAAATAATTTGAAGTTTAAATTGACAATATCACACAGAAACCTAGTGCAACCTAAAAAATGCAACAGATCAGACTGGGAAGTTATGAGATGAATGCTGAAGGCATATGCATACTTTCCAGAAAGAAGTGCATAACAAATTACTTCCTTTCTCACTTAATCAAACAAGCCAAAGATTGTTTCTTGGTTCTCATACTAATCTGACAATATCACACAGAAACCTAGTGCAACCTAAAAAATGCAACAGATCAGACTGGGAAGTTATGAGATGAATGCTGAAGGCATATGCATACTTTCCAGAAAGAAGTGCATAACAAATTACTTCCTTTCTCACTTAATCAAACAAGCCAAAGATTGTTTCTTGGTTCTCATACTAATCGCTTCTGGCCTGAAAACGATATTACTTATGGTAAATTCCAGAATCCAGATACCAATAAGGAGTAACATCCAATAAGTTACTGATTTATATTATCTTATTAAAGCACAAGCAAGGAGTCCATCGATAGGAATGTCACCAACAATTATCTAGACTCTAGTAGTTTATGGTGAATATCAGTTCTAATGTACCCATCCAGACTCCTGAAACACATTCAAACATCTGAAAAGAACCAACCTTGAGTGCACAGAAAACTAGAGGAGGAACTGTAAAAGGTAAGCGATTTGGACCTCCAGCCATAATATGGTTTTTCACTGTGCATATTATCTGATCAGGAAAACAAAAACAAAGGAAAATTGAACAGTAAATAAGATGGAAAATAAATAAGCAAATGGGATGACCTAGCCCCTAACTTAAAAATAACTAAAAGAACACTTCAACACAAATCCAACTTGGACCAAAATAAAATTATTCCATTAAATAGCTCAAAGCTGAGAAACAAATTCAACCAACTTAACTTAGCTAGAGCGCAAAGAAGAAATATACATCTCAAGAAAAAAAAGCATGTGCTCCAGACATTAATGAAAGATGCATGGTCTCCTTGGAGCGACACTAATTTGAGCTTCAAGGAACTTCTTGTCACAATTCAGAGAACTATTTGTTTCCATTTACTCCTAGTTAATAGTTAATTAAATATATCAAACTTCAATAGCAGATGCAACCCCAAAGATGGACTCCAAACCAAAGATATCAATGATTTAGAGTGTAAGCCTGCAGCGGATCTACTACCTTTAACATCTCCTCAGGCTCATCATTGTACAGCATATGTATGACTCGAGCAACAGAATTCTGCTCCTCCTTGAAATCCTCCTCATCAAGCTAGTACCCCATGAAGCACAAAATAGAAAGAAAATGATGTCATTCTTTATGCATTTGATTGGAAAATATCCAAACAATGTCAAGTTAATATTTGCAACAAGGAAAACTTTTGTGTTAACCACTGGCATTTTCTTCAATGATTGAAGAGAACCCCATCCAACCAGCTATTTATTATTCCCCACCCCACCTCTGGGCCAAAAGGATAGCAACACTAAAGATAAAGGCTCTGATATATGAGAAAGCAAGAGTATGTGATGCTACTAACGGGGCAATAAAAGATATATTCCCCTTAAGACGAATGTGAATTGTATCAGGACCCCACTAGAAACGGAACTTTTTGGTGTTTAATTTGCTTCATTCCAAACTTAAAAGGATTTAGTAAGATTATAATCCAGTAACTTGAATTGGAAAAAATTTAAATGCATCACATTGAATTATGAAGAAACTATAGAGAAGAAATGGTTAAATATTTCCGATGAATCTACAAGCACACAATCAAATCATGAAGCAAATTTTTGTGTTACCTCATCTGCATCAGCACCATCCAAATCCTTAATAAGCCCTTTTATCAACTCAAATAAGACGTCCACCTGCTCCCAGTAACAGAAAAGGAAACACATACGTTTTAGGTTTAGACCAACATAGTCAAATAAAATAAAGGAACCTTACCTTGTCAGCAGTTGCGACACAAGTATTGTATTTCATGATGCTTTGTATGATAACCATAGCCATAACTTTATTGGTCCCAGCATCAAGGTGATCCATAACACGTGGATAATTGGAAAGTGTTAGAGCTGTAACAATATCATTATATTTCTCTAATGGAGCGCTTAGAAGTGCAACAACTTGCTTTGTCGCTTTATTATCTTCAATTTTTGCTTTTCCAGAAAGTTTCTTAACACATGCACCCTGCCAAGCATCACAATCAGAAATATGAACAAAAAATAGATTTCTCCCTTCCACCAATTTGCCCACAATCATTTAATTTCTTAGAACAAGGCAGTGTGTTTCACATTTTAATCTATAATAGATTTGAAGTTGGAAAACGAAACCCAAAATCACATATTTCTACCATATATACCTGGTAAAATTCCAGACAAACTTCTTTTATTCCCTTGAACTGAATTAGAAAGATACATACCAGCACTTGATCCACATAGTCAAGACGATCTGGATGAACGCGAAGGGTAAATGTCAAAAGAGATACATATAAAGAAATGGCTCCAACAACTGGCATGTCGACCTGTGCTTCAATCACCTGGCATCATTACAGTCAAATTGAATACTGAAGTCCTTCAAAACAGTCAAAGCACAAGAAGTAGACAAGAAAATTCAACTTTTGCCTATTCAGCAACCAAAAAATAAAAAACAAAAACAAAAACCTTTGACTAATGATGCCAAACTGAAGAAAATTATCCATCCTTTTACTGTTGCTTGTTGAGAAAGGATATAACATAGACATAAAAAATTCTCACATTATAAATCAGAGATTCATTTTAAAACTTTCTAGCCAGAAAGACCATGAAGGCAAAAGAAGTAAAAATAAATAAATAAATAAATAATAAAAACAAAAACCTTTGACTAATGATGCCAAGCTGAAGAAAATTATCCATCCTTTTACTGTTGCTTGTTGAGAAAGGATATAACATAGACATAAAAAATTCTCACATTATAAATCAGAGATTCATTTTAAAAGTTTCTAGCCAGAAAGACCATGAAGGCAAAAGAAGTAAAAATAAATAAATAAATAAATAATAAAAACAAAAACCTTTGACTAATGATGCCAAGCTGAAGAAAATTATCCATCCTTTTACTGTTGCTTGTTGAGAAAGGATATAACATAGACATAAAAAATTCTCACATTATAAATCAGAGATTCATTTTAAAAGTTTCTAGCCAGAAAGACCATGAAGGCAAAAGAAGTAAAAATAAAAAAAATAACTGCTTGATTTCAAGAAAAACCATACAACAAAAGTGTCGCAAACAGAGACAGTCTAGTGAGCTGCACCTTGGGAATAAATTAATCAGAAATTAAATTATACCTTCCCAATGGCACTGCTTAACTTGGTAAATGCTTCTACTTGTAGGAACTCAGGTAGAACCTGAATATATGAAAAGGAAAAATCAACCACACAATCCAAACGCATGAGCTGAAAAGAAAGGAAAAAAATGACTTACTTCTGCACTGGAAGAAGCATAGTTTGACAATCTGTCCATCAGTTGAGATAGCACAGTCTTGATGTCAACTGCAGGCTACAAATCGGAAGAATATCATAATAACAGAGTCCTTCAAAGGCAACTAAAGGAGCAAATTTTTTTCATCCAATTACATGATATTAAATTTGTGTGGAGATGTCTAAGCATTCATGCATCCAAAAGGCCTTACATACATGAGGAAAAGAAAAAAAAGAAGAAGAAAGGTAATACAAATCTTTGCATTGATGCTGCTTCATGCACGCTAGAACCATTTTCAAATATTCTTTAACTGACTGGGCCTTTTCCACATTTAATCAAATAGGTAAGAGTTCAATACGAGTTTATTCCGTATACAATCAGAGAAATATTCTAAGAATCAAGTCCATTTCACAGTATGCTTATCATGTTAGACTCACGATTGAAGTGTAATAAATAATAGGTCACAGGTTAGTATGTTGCTTTTTGAGGAAAAAAGGTGACAGAGGAAACCTCTTCAAGAACATAAGACCATGAACATAGTTGAGACCTAGTCCCTAGAATAAGGGCCATGTGAAAGAGATTTAACAACCAAGTTTACTCACTTGAAGTTGGGGGAAAGCACCCAATAATGTCTCAAGGGTCTGTAGGTGGTACTCATCTGGAAAGACTTGAATTATGCAGTCCATCAGATAATACTGTGCAAGTTCATCCTTACAATTAACAACCTGCCAAAAGAATTTCTAATTAGATATACTTTTTGGAAATTATCAATTTCCATCTTGAAATAAGCAATAAAATAATATTTTGAATAAGGAGAAGTGCAAACCTGTTCCAGCACCCTTGGGAGAACAGTATCTTTGTAGATTTCAAGGTCAACACCTTCAATTTGACTGAGAACATGTAAATTTTTTCCAACCTAAAAGTTATCAATGAATGGATGAGTAAATCCTTCAATAAAATTGAAATTCTAATAATTAACAGGGAAATCCTAATTGATTAAGAATATTTGGTGTTACAAGATCTCGAAGCTCGCTTCTTTCTTTTTCCAGTTTCTCTTTCACCCCGGTAGGTCCCTGCAGAGCAGAAAGCCCGAAAGAAGGCCTCAACTCAGGATCACCAAAGCAAATGAATGTATCACAAGGACAATAACACCTGCATGGCCAAAACATGCCCTCATGATTCATGTTCACTTCCGTGGCATGCAAGTACTTTTCTATGCATGCATATGAAAAGGACAGCAAAACAAGAGTTTAGAGAAAGATCACATACGTGATGCTGCATTCGAACCCAAAGCTTATTCATCTCCGTAAAGTTCTGTAACACAAAATCTACAGCGTCCATCACAGTATCACCTTCTCTGAATCAATGATAATTTAACATCTTGTAAGCAATCAAGTATGGCACCAATTACAGCCAATCAATGTAATATGCTTCAAAGCACAAATAGAGATCTAAACGCAGAAAACTGATAGAGAAAATGAACATTCAGGTTATTGACATGCAACAAGATGAGAATCACTACTACATTGCCTTCAAGTAAACTTTTCTACTCTCAGTCTCAGAATTACTCCTCCCAAAGAAATAGAATGCATACAGAGAAAGGTAGCTGGAAATTGATTTACATGGCTTAAAGTTACATGTCAATAAGAAACTACACCTGAATTGCAAGATATGTATACCACATAGCTCAATAAGAAATTCAAAAGATAATTACCTTATTCTATGACTACACATAATGCTGCATGTCAAAGAATATCAAATTAAAGATATAAAAATTGAAGAAGTCCCGAAAATAACAAGACAGAGAGGAAAAATGCAAGCTGGGAAACAAAGAAACATGAGCCGCGAGACAGCATGGACACTAGACTTTGGAACTGAATTAGAATCCCTTTCGCTTGATCAATCACTGTGGTTTGCCACATGCATGCACCTGGGCATGTATGAGGATTAAAATGTAGGTGAACCAATCTGTCTTTCGTTTGTGTGTCAGCATCTTGCTTCTCTGGCAAGAATAAATAGCTAAAAACAAGATCACTTCTCCCAAGAACAAATGGCACAATGATCAAGCTGTTGGCAACTTACACTAATAATTCAACAGAAAAGATTCAGTCAATGCAAAGCATAAGCAGCAACTACTCTTACCCTTCATACTCGGACCCAATGTCTGGCAACTTATCCCTACTAATTTGAGCGAGATAACTCCTTAGAAAGAGCCCACGTATGGGATGCTGAACACCACGACACATTTCAACAAGGTCCTTCAGGACATCCTTGGCTGCAGCCTCCTTCGACTTGATGTAAACAGATCCAACTGTACATAAAAGGTACCTGAGAGACGAGACATGAGTTCTTCATATGCTGTGATTACTCATCTGATTTTTAGGAATAACGCAGGCATGTCTGCTTTGGGAATAAAAGAACAATACTACAAGAAAAGAAACAAATAGACTCCTGTCAACCGTAAAATGAGTTTTCCATTTCCCTCTTCAACAATAAAAAGGGGCTCTGACGCCATATGGCTTACAACCGCTCAGATATTTTTTTAAAAAAATCCCAATAGATACAATAATTGGGGGCATAAAAATCACTTCCAGAAACTTACAGCCGAGGTAAAACGTTTCCAGCATGTTGGACAAGCTCATAAAGGTCAACGATTGGACAACCGTGCCTATCCTCTTCCTTGAAGAACATCTCAAGCTTCCGCAATTCATCAAATGCTCGCATATCTTCAATATTAAGAAAGGATCAAAAACTGAAGAGTATTCAATAATTAGATACTGAAAATGGATCAATGAAGAATATGTCGAATTACAGAGCTCGTAGTATTTGTGAGGCGAAAGTCTAGAAGTTCGAAGCTCCGACAAGAGTTGCGCCGAGTATTTGAGTGCTTCTCTGAGATTATTATCATCCTGATAAGACTCAGTGTCAGAGATTTAGGGCAACCCATGACTAACACAGGAAGGAATGTTGTGATTGGCAAAAGATCGAATTACCAAGGCGCGATGCATATAGAAGGCGTTGTGTTGGATGCCGGCGATGCCTTCGGCGAGCCATTTCTCTTCGTCTTCGATTCCGTCTACTACCATCATCTCCTCCCTCCCCGTTTCTCCCTCTTTACTCTCAGGTCTCCCACCTCTCGGCAGATTCTTCTCTCCTGCGCTAATATTCTTCTCCTTTATATTCGATTTGAATTACCCATTGACCCGTTTGCTTCAGCAATCATCAAAACCGGGATCGACCCGGAATACCTATGCTAGTTTCAGAGAGCCAGGTCCAAATTTCTTTAAAAAATAAAAATAAAATTTTAAAAAACCTTCCTCGCACTATCTCCATTGTTTTATAGCCCGTCAATTTTTCATTTCTTTATACTGCAAATTCACAGAAATTTTACTATTTCAAAAGTAATTTGTGTGCTAAGGCTCCGTTTTTGCTACGACTTGCTTGTTAGAATTAATTCCTTCGATTAAAAGGTTACTAATATTAATCTCTATCAAAACCAAAAATGAAATCGTCTTTTTCAAAAATAAGAATATATAAATGTATTCTCTTGGAAAGAAATGGTTTATGGATACCAGAAGTTGCAAAATACCTTCCAGCCGCTTTCCCATTTCTCATATAATAGCAGACGGATTAAGTTCTTAGTTTCTAACCAATAATGAAACTCAAAATGAAATTTTTGTTTTACTTTTGAAAATAAAACCAAAATCACACAAGAACGATGTTCAGGTAAGGGTTGCAAAAACGGCAACTTCTTCAAGTCGATCATGATAAGGGAAAGCCGCGTTAAAATTTCAGTTTCAATTACATGACAGAAAGAATATATCTCTGAGGGATTGACAAGGAATTGCAGCGCACAAGAATGACGCGCATCAGTGCTTACATACAATATTGTCGGATTATCCACTCCGCACCTACGGGATCAGCTGACATTTACAACTGCCAGAGAGGTGCAACTACAAAATTCCTCAGGCAGCTTTGAACTCTCTCTTAGCCTATTACTCAAAAAGGAATTGTATAGGGTAAGCAATATATATCAGCACCAGGCAGGTACTTAGCAGATGGCCACAATGAAGCACTACTTGAACATGATATCTGATTGATGACTCCGTTGTTTTTGTCTGGATAAATATGTATGTTTTGATGCTTTCTTCCAAGCAACCATTCTTGATCATCAGCGTCCGAACATGGAATTTGTAGGCTCGGAGGAATCCAATTCTCTACCAAATCAGTATACTTCTTTAGAGCCCTCTGCATCTTCTTATATCTCTTGGAACCATGCTTTCTATGTATGTTTTCTTGAGAGGAGACGATGGTCTCATTTGGCTCCCTCGACTTATTATCAGGTCCTAGAGCCAACGATTGAGCAATGCTTGCAGTTGCCACCGAAGTACAGCAAGTTTTATCTGGTTCGGATCCGGGAGTAATTCTGTCCAATGTCTCTCTCCTTCCAGAAGAACTAGAGCATGGCTGCTTTTGACCATCAGTAATCTTTTGAGAGGGTAAACGGATCCGCAAAATATTGCCTAGTTCATCAAAAGAGAAGTCCAATAAATAAGAAGAAAGTCCAATAAGGACAGGCAGAAGCCTGAAGGACAATAAAAAAGCCAGCAAGCCAAACTCACCTTGAGCACACGTGCCATTTGGAGCGGAGTTATACCTCTTGCGCTTATTGCTATTCTGGGATCTATCTGATGAATAGCTTGGATTTTGTGGCAGCCCATATTCCTCTGTGATACTGCTCCTTTCCAATTGCTCAGCCTCGCCTTTCAATTCTTTCTGGAGAGAACCACATTTAGTGTCTTCCCAGCTTTTAGCTCCACAAGCATCATGCCCAAAAGCATTTAGCGTTGCCTTTTCTTTTTTTAATTTCTTTTTTTCATCCTTCTCTCTCTTCTTCTCTTTCTTCCTTCCTGCCTTAGCCTTTTCCCTTTCCTTTTGGAGCTTTACAGCACCACAGTAACAAATTTAGAATCAAAGGACAGGAAGCACACCAATGCAACAAGACCAACACTTGAAGAACAGAGATATAAAATCTCTAGTACAATTTAAGTAGGGATTCATGTCGGAAACATCCCTCCTTGGCAAAGGGGAGAAGTAATACTTCCAGAACATCATGTATCTACACATTTATTACATCATTATTTTTCTAGGGATGAACCTACTGGAATCAAATAAATCCTTAAAAGAAAGGGAAAAAACTGCTCACAAGGGAGCCAATGTTAATAGAAGGATCTCTATGGAAACTGAAACTATAAGTGGATGAAGCTCTTGGCAAGTTCACAAATCTCTGAAAAAGGAATAATTTTCAAATTTGCCAAAAATTTACTTAACGACCGGTCCACATCCCAAAAACAAAAACACAAGAGCAGACGGAAACATTCACCATACCCATGACATGTCAAATTGAATTGAGTAATCATCTATTTATGGATTTACCATGAACATATCCCAAAACAACAAACTGCAGACAATAAAATATCTCACTTCCAACACTAATCACGAATTTGAAGAAAACATTCTCAATATGCATGTTCTGTATTTTAAATTGTTTCTTGATTCTTGGCTTGTCTGATGTACACATTAATGTATTTCTATTAATTTTAACCAATTCTTCCAAAACTAGCGACAAGTGACCTCCCAGCTCCATGTGACTGGAACACTCGCCTACAGCCCAAAATCTGTCATTCATATCCACTTTGACCAGAAGTTTTGTCCATGGACAATCTGCGCTTACTCAAGCCAATCACAATCTAAAAATCAAACCCTAATATAAAATCTCCAAGGCAGCACCATTCAATCCACAAAATCACCATCTAAACATGGAACCTTAGAAGAATCTCCATGAACTAACCTTAATCAGAAGCTCCATCCATGATCTAACATTAATCAAAAAGGTCCACCACGGCACCCTCGACGACACAAAAGTTCCTTAGTCGTTATTTGCGGTAATAAATAAAACAATACCCGCATATGGTACGCATACATATTGACAGATCCGAAGGGAAGAGGTGTTGAATAGTTCTGGTAAAACCCAATTTGAATATTTGAATTCATGTACAAGCAACGATTTGCATCGCGTTCAATATTTACACGGAGACATGGAAGCCTTAAAAGCGATGGATTCTTCGATTTCGATATCGAATACAAACACACCAATAAAGCAGCCCAGAGACAGAAAGAGCATTAAACACATAAATCAAGTGCTCTATTCAACAAACCTTAATCGATTCGATCAAGGCCTCATTGCTGGCTCTACTCGGTGTGTACCCAGGAGGAGGGTAGGGAAAGCACCGAGACATCTTCAAGCCAAAGCACTGATATCAAGTTATAGGCCTTAATTGACAAGAAGGGTAAAACAAATCCAACACTTAATACTTTGATCTCTCCTCGGAATCACGATATCTGAGATTAATCGGGAGGAAAGAACTTAAGATTTACAGGGCGCTAGGGGTAGGGTTTCCACCAATCGAAGAAACCCTCTCTACGACCTATGGAGAACAATAATGTGGTTTAGGAGTTCTTGCGGGGGGTATATATAGAAAGAGTTACCGACTTCAGGACGCGTCTTTTATTTTTTCTTTTGGGCCTTGGGCTTGCTGCAATTTGTGTTTTAGTCCTTTTTCTCATGTCGTAATCAGATAGTCCTTCAACGACACGGCTCTGGCGCGTGTTTTTTTACTTTCTCTGTCTTTTAACTGTGGTTTTGTTATTGTTATTTTCTTAAAAGTCAACAAAAAATAATTAACAAAATATTATAGTGGCACCTTTTTCTTTTTTCCTACTAAGTTCATTAGCAGCATCTCAATTGCTTTTAAGACTCTGGTTTTCTTCCTTTTTATTTTCTTTTGGAGATAGCACAAAATTTAAGCCATATAATCATCTTTTCCATTTCCAATTCTTTTGAAAAAATATATTTGAATTTCACTCAAAGTGCCCAACAAAATTAAATCGTACTATTGAATCAATTACTCGGCTAATAATCCAAGGGATTCAGAGTTTATCTTCATTGACAAAACAAAAGGAGGGGAAAAATGTAATGGAGAGAATATGAAGCACAGCGAAGTGGAAGTTAGAGAGACGGAACTTTCCTCCTAATATATAATAGTTTCTTTTTATAACACATTACATGTTTCATACCGAGTCAATAAAATCTATTGAAGCAACATAGAAATGACAAAACATGTACAATTAATGTAAAATGCAAAACTTCAATAAAGTTGCTCGTGGAATAAGCTTGGATTGCTTGTGAAATTAATTATGCTAGATCGAGTTTCATTACTGAATCACAAACTTTTTACTTTAGGCTTCACTTTCTTTCGCACAAATAATTTATATTTATAAAACTTAATATAAAAAAATCATAAACTCAAAAATTTATCAAATCTCACCTTAGTTTCTTATTTTAAAAAAAATATTATTTCAAAAAATAGATATTTACTTTATCCATGAAGACAATAATTGTTTATAGTTGTCAATCTATTGGGCCCAAAAGCCTACTGCTAAATATCCGTGTAAAATTGATGATTGAGAAGTAATTCATAAGAGTCCACACCTCCCCTTCTAATCAATAATTGCATGGATGGTGTGAGAGTGTGGGTTCCTCTTGGTCTTGCCTCTCTTTCTCCTCTGTGCTCCGCTACGTCCGACTGTCCCTGTCTCTTTCAAAAGGAAAAAAAAAATATCCGTGTAAAAAAATTATTCAACAAAAAAAAAACCCGTGCGAAATAACCATATTGCTTAGCATTGAATTAGATATTCGCCCATTGGTGTGTGTCCAGCTTTTCTGTTTAATTGGACCCATCAACCTTTTCAAGCTAAACTGCAAAAAGATCTTTGTGAAGTGATAAATCATCCATATGAATTTATTTGGATTGGATTGGTTTTGAAATTTATTGTAAGTTTTTTATTTTAAATTTCACATATTCTTTTATATATGATTTGTTTGGTAAAATTTAAATATAAACTCTATTTAATATCATGCTTAAAATGTTGACAAAGACAAGTCAAGGGTGATATTTTTATTGGTTTATCTATTCGAATTTCTCAATATAAATTAAACATACAAGTAGTTTGATTATAAAATATATATTTTAATTAAAGTAGTCATTTTATTAATTAGTTCACTATCATAACTTAAAACCTTAGTATATAAATAATTCTGATCTACTAATTAAAACCTTAGCATGTACCTAAATAATATCTCATTTAAAACTTAACAAAAAATCTTCATTTGTCTACATGTTTTTTAATAAAAAATTCGCCAACGATCTTGAAAATCAATATCCAATCCACCACCATTGATTCCTATAATTGAAAGGTCACGCTGAGTGTTGCCACCCTCAGGACAGACCTACTGTCAGGCCCGAGTTTTGTTGGGGCTAGTCCAATAGACTTTGTTATAGTTTGGATTTAATTTTTTTATTTCAATTTCAATTTTATAAAAATCTTAAAAAAATAAAATCTAATTTCTGTTCCGTCGAACGAAAGCAAATCAGCCTGATTCTACTAACCGGGCAAATATTATGCCCTTATTCGCAACAACATTTCAACTTCCCGAAACTCTGAGCTTCTCCGAACAGTTCTGTTCCCTAGCAATGAGGAGAATCAGCAACCTGGTCGCAGTCGTGGAAGGCGCTGCTCTCACTTCTGCAACCAGAAACGCCACTTGCCAGCATCTATTTCCTGCTAATCTGTATTAGCACCAGTCCCAGCACCTCTTGGAGGTCTGCCTGGTTCTCCTATAATGAGCTCGCGGATCGGCCGGCTAGAGCTGCAGCTAATACAGTAGCCGGAACAATGCTTTTCTCAGCGGCGGCTTCGTCACCCGCTGAGGAGTTTCATGCCAAGGAACCAGTCCTGCCGAAATTTCGCCTCGGAGATGTTGTGCTTTATCGCTATGATGTTTACCCTTTCATCTCTGACAAGGTTAAAGGTATTTATTTACTTTCTATCATCTATTGATGTACTTAAATTCACGTAGATTTTCCCAGGTATAAACTTTGTTTTGGCTTCTGCTTTCATACGTAATGCGAATTTTTATTTGAAGATTGTTTTGAAATAAAGAATCAATACTTAATTGAGCCGAATTTCTAAGAATGTACTAGAAGGATTTATTAATGGTTTGAAAAGTAGAGCTTTTCCTTTTCCTGGCCAAGTTTTGAGGCGTGGCCTGTTACTTTAGTGGCCTAGCACATTTTCTCTTAATGTGGCTAAAAGTTGTAAGGATCAGAACTGTACACTGCTATATAAATAAATCAAGGCCAGTAATCGTTATCTCAAATCAAAGCTACTGCTTTTGAATTGATGGCTTTCGATCTTTTATATGCTGTAATTCAAGTTTAACTGCAATACTGTTCTATGTCAAACATTCTTACTTGACCTTCAGCTCCATTTGGATGGCAAATAAACTGAGGACTTCTGTTTCTCCTTACTCTCTACTTTTTTTGGCGTTCCCTTCATAATGTCAAAATTTCAAAATTATATTTTTCTACTCTACTTTATCAGTTGGCGATTGAAGTTCGAAGTTTTAAAAGTGAATTTATTTTTTCTTTTGATGTGTATCTTTAATGGAAAATGGCTACACATGTTTTATTCTTTTAAGGATTAAAGTATCATCGTAATTCAAGATGAGTGACTTCTGTCTCCATGAAGAGCAATACCTAAGATTTTTCTGTGCCCACGTTTTATTTTTTCAGTAAGCAGTAGCAGGAGAGATATTGCAACATTAGTCTAAAGCATTTTAGCTTACAAAGTTTCAAAATTATTGATTGTCTTCTGTTTTTTATATTCATTCACCATCATTTTTATTGTTTTTTCTATTATTGTCACTAACTTGGTTTATATATCTCTTCTGCTTCCGGAACCAACTCCATTTCCTGTTCAGCATTCCTGGACTATTATGATGTCCCTTACAAAGTTGTGGAGGTTAATATCAGCAAAAGGGAAACATGGCCTGCTAACAATAAAGCTCCTATATTGATGGTTGATGGTGACATAATGGAGAATAAGTCAGGTCTTGATACCACAGCATTTCATGGATTCCGAAACAATCACCAAAAGACATAAGGAAACCCGAACATGTGGATTTATTGATTAATTTCCTTTCATTCTCTTTGCAGATATAATTGACAACTCATCAGGTCTTGATTCCACAGCATTTCATTGATTCCAAAACAATCACCAAAAGACATAAGGAAACCCGAACATGTGGATTTATTGATTAATTTCCTTTCATTCTCTTTGCAGGTATAATTGATCTATTGTGTCGAAGAATTCAATCTGAGGCACAAATTGATAGTCTTTCAGATAATACATTTGAAGAGAATGAGTGGCGTAGGTATGAATAATTTGCTTTGTATTTGTTGCTTAGGAGTCTTTTCTTGTGTGGTCAATTGTTGATTCTACTATTCACTGGTTCAGTTTGATTTTAGTGAAAGAGATGGATGGTGAAGATTTACATAATTTACTGTTTAAGGACTGATTTGGAAAAAAATAAATGTTTATTTTAAACCACGATGCATGGCTTTTCCAGTTTTACTATAGTTCTGTTCAACTAAATTACTTGCATTGCCAAATTTGTGATGTAGTTGGGTTGATGATCATCTAATGCATGTTCTATGTTCAAACATCTACCGAAGTACTTCAGAGGCTCTTGAGGCATATGGCTATATCACAACTCATGGTAAGATTTACATGAAATTATTAGCATTTAAAACCAAATTTAGTGCATCGTGATTGACATTAAGACATACATTATAGCTTCCTGTGTTTAAAACTGCTACTACTGAAACTTAAGAGCAGTTATGTTATATGAACGCATTTATCTCTTGACCAGTATTTCGTTGCACTGCAATAGAGAAATTTCCTAGTTTATAATTAATGCAGGCTAGTTCATGATGCTTTTTATGCCTCGTACGAGGTATGTAGATAGGAAATAGGAATGCTAAGAGTTACTACCACCACTTGATTTTTCTGATCTTTTAATGGAAATGACATCAGATCACTAATTCAATGGCATTAGACGAAACCTTTAGACTCATGAATCATTAACTGTTTTTTCTCTACTGTAGTTTTATGTAGAGTCCTGGAGCATCTGTAGAACTGTGCATGCCGATAAAGTGTTCTGTATTATTTCATTTGTTTGGAGTGCATCTTGTTAGACCTGCAACTTAGCATATGATTTCTCGTGGCTTGTTGGATTGACTGACTTTTGGTGTTGGGCCTACTTAGAAAGTGGGTCACAAGTGCTTGTCTCATAGGTAATAGGTTACTACTATATTTGAATTTGGAGGGCCAAACTTGGGATTTGTATGGAATTTGAGTTACTGCTTTTTGTACTTGTAAGCTAGTACATATGTATGTTTTTAAAATTTATATTGTTATGGCTTTGACTGGCTTATTCTTCCTTGGTGTTTATTTCTGTTTGTTCTGACTAGGACCTGCAAACTTTTCTTGTATTGCTTTGTTGTTGAATCCAGGTAATTTCAACTTTATTGAAAGGATTGTTATAAAATATGCTGGAGCTGCATCCATGTATATTTTGTCAAAACAGTTGAAGAAGAAACATGACATCACTGATGAGCGAGCTGCTTTGTATGATGCTTCAGAAGCCTGGGTTGATGCTCTCAAGGGTCGAAACTTCCTTGGTTTGTTCTACTTTTGGTTTATTTGGTAGCTAACACGTTCATTTCTAAAACAAGATCATGATCTTCTACCTCATTTTATCTATCAGGTGGCTGGAAACCGAACCTTGCTGATCTCGCAGTCTTTGGGGTTCTAAGGTCTATCCGCCACCTCAAGTCCGGTGAAGACATGGTAGAACACACCCGTATTGGTGGTTGGTATTCTCGAATGGAACACGCAGTTGGAGCATCTTCTAGAGTTCAGGCGTGATGAGTAAATTACTTCGACCAATATATGACTGTTCTTTACAGAAGTTGCGAAATTTCTTCTCTTTTTTAGCTTTCATTTTTACGAGTCGGTAGGGAGTAGTATAAGCCGAATCTCAGGGACGCAGCGAACTGAAATGCTTTGCTTGGTTGTGTCGATTGAGAAATTTAATGTTGAGTATTTCTGGGAACGTTTCTGATGTTCTTAGGGGAGTTCAATAATTTAGTTGTTTGAAAGGCTTAGTTCTATGTCTAATATTCTGACACTACTTTATTTGAGAAGGTGTTAAATATAACACTCCAAAGTATATTTGGATTGATCTTTTATTTAAGTTGAATTATATTAAGAATCGTTAAAATAAATTATTTATGAAATAAGAATTAGAGTTTAAAATAATAAATAAATAATTAAAAGTTTTTACTTGTTTTAATTTAAAAATGAATTCAAGTACATCATTATTTTCGAACATTCATTATTTTTGAACGTGGATTCTTAGGATTCAATATAATTTTTTATTTTATATTTTATTTTTTTATATTTTTTTTAAATTTAAAATAAAAAATTTTCAAAATTAAATTGTGTCTCGCACCTAAATTTTACAAAAGAAAATGAAACTATCGAGATGCATTTTCCAAGGTCAAACATTCACCTGGGTCCTGGATCAATCCATACTCCTGGCTATTTCACGTCCTAATCAAATGTACTTCCCATTTCCCCTAGGGCCAATGAACCTCTCGTTTTTAACTCTCCAAGAAAAGAGATCTCGACTCAGGAAGCAGGCAGCTATCAGAGAATCTGCATTTTGCGTACGTCTCTCTGGCTAGACAAAAGTAGCGAGAGAAAAGCCTTTTCGTGCTTCAACAAAAGTAGCGATCAGGACAAATCCTAAACACCTTTGTGTATTCTACCCATCTCCAGGAGTAAAACTTTCGCCCAAAATCACTTCAGATAAACGCCCACACATGTACACCAATCCAAGAAGTAGCCGAAACCCAAAAGGTACGTATGCCCATTTTAGGTGAGCGTCTTTTAGAGAGAAAACAGAGGTCATGCATCTCTCCTCTGATGTAACATCACCAAGAACTTTCTAGCTTTTTAACCTACCGTATCCTTTTGCATCTTTTTACACTGAAAGATCTGGAGGGAAGTTGGCTTTCTGGTTTTCTTCTTTTGCCTATAAGCTCTGCTCAGTGTTCAGTCAGAGTTGTCTTCCCTGAAAATGAGCTTGCCTTTTCCGATGGGTGGTTCACCCTACTGGCTTGTGAACTCGGTCTTGGGAGGGATAGATGCTGGTGTTTGTTCACAAGACCAGCTACAACAAGCAATACAACTTCAGTACTCCAGCAATCAAGAAGCTCCTTCTTCTACAAGTTGTGCAGTAGTTGGAGTCCCCCAGTCAACGGGCTGTTGTGAGTCTCTGTCATCTGAACTCGAAAAGCAGTGGCTGGAAATGGACTGGTTGCTGCAGTTAGAGGTAAGACTTCAGGGTTTAGAAGACACAGATCTTCCTCACAGTCCAATAGTTAATTAAATACATTTGCAACTACTTTGCATGCATGCGAAGAGCAGCCTTTGTAATTAAGTGCATACCTCCTCTCCTTTCATGTTTGCTGTTATACCGTAATTTATTTTATATGTGGGGAATGAAAGTGCAACTGAAGGGGAATTTTGTTTTGGCTTTGTCTTTCTGAGCTGGGTTTTCATGATGGTCATCTCTTGGATGATGACCTCCTCCATTACGGTTCGTTTTTCTTACGTTCTCTGATTAATGTGTAACAAATTGGTCTCAACAGAATCAAGAACTGAGGACAGCTGTGCAGGAAACGACGAGGCAGCAAGCAGTTCTTCTACAGAGATACGAGTCAAGGATTATTAATTTGATGCGCCGAAAAGAACATGATTTGGAGATAGCAAGAAACAGAAGTGTGGAGCTCCAAAAGTTCCTGTTAAGGGCAGAGGTGGAGGCACAAGCGTGGCAGAAAAAGGCCATGGAAAATGAAACTATGGTCTTAGACCTTCACAACAGGCTTGACCTAGTTAGAGAAACAAATCTTTCTATCCACGGTGAAGCCCAAGATGCAGAATCATCTACTGATCCAGCCACCAGAGATTGCAGAAACCAAGATCAGCAATTCAAAAAGATAGCTTGTAAGTTGTGTAGTGCTCGAACGCAGTGCGTTGTCTTTCTTCCTTGCAGACACCTCTGCTCCTGCAGAGCTTGTGAATCACTTCTTGCACTCTGTCCGGTCTGCGAATCTGTAAAGCAGGGAAGCATGGAGGTATTATTGGTTTAAGCAAGAAAAGAAAGGAAAAAAGCTAACGAGAAAGAAGAAGAAATCCCCTAGGGGGAAACGCTTCTTGATGTTGCCTTCAGTACTGTTTTCCCGTTTTTGGGTTTGATTGTATGCATCCATCTATTCAGCAGATATTGATTATCTCCAAGAGTTAAAAGTGAACAGTAAGTGTATAGAAATTTTTGCCTTTTTCTCTCATGGATAGGTAAAGTTTTCATATTCCAGATTTGCGTAAAACGTAATAGTTCCGTGTTGGTGGTTCTCTGTGGAAATGGTATCTCTGCTGTGAAGCCGTAAAATCTTGTACTGCTATCAACTGACAGAAAAAGATTTGAAAGCACAATCATGATGACTATGCAACGAACATCCAGGCTCTTGTACTGCTCTGCACTCACACTGCTTTCTTTGCATTTATATCGACTTTGAACCAAAGAGAATTCACATGAACTCGCCAAGTGTAAAAGGGAGGAAGAAAACGTTCAGAACACCATTAAATGAATAAGATAAGAGAAAGATTATTAGGGTAAAAAACTCATCTGTATTTTGTACAGCTCTGCTACTGTAAATGTAGGCTGGCTTACGCTGCACAAAAACAGTCAGCGCAATATGGTCTTTGCAATGCTTGTCAGTCTAGAGAGAGGGACTGTCTGTCCCTGGTCCCGGCCGGCAACGTTTCGGGCTTTCTGGTCATAAAGATTTTCGTTTGAATTGTTTGCAGAAGGCAATTGTAGCTGCCAATGCCCGGTCCCGGTGAAAGTAAAGGTGAACGGGTTATATTTGGATTGAGGTTTTTTAAAATATTGAGAATTGTAAAATAAATTATTTGTAAAAAATAAAAATTTAAGTAAAATAATAAAAAAATAAAAAATTTTAAATTAATAAGCCAATCCAATATAGCATAAGTTTCTTAGAAGTGCAGAAAAGTAAAGAATGACGCCAACTACATTGGTCAGTTTTTGCAGGTGAAAGCGAGCAGATATCCAAGTCTAAGGGCATGTGCGTGGTTTATGGATTGGATTTCCAAATTCCAAGTCAGCATTTCCCTAGTGACTTTACCCCAATACAGAAAAATAAAGAAAATATCACCCTTCGTTAAAGTGCACTACTTTACAAAATAAAAAAATGAAATTCGTTTACATTCTCCTGTACTTTATATTTTTAAGAAAAAATTAGTTTTATTTAAATTGTATTTCTTTCAATAAATTTTATAATTAAATTTTATTTTTTATAAAAAATTTATTTTCAAGAAATTAAAGATAAATTTTTTTTAATTAAATACAATCTAAATACAGCTTAAAATTTCATGAGAACTGACTTAAAAAAATAAGGGGAGAGGGTGTAGAAGGGATTTGAGAGATCCCGAATGCGATAGAAATACATAGATCAATTATTGTATCAGAATATTTACATTTATATATACTTTATTTGTATTTAAATAAGATGAATAATTTTATTTTAATTATTTAATAACTTATATTTATTTTATAAATTATATATTTATCAATTATAATAAAGTACGTGAAAGAAAAAATATTACTTTATTATTTATTAGATAGGTAATTTTTTATATGCAATGAAATTTTCTTTTCATTTTCTTTATTGTAATTAATAAATACATAATTTATAGAATAAATATAAATTATTAAGTAACCAACCTAGAACTAGCCAAATAAATCTAAGAAATACTTGTATAAGATCACAAATGTTATGCTCTCTTTTTCTCAAATATCAACTTTAGACCTCATATTTTCTATCTCAATGATTAGCATCAACCCCACAAATAATAAAAATTTTCAAATGAAACCGCCAAAAAAACAAAAGAAAATCGGCAATGGAAAACCGAGAAGCGTAACTCTTGTGGCCCAATAGAGCAGGTCCACTCCTAGGTCTGTTCAATGTTTCGGCCCAGTATATCGTCTACTTTAGGCACCAGAAGTCTCAAGTCGGGGTCATTGGAATTGGTCCAACTATGATGGAGACAAAGAGGGAAAAAAAAAAAAAAAAGACGTAGATTCTTTACTACTCCTTCAGTTCATAAAACGCCACTCGACATCAATCTCTCTCTCTCTCTCTCTCTTTTTTTTTTTTTGGCTGAATAAACCGATCAATCATTTGGAGTCGATGTCTTTACTCCTTCGTCTTCTCCCTTCGTCGGATCACTGATCAGAAAAGGGCGACTCCAATATCTCTCTCTCTCATCTCCGCTTTCTCAATTTCGGTTGCTATCAATAATGCGGCGAGGTGATTACTCCTCCTATTACCCATATCCTCAGAACCCAACCCCGAACCCAGTTCCTCCTCCCCACCAGCCTCCGTCTTACGCCTCCGCGCCACCTTTCTCCGCCAATTCCCCCGCTTCTGATTATTCCTCCGCCTATCCTTCTTCTTGCCCTTCGTATCCTCAGAATTCTGATCCTCTCCCCACTGCCCCTGCCTTTTCTCCGGTCCCTAATTTTCCTCCTCCACCACCACAGCAGCAGCCTCAACCTTCTTCTTCCTTTCCCCAGTTTGAAACACACGGGTCATACTATCAACTATCTTCCCAATCACAACCACCTCCTCCACCTCTGCAGCCCTATTACTCATCGCACGATCAACCACAGCCCACGCAACCCAATTACGCCAGCACTCTTCGGGGTCCTATCTGCAATCCAGTTCCGAATACACCTTATTCTGCAGCTTACTCGGCGCAGTTCAATCAAGTAAGCTCTTCCGTGCCACCTGCGTACGATACCGGATACGATAAGAATGCCAAATTTGATCAACCTGGGGGGTATTTTGATGACATTTCTGGAAGATATGGAAGCTCCGGTGAGGAAAGGTCTGATTTTGGATCGGATTTTTATGTTAAACGAGTAGATAGTGGCTATGGGATTGACGGGTTTGGCAATGGCGTGTATGCTTATCGGGGAAGTAAGGTGGAGCCATATGGCGCTCGAGGCACTGCTCCTAAGTCAGCGACCTGGTCGGGTTTTGATGATTTTGGGAGGCCAATTGGATATTCTTCAGAGAAAGATCGTTCTTCAGGATCAAGTGCGAAGATTGTAAGGGCGGTGCCAAAGGCGGACACGCAGCAGGATGTGAAGAGTGGGGTGCAGAAGTTCAGAGTTAAGCTATTGGCGGAGAGTGGGGGCCAGAGCACCATGGATGTTCTTTGCCAGGCGAGCTGTTTCCGTTTGTCTTGTATTCTTTAGTTTTATTTATTCGCTATTTCCATTCTTCTGTTTGTAAATTTCATTTTTACTTCTAGTTGATATGGTGTTGAAGTGGGCATCTTACTCAGATGGTCGGCTTAGATTTCATAGTTCTGCTCAAATTTAAGGTCCCATGCCAAAGCTGTTTTCCTAGTTTTAGGAAGATTAAAGAGTCAACCTAGTTTGCTTAAATTCTATACCCTTGGTGAAAAACTTGAATCTCCATTTCATGAAAGATAAGGGTACTTAATTTGAATTTTAAGTCATAGGGAGAAGTGTGGAATTATTACCTCTCCTTTGATGTGAAGAATGTTTGAATAAACTTGAAAGCAAATAAAATCTGTTTCAGACTTCGGGAAAGATGACTATCAAGGTGGTATTTTGGAAGTTGTTGTTTTTGGCATTTTGATGATTTTCTTCTAGTAGTACTTCACCTTTGCAGAGCTTATGCTATCATTCTTCTTTTCTATTATAGAGCCTCTTTTAGAAAAATCTGGATCTTTTGGGCACATTCTCTCTATCAATGTCTTTTGTAGTTTCTGTTCTCTACTTGGGTTAGCATTGTTGTTATTTGATGTTTTCCTTTTCTTCCCTGTTTAGTAGAAGACTCGTCCAATTAGCCACATAGTTAACCAAAGGAATCAAACGAGTCTCACTAAGTTTTGTCATTGCTCTGTTTTTTTTTTAATTCTTTGTTGACTCCATTAAAATGCATTCAACAACAACCAAGTTAAACTGAGCTGTTTCCTAGGCGTGTATACTAGATCATGCTCTTTGTATTATATAACGTGAAATGCATGTTCTTGTCAGAATGCTTCTATTTTCAAAGAAGAAAAGATGAAGGCGAAAAGGAAGTGAAGGTAGGAAGATAAAATAGCAGCAACAGTTGTAATTTGGTTAATGAAAACATGGGAGATGTTCTTTCTCATGGTGGTTTTCCTTTACTTTTGGGCTGGAAGGACAATCTTCCTTGCTTTTGGTACTTTTGCTTCCTGCTTTTATTCTCTCTTTTAGCTGTTGTTTGCTGTTCTGCTTGATTCAGAGTAAATGTGTATTATGTTAACTTCAGCTGGAAGATGGCTTGGGTCTTCTTAAGGGGGATTTTGTTCTAACAATGTTCAAGTAGCATCATGCATCATTGAGTAGCTTAACAGTGGCAGGAGAATGTTTGTTTCAATTAGCATATCATACATATTTTACTCTATTTCTGCATAAAATACGAATTTGAAATTTCTCCAATGTGGTTTCCCTTTCAGATTGGCTTGGATGGAATTCGTATGCTTGACCCAAGTACTGGTCGGACTTTGCGAATTTACCCTCTCGACACAATAACAAGATGCGAAGTACGTTCGCATTTCTTTTCTATTAATTCTCTTCTTTTGTTCTGTCATGTCTTTTATCATAGTGGTTCTGAGAAGGTGTCAAAATTTCTGGCAAGTTTAGTTGAATGACTGAACACAAACATGCACACGGATGTATATATAATTTAACACTTTTCCAATTTCCATTATTTAAAACAACTTCTAGTGTCTAAATATCTTTAAAAAGATTTGTACAAAATCATTGTCCAATACTCTGATGTCTTTCCTGCAACATCTCCATAATCTCAAATGTTTTTTAATGTGTAGAATATTGGAAACAATGCTCCAGTTAGGAAGGTGATTCTGCTTCCTCTTTCTGTTCTGAACATAAGTGGGAAGGGTTTAGAAAAACTTTTCTGTCTGAGGATATTCTGTGGTTGTTAACTGGAGAGTGAGAATACTTTTTGGGTTCAAAATTTTTGTCTCCCATCTTCAATACATAAAGTTTCCAGATATGAAAGCTTCGTTTACGTTGTTGTGCGATTGCTGAATGTTGAAACTTTTAATATTCTCAAAAAACAAAAGAAGAGGAAACTTTTAATCTCATTTGTTGATTAGGATTTTATTGATAGTCTTGTTAACTAATCATTGTAATTGTCTTTTTGGCTTTCTTGTTATTCTAGTGCAGTTTGAATGTCACTTAATTGCCATTATAATTTGTAATAGAGTTATCTTTGTCTATTAAAGGTAACAGCTTCCTCTACCTTCTCCTTTTGGTCAAAAAGTTCTGTGGACATTGATCCTAGGCGCATTAGATTGCAGTCAAACAGTTATACTATAAGCACTCTTCTGGACACTGTGACTGCTGCAACTGTACAGGTTAGAAGTTGCTCTTTTCTGTGATTTAGAACTAGTTGACTGTTTTTATATCTTAGGTGACACATGCTGAAGTTTAAGCTCTTGCATTATTCTTGGGTTGCATCAGCATTTGTTCCATCTTCATTCATTTCTTTATGCCTTCTGTTTTTGTTGCTCAGATGGTGTTAGTAAGGTTTGTTCACTTAAGTTGTGCTTAGGCCTATTATCAATCTGGTAAAATCATAAACATCCATCTTACATGGTGAAGAACTTGATCAGAGATCTTGAGTTCTTACCTCTAATTGTGATGGGGTGAAAAACTTGAATTAGATGAGCATTAATTTTCTAGTTTTATATGATATATCTTAGATAATGTATTGGCAGAAATTACTGTATATAGTGTTTATTTTCAAACTGATGCATTAGAAGGTCTACTTGTCAGGTTTTAGTTGGATTTTTGCTAGTTTTAGTTGAATAATTTAGAGTCAGGAAACTATGATAGGGCTGTTTTGTTTGCTTATATTCTCTTGGTAAAGGTAAATGTGATTAGTTTTGTTCCCATGTTTGTATATGAACATCAAACCTTGTTCTCCCACTTTCTCAGATGGAGTCTGAGGGTGAGATTGGATTGGATTTTTTTTTTTGGTTGAGTTGTATTGTGAATCGCAAAAGTGAATTGTTTGTGAGAGAAGTGGGACCCAAAGTGAAAAATGTGGGAAAAATTTTGGATTTAATCTCAATCCAAGTAGCCCTGATTTTGCACATAATACCTGTGGAGAGTTTAATTGTTATGTTGGTTATTAGTCTCAAAGTCATCCATACCCAAACACTAAAAGAAAAGACGTGCATGCATGTAGTCGCTGTAGTTGAAGTTGCATTTGAGAGTATCTCCATGCATTTTCATATAGCCATTTTTTCTGTCTTAGTATGTTCTCTTCGTGTTCACAGTTCTTAAATTTTGTTACAAAACTTGAATGAAAGGTTATGTTAGTTTGTTTGAAATGCAGTTTAAGGAGATGGGTGGAAGAAGCAGACCTTCTGAGTCTCCTAAGATGGCTGAGCAGCCCACTGAGAAGAAGAAAGGTTTTGGTGATTGGATTAATCTTATGAAGCCGACTAATGAGGAAAAAGATCATTGGGTAATCTGAACTTTTATAGTCAAAATTGGTACCGGTTTCCTGTTCTAGATATACGATACAATTGCAGTCTAGGATGAGTAGGAGTTACATGCCCTACTTCCGCTCTGGCTTGCTAAAAACTAAAACCTCCTTTATGGTGATATCTTTTCAGCTAGTTTTCATGATATACATTCCAAATTGTATAGGATGGTTGAAGGAGATTTGGAATTTGAGAAACTCTTTTATGCAAATTGCCAAGTAACTGCTGCACAAAAGATCTCTCTGTTTGTTGCCTTTTGCATTTGTGTTCCCTGGATGCATTTTCTCTGGCCATTTTTTTCCTTTTGTTATTAGTGGTGTCCTATATACCTGGATTTTGGATCTCTGTTTTTGGATAATTTTTAAGATCCTGTTGATTTTTCCATTACTGATGCTTATGTATCATTAGCCTCCAGAAGGTGAAATCTATTCCCTTTAGCTTTGAGTTGCGTCAGTATTATATGAATCCAATTCTATTCTATCCAAGTTGCTGAGGGAAACATTTCCATTAACTTCATCTTACTTTTGCTGGAATGATTAAATCTTTGAATTTTATATAGTACAAGGGGGTTTGATATTTCTATTTAGGATTGCTTGTGGTTGTCAAATAATGAGAATTATGGAAGAATTATAACATATGATGTTATATTGTATTTATTCTCCCTTTGACCATCAGTGTCTTCATTTTCTTAATAATTGTAGGTTCCTGATGAAGCAGTCACCAAGTGCATGGCTTGTGGTAACGATTTTAATGCATTTGTGCGCAGGGTATGCTTTATCCTGAGCGGCCACTCAATAATATTAGCATTTATCTTATCTAAATGGCCCATATTAGTGCTGTCTGATTCTCCCATCCCCCCCCCCCCCTCCCTCCCTCCCTCCCTCTTCCATTTTTCCTGCTAATCCTGGTTGATAATATTTTGCCTTGTCTTTCAGCATCATTGCCGTAATTGTGGAGATATATTCTGTGACAAGTGTACCCAAGGGAGAACTGCTCTTACAGCTGATCAGAATGCTCCTGTTGTCAGGGTTTGTGATCGGTGCATGGTAAAACTATTGCTCTTCAATTGTAATTCTTTGGACAACTACTATTCCTCTCAAATCTAGGGAGCTTTGTGCTCATCTTCTCTTAGAAGTTCGGAAGTATTTTTAAGTTCTAGCTCTAGGGTCTAAATCTTGAACTTGTTAACTGTAGCCACAAGGATGAAGGGTCAATCTCATGATCTTTCAAATGCAAGTATTTCATGCTATTTTTCTTTTAACAGGCTGAAGTTTCTCAGCGTCTGAGCAACACTAAAGAAGCTGCCAGCAGATCATCAAATGGATTGCTTAGCCATGAGGACCTTGCTAAGAAGCTTCAGGTGACAATAGAAAAATATTGCATGTAGACATTCATCATAAGTAACTTTGAGCCATTGTCTATTGTTTTTTGTATATTTAGTAAACTAGGGAGACTGTAGATATAACATTTGTAAATATCAGAAATCTCTTAGGATAACATTGTAAGCACTTATTTCGGCTTTTGGTCTTGTAATAAGAAAAGAAAAAGAAAAAAATCTGCGCTTGATCTATTATTCTTGATTCTAAAATATGCACGTATTCTAGTGTTTGTGTAATGCTGTAGAAACATGTGACTTCTATCGTCAACCTTAAGAGAAGTATTTGATGCTGATAATTAGAGATTATATATCTGTGAAGTGTTCTTTAGAATCAACCTTGATTTCTGATGTGGGTAATTGTCACAGGAAGAAATGGAGAGGAACCGCAAGGCATCATCAGGTAAACTGAAGTTAAGTTCTTGGTACAGATTTTGAGTCCTTGTGGGTGGCAATAAAAAAGACACCTTACCTGTTCTCTTTCTGTGTTGTGTCTTTCAGCAGGTTCTAGGACAGAGGGATCTGGAAGGCGGATGAAAGAGGTTGCTTGCCCTACCTGTACAGTCCATTTACAGGTTTTTTCCCGTTCTGCTTCCTCTACTTTCCATAATTTTTCGAATTCTTGTCTGCCAAGTGTAATGTGGTTATTGTGTGATGGCAAATTGATAAAGGTTCAAGTTCCTAGCTCGGGATCAGAAACCATTGAGTGTGGCGTTTGTCAGCATCCCTTCCTCGTCAGTGCCCATTGATGCGATGGGTTGATATATGTTTCTATTATTTCATGTACACGGAAATCTGACTGTATTTTGGTGTTGTTGCTGCTCTGTATTTGCATTGAACTTGTAAATTTTAGCGTTCATGAGGAGCTACTTTCTTCTTTTTTCTCCCCAATTTCTTGAGAAAAAAACTGAGGAACTAGTTGGTTAACTGTAAATTTCTTTCGAATGATACAAGAGTGATTGTTGAATTTTGGATCCTCTCCGGTCTTCAGGGGGAGGTCCCTTCCGTGCCCTTGCGCCTCGTTGTCTGGATCCACAAGCGCAGAGGGGTAGAATACTAGGGGAACGATCTTAAAAGAAGGCGGAAGGATCATATATATTAGGTCAAATGCAATGAAGACTATTCACTTTCTAATTAGAGACAATAATGGCGACAGCATAACAATTGTTAATCATCTTTTTCTTGTTAGTTAATGGGCGCCTATCTCATCAAATTCCTATTAGCAATAACAATGGTGAAAATGCCACAGCCGTAATCATCTTGTTCTTGCTAATTGGACAAGAATGGTAACATTATAACAAACTTAATGATCTTGATCTTGCTAATTAATGGGATTAATCAAATATTTCATGGCTCCTTGAAAGGCCTTTCCACCCGATTCCCGCCCCCCCCCCTCGTCCCCCGCCAAAAAAAAAAAAAAGGGAAAGAAAGAGGAGAAAAAGGGAATCAAAAGTGTTTTTAAGAGTAAGGGTGCTTACTCATTAGGAGTAGTAGTGGAATGCGGTTGAACCACCAACAGCTAACTCGACCAAGACTTTGAGAATGACGGCAAAAGGTCACACCTCCTCGTCCTCAGTGAGCAGTCTGTATTATTGCAGCTGCAACGTTTAATTGCACGCACACGCTTGTCTCGTTAATCATTTTTCCCTCTGAGTACTGAATTTCTTTTCGCCTTCCAACTGTTTTTGCTCTCTTCACAGGATGTTTACGAACGAATGTGGGAGCTTCATGTCCTGATCGCCCCTCATAGATGCGCCGTCAAGACCAAAAAGCTCTTTAGTACAGTAATGAATACGTCACTTTATTTCAAGATATAATTTTTTTACTTCTTTTTTCTTTTCAAAATGTTAAGAATTACTCTTTTAAAATTATCTTCATACATAATATAATTATCTCATACTTTCTCATATTAGTAAAAAATAAATTAAATTAATTAAAAGTACAATAACAAAATTTTTTCTTATTTTCTTCAATATTAATTTATACACAAATGGTTAAAAATTTTTATATTTCAAAAGAAATGGAATACACACCATATCATACTTTAAGGGTTCAGTTGAATAGTATTTTTGGTTCGTTTATATGATTATTTAGCAAAAAAAGAAAAAAGAATGTAAAATTCTAGTTTCACCACTAGCGAGCTGTTGGTTGCTCTATATTTTTTGTTTTTTCCGTAGTTTAAAAAGATTTTCTCATAATGGGAAAATAAATATTGAGTTTGTAATTTAGGAGTTGATGATTAATCATATGAGCTTACCTTACTAAGCATGGAAGAATGAAGGCAATATCTGAGGGGCCAATTGTCCTTCGATGGCAAAGCTGTTTACCGAAAACAGATAATACCATTATGATCATTCCACAAAGCTGTATACACATGGACGAAAGAAAGAGAAAGACAGTCAGAAGGTACTACTTCTAGTACTTTTGTCCTCTCAATAATTTTATTTTGTTCCTCGTATAATTGTGCAAAGCAAGAAAACATGGCCTAGATTTCCCAGAAAACGAGGCTTGAAACTACATGCAAATGGCGACCAGCAAATGAAAAGGGTTTTCTTCTGGTAGTTTACCGAACTTGTACTCCATGAATCAACATTAACACGTACGAGCACCGAGTCTAGGGTTTTCTTGTGCAGTTTCCAGATAAGTTTTTGCAATAAAATTTGTTGTGAATATTTGTAGTTTGATAAAGAGATTCCGTGAAATACAGGTAGCCCACCAACCTTAGTGAAGTGATACTCCTTTTTTGCACGAGAAACCACCCTCTTTCTGTACTCGGAACTAACACTACCCACTAGGTACTCATCGTCTTCCATGCCACAGAGTAGCATCTGCCTTTTGTTCCTCAGTTGATTCTCTGAAAAAGAAAGAAAATTTATATTGATATTTCCATCAAAATTTTACGGACTCATCAAACAATTTGGACAACATAGAAATTGCAAGATTTGCGAAAGTTCTTATACATACATTTCGATTATATTAGGTTACGGACTAATATTGGTCACTCAAATCGTGGAAACTTGTCATGCAGCCAAAGATTGGAGTAACTTCCGAGGTTTACAGATCATTGGTATATATGTCAATAATATTGGTTTGAATCTCTAGATGAATACATAGTAAAATAAAACGTAAGAGATAATTAATGAAATCTGTTACCTACTTGAGTTTGCATCTATGCAATTGCAGACAGATTATGTTTTGAACAAATACTATTACTAGTTATTTTGTAATTAATTTATCAACTAATTACCTAATTAGTCAATATAAATTGCACATCTATACCCTGCAAATCAATAGCTACATTCAGGGCGGAACCAAGACTTTTGCCTTGGGAAGGTGAGAATTTATGTAGACTTTTGGAGCATTTGATAATTTATTTTACTTATTGTAATTCAATATAATTAGGAAATATTTTTTGTTATAAAACGTAGTTTGAGAAAAAAAATTGTAAGGACTATAATAAAGCTGCATGCTTACTTCTTAATTATAGCACTAAGAAAATTTTGAAAATGTTTTTTTTTTTTTGTGGTGGTGGGGGGGAAAGGGGGGCCTGGGGAGGGCGACCACAGGCTACACTAACCTCGGCTATCCTCTTCAGAGACTTAGACCATAACAAAAATCCCCCTACTATATATATCCATATGCGGAAGAGATTAGCATTGGTAAGTCCAGTACTGATATTCCATGTGTAGCATTCTTTCCTTAAGTACAACATTCAAGAATCAAAGTGAGGTCAATACCATGCATTTCATCAAGATCATCTCGGTGAAAAAGACTCCATATTCGTCGTCATCTTCTTCTGCAAATGCATTGGTGTTCTTGCTGAGTTTCTTTATATTCCTTAACAACTCTGAGGCGATCATAAAGCTACCGGAAAATATGACAGTACCGGCAGTTTTTGCATTCGGAGACTCCATAGTGGACCAGGGCAACAACAACGACCTCAAGACTTTGGTTAAGTGCAATTTTCCTCCATATGGGAAAGAGTTCAAGGGCGGAATTCCCACAGGAAGGTTTAGCAATGCCAAAACGCCTCCAGACTTAATAGGTAATGTAGTGGAAATCTTTCGTCTGCAGTATCTTTCTTTACTTAAGTTACGGTCTAAACTAGGTATAGCTACAAACGCCTCCTCCGGCCTTTTCTTCTCAATCTCTCAGTTACAGTTACGTACTCTTGTGATTTTTGGGAGAGGCTGGTGAACTGCCGGTTAGTTCACCCAGATTTTCTGTAGTCGAGAGGAAAGAAAAAGCAAGGAAAGCGAACAACAGTTAAGACTCTTCGAAACTCAAAGATGCTAGTCTTTGAGAATTTTTAATATTGTCACATAGTTGAAAGTTCCCCAAGAATGATATGAGGAGATCATGGGAACATGATCAAAATGTGAAGCATATTGCTTTGTCTTACAAGTTTGATAATTTTCACAAATAATTAGCTTTTTTAAGCTTAAACCTAAAACCTAATTATTTGTGAAAACATGGCTAGGACTAGCGCTCAGTGAAAACTGACGATGACATGTGCCAGACTGCATTTTTTTTCTGATAGATTTGGGCCAGGAACATTGGACCTTGAGTGTGTTTGAACACGATTTCATTATGAAATCTATTAAATCCCATCTTTATTGATTGTTTCTCGAACTATCTACTAATAGCGCAAAAAATCGCACACTTTCTCAGTTGCCAGTTTTTAATCCTTTTTTCTTTTCTCCCAGATACTGGCATTTAGGGTCATGTAAATGAAATTTAAAATATATTTGACTTTAAAATATTAAAAATAGTGAGGAAACCTATTTTACGTCACCATGACCTTTCTCTGCCTTCTCTTTTGGGCCACATTGTCTCAGTTCTCTTGAAATATAAGGCCCACTTTGGAGCTTAATGGGCTTAATGTGTTGCTTTTAAAGGTTCGAGCCACTCTGGTTTCAGTCGAATAATTTTATCTTTATAACTTTATAAATTATATTTGTGTTATATAATTATTAATAAAGTAAGTTGATATTTTTTATTTTATATTTATTAATAATTATAAAACTCATGTGATAAACACAAGTTATAAAGTTATTATAATAAAATTATTCAATTCTTAATTATCTCTTTGAGTTTCTAATAAAAGAAAATAACTCATTCACCGGTCCAAGAACCCTATATAATTTTATATAAAAAATTGAAAATGAAAATTTAATTTTCTTTTTCTTCTTTCTAGTACTTTTTATTTGACTTTTTTTGTTTTGTTTCTGATTTCAGCTGAAGAACTGGGAATTAAAGAAATTGTGCCGGCTTATCTTGACCCCCATTTGGAAGCTAAAGATCTCCCGACAGGTGTAAGCTTTGCTTCTGGAGGAGCCGGCTATGATCCTCAGACCGCCCTATTACCGGTATTTACCGATTTAAAATATCACCATTTTTACCTTTTCTTTTACCTTTAATTTGTCTGAATGAATACTGCCTTTGTTATTACCAGTCAGTGATATCACTATCCCAACAATTAGAAATGTTCAAGAAATACATCTCTCAGCTCAAAGCGGTGGTTGGAGAAGAAAAAACCAATTTCATATTAGCAAACAGCATCCACTTAGTGGTCGCAGGCAGTGATGACATTGCCAACACCTATTACACCATTGGCATTCGTCGGGCTCAGTATGATATTAATTCCTACACTGATCTAATGGTCTCTTCAGCTTCCGATTTTGTTCTGGTAAAGATTAATCTTTTATGCACTGTCAGCGTAAAGATTTTTCTAAGCGGAGGATGTTTGGATTTTTGATGAATGATGTTGAAACATTTTTGAAGGAATTATATAAACTGGGCTGTCGAAGAATTGCTGTTTTCAGTGTCCCTCCAATAGGATGTGTGCCATCCCAGAGAACCCTTGGAGGAGGGGCAGCAAGAGCTTGTGCTGAAAACTACAATCAAGCTGCCAGGTCAGCGAATATGAAGCTGTCATCACAGATTGACTACATAAGGCAAAAGTATCCTCAGTCCAGAGTAACTTACGTCGAAATATATGACCCTCTACTTGATCTCATTCAAAACCCACAAAAATATGGTAAATAATGATCTTCTTCAAGGCTTGAAAATCATGCTGGTTTCGATCCCTTTTTGGCTATGTGATCGAGGTTTTGTTATTTATTTCAGGCTTCGAAGTTGTGGATAAAGGCTGCTGTGGCACAGGAAATATAGAGGTGGTGATTTTGTGCAACAAATATAGCAAGACTTGTCCAGACGACACCAAGTATCTGTTTTGGGATAGTTACCATCCTACAGAGAAAGGATACAGGATCCTTCTTCAGCAGATCCTGCACAACTATATCAGCAGCTTCCTTTAAATCCCTTCAATTGTGTGATTTCTTCTGACTGTTCTTGAAATGCCAGAATCAACAATGCAAGTCCAGCAGCAGGCCAACAAGATACATCACAATTCGTTCGTGGTTGATGTTATTTTCTTTTATCTTTCTTTGGTTCCAATTTGGGATCAACGTAGACTTCCACAATGGAAGAAAATTTATGTAAGTTGTCTTGTCTACATCTGAAATTGTCCTGCATACGGCACATGGCTGGTGTTTTACTCTTTGTCTGCATATCAAGATTTGTGGTTATGATTTCGACTTATTGCGCTTACAGTGGTTGGTTGAGAACATGAGACAGGGATAAAATGTACTGGTGACTCGTGATTGCTCTACAAAAGTCTACTGAATGCAATAATGCACTTTTCTTCTGATAGTTTTTGTGAACTCAATTAATGTGGATGTTGCTGCAGTCTTAGTTGCACAATACTAAATAAGTACTTATTTTGTTGTCAACATAAATGGTATTATAATTTACCCAAAAAACGAAAATAAAAAGATAAAGGGTACGATAACTGGTTTTTGACTTCTGTATATGGCCAGTTTGCAATCAATTCGGAACAGGCTGTCGAATCTTTGATTTTGATTGAAGAATTGCAGTCGACGTTCTTCCTCTCGTTCTGTGTCAGCTCACTTTGGTCTCAGTAGAATCAAGATTTCAATTGTTGATTCCATTGGCTTACAACTTCTTTCCTAGAGTTAAACATTTCCCTTTTCGAAACAGCTCAGCTTCAGAAGCCAGTAGAGTTTCTTCCTTTTTCACTTGGCCCGAAATTAGAGTATTTATGAAAAGAAAGCTGTGTATATTCAGTATTACTACAGTTTAGTTTCGTTTGACCCAGTCAAGTAGACCAGCAGATCTCTTTGCAGCTTTGCCTCGAGAGCTGAAATTCTTGTCACATGACTCACATCCAGATGCAATTACTAGCCATCTAGAGGGGTTTGGTTAAAATAACAAAAGAAGATTGCACTGGAAATTTGATTCAGCATGCAATTTATTCTTCTTTCTTCATGGCAAAACTGGACATTTCCAGGTGAAAAGGGGGAAAAAAAAAGGACGACTTCTGGGAAATGCACTACTTGTATGCTACTATCATATTAAACTTCAAGCTAAGTATTTATCAATCAAACTAGTGGCTCAAATCTTTATTTAGCCAGGAATCAATTATATCATTAAAATTATTACTGTACGTAAATGATCGAAATCAGCTAGAAAACCTTTCTTATATCAGCATTTACACCCTAGGGGTAATCTGCTTCTAAGTCTTCTACTGCCAATAATGGCAAGCTATTCCATTGTCATGGTTTGGGCACACGATCATCATAATTTGCACGAGGAAGACCTTCAACTGCCTACTATATATGGGTAACCATGTCCTAATTAATGAGCCAACATGCAATTTGAACTGTCCCCAACTGCACAGACCATACCATACCGTATGTTTTGTTTTCTGAATTTAAAAATTCTCTGTTGGTTGCTTCCTTTAATATCTGCAATCAAGCAAACTGCATGCATTTTTTTCCATAAAGTTCATGCTGATGTGACACAGAAAGCTTGGGGAAGGATTTCAGAGCAATGCAGTTTGCCAGTTCCAAAATTCTTTGTTTTCTACTGTTGGCCGGTGTTTTGATTTCCTTTCAGCAATGCAGAGTCCAAGCAATCATAGCACTGCCGCCGAACGTAACCCTTCCCGCAGTCATTGTTTTTGGAGATTCAGTAGTTGATACAGGCAACAACAACTTTCTTCCCACAATAGCTAAAGTAAATTATCCCCCATATGGCAAGGACTTTAAGGGAGGAAGGCCAACTGGAAGATTTTCCAATGGGAAAGTCCCCTCAGACTTGCTTGGTACTTGGGAAGAACTCTCTTCCTCTTTCTCTCTCTCTCATTCGGTTCATTGTCCCTCTATTTTGTGTTCATTATCTAACTCCCTGCATATTTTCTCTCATTCAGTCGAAGAGCTCGGAATCAAAGAGCTTTCGCCAGCCTATCTGGATCTAAATCTGCAACCTGAAGATCTTTTAACGGGGGTGAACTTTGCTTCTGGAGCAGCAGGATACGATCCACTAACATCTGAACTTGCGGTGCTCTTCTTAAATTTTCATTCTTCAGATGTTCAAGTATATATTTGTTACTGAACGCTGTTACTAATTTGCACTTGTTCTGATAAAAATAATGCCAGTCTGTTCTATCACTGTCGAAGCAACTAGAACTGTTTCAAGGATATATAATGAAGCTCAAAGAGATTGCCGGAGAGGACAGAACAGCCATGATACTGAGCAACAGCTTATATGTATTGGTGACTGGCAGCAATGACATTACCAACACCTATTTTAGCACCCCTCTCCGGAAGTTCCAATATGATGTTCCCTCTTACACCGATCTCATGCTCGGCTACGGGTCTGGTTTTATTCAGGTAACTATTCTGGATTACATGAGAAGCCTGCAACGCAAAAGTTCTTGAGCGATTTTCCGACCAGAAACCATTTTACAGATGATAAATTCCTCAAAACTTTGTCCAGAAGCAAAGATGGTGAAAATAATTTGCACTTCTGGTTTTATTTTGAAGGATTTGTACAGATTAGGAGCTCGTAGGATCGGTGTCCTAGGTCTCCCACCAATCGGCTGTTTGCCCTCACAAAGAACTTTGATAGGAGGACCAGAAAGGAACTGCGTAGACAATTACAATGAGATGGCAGAATTGTTCAACTCAAAGCTCTCAGCCGAAATAAACTCTCTAAACAGCAAATGTCCAGAAGCAAGGATAGTCTATGTTGACATCTACAGTGTTCTCCTCGATCTCATCCACAACCCTCAAAAATATGGTATCTTTCTTTTCCCTCAACTATAAAGTTGCAAACTTGAAAATTTCTAACTGCATTTATCCGCGGCACTGGCAGGATTCAAGATATCGAACATCGGCTGTTGTGGCACAGGAAAGATAGAAGTAGCAGAGATCTGCAAGTGTACATGTCCAAATGTTTCTGACTATGTTTTCTGGGATAGTTTCCATCTTACAGAGAGAGCGTACAGAGTCCTGGTCCGACAATTCATTCTGGAAAAAATGAAGAGCTTTCTGTAATTCATCCTGGTGACTCAGTATAATTCTTTTGCAAATTTGTAGAATCGAGAATTTTCACATATCAATATACAACTTTTTAACCCTTTTTATTGTGTGTAATTTATAAGCTCGAATGAGAACAAACACGTTTAATAGTATGATCGTCAACTTGATAATGATTATAAAATGGCTTTAAGACAACTGATCAATTGATAAAATACTCTTTAACAAATTAAAAAAGTTTAAGTTATGATACTTATTATTAAGTGTCAATCATCTTTCTTCATCTTCATTTGTAACGAGAATAGTCCAATTAGACAATCATTTAATTACTGTGTTGCATCTAAAAGGAAAATCTATCACATCCTAAGGAAAAGAAAATTCACAGTGATTGGATATAGTTTGATTTTGAGATTTTTTATATTGAGTTTTGGGAGAGAGAATTTTTTGTGAGAGAAAAAGTGAGATTTAAGATAAAAAACTGTATTGGATTTCGTGCGAAACCTTGTCCAATTACACCCTAAATGTAACAAAAGTGATAACATGCAATTGTGCGCGATTTTACATCTTCCCATTATCTGTACACGACATTTGCTTACTGAACAATATTTTAATTCAATAAAGATCATAGATTTTTTTGATAATTTTATTTATTTATTTATTTTGTACTTAAGGAAAGAAAAATGCGGCATGTCTAAGATCATCCCCACTACCGTCTACCACCACTTTGTAGGAAATTGTTTTATTTGATGTGTTTTTGGGATGAGAAATGTCCAAAAGGGGCCCACCTGAATCTGTGAAATTCAATAAAAACCACCAACTTTGGGCCTCGTTCTCCCTATAGAAACACAAAAGACAAAAGGCCCGTTGGTTTCACGATAGACGGCACGTTATTGTACAGTGCGTTACTACTGTTTTCAATCAAATCCCCCAAAACGGGGCTCTTTGTACAAAAACCGGGTCAGATAGGTTAAAGAAACCCGAATTCTCGCTCCCCCCACTCTAATCAAAATCCCAAACGGGCAAAAAGAGCTGCTTGATCAGCTTCTGCGGGTCCGCTTGCAGTTCTCAGTTTCATCTGTACAATTCCATTTTTTTTGTTTGGGGTTCTAGAGATTGGGATGGAGGCAAAAGCTTCCTGGGTAGACAAATGGAAGGGGATAGCTAAATCGACACAGGATTTTGCATATGGCATCCTCCGTTGGCCACAAAATTCCAGTCGCCGAAATCCGGTATGTATGCTGTATTCATGTTAGTATGTGGTGCTATTTTGATTATCACTTCTTCTTTGTAATAAAATTTTCATTGCTTCAGCAAAGTTTGATGACAAGTAAGCAAATGCATGGGCCATTATGGGATTTATTTTAGTTCTATGTGATTTTGTTTGCACTTCTTTTGGATTTTGTTCATAAGGGGCAGTTTGATTGTGAAGTCATGTGTGTGTTGAATGTTTCTTATTCTTCCTTGAGGTTGAGGGCCGGTTTGCTTTGGGAAAAGAAAACATCTTTTAGCAGGCAGGATCTGCTTCTTGCTCTGCAGTAATGGATAAGAAGCATCTTTTGAAATGGTAGTTCTAAAACAGGATTCTGTTCATTGACATACTTGTATTTGACATGCTTTCTGCTTCCATAGGTAGCTAGCAGCTGTATGATGGGCCTTTACAACTCTTGCAATGACATGATTTTCAGATTGAAATCTTGAAGCGGTTGCAAAGGGAAGCATTTTCAGACATTATGAAACTGAGGGACAGACAAGAGAAGGTTGAGCGGATGCTTTCTTTTTATAAAGCTTCAAAAGGGAGCCCATTCCAAGAAGCCAGTACCCATGTTAGGGGAGAAGTTGAAGTGGCAGGTGCACTGTTGATGATTGACAATATTGATCAGCAGCATTGCAATACAGTTCAGACAGCAGGTATTAGGACTGGTGTGGATTTAAGATTTGTGTTTGAATCTACCATTCGACAAAAAGATACGCTTGTTGTGGAGTTTGTATCTGGTGGAAAAGGCCAAGACAATGTTTTAGCAAGCCCACTATCATTAGCAAAGGCTCTTTATGTGGCAAATGTTAACAACTGGTTCTCTGCGGTTGCTATCCCTGTGGGTGGTCAATGTAGTGATGTTGGAGTTGCTACAGGTTCTTCTCATCAGGTAAAATGAATTTGGAAATTCATGCCATTATGAAGCCTGCTGTTGTTTTACATTCTGTCCGTAAACTAGTTTTATAGTCATTCATGTGTGCATTCACAAAAATGTTCTGAGCAATGGAATTGTAAATTTTGTTGGAATAGCAGTTTGTCTATAGGTTGTACGAGATGTAAATCACACTTAACTGAATTGTATTAGCAGAAGATACCAGCGTGACTTTTTTTTTAAAAAAATATTTTTATAATTTGTAGGAAAGGGGCCTTACTCAATATTCAGCTTTTGGACCACCTCTCCTGAATCAACATAATGGCAGTGCTTTGGGTGTAATGGTAAAGAAGTCAAATGTGGTTGCCTCCTTAGCTCAGTTTGTTTCTAGACCGCTATGTCAGACCAACTCTGCTAGAATTATGCATTGCTTCAGCACTTTTGGCCAAGTTGTCTGTCAACTATCACACAGTACAAAATTCTCCCTTTTGGGTGTGCATAAAGTGCAGAAGTTTTCAAATCAAAGGGTAAGTCTTGGAGCTATGACCATGCCTGTTGGTGTTTTGAAGCAGCATAAACTTTCTGAGACATCTTCCGAGGAAGATGGTCCACAGATCGGGATGTTCGGGAAGGAAAATCTGTTGGATGGATCTGTTGCAATGATGCTGGAAGCGGAGCTTGATGAGAGTACAAGATTAAGCGGTTGGATTGAAATGAAACAATCAAATGGCAGGTATCTACAGTGGGCCGTTAGTGTGTCTGATACTCCTGAAAATGATTTTGGATGGGGCTTGAGCATGGGTGGTTTGGTCCAAGACCCAGGAAGTTGGGACCATTTTCAGGTTGAAGCATTTCTAAATTTTAATATTGGTAAGAGATTTAGACTGATGCCTGCTGTTTTGTACTTAGCTGATGGGGGTTCTCATTTTCCTGTCTTAGCGTTGAAGACTAGTTGGTCCCTCTGATTAAGTTTTGAGATCATTTATGATATCCTACCTTTTGGGAATATTATTGCCACTGCAGATAACTGTCCCGCAGCAATTTTTGTGAATCACATTCTTGTGGTTTTCCCTTTTGGATCATTGCACATTGCCACATAAGTGTGCATGAAGATGGATCTTGTCCTACTCTAGTGACCGCTTCTAGTGTAGCTATTTTTTTTTTTTATCAACTGATGATCTAGTCACAAGCCCTGGTAGCTTTTTAACTTTTGTTTATTGCATTTTTCATTTCCTTTTTTTATTGTTATTTATTTTGGTAAATTCTTTTGCATTAGTGTGTTTCTCATGCCAGAAGTTCTGTATGCTCCTTTCATCAGCTTGCAAGCAGAGAAGAATGATCTCCTATATAAACTTGATAAAATCAGAAATGCTTCCACAAAGTCACCCTGCTTGGACAATGACAAATTAGCTATACATGCCGGAAGGACTTTTTAGTATATTTAGAATGGTTAAACCGGTTAGGATCATTCATTATTTAGACATTATCAACTTTGCTAGTACATGCTTTTAGTATTAGAATATTCTAGAACGATATTGCACATTAATTATCCTTCCCTAAATAATCTGAATGTCTTTTACATGACCGTAGATGATTCTGCAATTACATCTGTTGATTGAATTTTTCCTGGTTTGCATATCTTATACATGCTGTTAAACAATGGTTCTATGCATTTCTGGTTAGACTGCAATGTAACTCAATCCTGGTTAACTGCTATCTTATTATATGAACCTTTGGATTTGCATTTGGTTTACTGGTGATACTATAGAAGTGACTAGTGTTTGTTATAAGATATAGCTTTAGCTTACAACAAAAGGGCTTCGAACTTTATACTTCCCATTAGTCCACGTAATTGAGCCAAATATGTCACCAGCAGTTAATGGACTAGTGAGCTTGAAAGTCACTTCAAAGCTTAGCTTCTTGTTGCTTTTTGTGAATTGCAATTTGGTTGGAGTCACTTGAACTTCCAATCCCTTTGGTGCATCTATGATTGCTGTATAAACTGAATCATCTTCACCAACATTGGTTGCAGTTCTTGTCACTTTCTTGCTTTCTTTCTGTTTGATGTTGGAGACTGCTATTGATGGGTAGTTCATGTTGGAGATTAGGTCTATGGTTGAGTTACTTGGGCAGGTAAAATGATCAGGAATGGATGACGCTATGAGTTTTATCTTGGTGATGTCATAGCCAATGTTGCAGAGAAACTGAAAATATTCAATGCTTTCAGTTTCATAAACTAGTCCTGGTTGTAATGGACCTGATGTGCTAACCTCCCCTGCACCAAGATCATAAGGAGTTGCTGGTGATCCGGAAGTTGTCGTTATTGGGGCCTTCATATTGTTTGTTTGAATTGCTGTGGATGAGCAAACTTAGTTAAGTTCTCATATTCCAAAGGCTAAAATGATTGGGCGGCTGCTGATACAAACCTGTGGTCATGATAGCCGATCTGATTGCTGAGGGACTCCATGTTGGATTTTTGGATTTAACAGTTGCGGCAACTGCAGATATATGAGGGCAAGCCATTGAAGTCCCTGATAGCACGTTGAATTCGGGGGCCTCTGCAGTTTTTGTTATATTTGCAGGCCATGCGGCAAGAATGTTCACTCCAGGTGCTCCAATATCAGGCTGCACTTCAATTTCAATCGCGCTAGCAGTTAGTCTCTGTCCCTGAATTTCAACCACCAATGCTGCTAGTGAATAAGGATAAAAGTACAGTATCTACCTTGAGGAGGTTTAGATTTGATATTGTGGGGCCTCTTGCAGAGAAGGAGGCTACGGATGGAGCTGGTTTGTACTTTGATACAGTTTTGGTTGGTAAAATAGTTGCCACAGGATTCCTATAGATTTTTACCGTAGGATCAGCAGACAGAATCATTTCTATAACCAATGATTTTCCTTCTGATTTTAGTATTCGTGGTTTACCTGGTGGAGTTAATGTAGGAGAGAATCTCATCGCCGTCTTTCTTTGTGACTGCAGCCACTGGATAGGACCCATAGATGGAAGCTATAATAGTTGAATCATCGTCGATTATCAGTACTCCAGCCCCATTCTGGCTCATTAGCATCTGAGCCTTCTCTCTTGGTGAATATTCGCCATCATTATTCTCGCAAAGAACAATCTTTCCCTTAATTTTTTCTGTACTTAGTGAATCTGGGATGCAGTTTCTGAAACAAATATGCATGTCAATCTCCTTGTGTTAAAAGATGTTAGAAAATAAGGTTGTGGTTTTTGTTTGCATCACCTGGCATCCGTTTCAGAGGCCTTTGCAGCATCATCAATGGCAGCAACCCCAGAGATCAAGGGGTACACTGGAGATTTCTGGATGTTCCCAAAATTGATGCCTCCACCCTGAGATTCATACAAGATTTACTTGATCATATTCTGGAATCTTAAAATCACAATTATTTACATCAGCCTGGCAGGAACTCCAATTATGCAGGAAGATAGTTACAGAACCACTTTCTTTGTCTCCAATGGTTATGCCATAAGAACTGACAATGTTTTTGTGTCGCTGTTCTGATGGAAGAAGAGAAAAGTTCATTCGATTACCTTAATCACTTTGTTTCCACCCAGCACAATATCAGACTCAAACAGGCGATCAATGGTGGTGGCAGCGACAGTAAGAATCCAAGGAGCAACATTAACAACTGTTCTGGGATTAGGGCCATCATTCCCTGCGGAGCATGCAACAATGATGCCGTGCTCAACTGCATGAAAAGCTCCAATGGCAATTGGATCGGTTGAAAAACCTGGCTCAACGCCAGCTGATGAACCCAGTGACAGCGAGAGCACATCAACTCCGTCTGCTATTGCATCATCAAAGGCTTTCAGGATAGCAGAACCACGGCATCCAGTGGTAGTACAAACGCGGTACATGGCAATTCTAGACCCCGGCGAACCACCCCTGGCAGTACCTTCAGCCAAGCCATGATAGGATGCACCTTCGACGGGAGTCCCTGCTGCAGTAGATGCAACGTGAGTTCCGTGGCCGTTCTGGTCCCTGGGCGAACCAAGAGTTTTATGTGAAGGATCATCAGCGTCTTCATAATACCTCGCCCCGATCAATTTCTTGTTGCAATTGGAAGTAGTAAAATTGCCGCCTCCCATGCATGCACCCTTCCATCGGGATGGAATTGGACCCATATCTTTATCATCAAAACTCTTTGCTTCAGGCCAAATACCTGCATTAGAAGATGATATTCGTTAGAGAAATAATGCAAGATGCAGTAGAAGTTTATGGAGAGAATGTTAATTTTCTGACCTGTGTCCAAGATGCCAATTATTGTGTCTGCTTCATTTGAAGAAGATTCTGGTCTTGGTCTCGCGTCGATTTCCACATCGGTTTGATACTTCAAGAAATCCCATGAACGAGTTGTGTGGAGTTGTAAGATTGGATCAGGAAAAACTGACACCACTCCAGGCCTTCGAACAATTGATTTAGCTTCTTCTGCTGATAAACGTGCCGCGAATCCACTGAAACCTTTGTTATAGCTGTGGATGACTGCGTTCTTTTTCCTGAAAAGTTGACCAATATTAAACATTCAAGAACTAGCAGACAAAACAGAGATTTGTTTTCCTTGGTGCAGCGTGAACTGCAGAAATATAAAACTTTATATCCAAAAATATTATGAAACTCCCTGGCAATGCGAATCTAATAAAAACAGTTTTTACCACAATCCTGGAATGATGAAAAGGACAAGTGAACTCTGTAAAGTACTCATTTGTCCCAGCTATGCTCGAGGGGCAAAAACAAAGGTGTCCCGGCCTTCCAAGCACGATTCTTCCTGAACAGGTAACTTGATACACCAAGTCTGTGTTCTTATTCTAATCAGTTGCCCATACTGATAAAACGTGTTATTTGACAGCGTTTTCCAACACACAAGACATAAATTAATTATTCTAGGCCTTTCCTTTGGCAAAGTATGTCGACTTACTATGTGCTTAACATAATGGAGAGAGCAAAGTATAAATTGCCTGCAGAGAAAAAATTTCTTGCTTGTGTAGTGGTGCTATGTGTATATCTGTGGTTTAGGTTCATCAGCTATTTCAACCTTCTTATCAAGGAGCCTATTAGCTGATCATGGTCATTCCTTCGGGCAGAAGCAGATGATGGCGCAGCTCCCATGTACACAATATAAATGCCATCATTTTGTAATTGAGCTGGCTTAGCTTCGACCTGAAATGAGAGAAGAAGAAGAAAGAGATAGAAGCAGAGGGAAATGGGAAAGAAGTTCATTCTTGTTTCACCTCAACTGCTAATGAATTGTTTGTCCAGCCCCTCTGCCTTCCTTAAAAAGAGTCAAGAATGGCTAGTATGGCCTAACAATTTTGCTTGAGATATGAAGCCGGGGTAGTCAACGTTGGTGCATTCATGCGTGTGCGCACTGAACTGAACGCTACTCACCGGTCGGCTACTAGCTAGTATAATATCCACTGGATCACTCAAAGTGCGCTATTACTCATCTAAACTCTCCACTAGAGACCAGAACCGTAGCAGAACAGGTGCTGGAGGTGGTGGTGGTGGTTCTGGAAATTACAGCTATGAGTAAAGATATTTATTCTTTCCAAAATCATCAAGGCTTTTCTGCCATTGCAAGTTGGCAACGGATCAACTGAACTCTCAACTCTCTGCATACACCGGACAGTTTGATGAGAAAGAAGGTTTTCCAATAAAAACGGCACTTTTGGCAAACCAGAAACGCCTGTTCTATCAAAGAAGCAAGCTATTTTTACCTCTAGAATACAAATAAGAACACAAAAAGCAAAAAAACGCAGCAGGTGTGCACAGCATGAATGATTTCGTTGTTGCAGAAGAGTATCATAGCCACCCATGTGATGCATTTGAGATGCAAGGGGGACCCTCCAGCGAGAAGGGGAATTAAAGACTGGCCGTCAAATCCACCTTTCACGTTAGCAAAAGTTGCCTACTTCTTAGGCGAGGTGTTTTAACATGAAATGTTCGAAGTGCAAAATCAATGTGTTGGATGTTTCATACATCAAAAATAGATGAGGCGTGAGAAGGAGTTCCGTCAACTGATGAAATGCGCGGAACGCGTAAAAAACCATTCAGAGTACTAGTGCGCCACTGCCGTCATGATCTCTCTATGCAAGTATCATGGCCAATATTTTTATTGCTTCTGCTAGCAGATAAGACGAGCATATTAAGATCCATTGATACTGGGTGATAAAGAACAGTAAAAAGAATCTGAAAATGTATCCACGTTTCCATATGCTTTCTAGAAAGACAAATTTAGACCAATCTAGAATCTCGAATTTGACCCAATTGAGCTTATTTGCTTGTGAAGCATCATCATCTTCTGACACTATTAAGATACTGCTAATGGTGGGGATGCTGCTTCTTCCCCAATCCAAAGATTCACCTCCAAAGTACAGATTTCTCATTTTAGTTCCGTGAATGACATAGGCGCTCGTTTCGAAGGGTTTCACTGACATTAATAATATCATTTTCTTTTAACTCATTCTACCGGAAACACAGCCCGAACCACAAGGGGTATGTTGAAAGTGGGAAGATGGAGTAGTGTGCCTCGGAGAATCTAAAAAAGGAAAGCAAGACCCTTTTAGGTTGTGAGCCCACATAGTCACCATACTACTAAGATTAAGAGTTTTAAAATCAAACTTAAAATTTTAAGTGTGTAACTCACATCTCTTCTCATAAATAATTTAATTTTTACGAAACACAAGACAAAAATTTCAAAACTAAACTCTATCCAATCAGACTTTAATAGTCTTAAAAAAAATTACGTAGTAATAGTTCGAGAGTCACCGCAATGGTGAAAATAGATCTCACCGTATGAAAATATAATGGTAAGCATTAACTACTTAATGACCGTAGATCTCACCCTATTTTGACCGCAAATTATCATAGATCTTTTTCTATACAATTTGTATCAAAATTTAAGTTGCGTAGACGAGCCCTTTTGCAGATTTATTCTGCAGTTTATTTTCTCTGTTATGGAGAAATTTATATATCCGAAATCTATTCGGGCCCTCTTTCGGTACTTTACTTCTCTTATAGGCAATTTTTAAAACTATTGATTCGCCCATGATTTTTTAAATTGTTGTTATTAATGAGTGAGATGGAGACTGAACTTTGCTTGACTCTGTGTTGCGAAGATAGAGAGGCAATTGAAGCGAAGAAGATCGAAGTGTATTTGCTTTTACTTTTACTTGTATTAGTATTATTGTATTGTTCTCACTTTAACTTGCTAGGGTGTGGGATTGTCTCCGTTACCATAGTTTTTAAACCAATGTGTAATTTTATGTGATTCGTTGTAATGGGTTATCCCAGTCTTAAAATTCTTCTCTTTTGTAATATTAGAGTCGAATTTGTAGACTGTATTTAGCTGTAATGGTTGTACCATTTCACTATTAATGGATAATCTTTCAATTATCAAAAAAAAAAAAATGACCGTAGATATAAATGAAGCCATTACCTACTTGGGTGCCTAGGGTTCAAAGAGAGAAACATGATGCGGTGAAAATAGATCTCACCGTATGAAAATATAATGGTAAGCATTAACTACTTAATGACCGTAGATATAAATGAAACCATTACCTACTTGGGTGCCTAGGGTTCAAAGAGAGAAACATGATGAAGAAAAGAATAACTGAATAAGCAATGGAAGAGCAAAAGACCATGTGCATTCAGTCTCCTCGGTTCTAATGGACCTGAGGTGCAAACCTGCACTAGCACTAAGATCCTATGAAGCGATTGGCACTCTAAAATGTTAGCATAATGTAGGCAGCTATGTATCTGTATTGGTGGACTTTGCATATAGACATTTCAGAAACTACAATCGTCTTAGTTTGGGATTTAACCGATTCAGCGATCCCAGAGACAGCAAAAGCCACAAGATAGCAATGCACCATCTCACCAGCAACATGCACAAATGATAACTATCATCTTCTGTTCACATTATTACTCCCAAGGAAAGAAATGCTATGGACAAATTTCAAGAAGGCATCTACAAGTTCCACTTTAGTAGCACCTTTCAGTAGTAAGACACTGGGAAAACAATCAACTAGCAACCACAGTATTCAAATTTATTTTAAAAAGCAGAATGTAGCAATCTCTTTGAAGGAAAAGAGATTTGTCAATAGCAGGGTCGAGTAGTTGGCTACTCCATAAGCTTACAATGCCTCCTCTTTTTTTCGCTAACAGCAATTCCACTCCTTTTGTACACTCTAAAGCTCATGAGAAATTTCTTCTCCTCCCACCCGACCCCAACCAAAAACACCCCCCGACCTCCCCCCCCCACCCCCCCCAAAAAAAAAAAAAGAAAAGAAACAACAGCAAAAGAACCCAACAATTTTTTTCCTTTTTACTCTCCCTTTGCATTTAGTGACATGGGTAAATATCTTTATTGGCTAAACTGAATGTCACAGTTGTGTAAACAGAAGAGGCAACACTCATAACTATAGCAATTTAACAATGTGTGGACAGAGCATTGTAGCTAAAACATGCTAATAGACAACAGTTACCAGCAAAAAAAATTTGGAGACTGAAAATGGTATGGTAAGCCTATTCTTGCACTGCTTTCCTAGAAGCATCTTCTTCTGCTTTCATCTTCCTATCCCATCTTCTCTTCCTATAATCAGCTAACATGGCAGGCATTTTCTTCATCAAAGCAGCAGTATTCTCTCTCTTTTCTGCAGCTATTCTATCAACCTTGTGCCCTTTGCGCTTGGTTCTCATCTCCTTCCTTTCTGGATCATATGGCCAATCTTCTCCAGCAAGAAGAACCTCTTTTCGGAGTCGGGCTCGACGACGGGCACTGATTCCTAGAGGTTTCCATGCCCCAAGCTCCCAGTAACCCCAAACTCCCTTTGAGAGCTCATTACGGTATTTCATTAACTTCTCTCGCCACGGATATCGGCATTCACCAACGGCTTTTGCAACCGAATTTACAGCTTTTCCTGCCATGTCACCTAAAATGACAAAAAAATTTCAAAGTCTCATTAGATGCAAGCTGTAAGAGTATGACAGGTCATAACCTAATAGGAACTAGCTTAAAATTGCAGCACGGGTAACAAATTTTCATATTATATTGACGGCCTAGTGTTTCAGGGACAAAGTAGAGGAAAAAGGAAGCAAGGCCACAGGAGATTTCCCATTGGATCATATAGTGTCAAGCGTTTTGACCTGGCATTGTGGCTTCTATCCTATAGTTATCAGAAAGATGCATGTTACAGGGACAACTAAAGAAGCCAGTTCTCATTCCCAACTTCCAAAAGAAAGACACCCTAGGATGTGCCCAATTGGGGAAATTAACATACAGATAAAGTATGTACCGAGGGCCAATCTTTGCTATATAAAAGAAAAAGGCCAAACAGTCTCTTCACCTGGAGCAATAACAGGCATTTGCCTGACAATGAGTATTAAATTTTGCCAGAGATTATCAGATTGTCCACAATTCAGTCTAATGTAATAGTTTTAAAATCAGCACAGCAGCTCTAAGGACGAAGACCTTAAGCAACATACGACCACTATAAGAAATATCATCCTTATACTCGATTTCAGAAGCTGCCAAACTAAGCTCAAGCAACTCTCTCCACCATTTGCAGTTATTTCTTGATTATGGATACGGCAAACAATATAAGTGTTCTATCACTTCAAAAATACTTAATTCCACAGCTAATGCAGTTGCTCAATCCAAATCAAGTTTCTTGATTGACTTTCAAGAACCTAATTTTACCTCTGCCATTATTTCTCTTAACATATATCATTTGATATTGAAAATTGAACTCCAGTATAAGTCATGAAAGGACCTTTAGCTAGCTCGAAAATGGAACCAGTCCAATAAATTCAAGATTAGATTAGATACAACCGAATGATTCAACCTCATTTCGAAATTACTTACCGAAGCCTTCAACGGAAAAGATAAAACTAAACTGAACAAAGAAAAGAAACAGAAAAAGGTAATCGAGCATTCACATACTATTTTCTAAATGCACATTAAAAACAGTAATCGAAGTATATCAACAATCTCATCTACCTCAAGAAGATTCGCAAGAGCTTATATTTTACTGCCGGCACAAAGCTCAGCTCAACGCGGTCAAATCCCAAAAATTTCGAAAGAGGGAGAATTTGAAAGAAATGCCAGTTCCCGAGTAGAGAAAGGTAAGGGGAGGTGGTAGACGGCCGTGGGCGGTGGGCTCGAAGGGTTTTGTGGTGCACAAAATCGCCGATGGAATGTCTCTGTGAAGAAGGTTATCTTTGTAGAATGAAGCGAGGCCCTCCATATTTCATCATTTTCAACTTTAGTCCTCTAACTTTGACATGGTAGGTCCCATCTTTTAAAATATAATCTTAACATTCTATAAAGGGTTAATTTCAATAAATTGCTTTAACCAGTGATTTTCATTTTCGCGCCCTCAATTTTTTTTTATCAATTTAGTACTTTCAGTCAAATATATAGCAATTAAAAAATAAGAAAATTTTTTTATGATTATTTTTATCTGAAAATCCATTAATTTCTTTTTACTTTTAAAAATAAAAAATTACTTCTCTCTCTTCTTCGATATTCAATCTTTTTTATTTTTATTTTCTCATCTCTTATCCAAAAAAAATACTATTGTCCATTATTAAAATTCTTTTTTAGAGAATATCGGAATATGCATCCATAACAAAACTATTAAGAAGAGAAATTATTGACCTCTCAATTTACAAAATCAACTTCTAGTAATCCTTTCATTAATTTCTCCATACAACCAGTAATTTATTTTAAAAAAAGAAAAAATTTGAGAGAGAAAGCAACATTGTAAAACAGAAGAAAAACAATTCTTAAAAAATAAAAGAAGAAAAGAATTAAAAATCATTAAAGAAAAACAATACCGTTACCGGGAATCGAACCCAGGTCTCCTGGGTGAAAGCCAGACATTCTAACCGCTGGCCGAGAACGGAAGTTTCATTATTTCTCGTATCTATTTTTAATTTAAACACTTTTACACTTTATATATTGCATTCTTTGCTTACATTCATATTTAAAACAACACGCATTCCAAGTAAAAATAGTATTATTTTAATTATAATTTACTTTTTCAATTATTAATATAATTCAACAAAAAAATAAAGTCAATGTTAGTCTAACTATCATTTGATTAATTTCGTTTTTCTTCTGTGCAGTTTGGTACAGGTCAAACTTGAGAAATGACATAGAAAACGTTAACAGTATGTTTCTCCACAAAGGGGAGTACATAAAGAGAGAGAGAGAGAGAAATGCGCATGTATATATTGGCAATATTGCAAAGAATGCTTGCTTGGTTCTTTCTTCTTAAAACGGAGCTGTTATGGTTCTCTGGAGCGTATGCTTTTTGGGAAACTGAGCAGGAGCAGCTGCACTACTGGAGACCTGGAAACACAGAGTTAAAAAGAATAATGCGATTCCAAAATTAGCCAATCAGGAAACGATAACCTTTAACAAGACCTACTGCGATCATGACTTGGTAATCGTAGTACTACTAAAATAAGAAAATAGGAAGCTACTTTTTATGTTCTTCTTGTTTTTCCATTCATTACTATTGCAGTTACCTTTTCCAGTTGTCTTCTGAGCTTACCGTTTTCATCCATTAATCGGGCAACCTCAACTTCCAACTCGGTTGTATAAGCCTTTTGAGTTTAGAGAATGCAACACCAACCCGAGCCACCGGAGAGAAATGGAGCAACAAACAACATTTACAGATAATTAATTGTTCAAGAAAGTTATCTTTCCAATCAAGGTTAAAAAACTCGACAACCATTTCACGAATGAAGAAATTGGCTCGTGAATTCACAATAAATAAGATAAGCAATTTTCTTCAGCAAGTTAAAGAAGAAATAGTGTACCTGTTTTCTTGCTCTGGACCTGGCAGCTGATTCTCTATTCTTCATCATGCGCTTGTTCCGGTGATCGCTGGCCCTGTCATCACTTTCCGGAACCCTCTTCGTGCGCAGAATACAAAATTCAACATTGGAAGAGTAGTTTAATGCATCGAGGGGCGAGAGGGTAAGAGAACATGGTGCCTTCCCAAGGGCATCATGCAGCTTCGGTGTTAGAGTTGAGGGATCGTTAGATCTTTCAGTGCAGTGGATCTGCGTCCTTGTAATCAAGTTCAAAATGGGTGTTACTCGAGGTGTCACAGAAGCAAAGAAACCATCGTGGCTCTCTGAAAGAGAGGAACGCTGTCCTCCGTGGCTGGTGGAGTGCCTGGCCCTTGTTCTTTGTTTCCCGTTATTTGGAGGAGAGCGAGACAAGAAATCTTGAATTGAGGAATCCTGGACGGCAGGAGCGGAAATCGTGGCTGCGGCGCCGGTGCTCCCGTTGGAAGGGTGCTGGAGAGAAGAGAGACTGATGTCTCTCCAGATTTCTTCCATAGAGTAGTTTCTTAGGGCTCCAGAAGATGTTGGGATCGGAGATAATGCTGAAAATGGAAGAGGAGATGACATTGTGGGTGAACCAGAGATGGCGGCCATGCTGCAACCAACGTTACTCTCTATGTCCATCACGATGAGCAAGATCCGTTGTCCCTTTTCTTTCTTAAGTCCCGGCTATGGCAAGGAAGACCATATCGAGTGCTGAAAGGAGAGATGAATCTTTGTGCACTGTTATAGAGATTCCTTTACGCTATTATATAGAGAAGGGAAATGAGTGATCTTCTGTTTAGAGGAACAACATTAATATTGGATCCTTCGTTCTCGTTAACATAACATAGTTTTTGTGCTTAGTAAGTTGCTTCAATGGTGGTAACCATATCTAATGATAGTTTGAAGGCATGTCCGAGGCCAGCTGCACACTATTATAGTGTCATCCCCATAAGGAGATGGCATTTGCGGAATGAAAATAGGAGCTAATGATCATCTCACATATTGATTGCGTGAGAGTGAAAAAGAGAAACAAAATCTCAAACGACTAATAGGCTTTAATTTGACCTTATTACGTTATTTTTCAATTGCTAACAGATTCTAACACCTTCAACCACTACTCAAGTTAACGCATCCGGATTAGATTGCAAAAGAATATAGAACAGTTTTGTACCAACCTCATGACTAACCAAAGGCAAACACGGACAAAAAGGCCTCCATATTTAGGTGCAAATTGAGTTCTTAAAAGGAAAAAAAGTTAAGTATCCAGCTCGAACTCCAACAACTCTACTTTAGACAGAGTAGTATATTTGTGTTGAATTATATTGCAGAATAAATATAAAAATTTTATTTTAATAATTTTTTTATAAATTATTTATTTTGACAAAACTCAAACTCTTTTCTTTATAGAGAAAGCAAGACAATGGTTTAAGTAATAATTTAATTAATAGTAAAAAGCATCTTACTAAGATATTTCACATTTAACCGACATTCTCCCTGATGTGGCAAGACTAATCTCCTCTTTTTCTTCTTTTTTTTTTTTAAAAATGAAGAGTAAGGCCAATCTTATGTAGAGTAAAAAGGTCAAATCGTACGAGTGATGAACAGCAGGGGAAAATCACGGAAACAATATTATCAACCAAGGAGTAATGAAATAAAAAGTAAACAGAGGCTTCCAGGGGAAATGTTTCCTCATAAGAAACAAAGGGGAGGAAATCTGAGATACCTACCTGATAAAGCAACTAAACGGGGGCTTAGGACGGTAAAAAGCAGCCATAAAACTAGAAGTTAATGAGATTGTATCCCTACCTAAAACTCAAAATATCAGAAAGGATTGTCATACATACTACTAGTGTAGTCGGTAAGAATTGAAGATGTGACAGAATAAATTGAAAGATAAAGAGTTAATCTGACGGGGATATTAAAATCACGTGCCAATTTCATACTTACTATATTGAGCCGATAATCAGACCTTAACACACATCAGCATACAATTTGAAACTAAAGAGAATAGATTGACATCTTACTTCCACTACAAATAAAAGTTACTCTTGATCACTTAGCAAATAAAAAGCTCAAAGCCAACCACCGCAAACAAATCAACCCACACTAGCGACAATCCTAATAATACAAACGTATTAAAGGTCAGGAAGGATTAACCACAAAGTATAGCAGTCCGATATGCATAAACTATACATGCATAAATTCTCCCTGAAAGAGCAAGAAAAAACAAATGAAAGTATAAAATTACCATAATTATATAGAGATCTCCAAGTTATGGACACAAAATCAAGCAGGCTCGCCGCCGGCAGATCATAAAATCAAGCCTACCAACGAAATATCCACCTAAAAAATTCTCTTCTGAAAGAAAACCAATTCACATCACGACATCATTAATAATGGAAAAACCATCCCGTCCGCATCAACTAAGTATACAAACCTGATAATCCAATCATTTCATCCTGAGCAATTATAATCTCTCCAATTTCATTTACTTATCTCAATCTCAGATGAGCTGTGTGCATTTATTTCTTCAATCTCCACTAGTTGCCTCCAGAAAAACTGCAAAAATGTGGGCTCAGTCGAGGACAAAATACAAAACTTCCCAGCCCTGAGCAGATGTAGTCCCCAACAATCCAAGAACCATCTGAGTGACGTACAACAACCTTGACTAGAGACTCAAAAACACTTTTCTCATGGTGTAAGGTAAGTAATCATGATCGACTTGAATGGAACTCCGCCTCAGTTAACTCTCCATTATCCACATTTGGATGGCAAGATGATTCCTCAGGTAAATGTCTATCAGGCACCATCTCCATTTGTGAATCTACTGCGTACAAGGTCGCTGTTTTACTGTTATTGTCATCATTTAAGGACAACATTTTAATAGAAGTTGGCAAATTATAATCAGATGATGTGCCAGGTGTCGGTGAGCCTGGATCAGGTGAAACCCTACAACCAGTATGTACCCATTTCTGCCATTCATTGCGTCTTCTTATCTTGTCACCTTGTTCCTGCAAAAAGGAAGTAGAACGAGAACAAAGGAACAGAAATTATATCATATAAACACATCATGAAATGTAACACAACAGCAAACTTGCACATCGTATGGATCAAGAAATTTCAACACAGATAATCCCGCACTATAACAGAATGTGATATGGAAGCATAGTTTAACCATAACCCTGCAGAAATTTCCAGCAAATTGCCAATATAATGAGAAGAAAGAAAAACAAAAAGATGGCATCAGCTGGATTTTAGCAAGATTTATTTTTTAACTGGTTGTTCAAAAGATTACCTTCACTTCAACTACCACGGAACCCCTCAGGGAATCCAAAATCAGTTGAATATCTGTCGTCAATTGTTGTACCTGCGTAAGCAGAAAAGGAACAGCCTTCATCTTTGCACTGGATATGACAAAATAAAAGCTGTGCAGTAAAAGATACACCAAATCATGCCTATCACATTATCTAATAAAAAGAGAATTAATGCAAGGCAGCATCAAGGAGTTAGAGTTGCTTTTCCTTTGAGAATACATTTAAACAGCCGAAAGATGTAGACATACAGGCATGATCCCAGCATAATAACATGACTATCCTCGTATAAGAAAATGAATATACATTTCGTTGATGCAGTAGTTAAAATTATCAATGCGAGGTTTTCTACTAACTTGAAGAAGTGCTGCATGCTTACATGAACTTCATCACATAGAAACCTCAGCTGTGCAATGTTTCAAGCAGTGCAAAGTGATATTTACTGTCTTAAATTATGTTGTTCTATGGTACAAGCAAGAGCATCAGATCAGACTTCAGCAATGGTATCTAATTACAGTAGATATCATAGTTTAACACTGGTCATGCAAAATATATTTGACTAAACAGTCAGCAGAACCAAAAGGAAAGTAAGAGGACGAAAATAAGAAACAAAAGGATTCCCATGAAGAAAGTATAAAAACTCATCACCCAATTAACAATCAAGGAAAATAGTTAAAGCACAAAGCCTTTAGACATAATTTCTCAACGGAACATTTCCAGATACTAGATACCATTGGAGCCTTTTCATGATTGGCATTTAACAATTCCAGCCATAGCTCCTAAAGCATTAATATTAGATTATGTCTAAGCAATCCAAGGCCATTGCCACATATGATAATTTAAAAGTACATGATTTTAATCAAGGACAGATACAAAATTGGTTATTCAAAATCTAGGCGACACTGGTATTACATAATCTTGCTTCTACTCATTCGTGATACGTTCAAAACAGCTCAGACAATGGACATTTAATTGTCCAGCATTGAGAAGCATAAGAATTACTTAACGGAACTTAATATACTTCAAATGGCACCAAAACTTAATATCTAAGCTGCAGTGAAATTATTCCATACTCTCACTCTATTCTTTTTTCCCTTTCTTGGTGAATTTCCATACTTTCACTCATTCGTGAGAAGTTCAGAACCGTTAGACCATTAGACATGCAACTATTCCCACATTGAGATGCACAGGAACTATTTATTGGGAAAAAGTTCTTACTTCAAGTAGCACCAAAACTTTACTGGAAATATATCCAGTTACCATAAATAAGTAAGCACGGCGTGAAGGTGCATTTTAACAGGGAAAAAAGAAGTAAAATAACTCACTTAGAAAAGCAGAGGCATGCAAAACATTAAAGATTCAATGACTAAGTCACTACAACTCATAAATTACCATGTAAGACTTACTCGAGGAAAGCTGGCTATCAAACTGATGGGAACCCAGCCCTCATCATCCATATTTGATCTCAAATAGTCATCTTTTATCAAATTAGCATCACTGGAAGCAAATGAGAAAGCGTAATAGCATACTGGTCAGAGAAGCTCAAAGAGTATTGCTGCAATCCATCGGAACTAAGAGTAATAACAAGTACCTGAAATAGTAATCTATCTGCTTCACAATCAAAGCTGGCAAAGGAGGATCAATAACAGGGAAAAACATTGGAGGTGGTGGAGCCTGAGCAATGATTGGCATTCCCCTAAAGGGCTCTGGAGGAAGTGTTCCAGGAAGTGTAGGAACATACATAAATGGAGACGCCATATCTACGTCAAGATGTATAAATTAGTAAAAGTTCACATCATAAGCATCCCCCGTACATAGGTCAGATAAAAATGATGACTCACCAAAACTCATTGGACCCACAAAAGGTCTCATGTGTGGGGGTGGAATAAAGGGGGCAGCACCAGGTGGTGGCGCCGGTGGAATGTAACCGCCAGGAGGAGGAATAAATTGATGAGGCATCTGAACATCTCGGCGGTGGTCAGAATCTCGCCTGCCTCCGTGATTATTATGATATTGTCCATCGCCTCGGGGACGGGGCCCAAAGCTATTCCTTCTGGAAGAATTCCTTTGTGAATGTGAAGAATGATCATTCCCTGACTGAGGCCCTACACCACCCATCGGCCTTGGACCTCTTGCAGAAGAGTCCAATACTGGAGGCGGCACAAAATTACCATAATTTCCATAAGGTGATATCTCAATAACAGGAAAAGCTGGGGGCAATGGTGGAGGTGGTGGTGGTGGTGGAGGCGGCCTATTATATCCACCTTGTACTGATCCACCACCTGGGCCGCTGCCACTACCACTGCCACCACCACGGTGTTTCATTGATCTTTGACGATGCATGCCGTGGTTTGAATTAGTGTTAACTTGTTTCTGGGGCGTTTGTGAAATGATAGGCACCTGCAGGTATGAAATTTAAGCACATTCTAATGCAGTATAGGCATAACACAGGAAGAATCGATTTTTAACGATGATACATATATATATATTACCAAGCATAAAGTCTAATATCAGTCAGGAAAAGACATAATAATTCCATGATGTAACATTTAGTCTCTGCGGGTGTCTTAAGAGAGTGAACCTGAGAACTAGATGCTGATCCATCGGAGACGGGTTTCGACGAATCAGATGATGATTTTGCTGTGGGGCGAGTGGACTCGGATAGAGCAGGCCAGGAGACAGCGCCGCCCATAACAGAAGTGGGCTCAACAACGCCGTTTAATGGTTTCTTCCAAGCAGGCTTCTTTGGACGACCCGCATTGCCATCAGTAATATCGGAGCTCTCCGGCTGAGTCTCGGGAGGTGAGTTTTCGATACAACTTTGCTCCTGACAAGTCGAAACCACCGGCGGCGGCGACGGTGACGGCGAAGAGGGGGAACGCGGGCCAGAGGCGGCCGTTGATTCAGACTCAACGCCCCGGACCACTTGCGCCCACGGTGATGACAAGTTTCTCCGCCTAGTCTGCGGGCTGGCGTCACCGTTGTCGGTGGCAGAAGGAGCCGCCACTGGTGGTGGCGAAAGGAGAGGGTTGGCCGCCGTGGCCATTGAGGTTAATGAATCAAGAATCGAATCAAATTATAAATATATATATTTTTTTTGCAATTATCAAAATTTTGAAAACAAAAACTAAGCTAAAAAACTAATCTTGATGGACGAGAAAGCGAGATACAAGGGACGAAGAAAGTGCGTGAGAGGGAAGAAGAAATTTTAGGGTTTTCTGTTCCGGAAGTGATCAGAATGTATAATGTGGGTGTCTCCCGGAGTTCTTTTTTCCTCTTTCTCTCGTCTGATGATGTTTGGAAGTTGCCCGATACGGTGGCTCACATCACTACGAGCGACGGCAGCAAAATTACAAGGAGGACCTCTTCTTTCTTTCCTCTAATACTGTACTATCCTTCAAAATGACGAGACTAACCTCGGTTTACATTTTTGGAAACCCTAATTAGACAATGGTAAATGTTGGGGTAAAATACGAGGAAACCATCTTTCTCAAAACAAAATGAGGATAGGATTACCAAAGTAGCTAATGCTTGAGTTTGTCTTTATTTGAAGAGTTATGGGTTTTAGATATTACATGTCTAAGGAAGTAAATTTGATGAAGTAAATAGTGAGAAATTCTATGCTTGATATTTAATGAACAATATAAGAAATTATATTCTATACATTTTAAATTTAACGTAATCAATAGATATATAATACTCTTATTTGACAGAAATGATAAACTTAGAAAATATTCCTAAAAGTATTAAATAGAAGCAAAATAAGATAGGATTAAACATAAACAAAACTTTTTCTAAAAAAATAACAAACATCTACAATTATTTTTAAAAAAATCTATAATTGATAGAATATATTTCTAATCATTGACTCCAATTGGACGTAAAAAAAATTACATTTATTTCCCTCCTACACATACGAACATACTTGGTTTTTTGCCTACCAAAGGTGGAATTTCTTACAATTACTCAGAATAAGAAAAAGGGATTGAATATTGAATAAAAAAGATAAAAATATAGGGATGGGGAAAATTTCGATCCAGGCTCTTTTTTTTTTTTTTTGGTGAATAAAATTCACCCTTTGCTTGTGGCATGATACAAGGAAGGTTTTGATTCGTCCATTTCTAGAGTCTGTCAGGGGACTTGGGCCCAATTAACATTATTGGGCCAAGGATGCAAAAAGGCCCATCCACATCTAACATTGAGCTTCGCCAACAAACTTTCTTTTGTTTGTTTGACCACCGATGCCCAACTACCATGAACAAACTCTACTTTGTCTTTCTCCTGCTTTAGCCATTTTCTTTTTCCTTTTCATTATCAATTTTATCATAATTACTCTGTTTTTTTTTCAAATTGAAAATTTTGTTGGAAAAGGAGTACTTACTAAATGCTGATTTGGATTGAACTTTTGGAAAGGGTTGATAAATACACGCCTTTATTTGGCATGTTTCGCAGTAATTGATTCAATTTGACAGCAATAAGCAGCATTCTATCTTTGACCAGATTCGCTTCCGTTTGAACATATTTACATTTCTCACTTGCTATGCATACAAACGTAAATACTGTTCAAACGGTTCTTATAATTAAATGATTTGAATGTGAACAAATTTCAAATTTTATGTCTAGATAAATAAATAAATTAAAATTATAAAACTAAGCTCAAAATAGTTAATGGTGATCCGCAAAATGTCTTGAACCAAGCTTTAATTGATAGATAAACAAATACTTGTTCATTCTTATCGAATATAACTCTATTATTCGCCGCTAGAACAGATAAGAGTACTTCTAGTTCCCCACAAGTAATTTGTGGTGAGCGGCTTACTTACTATTTTGTCATTGATGATTCTTCCCCGAAATGGTAGCAATTAACTGGAGTGGACGCCAGTTCCAACCTCCGACTTTAATAAGAAAGCTCACCTTGTCGTTTTTGTGGTCGTGATTCATTAGTCTAGTAGTTCTTGGCATGATCCCCCAACGTCTATATTTACTATACCACAGCACATAAACCCTTCTGATCAAGCAGGAGGAATTGCAATATTAATCCAGATACTCCCTAGTTCCATCCCCTTCCTTCTGCTCTCTCCCTCTGGGAACTCATGGCTCAAACAACTCCAAACCACACCCAGACTGTTTCAGGCTGGGCTGCTCATGATACTTCAGGCAAGATCATCCCTCATGTCTTCAAGAGAAGGTAATCAATTTGCTGAAATTTTCTTGCACTGCATATCTATACAACTGAAGAATACTGTAACCCCGTTCTTAATTTATACCAGAAAACCATGGTTTCTTCTATGGTAATTCTTCATGTCTGACGAATTCAAGCGAGTGATTTTATAGGGAAAATGGGGTTAACGACGTCACCATTGAGGTCCTGTACTGTGGGATGTGCCATACTGATCTGCACCATGTCCGGGACGATTGGGGTATCACAAGGTATCCTGTTGTACCCGGGTAAGTATTCCATCACACAACGCTAAACAGTTCGTGGCTTGCTTAACTTCTTTCCAGATCGATCGATCTTATTAATTATTACTTGATTCTAGGCATGAAATTACCGGAATTATAACAAAGGTGGGCAGCAATGTGACCAAGTTCAAGGTGGGGGACAAGGTTGGAGTGGGTTGCTTGGCCGCAACGTGCCTGGAGTGCGAGTTCTGCAAGGACTCGCAGGAGAACTACTGCGATCAGGTTCAGTTCACGTATAATGGCATTTTCTGGGACGGTAGTATCACCTACGGTGGCTACTCCAAGATGCTCGTAGCAGATCACAGGTTAGTACTTAACATAACCCTCAATAAATTAAATGTTTAGCCATTAGTTTCATCCAAAGCTGAAGACCCACGTATGTCAACTTTGGCAGATACGTGGTGCGTGTGCCAGATAGTTTGCCTATGGATGCTGCGGCACCGCTATTATGTGCAGGAATAACAGTATACTGCCCTATGAAAGACGAGAACTTGCTCGACTCAGCAGCCGGGACCGGGAAGAAAGTAGGCGTAGTTGGTCTTGGGGGTCTGGGCCACGTGGCTGTGAAATTTGCCAAGGCATTTGGTCACCACGTCACCATTATCAGCACATCTCCATCCAAAGAAAAAGAAGCTCGTGAAAGATTGGGCGTAGATGATTTTGTTTTGAGCACCAGTATAAAACAGATGCAGGTTCGTTACTGCAACATTTTTCTTTTGCGTCATTTTCACATGAATCAATCAAAGACGAGAGGAATTAGTTAAAGAATGAACGAGCAACTCCTTGTTCCGTTCTGCATCATGACAAATATCTCATACATAGAATTATTTCAAAAGGAAAAAGACAACCTCTGCAAGAATTTAACAACCCCACCCCCCCAAAAAAAAAAAAAAAAACTACTAGCATCTTTGACTATATTAGGACGAAGAATTAGAAAAATCTGTGCTGCAAGATGGAAGAAAGTCTTGATCAGGACCTTTTAATCTGATAATTTTCCATGAATCTATGGTGACAGTCAAGGAAAAGGACCCTCGATTTTGTTTTGGACACAGTTTCAGCCAAGCACTCTCTGGGACCCATACTAGAGCTGCTGAAGGTTAACGGAACTTTGTCCATTGTTGGTGCGCCAGACAAGCCGATGGATCTGCCTTCCTTTCCGTTGATTTTTGGTAAGATTTTACGATTTTTATAGTAGTAGTTAATTTCTCTTGGCTCTAATGGTGAGAAAACTTGTCAATTATGATTGTGTCTTGTACTATAAAAATGTAAATTGAAAATTGAACAGGAAAGAGAGTTGTGAAAGGAAGCATGATTGGGAGCATCAAAGAAACCCAAGAGATGATGGACCTCTGTGGCAAGCATAATATCGCGTGTGACATCGAGATTGTTACGACGGATAAGATCAATGAAGCTCTTGATCGGCTTGCCAAGAATGATGTCAAATATCGTTTTGTGATCGACATAGCTGCCGAATTATCAAATCCTTAGAGATGGATTCATTTTACTCTTCTTTTTTAATGTCAAATTAAATCAGTTGAATCAGGACCAAAATTTGTTTACATGTTGTTCCTAAGTTTCTTTTTGCTGCTTATCATTCTAAGCATTGCCTCTTGATTTCGGCAACTCATGCGAAGAAATCAAATATGAGTGTTTGATTAATGGTTGAATTTTTAAGTTATTTTTGTTATCTTTTTTATTCCGGTATCAGGTTGTCAAAGAGTCCGAACGTATCTGAATAGAGTTATGTGAAGACGGCTAAAACTAGCTTTTTTTCCAAAAAAAAAAAAAAACAGCTCCACCAGGAAATGATCAACTCATGTTTTCCCAGTGGACGTGATTGAGAAGCCAAAGCAACAACTTGTGTGGCAGTGCATTTCCAGATGGCCACCACTGCATTTATGTGACGGCCACAGCCAGAAACTTATTTGGCTCAGAAAGGGTCTGCTTTTGAGATTCATAATTTCGACTGGCATTTAAGACCTCTTGAATTAGATACGGAGAGGAGGAGGGTGACTCTGGTGAGAGCAACAAATATATGCATTAAAGCTAGACCAGAAAACTCATGGGGTGGGAAGTGGGTGGTCAGGTGAAAGAAATATGGGCACAACTTTCCCCATTGTCACTTCTCTTAAAACTACTGTCTGAACTCAATCTGAAAATTTTACGTCTCTTGTGGGATTCACAAGTTGATTATTACAAAAGAAACAAACCTTAGAGTTTGAGCTCCTAATAGCCAAATTAACATTCAGTTTAAGACATAATGGTTTTCATCCACTCCCCCACCCCTCTCTCCGGAATGGGATTTTCATTTCATTTCCACCACATATATCCTCTTCGACTAAACTTGTATCATCATATTGCTTTGGGGTTCTGACACGTGTTTTTCCTTTACTATAAAGTCATGAAATCTAGAAACCCCATCAAGCAATATAGTCAGGCTAAGCCAAATTGTGTGTTTCATTATACAATAGCGTAAACATTATCATTCTAATTTGGCATTGCTGAAGTGGTCAAGTTTGCTAAACACGTAGAGAAACAAACGTGTGAGAAACGTTATCGTGTGATAAAAGCCAAAACCTCCCATTGTGGCGGTGCTAACTGCCAGCCTTAAGAAGTAGAAGCTTAGCTGTTTCTCCAGAAGAAAACGCAATATAGAGACTTCCCTCTGCAAAGTTGAGTTTCTTTTTCATTCATGACAATTTCTTGACGACATGTTTCAGATGAGAAAGATGATCTGGTCCAGATTGAAATTGCACTTCAGAAAACAAAGTAAGTTCATCATTCATCAACTTGTGGAAAGACATTCATTTCTTGAATATTTTTGGTTTCTGAATCTGCCATGATTAGCTTTGATCAGTTCTTGATTCTGTATACAGATTCTGAAAATTCTTAAGTCACTTTGTTGGAAGCCTTGTCTTGATTAGCATTGCAGTATCGTCTTGCAGATTTTGGTTCTATGGTTTCAGGTAGACACAGGAAGGAGAATGCCAATGGTTTGATGAGCAAGTCAGATTATGTGAATGAAGAATACAAGGAAGCCATTAGGACCAATTCTTTCATAGAAATGTATAGCAAAGTTCAGCGTGAGTTGGGTAGAAAAGATTTTGACAAACTGTCCTCATCTTCGTCTCTTACGCGGCACGTCCATCTCTCCGACATTGTTGAACCTAGCCAAGAAATCCTGACGGACATTATTGAAGGCTCCGAGCTTCATCATTTTCTCACTTGTTTCTTCCAGATCAGCTACGAGGCATGCAAAATATGTGAGCTGATACTGAAAAGCGTCGAACAAACAAGGGCCGATTATAGTCCCATCAGAAGGGTGACGAAACAATTGAAAAGGATATCATCTGATGATCAAGATTATACAGACGATGAATACAATAAAATCTATGGAAGTCTAGCTGCTTTTTCGTCTCTTAATAGCCCCTTATCAAATATTAACCTGGCTCAGTTTCAAGAGCTTCATGATAACCTCTGTTTGTCGCTGGACATTTTCACCTCAAAATGTAGAAAGATTAGGAGGAGAAGAAAGTACATTCGGTGTTGCAAGAGGATTGCCGGAGGTACTCTAGTCGCTGTGTATGGTGCATTGACGATCACCTTGATCGTACTAGCAATTCACAGTGTAGCAGGCATGGCGGCTGCCCCCGTTCTTATTGCTGCATCCGTGGTCTTACTTCCGAAGAAACAAGCGCACAAGACAATTCCTCTTGAGAGATTAGAAGCTCAACTTGATACTGCAGCAAAAGGAGTCTATTTGTTGATCAATGATTTTGACACGATGAGTCGGCTTGTGATGAGGCTGAATAACGAAATGGAACATAGTAAATTTGTGTCGGATTTGTGCCTTAGGAAAAGAACGAATGAGATGCTGAAAGAGGTTGCAAGAGAACTTCAAATCAACCGAACTGAACTGATGAATCAGTTAGAGGATCTTGAGGAGCATGTTTACTTGTGTATCCTCAATATTAATAGATCCAGAAGGCTACTCGTGGAAAAAATTATTGCAGGCTGACCTGGTTTTTCTAATGGCGTGATGTCTCTAAAGAGGACTCAAATTGTTTAAAGGTTGATTTCCTAAAAATGCCATGAAAAGGCAAATTAAAGATAGTGCTGCCAAAGTTGTAACATTTGCATAGATGGGACATCAATCTTGACGGGGAAATAATTGGCGAAATATTATTGCAGAAACATTATTGTTTTACATATTTTCTTTGAGTTGCAATCTGATTAAAATATTTTATTTCATTCTCATGTCAATAGCTAGAAAAAAATGTGAACAAACCAATGAACGGTGAATGTAACCTCAGAGTACTAGTGAATCAGCAGAATTGCTATTATTCCGTTGTTCTTGTTCGCAACTTTTTATATTCTTCAGAGCCCACTAGGGAAGCCTCCAATTTATGCCAATCTCCAGGTTTTGGCATGATTATTGCAATATGTCCTTCTCTGTCTGCCTGCAATGAGGATCCAAGAGATAAGCTTTTCGAACAAAGCAGATAGCTATAATTGAAGACGCTTCACCAATGTATCAGAGAGATGAGAACCAATCATTTCCTTTGAGAAAGCAACAAAAGAAAACAGGCATGGATTGGTCGGAGGATTGCCGGTATATGAGGCTTTGGGCAGTTCTATATTGATAGATCACTTGGATAGGGCAAAACAGAACAGACCAAGAGTAACATTAGCAGCATCTCCAAAGCACTAAATACAATTGCTCTGAAAGGAAGAAATCATACTTGAAAATGAGACAACTGAAATTCTGATTGACTACAACCACATATCTTCTAAGCAGAAAACCTCTTATAATATCACCTATTTCAATATATTTTTAGTCCTAATCTTGTTACAAAAATGGTTCTTGACCAAAATATTCAGGGCTCAAGAGACTACCTCATGGATTTTTAGAGCTACAGAAGTAACTGTTGATTGTTAAGAAGTTTGTGATGGTGAAACTAGTACTCAAACGTAACACAAGCCACACGAGTGCAGTTCAGACTGACATTGAGTAATTTTTAGGAATCAACTGAGGCAAAATATTAGTCAACCAACAATAATTAACAATGACCAATAATATCTACCTCAGATCATCAAATTAGAATCATTCACATACCAAGAATTTCACCTCTTAAAGCTGCTTTAAGATTTAAGAATCTAGATTATATATCTGAATAAGAAAATTCTAGAGGTGCTTTACAAATATGGCAAACATCAAAAGAATGTCTGCACTAAGGTAATCTCTAGGAAATGGATATCCAGATGAATGTAATTTCACACAGCAATAAAGTCCAAAGTCAATTTTAACTTTCTACGTGGATCAACAAAAGAGTGAACCACCATGCTAATCTACAACTTAGGACCCTAATATAAATTAATAAGACAAGAGTTAAATGATTCAAAAAAAGGAAACAAATAATAGAATTTAAATATGGTGGTGATTTATACCAATGAATTAAGCAACCCCGGTTGCTTCACCAACCTCTCATTCACCTCCAACAAAGACCCTTTCACACAGCACCTATTGAAACAAGTGATATATTCATCAGTTGAGTATCTAAGCAAGCAAGAGGAAAAAGGCTGCAAGAACTAAAACCAGAGGAGATTTAAGAAACTTCACCTCACAATATAAGAAGAATCCTTTGTGGATACTTTACATAATGCAGTATTGGACTCAAAGTGTTGTGCATTCTGCAGGAGATATTCCACGAGATCACAGTTTATAAAAATACAAGAATAAAAACTAGTTAGAGAAATATGCAAGAACTAATTCAATTGAGAAAACTAGATGCTGCGTCCATCAGTATCAGAGCGCAATTCCAAATTCCATCATCAATATTGGTAATAATTCAAATTCACTAAAAAGCGCTAGGGCCAGGAAACAAAGAAATTCTATTAGTCTGCTTAAGTTTATATAGCTGAAATCTCTTAATCTTCATAGGAAAGTATAAGCAATTCTAAATGGCATGCTGAACCAATAAAGGAAGAATTATTTCTTAGTACGAATATCCCTGGTAGCATGCTTGAGTTAACACAGTTTAGCAGACCACAGGTATATTTTTAGCTTGCTCAAACCGCCACCAGAATCTCTCCAATAACTTGGCATGGCATATTAGTTACGGTAATGTTTAAATTTTCAAATGGGAGTGGATTTGTAAGAGTTTAATAAAGAAGTTTATTTTCTTTGAGTAGTACCGATATAAAATCTGCCTACTCTGCACATTTCCTAACCAATTACTATTTAAAAGATCAGCAACTATGCAGCCCATTACAAGTAGAACTGAATATACCACAGGCTGATTATACACTTATTTGTTAGATGAGTCCCTGAAACAGATGAAATCCCACAACAACTTGAAATTAAAAGGACATATTGCAATAAAGTTTAGGCTTTTATGAAACAGATGAAATACCATAGCATATAAATTTACCTTCTTACGCTTTCCAGTAACCTTAATCCCACTCCTATCGGACTTCCCTACATTAAAATCAACGGCAGTAATTCCTCCTTCATCCTTGAAAGCCAGGTGAGCTGAAGCCAATCCAACTATACACAAGCTTTGTTCCACGAGAAAAAGAAAAAAGATAGGACAGCTGAGAGACACATTTAACTAAAATAAAAAGCAATTCACCCAACGTTAGATTTATACCCGTTGGCATGACGACGAACATACTGATCATGTCCAGGTTTCATAAAATCTGAAAGAAAAAGAATCAAGGACAACAATTAACATTGGAAAACAGGGGAAACAGAAGTATTTCAACTGCCAATGAACAAGTCACAAAGAGGGCACATTAAAGTTTCAATTTTTTCAAGAACACCAAACAGGGTGAAGCTAAGAGCAACATGGGATTCACCTGGAGCATAGTATGTGACGAAATTGGTTTCAATTAAAGTTTCAATTTTTTCAAGAACGCCAAACAGGGTGAAGCTAAGAGCAACATGGGATTCACCTGGAGCATAGTATGTGACGAAATTGGTTTCAATTGCAGAGGTTGGAGTAAGAGGGAGGTCTTCTACTCTTGGAACTAAAAGTCTCCTCAATTCTTCTTCTTCTCCATTGTTTGCGGTACCATATGAAGAAGATTGAGGAGGTTGATTGTCCTCTATTTGTTTCTGAGCTTCGGGGAAGTTGACGTTGGAGTTTGAAGTGGCACCGTCGGCGTCGGCTTCTGTCATTGGGACCTCAGAACATTAAACGGCTAACTGTGAACCTTAGGGTGAATAAAGACTCACAGGAATCAGTCGGCTGAGCCGACGTCCACAGGCTCCAACCTATAGAAAGCTCATAAATTAGAAAAAATGTATTTTACCTTTAAGAAAAAGAAAAATGTTTTTTAGAATAAAGTAAAATGTAAGAAAATTCAACATAGTCCCTTAAGTTTTACATATTGCTGTTATGGTTCACAATTTTCCTGCAAATGAAACATCAACTTTAACATGCCACATTAATTTTTGTATTTAATTGCAATTAGTAGATAATTTCTTTGATTTTACTTTAAAAAATTTATACACAGCTTGTTCAATAATAGGTAAAAATGCAAGTGTAATAGCACTACTACTTCTTAGTAAGAAGAAAAATTTTTATCACTCCATATTGGAGTTAGAAATAAAAATCAACCAATAAATAAACAAGAAGTGAGATGTGCCAAATTAGTCCCTAAACTATTTTCTTATTGGTTTTTTTCAACTCATTGGCCTGTCAATTATCTGGAAGAGAGTTATATTGCAATGATTTCTTTGCTTTCTTTCCCTTTCTATTTTTCTTTTCCCTCTCATTCTTCATTCCTCCTCTTCCTTCCCTTTAGATAAAAGTCTAGAACCCACAACTGGTCCTCCCTCTCTCCACATTGCTGCCCAAAGCATTTAAAAAGGATAATATGAACAGAAGGTAATATACAAATCAAATGCAGTTACAATCCATGAACCTATTGAACTTACTTCAAACAATCTAATATCTCCCTCAAGCTGAAGAAATATCATTTTCTTTAAAAAAAATAAAAAATCTCACACTGTGACTTATTGTTTCATTCTAAACTTAAGACAAATACAGCTTATGAACATAAAAAATCTCAGACATAATGGATTCAAATAAACAGATTTTTTGGAGTTTGATCGAAATTGTGATCATGAGAGGTCACCTAATTAACCACTCTACAATTCAACCTAATCTCTTGTCCCCCGGTGATACTACTCATCTTGATCATGGCCTTCACAAATGCTTCATAGAACTCTTCTTCAGATCCTGCAAATTTTCTTACCAAGGCTTTAGTTCTTGGGTTGTCTAGCAAGGCTTGATCTGAAGAGAAAATACTCTTCCCCTGTAGAAGTAACTTGTAGTAGGCGTTGTCGAACACAGTTGGAGAAGAATCCAAGTTTGCACCAGCATTCTTCACCTTGTTGTGGAGGGGACAAACTTTCCTTAAGCTGGCTGCAAATGATGGATGCATCGAGGGATCCACATGTTAGGAATTGTCTAACCAGCATTCTTCACCTTGTGTCGAAAGTCTTCCTGATAATATGGTGGTCAGGCGGCGTGTCCCGCTGGTTGGTAGCGGCGGTGCAAGATGGTTGGTAGATCGAATGGATTACCTCTGAAGGAGAGGTCATGACCTGTGTGATCATTAGTTTGAGGGGAGGATTGTTGGGATGCAAACTAAGTCCCACATGGAAAATTTGATGGAAGAGTTATCTAAATATAATATTCAAGATAACTTCATTAGTATGAGGCCTTTTGGGAGATACCCAAAAACAAATCCGTGAGGGCTCAGCCCATAGCGGACAATATCATACTAATGTTCGATTACTAAAAAGTTAAGATTCCAGGCATTTCTTTTGCTATTACATAATCAAGATGGCGTATTTCTTTGAGACGATGCATACAGGCGCATTCGGTCAATGGCTGTCAATATATGATGAAGAAACTTAAAAGAAAAAATAGTTCATTCCATGTACTGAACTCAGAATGACCTCTAAACTAACTAATGTAAGAGAAGTCTGAGATAATCTTATTTTTGACGAATTTTCTTAAAGTTATAACCTACTGTATATGTTTAACAATGGCTGGTAACAGAACAGATTAAGGACTGGTCAACCACTCTGCTCTGCAACATTTTCTTTTGTCTTTTCTATTTTCTTTTTCTTTTTTTTTTTTTGCACAATTGTAGCTCAATTTGTTTGTGCCAAGGTTGGGCAATAATTGGGCATAGACAGCCCAGACCAACTGGTTGGCCTGCTGCTTGGAAGCTGAAACTTGATATGTCAAAAGCATTCAAACGAAAAGGAAGCTGATTTCAAAAGAAATGAATCACGGCAGTTCAACTTGGGTCCGACATGGGTTCAAAGAGGCTCTGCGTAATACAAGACTACAATATTGACGTTATGACAGGGGAAGCAGATGGGAGATGGGGAATCGAAGATGGAAAACTTGAAACCTCTTAATCCGTTATGGAAAACGTTTAACAAACTCTTTCATTCCTTTGCTTCTATGAAAAGTTTGACACCGGGAGAGGAAATGAGTTGGGGGTGGATTTTGGAAGTAGTTACACAACTTCTTCAAGAAAGCATGATTTCCATTCTAAATCAGTTCAGTTGCAGACAAATATCCGTGACTCAGACCAGAAGATTATTTGTTCAAAGAAGGAATGTAAATTACAGCAATTATACTTATTATTACCACCTCATTGAAAGGGAAAAGAAACAGAAGTACGTGGTATTTGAAGCTTCAAAATTTGTAGATGCTTCTTATTATAGTATTGAAGTTCGAGTATATCTCCAATAATACAGTAGAAAAATTAAACAATTACGTACACAAAGGCCTTGACCGTTTCTTGTGGACAATCTCTGGGTGAGAGTTCATGGGTTCTTCTCATCCCAATCAAACCCAAAATCTTCAAACTCCCCCTCGCTTCTCTGCAAAAAATGGTGATAATGCAAATATTTGGCGGGCTGCTTCAGTAAAATAGTAAGCACGCCGCTGCCTTTAACCAGAACACAAACCCAGAAGTCTAAGAATACAGTCTTTTGAGCTTAAAATTGTATCTTGCTCGAAAATGTCTGCCCAAATCGCCAGCTTGATGGAACAACGTTCAGAAAAGTCTTGGTCACACCATCAGTAGTGGTAACTTTGAAAGACAGAGATTGGCCATTCAGATACGAATTGGACTGCCAATTGGCTCCCCAGTTCCTAGACATTGCCATCCAACCAGTTTTTGTGCCCTTGATTTGAACAGATTGAACTGATCCAGCCCCGGCAACATTGCTTATCATAACAAGTTCGAAATAGTCCCTTCCGTTGATGGTGAATCTAACTCCACCTCTTTTCTTGCAGGGAACTCTGCGCAGCACGAAATGCGTGGTTTTAGGACATAGATCAAGGCAATGGAATGGAGAATACAGTTCAAGATGAGATTTTTATCAGACCTTTGGTAGATTACAGGAACAATTCCGCCTCTATAGATGCCAATCTTTTCCCAGGCTGGTTGAGCCATGTCAAAATGGGGGCGGGGAGGGTTGCACCAGCCTCCATTGTTGCTAGGAAGAGCATAATTTGGAGGACAGAAGTTTGTTGCCGTAATGGTAATCGATGTTCCTTTAATGCACCATTTTGGGTCAGCTTTATAGTCACACATTATCTTGTAGCATTGCCCACATGATGCTCCGTCATTGAACAATGCAGTGCTCAGTGCTGCAGTCCTAGTGCCATACCCTGTGGAATATAAATTTCCATACCCACAAGCACCTCCTGTGACCAATCAATTTATTTACATTGCGTTAGAATCAAGAATTTTTCTCCTTTTGAAGAAATGGAGCCAAGAAAAGCTGCAGATTCACTCACCCATTGTGCCAGAAGCATCGGCACCTCCATAAAAGGTTGCATGGGCACTCATCCATCCGGAAGCTGTGAAAGCAGTGACATTTGCAAGAAAAGCAGAGAAACATAGGAGGAATGACATAGCAAGAACGCCACTGGATGCCATTGTTTACTTTCTCACTTGATCAGGGCAAGAGAATGAGGAGAACGTGGAAGAAGAAGATTGGTTGGATAATGAAGATTCAGAATGTATCTGCATACATTTAATGGCTACACCAAGCAATGGATGCGACTTAAATAGGAAGGAATTCTACTAAGGCAACAACCTCACATGGGATCTCTGCAAATTGAGAAGAACCTGAACCTTTATTTTTATTAGTATAATTTATCTCTGCAAAGTCTGAAGAATTCTGAGGTTCATTCAATCATTCCACGTTCTCTAGTTAGTCCTTCCATACCCACATGGTTTACCCAACAGAAGAGCCGTGAATGGATCAAAATCAACTGCCAAATCCTTGAATTTTCGTACTTTTAATGCATTTGGTTGTTGCTATGTAAAGAAAAGCAAAACATATTCAATGTCTACCTACGATAGAATATTTTGCCAAATGATCTGATGCAACCCTCACATGGCTTTCCTTTGACCTTACATGCTCAACTCCCATTATTCTCATATGTGACGCACATGCCTCCGAGGCATTGACATGAAATCTCCAGAGCTGCATTATTACTACTTCTCTACCAAAGTGCTCGTATGAGACACCGCCTTTCTCAGTGATGATCCGGAACTATATATGTAATCTATATCAACCCGCTTTTGAGCGAATCTATCAACGCCATTGATTCAGATTTCAAGTTCACCTTTTTGGACATTATCATCCAGGCTAAAAACATCGTCCGCTTGCCGCCTTTCTTTCTTTGTTTCTTTTGCATTTTCTTTTTTCAGATAAATTGATAAAAAATTTCCAGAAAGGAAAGATCTGCCTAGATAGTAACAACGCAAAAGAAAAGGATTTCTTAAACTTATTGTTTGAGCTCGAGTTCGGCTAGATCAATCTTTGAGCTTGATACCAATTTGGAAAGGCTTGTCGCTAAGGACCAATCAAGATGACACGATTTAGTAGATTATCATCTACTTTCTCTTTCAGTTCCCATTTTAATGCGATGGTGCTCAATCGATTTGCTGGGCGTACTGTGTTTTTCATCTCATTCGCTGGCTGCTCTGTCATTTCTCCATGTATAGGCAAAAAAAGTGCAGTCCAGATTAAAAGGGAATTGTCGTCAACAGTTAAACTAACAGTGTTCCATCTTTTCCTTTTAATAGGACGACCACGTGATGCAGCTGCCGACAACAAAGCGAATAAGAAAAAAGCTCGCTGTTACAGTAGAAATTCATGGGTTTGGATCGGCAAACCGAGTAGAAATTTGACCAGAAAAATGTACAGACATACATTCTTCATAATTTGAGCATTAAAGTTACGTATTAGGTCAGTTAATCCCGGTGGAATTTGCCAATCTTTTGAAGAAAAGAATTATAGGAAGAATCTTTAACAGCTAATGGATTGTGCTTGGAGAATGATTGGAGTGACTCCCATAATCATGATCAAGAAAAACTATGCATCTACATAAGCATTAGGAAAGCTTTGACCCAACAAATTTAGAGAAAACTTGGATAAGATCTCATCTCAAAGTTAAATTCAAATTTTTAATATAAAATTTATATTTTCTTTCACAAATAATCTAACTTTTACGACACTCAAAATAAAAATCTCAAAATTAAATACTATCCAATCACACATATAGCAATCAAATGCTATGAGGCTTGTTTCCTACTTCGGTGGCTATCGAGATGGTTAGCCTGGGAAGTGCAAGAAATGTTCAAATGAACGATTAATTCTTTTTGTTAAGTTAAGGGTGTGATTGGATAGAGTTTGATTTTGAAATTTTTTATCTTGAGTTTCGTGAGAGAGAATTTTTTGTGAGAGAAAAAGTGAAATTTGAAATGAAAAACTGTATTGAGTTTCGTGCGGAACCTTGTCCAAGCACACCCTAAATGAACATTTATTTTGATTTTGAAATGGAATTAGAACCATATTATCAATGTGCAAATTGTAATAGCCGGCATTGATGATGATGTACTGATGCTTCTTTGTTGCACATGAAACTTGCAGCGAGGAGAATGCAAACATTAGGTAGTTTCAGATTGTTTCTTTGAAACGAAGAAATCCTACGCCAAAAATCAACTAATCCCATGAATTATGACTTTAGGATTTGAATCTCATTGTTAGAGATGTTTCATGAAGAACAAGATGCCACAATAGGACTATCTTGCTTCTTATTGTAAATTTACAACCATTCATGGGTTTTACGGGGCAAGTAGATCTGATGAAAGCTTCCCACAATCAAAGTCGGCCATCTTCAACATGGTAGTAAGTGTGTGTTTAGACAAAATGTTCTCTCTCAAGAAGCAGATTATCTTGTTATCACTCTCTTGTACGAAACCAACCAGAAAGGCAGCAGCCACGAGACAAAAGCTTCTCCATTTCCTTGCTTTTGCAAAGTTCTCCACACCCTTGTTGACTGTTGCTGCCATTTCTGCACCATCTTCTCCATCCCCAACAACTCTTTTAGGCAGTTTCAAGAGTGACTCTCCAATGCACTTAGCAAGGACCACACTGTCTTCCAATGCCGAGCATCCTCCTTGGCCAATATCTGGTGTCATTGGATGAAGGGCATCACCAGCAACGCAAACGCCCCTTATGGCAATATTTCTCACTAAAATATCCCATGGCAATCTCAACTTCAGTGCAGCACAGGATATCGAATCTAACTTGGTTCTCCCTAGCAAATTTGATACTTCTTTGGCGTTTGGAATCTTTTCACTCTTGCTTAATACAAATTCCTTCAATTTTACTGGATCTTGCGCCATATCTTGATGCCCTGAAACAATTTGGGCCACGAGCAAAAAGAAGATCATTATAATAACAAACAATTAGGAAATATTTCCATAAACAGAATTTATACGAGCAGATAGAGCCCTTTGATGCTTCATTGCATATCGAGATAAAGAAATAATAGATCAAAAGCTAAACACAAAATTGCTTATTTTGTTTAAAGGATCAACATAGGATTTAGGATGCAAGAGAGGCTTACAGTCGGAAACAGATGGATGAACAGTGCAAAACCAGTACAAGCTTTTCTCATCACAGGGAGCAATTCCAAGACGAATACCAACTCCAAAATACAAATAAATTTTTGGCTTAACCTGATGGCCTTCTGGATAATCAACAAATCCCCTAATTGCTGATCTTCCTGTATCAATTGGTTTCTGAAGTCCCAACCACCTTGCCACCACTGAATTGACTCCATCACATCCAATCAAGACCTTGATTTGGAATCAGAAAAAATGTTTTATGATCACATCCGTATAAAGAAAAAGGAAACACTGAAGCAAACGCGCAAACACAAGATAAGATGCTTCTAAGAATAACCCCAGTACTTCTTTGTAACAAAATAGTATACCTATACAAGATTGCACCAAAAAAGAAGAACTCTCTGTTTTGTACAAATTGCATCACGTACCTTAGTCCTAACAATGCAGCCATCTGCAAGCTGAACCACCTTTAAGTGTCCTGATTCCTCAATAGAAACTACCTTGGAAGAAAACCTAATAGTCCCTTTTGGCAGCTCTTTCTCTATGGTATCTAGCAGCTCTTTCCTTTTAACACAACGACCTTCATGATTTGCACTGCATCAAATCAGTAGTTCATCTTAGACGATTAACTTAAATATTTGAGGCAAAAAATTTGTTTACCACTGAAATTTTTCGATATAGATAAAACTCAGGCTAGAAAAAGAAACCACCAGAGATTGTATCAAGGAAAACTCTCGAGATAATCAAAGACATTTTCTCAAGTTCTCTCATCTAATTAATTTGTTAGACAAAGATGTTCGGTTGTTTCTGAGCAGATAACTGGTACCTGGCCAAACAAATTGAGTACTGAACTAATATGGTTGTGGCCCTGTGCCTGTCTCATTTTTGGGTGCCTGGAATTTATGTCCATATTTTGCAATAACAAACATAAACACAAGGAATGGACATGCTTCTAACATAGGATAAGATATTTTCTTTCTTAAAACATTCCAAAGAAGCGGTCAGAAAAGAAAAGGTACAATTTGGTTTGTGAATATTGCATTCTCCAATGTCATTCATAACTCAGGCATGTATCAAGGCAAGCGATTAGAAGAGAGCAGTGACTTCTTCAAGCTTAAGATTCAACTAAAGTCGTAAATTTTACACTTACTTTGATCTAATCGTTATTGTAAACCGAATCTCAATTCTGGAATTCTAAGTAGTTCTTAACTAAAGCCGAATAAATAAAAAGAAGCAATCCACTGGTTCTTGAACAGGAACTCACTATTCATCTTCAAGTGAAATCTCCGAAGTTGGCAGGCCTGTATCCTTAGAAGCAACCTGAAAGCTGCAACAATAAATTTTATTCAAGAGATGTTAAAAGGATTGACATTATCGTGGTTGATATGCAAAATTAAGCACTTAAAAGGAGCCAGAAAACTCGAGTACTGGTTAACTCTCGCACCCTTGAATTTGCAGAGAAAGTTCCCTGAGGTGATGCCCAATTCCTAAGGCATCCAACGCCCTCCATGCGTTGTTCCATAAGGTAATTGCAAATCCTGTCGTTCTTAAACAGTCTGATGATTCCAAAACTAAGCTTCGCAATCCCAACCTAAAAAGTTAAAAGAATATTGTCCAGTGTGTTAAGGGATGAAATAGTTGCAAGAGAAGAAGATAACAATTTCCATACCTGTGAAGACCTAAAGAAGTAGCAAGACCAGCGATTCCTGCACCCACTATAACAATATCCTCAACGATGTCCATTTGAGCCCTGAGGAGAAGCTGTACGCTTGCAAAGGTATGCTTAAGAAGATAAGCACAGAGACGGAACTAGGGGGTGACTCTTTTTATATATATTTTCGCCTCCCAAAGTTCCTTATGAATAAGCAGACAAGAAAAGAGTGACTTGCATGCTGGAGAAAGCAAACTCCGGGAGGAGGGATGGCTGAGGCTGCGGCTGAGGTGCCTGCTGAGAGCACTGCTGACATGAGGACTCACGAAACATGTTGATTAGTAAGAAACTGAGAGCCATCAATAGTTTCATCGGGAAAAAAAGGAAAAAAAAAAAGAGCAATCAATAATTGGATGCTATCTTTGACTGCTGATGCATTTGACTGGGATGAAAGAGAATCGCCGGTCGTCGACGTTAGCCGCCAGACGGCGCCATAAGCAACTCGCATACCAGCACCATTTTCCAATTCCGTGCCATTTCAAGAATCGAGAACCTTCAACTGGCGAGTAGAATAAACAAAAATGTTTCATAGTTGAATACGGGAAACAAAACCCTTTTCGGCAACAAGTTTCGAATTTGTCCTTTAGAATTCAGGGATGCATTCCAAATTCCATGGTGTTGTAAATTTTGAAAGATCATCCACCATATGCCCGGATTTCATATGGCAATGACACATTCAATTCCAAACAGAGAATAGGTATGACATGTTCAATCTCATTAACTGTGGGCGGTAATGTCAAATGCATCTCTGAAGTTCAATGGCCCACCTCATCTTCCAGTTGACTGATTAGCTATTCTATCCTTATAAATAATTTATTTGTATAAATTTAAATAAAAAATTTATAAATATAAACATACAAACACAATTTAAATAGGAAATAGTGGACAAGTCAAAAGTTTCTCTTTTTAGTACAAAAAGATACCCTTCAAAAAAGAATTAGTAGAACATTTTCAACCCTAAACAACATTATTAATTTTTAATATTACATTGTTTGTCTTGGAGAGCAAGGACGGATCTAGGGAGCGGGGGTGGCAGTTGCCCTCCAATAATTTTAAAAAGTTTTAGTTTTTATAGTTAGTTAAGAATTTTATTTTTTCAAGTAGCTTTTGCCAAACCACCCCCGCCCCCCAAAACCCAACAAAAAAATAATGTTGCCCCTCCAAAAAATTTTTTGTAGTTTCTCGGTTAGACTTAAAAAAAATTTAAGAGTTAGTAATTTTATTTCACATTTCTAAATTCAATTCTCTTACTTTGGTTAAGATATTATGTCTTCTTATTCTTATTTTTTGAACACCATTTTGAAACTCCTTAGTCTTGCCTTGGCTGAATTTGGCATCTTATTTGATAGATTGAACTCCAATTTTGGATAATTTTAGTATTGATTTAAGTAGTTTTACTTTAGTATATATAAGATTTTGACAAGATTTATACTCATATATTGAATATCGAGACTAGAGTGGTACTAATATGAAGAAATTTTAGAAAAAAATATTCATTAGTAAGAATGAAAATATATTTTTAAAAAAACAATTCATACATTATAAAAGAAAAATAAATTAGTTTTTACCGATGCAAATGATAATAATGTGTTAGTAGTTATACAAATTTAGAATAGAATAAATAATTTAAGTTCATATCTTGTAAAGTGTAAATACTTCATATTTTTGTTCTTTCTCACACACACACACATATATATATTGCAAGTCAAAAGATGGATTATGATTACAATAAACTAAATTACTAATTACAATGCGACGGCCTTTGATTCAAAAAAATTCTTTCTCTTTTTAAATTTAAAAATTTTCTCAATTTTTTCTCTCTAAACAACCTTAACAAATTTTCAATCTATTCATAAATATAAAATAAAATAAAAATAAAAATAAAAATAAAATTTTTAAAAGAAAGAAAATTAGTCTCACTCTTATGAAGATTTAAGCTTAAACCAGTTCACAATAGATTTGGCCGCCAAAGTCCTAAATCCGCCTCTATTTGAGAGGTCCAATTGTTATTGAATATTAACTAATTTGATGGTTTCCAAAACATTACTCCCACCATTCCATTATATTAACTACAATAAAATTGTTATTCTTATTTTTGTTATGAAATTAATATTGTGGATATCCATTATCTGATATCAAAGAGGTAATCCAATATCAGAGTTATAGAAATACTCCAACTATCCAAAAGATAGATGAGAGAGTTCTATCATATATTTGATTCGTGATAGGATTTGTCTTCTGATTATCCTCTACCTCTTCTTATTGAGATGTAACCCTAGACCTTATAAATAAGGCTTTAGACTGATATATTGTACACATTCATTCATTGATTGCTTTACTCTCAGAGAATCAATAAAGCTCTTCTCTTCTTTCTCTCTATTTTCTCTCTATAGCATTTCATATTTTTTATATTGTAGTTTCTTTATTAAGTCTCTACATTAGTATTACGATTTCGTTGTGCCGACGGCTACTACGCGCAAACAAATTCATAACACGTTATCAGCACGAGTCTCTGCCACGTAAGTTGAGAGCTTAATCAAGAGAAAAACGAGGTATTCTTTTCTACATTTGAATTCCTATGGCAAAATTTTTCAAAACTCCTTTTTTCTCTCTTGATATTTATAGAACGGACTATATGTCATATACGCTAGATACTCAAATTTATTGAGATGTAATGGGTCTAGCGACACTATTATTGAAAATAATGTATCATCATCTCAAAATTGTATAAAAACCATGATTTTTCTCTGTCATAATTTCTATAAAGATCTAAAGGCGGAGTATCTTGCCATGAAAGATCTACTTATTTTATGAAAGGATCTAAAAGAAAGATTTGACCACCAGAAAATGGTCATTCTATCAAAAGCACAATTTACTTTAAATATGTAAGTAAATACATTAGAACTAATGGTTATGACCCTAGAAGAGATCGTAATCATGTTCGAAGCCGTGAACATAGACGCGAATATGGTAAGAATAATTCATATAATTATGGTGATCAGAATATATATATATATATATATTGAGTCTTGAAGACACCATTTACGAAATACAAAGCATCAAGGCCACTAGATTACTACCAAACTGTGAATGAAACATACAATCACCAGAAGATGATTGTTATATAAATGTTAGTTATGATTTGTTATAAGTGTGCCTACAAAATTTTATGTATATCAGTATAAAAGAATTTTCTTTTCTCATATCTCTAACATGCTCCTGAAGTAGCAATATCGAGAAGAAGTTTTTCAGAAATATTTTAAATTTATATTTTCTGAGACTAAATGAGTCATTAATAAAATATTTTGATGCTCGACCAAATATTTTTATGACATTCCCTGAAGTGAATGACATTAGAAATTATAATATATTTATGTATGAGATTTTGGTCGCAACTAGCAGAAATACACTTTGTTCTTATAATATATGAATGACTCATTAAATTTTTAGTGAATAGATACTTACCAGAAATGAGAAAATAATGAGAAGAAAAAAAGGGAAAGTAAGAATTCTAACATTTTATTGATGTAAGAGGAAAATTTGTCACGTATCTGTAGTACGTCAAACATGTTATGAATATCTATTAATTATTGATATTATTTTACTTCCCTGAATTATGCTACTGATAGTAATGATGCTTGTGTCGATAATATTGATATGGCACATGTGAATGTTGCCAATTATTTTGAATATCCAAAAATAGTTTTTTAACATTTTGAATATCAATCAAAATTTTGAATTATCAAATTGCTACTTTTCTATTTTATCATCTTGTGATTATTTTTGAAAAGTTTTTATACTATATATTTATATTTTAGTATCTGTATATTATTTTAGTTTGTTTTGGATCAAGAATGGTGAAGATACAAATTTGTCTAAATAATATTTGTTATTTATTTGGACAAATTTAAAATATATGTCCAAAATATAAATTGTAATACAAAGTTCCAGAAGAACTAGTTAATCAATAACTCTACAAGAGTTAATTGATTAAAAGCTCCAGAAGAGCTACATGATCTTCACCTAATGGTCAATTATTGTAATGCATCATTCTCCATATAGTATCGTAAAACTTTTAAAAATTGATTATATTATCAGTATATCGAGACATTGGATGAATACACTTTTGATGTATATGCATTACTATTATGACATATGTCAATTATATATACTACTATTCATCTCTCATTCTTTATATTGTATAGAATTATAAAATTGAGATACAATATTGAGTAAACTTGAAGTTTACTGATAAATAATTTATTAGTTAGCATGACCAGTTGGACCATCCCGGATCATTAAAATACGAATAATGATTATGAATTTATTATGGAACCGGAAGTTTCCTAATATGACGAATTTATAAGTGCTGCTTGTTTTATTTAAAAGTTACCAGTATCACTTAGGGTTGAATGTGTTATTTTGGGATGAATTGGAGAAATTATTAGTTGATGCATTAACAATAGTCATATGTATATTCTTGTTTTTGTAACATGTAGTTTGCACAATTTGCATAGATGTCCCAGCAGGACAAATATATGAATTCTATAGTCATATGATTTGATACACGCCTGAAGCGTGATTGATCTCTTGATAAAATTCTCAAAAGAGAAAAAGATTTGATGATCAAGATATTTTTCCTGAAGAATTTAAAGGATCAAGTATTATGATCAATATTTTTATTTTGATTGAACATCCTGAAGATGTTTCACATGGACATAGCACATCAATGGTCATTGGGTTATTATTGTGAAATTATTTATATATATTAAAGGATATTGAAGAACTCTTTGGTCCTGAAGTACCATAACTCTACAATTTAGAACATAAATACACTTATCCATGTGCAAGTAGATACTATTCTGGTTCTTCTCTATCCAATAAATTTTAAAATGGCATTAAGCTTGCCTATTGATATCTCTTTGAGATAGTTTATCTAGAATATTAAGAAAATCCAACTCCTGTTGAGATGGATATGCAAGGTATAAGTTACCTATATGATCCACATAAACCATGCGTTTATAGACATGTGTTGATTATAACAGCAACATCTTCAAGAAATAGAAATTCATGATGTTGGTTGAGAAGATGTATGATCATGATTAATGTATTCGAGATAAATCTATATCCTCTAAGAAGGAATTCCAACTATATTGTTGGATGATAATAGAGTTTGGATTATAATTAAGGAGATATGATAAATTATATTTTTACTCACAAGCTCTAGAAGAGATGTGATAGTGATATGCATTGAATTTGATCATTTGATTATTTAACAAATCTATTCACTAAGACCTTACCAATTGCAACATTTGATTGGAAAGCATTGGTTAAGAAATCTCAAAAGATTATCTCATCAGGAGGAGTAAATATGGCATAAAGAGTATTGTACTCTTTTTCCTTCACTAGAGTTTTTTCCACTGGGTTTTTTATCTAGTAAGGTTTTAACGAGGCATACTCTTATGCAATGGACATCCAAGGGGGAGTGTTATGAAATTAATATTACGGATGTCCATTATCTGATATCAAAGAGGTAATCCAATATCAGAGTTATAAAGATACTCCAACTATCCAGAAGATAGATGTGAGAGTTCTATCATATATTTTATTAGTAATAGGATTTGTCTTATGATTACCCTCTACCTCTTCTTATTGAGATGTACCCCTGGACCCTATAAATAGGGCTTTAGACTGATGTATTGGAGACACTTATTGATTAATTGATTTACTCTCAGAGAATCAATAAAGCTCTTGTGTTCTTTCTTTCTATTTTTCCTCTATAGTTTTTCCTATTTTCTACATTATAGTTTCTTTATTAAGTTCTTTATATTAGTATTGCGATTTCGTTGTGCCGACGGCTACTACGCACAAACAAATTCATAATAATTTTAAAATATTAGTTACATTTGGCTTGGTTTAAAGGTCAAATTACCTGCTTCCTCTCTCACAAGCAACTTACTTTTACAATTCTTAATACAACTTAACTCAAACTAAAATCCAATTCAAATACGCTATAAATCTCTCATCCAACCTAACCCTTGCTCAATTAACACAACAATCTGTTAAATAATTATGTTAAAAATATAGTAGACTTTAATAGGTCTTTGAAAGAAAGGTACAAATTTCAAATATTATAAATTTAGTTACTCTTTTCTTTTAGTGAAAAGCCACAATGTGATAAACATAATGAAATGCATGGAGTACTTATTAAGGGTAAATTAAATAAATTTTAAATTTAAAAATTTTTATCTTAAATTATATTATCAAAACGAGCCACAAAGAAAGTAAAACTTAAAATGAAAATTTTGTATAAATTTAAAAATTTTTATCTTAAATTATGTTATCAAAATGAGACACAGAGAAAGTAAAACTTAAAACGAAAATTTTGTATTAAATTTTTTATTGAATCTAAATCCAAATACCACCTCAACTATTAATAATTCATCCAAAAAAGAAAGAAAGTAAAAACAAAAGGAGTAGAGGAAAGGAGATCAAGAAGAACAGCAAAACCAATGGTTTAAAAGAAGATAGGCCGGTAAGAATTGGAAAGGATTGACATACAGAAATCGAAGTAAGGGGAGGCTATGGGGGAGTGGTGGAATCAGAAAGGGTTGGGAATAGGAAATTACAGAGGAAGCGGTGGTAGACCTGTTTGAATAGAATTGGCGACACGGAAGATCTGCAGAGAGTGAGAGTTCTGAGGAGGGTAGTAGCGGGAAGAGGTTAGAGAGAGAGGCACAGAGTAAGAGGTCAGGAAGGGCGGCTACCGGATGCATCAAACGGACAAACAAACAGAAAAATGACGGCGACGAAGGGTGCCAGCATTTAAGGCTCGTTTGGTTTGAAGGAAAAAAGAGGAAAATGGGAAGAAAGGTAAAAGAGGAAATAAATTGGTGTTTTATTTAGTTTAGTTGGAGGGAGATAAGGGAGGAGAGGAGCTCTCTTCCTCCACATAAACAATTCTAATCATTTTACTTGAAATAATTAAGAAGTATTTGATATGTAAAAGATCATTATATTTTCAATCATCACTTTTATTATAATTTTTTAATTTAAAAAGAATATAAATTTATAAACACAACAAAATATCTTCGTTTCTCTTTTTATATTTTGTACAATCAAATATAAAAATATTTCTAATTTATTTCTTTTCTTCTTATATTAAATAAAATTAAATAAATATAAATATCTAAAGAAAATAAGATGCACCTCTTTCTATCCCTTTTGCCTCTTGCAAATCAAACTAAGCCTAAATGTAAAGGGAGAGTATCTATCCCTTTTACCTCTTGCAAATCAAACTAAGCCTAAATGTAAAGGGTGGCATCAACAATTTCAATCCTTCTCCTTTTAGAAGAATTAAAAAATATTTAATACTAAAAAAATTATTATACCTTTTAACTTTTATTTTTATCATAATTTTTTAATTTAAATAAAAAATAATTTTATAAATATAATAAAAATATATTTCCTTCTCTAACTATTTTTTGTACAACCAAACAAAAAAGAGACTTCAAATTTACTTTTCTTTTTTTCATACCAAATAAAACTAAAATAAATATAAATATAAAATACCTTATTTTAAAAAAATAAAAAATACCGCTTCCCCTTCCCTTCCCCGTTTGTAGACAAAACTAAGCCTCAGTTAGGGACACTTTCATAAGAAATAATTACTTAAAATTTAAAAGTTGCAGCTGAATGCCAATAAAGTAAGCGAATCAAAAACCTATGAACGATGGTGTACTCACGCGCGCTTAATTCACGCAACAAGTCTGCAGAGAAAAAGAAGAAACCACAGAAATCAAACAGCAGAGGCGTGCACCTTGTCTTCGACCAAACACCACCATTCCCTTTCGAGTTTACAATAACAGTTTCTACAGGCCAAATCAAAGATGGGCATTAAAAACCCATCGGTATTATTAGATTGGAGACACGAAGAGACGAGAAAAAGTGAAAAACTACTACAACTGCCAAAGACGGTAGACATATAAGAGTACCCTCCCAACATAGACAAATTAAAGAATGTACTGCTCACTAATCAGTAATCAAGTTGCACTTGACAAGCACCTATAAAGCTATTACAAGAAGAAAGGAAAACAAAAAGGCTTACCACTTACGGGCAGTTGCAAACTTCTAAAATTAGTCTACAATTACATATCAAATCCTACGGTCAACATTAGAAACCAATGTCAAACTGAAAAGCATAAAGACGGAGCAGGCATCCATAAATGCATAAAACATAATCTCCACATTGTGTCCCGTCTGATCAGCTTAAGGACCTCCAGCGGCTCCATTGGTTGATCCATTATATCTGAATCCACGGCCTCTACCACGAGTTCCCCTCCCACGGCCACGGCCTGCAGTAAGGAGATGCATACAATATAGACAATTATATCAACTCAGAACCAAAATGCAATTCCAAGACCACATAAAACTTGCTCTATTATGAATTAAATGGTTTTTTACAATTTCTCTTCCGACTTAAAAGACTTATTCTTCTTTCCTGGCCTGGAATTTTCATATATAAGCGTGTAAATTTATGAACTCAGAAAGAAGATACACAAATCAACATTTTCACAAAGAAGAAACTAGCAATTTTTCAATCATTAACTCCACACTGCACCCCCAAAGAAGGATGGAGATTAATAATCCACAGAGCGGAACAAAAGAAAGGAAAAAGTTTCTGAAGATTGTTAACAAAACTCCATCTCAGGGCATTCTAGTAGGCCTCTTTCAACGTCCCCCCAGAAAAAATAGTTCACCAACCCACAATTACAAATATAATATATAATTTTCATGAGCATCTCAAAAAATAAGGACATACCTCGACCTTGAACAGGTACTTCTTGATTGTAACCTCCCACATCCTCCTGAACATCCATCGGAAAGCCATTATATCCTCCTCTTCCACGACCACGGAAGTTACGACCTCTGCCTCGTCCCCTACCCCTCCCATAGCTCCGATTCTGATCCCAACCTCCATCCTCATACTCGGCTGCTGACATGAAGCCATTTCCTGGAACAAGTTATAGCTTCTATATCACAATATCATCACTTCATTACAATTTCACTATAATTAGTTGACATATTAATCCTCTTAAGAGGTGTATTTTGTTAGCAACTGAAACTCTGAATTTTTTCACCTTTGAGCTTTAGTGGGGTTAGCAGCTAACTTTTGTGAGAGAATAAGTATGATCAACAGTTTAAAAAGAAAAACATTGAAAATAAAGTGATATCTAAATTGAGTTGCAATTCAGGTACTCCCATAAAGAAAGCCAAGATTCAGTTCCAATAGTGCATAATAAGAAAGGAGAATTTAGAATAAACAAAAAAGGATCTGATGCTACCAAGCCTAAACATCAAAACTCTTGCTATAGTTAAGGAAACTAGACCAGCAATAATGCAAGCAAAATTTCACTTCTATTTCCTGCAAACTTTTAAAGAAAAGCAGGAAATCTATTTCATGAATCTTAACATTCAAATTTTGAGTCTATCTATTTAGCAACAAGATGAAGAAAACCCAATATCACCAATAAATTTTGGATAAAAAATGCAACAAGTCTTTAGGTACAAAAAATAGAAAACAACTGACTCCAAATCAAGCTAACAATAGAATTGTGTACCAGATATTCCTCTCCTTCCCCTCCCTCTACCACCTCTGCCTCTTCCTCGCCCAGTGGGTGAACCATCTGCCCAACAAAGTAGGTAAAATAATATAAACAAGTGATGTGTGTTAATTAAAAGGGGATTACTAAACACAAAATGATTTTACTAATACAGTACAATTTTTTACAATTTTAATCTTTAATTTTTTTTTTAAATTAGTACACGAATGTAAGGTGCCAAACTTGGGCGCAGCCCTTTTGTGGGCGACGCCCAAACTAGGTGCATACCTTCTTTTTTTCCATTTTTCTTTTTTAAGGTGCCAATTTTTTTTCTTTCTTTGTTTTATTTTTAAATAATAATAATAATTTATTTGTTAATATATATTATTTTATTAATTTTTTTGTTTTTAGATTTGTAGTTATTATTTTTTATTTTATTTGTATTAAGATTTAGAATTATAATCCAATTACAATTATCCAAAACCAATTCAAGATTTGATTACAATAATTAAAAATTAATTAATAAGATCAATACCAACATTTGTCATCTACTCATGTAATGTGCTTATTTGGTAGTAAATCAAGAATGCATGTAAAAATACTCTTCGAACTTAAAATAAATAAATTTTGTAATATAATTTGAAACTTAAAATGAGTAAAAAGTACACATTTAAAAAAAAAGCATGCCAAAATTTGGCGCACTTATTTTTTTAAAAAAAAATAAACATATAGTTGAAGGATAAAAATGTCAATATTATATGAAAATTGTCACGTATCAATAAAACCGTCCTACATCTAGTATTTATGTAATTAAAATGATGAAATCATGGAATATGATGCCACCTCCTTCGTAATATATCTCTGACGACACCTTAACTAGGTCAGCAGGTATTGGTGGTTGATACCTACAGCACAGGGAAAATGCATGAGAAAATGATCTGCATATATCTGATTGCACTTTACCAGCCAATTCATCACATTAGTACACAGTATATGTTCCAAAAAATATATTAAGGTGTAATGTTCTCATAAAACCTCAAGGCAAAAAAATATCAATTGCCGGAGATTGAAGCAGCCAAGGAAAAGAGTAATTTCTGGGGAAGAAAATAATAGTGAGGATTATGATCACTAGTGACTTCTCATGCACTTCACACAAAGTCAAGACCATGCAAAGAAAGATCCATAATTAGAAACTAAAAGAACTCACCCAACAGATGATGCATCCAGCTCCTGCTTTGAGAGGGTAATCGTGATCATAGAAACGTGCCTTGTTGTCTGCAATCTACAGCAATAAACAAAATTCTTATAAAGCCAAGACCTTTATGTTACAATAGGCAATTCATAAAGCAGAGACATATGATTTGGAAGTAATCATTTAGTGTGCAAATTTCTCATCCAAAATTAATTTGAACAGGTCTTTACGGGAGGAGGCCTTCTTCAAGGGGCTCCCATGTATCACTTATATCTGTGGATGTGATTGATGTAATTTGATGAAGGCCAACAATCCTCCTCTGTGTCAAAGAAACACAACATAATTAGGTTGCAAGGAAAAAGAATAAGGAGGTATAGCAAAGATAAAGAGAAGTATAGTTAAAGGAAACCTTAATCAACTCCACAATTGTCACGGTTTTGTTGATGGCTCTACCCATTGCCTTGAACACGATTTCATCTGAACCTTTGTCCTATAATGAGATGATCAATAAAGCAAATTAACGATATCAAATAACATAGAGAGCCACGATCAACAAATTTTACTGGTTAACAACCACCGGACGTCAAGACGGAACGAAAAGGAAAAATATTTAAAAGAGTTCAACATAAGTCCGTAACCCAAATGCATACTAAGCTTTAAACACAATGGCGTCTACATAGGATTGCATTTGGAAGTAATCAGAGGAATATTGCATATAAACGAAAAGACAAAGTAACAATTCAATTATTACCAAACCCTGCATCAAGAAAGCATGGGCCGAATCCATGAACTATTATCTAAAAACTACAAATAGTCCCTCTCACCAACACAAGTCCACAAACCCCGGCTCGAGTAACACATTTCTTTCTTTAGCACCAAAATACGAAATTCTCAATTTAAAAATGTTATTTTTGTAAACAAGGACGCGGGATTCAAATTCGAAAACAAAAAGTCAAAACTCCAACAAGGAAATCGAATATACACCAGAAGGAGTAATAGGAACCTGAAGCAGACTCATGGCATAAGTGATGTAACTTCGCATCCTCCCCTGGCTCGTAATCCGAATCTCATTCTCATCAATTGGCGTCTCTACCTTTGGCTTCTCCACCTTCTTGTATCGATCCATATCTACTTCCGCCACAAAAACAGCAGTTAGTCCATTTTCCCGCATATACATCAAACACAAAGTCATAACGAAAACACTTAACTACCATAAACAAAAGCTCCGCACACCAAAAAGAACCGCCGAGACTTGAAATTTTGGCGGATATATCACGCGAAATTTGCAATAAAATTAGGAATCTGGAAGACTGAAATGATAACAAGATCTGAAGTGAGTGAAAATAAAGTTGGTACCTTTCTAGGTTTTATGAAGAAACAGATAAGATATGACTATTATGCTCCACAGCCCTCTTCTTCGGCTTCGTTTCTGCGTTTAGCCCTGACCGCTTTGCTGGGAACTTCAAAGTATTTATAGGACCGGTTCTAAACTACCCTAATTCTGCTTGCTCCTGATTAAACCGGTCCAACCGGACTTCTAACTTCGATATTTTGGTACGCCGGCTCCCGATCATGAGCGCCAACGACCTTATCCGAACTTGACCCAAAAGAAATTAATAAAATTACAAGCTATTTTATATCCATATAGCTCTTTTTTTAGCCTTATTATCCATATGGCACCATTTCTTTTTAGAAAAATCCATATCGCACTATTGTATATTAATTTTTGATAAATAGGATAGTTATTTTGGTTGTTTGAAAAAATAAGGTTTATTAAAATTATCCTATACTAGAGGATATATTGAATTCATTTTGAGTTTATTCTTAATTATTTAAAATAAGTCATTTATGAATTTTTTTAAACTAAAATTTATTTTATTTTATTATCAACTATTTATTCATTCCTAATTTAACTTTAAATAAATTTAAAAAATTTCAATAATCCAAAGTAGGACATTTATATCCTCAACCTCTTGATATATATACATATATGAAAAAGCAAAGCTTAATAGATAGATAGAACAGATTCTCCAAATAAATAAATCATGGTATTGTTGAAAAAAGATATCTTATAAGTTGGCACACATTGGTTTTGGATCAAATCTTTTTCTTAAAAAATGAAAGAAAAAAATAGATTAAAAGACTACAAAATAAAGTAATTCAGAACATAAATATGTATCTAAGATTAACAAAAAAATAAATAAGTAGAAATACCGTGCAAGATTTGCGAAGCTTGTGTTCGTGTTATTAATTAAAGGTAAGTAGCTATTCAAGACAATTAAGACAAGATTTTAGTGGGGAAACATAGGAAATTGCTAAATTGGGGCTTGGTGATAGCATTAGTTTTGAAGGAAGGATGAAGTTTGTTCACATGCAAATAGTAGTTCGTTTGTGATGAAGCTTGGAGAAAGTGCATAGACAATTCGACACGGACGCCACCCCCACCAATTCATTTTCTTGCTTTTAAAGCAACATTTTATGGGAACAGAATGGTAATGTCCGATTGTCAATTTTGGTACGAAGTCGTACCGTTGATTACTTGAAAGCTTTTGGGTTTTGTTTGCCAGAATAAAGGGAAACAGCAATCTACCATCACCAATCAAAAGACATTTTTGTGTAATCAAAGATCTCCTTTATCGTTGTTTATGCACTTTATGGTTGTCCTTCACAGTAGTCTTTACGTTTATCCGCAGTTGTTTGTAACTTTGTCTTGCCCAGAAAAAGAAAACTACATCAAACAGATCGAAATAGTAGAACGGAAATCATCTGATGGACGCCGGAGGCATAGCTGAAATCTTCATAACAAAAGATGAACACCCCGTTGCTTGATCAGTGGATCTATGATGCGTTTCCATCCCTTGAAGTCGAGAGCAGAGCCCGCGTCCGGTAAGGGAAAGCCATTTACAAAGAAAAATGGCGTTCCATAAACCCCTTTCAAGCATCCGTACTGTATAAAGATGAGAAGCCAGTAGGATTAGCTTACAGTACTATCAGGGTGAACAGTATCATCTAACAAGATGACTTCTGCATCAGCTTAGCATGCATAATCGAGTGTTGCACTAGAAAAGCAATAATCCTTACCTTGAAGGCAAACCTTGTTGCTTGATCAGTTTTATAGTCACTAGAGCCCAGTTTAATATCAGAAGCATATAAGCTCCCCACTGTTTTAGTTGCAAACCTCACAATGTTATCTTATACAGATGCGCTGGAGAAGTTGGATGTCGCTTTGCCATAGAATTTCTCCTGTTCGAGCTCGAGGAGTTTAGGTTATTGCCAAAAAGCAAATGAGTGAAATGACTACAACTCATGTTGTCCCTAAGCATACGATTTAGTAGACCCTTTTAATGGATACTTGGAAATACCAACAATTTTCAGATCCAAAAAAAAAAAAAACCGCTGACCTAAATGTCCTAAATTTACCCCTTGTGAAGTCAAAGAGTTCTCTTTGTGGGATTTGTTGCAGAGTTCAAACCAATCTAGATAAGAATGCGAGGAGCTTTTTCCCTTTTTTTTTCTTTGGGGGGGGAGGGGGGAAGCTGCTATGCTCAAATGTTCACTGCAGCTATATGAAAGTTTAATGTATTGATTACGTCATTAAGAAGATATGAGCTCTGTTGTGACATGTCCATCGCAGGATCTAACTTTTCCATATCGAAGGGAAAAGAGCATTCTCACCTGCTGCTGAAAGAACGCCTCAAGTAATTTGTATGTAGCTGAAGCATTTAGCTTATCCACTATATGCAGTGCACGGGAGCAAAGATAAGCATTGTCGTGGTAACTGCAACGTAAAACGAAATCTGTTCAGCATAACTCAATTGTAAATCTGATTGTTAACACAATCACGTTAAATCCTGTCGAGATTTCCATCTGAAAAAGAAATGGATAAAACTTCTGTAGCGGTATAAAGCCCACAAGCCAGGTGGTATCAAAATGCAAAGAATACGTCACTAATTAATAAGAATAAATATTGCAAGAAACTTGGCAAGGTTTAAATCCCAAAAATCATGTTGGCCAAAGCAGAAAACTTCTGTTTCTCCGCTGCAAAAATAAAATAAAAAAGATTCATACAGGAAACCTATCAAGATAAACGAGAAAGAGAAAGGAAAAAATCTACTTTAATCTCGAGAGAGCAACATAATCTAGCCATTTTAGCAAAGGTGTATCTGCAGTAGCATTTGGGTGAACAAAATGGTTACAGAAAGAATCTTGCAACTTTGCGTCCAAATCTCCGAAGAAATTAGCCACCAAATCGCCAACAATAGAGGAGAAATCAAGAAAGACAAGCAAACAACAATGACGAAACTCTCAAAAGCAGAACGCCATCTCAGCAATACACAAATCGTAATCTGTCAGAATAGTGAATAATGTTGAAATGATAAAGGCTGTTGCAATGAAATGAATGTGATTCGTTGAAGCATTTTTTCCAAAATTAAAGGAGAAACGGAATGACGAAGTAGGATTAAATCTTGAGCAAAACGAAATTTATTCTACATATTTAATCAGTGAACTAAAACCACCAAACTAGATGTCAATCAAAGCTGTTGGTTTTGCCTTTCTGGGTTTTAATCTCGATAACCCATAATAAGAGAAGTTTTCACTTACGGTAAAGGGAATGTATGAACAACAAGAGAAACGGAAGAGCCGTAATGCTTGATAGCCTCTCTGAGAGGTGGCCATGCGTCTCTGCTGTCTGGGCAGACAGGGTCCAAAAAAGCCTCAATATAAATCGAAGTAGGCTCTACCGACTCCTTGTTGTACCAGAACCAATCGAGTTTGGAAGGAATTATAATCTGAGCATGGGTAGAACGAAGCAAGACACCAAGCAACAAAAACAAAGCGCTGTAAAGATTGAAACTTTGAGTATGCATGTCGAGAAAAGGGGTTCTTGCTTGGGTTTCCACTCTGTTTTCCTTGGATTGGTATGTAACAAGCCTAAGGTGAAGGACGGGGAGTGAAGAAACGGCAAAAATCAGAGACGAAAGCAAGTTGACAGCTTAAACGTAAAGATAGAGAGAGACTGAGAGAAAGAGAAAAGCATGCGATGCGAATCTGCAAAGGAGTGATGGACGAAACAGCCAAAGGAAGGTGTTGGGGTCGTGCCAGAATCTAGAAGGGGGGAAAACGTCGATGATGGAGCTCTGAGCGGGTCCATGGAAAGAATTCTCCGGCAGTTACTACCCCAGTTCTTTCGCTGAATTATTCTTCCGTTCCGTCCTCACGTAAGATCCGGATCGTCCTGTCATCTTCTTCCTCGTTAATTTAAAATATATAAAATTTTATTACAAATTATAAAATATTTAAAAAATTAAAGCAACGTAAGAATAAATGGAAGAGAATATAAGAAAAAGGATCTGAGTTCTGTCAGTGCTGTTGTTAACTTGTAAGGTAGCTTTTTACGAATATAAAAGAAGTTAAAAAATATAAAATCCTTTTTTTTTTTTATGAATATAAAATCGTTGTTACTTATTGCTCTTTGGGATATATGGTAACAGAAAGCAGAGGATGAGAATTGAGTGCAGAGCATCCCAATCCACTTTGTGGAAAGTAAAACAAAGAAGCTACTTGCTCTTTGATTGATAAGCATTTTGCTCCACTCGTTTGTTGCCGGTGTGATGGGTTCATTTATGTTGAGTCAATATAAGGTGGTTTCGAGAATTATTAGAGGGAAATAATTATCATGTACTATAAGAATACGGATCTCCTTTTCTATACGTCCATAGAGTGATAGAGAGAATATATTGTATCCTTAATTTTTCTTTTATACATTGACAAGAAAATATGAATTAATATACAAAAAATAATTATTTTTAATATAAAATATATCTTATTATTAATAAAAATTATATAATAAATGATTAAATACAATATAAAATTACAAATCATATTTCAAAAGAATTACCACACTTCTAACCTTCTAGCAAAAAAAAAAAACTCAACTCTGATCACTTGACAAGGCCTTATGGCAACAAACGAATAGCAGCCCTCTAATAATTCTAGCTATTGGATTGGGTTTCTATCTCTCTGGCATCATCAGTTTCCTTCTACAATTCAGCTTTATAATTACTTTGGGTGGATTCTTTGGGTCAAACGTAAGAGAACTCAAATTTGAATTGTGGGAGCACCCCCTGTACTTTTTAGGCCGTTTGCCAATTTTGAATGTTCCCAAGGCCCACAAATTTTGGTGTGGTTGTAAACTTTCAAGTTCTAGTCTAAAGCCCATACATTTTGGATCCTTCATTAACCTCAAGCCCCCCGTTTTTGAATAATCAACTAGCCTTAGCATCCATTGATTCAGACATTCCAGCAGAGGGAATTTGGGAGGGAGGAATATATTCAATGGCAGTTTTTTTTTAGCCCACTAGTAGGAGCTTCACTATTACAATTCCTATAGACAGAATTTAGCTTCCAGAATTGGTATATTTGCATTTAGTTTGAACTTATTGCAAACTCTTGGAGCCTCTTTACTTCCCTCAAAAGTTCATCACTCTTTAAGAAATCCACCAAGAGGAAAAAAAACTAAACAGAAAATGTAAACAAAGACGAGAGTGTGCAATGAATCAATCCGGTCCGGTTACTATGGTGAATGGCCTTTTTTCCGCACATGCGGATGCCTTTTGGACCGTGCGATTAGTTACTATTTGTTGACAATTGATCCAACTGTTAGAAATCACGAGGGGCATTTTGGACAATGAAAAGTGAAGCCGCATTTGTCAAAAAATTTGAGAGAGGTTTGAAATTTGAAAAGTACCATAACTCCCTGATACCCGCCGTTTCTTCTCTTGACACGGCAGTAAAGTTCGCCTCGTTTGGCACAGAGAAACTATTCACTGAGTTGACAAATGATACGAATGAATAATTATTCTGGTAAAAATGATTGTTCATTAAATGGAGGATTAGAAGGATAAATAATTATTCAATACAGCACGACCATTCACTTACCTGTACAGTATAAGAGTGAATAATTATTCATTTCTGTAAATAGCGGTAATATTATCAGTCACCACTGCAGCCTTCACACCGCATCAGTTGCTTGCTCACATAACCGCTCGCATTCTCTCATCGCTCAAATTCTCTCAAACCCCCTCTCAAAACTTCTTCGCCTCTTCTCCTTCAACGATTAACAGACATGGGTCCTCAAAGATTTCAAGTTAAGTGCCGTCTACAACTGATTGTAGACGTGAATCGTGCATTGCGGGTGGATCCTCAGTGCAAGTCGAAGATGGACGCTATTAAATCAACTGGTTTTGAAGCCCTTATTGAAATAAAGCTGATGACCATTAAAGCAGAGATGGTAGAACACCTCTGTCGAAGCTATGACCCAACAAGATATTGGAGATTATCTGAGATGGAGATTATCTGAGAATAATGGAGAGCAACGTTCGGATTGTGTATGAGTTTCAAACATCAGGCCAAGATATTGATTCAACCAACTTGGCAATCAAGTCCAGAAGGGTTACGGGTTTCGCCAAGACTATCGGCCTATCACCGTCACCCAAGAATTATGTCTCCATTGAGAAAATTTGATAAGCAATTTCCTGACCAGACTTACCAGCCGAGGATTTTTCCAAGCTCTACATTCTCTTGGCTCTAGGGACCATTTTGGCCCCAAAAGCATCTTCAAAGATTTATCTGGGTGTATACTGCCATATTTTAGAAGACTTGCGATTTGTAAAGGTGTTTAACTGGGCGCGACATATACTCCAGTTTCTGCACAACAGTTTGGGCAAGTTTGTTTAAAAAATATCTAGTAGCTGGCCAGACGGCAATATGCATCTCCTTCTGGTAAGAGATAATTCTATTAAGTGAATAATTATTCATTCACTCTATAATAATTATTGATATAGAGAATAATTATTAAGTTGACGGCAAATATGCTACTTATAAAAAATGGCCGGCACACCAAAAGATGTCCAATGTACCTGCAGCTGGTGGACTGCCCACAAGGTCTTGGATGCATGGGATGGTTGTAGGCAGAGACATGGGGCAGAGGGTCAAAGAGCTGCGCGAAATGCTGAGTTACTCTCTAGGAGGGGATGCTCCAGAGGGAGCTTGATCGGATTGATGATGAGCTGAGACAGCTATCTGATGCGGAAGAACGCATGGATACTCTGCAGGCCGATAAAGATGAAACGGAGAATATTGTTCAGGATGAGGCTGACGAATATGAATTTAGGGCGAGGAGCCCCATTGAGTTGGCAATTTTTGTCTTAACTCATGAAGCAGTAGATATGGCTACCGAACCAGTTGCTGCGCCTGGGGAAGAGCATGTTGATGTACATGCTAGAGCAGAGCCGGTCACTCCCCTCTAGCCCAAATTACAGAAGAAGCCAAGAATCCATAAGCGAGTAGCTAAAAAAACAACTGCACGCCTAGCAACAACTGGTAAAAAGAATGCAGATGTTGGTCTGAGGACTAGGCGATTTTAATGAATAATTATTGAAAATTAAGTAAATAATTATTCATTCACGTTAATAATTATTCGTTATACTGTTCCATGGACGAATAGCGAATAAATATTCACTTAGTGCATGTTGTTATTGAGAATTATTACTTCAGTTTCACTTTGTACAATGAATAATTATTCATGACATTATGAATAATTATTCACTTTATAGTGAACACTATGAAATATTCATTTTTGTAATTTGGTCATTTATCAATCGTGGCTGATACTGTCCTGCACACGGATGAACCCGCCGAACTGGTGGAGGACGTCCCAGCAGTCCCATCGCCCAAGCGTCGACGCCTAATAAAGCCCAGTCAATTTCTACGGTCTCTCTTCGTGGTAGGCCAGGTGAATACATTCGCCCTTACTGCTGAAGAGAACTTGCTTGTTGATTATACCTGGCTCAAGACTGCTTCAAATGGAATTGAGTAAGAGTTTTTCTTGTTAATTGAATAATTATTCATTCTTTTTTAACCATTTGAGTAATTATTCGAGCAAACGACTGAATAGTTATTTATGCTATCTGTAATAATTATTCACCCATGTTAATTATTCTTCGTTCTGAATAATTATTTAGTGAAGTGAATAATTATTCATGCTTTCTGGAATAATTATTCACTCATATTAATTGTTGAATGAAGGGACGATATTTTGTTGAGGGACGGGATCCAGCAGCTAAAATCATGTTGCTTCTTGGTATGTCGTATGTGTTCAACCATCCGGTTGAAATGGGTGAAAAATTGAACGAGGTTGTGATCTGCTTGCAGAAAATGTCTGATTAAACTGTTGCATGACTCGCTCAATTGCGTTGATAGCATACCCGCTGTGAAATGCTGTTTAACCCAAACAACTTACCACTGAGTTCGAAAACCATAAATCCTCTCTAGCCATCTATGGGCTCTGTTCGGAAAGCAATCAGCGATCATCTTTGCCTAAACAAACTCAAAATCGGGTTCGTCTTCTGCATCGTACATTAAATAAAAAAAATAATCTGCGAAGTTTGAGGTGTACAGTTGCCCCAGATTCTTTTGACCATTTTACTTTATGTGCCAGGTGCAAAGAGCGTGAAGCTTCATATGAAGTGCAATTTTTATGGCGGCAGCCATAGCAAGATCCTGATTCGTAAATATAGTAGTAGGTGCTTTGTCTGACATGCATCTCAGGAATGACTTGAACAACCACTCAAATGATTCTGTCGTCTCATCAAATAACAGGGCCGCCCCAAAGGTGCAATTTTGATGGTGATGGTTGAAACCCACAAAGAGAGTTGTGTGCCAAAGTCAATGAATAATTATTCGCTTAGTAGTGACTAACGAGGCTCATACGTGAATAATTATTCACTCTTATTGAATTATTATTCAATATTAAGTGAATAATTATTCACTCGTATTGAATAATTATTCACTATTAAGTGAATAATTATTCACTCAGAGCCACATTATTCACTACTTATTGCTCAAATATTGGAACAAATACTTACCTAAGAGTGAATAATTATCACTGTGAATAAAGAGCGAGTATGTTACCAACGGGTCTATAATTTTTATTTATTATGTAGGTTGTGTCAAATGTGACGGAATCCCCGAAGAAGTTGTAGTACATCTTCATTCTTCCGTCTGCCCAAAATATATTTGCAATCATCTCCTCGGTGTCGACCTCAATGTCGTAGTAAAAAGATGGATTGCGATATGCTTCTCTGCGAAAATGTTCCTGCAACGCTGTGGCTTCCCCAAGCCTCATATTCTTCTGTCTTCAACTTGTAAGATAGTTCTTGAGGTCTGATGAGAGAAAATCTAGGCTTTCCTTGCCACCGGCCGTCATTGACATCACTTCGTATGAAGACCTCAGTCGAATTCCAGCATCTTCATTCAATTCAGCTACAACCCCTTGAACACTACACACTATGCGATTCGACCTTAATATATAGAAAAAGTCTTTTGGGTGTAGATCGTGGTTATGATCTGTAACCCAACTAGTAATAACGTATACACTTCGAGTATGATCCAGTAGCATTTTGATGTGTGTCGGACATCCTGTTCTCTCATTACTTCTTCTGCGCAGAAGCAATGGTGTAGCTTCAATGTGGCTAACTGGTGTTATCTCATTCTTGGGGTCTAGTTTGCTGCCATTCCTAAATCCTTCTTTGTTACACACATACCTCATGTACTGAACTGTCGGTGTATTGATTTTCTTAGAAGTATATTTCTTCTCGTAGTTGATTCGTGTGGCAAACCCCACGCGATGAGTATATTCGGTATAAAATTCACCAGCCTCCTTTACTGTTTTGAACTCCCGTTTCTTGAGTTTTTCAACGTTATCTAGAAAGCATGCACTGAATAATTATTCATATGCATGAGAAAAAATATACATCATGAAAGAGTGAATAATTATTCTACATAGCGAATAATTATTCAGTGTATTTGCTTTACCGATAAGGAGAGGAAGTTGACATTCAACTGTTGATTCTGCAAGAATCTCATTCCCAGTACGGTGTGGTTTGGACTGAGCATCATTTGCAGGCTGAGAATCTCATTTTTTGGCCATGCAAGAGAAAAAAAGAAAACGTAACTAACTTTTAGATTTAATGCATGCAAGAAAATACAAAAAATACCTCGAGGGAATTCATATGAAATGCAAGCTTTCTTTAAGAGATAGTTCTTTGTTTGAAGAAAGGAGAAATATGAGAGAGAGATGAAATGCGAATGGAAGAATAGAAGAGATGAGAGAGGCGAGAGTTGGTAAAAATAAAAAGAAACTGTGACGTGACATTTGTCTTTCTTGATAGATATGATAGATTTAGGCAGGACTTTTGTTTTGCTCTAAAAAAATTTTTACTCTAAAATATCTCTAGTCACTCACAATTATTAGATCAAAAAATTCTTATTTAACGATTGTAAAATACATTCTGCGCATACTAAAAAAAGTCACTCAGTATACTAAAAAAAATCACTCAGTATATTAACTTCTCTCGAATCAATCAATGGAAGTCCAAACATCAGATGATGGCATTTATCAATTGTTATTTTGCTTTGATGGTCAAGAGATGAGATATCACAGAATGACATTGACAGGCAGAATTCTATTTCTATGTGGCAAAATTGGGTTCACATAACAGAACCCTCTTATTTCTAGTTGGAAATAAATGCAACGCAAGCTTCTCTCTGCATCTGTTTACATATATCTCTCACCCACCAACTTCCCACGCAGCCCCCGCAAAGAAAAAAAAAAGAAAAAAAAGAAGTAGAAGAAGGAGAAGCCACTAAAATAGCCCATAAGGTTCCCCATATCATACGCTACATTAAATGTGAATGTGCCCTTGTCAAATCGGTACAAACGTGGCATATCGTTCTGGCTCTAAGTTATATATTTTAAAAAAAGAGAAGATTTTCATGTAATGCGTGATCGCAATTGTGATTTGCATTTTGAAACTAATTCTAGAAGAGGAAAAGATGTCAATTTCATGTGATTGAGGGCTTGATTGATTATATACAGTTATATCAAACAAGAGCAAAGTGGAAACAGTATAGTAACCCTAAAGCTTATCCTCGAAACCTATCCTACTGATTAGCCACTGAACCCACCCAAATCTTGCATACACAATAAGTAAATTATCTGGTATTGCTTTTTGTTGAAATTGGGCACTTTAGGTTGCAAAGGATATAAAGTACCAGTGTTCGTACTAGTGGAATGTTGACTCTGATTCTATCATCTGAGAGACAAGGAAAACAAAGCAGCTTAAAATACTACTAGTAATATAAAAGACGGGAAAAAGAAAGCAGAAGAAAGAGCCTCCCTCAACCACAATATTGGAAGCTCTATATTCTTCTGTTTTTCACTTTTTACTTTTATTTAATAAATGTATAAGTTTTGCACAGCAGACACTCTCATACATCGTTGCACTGCTTTTTCTTCCTGTAAATAACTAAAGATTAGAATTTCAGTTTCTAAATAGTATAAGATTTGTTAATAATAATATATTACTCTTTATATTTAAAAAATTTATTAATAATGTACAAAGGGTTTCAGTATTTGCTTGCATATTATAAAAAATAATATGGGTGTATTTGAATTTTGTATTTTTTAAAATTATATATATAATAATTAATTTTATACTGTATATAAAAAAATAAAAAAACAAATCAAATAGAAACGGAAGACTGGACGAGAGTGTACTCATGCATGTACGAGCCCACCGAAACTCGGCGCGTACTGATAGACGCAGGGAGCGGAGAAGGGACTAGAATGAACCTACCACCTTGTTTGATCCGAAACTGAAGAGCCCACCAAATTGCACCGAAGTCACCCACAGACAGCTTCTAGTAGCAGCCCACAGAGCCTTCCAGAGCTGGAAGAGCCCCCCGCAATTACAGACTTCACAACACCTGAAAGGGCATAAGCAAACACCGCTCATCATTCTTCATTTAAGTAAAATGACTTTTGTGCAAAATTACCCTTAAAACTCGGCCTTTAAAGGCCAATTTAGATTTATTTTTATTTTTAATTTTATTTTAGATCTAATTTTTTAATAAATAATTTATTTTTATAAATTTTAATACAATTTAATTTTATTTTAAATGAAAAAATAAAAAATAAAACTCGTATAACACAGACTCATCCAAGATGTGATTCGAACGACTTCAAATTTACCATATACAAAATTCCATGGCCCTATTTAAATTATAATTTAGAGTAAAAAATTATTATTTTAAATTTTTACTAAAAATACGATGTTTAAATTTTTTTAAAAAATAAAAAATATTAAGCAGCAATTCAAGTTAAGGTTGTCAATTGGGCTCACCGAGTTTGGCTTTGCCAAGTCAGAGCTCGGCCCGATTGACAACGAGCCGAAAAAACATAAGCCCAAGCTCGACCCTTTCGGGCTCGGATCGATCTTAATCTGATTTTTTAAATTTTTATATAATAAATAATATTTTTAATAATATAATAATATTTTTTAATAATAATATAATAATATTATTATATAAAATATATATACATATAAAAAAATATATAAATATATATAATTTTCAAATCGAACTAAGCTAAACTTACCTTAATTCGAAATCGATCGAAAATTATTGAGGCTAAAAATTTCAACCTTACCCCGGATTCATGTCGGGTCGATTAGACCGGACTCAAGTCACCCCGGCACAATTGACCACGGTCTCCTACACCTTTACAAAATTGTGATATTGGAAGAGCGTGTCACAAAAGTCGCGTGTAAGTAATCAATCGTATAATTTTTGTAGCCTTTACTTGATATTCAAGAAACGCGTCAGCTTCCCAAAAATTGCAGAGCATTTGTGTTTGGTTTTTTGCCTTATAATGCAGCCGTTACTGCTCAGATATAAATACACGTCACCTCCACTTCAACCTTCCATCAATCTCCCACCTCACTACTAACCAACCCTCCATATCTCACTCTTCCCACAGCAGCGGCCTCCTGACGCCTCGCTCACGCCCAACAGAAGATTCCATTGAGATTCCGTCTTCTCTCCCAACAATACAATGAAACAACCCTTCACCTCTCTCCTCCTTCGTATATAAAGTCCAGAGATTCCACAGCCCTTCCCAACCTGCGCTATGGTGTGCATTTCTCCGCGCTCTGTAAACAATTCACTCCGGCGCCCCCAGCAGCCACCCTAAATTAGTCGCCGAGCTGAGTGTTTTCTTCCCCCGGCCGGGAAGCTCCAAGCAGAAAAGATGCTGGTATCGGTGTTTCTTGCACTGTTTTTGCCCTGCGTCGGCATGAGCGCCGTTTTCTTGGTTTACCTGTGTCTGCTGTGGTATGCTGCCACCTACAACTACAACGACCACCACCACCAGGAGTTCCAGTCTCCCGTCAAGCCCGCTAGAAAGATGGGTCTCTCTCCCTCCGACCTAGACAAACTGCCGAAAGTTGCAGGCAAAGATTTGGTCCTGGGTTCGGAATGTGCGGTTTGCTTGGACGATATCGGGAGTGATGAACCGGCTAGATTGATTCCCGGTTGCAACCATGGCTTTCACCTGCAATGCGCGGATACATGGCTTTCTAAGCACCCAATTTGTCCAGTTTGCAGGGCCAAGCTCCAGCCAGATCTATTCGATCCGCCCGAAAGCAATCCCTGTTAAAGTGAAGGGTTCTCCATCCATTGGTTCATAATTCAATGTGCATAACTAATTGCTCGCGATTTAGCAGCCCAAAGAGAAAAGAAACAAGAAAAACAAATCTCTGGAGGGGGGTAGTCGATTTTTGCTTAGGCGTTCTAATTCGTCATCCAGCTAGTTCAGATAGAAGGAGAAGCATGATCTGTCGGTTTTTCTCTCTTGTTCGTTAAATTTTTTGGGTTCTTTGTTCTTTCTTCCTGTGTGTTGTATAATCGGAAATGAGACGAATGCTAATTAGTTTGTTGTAGTCCTACGAGTGTTGTGGTTGATGATTTCTCCAGTTCCTGCAATGACTGGTTTTTCCAGAAGCATAAGAAGAAAATCCGATCTTCCACACTGCGCAATAATAACCAGAAAAGCCAGAGTTGTCCCGGCATACATTAACACATGTTCAATCCCATCAGTGCCATTTCGCTTGGTTGAACAAGAAGATAATCACTATCATCTCCTGAAGTAAATCTCCTGAAATGGCGTAAGGTTGGTTCCATTTCAATCGCATCAGTGCAAGGAAAGATTGCTATGTCAAAGGGCAAAAAAGATTGATAAGTATTGCAATCTGGGTGGAGTTAAAAATAAGTATTTTATTGATGTTAGTGTGAAGGAAAGTGTAGTAGATTAAGACAGCAAAGAGGGGACTCCTTAGAAGGCTGTTTAAATGGCCTAATCAGCTTAGCCCTGCAGTGCAATTTTCGGAAGATACTTGCCACCTAATAGAAGACGTCAAATGTTGAAACTTGACTAGTTAGTCCATGTGTGAAAGAGGTAAAGGATAGGTGAGAAATGGAGTCAAGGCTGTCTCTTCCGAAAAGCCCCTTTCATCTCCATCATGAGAAAGTTTTTGAATTTCAGGCCAGTTGGTACGCAACAGTGTTTCCTGTCGACTCTGATTTTTGGCCACAAGATTGCCTCGGGAAAACGGCTAAACAAGTGAAAATTTGTATATAAAGTGATATAATTAGTTATATTACAATCACTAAAATGATAAATTTAAATCTGAGAAATATCTAATTCGCGTCGACCGAATCAAGCAGGAGAGTTTGGCATATGACGGCCACGATTATTTGAATGATTTGTGACTCGCTACCAAAAAAGAAAGCTTTTGCCAAACACTGATATTCTCCCGTACCAAAATAATTTCTTGATTTGATTTTTCTTTTTTTCCTTTCTCTCCTTTTTGGTACCTTGTTTGATCAAGGCCACAAAGATCAATTCCTTGGGTCTGCAAAAGGGAATGCATTATTAGATTGCTATGTTTCCACAATCACAAGGACAAAGGTACTCCTCTTTAAATTAAATTGCTGCTATGAGTTGGGAGTTGGCTGCCAATTAATGTGTGCAAAAAGAAAAAAAAAAAAAGACATCTCCCCATCATCATGTAAAAGTCGTTTACCCTTAGACTAACACGAGAAAGTAGCCAAAGAAAGACCCTTCCGTCCAAAACCAGTTAGTTCACCTAAGCTCATTTTGACGGAGAAGAGAAGTTCAATCAGCCTAACTATGTCTGCGGTTAGACCCTTATTGCCCCACTTGTTTTTTTTTTTTTCTCAGCCATGGAAAACGAAGCTGGCATCCCCTACTTTTGCACTTGGGCACGAAAAGAGTAGCTTCTACTCACACTCCATTCCCATAAAGCCATAGCGTGAAGAAACGCTCACGCCTTGGTGTATTTTGATTCATTTCTGACGTGGAAATATTACTTGCTTTCTTAGGCAAATTGGCATTATTGATTCTCAATATTTTTTGTTTGGTATGTTTAGTCCCTATTATTTTATTTTATCATTTTTAGTCCTTGATGCTTTTTCGTTTTGTATATTTAGTCCTTATTATTTTATTTTATAATTTTCAGTCATTGATATTTTTTCGTTTGGTACATTTAAGGCATCACGGGCACTTTTACTGTGTTTTTCGGTTGAACAAGTCACGTGATTTGCACAAGTGATTCTAGGTAAGGGTAAAAGTGAGTTTTTCTTATTGCTTGGACTAAAAAAAAGATATGAAGAAAAAAGTGAGTGCAAATCATGCGAGATTCTTTTTTTTTAGTCCAAGCAATAAGAGAATCTCACTTTTATCCTTACCTAGAATCACTTGTGCAAATCACGTGACTTGCTCAGCCGGAAAATACCGTGAAAGTGGTCGTGATGCCTTAAATGTACCAAACGAAAAAACACCAAGGATTGAAAATTATAAAATAAAATAATAAGGACTAAACATACAAAATGAAAAAACATCAAGGACTAAAAATGATAAAATAAAATAATAGGGACTAAACATATCAAACAAAAAAATATTGAGGATCAATAATGACAATTTGCTACTTTCTTATAAGTATCTGTCAAAATTTTCAATTCTAATAAAGGACTCATGAATTATGCGAAAAATCAAAGAGGATGTTTATTTCATTTTAAAAAATCTATTTTACACCAATTAATTACCAAATAAATGAATTTAATCGTTTGGCCGATGGACATGATACTTCATTTTTCGTGCTCATTAATGATATACAAGAATTTTCAAAAACTTGCAGAAGGTGAATTTGGTGCCTTTTAGCATAAAAATCAAACTTATAAATTAATTTTCTAATATCTGAGCCAATGTCTTCGAGACGTAACAGAATTTAGGAATAAATTGTTATTGCTTTATAGCCAAAAGCAGTTAGTAGCTTTAATTTTCCAGATTAGGCTGACTAGCTAATAATGCGATGCACAGCAACTTTAAGACCATTTAGTGTCAATTTGAATATACCAGCTAAGCTGACGATCTCACCATTCTACATTTAGCTTGGTTTCTTTGGTTACGAGTACGAGTCAAACACTCGGTAAAATTACTAGAATTCCAATTCGAGAAGCAGTCAATTTTGTATGACTTAAACGAGGGTAATTAGTTCCGGTTCACGTGTTTTCTTTCCCCCCCGTAAATGAGGATACAACCATACAACAGCTAGGTGGAATAGATTTTCCGTGAAATTTGAAGAAGAAGCGTGATTATCTCGTATTCGGCCACAGGCATTGGATTCTCTAATTAGAAGGAGGAAGCCCCAAAAACAGCAAGAAATAGGAAAAGCTTGCTTGCAAAATAGAAGCGGAATCCACCATTAAAGAAGCTATGAAACAGCCTTATGCCAAAAGTTGGATTAATCTATGCTTTTGTATGCTCCTCTGGTTACCCCCTTCATCGATCATTCAACCCTCAAAAACGGTAAAGGAAGCAGCTGATTTGTCATCATGAAGAGAAATTTAAAGGAAAAAATAAATTATAAAATTAAGAAAAATCATTATCTTTTTATGCGATGATGACCGAATGTGATAAAGAGATGCTTAAAGTTCCGCTTCTGTCCTTTAATCATTAACAAGGGATCATGAAATGATTAAGGAATGTAGTATTTACTACTCCATCCATCTAATTTTTAATGACTTTCTTATTATATTGTAATCTTTTAAAATATTTAAAATTTTTTATAAAATAAAATATTTTAATATATCATGTATGAATAATTAATTATTAATTTTATTATATATTATTTTTATATATTACTAATTAAGTCTTATTTTATTTGAATTTTTACTATATTGTGACGTCTCAATATAATTAAATTTTTTTATAAAAATATTTTAATATATTTTATAATATCAATCAATTATTAATTTAATTATATGTTAATTTTATATATTTAAATTTGACATAAAATACTCACTGACCTCACCTATTTATTACTTTTTATTATATTATATTATTTTTTATAATATAATTTAGACTATTATATATAACTATATATCTAATTAAACACTATTAAATAAAATAAGACAGATGAATTTAAATTTAATATAAAATATCTATTAATTCAAGTGTTCAGTCAAAATTATTTAAAAAAAATGGCACGGTGGAAATATGTCGGAAGGTATGTGATTGGACTCTCTGAGTTTGGCAATTGGTTCCGTACTAGAAAGTTAACTTCTGGGCTTTAGCCTAACTGAGTCCAGAAGAGGCCTGTATCTATGTGACTAGAAGTGGCGTAGGAACAAAAGTGTAGAAGGAGCCCAGTTCCAGCTCTCCTGGTGGATTTAAAATGATTTAGAATTTCAGAAAGAATGTCTTACTTATAAGCCCACGGTGCAGCGTTAAATGGTTTGGATTCCATCTTCATCGCAATACGGATTGGACTTGTTTTTGGGTAGCTGAAGGATGTTTAAAAATGCGTTCATTTTTACTGCGTTTACAATATTAATTTCCTGAATAAAATTCATTTTTACTGCGTTTACAATATTAATTTCCTGAATAAAATTTACTCTGCAAAAAAGCTCCAAACCTTCATTGCGTTTAACACATATATTAGACAACAATGCGTTCAAATTGTCGTCTGCTGAAACACGCCCTATAGATATAAGATAAAAACGCGGGCAATTAGCAAAAAGCAAAAAAGAAAAAACGTGGGTGTGTTGGGAAGAGACGGAGGAGATGAGACGTGAGAAGATGTGAGCTTAGCCACGGGCTCCATTGGTAGGTGAATCTGACAAGAACCGAAGAAGAAGAAGCAGAAGAGAAAGCATGGCAGGTTGGGTCGGGTTGAGCGAGCACTAAGCCACTAAGCATTACTAGGAAGAGAAATGGTACGTGCTGCGTCGTCAGGCCCTCTTTTTCTATTTTCCCCACACGGCGGCGCCGTGAACGCGTGACGCCAGGGATCACGTCTTGGTTTCTGCACATAGAAACGTGGACGCTTACGGTTGAGCCTCGCGTCGTCGTCTCTGCAATCAATTTATTTGGTTCCCGTAGATTCCTTGTCGTGATGAATGATGTGTCGTCATCATCTCCACTAGGGACGCTTGTCGCCCACAAATTTCATTGCCATCTAAAACCAAGAAAATGGAGTAGTTTGAAAGCTCCACTCCCCAGTTCTCATATCTGCCTACCCTAGTAAATTATTGGGGCTACCCGTCGTTTCGAGCGCCTCAGAGGTAATTTACGAGATTATAAAATTTTGATAATTTGAAAAAAATACTATTTATTGAAGCTTTTTTAACTTTTTATTATGTCTTTGATTTTCTTGAGTCGGAAAAAAATGGATGATAAACGCAAAATTTGTATATTATCAAAAGCCCAACATAAAGGCACAGACAGATGGAAAATAAATTTAAAAGAATAGTTTGTATTTGACTAGTGTTCATTTGTAAAAAAAAATTAAATAAAAAATATTTGGAAGTAATCAATGCCGGGAAAATTTTCTAAAAAAAGAAAATCAGTATTGGGAAAAGTGTTCTTTGAACATTTTCTTTGATTATTTTTTTAATCCCAAACATTAGTAGTAATTATAGTATGAAAAAAGTTGCTTATCAAAGTAAAACTATACTAAAAAGTCCAGGGTCCCTATGCAACGTGTAATCTGTTTACTGATCTAGTACTATTTTGGTTTTCTGCTTTCTTCTGCTCTCGGGAACACATTCCAGTGTGAGAGGGAGAGACAGAAGAGAGAGAGAGAGGGAGGCATGAAGCAGGTGGAGGTGAGGAAAAATGAGCCTGGAGAAGATGAAGAATTCAAGAATTTGCATTATTTGTACCTCTTAACGTCCAAAGATCGCGACTTTCTGCTTTCCCCTACTGGAACCGAGGTCTTTCTTCTCTCTTTTGCAGTGAATTTTTGCTCTACTTTTAGAAGGAAAGGCTAAATTGAAGTCTCTGCTTCCTTCTTGAAGAATAATTGAGCGGTTTCCTGATTCTGTTTTTCTTGTTTAGATAAGTTGTAGTAGTACTGACATTTATATAAAAAAAAAATGATGATGTAGTACTGACAGTGGGTGAATAGTTAAGGATACATATTACAGGTTGATAATTAGCTTTTCCTAGAGAACTGTAGAAATACTGAATCAAGGGATATCCTACACAAAAAAATTGACCTACTTCTCTCTTGAAAACATATTCTTGAAATTCCTCCGAGTAGTTACTGAGTTGAGCTTAGATGGTTACGGGGTTCTTTACTGGAAGAAGTTTTTAGTAAAGTGCCACTGGATCCCGGATTTGTTAGCCATGAATGCTGTGCTACTGGAAAATTGGTTGTACTGAAATTAGCTAGGAGTTCGTCTTTTATTTTGGTTATTTGCTTGTCTTCAGAAGGAAAAACGGGATCCCTTTTCTCATCTGCATCTGAAATATAAGATGGCATGTGTTTGGTGTATAGCCCTTGCGGTTCTGTTTTGTTGTATTCTTGGAGGGAAAGGAAGAAATTCGGAAATTAAGGAATCTCTTAACTATGAGTTAGAAGCCCCATCTTTGAGATAATGCTGACCTGCATGTTTGTTGTGACTATAAACTGAAGTGTATTGCAGCACTTTGGGCTGGAAATTCCATACTTTGTGCTCAACAGTAGTGAGAAGGTTTTACATGAAAATTTTGCTGTCAGTTCTGTTCAGATTTTACTTTCTAAAGCACCAGCATTTTACTTTCCCCCAAAAATGAGAGAGAGATAAAGGGGTGGGGTGGGGGGCACGAGCTTATTTATTTTAGCTGCAGTTTGTATATTTGATCTGCACATAAACTGATGTGCGTGGGAAACATATGCAAACTTTTTTTGATATTGAACTTCATGTGCTTTACAGTACAAGCAACACGAAGTATGTTGAATATGAAAGAGGGGAGAGAAGAAGAGGGGGGGGGGAGGAAAGAGAAAGGGAGAATTGTTGGGGAAGTTGGAAAGAATTTTATGCTACCGCCAGAAAAGGATAGTTCTGCACGGAAAAAGTGGTAATAAGTGGTAATATGTTTCACCTCGCTCATTACATTTGTACGTTGAAATATCATTTATGGATAGGTCACATATATTCTTGCTGCACACGATCATGGAATGTTAGGATGAACTTTCAAGAGGCGATCTCTAACTTTTTGCTGAAGCCTCTTATTTTGGGAGGTTTTAGGTTGAAGATTTCTACAATCTGACTTGAGCTTTTCTTATTTTTGCTTCTGGATGATTCTGATGTTATCACTTCTCTGTTTTGTGATGCACGTCCCATTTAGTAGTTCTACTGAGTGGTAAGAGTAGAATCGAATGGTTAAACAAAATTGGTCTGTTCTAACCACCAAATAAACCTGATTAATGGACTGATATTGGAAATTGGTCTGTGGAAGCAAGATTGATACATCTAACCACTGGAAAGAGGTGATGACTAACCTTTCTATCTTGTTTCGTCTAGAAATCAACATCTTTGGGACTGAATGTACGTTTTGCTGCAGGTGAAAATTTCGGAACTTGAAGGCAAGGTTATTGGTGTTTATTTCTCAGCTAATTGGTACCCGCCATGTCAAAGCTTCAATAAGCTTTTGATTAATGCTTATGAGCAACTTCAAAATCTTAGTCCTGGCTTTGAGGTAGTCTTTGTGTCAGCTGATGAAGACTTGGAAGCATTCAACAACTATTATGCATGCATGCCCTGGCTTGCTGTTCCATTTTCTGATTTGAAGACCAAGAAATCCTTAAATCAAAGGTTTGATGTAGAAGGTATTCCATGCTTAATTATTCTGCAACCGGAGAATTACAAGGATGATGCACCAACTTGTGATGGAGTTGAACTTCTTTATCGCTATGGCATCCAAGCTTTCCCATTTACTAAACAGAGGTTGCTGGAGTTGCAAGAGAAAGAAAGGGAGAAGCATGAAAACCAAACTATAATGAATTTATTAACAAATGACTATCGTGATTTTCTACTGAATCAAGCTATGCCCAAACAGGTAAGTCTAGCTTATTTTGCATCATTTTATCTAGACAACTAGGTATGAAACCTGCAGCCACTTAGACAGTTAACTTTTTTGTAATTATTTGGATAAGATGGCCTCAACCATTTATTTTGAGGCCTGTTGAATAAAGAAGAAAGAAGATGATACTTGATGAGGACTTCAAATGACCTGTAATAAGAGAAGGGAAAACAAGTTAAACTTCCTTGGAGGTACCTTCATGACGCAGAAAGATCGGTTTCCCGGTTCTATGGGATGTCTTAAAGTCAATGGAGTTTATAACTAGGTTGCATTTCTGCATCTTCAATGTAAAGTTAGTAACACTTATGTATATAATAGTTCAGTCATTAATTTGGGTTGATTAAATTGTGGCCTTTTCGACCCTTGAAAAAGCTCGGACCTCCACTATGACTCTTTTAAGTAGTTAGATTACCATTTCTTTTATTTGGAAAAAGAGTGTGGGTGTGGGGGGGGTGGTACTGGTGGTGTGGGCTGTACTGCCATATGCTTCTATATTTGAAGAACTGATTTAAAGTTGTGTGATATAGCAGTGTACTTGTTAGGTAGTACATGATGCACAGAGTCTATGGTGGTAATTTCACAATCCTGGGAGGATCTTATGGGCTTGTCTATGATTTTGTACCACAGGTGCCTGTTTCTAGTTTAAAAGGTAAGACAGTTGGACTCTATTTTTCTGCACAATGGTGCCTTCCTGGCTGGAAGTTCAATCAGAAGTTGGTCTCCGCATATGAAAAGATTAAGCAAGAGCTAGTTGAAAATGCTGACGAGGACTTTGAAATAGTCTTTGTCTCAAGTGACCGAGATCAGGCTGCTTTTGATGCATTTTTCCGGACCATGCCATGGCTGGCACTTCCTTTTGGCGACCCAACCATCAAGATCCTTACCAAACATTTCGATATTCAGTGGATCCCTAGTTTGGTAATTCTAGGTCCTGATGGAAAAACTGTAAACAAGCAGGGAAGGAAGCTTGTAAACTTGTACCAAGAAAGAGCATATCCATTCACCAATGCCAGAGTGGAATTACTTGAGAAGCAAATGGATGAAGAAGCTAGTAAACTGCCAGAATCTGAATTCCATGCAGGGCATTCACATGAGTTGACGCTGGTCTCCGAAGGCACTGGGGGAGGGCCTTATATATGCTGTGCCTGCGATGAGCAAGGGTCTGGATGGGCCTACCAGTGCGTGGAATGTGGATATGAGGTGCATCCTAAGTGCATCAGGCCAGTGTATGGATCATCCTTGAGGTGATCTCCTAAATTACTGATTTAGCTGCCTGTTTTCTTCTGATTTCTGCTGGGCTTATGGTTATTCTGGGAACAGATTAATTGGTGGAAGGGTTCATGATTGAAGGTTACGTCATGGCGTTGAATAAATTTGTTTGCGTTTCCTTGTAGTAGTAAGAAAGGTTTCGTCCGCTGAAGTTGAAGGTCGTCTTATGCACTCCAATGTTATCTACTAACATGTGATAACATTATCGTGTCTGGGCCATTTTGTTCATTTGTAGATCTGGTTTGAGCTTAGGTGCGTATGATCCATATTACCAGATTGACATATGAGTTACCTGCAAATGTTGAAGGGCAGTGGAAGTCAACCTATGCAGCAATATTAAATTCTCTGGTTTGGACGTTCTGTTGCTATTTCGGTGATCCAGAAATGTTAATAGGATCTTGCTCTGTTTGTTGAACTTGTGATCGTGCAAGTCTGGGGGTGGGGCTGATAACAACATTTCTGTCTTCGGGTATTGGTTAAACGTACACACTGTGATGTGGGTTGTTTGTTGATGTTTAGAGAGAAATAGTATATTACATGGTTCTTATAGCCTGAAGATGATGATCTTTCAATATTGTGATCTCCCGATGTTCGGGATATCTTGCATGCAAACCAATTACGTGCACTAGGAAGGTGAAAGAACCAAATAATCTCGTGGCTCCTTTGTTCTAGTGCCTGTGTGAAGATGGGAAACTCCTTGTTTCTTTTTGCTGGGTAAATGAAGAGAAGAAACTCAATTACTTCTGCTTCTTGGATTAGAAGTACAACCAGCATATTGCCTTTCTTCGCGGCATATAGGCGCTGACAACGTTGAGGACTGCAGCAAGTTCTGTTGTACAGCCTGAAAAAAGATTACCCGATATACAAACCAAATAAGCATAATCATGCGTTTTGGTTTCAAAACGCCCTTCAGTTATCGCGATAAGAATAAATAGAAAGTAGTGTGGTTGATGGATTGTATTAGGCGAAAATATGCAATGGGTGCTTGGAACGTGTGTTTGTGTGTGTCTATATATATATATTAGCATAAATTCCGTGTTTTGTACTGTGTATATATTATTTTTTTAAAAAATTAATATATAATAAAAATAAATTTAAAAAATTATTTAAAATGTGATTTAAAAAATATCTTTAATAGTACGATTATGAGTAAGTTTATTTCTTTTAGTGGTAGAGTTAATTTTTTATTCAAAAAAATGTTATAAAAAATTAACACGGGTTATTATATAAATAGTTATTAGAATTATTATAAAAAATATGAAGTAAATTCATGTATTGAATTTAAAAATTATGCCTTAATGGTTAATTATAAGTAAATTAAGATGAAAAGAAAAAAATAAAAAATACATTGTAAATTGTATTTTTTTTATATCTTGAAAGTAAATTAATTTTACGATATAGTCTTTTAATTATTTTATTGTATTCACCTTTTATGTGTAAAAAAATTTTATCATTTAATTATTTATTTTGACTATTCAAAAAATAGAATATATTTATAATAAAATTATTGTGAAAATTAAAATTTTCTCTCCCCTTACTTGTCTCTCTCCATTTCTAAAAAATAAATAACATTAAAAATAAAAAAAATATTAGTATTTTATATTCAAAATCTCAAAAAAAGATTTTTCTAAAATGAAAAGATTCTCTGGTCATTGCTCAATTTTTTTCAAAAAAATTGTGTTATTATTCCATCACAAAGAAAGTATAGTGTTAATATGCTTTACAAAATTATTTTTTTAATATTTACTTGGTAAAAAGACAAAAATAAAAAAATAAAAACAATCGACTATTAAATTTCATGTCTAATGTACTGCAAAGTTATGTATATTCTGGTGTATAATATTTTAACAGGCAATTGACACTTTTATCCTTAAAACTTAGTAAATGAAGGATCAAATTAGATAATAATAGATATTGTTCTAATTGGTGTAATAGATATCAAGAACTAAATAGATAAATATTCCTAAAGTTATCTCTTCAAACAAATGAAAAAAAAGCATGAATCTTCAAAACCTATCAAAGAAAATAAAAACTCAATAATATTCTATTAAAACAACTAAAATATAAAATAAATGATATCATTCAATCAAAAAAAAGGTATGAAAGATGTAAAAAGAGAAAACATCAATGATGCAAAAAATAAAACTAAAAAAAATAAAAGAAGCTAACAAAAAAATGGCAAAGGAATAATTACATATGAAAGCCATATACAACTTGCAGACTTGTTGATAATTAGAAAATTCAAAAAAATTTTAAAAAATATTTTATTTCCAAAAGGGATTATATGGACTCATATTAAAGAGGAAAAATATAAATAAAAATTAAAAAATTACATACATCTCATGTTGCAAGATTTAACTGAATAAGCCTCTAAAATATATTTTAAAATTTAAAAAATAATAAAACTAAAATACTTATTTGAATATAAAATTAAAATATGCTAAATATGTCTAGTACCTATAATGTGTATAACACTCATGCATTTTTCTTTTTTTAAAAAGAAAAAGTATGGGATAATCTTTCCATTTTGGTCTCTATCCTAAAAAGTTCTCAACAAAAAAAATCTTCTCTAAAAATAAATAAATTCATAAACATTTTACATGTCCACAAAGAAGTTCTCAACAAATTAAAGAAAAAGAAATATTTTTTAAAAATAATTAATTTATAAATATCTTTTAAATAATAAGAGATGCATTAATCATTGATAAGCTCTTCAAGAAAATCAAATTTATAATACTATTTATCAAATTCAGAGGTTAAACATCAAAGTGAGAGAGAAAAAGGAAGATAATAAGAGCAACATGTATCAGAAAAGGAATTGAAAATATTATCTCTTCAATTTGAAAAAAGAAAACCCTAATTAGAGAAAAATAAGAGAATCTGACGATAAAAAATATTACGAGAAAAATTTTGTGAAGAAAGAAAAAATTTATGGAGAAAGTGATAGTAGATGAAATTATGCTAAAATAGTGAAAATTTATTAAGAATTTGATTTAAATTAAAATATTTATTTATGATAAACTAAAGTATTTATATTATTTTATCTCTTAGTTAATGACAACTATTTTAAATAATAAAAAAATTAAAATTCTAGAAATTAAAATTAAAGATTTTAGAGTTTTGGAAGAAGAGAGAAAGTAAAAGTATTTTGGTAATATATATATATATATATATAGACAATTTATATATCGTTTTAATAAAATAATTATTTATAACAGTAAAAAATAATTATTTAATAAGATGATTAATAAAATACTAATTTAAGAGTAAAGACTCATTTAACACCCACCGAAAAACAAGCAATTAAGGGCTTTTCCTGATTGATCGAGACTTCGGAGTCCAAAATGCAGCTAAAGCAGGAGTTTGCGTGCGGACGTCGTTTGGGGGAGAGGAGTGGTTGAAATTTGGAAGTCCAAGCTTGGTCTTTTTCCATTTCTCAAAACATGTATTTGAATTAATTTTTAAATATATTTTAAATTTTTAAAACATATTTTTTAATAATTTTTAATATAATTCAATTAAAAAAAATTCAATACAACCCCATCATCTATTAAAGAAGGCGTATGGAAGCAAAAAGCCAAAAAGTAGAAGAGAACAGCATCAGCAGCATCAGCTAAAGCAAAGCAAAGCACCTCAGAAAAAAGTGAGGAGTATAGTACTCCCCAAAACCCACTGATAAATCCCAAAGGCTCTGAGAAACGTTCCCAACAGTTTCAGCTTTCAATACCTCCTCTGTGTCTGTCTGTCTGTCCTTCTCAAATGGGATCGTGTTGCTCAAGATCCGTTAATATCCCCATTTCTACCTCTTCAGATTCTCCTCACCATCAATATCGTCCCATTCCTATAAAAGCCCAAGAACCTCTAGAGCCGCCACCGCCGCCTCAAGAATCACTCCCTGTGTCCAGGCCTCCTTTAAGAACTACAACTGAATCAATTTCGTCGTCTTCGCAGACACAGATACTGGGACAAATACTGGGGAAGCCTTATGTTGACATAGCTACGCTTTATGATCTTGATAAAGAACTCGGGAGGGGTCAGTTTGGGATCACCTATCTCTGTACCGATAAAGTCACCCGCTTGAAATACGCATGCAAGTCCATTGCAAGAAGAAAGCTGGTAAGTCAGAAAGATATAGATGATGTGAGGAGGGAGATTACGATAATGCAGCATTTGAGCGGGCAACCCAACATTGTGAAATTCAAGGGTGCCTATGAGGACAAGAAGAACCTGTACCTGGTGATGGAGTTGTGCTCTGGTGGTGAGCTTTTCGACCGCATCACGGCTAAAGGGAGTTACTCGGAGAAGGAAGCTGCTAGGATTGGAAGGCAGATTGTCAATGTGGTTCATGCTTGTCATTTCATGGGGGTTGTGCATAGGGACCTCAAGCCTGAGAATTTCTTGCTGGTCAGTAAGGGTGAAGATGCTCCATTGAAGGCTACGGATTTTGGGCTCTCTGTTTTCATTGAGGAAGGTAAGTCTCTGTTTTAGATTTTGCAAGATGGAATCTTGTGTTTGCCAATTCATTCTTAATCCTAATCCTAAATTAGCTATCTGTAAATTCTGATCACTTAATTTCATGGGCTTTTCATAGCTTTTGTTATTAGAGGAATTGCGTTACCTTTATTATGTTAACATGCTTTTAATTAAGCTCTGTTACGACAAATATGAATTGTGAGAGTTGTGTTGTTTATACGCTGTTGTTGTTGCCTTCACGCGGTTTCACTAAATTGTTCGACTCATATGGGGATTGGAATTTTTTGTTTTCTAATGTGGCAAACTTTTAAAAAAAATAGAATATACAACCGAAAGGAAAATGAATACTTTGCATTGACGTGACATAGGAAGTAGCGGAAAACAGGGTTCTAGTTTGCGTGGTCATGTGGATGTTACTTTGGGGGTCAAGTTGACCTGGTCAATTGTGATTGTGACAAGTCAACTCGGTCACCTTCGCTTCTTGTCCTTTTTCCCCTGTAAAATCCAAAAGCAATGATAAGAACCTAATCGTGGAATTGATAAGAGTGTAAACTGGTGCTAGTTTCTGTCATCAGGTTGGTTTGACCTATGTAGTCTGTCTCTTCCCTTCCCCGTGTAATTATCTATAAAAAAAAAAAGATTGGTTTGACCTATCATAATTGGATCTATTTAGGATGAATATAAATGCTGGGAATGTGTCATTGCATCATAGAGTGGCTTAAACGTTATTGTTGGAACTGATTTGGAGATCAGCAACCTGAACTCATGAACTATATTAGTTTTGCTGTCTCTTGACTCTCTTCTCTCCTTGATAAAAGGATTTCAATGTAGATGTTTGGCCTGAAAGATACCTTCAATATGTAATTTATAACACAGTCTTTTAAGAATTCTATTTATCCATGGAAAACTATGTCTAACTATTATGTTTAGTCGATTGGGGAAAGGAAGCCAGTTATTTAACCAATGTTGCTCACTTTAATGGAAGACATGGATTTGCAAATGCTCTTGGTTCTCTGTGTAGCTCTGCTAGTTTATTGGTTCTAGTTCTATTCTTAATGAAATTACCTATGGCAACCAAAATTGGATGAACTGCATACACACAGAATGTGAAATTAGGATCAGCATTGGTTCAATTCCTACAAAGTTACCATCATCAGTTCTCCAATGGGTACTTCCCATCCCCACATTTGGTCAAGTGGTGTGAAAAAACAAGCATTCCTGCAAGACAAGCTATAAAGATGCCTTTGTCCCTAATTATGTTCACCAAATTTTTGGCATATATTATCATATTTCCTGTAATAGATGTCGAACTTTCATTCTTGTTTCTCCTTCCCCGCTCTCTCCATTTTTCTGTTGGAATTTAGGAGGATAGTAGGAATCTCTAATGTGCTTCTCTGCTTCAAATTCATGTCTGGCTCTCATAATGAAGTTTCCCAATAATTTTTCTTGAAGTAATTTTCTCTGGATTTACATTCTTGAGGATTCTCACCCTATAATTCATACAACAACCTATCTCCAGGAAAGGTTTACAGGGACCTTGTTGGAAGTGCATATTATGTCGCGCCAGAGGTACTGCAACGGAAATATGGGAAAGAGATAGATGTCTGGAGTGCTGGAGTAATATTATACATTCTTTTGAGTGGATTTCCTCCATTTTGGGCTGGTAAGTCAGATATGATTTAGCTGCACATGCATGCAAAAGATGCTAAACCAGCTGATTTTGCAATTAAGCTGCTGCAACATCTTCTTTCATTTAACGTGAAAAGTCCGACTAACCCAAAAAGATTCTGATAACACACAATTATAACCCTTATATTTGATAACAATAAAAATGGCTTCTGCAATTTAGTTACAACATCTGCATAAAGTCTTTGTTCTCTCTGATGATTGCCTTGTTCTGCAGAGACCGAGAGAGGCATTTTTGATGCAATCCTTCTGGGGTATGTTGATTTCCAGAGCTCTCCCTGGCCTTCCATTTCTGCTGGTGCTAAGGATCTGATCAAGAAAATGTTGACTATGAATCCTAAGAAAAGGATAACTGCTGCTGAAGCCCTAGGTAATTAGACAAATGCATTTAATCTTTAGTCCCTCCTTACAAGTTCTCTTGGGCCAATTGGCACCAAACATCTGTGATCCTTCTGTTTATCCATCATAATATGTTTTTCTATGAAGAGACATCATGTCTATGATACTGAGGATTCAGACAAAGAAAAATATTTGATCCTTGACTTATTTGGATGATGATCGTGTATATATATATATATTAGTCAGATTGTCAATATAATATGGAAAAGTTTTCTGATCCAGAACATCCATGGCTCAAGGAGGATGGTGAAGCATCAGACAAGCCCATCAATAGTGTTGTTCTAATCAGGATGAAACAATTTAGAACAATGAACAAGCTAAAGAAACTCGCCCTAAAGGTATCCACTTGGCATGCACAAACCTTCTGGAGTTCAGGAACAAGTTATTGAGACCTCAATTTTCTTTTCATTTCAGTATTACTCTAAAATGTCATTTTTTTCCTTTCAAATGACGGAGTTTGAATGTGAACGTCCCTGATATCATCTTCTCTATTAACTCATTTTATAGCATGTTTGATGTGCCCTGGAACTGTATCACTTTCTTGTAGGTTATAAGAACATATAATTCTCTATGATGGAAATGCTCCAAACAAAAAGGGTATTTTTTAACAAATGTCTGCCTCTCCTCAAAAGGATTATGAGAACAAGATTGAAATGGGCTTACTGTACTTCAATAGAGAAACAATAATCATTCAATGCACCGGAGGCAGCACTCCAACTTATTAAGAAAATGAAAGAGATATTTAAGTGATTTTGTATGGACTTAGATATTTTAATCCTCTTTGGGTCTCTATTTATTCTTTTGTTCTTCTCCTGGATTTGCTGCTTCCAGGTTATTGCAGAAAACCTTTCGGAGGAAGAAATTAAGGGAGTGAAAGAAACGTTCAACAACATTGACACAGACAGAAGTGGTACGATTACATATGAAGAGCTGAAAAGTGGGTTAGCAAGGCTGGGATCTAAACTTACAGAAGAAGAAATACGAGAGCTGATGGATGCTGTAAGAAATTTAGAACTATAAAAATTTCATTTTTGCATGAGAAGACCTGTGTGAACTTCATTCAAACCAAGCAAGAAGAATTAGCTAATTCTATTTCTTGTTGTAGGCTGATGTCGACAACAATGGGACCATAGATTACATCGAGTTTATTACAGCTACCATGCATCGCCATAGACTTGAGAAAGAAGAAAATCTGTACAAGGCTTTTCAATACTTCGATAAGGATCACAGTGGGTGAGTATTTCCTCTGCCTGAAGGTTTTAATTTTAGATATAAAATTAGGGAAAGTTTGAGTTAACTGCAAATATATGCAGTATACATATGCTTAGATGATATTTTCAATGGCAAAAATGTTCTCTGCCTACTTTTCTCCTTCCTTTCTCCAGAGGGGTTGTAATGCTTTATGGTTTTAAAAAAGAATCCTCCTAATTTACGACCTTACTTGAAAATGAAACCTCTTATTTGGATATATATTATCTAATAAAGATTTTTGCAGATTTATCACAAGGGATGAGCTCAAGCATGCCATGACTGACTATGGAATGGGAGATGAAGGCACTATTGACGAGATCCTTAACGATGTAGATACTGATAATGTAAGTAGGCTAATCTTCAATTGCTCCAATGTAGTTATCTACTAGGCCTCGCCGATACCTGTCATCCTGGCATTCTGTTTGTAGGACGGGAGAATTAACTTCGAGGAGTTTGTTAATATGATGAGAAAAGGAACCACAGATGCTGATGGGCTGGGCATGAAAGAGCTGACGGACATGGGCAAGAAAGATGAGAATAAGACGAACATTGTGCCCTTGATTTAGATAGATTGTCATTGGCGCTGGTTTCTCATCATCAGTGGGGAGAAAACCTTGTGCTTTATTGCCAGCTCCGAGCAACTTATAGATCGCCTCAAGGGTGTTTCCTTTACTTGTTTCACAGTATGCTACCAGCATCAGCTGGATGCTCTGAGGTCAAGTAGTGCTTCCCGTAAAATTGAGGAAGAGAATGAAGAGGAATTACTGTACAAATTGTTCATACCATGTGCCCTTCTGATTACATTGTACAGATTAACTCTTATGCTTATATTCAGTTCATAATAAAATTGCTTATAAAATGCTGGCGTCGCGTTATGATCATGCCCTCTCTTCTTTTCTTGGTCCTCGAGGAATGACAAGGTCAAGGTTGCTTCCCCTGATGCCAACTTAGTTTGGTAGTGAATTTTTTCCTTTTCTTGTTAGCGTGGCATGGCAGACAAGCAGAGCATAAAGTTAGATCTTCGGACTTAGCATTCGGATTGCTTGGTTGTTAGTCATTCCATCCTGATTTGAATGTTGGTTCTTCTTTTTCTTTTTGTACAAGGTGGGCACTCAGTGTCAGAATAAGGCTGAAACTGAGATTTCAAATGAAGGCCGCGCATTCTTCATGCGCTGGAGTTGCCGTGGCATCATGTGATGATACATGGTATTTGGAGGAGTTGATGTAGGGTGTATTTGGATTGGCTTTAAAAACCAAAAAAAAAATCTTTTTTTTTCATTTTAAGACTTTAATTTTGCTCTTCTAAATAATTTATTTTAATATTTTAAATATAATTTAATTAAAAAATCAATCTAAGTATACCCGTAATCTGCAATTTGGGTCATAAGAGTCATTTGAACGGGTTGATGGTTTTGTTCATTTGGTACTCTTTGTTGAGGCTTTGCCTTTTTGAGGTGAGGTCTTATCTTGTTGTATGTTCTTGTTTTGGTTCTTCTCTCTAATAATAGAAGTATATATATATAGAAATCGTTTTTTTCTAAATAATAATAATAACAATAATATCATTATATAAGTTTATATAGTATATATAGTAATACAAGGCATTCACTTCAGGACTAGGCAGAGGATGAAAAATTTCCCTCCCCCAACTACATTCTATAACATTTTTTTTATTTTCAGTCAAAACCCGGAAAATTGATATATTTCAGTTTGGGGTTAAAAAATAGTGTGAGAATTTGTGTGTAGTTATGCTTCAAACTAATCCCAAATGGAGTTATAATCCCTTTCCTCCCACTTCTCAAACTGATCCTCTCGTTCATAAAATCCCGTAGGATCCCCCATCCACACAGTCTCTCCCAATTCCATCCACATCGTGGGTGAGTCCAATGGTGATTCATTTATAGCCTGGATTTGGCTCGGAGACAGCCCCACCCTAACAGGAACCAAACCTCGGCCACCGTCTTGCGGCCGCTGAGCCTGTCTTCTAAACCTCATTGCAGCCTCGTGAGCAGCCATTTGGACATGCTCAGCACTGGAGCTGAGCGGCTTAGGAAGACCATCAACTAACTCCGGGAAGTTGAGCCGCGCCCTCGAACCTTTCAAGTGAAATGCAGCTACGTCGTACGCCGCGGCTGCCATTTCCGCGGTCTCGTAGCTTCCTAACCATATCCTGGTCTTTTTACCCGGCTCGCGAATTTCGGACACCCATTTCCCCCATTTCCTCTTCCTGACTCCTACGCAGCCCGCGGCACCGTGTCCGTGTTCATGGCTGACTCTTCCGTCCATCTTCTAGTGTTCTTGAGCTGGAACTAGCCCTCGGTAGGCTCAGAGAAGAAAAGGGATTTCTTATGGAAGATGAGATATTGGAAATGTAACACTAGGTTTTCGATGTTTCCATGGGATTGGAGTATATAAAGGAATGGATTGATGAGCAGGAGGTAGTCAGCAGAAGCATGGGCAGTACATCTGATAGTAGACGAAGTGAGCTTCCACGTAGTTGCATGAAATTAGTGGACTGAAGTTGTATGACAGTGTGGAGATTCTTGATGTTTCCCTTCAACCAATAAAAAGAAGGATATTTTTTTGTTCTACTTGATTAATTTCTTTATTACCTAAATAATTACATAGGTCTTGCTTGTAAAAACAGGGAAAAATGTATTATACCGATTGTGACCTTAAGTACCTTGTCGTAGTACATCAGAATAAAGATTTTGCAATGAGTGTTATGGTAGTAGCAGTACATATCACAACTTCTGATTACGTATACGATTAATTCTTCATTTAAAGCTTTAATTATATTATGACTAATCTCATATATTGAAATGAGTGTGATGTTCTCCCTCGCACGCTCACACACACACATATATATATATTTACGGGCTTGTATTTTTGATATTTTGTCTCATAAGAATTTATTTTTCCTAATTAAACTAATATCTCATTACAAATTTAATAGACTTTTACAACTAACTATTTTAGAAAGAAAGAAATAAAATGTCTAATAATATAAATCTAGAATTTATTTTTCCAAACTTTTGTCTCTTGTTTATTCTTTTATTAAAAAATTAACTCAGTAATCTTATCTTTCTCCGTAAAAAATAAAAACTTAAATGTGCAAATATATATATGCGTGAAGATTTAATTACAAGTTTGATCAAAAGGATAAAAATTTAATTCTAAAAAACTAAATTATAAAAGGTGATCTAGTTTGTTGTAAAATAAAATCCTGCCATGTCAAAGCATCTTGGAACTACACTCACACTTCTCCCTCGTGGCCTCCGAATCCTCCATATGGGATTAAGTAGCATTTCATTTTCAAATTAATTATAAATTTTATTTATTCTTTTATAAATTATTCATTATATATATATAAAAAAAGGCCAAATCCTGAGAATTGAACTGGTATGATGTAGACATAGATACACTAATCAAATAGTCCTCTCCTTTCAAAGTTGCAAGTCAAGTTCAAATGATCATTAAAATTTTGGGTGATTATTTTAGTATTTATAAGAGTAATGTGTACATAATTTAATGTATGAATTTTTAGATCCTCTTTACACAAACATTTAAGTATTTTTTGTGATATTTTAATATATCGATTGAATAATAATTTTTAATATTTTGACTTTAAAATTTTTATCAAATCTTATAGTGTTATAATAAAATAAGGAAAATAATAAAGAGATTGAGCTTGATGAGTATGTAATCTTAGTCCATTAGTTGAAGGGAAAAACAACGGTCAAATATAACTATATTAGCGGAGTAAGAAGTTTTAGGGATTCAACATGAAAAGACATTCGATTGCCAATATCGGTGACCAATTTTCCAATCATTAACCAAACTCGTACCCAGTATTATTGTTGTGGTTAAAAACAGCTGGATCTTGCAAGGCTTCCATTGTCTCCGTCCTCTGCAGATCAATATTCCTCATTTGTCAACGAAAGCTTTTCTTCAATTTTAAGTTTGAAAGCTTCCAACTCCATCCATAGAAAATCTCAACGTTGAACACCGGCAGCCGCCGCTTCACCGTGCAGTCCGTACAAGCGAACGACCTAACCTCGGTGTCTATGGGAGGGGGCGACCGTGGCATCCCGCCCGATGCCATGACATGTCACTAGGGCTGTCAACAGGTCCAAACGGGTCCGGAACAAGGTATTTCGGACCCAGACCCGATTATTTGTCAAGATACCGGACCCGACCCGATTACCCAACGGGTCTGAATATGCTAGACCCGTACCCTACCCGATAGGGTCTCGGTTCGGGTCCGGGTAGACCCGCTAAGAATTTTTTTAAAAAAAAAATTGATACATAAAAAACACAATTCAAATGTCATGCCATAATTCATAAACTCAATAAAATAACAAACTTAATATCTTTAAACACAATTCTTAAATTTACTTATTGATCAAACTAAAATTACAAAATATCTTCAACTCAAGAAAATTATAAACTCAAAGAGTCACTTCTCAAATATTAACCAATGCCTCTCTTTATCTGTTGCCACTGCTAAAGAAAAAAAGAATAATGAGAAAAATTATCTTGTGATAAAAAATATAAATGTTAATAACGTTCCTAATAAATACTAGCTAGTGATAAAAGAACTTACAGATAATTTAAAATTAATCTGTCTTAGCAGCTTGAGACAGAGAAATGTTGTCGCCAATATCATCCAACTCTGAAGACAAATTAAATCAATTAACAGGTAGAAGGAAAAATAAAAGAACAAATAAGAAACACATCCTTTCAATCTCATGTTGTCCTCTACTCTTAAATTTTCTAGAAATACATCCTTTCAAATGCTTACTCAAATGAGTAGTCCCACTAGAACTACTACCAGAAAGCTTTTTTTTGCACCAATTGCACTGAGCTATGACATCTCCCTTAGGATCAGTAAATTTAGACATTTCTTCCCATACCTTTGATGTTAATCTTCTACTACCCTTTGAGGGAATTGTTTGATCGTGTCCTCTTTGCAGTTGTATTTCCTCATTATTTATCTCAACCACCTCATTCTCATTGGTAGAAGCTCTAGAACTTGCTGTTGGTATTGATGTATCAGGTACACTTAACATCCTAAATAAAACATATCAAAAAAATTATGTTAATAAAATAAATCACAATATGCAGATTAATAAGTGCTGACTCTATTTTCTATTTATATGCTAGAGTATTAATTTAAATGCCACTATTAATTGAAAATGCATGTTGTAAAAAAAAATTGTTGAATATCCCATTTTATAAGGGTCTAATTACAGATCTTATAAAAACTTAAGGATTGAAATACAAATTAATAAAATAGAAAGCAATTGGCCCACCATTACTAAATCCCTTTTCTTTTCCTTTCTTTTTCGTTATCTCCTCTGCTTCTTGGCTTCAACCGCCGGCCCACCAGTCACCAAACTCACCACCACCAAATTCCTTTCATTTTCCTTTCTTTTTTGTTATCTCCTCTGACCTCTCTGCTTTTTGGCTTTAACCGCCGGCCCACTAGTCACCAGACTCACCACCACCAAATTCCTTTCATTTTCCTTTCTTTTTCGTTATCTCCTCTGACCTCTCTGCTTCTTGGCTTCAACCGCCGGCCCACCAGTCACCAGACTCACCACCACCAAATTCCTTTCATTTTCCTTTCTTTTTCATTATCTCCTCTGACCTCTCTGCTTCTTGGCCTTCAACCGCCGGCCCACCAGTCACCACCACCAAATTCCTTTCCTTTTCCTTTCTTTTTCATTATCTCCTCTGACCTCTCTGTTTCTTGGCCTTCAGCCACCGGCCCATCACCAGATTCACCACCAAATTCCTATTCCTATAGAAAACTATTTTTCTTATCAGATTTAGACCTTTCTTTTTCGTCATCTTCCCTCTGCTTCTTAGCCTTCAGCCACCGACCCACCACCACCAAATTTCTATTTCTATGGAGAGCCATTTTTCTTATTTTTTTTCCATTTATTCTGTTTGTTGGTTCCCCAGTAAGAGATGGGAAGTGGTTTGAGGGATTTTTATTTCATATTCTTGTTGCATTACGAATTGCGATATGCAATATTAGTAAATTACAAAATAGCAAAGTATGAAAACATCAGGCTCAAGGGCAGATAAATAAGGTTGTTAGATACATGTTAAATTTACCAAGTTACTTGGAAAGAGGAGGAAGCGGCGAGGGTTGGGATAGGAGTCACCGGTGGGGATGGTTGCTGGGAGTATCACTACTGCGAGCGAGGAATTGGGATGAGATTTTTGGTAACTGTCGGTGGCGGTGGCGATGGCAGTGACTGGTGTGTGTCGATTGTTTTGAGAGAAAAATGCTAGGGTTAGAGTTTAGGCATTCCATTTCTATATAAATTTGAGGATAATTGACCGTTGGATCAAAATATATCTAACTGATTGTAAAAAAATTAAATATATAAAATATTTATTATTAAAATTTTATTCGGGTCCCTGGGTCTCACGGTCCGAAACCCTAAGTACTCGTACCCCAGTGCCCATTTAAAATATATATTATCGAGTCAGGGTCCTAGGATCGAATGCTGTGGTATAAAATAGTATACCGTACCCGGGATTATCGGGTCGGAGCCGGGTCGGGTCCGGGTAATACCCGGCCCATTGACAGCCCTACATGTCACCGTCCACTGACCCTGATGTCAAAGCTTTGTTGCCAAGTGCAGCTGTAAATACGTGCAGTCAACAACACACCGTTGTGCTGTTAGTATCAGACTTGCACGCTCTATAAACTCAATTTAAATAAAAATTTAATTTAATCTCACCTAAATTTTTATTTTAGCCTCTTACACAGTAAGAATTTTGATAACAAGAAAGCTTTTGAAATAAAATACTTTTCATATTCTAATAAACAAGAGGGGAGAGAGAGGGGACAGAAATGAAAAAAGAATATACTCACTTATTTTTTTTTAATTTTATAGTGTTTGATTAATTAAATAAATAATAGTAGATATTTTATTAAGCATTATTTAAATTATGGAGCTCAACTTATTATCCATCTAATATGTTCCAAAAAAGAAAGAAGTTTGATTTGATTTTATTAGAGCCTACCATACGCATTAGCCAATAAATTTCTCTTAAAAACATTTTCATGAAAAGTTGTTACATTGTTTTTTTTTTTTTACGGAGTACAACACCTCTATTGCTACACGCTGCATTCTTAATAAGAACTTTTGAGATTGTGATTTCGTATTTTCATTGAATAATTTCTCATAAAAGTTCACTGGAAGTTAGTGGAAATACTTCAACTAATAGGTAGAAATTGTAATTAAAAAATACCTTTGGAGTAGATCGTAATTTCAAAGGTCTATGACGTAAATAATTAGAATAATAGATGAAGGTCATTTTGGCCAATACACCATACACCCCCATCAGAGTAGCCCGTCTAGGATTTCGCTTCTTGTTCTTCTATTTCGACTCCAGCCCTACTTTTCCCACATTCCCTCCGCCCCCCACTCCTCAGAGACGAAGCTACGGAGACGAGCTTAGACCGGCAGAAGAATTCAGTTTTCTGAAGATGGATGGAGTTGTAGCTGATCAGAGTCTACAGGAGAAGGCTCACACTGGCGTCTTGCTCTTTAACCGCTGGTCTTACGACGATGTTCAGGTTCGTGATTGCACTTTTACATGCTGGGAAATTAGTTGTTGCAGTCGACGGGTTTTTGTATCTCTATATGTATTCTTTCTTTTTTTTTAGTTTAATACATCTTAGCCATAGAAGATGAAATTGAGGCCAAGACTATTTAGGGGATTTGTTTACTGATGCAATTAACATGACTATTTTTTGAAGTCCTATTTGGAGACGTAGTCGTCAAATTTGTGAGATAGATATGAAAGTTGCCTAAAGGTTTCGATACCATGTTCATCACAGATAAGAAGGTAACCAGCAAAAGTTAAAAAAGAAAAAGAAGAAGAAGAAGACAGAAGAAGGTGGATGTTACAATGTTTTAGTATATGCATATGCGAAATGTGATTTTTTTTTCCTGGTGCTGTTGTTTTTGCCTGTTTTGTTCATCTACAAGGTAATAAAGAACTTGAGTTACGGATTCACTGGGTGGCAACACTTCGGGAAATAGGAAATTAGTAGGCTCTGGTTGAGATTGGTTTTTGCAATACCAGTAGATATCCAGGTGATATGTTGGTAGCTGCAGATCTTTTGATTGGACTGTAACTTGATTGGGTTAATCATTAAACCTGACTATGTAACTTATTTAAACTCCAAAGGTGTACTATTAAGTGGGTTCAAAATCTACCGCCATGATCTAGGTAGGGTTGTGCTTTCAAGTGTGCAGTCCTTAATACTGCATTCATATTGAGTCTCTGGTGTGTGGCCCTTTCTTTCATTAGGCCTCTCTTTGGTAAGGAATGAGAATAAACATTGTACAGATTCGATTGGCAGTATCCTTAGTTGATGTAGCACTCAATTCTTGATGATGGTATGCAACTAAGTATGAGCTCATTATTTTGTTCTGTTTATGAGTCAGTTACGAAGTTTAATTCTGAAGCTCACTCGCATTTGTATCCACTTACATGATCGATTACGTGTAGCACAATCAAACTTAGTGTTGAATGTGCGGTCATCAAAGAGTGCCTCCTTTTGAATTAGGGAATCTATTTTGGTTATTTGTTACATCTGGCACGGTCATCGAAGAAGGAAAAAAAGAAAAAAGGTTGTGCTTACATTTCCCTAGTTTCTGTGCAGATCAGTGACATTTCTGTTGAGGATTACATTACTGCGACAGCTGCCAAGCATGCTACCTATATGCCCCACACAGCTGGAAGGTACCAAGTGAAGAGGTTTAGGAAGGCCCAGTGCCCAATTGTGGAGAGGCTGACCAACTCTTTGATGATGCACGGGAGGAACAATGGGAAGAAGCTTATGGCTGTTCGAATTGTGAAGCATGCGATGGAAATCATCCATTTACTGACAGATTTGAACCCCATTCAGGTCATTGTTGATGCTGTAATCAACAGGTATACAAATTGTTTCCCTTTTCAATTTATTTTTGTTTTTATTCTTCGGGAGGGGTTAACCAACAAAGACTAATTGGAGTATCAGAAATATAGACAACAGCTTTCGAGATTTTCTCATATGCAAGGCAGAAATTCCTGGTTCTGAACATAAATTACACAATACTAATAGTAGAACTGTATTGTTATGATTTTCTTAATTGGAATCTATTTTAGACGTGAAAATTTGCTTTTTTTACCATCTATCTTGTTCATTGTATTGACACTATTTTTTGTTCATGTTTTTGTAGTGGACCAAGAGAAGATGCTACTCGTATTGGTTCTGCTGGTGTGGTGAGACGTCAGGCTGTTGATATTTCACCTCTGCGACGTGTCAACCAGGCAATATATCTCCTCACAACTGGTGCCCGTGAGAGTGCTTTCAGGAATATCAAGACCATTGCCGAGTGCCTTGCTGATGAACTCATAAATGCTGCCAAGGGATCTTCTAACAGGTGAGAAGGAGCTAGTCTGCCTTGTCTCGTTTTGGCTTCCTTCCTTTTTTTTTTTTGTGCTGGGGCAAATCTTTCTACATTGTGCTTCTTCCCAATTTAATTCGCTGCTAGTTACTATTGCTGCTGGTGACAGTTCTGATTGCATATCGATTCCTTTTGTTGTCTACGTGCAGCTATGCTATCAAAAAGAAGGATGAGATAGAAAGGGTGGCAAAAGCTAATCGTTGAGTTTTTTCATGGAGGAATGACTGGACTTGGTTGTCAGACATCTTCTATTTTCATGCATCCAATCCAGTTCTCTCTTTACTAGTATTAATATGCGACTGCAAGTATTACTGGTTGTTTCTGTTTGAAATGGTCGATTTTGTTGTTAAGACATCTTTAGTCTCTTTTAATGCTTTCTCGTTATGTTCTGTTGCGACTAGCAAATCATTAGATAGAAGGAAAGCTATGAGATCAACTTGTTTTGCTGTTTCCCGCCCTAAAATGAAAAAAAAAAAACCACTTGCTTTGATGTGGTTGGAATCTTTGTAGGTTCTTTTATATTATTTAGTTTTTGGCGCATGGATAAAAAATAATCTTTCCTATCTTAGAATTTGCGTTGGTAGAGGACAATTTCCTTTATTCGTTTATTTGAAAAATCATCCAATGAGTTGCTTATTGACTATTCTCAAAGATTCTGGATGAACAAGGATGAATTCAGTTATATCTCCCTTAATAAATGGTCAACGAAAAGCAACCTTGATGTCACCAAAGCTGTTACATGCAGCCAACTCGGAAAATTCCACCACTAGAGAAATGCCATAAAATATAGGGTTAATTCCTAAAACACCCATGTGCTCTGGACTAATTGTCAATTGAATACCTCTACTTTCAATGTTGACAATTGGGTACCCAATTTATGATTCCGTTTAAAATTGAACGGTAGTTTAAAATTTTAAATTTTTTAAAAATACAAATTTTCTTCTTTCCAAATATGCCCCTATATTGAAGTTTATCTTTTATTATTATTTTTCTAAAAATTTATTCAAAATTTAAAATCTAAAATATTATCTTCTATATTTAAATAAATAAAATTTTACCTGTCATTATTTTTCTCATGTTATTACTGTCTCTTTTTTATGTTGTGATTGTCACCATTTTTATGCCTATGTTGTCGCTACTGCTACCCTTTCTCTTTCTCTTTTGTCATATTCTTCTCTCTCCACTTTTCCTCATCGACCGTCAATGTCGATAGTTTTTCTGTCCATCTCTATTATTTTTTTCACGATTTTATTTCTTTAGATTTTAATGAGAAGATGGAAGAAGAGTATAAAGGAAAATTTTCTACTAAATTGGTAGAGCCAGGAAGAGAAGGCAAAGATAGAGCAGTGACGGATGCTTGTTTTCTTCATCGAATGTCGACCATACTAGAGATCATAATGAAAAGAAAATGAGAAAAAAATATAGTGAATTATTAAAATATCTTTAAAATTTTAAATATCCCTAATCAGTCGTAGTCTCTTCTTGTTTAGCTGTTGAAAAAAGTAAGAAAAGGAAATGATTGAAATTTTTTAAAGATAAGGGTATGATTGTGAAAATCAGCTTTTGGATGGCAAGGTGTTAAAGACCCTAAGTATTTTGAGAATAAAATTTGATTTGGGCACAAAGTAGAAAACAAAATCTTTTTTATGGGCATTTAAGACATTTGTTCTTTCCATCTGCCCACTGTTTAAATCATTTGGACGGAACCCTAAATTATGCATCCAATTGTCAAAATTAAAAGTAGATGTGCAGTATGAAGTATGAAGTCTGTTCGTCATATCAATCTCAAATTTGATCAAACGATTATAAAAATTTATAAATTTTTATAAAATAATATATTTATGAGATAAAAAATGTGATCCACTAAAACATATTTGATCATGTATATCTTACAAAAAGAAAAAAAAAAGACACATAAGACTGTAGACACAGTGAATACTTTGGTTAAATCAATAGGAGCTAGTAAGTTTCGGTATCTTAGAATATAATTTTAAAACGCAAAGTAAAATTTTATATTTTTATCAATAGTTTATTTTTTCCCCAAAAGTCAAGGTCGAGCAGGAATCTTATCCATCTAATTTATGCCCTTAATAATTTTCAAATAAGGTTAAGTTTTGTTAGAAAAAAATATAATAATGTTTTTTCTTTATTTCTTTTTGCTAAATAACATTTTTTCATGATTTGTTCTATCCTCAGCACATCTACCTTGTCGTAATTTTGCTGCATTTTGCGGTCAATCCCTACCGATTTCCCTTTTGTTTTTCTGGAACTTTGCGGTATTGTACGGCAAAAAAAGACGCTCTTTCTTTATTTCTTTTAGCAGTATTTTCCTAAAAAATTTCTTGAGATTTTCCAAAACCTGAATTTATTTTCTGGTCCTTTTGCTGACATACGCAATCCAACAGAATATCTTCCGCCAGAAGCCAACGCATCGGAATGCTCCAGCTGTTGCGGTCACCGTACTGAAGGGAGAAAGCTCAGAGCTTCACCGCCATTATCTTCATCGCAAGAATGCAGGACATGGCCATGATGCCGAGGACTTCTACTTTATCCTTCTATCGACCCCCTGTAAAATCTAACCCTCTAATCTTCACTCCCAGCATTAAATTCGGATGTTTCTGCAATTATCCTGCCACAAGAAATGCAGGAATCGATCGGATAAGGGAGTGGGTTCTGCGTAACGACAATCAAGGGGAAGTGGAAACATCAGCCCCTTCCTCTTCTGTTCTTTCTACTGCTTCTACTTCCTCTAGTCCCGCTTCGCTGGACTCTGCGTCAGCTGTTGTCAGGAAGTTCTACCGAGGAATCAATGCCCATGATTTGGTTTCTGTGGAGAAGCTTATTGCAGAAAATTGCGTGTATGAGGACCTTATCTTCCCTCAACCCTTTGTTGGGCGCAAGGTCAGCGTCTCATGGCTCATGTTTGTGTCTTTCAGGTGGCGTTTTGTCTTGGCTTCGGAGAAAATATAATGCATTATCAGCATGATTATTTGGCTCTGATCTTTCAGGAATTAGTATACCGAGCATTGTTAGTGAAGAAACTGGAAAGCTTGACTCGAGTTATTAACGCTTGCAAATGATTCACCTGGCTATTTGAATTGCAGCTTATCTCAATGTTCACTTTAGATCAATTTCACTTTCTTAGTGAAAGGTGCATATTCTGCTTGCAGTTCTATTTGTGATTCATTAACCTGTAAATGTTAAATTAAATTCTTGACGCGGCCTCATTCCTAGTCTTCCGTCTAGATTTGAATGAAGAATTTGCATTTAGTTCGTATATACATTTTTGGATTTCGCTTTTGTTCTGTTTCTAAGTTGGATTCTTGAATGCATCTACTGTACGTCACTATGTCACTTTAGCATCAAACATAATGTGTCACCAATAACTGCTTCCTGTAAGTTTCAAATTCACCTTGAATACCGTTTCAGGCAATTCTAGAATTCTTTAACAAGTTCATTGACTCTATCAGCACTGACCTGCAATTTGTTATTGATGCTATATCTGAGAATGATGTTTCTGGTATTGGTGTTACGTGGCACTTAGGTAAGTAAAGAGTAGTTCATCTTCCTTTCTTTGATTTCCCCTTCCCCTGGCATCATCAATTCGAAAGATTCCAAGAATTTACTGGTGATAAAAATCATGGTAGAATGGAAGGGAAGGACTTTTCCTTTTAGCAAAGGATGCAGTTTTTACCGGTTGGAAATGGTGAATGGCCAGAGACAAATATGGTGAGTAACAATTTTCATAACAGCTTGTGCTTTACTGTACTTCAATTCAAACTGTAGCAATTGTATGTCCTCTGATCCAATCTTGCGGTTGGTTTTATCTCAAAGTAAACTGTCTCATGGAATATCTTGTTTTTTTAATTATAGAGGCGACTAATTTATTGTTTATTTGGTGAGGAAAAGATTTGCTCATTGTTCTTTTTCTCCCCCTAAATAATTTTCACTTCAGCATTTTCTCCAATAAATCATTGCTAAGAGGATGCATGATATTTCATGAGCAACTGCATTGCAAATGTTGTAATACATTTTATCTATCTTTTGGTTTATATCTTGTTATTGTGATAATAGTGATTCTAAAATTCTTGGGCAGCTATGGACGAGACAGTGTCGAACCTGCAATCAAGCCTGGAGAGTTGGCCTTGGTATGAGTTTATACGCCAAATGACTTCATAATTTTGCATGCATTCGAACAGGTCCAAGTACGAAGCATGCTTGCTGGCGTTGCATGTACTGAATTGGAAAATTTTTAACAACCAGATTAAAGAGAATACACTAGACAAAGTAATTGAAGGCTTATGATAGATTGATTTGATCTGATGACAAATATCTATCACTCTAATAATCTAGTGTGTAATCCTGTTTTGAGATTTGTACTCATGCACTCGTTGAGCTTATGTAACAACAAACATAAAGTATATTCCTTTATTTTTTAGTTTTCTTCTTCCTCTTTAAATTGAAAATTGAAGGGATCATAAGCCATGGAACAGATTGAAACTTCTACACCATCACCTACTTGGCCTCTGAAGCAAAATTACTGATTTGTACATGTTCAGCAAAGTTAATTTTTCAGTCCATTTTGAAGTATTTTCCTTTTGTGAAGATGTCAAATCACATTGTTAGCAAGAATTTGATCTGCATTTCTGCAAAAGTTTGCAGCAGCATGAAATTTAGTACTCTAGTTGTCTGAGGCCCTTGTTAATCCTTTAACCACTCCTCTAGGGCTCCCAGCCCTGTGGCTCCGGTATTTCACCTTCCTTGACACCCATATGTCCTTGCAGGTAGCCATTAGAGGAGTCACTTGGCTGCTTCAGCAGTTTCAGCAACTGGCAGAGCGCTTATGAAGTATACAAACTATAGAATGAAATATTTGGAACATTTAGAAATTCATCCTTTTCCATTTTTAACCTGTAGATTAACGAAGTCAGAGGGTGCCACTAGTTATCATATTGCAATGTATAGATTTAACTGCAAATTCAGGTGATTCTACGAAGCAAATGGTGTCCCTTGAAACTCAAGCACCAGCAGCAACTCGTCCCTTTTCATAGAGTTCAAGAATGTTTTTTTTTTAATTATAAAAATATTTTGATTTTTGATACTTTTGATTTTTTTAAAATGTTAAATATTTAAAGATGTTGATTCACATGCCAGAAAGATTGGGAAACTTGCAATTTCAACCGGTAATCTGCATGTTTGTGAGCGATGGTGGCAATTATGCATCAAAGAGTTAGCTGCTACATTCTTAGAGTTAGCAGCAACAAGAGGCATTCATGAATTTTTTTTTTTTCTCGGGCACCGTTGATTTCATTTTTCTTTGTTTTGCTTTGCCCTCGGCAACCTTTTATTTATTATTAATATAATAAACGGTACGACATTTTAAGTTTCTAACCAAATAGCATGCTAATTTGGATATCCTTTTCAATCAAAAATATTTTATTTTTTATTTGTTTTTACTTTAAATTTTATTTTTTCATAAATAATTTATTCTTAACATTTTTTAATATAATTAACTAAAAAATTTCAATTGAATTTTACCCTAAGATTTTTTATTCTTTTATTTTTAATAAATAATTTCGTGGCAATAAAATTACAATCAAGTACTCAACTCTAAAAATGACATGCACCGGAAAGTAAAATATAACTCATTGGCATTAAGAACGACGGCGTTTTAGACTTTACCATTGACCATGTGGCGCAACTTGGCATGTTCCCTTCTTCTGCTGTAAACTTTTCTTGTGTTTTTCAGTTTGTCCTCTTTGTCGAATATATATCAAAATGCAAGCATTTCTTAGCGCCTTAGCTAAGAACTGAGTTCTGCCCATTGAACCCTTCTGAACTAGCAAGCTAGATATGAACTGTACTAGCCGATAGATGAGGTACACGCCCGGTCTTTTGAATACAAAGTGGACATATATATATATATATATATATATATATATATATATATATATATATATATATATATATATTGCACGATAATTGTTCGATGAAATGATTCTGGAGGAATTAGTACGCTTCAGCATAAGAACATTCACTTTCCGAAGTGCAAATATCAATTAAAATGCTTTTGCCACCATCTTCCCTGGATACTGACAAGCAACTGGCCTTTTGTTCTTCAGGGAGTTTCTGCATATGCATATATGTCTTTGAAGAAGTTGATGCCTGAGATGTGCAACAGGCTTGCTTTTAGCATGTTTTTGCGGAACCTTAGAACTGCCTGAGGACATTGAGGCGGGAACATAATGTGGTTACATGGTGGGAAATCCCTTTTCTCTACGCGGGTTTCGCGAAGATTCTCTGGATTACCATGCGTCTTACGGTCATGCTTTTCTTCAGACATCTCTTGCAAGAAACGAAAGCTCGCTCCACTGCAGGTTTTCTTGCTTCGGGCATTTTTTCCCATCTTTCTTTCTCTCTCTGAGTTGTTTGTGTATGCATAGGAGGCTTTGAATCTGTCATCTGTAGCTTTATTTTATGCAGATGTCAATGACATGGAAATTAATAGTTCTTGGCACTTCGCATCACTACAAAGTTCTTGTTGTATTTCCATCAAATGCTATTTTAGATGTTACTCGCCTGTCTTTATGTTCACCAATGAGCAGGCATATTACTTCTATTGCAGGAGAGAAAAATGATTGACCGTTTCAGGCTATGGGCTAAAGGAGGTGATGGAGGTAATGGTTGTACCAGCTTTCGGAGGAGCAGACATGATTGCCGCGGTAGACCTGATGGTTGGTTTCTCTATGGTTTCTATTACTCATATTGATTCAATGCTTACTGTCTTCTTCCATTAAATTCAGTACTTGAGGAGTTTGTTTTAGATTCTAGTATCCTTTTCTTTCCTTCAAATCTCTATGCTGAATATTTGGAGATCTTAATGAATCTTACTCCCTTGGCCCTTTTTAGTTTTTGACTATGAGGTTGAGGTATGTAAACTTTCTCCTCCTGTTCATGGCTTGGTTATAAGAACGCAAGGAAGCAAAGAAGCTGGAGCCTCATCTTTTCTGCCATCTGATTATTTCTCTAAAAATTTTTAATAAAGCTGATAGGGTGGTCCACCTTAACTATTTTCTTGTTCTCTTGTCTTCAACTTTTGATTATTTTGCATGTCTTCAATATTTTTTGCCATTTTCTCCTTTTCCTGTCTTCTCTCTTACATCCAATGTGTATATAAAGTTGCTTACTGCATGCAATAAAAACTATTCGAAAATTAGGTGTTTTTCGTGACACTAGAGAAAATTGATTGATCTCCTTGTAGTGAATGCAAATTGTTTTCCAACTTCTGTAGTTTGATGTGTGAACCTAATGCAGGTGGGAATGGAGGTAGAGGTGGGGATGTTATATTAGAATGCTCTCCTTCAATTTGGGACTTCAGCGGCCTGCAACATCACATAGTATGTTAATGTTTGCTTATTGGATTATACTAATCATAGTATATCTCACTCCAGTTCTCACATTTTCTCCGTTTTCTTTTCTGTTTTATAATATTTTCAGAATGCGAAGAGAGGGGGACATGGGGCATCAAAAAATATGATAGGAAGCCGAGGGGCTGACAAGGTTGTTACATCCCTTTAATCATTCTGATGGATGATATCATCAGAAGTTTTGTTTGTTTTGTGGTTTCTTAGGAATTCTTTAATTTACAGGAAGCTATTTGTCTTGTAGGTTGTCCGTGTACCTGTTGGTACCGTAATTCATCTTGTTGAGGGAGAAATTCCTTCTGTAGTAGAGAAGAGTCCTTCCGAAGCTTTAGACCCCTGGGAGATTCCCGGTTCACTTGGTGATTCATCTGAATCTTCTGGCCAAAGTGGAATCATGTTACTGAAGTCAATTAACTCCACCGAAGCCTCTTCTTCTCATATTAGAACCAAAGTTGGAATATCAATACCAACAGAATCACAGCTCCCTTGTTCTTCATCTGAGCATCAAATTGCACTTTCTCACAATAAATCAAGCAGGGAAGTGGAAGATTCTAATCCCCTGAAGGAAGAAAGCTGTACTGTGGGCGAAGGCCTGGATGGTGATGATGTCTCATCCGGAAACGAGGATGAAGAAGAGTTTGAGGTGATTGTAGACATGAAATACAATGTTGCTGAACTAACAGATCCAGGCCAACGAATAGTTGTTGCACTGGGAGGTGATGGTGGCTTGGGCAACGTCTCTGCTGCAAAATCTTCCAAGAAGGCACACAAGGATGCTAACAGTAAATTATCTGATGACGATGATGGGAATGCACATCTTAGGACCGGCATGCCTGGTTCGGAAGTGGTTCTTGTGTTAGAGCTCAAGAGTATTGCTGATGTTGGCCTTGTAGGGATGCCTAATGCTGGCAAAAGTACTCTTCTTGGAGCTTTGTCCAGGGCTAAACCCACAGTAGGTCATTATGCATTCACAACACTAAGGCCAAATTTGGGAAACCTGAATTATGAAGAATTTTCTATTACAGTGGCTGACATCCCAGGAATTATAAGGGGAGCCCACGAAAATCGTGGTCTTGGACACGCTTTTCTGCGTCACATAGAGCGCACCAAAGTTCTGGCTTATGTTGTAGACTTAGCCGCAGCAATAGATGGTAGAAAAGGAATTCCGCCATGGAAACAGCTTAAAGAATTAATTTTGGAACTTGAATTTTATCGCAAGGGTTTGTCCAATCAGCCCTCCTTGGTTGTGGCAAATAAAATTGACGAGGAAGGTGCTGAAGAAGTTTATAAAGAATTGAAGCAAAGAGTGCCTGGTGTTCCTATATTTCCAGTATGCGCTGTTTTGGAGGAAGGAGTAACAGAACTTAAAGAGGGTCTTAGGTTGCTTATGAATGGAAAAGCATCACATAAGCTCAAGTTAGATGAAATCATAACTGACTAGGTCGTTGATGACCGGTCAATGCCGCTAGACGGAAAAACACGATTCAACTCATTTTGCACATGGATGGCATTGATTAGTGACTGGAACCTCCGTAGCTGGGGCATGTTCTTCCTAGAGCAGTCGACTAGAAGTGGAAGACTGGCCCGGAAGGGGTTTGAGGTTTGAACCTAAACATCCTCCCCTACAGACTAGACATTCAATCACTGAACCACAATGTCAGTGGCGAAGAGAACTACTTAGAACCATTGTTGTTTTTCATGCATCATTTCAGCAATTCACCAGCTAGAATTCTTCTAGGCAGCCCTGTGAAAAGGAGAGAGGGGGAACAGAACTATAGTAGCATATGTGAATTTCAACTTTATAGCTCGAGTTCTTTGTAACTTTTTTTGACAGGTGTATTGTGGATATTACATTATCATTTGGACAAATAGTAGCTTCTTTTGAAGGCGTAGTAGTTGGTTATTAGCTTCCTATTGATGCTTGCTTGTTGGATTTAAGGTGTGGCAGGTGATAAATGCCCTTACAGAATCACGAGGAAAACAAACACACACACAGGCATCATACCAGCCAAATTGCCAATTAAATAATTCGCTCTCATATAATACTGATCTATAGTTAATCATATTCATCTCATGTTATCATGTACCCCTTATGATCTCGCAGAACTGCGAACCCCTCTCGGCCACTGCATAATAAGTAGAATACTATGGCACTACAAAGTGAACTTCGATCAATTGCCCGTTAACAGGTTAGTGATTGAGATTTGGAAGACCAAATTAGGGGTGAACTTGGATTGCCCTTTTTCTTTAAAAAAAATTAAAAATTTTTTAAAGTTGTGAAGTTGATTATTGTGACAGCAAATATGGATATTTTTTAAAAATTTTTTGGAAAAAGACAACTGAAAATAATGATATTCGGAGTACATTTTAAAAGGAAAACAGATGAAAAAGAAAGATCTTTCTCCCGTTCTCTTGGGAAAGAGTCAAGAGTAGACGGTTCGTTTGAGAGACGGCGAATCTATGAAAAGGGAGATTCTCCTTCAAGAAAAGTCCCTAATTCTGAACTTTTTGGGCTTGTTTGTGAGCACATAATATTTCTTTTGTTAATAATTAAATGTTAGTATAATTTTTTTAAAAAATATTTATTTAAATTATCAACTTTATTTTTATTAATCTTATAATATTCTTAGTCATCTAAAAGGTTAGTAATAAAATTTGCATGTTAGTAGAATTTAAATATCTACAATCAAGAAAGTAAAAGAAAATAATGGTAGGGTTATGTATTAATAAAGTTTATTTTCTTTAAATTAAAAAAGTAAATAGAAAAAATTTATATAAATATATAATTATTTAAAAAATAAAAATTTAATTGTAAATATATATATATATATATATATATATATATATATATATATATATATAAACATTCAGTTATATATGAAAAAATATATTTTACATTTTCTTTACTTATATTTGAGTGCGCCCCGAAGCGCGTGCGAAGTTCGGAAAACGCTTAGTGGAAATGCGTCAGCGATTATGTGCCCCTTGTGCTGCGCTGCATTACTATGAACCCATTTCACCTCTTCTTACATTATCATTTCAGCTATTCAACTCGGCAATTTTGCTCGTCAAGTTATCACCACAGTTTTATTAGGCCAAGTGAGTCTTGTAAAGCGGAGCGGATGAATGGTTATGATGATGCTTCGAAGTTAATCGGGCAAATGGTCCGGAGGAGGCCTTGGCCTTCGGTCTTCGAATTCAATAAGCTGCTCGGAGTTGTTATGAAGAAGAGAGATTACTCATCGCTATTTGTTGGCTGAACGAATGCTTTTATGGGATCTTCCGGTTGATCATTTCACTTTGAATATTGTGATTCAACTGTTATTCCCATTTAAATTCCACTGATTGTAGCTATTCTGTCCAAGCTAGCTTCTTCAAGCGTGGTTTTGCTCCTGACCTTCCTTTGACACTCTATTGAAGGGGCTTGTTCTGGAAAACAGGATCTCCTAGGCCAATGCCTTGTAAAGAAGGTGGTGAAGAATAGAATACGCGAGCCTGATAATATCATGTATGGAAGTATTATTAATGGGCTTTGTAAATCAAGTTTTACTCAAAAGGCTCTGGCTTTGCTGAGACTAGTGGAACAAGAAAAGTGTCTGCCTGCTGTTATTGAGTACAGCACCGTGATAGACAGTCTTTGTGTCACACCCCGGGCACACAGGCTTGAGCACGCAACTCATGGGGCAGGCAGCACTCACGACCAAGTACTTGGCAACCATCCTCGCTATGCCAAAATGAATATCCCAAGTTAACAGTGAGTACTTATGCCCATACTTATATACAGAGCACTTTACTTACAGTTATCCCATGTGAGATTGAGACATCACACTTTGTAAGGATAGAATGGTGGATAATGCCTTGGATATGTTCCATGAGATGATTTCTAGGGGGATTAGGCCTGATGTTCTCGCGTACACTTCTCTAATGCATGGCTTGTCTAATTTCAGTCGATGGAATGAAGTCAAAGATTTGTTGAATGAGATGCAAATGCATGAGATACCTCTAGATTTGAATACCTATGCCATATTAGTGGATGAACTTTGCAAGGAAGGAAAGCAAAATATGCAGAAGAAGTCCTTGAAATTATGATTCAAAAGGGCGAACTGCCTAATGTTTTGTACAGTTCATTGATTGATGGATATTGCTTGCAAGGCAAAATTGAAGAGGCGAGAATAGTTTTCAATTGCATGGTTCGTAAGGGTGTTGGCACTGCTGTTGTTAGCTATGGTATTCTAATCAACGGATATTGCAAGAAACTTCAACTAAAGGACGCCATGCATCTTTTTCGAGCAATGACTCTTAAAGGGCTGAGACCTGGACCTGATACGTTTTATTACATCATCTTGCAAGCGCACTTTCAGGCTGGTAAGTTTAATGAAGCACGCAGAATTATTGGGAAATGGTTGCTGTAGGTTGTGCTCCTGATTTTTACACCCATTGTGTGTTTATTGGTCGGTTTGTTAAAATATGGAGTCCTTGAAGAAGCCTTGTCATTGTTTCATAAGTTGCAAACCGAGGGAAATGATCTTCACATTGCAGTTTATAACATTGTTCTAGATGGTTTGTGCGTGTCGGGGAGATTGAAGCCCGATGTTCGGGCATACGCTATAATGATAGGTGGCCTCTGTGATAAGGAATTGCCGGACGAAGCAAAAGAGGTGCTCAGAGAAATTGAAGGAATTGTTTACCAAATGCTTTGACACTGAATAGGATAGCAAGTACATTTCCCAAAAAAGGAAGATACAAAGAAGCCGGATTATTTTTGAAGATGATGTTTGCTATGAGCTTCTCACCAGCTGCCTTTACATCTTCCATGATAGTTGAACTGCTGTCATAAAGAGGAGATAATCCTTCCATTTCGGACATTTGCAACATGTTCAAGAGATAGAGACAATTCTGTCATCGAAAGTAGTCTGTTTGTGCAACGCGTATTAGTTTTTTTTGCTCTCACTTTTCCATTTGACTCTAATAAGCTATTCATTTTCCTCGTATCTTTTTCTGCAGTTTTTCTTCTCGGCAGCAAATCTTTTAGTTGTGACTGGGTGAGGGTAGGCTACTTTAAGCATTTTAGTTGGCCCTTCAAGATTCAATTAGCAATAATGAACAAGTTACCACAAGCGCTGAACACCCAAGTTCATGTCAATCATCTTGTGTATCGACCCGAATGAATTAACAGGTATATATAACAGCAGAGTATTGCTTGATTTTGAAGATTTGATCAATTATTAACAGGTTCAAATTATTTCTTAAACAGATCCTTTTGTTCTGTTTTTCAGGGGACTACACCTGTGTGATATCACCTACAACACTAGCCATTAATGACTTGGTACAAGGATAATAGCTCACAGTTGGGATCAAAGGCTGCTAAGTAGCCTTAAAATTTTAGCTGATTATGTAAATGATAGTAGTGTAAGAGAGAAAAAGCCTCATCTCATTGGCAAGGGCTACGACTCTTATCAGCCGGAAGCAGTAAACTGGATTGCATAGAAGGGGTTTTGATCTTGCTTGATCTATGAATACATTATACAACACGTACATGTTATCTACAATAAGTCCTATGAATAATTGAAACCGTTCTGCAGAACAAATTTGGCGTAGATACTTAACAAGTGATTGGGATTCCATACCTGCTCATCCGCGAACTTCTTATACCTAAACCCCAAATACTGCAAACTGCGGCTGCATCTTTACTTAAAACTCCGCTTATTTTTCTTCCATCATATCACTGGATGCAGTTGCAATTATCTACTCGTGATTGTTTGCCACTATCTGCAATGGATGGATTTGCAGCTACAGGTCAGTGTCTCACGTTTGGGCATCATGAAGACATCCATGAAACCTACAGGAGCATTTGCAAGAGCAAATTAAGATCCAAAGTGAAAGATAATGAAAGCACTATCAACCCAGATGATCATTTTCAGTTAACATGGTTTTCTATTGTTGAAAGTACATGTCTATGAACTTTTTTCTTTTTATTCTAAAGGAACAAGATCAACAACCAGAGCAGGAGGAAACACTAACACAGAACTTTTCAATATATAGAATGTTCTACAAACAAATATCTTAGGTCACCTTAACCAGTCATGTAAGACCCCGGCAGTAATAATTTAAACTAGTGCAACAATTAGAACAATTATACAAATCTTCCAAGTGAAAACCTTGCCAATATTCCTCCATGACTAAACTTGGCATTCTACACCGCTAACACTAGAAAATGATTAAAGAACTTGGTATTGAACACATCACCTTAAAGTTGCATGCAATTCTCTTAGGATCTTTCAGATATAGATTCACAAATATGTTATCTTAAAATCAAAGATAATATGTCAGGACAAAAGATGGAAATTTGATGTACAAAGACATATCATAGGATGTTTTATCCAAAGACGAAAAAGCACAAAAGTTCTGGAACGTGAAGGGTTAAAAATAAACTTTGATCCCATTTACAAACTGGGGGCTTCAAATGAGCAAACTTGCAAATTGAAAGGAAAGGGAGAACAAAATCTTATGGCAATAAAATCAAACATTAACCTAACAGATTGCCAACTCAATCACATATCAAATAGCAAATTATGAACACTTAAATTTACACAATTCTTTGTAACCCAGAGAAAGTCAGAAATATGTTTTTCAATTAGCTAATTACACACAATTAAACCTGGTCTTGTGGGGTTTTGAAGGGATTAGGTGCATATTGTACCATAGGAATGTAGGGGGAAGTTCCACCTTTTTTTTTTTTTTTTTTCTGAACCACATTTCCCTGTTTTTAGGCTATATGTTTTAGTCACATACTTACCAGATAAAAGATTCTGGAGTAGCAACAGGTACCCTGATCAAGAGAAAGAAAGTGCATTGGCTTGTACCCTGATCAAGATAAAGAAAGAGCTTTGGCACTTTTCTTCTGTTGGCTTGCTGACTTTTCACTGTAAATGACATTAAGTGAATATGCAACAGATCAACCTTTAGAGTTTCTCAAAAGCAACAGGGGCTAGCTAGAATAGTCCTAGAAGAATAAAAAAGTTGCTCTTGAGAAAAAGCATACTCAAAACATCTCACCTGATCTTCCAATCTATCAGTTAGATCAATGATTTTATCTACTTTTTCTTCTTCGCCATAGTTGATCAAGTTCACCCTCAAGATACCAGTCCACCGGAAACATCCTGAAATGCTCAAGTAACAATGGGTTTCAACTATTCTCATCTTGCAATTGCCGCAAAGCAGACTGATCAAGTTCAAAATTCCTCTGGAGATCCACAAGCCTAAGAAAGAACAAAAGAAGAGTCAAGGTATTTATGTCTAGCAAGCTCTTGCACAAAATAATTCTTCCTCTGTTGCAGAATCTTCAGAAGTAATATAGCCAGCATCTTTCATTTGCTTGATTAACCTCCCCAACAGAACATGAATTTCATCTGATTGACTATTGGCTGTGTCCTCAGCTAAGAATGGGGAAAATTCTGCACCCACATTAACCCAAGCACAACCTGCTTCCTTTCTCACTCCCATATCTCTCATAAAAGTCCTCACTTTTGCCAGTTTGCTCCAACACCCAGCAGCAGCATACATGTTAGCAATTAAGACATAATATCCAGGATTTTGAGGCCTCATTTCCAGTAGCTTTTCAGCAGCCCATTCTCCAATTTCTGCATTCCCGTAATTCCGACATGCTCCAATTAAAGTTGGCCACATTGCAGGTGTTGGTGTGAATGGCATCATCGTGATGACTTCTTTTGCCTTTTTCAGTAAACCAGCTCTGCCAAAGAGATCAGCCATGCAAGCAAAGTGCTCTATACGAGGAGCTATATTATAAACGCATTGCATCTTCTCGAATAGCATCTGACCTTGGACCACAAGACCTGAGTGACTGCAAGCTGACAAAATGGCAACCATAGTTACATCATCTGGTTTAATATTACAACTAGTCATCTCTTCAAGTAACCGAATTGCTTCTTTCCCAGATCCCTGTAGCCCATAACCAGCTATTAATGAAGTGTAAGTCACAACATCTTTCTTTTTCAGCAAATGAAACAGCCTTTTTGCCAAGACAAATTTTCCTGATCTTGCATATGTATCCACGAGAATTCCATAGTAACAAATGATCCTCAAATCCCTTATGCCTGGTAATATAGCAGTGAAACTCTTTGCCATGTTGCAAATCTGCTACACGAGCACAAAGGGAAGGATACTTGCAATTGTCACATAGTTTGGTTCAATGCCAGAAAGCAGCATTTCTCTGAAAAGAAAGGAGGCTTCCTCAGATTTGTCCCAGTGTGTGTAACCAGAAACAATTGAGTTCCATGTGATTATACTTTTATCTTGTACTAGTTCAAACAAAGTATGTGCATGTGAAAGGTCCTTACACCGAGCATACATGATAATTAATGCATTTCTGACATTATCAAAACAATCATAATAACTACGAACTGCCAAACAAGTCATGTTCTACAAAGCTGCCTTCAAGGGACTTGTGGATTGTTTTTCCCGACTCCAGATTCAACTGCTCACCACAGGCTTTAAACACACATGGGTAAGTGAATTTATCTGGTTTTATCCCCTTATTTACCATATGCTGAAAGGCAATAATAGCCTCCTCATTGCACCCATTCTTGACATATGAAGATATGAGAATATTCCAAAGCTTTGGGTGCAATATATTTGAAGTTTCAGTTATGACACGGGCATCAGCAAGTAAAGTAAAGGCAGTATAGAATGTTATCAATCTTGGAGCCAGGATAGGATGATCTTCAAGACCTGAACTAATAATATGGGCATGGAGTTGCTTACCTTCTGGAAGTGACCGGATGTCAGTACTACACAACAAGAGGGAAGATAATGACTGCACAGTGAGATCAACAGAAGGGGATGCTAGGGCATGACATCGGATGTCTGAAAAAGTTCTAAAGGCTTTTGATAAATGGCCTTGGCTTGCAAAATCTTTCAAGGTTGTCAGGATGGTAGACACCATAGATTCATTGCTATTGCTAGCACTTCTCCTCCACCTTCTAGGAATGAATTTTCGTATTTGAGTGAAAGAAATGCCCTTCAGTGCTGAACTAGATGAAGAAGGCATACAAAGAAGATATCAGAGAGAGGTAGTATACTATGACTGTAAAAGAGCAATGAGTGCATGTCTGCACCCGCATTTGCACAGTTAGAAGCAAATATTCAGGACTGTTAACTGGGTCAACTCTGATCTCTGCCTCCCCTCCCTGCAAATACAGGAATGAGAAAGCATTACCACAATTAGCTAACTTTTGGGCAAGACTTCCCAAGTATACCATGATTTGTGATTGATTACACAGCTTCCAGGTTCTCTTTTTCCACATCAAGAATGGACTGCAAGAATGCATAATACTTAAGTAATTTTATCGTCCATATCCTAAAAACCCATTCAAGAATTGTCTTCCTTTTTATTGTCATGCAACCCAGCAGGTTTGGACTTCGGAGGCAAAGGAAAAAATAAAGGGATGCAATACCTGCAGGAAGTAGCTGAAAATCTTGCAAGCAGAGTCTAATAAAGGGCTATAAAGTTGTGTTTTCTACACACAAGAAAACTGTTGAAATTGCCTTAGAATTCTAAGATTCACACTTAAAAACATATGGCTAACCAATATAGACTTTAAGTGTGAATCTTAGAATTCTAAGGCAATTTCAACAATCTACACATTGACTTGAATTCTAAGATGATCTCCTTATAAAATGCCAAAACTAATTTTTCCATCAAACTTCTCAACATCAAATTTCATGACAGAAGCCATGTTGTGAAACCCAAATAAATATTACAACGCTAAGATACCAGTTTGTAGGGATATAGAGTGCGGAAGCGAGATAAATTCAACCAAAGATTATAAGAAATTAAGAATGACAATAAAAATGATACCAAAATTTTTAGGTGAAAAATCCTCTGTAAATAGAGGCAAAAAACCACCGGCGAGAGAGCCAAAATTTCCACTATAAATTTGTAGATAGTACAAAATATTTATCTGGACTAACAAGACAAATAGCCCAGAGAATAATTCTCTACGAAAGAAAAATAATGAAAAATAGGAATTAGAAAATCTAATATCGGACGAAGAAAATACAGAGAGAATTATGCTTGCTTCGGACTCTCTTGAATTGCAATTGTTGAGGTGCAGGAGTTGTCTATTTATAGGCAACTCTCGCACATTGAGAGTAAATTTTCAGCCGGCAGTCTTGGTGGGGAGGGAGTCAGCAGCAGCTGAAATCTCTGAAATTGGCAGCCGAAAATCGTTGAAGTTTGGCAGCCGAAATCAAGGAATTTGGGCAGCCGCAATTGAGGAAATTTTGGACTTAGCTGGTATTATTCAAAATTGAATAAGGCTTCATGGCGAAAGAGTATTTTCAATGGTGATCAAGGTGGAGATTTGTGGGAACTGCTCACCCAATTCCTCAATTGCGGCTGCCCAAGTTCCTCAATTGCGGCTGCCCAAAATTTCCTCAATTGCGGCTGCCCAAATTCCTTGATTTCGGCTGCCCAACTTCAATTACAGAGGATTTTTCCATGTGAATACACTTCAAGTCTTCCTTCCATTGTTAAAAATGTATCATCTTAGTCCAAGTTAGCTCACCTACCATAGCTAACCAACATTGAATTTCCTTAGCCACTCAAAGACTAAGATAAACCATGAAAAACATATGGCTAACCAATATAGACTTTAAGTGTGAATCTTAGAATTCTAAGGCAATTTCAACAACTTTAAAAATAAAAAAACTCCAAAATCTGATCTAATACAACAACTTTAAGACAAATAGATCCAGACCATTGGAATGTGGTTGAATTTAGATCATACAGCAGTTGAAAACTTGCTTCTAGAAGTGTAGAGATATAGAGTGCTGAAGCGAGATAAATTCAACCAAAGATTATGAGAAATTAAGAATGACAATAAAAATGACATCAAAATTTTTTAGGTGGAAAAATCCTCTGTAAATAGAGGCAAAAAATCACCGGCGAGAGAGCTAAAATTTCCACTATAAATTTGTAGATAGTACAAAATGTTTTTCTGGACTAACAAGACAAATAGCCTGCAGTCTTGGTGGGGAGGAAGAAAAATAGTGAAAAATAGGAATTAGAAAATCTAATATCGGAAGGAGAAAATACAGAGAGAATTATGCTTGCTTCGAACTCTCTTGAATTGCAATTGTTGAGGTGCAGGAGTTGCCTATTTATAGGCAACTCCCGCACATTGAGAGTAAATTTTCAGCCTGCAGTCTTGGTGGGGAGGAAGTCAGCAGTAGCCGAAATCTCTGAAATTGGCAGCCAAAAATCGTTGAAGTTGGGCAGCCGAAATCAAGGAATTTGGGCAGCCGCAATTGAGAAAATTTTGGACAGCCGCAATTGAGGAATTTGGTGAGCAGTTCCCACAAATCTCCACCTTGATCACCATTAGAAATACTCTCTCGCCATGAAGCCTTATTCAATTTTGAATGATACCAGCTAAGTCCAAGCAATGATCAAACTTAGCGGTTGGAAGTGGTTTAGTTAACATATCTGCAGGGATTTTCAATCGTGTGAATTTTTTTCAACTGTAATATCTCCCTGCGTAAAATAATATCTCTGATAAAATGGTGTTTAATATCAATATGCTTAGCTTTTTGAGTGATCTTTACGTTTCTTGGTCAAATGAACAAAGACTCGATCGTCGTAAATACAACAAGAATGTCTTGTTGTAGGCAGAGATCACTTACCAAGCCCCTGAGCCAAATCGCCTCTTTCACTCCTTCAGCGTGCAGCAATATACTCGCTTCAGTGGTGGACAAAGCGCACGATGGGCAAGTGATGTAATACTAACTGATAGCAGAACCACAAAGTGTAAAAATATAGAGCTGAAAGTGACCTTCTCCGATCTAAATCACCACTATAGTCAGCGTCAACATAACCAACTACGCATCCGGGATCACCTGTTTGTCTATCAAATACCAAACCAATATCGTGCAGAAATCTCTTCAAATAACGAAGGATCCATTTAACGAACTTTTCCCCAATGTTGCTTGCTCGGATTGTGCATGAATCTGCTAACAACGCTATTACGGCATAAAGCTAAATCGAGTCCCCAGTACATACCATAAAGCATACATGAGGCTCCCAATCGCATTTGAGTACGGAACATGTGACATGCGTCTCTTGTCCTCCCTCCGATTGAGGACACTGCTTCAGTGATAATTTGAAATGAGCAGTAACTGAAAGATCTAACAGCTTTGCAATCTTGCATTCTAAATCTGTCAAGTATCTTCATAACATACTTCTTTTGTGATAAGAAAAGTTTACCGACTTGACGATTCCTGTTAATTTCCATTCCAAGAATCTTCTTGGCAGGACCTAAATCTTTCATATCAAATTCACTACTGAGATGGGCCTTTAACCTGTTGACAATGCATTTATCTCTTGCAGCAATTAGCATATCATCAACAAAGAGTAATAAGTATATGAATGACCCATTTTTAATAATGCAAGGAAGACTTGAAGTGTATTCACATGGTGATACATCTCTATATAAGACAATCTTGCTTGGAGTAAAGAGGGCATTCAAGAGAGGAAGACATGCAATAGAGAGGAGTCACATCCAAAAGAGAGGAATTCATCCAAGAGAGAAATCATCCAAGAGCATCTCTCTAAACTATCATCTTTCTTCATATACTACCTCTTCATATATATACACAATCTTGTCATATTTATTGAGTATAGTGAGGTATTATCTTGAGTGTATTGTTTGTGTGGGTGTAAAATCATTTGTATCTTCTCTATATTTTTCATAGTGCATTTACTCCTCTCTCGCCCCGTAGTTTTTTCCCTCTACATTAGAAGGTTTCCAAGTAAATCTTGTGTCTATTTCATTTATTATTTTACTTCTCATTTTATCATCAACTACCCAAACTAAATATTTATCCATTACCACACTAATTCCGCAACAAAAACAATTTGCAAATTGAAAAGAACAGAAGCACGACCTTTTTTTCTCTCTGGTAGTATCTCTTTCCGTCAATCAAAAAAAGGGAATTCAAAAGCCTAGATGTAATGTGAACAATAGACAACCAGTCAATTCAGATAGGCATTTCCATAAAAATAATTATAAAAGAAAATTAACGAAAAAGAAAAACTAACCAGAATCGCAGATCACAGTGGAAATCCAGAGCGGAGAGAAGGCAGGGAGAAGATGAGGGCCGTGGTGATGACGGGAGAAAGGAGGCCGCGAGGCCAAGCAGTGCGGTAGTTTGGGTTTTGGCCTTTTGTGGTGCCCCGGGGGTCGGGGGCGTTGTTCTTCTGCTTAAACCCCGGATCTCAAAACTTTTTGTTCTTCACTTCAGATTTCCAAGCCTTTTTCCCATTTTCAAATTTTTTATGCACCCTATTTTTCTTTTCTTAGCTTCAGAATAAAATTTTTACCCTTTAAAATAAAATTGAAACTCTTTTTTTGACCTTCATTTAGCTAATGCATAAAAAAGAGAATTAAATTAACATAATATTAAACCCTTTTAGGAGGAAATTTTATTTAACTTGAATTTTTTATAAAAAAAAAAACACTATTTTGTTAATCATTTTTCCTCTAAGCCCCAGACAACAACCACCTTCACCGGCAACCAGTCTACCCCATTGCAAAATTCATTTGCTCCACACACACATTAGTACCATAAAGATCATCACAACGCCATGCATTACCACCATAAAACTGCCGTTGCTCAATTGTCAACGAAACGTAATATAGCTTAGTTTTGTTAAAAATATTTTCTTATCCTTATGAAAGGTGGGGCCAAATATTTTCAGTCTAAATTATTTGCCCATAGACCTAAATTGATTTCTTAATGAATAACGTATAAAATTATGATATTTAATTGACAAATTTTCTAAATTTAGGATATTAATATGAAATTAATAATAATATGTTATAATTTTCCAATAATAACAAAAAAAATCTCTAAAATTGGCGCAAGAAGCTCAATTGAAAGAGATCCAACAAAAAGTAATAATGAAAAAGTTAGTACCCACTAAAAATAAATTTTATTCATAAAAAAAAATAAATTTCACGTCAGCGACTCAGCGTAGTTGTTTCGGTCGTGTGCCGACAACCGCCGAATGTAATTTGGCGCTCAGCAGGGTCATTTTCGTCAAACTAGAAAAACTTACGCCGCGTAGTTCCGTCTGAAATTCATGGTTGCTTGCTGAGTGATTCCATCGGAGACAAGAAAACAATTAACTCCTTTCTGCAAATCTAACTTCGCTCTCTCCGTCCAGCTTTCCTCTAACTCCTCTCAAGAATTCCTGCAAAATTTTGCTTTTGCGGGGGCCGTAGATGATTTACATTTGAAATGTGGGGAATTTCCAGCTCTACTTTGAGCCGGAATGGCGAATTCTGGAGGTTTAATTTGGGTGAGAGGAGGTTTGGTTTCGGGATGCCGACCAGGTATAGTCAGGGATCATACTTGAAAATTTCGAGGCATTTAGAAGAGGTAATAATTGAAGTTCTCTTTGTTTTTCTTTTTCTTTAAATTCTTGTTATATAAAAATGTCTACTTTGATATGTTTATTGTGGACTTTTTGAGGGAGTTCTTCTAGTTTGATGTTTCTAGTTCGTATTCTACATTTGCTTTACTATGTTTTCCTGATTTTTCTTCATAAGCCGAAAGTTATCATCCATCCTTTCTATATTTATGTTTTTTGTGGGTAGATAGCCTCCTGAAAAGGGAAAGTAATATATATCTTGCATCCTTATATTAAAAAAATAATAATATTTCTAAGGAATGCTACTCGCTGAATGTTGGAGTTCAGTCTTTTTTGGCAGCTTGAAAAGCTCAAGCCACTGGAGGGAAGAGTTATGAATTAATAGCCACTAGTTTCTTGCTCTAAAGTGATACTGAATCATCAAGCCAATCATTCCTGCTTGTAATTGCTCTAGGAAAGCGAGCATTTGATCTATCTATGTACTATTAATGCTTCATATGGTTCTTGTCATGCTCAATTCGTTATTAGTCAAATCAAATGTGTGGCACGTTTTGGACTAATGCGCTGTACGAATGTTTTTGGGCTGTTGGAAGGCCAAGATGTTCCTGAATAATATGTTTTCCTCAGTTTTCTGTTTTGAATTTACATGTGAGATTCAACATGGTGAAAAGCCAGAAAGTTTACCCAAATTGTCATTCTAAGGCTTTCATCGGCATAAACATGGCACATCTGAGTTCCCTAATTCTGTTAACTAGTTTGTCCTTATGTTCATTGTTGCATTGTGCTTCTTGTTAGGTATCTCTGAGCCATTCAAGTATTCAATTTAAGGGTTCAAGAATTCAGATGACATTGGTAGATGACAGACTTGCACGAAGGCAAATTTTACTGAAGCCTTCTGACATTCTGGTAATATAATTTTTTCTTTGAAGAGTTCCTATATATGAGAATGGAAGGGAGGGAGAAGCTTGATTTTGTTAACTTACATGGGGATATATTTTTATGAACACGAATTTCTCTTGCAGGCATATGATCTTGTTCAAGGAGCAGATGTAAGTTTTATCTATTTCCTAAACCTTCTTGTTGGAGAATTGTAGTCCATAAGAAAGGTCCTACACTTAGCTATGGAGTTGACTTCTTTTTGTAGAAACATGCCTGCCTAAGGATATTGAATTATTTAACATCCAACACATGTGGAAGGATGTCATTTTTCTGTATGTTTTGCTTTACTGCATGAGTTTATCAATTGTCTGTGAGAACCACAAACTCTGTAAAAATTGCATACTGATCAGGGGAATTGGTGATTTTCCCTTCTCATAGTTACCTTGATGGTTTATATATGAAACAGGTTAGATGGAGTTATATTATGGACAAATCAGTTCCTGAGCCACCAACTGCTGTTCTTCTACATGGCATTCTGGGTAGCAGGAATAATTGGGGTAGGTGTTGTCACTTGTGACTACTGATCAAATTTATCAGTATCAGATCATATAAGTCAATGATATAAGTGAAGCTATACTTAAATGCCTAATTCAAACTTATCTGCACTATTTGAAGTCTCTGAGTTTACCTAACCCTCTTGCTTTCTTTTTCTTTATGAGATAGAAGGGATAGGGGGCTGAGAAGAACCTAAAATGATAATATCTTGCTTAATACTTTTCTGTTTGTAATATGTTTTCCAAAGTTCACTTGTCATTGTGGTTTTAGTATTGAAGTTATACTGTCTGTCTATTGCTAAAACATTTCAGAAAATCATATAAAAATATCACTCACGCAACTCCTGTAACAGGTACCTTTGCTAGGAGATTGGCACAAGAGTTTCCAAACTGGCAGGTGAGTCAGCATTTTCATTCCCAAAATGAAAATCTTTCAGTATAAACTCTAGTGGCTGCATTCCTTATTATTTTCACAATCTTTGGAATGTTTATAGTGTAAAGATCTCAAGATCATATCCTTTCAGAAGAGAATCAAAGTTCCGTTTCGCCCTCCTTCTTTTCAACCATTACCCAGCCCTACAGGCACCTAGTATTCTTGTTCTGAACTGAATTTGTAAAATGATGTCAATGGTGTCAATCCTGTAGAAACTTTGTGGTGAGTTAGAATTTCAGAATAAAAAAATGAAGGTTGCTCCCTGTTACTCGACTTTCACTTTATTTTCTTCTCTTTGCCTCCCCAGATAGAGTAAAAGTAAATTGAAAATGTATAAACAATTTAAAAATTTACAGTAATCAAAAGCTTATTAAATGTTCAAATGTTTGTTGAGTAGTTTCTCTTAGTAGATTTGCGGTGCCATGGTGATTCAGCATCTATCAGTAAGAGGGGACCTCATACTGTTGCCTCAGCTGCACTTGATGTGTTAAAACTGGTATGTCCACTGAAACAAGGAAGAAATGTTTCAAATGTAAATCATCTTACTGCTTTTATTTAGTATAGATTATGGTATTTCTTTTTCTAATTTCTTTGTCCAGCTTGGGCGCCTGAAGTTAACTCCTCGAGTTGTAGTCGGTCATAGCTTTGGAGGGAAAGGTTAGTTAGATTTTTTCTTCTGTAATCTTGAAGTAAGAAGTAATGTAGTTTCCTTGGAAGCTCAGCTGGAAGGAATCATAATGCTGTTAATGCACTTAACTTTTGTCTTCCTATCTGTGCAGTTGCCTTGAGCATGGTTGAGCAAGCTGCAAAACCACTTGCACGGCCTGTAAGAGTAAGTTAACTGAATTCTAGAGATTGAACAGTTTCCACAGTGTTGATCTTCCGCACCCTATCCCTCCCACATCCTCATCTTCCCCCATCCATCCGCCCCTGCTGTATCACTTTCCGTTGGGTGTCCAAGGGAGGAGGGCTGTCTGCTTTCACCTTTTAGTGATGGGTGGTTTTCCACTAGACCTTTAAGAGAGCCTTGCATGACATCAACAAGAATGCGTATTATTGAAGGGGTGGCTCATGAAAAGTGAAATTTAATCACCACAATTTTCATGTAGTGGGACATGATATTTGATGGAAGAGAAGATTATATAGAGTCATAGACTTGTAGAAGACAACCCAGCTTTACTAAGATGTTTCATGAAAAGGAAAATGAAATGTTCATGGTGTCTGTATTAGTAAGACTAGCACAGAGTGTTTAAAGTGGATCACTGGTGGCCTTGACTGTTAAAATGATGGATAGACTTTGAGCAGAAAACATTTTCAGTAATTATTCTTTGTCACTGCTTGTTTCTGTAATTTTTCTCCTGTTTATAATAAATTGTTTTTTAGGTTTGGTCTCTAGACGCTACACCTGGAAAAGTTAGAGCTGGTGGAGATGGAGATGACCATCCTGCTGAACTAATATCCTTCTTGAGTACGTTGCCTGACGAGGTGAGTGTTTTTTCTTGAATTTAGTCTTTCCTTTTCCCTTTATTCATTTTAGTTTCTTATTTGGATCCATTTGGAGTTCTGCCAGGAATTTTCTATGTTATCTTTATTTTGTTTTCCACTTTGCTATATGGGGTATAAGGAAAGCAATTGAAGGTTCTCATACTCTTTATCTATGCAAATCCATCTCCTGTTGGAATTTGATATAATTGGGGTATATTTTCTTTTAGGAGAACATGCTAGGTTCCAATTTAATTCGGAGTAAAACCAGAGGAGTACAGTAAGATAAATATAAATAGAGCATAAAACATGTAAGGATCTTCTGTACTCTGATTCTTATGAATGTAAACAAGATTTTGAGCACGAAATATGTCAAAAAGTTATCTAATATTTCAATACTAAGCAAGTATAATTCTGGTTATAAGTTATTGGTCACTAGAGAGTTATTTCTTTGTATTGGTTCCTATTCATAAGTGATACAGGATTGACTAGAATTAGCCAGTTGTTAGAGCTTGAGCAAGTTGCCGGGTGTTCACCCCAATCAGACTTTGTAACTTCTAATTTGTGTAATCCTATGAATATTTCAGAGCTCTTCAATGATTATTCATAACTTGCTCCTGGCATTAACACTAGAAGCTCTTTTTACTTTTTTCATGAGGTGATACATTTCTTATATTCATAATCGGTTAGTGCTTTGTGTTCCGAAATTCTTCTTTTAAAAAAGGTCTCTTCAAAAAGGGTCGTGGTGGATGCTCTTGTGCAGGAAGGTTTCTCGAAGGATGTGGCTCAGGTACGATGTTTTGAGGAGCTCATGTCCATGGATTATACTGATTTTTCTTAGTTCATGAATATATTAGCTTCCCTTGGTATTTTTCCCAAAAGTAGTTTCGTTACACAGGTGAAGAGAAGCAAATATACAGTATTCACAAGTTGAAAGATTCATCTCGAGGGCTCATACTCTTTTACTTTTTCAGAACATATTTGTCTCTTGATTTTTTCTTGCCTTCTGAGCTTTTGCCTAATTCCATTTTCCAGTGGGTGGTAACTAATCTGCGATCAAGATGTCCACCTGGTTCATCACCATCAAACTTTACATGGGTGTTTAATCTCAAGGGCATTGCTGATATGTATCAGTCGTATGAAGAAACAAACTTGTGATAATGCTGTCTGCTCTTTTGGATTAGTTTCAATTAATCTTGTAATTTTTGACATGGCATACAGCAGGTAGCATATTAGTTCACTTGCATATATAGTGGACCTTCTAAACTGCAAAGTGATGAGGGTGTTACAATTCTATTCATTTGTAAACTCAGGAGAGCACCTAGGCTTTTATAATTGATGCTGTGTAACACATAAACTGAAATTTGAATCAGGAAGAATATCTACTGATCATGAAATTTTCTTTGGACGCTTGCATCAGTAGTCGAATATTAAAGCTTACAAAACCTCTGTTTTTTCTTCAAATATGGAAGGAAAATAGTGGAGGATGTGCCCCGAGGTGTCCATGTTAATTTTTTGAAAGCAGAAAGGAGTTTGCATAGATGGGCACTTGAAGATCTTCAGAGAATTCATGCTGCTGAAGAACAAGCTGTTGAGGAGGGAGGTGGAGTTGAAATGCATGTGCTTGAAGATGCTGGGCATTGGGTAATTTGCTGCTTCATTTTCAGCTTTCAGCTTCCTGTTGGGAGAGGATTTTCTCTCAACGTGTCCTTGCATAAAACAATTGCCTGACCTAAAGCATCAGAAGTAGGGGCTTCTAACTCTAATATCATTTGCCACAGGTGCAGGCAGACAACCCTGACGGGCTATTCAAGATTCTTTCATTCTCATTTCAAGGATTTTAGGCTCTTCAGTTCGGCAAGGATTTTAGGCTCTTCAGTTCGGCAAGGATTTTAGGCTCTTCATTCCCAAGACAGTCGGATATCTCACGGATAATTCGTTTTGCAAATGTTTAACGGCCTTTGGATTGCTAGGAGATTCATCACACTTCTACAACTGAAGTTCTTTTGCATAGTATCTGTACTATTGTTTCCTGCTCATCATCTATCTGCATAATTAGTTCAGATTAAACTGTGATGAGGTTCTTCCTGTAACAAAGTTTGGTGTCACTGAAATTGTGAACTTCTATTCTTTTTGTACTCACAGAGGGAAATATGTAAGATTTTGAGAGGTTGAAATCAGGTTCTGAAAGGTGCTGAAGTAAATTGTTGAAACAAAATTTTACTTATTTAGCAAAAAACAAAAATCAAAATTTACTTCTTGGTTTGGTACAATTACGTGTCTCTCTATTGTTGAATCTTGGTTTGGTACTGAATATTTAGAAAGATAGATACTTTGAGGCGCAAAAATTTTTCTACACACAATGCATGCAATCTTTGATTACACACGACCTGACGTTGAAGTGCAATCCAGGGAGATGGAGGATCTTTGTAAAAGGTCAGCAAAAACTCTCCAACAGTTTGCAAAGACAACATTTAAATTATGAAAAATGATATGTTTATTCAAATTGGCACAATAAAATTATTAATTTATAAATATGTCATGTAAAAAACAGACAATCTTTATAGGGTTCAATTAATTAAAATAAAGATATCCCATCTGTTTCCTTTTATCTGACCCGTAAATTGAATTTCTCGGGAATTCTTAAAAAATACTTTTTTTTTCTTTTTATATATCTAAGGTTACCCACTGCATATCTGGACAGCGTCCAGTAAAGAAGGCCCAAATGCACAGTAGGAAACACGGGGATACATTTTAGCTTGGCGACTACATCAGCCATAGCTAGGGTTCTGCCGAGAGGATTGAGAGAATATAGCAAACCATGGACTCCTGCACCACTCGCAGCGGCCAAGCAGCTCCCCTTATGCTGACGGCGGAAGCTGCCCTGCAGTTTCAAGAAGGGATAGGTTTAGTGTTCTCTCGCTGGACAGCCCTTCAAGTGACCGTCCAGAACCAATGGGGTGGCCCCCACTCTCACCTCCGAGCCCGGCAAATCATCGCCGACGTCTTCTCTCTCTTCACTCAGTCGAAGGGTATACAAATATCCGTACAGATACCTATTTGTATATACTTGTAAAATAGAAGGAATTGGATGTTTGACAATGAGATAATGAATTTCGTTCGCTAAAAGTTCTATCTCTTTGAATCTTTCGAGATTGGTTTCTGATATTCTTCCTTTTCCATGTGTATTGTTGTGCGTTCATTTGTTGGCTTTCCTGAATTCGGGTTGTTAGAGAGAGTGTACATTGATGATGTGGAGGATATGCTTGAAGAAGCAATGCTATCGCTTTCTGTCGAGGTTGACGATGGTAGCATAGAGGAGGTATGCCTACCAAAAAATTCTCTAATTTTTGTTCGATTCAGCATAAATTTATAATTAACAGGTGCAAGACACATCTTTTATGCTGTGTTTCACATTGGAGGGAAGTCTTTTAAGCTTCACAAATATATTATCGCTATGTACATAACTTTTCTTCAAATCTGTTAGCAGCTTTTCTTTAAGCTGGGGTTGGGGGGACCTTATACTGAGAACTGAATTAGAGATATGAAAACTTCTCTTCCTCTCTTTGCCTAATTCTGATAATTTATGGTGTAGTGATATTTTAACTTGTTTCCTATATTAAAGTTTTTATTGGAAGAACATCTTGAATATGGATAAAGTGGTTTTCTATCTAATGTTTTATTTCCTTATCTGATACTAGAAACTATGCGTCATTTCTTTGAATCTTTCCGCAATTTAATTTTTCTACTGCTATGATACTCCCAATTAGATAGCAGAAAAGTTGATGGTTATGCATGAAGAGTGTTTTGAAGGTGACTTCAGTTCAATTCAAAGGCTAAGGGAAACAAATCCTCTGAGTGGTCCTACGCCCAATGTTGGACAGGTAATGATACTGCCGCCAAATATCTCACTGGTCATGATACTTTTGGGAATTTAAGCCATTTTGTCTATGCATATCATCTGCAATTGAGAAAAATTTTAATGGATTCCTCCATGAAATTTCCCTTACCTGTTTATTATACTGTATTTGCTGTCTCTCTGTGTTCCCAGGTTGTAGATGATAGTGATGATGATGGAGACGGTAATAATGAGAATATGGTAGATGATGGCTCATCAGAGACGGCAGCTGATGCTAATTCTTCCCATTCAATCTTGAATAGCAGGGAACAGATGACTGAGGAATCTAAATCTAACCAATTAGCTGAAGCAGAGGATGGCTGGACTAAGGTTGTTCCCAGGCGGAACAAGGGTAGAAGGAATTGAGTCCTACTAGATCATTGAAGATCAAGTATTGGCTTTGTAATGGGTGCTGTTTCATGTCCCTCTTTTTCCTCCCTGCTCCAGATTTTTCCCAGGTAGTATGTATTTTTAGTTTCATATACAGAGTTTCTTCAAGATTTATACTGCATTGGCTTGTAATTTCATATAGGTTGAATGAGAGAATCAGTCGTCTTAGTTCTTAGTTATTAGTATGTAGGTGAATCTGTTATATGGGTAAACAAATTCTTTGTACTTTACTGAATTTCAACGATTTTGGTTAAGAACGCCTAGAGGACCTAGAGTTGCATAATGAGTAGCTCCATTTTCTGTTCCAGCAAATCAGAATTCTGAATTGGATGCGCTCCTAAAACTTGAATTTGGAAAGTATTTTGTATTGTTGGCACTGGGCAATACATAATGAGACTTTTGTCATTTGAATGTTCAAAACAATGTCGCAGTAGGATTGCTCAACAAATGAAATAGATAGGTATTTCTCAAAACTGCTATTCTTAACAGTCTCTCAACCTCCGACTCCTGACAAGAGAACTGGAAGGGAGAAATGACTTCCCATAAAATCTGCTTAATCCTAAAAGCTATGACTCGAGTTCTCTCAGGACAAGGCTCAGTTGAAAATGCACCCGCAATACAAAAAGGTGTATTTTAAAGTTCAAACTAGAATCTGCAAAATCTTCTGGAAGTAATCAAGCAACTCTTACTGCTGTAGGGGCAGTTAATGGAAGAACTCTATCCATACCAGTTTCCTCCGATGAGACTAACCCAACCTGGCTGGAAGATTGAGAAGCAAGCCTCCTCTGATTCTCATGGGATGCTGACCATTTCATCTGCATGAAACTTTTCTTTCGCCATGGCCCCATATGGATTTTCTTCTCTGCTGTTGATCTTTTGGCGGCATCACACATCACGCGAACTATAGCGTTTAGATGTTCAGGTTTGCCTGTATAGGTTTCCGGCAATAGCTCTATCAATTTCTTATGCTCTTCACAAGCTTTTGCCATCTTGAATTCATCCCTGAAATCAATTTCGATCAAGAATATGATCTTCCTCTTCTTTGCTTGAGTTCTTGCAATCACTTCTATGTATTTGTGACTCCCTGTCAGTGGGCAAATTCACAAGAAGTTTGAACCAACTGATTCTGTAAATTTTGAGAATATAAGAGTGCTCGGCATCCAATATTGAGAAAAATACTTGTTATTACCTCCTGGAATTTTGTGTGTTCTCTTCCACGTTGAAGTACAAAGGCTTGCATGAAACCCCTTGGCGCACAGCAGATTTACAACTTCGCCCCGTAAACAATTTGCGCATCCATCTAATTTTGGACCCGCACAATCACAGAAGCTGGTTGCTCTGGCTATTTCTATGTGTCTTTCTATTTCTTCTCGTAGCTTGGAACCGCTTGAGCTGAATTGCTCTAAAATCTCCTGCGAAGTTTGAACCCTTTTTTAGGCATAAATCAAAGGACAAAACTTCTGCCGGATATTCTTATGTTGAAGGTTGAGGAATCAATCATTTTGTGGTAAATTATTTTGTTTTATTTTGGTTATTTTTCGAGGAGTAAAGATCACACTATTATTCCATTAGGTTGTGCAATTAGTGACGAGCAGGTAGGAAGGCAGGTATGGCTACACCCAACTCTATGATTATAAAAAGGAAATCATAGACTAAAAAACACGTGGGGTTTTGCACCAACCCATCATTGTTATTATGATTTTTGGGTGAGGAGAAAGGTGTTCTCAGCAACCCATGATTCATCTTATCAAATGAGGAAAAAGACTGGCTGGAGGATGTTAGCCTTGTATTTCAAGATGGCATATCCCCCAACCACACTGCAAGTTTGTGACTACATATTATAATGATTACTACCTAATTTTCTAAAAACCATTACGCCTAATTGAAATAGACAATTTCCAGATATTTCAATGATGAGATGTTAATTGACCACACACTTGGCTCTCTCATATCTTAGACTTTTGCTCTTGTAGAACGAGAGCCACTTCATCACCGAAGGAAACAATAAAATAGAGAACAGGAAAGATTATGAGCCCACAAAGATATACAAATACAAACAAGTGGACCAAAGGGAAAAAAACGAAAGAGGAAGTGGACCGTTGTCATTATTCATCGTCACTCGAAAAGAAAAAAAGAGAACTATCCACAATCTTCAATTATATTTTGGAACCATAAATCCTCATTGAGAAAAGATCTGCACTCAAGGAAAGCTTGAGAAACCTCCAAAGTCTAGTGCAAATTTCTTATAGGTTTAGTTTGGTTCGCAAGGGGGAAGAGAAGTAAAAAAGAGAGAAGAAAGAAATATATTTTATTTTTTTAAAAAAATATTTATATTTATATTGATTTTATTTAATATAAAAATAAATTTAAAATAAATTTATTTATTTATTTATACAAAAAATAAAAAATATTTTATTATATTTATAAAATTATTTTTTCTTAAATAAAAAATATAATAAAAATAAAAATTAAAAATATAATAATTTTTTAATATTAAATATCTTACCATCCTTCCAAAAATAAAAAAAATAAAATTATTAATATAAAAAAAACCCTTCCTCAAACATTTTATTTCCTCCTTCTTTTTCTTAACTAAATAAAATAAAATACTATTTTACTTTCTCTTCCCTTTCCTCCCCTTTTCCTTGCGAACAAACTAGGCCCTAGTAAGCGAGAGTAAAGAATTTAAATAAGGAGCTGTATTTGTTTATCTTGAAATCGGTAATTGGAAAATGGGAAGCCTTTAATTTAACCAAAGAAGGTCATGTTCTAGCATATCACCTTTGAATAAAAATCTTCCGACGAGAAGTTTACTTTTTGGCATAGCATGTTTGATCATCTCCTCAAAACGAAATTTTAATTCAAGAAACCACCAAAGTCGATTTACAGAAACTGGTTCCCCATCTTTTATGGAAATTCGATGAAATACACGCTGAAATCAAAACCAAATTGCTCTCTCTCTCTCTCTCTCTCTCTCAACATTCCCCTTCTACATTTTCCTATATTGCAAATGAAAATCCTTGGGGCATGAAAAGAGAAACGTGAATTTGTATCAAGAGGTGAAAACAACAATCAAGTCCTTAAACCTACAGAAGGGGTTGATCCAGAGAATACGCCGGAATGATTATGCATACGTACCTGAAGCAGAGCTTCTTGGGATTCCCAATACCTGGTTCTCTCAATTGAGTCCTGTTGCAGGGTGGGTTCATCATCATCGTCACCACCCAAAGCTTGGCTAACGTCGGTACGATCAGAGCCCGCAGAATCAGCTGCCTCTTCTTCTCCTTCATTTCGATGTGCAGAAACTTGGCCATGACCAAGAAATTTGTTGAAGAATTTCTGGGTTTGTCTGAGGAGAGCCTTCTGTTCTTCTTGGGGAAGAATTTGAGCACCCCTCATATCGGTTTTTCTCTATTCGGGACAGCGATGCATGGAAGGAGGAGGAAGAAAGAGAAGGAAATGTGAGGAGAGAAGAAAATGGTTTTGGTTTGGTGCAGAGAATATACAGTAGCCGTCGCCACGTTTGCACTGTGAAATTTGTACTCTTTTTTGGACGGTTGTAAGAAAATAGAAAACTAAGGAAATCTAATGGAAAAAGTCCATTCTCAATCTTCTATATTTTGACTAGTAGTAGTACTGTTGTATAGTAGAGCTACGGCATTGGATAAGAGAATAGTCCTATATTTAACGGGGTAAAGATAAACGGATTAGTCTGTTCTGGTTCGTTGCAGGCTGCCTTGAAACGAAGCCAAACGAGTTGGCTTGTTTTTTTTTTTTTCGGACTTTGTATAAAATGATATTATTTTATAAAAAATAATAAAATAATATTATTTTAAAAAAATATTTTTAAAATATTTAAAAAATATTAAAACTACAAAATAATATCGTTTTAAAAAAATAGTTTTAAAATATTTTAAAAAAATTAAAACAACATCGTTTTGGAGAAATTCTTTTTAAAAAAAAAACTTGTTGACTCACGCTAGCCAGCCTATATGGGTTAGGCCGCGGACTTTAACCTATATTGACACCACTGGGTAAGAATTCGATCAATTATTTATTTTTTGTTATATGTGCATGACTCATTTATGATTATTTGATTAATTTTTTATTCAATAGTAAACAATTAAATAAAAAATTAATCAGATGATCATAAATAAATCTTACACACATAGTAAAAAGTGAGTGCATAATCGATTCTTTTTTTATATTTAACAGTACAAGCAATACATCAGATATAAGGATGCAAAATTAGATATATCCATAACTTGTATTCAAAACTAATTACATGCATGAACTTATTTTGGTTAAGCAGATATGATAATTCATATTTTGGTAACTTGGTAGTATTCATTAATCGCAAAATTTAATATAAGACAATAAAGAATAACGTGGTTAATTAATTTTTATCAATTAGTCAAAGAAGAAGATATATTGAATTTAAGTCGGTTGATCCTTGGTCCATAGTTTATGAAGGAAACTATAAGCTTTTTTCTTGCGATGTTTAAAAGTTTGATTAGTTTTTTTCTTTAAATTAGGCTTAATGAAAGAATATAGTTGACTAATATTTTACACATTACAAGCTTTAATAATTATTGAATACCTTTAAAAGTAAATTTGGATTCTCATGTTAATTTTAACAATTAACCTTTGTTGACTAACTGCAAGGACTGAATTGTTATAGTCTTCCATCATTGAAGGGTAATTATGTAGTTTACTCAAAAGTGAGGGATGATTATGTATTTTAGATAAAACTCAAGGATGTAAATGTAATTAACCCTAAAATATAAGTACTCATTTGACGCCAGCTTTAAATTTCAAGATAGTTTTAGCATTAACTCAAAAGAAAAACAAAAAAACAAAATTTAAGTGCTCGTCTGAGAGCCATGCCTTGGTCCCTTGTCATTATCTGGTTTTCTGTGGCGAAATGAATTTCCCTCTCATTTTTTTTTTTTTTTTGCATTCTTTTCCTCTTCTCAAAAGCTTTTTCCGCATCCCTCCTCGGCCCTTCCACCTTAAATCATGGCTACCGCCGTATCCAAACTCACCACCGCCGGCCTCCTTACTGTCCGTCGCAGACCACCGCCAAGCACAACTTTCATCGCCAAAGCCTCACCCTCATTATTTACCAAGTCTGTTAACAGCTCAAGATTGTGTCACCAGCTCAAGAAGTTAAACGTTTCTTGCAAGGCAACTGAGGTTTCCTCCTCCTCTTCATCATCAAAGGCTGAGGCGGCCTCCACTGCTACTAAAGATAATGAGAACTGGGTCCCGGTCGTGCCTTCGGCGGCGCTGCCCAAAGGAGAGCGGCGGGTAATCATTCAAGGCGCAGAGGTTATATTGCTGTTGTGGTATAAAGATGAAGTCTTTGCGATTGAGAATAGGTCCCCTGCTGAAGGTGCCTACAGTGAAGGCTTGCTGAATGCTAAACTCACCCAGGTTGTTATCTTTTTCTCTTTTCTAGTCTGCTGATGGAGAGGATTTGGTTTAGATTCTGCCTGGTGAAATGGTCTTTTATTTGCATTATTATCATAACTGGAAGATATATAGTTTAACAGATTTTCTTCAACGCGATGTTGGATTGGATGAGTTATGAAAGATAATCCTAGATTATTAGGAATAAGGAAAAGGTGACTAATGGGAGCTATATCATTGTATTGCATAATTTCCTTTACTAAACTTGGATGATGATTTGGCTTGCTGAAAGACTCAGCTAGTGGGGAAATGATTTAGACGGTCTTGCAGCAGAGTTGTGTGTAGATATTTCGTAGGAATGAGTTATCAGAGACTAGGTATGATATTCTAGAAAGAAGTGGAAGAACTAACAGCATAGACATGTTGTTTGAGAGAGAGAGAGAGAGAGAAGAGGGAAATGAAATTGGTGACAATATGGAAGCTAATGTGACATGTAACGGCCTTTACCTGGCTTTTGATAGTTGCTAAAAGACTCAAACCTGGAGAGGATTAGACAATCTCATTACACAGGTCACTGTAGGTAACTCTAGTACTGGTTTATCAGAAGCCCTTATGATATTTTAGCATGACCATTTTTCCTGTAGGAGAGGGGAAGGAAAGAGGGAGATGAGACTAGGATAATTTTAGAATTTTGATTTGGAACCGGGCAGGAATTCTAAAATATTTAATTGGTTATCAGGTGTCGTTTGGCAGATTATAGCTTAGAAGAATATTTTGGGGAAAGAGATTTGTTGATGGACTATTGTCTCTCTCTAGCCTAGTTCTCTCCATCAACAAACTGCTTCATTTGACTTTATGTTGCATCATTTCATTGTCTTGCTTCAGTAACAAATAAACACGTATTTGAGTGGATAGCCTTCCTTCTTTGTCGACATTGCCTTTTCTTTTTTCGTTTTCAGCAGTGGCATTTAAAGAAGATACCCTAATGTCTCACTTTGTCATGCATAAAAATGTACTTGAGTGGATAAGCATTCTTTTCCTGTGAACTTGCTTTTGTATTGTTGTTGTTGCAGTGGCATCTAAAGTAGGTAACTTTTTGTCGGTATGCTTAAGTTGGCACTTGATGATTTTAAGTTTGCATCATAGTATGAATGAAAATTGTGCTGCAGCATAGATCTTCCATTTGCTGATCCTTTAGTGTTGAAGTGCATTTAAGGTTCTACGAGGAAATTTTACATCTAACAAGCTGTATATTTTACTCCTAGCCATTTATTATACTATGGGCTTCTGATAGATCCCTAAACCTGGACTCTGAACTTACTTTCTCCAAAAATACATGACCAGAATGCTAAGTTGAGACAACATGAAATTTAGAAGATTATACGTCTTTCCTGCTGAGATATGATGAAAGAAAAGGATGTGCTGGAAGAAAGCTTATAAGTTGCTCTTTTTGTTACTTAATTTTCACGGGATCAAATGCTAGGTGACTTTTATTTTCTCATTGCCTGGTGAGCAGTGTCATTCTAGATAACCGTAGGCCAAGCTTTGCGTGAACACTATGATCTTGAGCAGGAGAGATTTCAATTAGATGGTTTTGACATTGTATATAATTAATTGCATGCACCCAGACAAAAGGAAATCATTGAGACAAGGAAAATGTCACAGCAATAATGAATGACGTTCATTAGGACTCTCCCTTTTGCAGCTTATATGTATAGTCGTAGGATGCTGGTCGAAAAGAATGTAGCTAATGCCAGATTAATTGCATAGTAAAAGATTGACGTAAATGAAGGGGATACAATCTATCTATATCTATATCTATCAATACTATACTAAAAGTGTGGAAAGGGATCACGAGAATTTATTTGTTTCTTCCTTTTTGAATGGTCAAAAATACCCTTTAATTGGATGAACTGTTTTGATTTTGACAGTCCAAATCTCCCAAATTTATATATAAAATTTGGACAATTTATTTTGTTATTCTCAATGTCCAAAAGTAATATCTCAAATGTGGACAATGCACTAAATAGCCCACTAAGTATTAATTTATTTTGAAATTAATAAAAAAATTTGCAACTATTTACTAATAAATATATATTAACTCTCTCACTTAAGTTACAAATTTTCTACCCAAAGTATATATAATGTAATAGAACATGAGAACAAACTATTTAACCTCTATAAAGAAAAATGGACATTGCTATTTAAAAAAAAAATTAAAATCACTTTAGAAATAATTATACTAATTAAATATTTTAAATACCATTATAATTTATAAAAAGCCTAAAGTATAACTATACGAGATTAAGTGATTTCCATGAAAATATTTTTCAAAGTTAGTAAAAATTATATTTTCTTATTGGAATAAATTGATTAGATAAAAAGAAAAAAGTAAACAAATATTTATTTCTTAAAAAATAAAAGAATTATAAGGAATAATTATGGGAATTTAAGAGTTTAAATACTAATATAGTTTATAGAAAATTTCAAAACGATAGCATAAGTACAAAAAAGACTATTTAACCTTTTTATGAATAAACAAAATATGTGTCTTATTCGAATATCATGTAAATAAATAAGAAAATAATAAAAATGTACTTCAATCTTTATCATTACAAAAGAGAAAAAATATTATTATTAAAAAAGGCTAAAATTATCATGAAAATTTATTATATTAATTAAAAAATCAAAACTTAATGTTATTTTATGAAAAATACAATGGCGTAAGATGTAAAAATAAATTACACGATCTTCATGAAATAGTTTATATAATTAGTGAAAATATGTATTTTATTATAATATTAAAAAATAATTAAATAGCATATAAAAATCATCTATTCTCTATTACTAAAAAAAATTAAGAAAATTTTATTATTTTATTAAAAAGTTAAATAAAATGTTCAATAATTGCACGTAAATGATGCTGGTAAGAGTAAAAGAGTCAAAGCCAACACCAACTGTCTATGATTGTATCTCAAGCAATCTTGGTGTCTTTTGGTGCCAGAATCTAGGGCTTGACCTTATGTTCATGGCATCAGGGTGGGAGGTTTTGTCCTAAATAGGGGAACTTGCATCTGTTAAGCTGGTTTCTCAAACTTCTCTGTTCACATTTGATTCAACAGTTCAAATATTTAGAACTGAGCTCGCAGCTCTGACCTTCTATTTATGGCTAATTCATGTTGTGGGGCTTATCCAGATACTAAATCCCTTAAGATCCAGCACTATTGTGCTACTAGTGCCACTAGCTACCTCTGGCATTTCCTTCCGATAGACTTGCATGCCTCGCCTAACTGGCTTTTCTTCGTTATATTATGGCTAGAAGCTTGAAAATCCACATGAATCAGCTTGACAGGAATGTGGAGCTCTAGACCACCCTGGCTCATATAGTGGAGATTTGGCGGCTCTAGGAAAATTGGGGGCTTGCCACACATTAGTATATGCATCTGTTTCTGTACTACATTATGTTGGTAGATACTTGCAAGATTGTTATTAGTGAAAAAGCCAATACTACTTTCCTGCAGGATGGATGTATTGTCTGTCCAACAACTGACAGCACATTTGATCTGCAAACTGGAGACATTAAAGAGTGGTATCCTAATAATCCTGTGCTTAGGGTTCTCACACCCGCTTTGAGAAAGTTATTTGTTTATCCAGTCAAAGTTGATGGTGAGAATATCTACATAAGCATTAGCGGAGGTGTGAAATCTGATGCGTCGACAGAGATTGTCTTCAGCGGAAAGGCTCAACCTGGAGTAACAGCCACTGATGTCAATGTGGAAGAGGTAACAGAGAGTTCTAGATTTATAACAAAATACCTGCTGTTAAGCAATTATTAACCTAATTATTCCTGTTCTGCATCTTAGGTGAGAATGGTGGTTGATGAGGAATCAGAAGGGTTTGGATTCACTGGGAAAAATGAATTGATAAATGGAAAGGCAGCTGTTATTGGTTTTCTGTTGCTATTAGATTTCGAACTCTTGACTGGTAAAGGTCTCCTCAAAGGAACAGGGTTCTTGGACTTCATTTATGCTATTTCAAATGCTTTCAACTGAGTGCCTGTTGATTTGACATGGCAAAATGTCAACGGTCCAGTTTAGGTAATGTGCTTAGTGAGAATGCTTATTGTTCTCTATCTTTCTTTGACAAGTTTCTTTATTTTCTGAAATTAATTACTTTAACTCCACAAGGCAGACTATGATGATTCTTGTACATGCTTCAATGCTCAATCAATTAGCAGAGCTATAGCCAAATAAACAAAATATATGTACCATATCTTCTCGGGCAGTCTATTTGGACTACAAAACTTGCACAAAGAAAAGTAACAATCTTCATGCTGCTGTTTCTCTTTTTAGTTTCTTGTGCCTAATTTCCACATTTTCCTGTTAAAAGACTGATGCTGATATTGTTTTTGACTCGAAATTTCTCCGTATGCTTTTACATAATCCTAAGGTTAAAAAGCAGTCAATATAAGAAGAGAACTGATACGACAATGATTGTGCTTGTTGGATGTCAATTTGTTACTTTTTTTGGGGCTAAATACTTGTTGGATGTCAATTGCTTGATGCTTTCAACAGAGCGCGTGCTCTGTGATAGTAAGGAGGAGAAGAATAAGATCACATGTCTCTTTTTACCTTTCTTCACTTTAACATGTGGGATGGAATCAGCAAGTGAACATCTTGGTTTCTGGATGATGTGTTGCAATACAAAGTAACGAACTTTCTGATAAGGTAACCAGCAAAAGTAACATATGTAGCAACATTCGGTAGATTAACCAGCAAAAAGGGACCGACCGGTGGAAGTACCCATGGTTATTGCATAACACGGCAAATGGGCTCTAGGTCTCCAGGGGATTTGCTTGTGTCAATGATGATTATATGCTTAGCCTGTATCAATCTGTTGATCTTTTCTTTCGAACTTATGCTTGAATTTATGTCGATATTACTCATTTAATGACTGAAATAGCACTAGTATATTTCCTTTATTAATTCAAACTGGACATGCAAAGATGGCAATAGACAATCTCAACCGAACAGCCTCTCGGCCACCCCAACCGACCTCCTTGCTTACCAACAAAGAAGAAAAAGAAAGAATGTGTCAAACTTGCAACTTGGAAGCTCTCTCAACTTGGGCAATGAACCATAAAAGTCTAACGAAGTACCGAGACAGCAACTGCAGAAGTTCTCGTTTTCTTGTTTTCCCCACTGCAGCGACAAGTACTTGGATTCGAGTGACGTCATGGAAGATGAATTCGGGTGTAGTTTTATCTTACCGTCGGCGTAACCGCCTCTGGATAGATAATTTCCTCTTGTTGCGTTTCAACGGTCTTCTTTTCTACATCCCTTTGGTTTAGTTGCACAATTTTTGCGGAAGAAATTTTGAAACCATCGCTTCGCTAAAAGAAAAGTCGAAAGATAAAAGTAGTTAACAACACTTCAACAACAAACTTTTAGGTCTAAAAGTTGAAAGGAAATGTGATTTTAATTCTCTATATATAATAAGATAATAAAATAATTTTTAACGATAATACTTTTTATTGTTATTAATATTTTAAGAACGTATTTAAATTGTATTAAAAATTATAAAAATAAAGTATTTATGAAAGTAGAAGTATGATTACATTAAAAAAATGAGATAAAAGTAAAATTTTATTTAAATTAAATTTTAATCTGAATACAAAATAATTTTTCTAAAAAAAAAATAAAATCAGCTCGCCAACACGGTGTTGCTTAGAATTTAGCCAAAGGCTACCCTTTCGCATTCAATATATATCAGGGCCCCAAACTCCAATTAGAGGCTAGTAGGCAATTAGATGCATGAGGCTCTAATTCCAGCATCCGCATCCCATTTGAGGTGCAAGTTGAGGAGACTTCGTTGCCAAATGCAGTCAGAAGCATCCGCAACTTTCATTCGCTGACCAAATCCAATCTTCTGCTTTTACCCATGAAGTCTGACTTTGAAAATTTTGACCTTGAACAAAAGGAAGCATGTTTTGCGTTGCTAGCTTTTTAGTTTGCCGTAGAATTCAAAGGCCACATGGCGCTTTGACTTACTTATTTCTTCAACCTATACAAAGCAACTTTTGCACTTCTTCTCCTAGTAATCCACACAAGCTGCAAAACCTATCGGGAAACTTGAAGGCGTTTTTGATCCAGCTCAAATGAGTAGTTCAGACGAAGGTGCTAGCAGCCCACGCACGCCCCAGAAGAAGTATAAAGGAGTGAGGAGGCGAAAATGGGGTAAATAGGTATCTGAAATTCGAGTACCCGGTACCCAAGAGAGGCTATGGTTGGGATCCTACGTTGCTCCGGAGGCTGCAGCAGTAGCACGTGACATAGCCTACTACTGCTTACGAGAAAGGACTTCGCAAGCGGATTTCAACTTTCCCTTGGTGTTACCCGCGGGCGTTCAGAGAGGTATGTCTCCCAGGTCTGTGCAGAGCGCTGCCACGGATGCCGGCATGGCTGTTGATGCGCAACTTATAACAGGACGCGCGGAGGATAAGACGATGGAGGTAAACGAGAACGCTGCAAATGTCGGGCAAGAAAGAGGTACATGGCAAAGTACGAACGATCGCGCTAGTACTATCCAATCATGGGAGAAGAATGGATGTAGAGAAGGTGATTTAGATATTTCGGTTGAAGATTATCTCTGAATGGATCTGCAGTCTGAAAATAACCTCATGCAGCATTTACTAGAGAATGCCTAGAAAAGTATGCATCTGGTGAACACAAGGATGCATCCAAGAGAAGACGTCAGTAGTGTAACGAAGTTGCAGATTCTTGTTTCTCTCCTAGAAATGCTCTTTCACAGGCAGAAAAAAGTGAATTTTATGAGCATCGCTTCGATAACCTGCACTCGTTACCATGCAAAGATGAGATGTATCGTACTCAAATGATGAATAAATTCTTTGATATTACAAAAACTGAAGTTCGTCCATTGAATTTTCTAAGTATGTTAGTAGATTTGTAGAAGCTCTGTTCCGGCAGAAACAGTTCCCCATCATCTGAGTGTCTTGCTTTTTTCTGCTACAATTTTATCATCTATCAATTAGCATGTTCAAGAATTAAGAAACCTTTTCAACATAATCCAAGCTAAATTCCAAAAACAAAAAAACAACCTTCATCAGATGGACGGTATGTAGAATATGAGAACAAAGAGTAACTGAAGGATCAAGCAGATCAGGATTATTTAGGAGAGCTATAATAGTGGACTTTCGACAGAGTGGACGAAGAGGAAGGCAACGATCTAATGAATTCAAGAGGAGACGACCCTCATAAACAGAGATGTATAGTGGGAACAGAAGATGGCTTATTTTTTGACTTCCCTAAACCCCAAAATAAACGAACTCTTGGCCAGATAGATGGCTAGTCAAGGTATCCTTTCTGACACTATAAAAGATGCTCTGAGAATGAAATGTTACGGAAGAAAAGTGGATATAGGAGGCCTATTCAATAGTTCAATCTAAAAGAACAAAAAACATGTCATGCAGACAATTTCTGTCTCATTACAACAAGAGTGCTTAAAATGATCTTTGAGAATTGTTTAGACACAAAATTCACTCCAGGACAGAGCATAAAAGATAAAAATAGAAACTTCATATTGGTTGCTGTTTGCTCAACAACATTCAGTCTGCTGTGTGCTGCAGCTGAAGAGGAGATTGTGAGAACGTCAGAGGACCACCAAGAAGTTTCCTGGGAGGCGATCCTTCCAAAAGAGGCCTTCCAGTGCCAATGAAGGAGGTTCTTCTTGCACCATGATTGGTGAACAGAACGCGAAAGGTCCAGTACAGAACATTAGGTGCAAAGACCCTGTATAAAAAGAAAATGTCATACCAACTCGGGTATTTCACATAAGCATCCCCTCTGCAAGCACCAGACACGATCAACTTTGCAAACTCCTCGACAGGACCACCAGCTGCTTGCACCTTCAATAAAAAATTGCAGAACATAAATTTTACTTTTAGAGTAAAAAATATACAGAAAGACCAAAGGAAGGGTCATGTTATAGCAAATGTGAGAATTATATTAGCATGATAAGAGAAGTTTGATGACATGGATCAGTGACATAGACTCGGAAAAGACTACATGTCCTCTCAGGTTTAGCTACATAAACTTCTAGTAATAATCAAATCTCTGATGTCAGTGTAGAATCATTTCTAGGTTGTAATGTCTCTTGAATACCATAGCTTAAAAAAGCTATGTTTCACATATCAAAATCCATCTACTAGACCTTTTCTGTTAGCTAAAGAAGAAATATGAAATTGCATAGCACCTCAATGGAAGAAGAACTACTAACTTCACCTTTCCAGATAAATCTTTTGGCATTTACAATATCATTGTATTTGCTCCCACACAGGCATAAAACATGTTCCTACTTGATTATAAGCCACATTTCTTATGTGGATTATAAGTACTCTTGTTCCCCATTAGCAAGAGACTTTATGCCTAGGAAGTCAGGAAAGATGATGCCGTGATAAAAAGTACCACAATGGAAATGTATGATAAGGTGGACAAAACTCACTTCTCTTTCTTCTTTCCATTGCATCTCTGCACCTTCCTCCACCATAAATCTTCCACGGGTCATTTCAGTCCGAATCCAACCATGAGTTGCAACAGTTATGCCTACATCATCCTTCAATTCAAATCTCAAGGTTTCATAGAAGTTGATGACTGCAGATTTGGCTGCCTAATACGAGACAAGAGATAAAGAAAACCCAGGGAAACAAACATAGAACATTGTCATTCATGAGTAAAGAAATAAGGGCAATTTGCTTTCTCAAAAGATGTATGAAGAACTCACAAACACTCACAGAGTATAAGCTCATTCTTGGCAGTGGCAACCAATTCTCAACTGATGCATTTACTATGACTCGGCCCCTGCTCTCGCGGAGGTAGGGAAGAGCTACATATGTAGGATAGACATTTCCCCAGAAATTTATGTCCTGAGAATTGACATTTAGAGTTAAAACATTCTGATGCATTCTCGAAAAATGACCTCTGAAGTAGGAGACAAAGGAACTTGAGAATGGAAGGAAACTGGTCAGTTGACACGACGGCAGGCAAAAGCGTATCATAATAATAGAGCAGTGCAGAAGCAGAACGAGAAATTCTGTCCTGAAAAATTTATGCCTTCCTTAATTATGACAATGCAGGTCCTTTAGTCAAAGAATGACCAACATTGATAGATAGATTGAACACTACGCAATACAATATGCACTTCCATTTATTGCTACGATTTATTTAAAGTATATCAGTGCATTTTCCAGCTTAAGCTATAGCCCATGATTTGTCTAACCATCAATATGGGAAACACATTCGTGTCTGTAGCTTCCTCGAAATAGAAAGTATGTCCCAAGCTTGCGGTGTTGACAAGATGGTCCACTGCAACAGCAGAAAAAAGAAAAATAAACAAGCGATCTAAAACCATAATCCTAGTTTGCTAAAGGGTTAAAAAGAGAAACAGAATCCTAATAATATGAAAATGTTGGATTTCTGGGATAGAAGAACAGGGAGGCTGCACAAAGTAATTTAATAAATCCAGCAGATGATGACCTTTGCTTTTCACACTCAATGTAAAGTAATTGAGGAGGTCAGCATGACATTTGTGATTCTTCCACCACTTACTTCTGTGTTCATGTGAAGTAATGTAGCTTACAAATGTGTTCTAATGTTGACCTATCCAATTCAGAAATATGCATTTGTAATTGAGTCACTTCATAACTAAACCTTGCATTCTAGGGTTACCTCGACCAAAATAATTAACGGTCTCTTTGACGAATCTTCTGCAGTCCTCTTCCTTGACAACGTCTGCAGCCATTACTAACACATTCCTCGCGCCCAACTGTCTAGCATTCTCGCTGATCCCTCGCAGTCTGTTCTCTCTCCGCGCCACTAGTACAATGTTGGCCCTTCTCTTTGCATATTCATATGCAATTTGCTAAGACAAAAAGCAACCATTGAAATGAGTAATAGTGACTAAACGGTTTGTAATTTCTTTGTCTAAGTCCTAAAATGGATATACATAGTATGTATATTTGACAGCCCTTTCCTTAGGAAATTAATCAGTCATTTGGCTTTAGCTTAGTTTTGATTTCTGTGCAATGTGATAATGCGAAAATCTTCTTCAATTCTGTAACTACGTAGGTGGAAATGTAGCCTAATTAGCCGCTCTAACCTCAAATTAAGGATACAAAATTTCCTGTCAATTTGACTGGTGAACTCAATTGCCTCATAAAAGGCAGAGAGAAAATTTACAAATTTCAGGTACATCAGCACATCCTCTTTACAATCCCCAGTGGTCCAACCCACCGAGAATACCCCAACAAAAAGGGTAAAAGATAAAATCATATAGAGACCCGAAAAAGATTAGAAGAATATATGAAAGATATAATTAATAGAGGACCTGAAGAAAGGCAGTGGGCGTGCTTATAGATTTAAGATTTGCATACCTCTCCAATTCCGGAAGATGCTCCGGTGATGATGACCACCTTGTCGTCCATATCTTCACTGTATAAAGTATTGTAAAGCCACTCACAAGCGTATATAAAAGTTAAAGTCGGCCATGAAAATGCAAGCATCAGCAGACTTGCCGGTGGCACCACCAAATTCAGAAACGAATTGAAGAGATCCATTTCGTAGCTAGCTATCTACAAAAGGAAGACACAGATAGCCGAGAAGCAAAGTTTCCTTTTCGCTTTTGCAAAATCAAGAGGAAGAAAGAAACAGATGAAGAGATGAGCCTTGAGGCAACGGAGACAGGCGTTCTTGCAGATGGCTTTGACATTTAGTGCTAGAAGATCAACACCAAACTCCATGCAGAGGAATGCAGCCAACACGTGTTGCCATGCAGAGCCAACTGGTGACGAATGATCACTTCGTTTGGAGTTTCTCTGCGTCACAAATCTGCTGCTATAGTCCACCTTTTCCTTCCTTCTCAAAGGTTTTTAGGCAAGTAATGGATGACATTAAATGAAAGCATAGAGATAAACATTCAACACCTTCCTGTAGAATCTCAATAAGAAAGCAAATATTCGCGTAAGTCAATTGATTAAAAATATTTTTTATTAGACGATAAATTTTTTTAAAAAAGATTAATTATTATTAATAGGGTGTCTAGCACTGCAAGGTGCGTCATCATGTCCATGTACCAAGTTACTAATGCGTAGTATCTCCTTCTATTTTTTCCCCTCTCCTTAATAATACTAGAATCTAAGATTTCCAATAAACAATATTTTTAATCAATTAAATGATTTATCTCATTAGCTGTATACTTTCATTGTGAACAGTGTCTATTCAAGGTGTGAATCCGAGACGGCCCAGAAGTCAAATGTCAAATTATCCAGTTACGTTGCGGTGAGCTCAAAAGCCTAAAAAAGAGCTCCCTGGGCCCTTTCTGGACCCGGCCCAAAAGCCTTTAGTAAGAACTAAAGGACCCACAAAGCTGAATTCTACGTAGCATGAGAGCCGGAGGAGAGGTGCATAGTGGGTCCTTCTCTCTTACTGCAGTGCACGTCTCTGATTAAACTCCTAACGGCGACTCTTAATTAGTAGCGCCCCTGCAATCTTCAATTCAAGAACTCGACAACGTCCTGAGCGTTGATCATTCATTAGTTGAAACAAAGCAAAGCAATGGCGTGCTTGAAGATGCAGGCAGAAAATGGGCATTTATGCTCATGTTTATGTGAATATCTGTGGAGCAAAAGTGAGCTGAGGAGGGCTCATGCAAAGTGATCATGATCTACTGGTGGTTAGTAATATTGCTGTTGGCGGTCTTGAAAATAATCTGTCAAAAAGCTTCAAAACCAACGGCCACTCGCATTTTTAGGCTATCCCTTAATTATCTCTCTCTTTCTCTCTGGGTTTTTCATTCCCTATTTCTTTTAATTTCTGGTCATGCCGCAAATTTTTGTGACGTAGTAAATTAGCAAAGATAATTTCGGTTAAAAGTCTATTGAATCAGAAGAGTTGAATTTTGACTGAAAATCTTTTTCTTGCTTTCCTTTTTTTGGAAATCCAGAATTTCCCTTTAGGCACCTTTCAACCTTGACCAGATTTCCTGCATCTTCATGCAGCATACCATCTATATACATATATGCAAATAATGTGTATGTATATGTATACATATGCTAAATCTTTCAATCACTAAATGTTTGTTATGCTGGATTTCTGGTCTGGTTGTTTTACTATCTAATCTTGTCGGTTTTCTGTTTTTTGGATTTTCATTTTGTTGTTTTCTTTTCTTTTCAATCGAAATCTTTGCGTAGTGTTGGTTCTAGATTTTCTTTTGGTCACGTAGATACCTGCCGCGTGCAGAAACCTTTAAGCAATCGATTACAGATATTTATTGAATATCATCGAATCTGACTTAATCGTGAAGTTCTGCATTTTAGTTCCGTTTGTCTCTTCACATTATTTTGAAGATTAGCCTCCTTTTCTCGCTCAGAATTTTGCATCGTGGCGAGGGTTTGCTGGCATTTTTGTTTCCATTGAGGGTGTCTGACATTTCCCGAGGTGCAAAAATTGTTTGAAGGAGAGGATTTCGTGCCTTTGCATTGGTTTATTGGTGCAGAGGGGAGCTGTAAAATCAAGATTTGATCGTGGATACTGGAATTACTTGGCTGAAGTTTTAAAGAACTTTCATATCAAGTATCGTGATCATTACCAAGGGGACTATGAAAATTGAAGCCATTGAAGAATTGGCTTCTAGCCGTTAAACGTTTCTGTAATCCATCTCTCTTACTGGACAGAGTAATCTATAAAAGCATGGGCTGCATTTGCTCGAAAGATTCCTCGGGCAGTGATTCTGGTGCTGAAAATGATAAGGAAAAACAGAATCAGCTGATCAATTCTTCGGTACCTGTGGTTGCTCCCTCAAGTACAGTGGAGATTATAGTAGAAGTAGTTAATAACAAGAATGAAGGGTCTGTTAATACAAAACCCAATGGAGCATTGCAGGTCAATGGTTCTGTCAAGGGGGGAAATGCTTCCAATGGTTCTGCCAATGGAGGAAAAGATGCCAGTGGTTCTGTCCGGCCTGAAAATGCTTCCAGTGACTCCGTCAGGGCTGGAAACGCTGAGGGTATTGGAAAAACAAGAATTGTTGAAAGACCAAAGGATGGCCATTATAAGCGGAGTACGACTGACATGGGAGCAAATGGAGCAAAACAAAATATGTCAAGGATTGTAAGCATGCCACACGGTGCCAAAGGTGAACAGGCTGCGGCAGGCTGGCCGTCATGGCTATCTTCAGTTGCTGGAGAAGCTATTCAAGGGTTGGTTCCTCGAAGTGCAGAATCATTTGAAAAGTTAAACAAAGTCAGTTCCATGCCTCCTTCACATTTTTTTCATCTCTTAAGATTATGCCTACTTTGTCAAGTCTAGGTTTAAATTTCAATTCTTCTACCTTTTCAGTTGCCTTCAGCTTCTTGATTTTGTTCTCTGCTATGAATTTCAAAGTTAAAGTAGATATAATTAACTTATTACTGATACTATTGACATCCTTTTCTTTGAAGTCAAATAAAATATTCTCTTTTGTATAAGTCTTGTCATAGTCTTCTAATCTTTTTTCATACTAAAACCAACATCTAAATTCTATCTGTTTCAGTGTAAGTAAAAGGTCTGTATGCAAGCCATATTATTACATGTTAATAGGTACCATCAATAGTCAAATTCCCTAGAATTTAACTTATTTTGGTCCTTCAGATGTGAATATATTTTGGCTTTCTGATATATGATTTCACCTCTGTTTCATCTTTTAAATGTAAATATGCAGTGGTTTGTAAGAACTATAATCATAGTTTTCTGATACTTCCATAATGATAGCTTGCATATAGTACTCGCATGAGTCTGAACGGTTTGAGAACCTTAATTTTCTACTTCCTTTTATAACCTTTTGATGCTATCCTCTTTATCAGATTGGCCAAGGAACATATAGTACAGTTTACAAGGCTCGTGATGTAACAACAAATAAAATTGTTGCAATGAAGAAAGTAAGGTTTGTTAATATGGACCTGGAAAGTGTGCGGTTCATGGCAAGGGAAATTTGTATATTGCGGAAACTTGATCATCCAAATGTTATGAAGCTCGAAGCTCTGGTCACGTCCAGGATCTCTGGCAGCTTATATCTTGTATTTGAATACATGGAACATGATCTAGCCGGACTGGCAGCTTCACCTGGGGTTACTTTCACTGAACCACAGGTATATATTTCTTAATCCTCCTGAGCTATGTTTCTGGGCATCTTTTGTTCAACATCCTCTTCAAGCAGTTTTTCTAAACCTCTACAATAGGCACCAGGCAACTGTGTTTCAAGCAGTTTTTACGCATATCAGTTTCTATAAAAATATTAATTTATAGCCGTTGGCTTTCACTTCCCCTGTAAATCAGCGAAGAGAAATAGGCAGAGCGAAAGATGCACTAGATGAAGAAGTTGACCATACGTGGCAGACTTGTTTCCAACTCATTACTTCTAGTTCCTCTCTGCTATATCTTTCTTATGCTCTTTTGGCATTTGGATGCAGCTCAAGTGTTACATGCAACAAATGCTTCGAGGACTAGAACACTGTCATGGCCAGGGGATACTTCATCGGGACCTCAAAGGTTCAAATCTTTTAATAGACAATGATGGAGTTCTAAAGATAGGAGACTTCGGTCTGGCTACATGTTATCAACCGAATCAAAAGGAGCCATTGACTAGTCGTGTTGTAACTCTTTGGTATAGAGCTCCGGAACTTCTACTGGGTGCAACAGAATATGGAGTTGCAATAGATATGTGGAGTGTTGGTTGCATACTAGCAGAATTATTTGCTGGAAAACCAATTATGCCTGGAAGAACAGAGGTATCATCTAGTGGAGTCTAGGCGTGGAAAATCAATAATTCATTATAAACCATTTTCTTCATCTATAATGGCTCAACAAATTTTCAGTTATTAGCACCTTGATAGGCACTTTCTTTGCAAAGGAAAATTAAAAGAAGTGTTTTAGGCTGTCTGTTAGTTGTTATCAATTTCTCCAATTCTGACTAATTTTGATTTTATGGATACTCTATAATCTCGAAGAATGTATTCTTATTCATTATGTTGCTTTTTTACTAACTTAGTTAATAAAAACGAATGGTAGGTGGAGCAAATACACAAGATTTTTAAGCTATGCGGTTCACCATCTGAGAAATATTGGAGTAAATCGAAATTGCCGCATGCTACAAGTTTTACACTCCAGCAGTCATACAGGCGGCGCTTGCCTGATACATTCAAGGACTTTCCTCCCTCTGCTTTGGCTCTAGTGGATAAACTCCTGTCTTTCGAACCAGAGAAGCGTGGTACTGCAACTTCTTCACTAAAAAGCGAGGTAATCTTCAATAATTTTGCACTTGAACAAATAAAAAGATTACCTTTTCTATCCATTAACTATAGAAATGGAGTTGTTCTTCCTGAGGAGAGATGACAACTAATGTTAGGTTTCGTTGAATACAAAAGCTGTTTCTCCTCCACAGCAAATGTATACTTTTCCTCTGCCAAACAAGAAAAATATACTTTTAGGTGTTGCTGATGGCAGAGACATACGGTAGGCATTTTAGACACTAAAACAACAGCTGTTTAATTATTTCTTGATTGCAGCACAACTTACATCCCTTTCTCCCTAGCATGAAACCAAGACATATGATGCAGTTTTTGTTTCAATTGGTTTATCACATAAGATGCAAAACTGCGAACCTTTCGCCCTAGCATGAAACCAAGACATTCTCATTAGAAACTGCTTTATAAGCTTCAGATTTTCTAGTGGTACAATGATAAAATATTATCATAGATATTTAAATATGTAATAGTTCGGCCTGCCTTTCTTGCTAAATAAGATTTTAATGTCCACTTGTGCTTCTTCCTTTCAGTTCTTCACAACAAATCCACTTCCTTGCGATCCATCTAGTTTACCAAAATATCCTCCAAGTAAGGAACTTGATGCGAAACTTCGGGAAGAGGAAGCAAGAAGGTATGCTGTTTGAAGCCCATAGGAACTTCCTGTAACCTGTTCTTGTTATACTTACAATCTATAAGCATGTCACATGTTAGTTGTTTCCGTATGGATATTTATAGTTCAATCAAGCTTGCACTGGTGCATGTAGGAAGAACTAGTATCCTAGCTATTGCACATACAAAAGTTCTGGTTTTCTATATATATTCTTTTAGAAGAAATATCTCAACCATTAGCATACTACGAAACTGTGCTAGCATAGCTTTATACCAAGCATTGTGTTGGTTTTGTTTGTCACTGGTTGATGGTATCCAGCACACTGAGAAACTTTTCAAACACATGCTTGAATGTGCTACCATTGAACAGATATCAAGTGTAATGAACTTATATTAATTAATGCCTGAAAATTTTTCTTAAAACTTTATCTTCCGTGCCCTTTATTGAATTCAGAACTTGAACCCTTGACCGGAGAATCTCAAGTAACCTCTTGACTCATAACTCAATGCAGAGGTACCCCATGATACATGGAACAAAAGTGTCATCTGGTGAAGGAAATTGTGAAATTGCCCATTGTAAATTTTAGGCTCTAACAATATTTTGAGCTCTTTATCTTGGGAGATTAGCATAACAAACTTTAATAGTAACTTATATGATATATTTATTCCAGGGCATACATAGAAAATGACATGAACGTAGAAATACTGGACGAGTCCTTTCCCTCTGTTGCACATTATAGCAATGTCTTTTTCTTCTTTACAGTATGATAAATCCAAACTATAGTCTATAGTTGTTTGAGGTTTTGATATCGCAAATAAGAGATGGGCTCGTGAGTTGCCAACTAACAAATTCTGTTCCCTAAAGGGAGTTTTCTGTGCATGAATTCTTATTTTCTTCTTACTAGTATAACATCTTTGTTCCCCTGCATTCAGGCAAAAGGATGAAAGTGTGAAAGGAAATGGAGCTAAATCTACAAAGAAGAAATCGAAAAACGCTAGTGGAATAAATACACCAGATTGCAAGGCTCAGGGACAGGTCTGCTTTCTTAGTTTATGAAGTAAATCCATGTTTTATTCTCCGATTTTAAGATTCCATAACCAAAACTATACCTAACTTAGAAATTACAGGGACAGCCGAAGTCAACCAGTGTGAAATATAATCCGCATGAGGATAGTGGAGTCGGATTTCCAATTGAACCGCCTAGAGGAAGTAAGAATGGGTACATTCATTCAAACTCAATGATTCACCCAAATGCTGGCTGGAATAAGAATGTGAAGGAAGATGCTGGTCACATAATACCGGGAAGGACATGTAGCTCTTCGCGGCAAGGGAGAGAGCTGGCAAGACGGACTTCTCAGAGTTCTCAAGCAATGGTAGACAGCATTCATGTTTCAAACAACGAGATATTGTCAAGCAAGGAATCTATGGTAAACTTCCTTTCCTTGGTCAAGTGTATTAATGCACACAATTCTCCTACCTCTTCATCTTCCCCATTTCATTTTTTGTGCTTCCTGTGGGAGTATAGAGGCCCTAAGGTCCTTTACTTTCCTCTGATTTCAGGGTTATGCACCCAAGAGACACAGGATCCTTTGCTCTGGCCCTTTGATGCCTCCTGGGGGAAACATGGAAGACATGCTAAAAGAGCATGAAAGACAACTTCAAGAGGCAGTACGTAAAGCACGTCTTGACAAGAACAGGTCCCGATTGAACTGATATGACAATGATCAGCAAAAAGATGATGGCAGTGAAGGAAAATGAAGAGGCAAGTGCTCTATAGCCTTACCAAGAAAGAAAATCATTGAGTTTCGCCCATTCTCACTAGCAAATATAAGTATTTCCAAAAGGGGTCGGAATGGACAGAGAATCCAGCCCAAGAGAAGAGGCTCTGCGGATTTATGTTCAAAGATAACCTTCCAACATCGATGTAGCATACAGGGAACGATGAGTGACTCTTTGCTATTCCGTTGAGCATATACATTTGTTTCAAGGGATTATACAGTTAAAAGAAGCGTTTCGCTTCTAACTATAATGCATGCTTCTGCATACCGTGTAAATGTAATTCTTTTATTCATAGCTACAGCACACTAGAACACAATGACATGATTTTGGAGAATCCTATCTTCAGAAGATGGATCAACAAATTTGGGAGATATTCTATTAACCAGAAGGAGACATGTAAAGAACAGCTTTGACCTCAAATAAAGTCTTGGAATTTGAACTTCCTGGTGTGTTTTCTAAACCCCCAACCCTGGGAAGCACTTGCATCACCTTCTTTCTCGACCTTCCAGCCTCTTGCTTTTGGTTCCGAGGGGGGCTGGACGAATCTAGGAATGCCAGTTAAGGACCTAGGTTACCGTTAGTGCAGGAGTATAGCGGTTCCTGATGTCTTGGAAAATGGAAGCATTTCAATGGATCATTCTTTCTATTATTAGCCTGTCGATTAGTGAACTCTCTTTGCATCATGAAGCGCCAGTTTTACTGTAGCAATCTGTTTTGACAAGCTAAAAGCAATCGTCAACAACAATCTTCAAGTTTAATCCTCCAATAAACATGCGAACTTCTCTTAAAATACCGTACCTCAAGCGAAGTTTCTACCGAAAGGAAAATAGTCTAACTCAAACTAGACATCCAACAATGTGCCTCTCTGTTAAGACAAGTGTTTTAGTTACAAGCATGCATAAATAGCAAGTTTATAAGAAAAGAGTACTACGAATTAAAAGCTATCCCATCATCCTGTACATTTGTAGTTACATAATGCACTTGTAGCACAATTTCTAGGAAGAACTAAAAATCTTGCTTTGGCTTGCGGCTCAATTCTGAGTAGTGACCGCCCATTAGTTGCAAAATCTCTTCCCATAAACCTTCTGATGAAGAGTTCCCAAAAATCAAATTTGCACTGCAAGCAGCAACATACCAATAATCAGATTCTATCTCTTCTCTCAACTGGTCAAGTTGCCACCCTGCATATCCGACAAAGAATCTGAAATCATGAGGCTTAAGCACGCCCTTCTTCACCAGTGCTGAAGCATCCTCCAAACTGTTTCGAGCACCAAAACAAACACCAGGAATCACCTCTTCAAAACCATGAAGAGAACTGTCCCCTGCTCTCATCAAAAACATGCTCGCTTCAAGTGGGCCACCAAAATGCAGGGAACATTCAGCAAAAGTTGTTTGCAGATCAAGATTAGTAGGTTTCATATGCTTGATCCTTTTGTGCAAGGGACGATTAATAACAATCCCAAATGGCCCCTCTTGTGGGTGACTTGTTCCAGATCTAAGAAGAAGAACCACAGTCCTTTCAAAGGTGCGAACTCCATCAAGCTTTTCCGTAGCAACAAGGAGACAGCCATTCTCAGGCGTGGAGAGAGGATGTGCCCACTTAAGAGGAAGAGTTTTTGGTCCCATAGCTGTCTGGTCTTGCTTGTGAGTGTCAGAAACTGCAATTTCAACCTGATATAAAGCACACACTAATTGTAAACAGTGTACATTTCAATCTTGTAAAAATGAGTTCTGATGCAACTCTCTCAAGCACTAAAATAACAGTCTCATGAGATCATTTTAAATAAAACAGCAAATTTTCGTATTTAGCATTTCCAAGAAAGATTTGGGCAGCAATAGAAATTACAGGGGAGAGAAATGTTACCTGCTCCTGAATATAAAGACCTGCTCTGAACTCTCGCCAGTCTAATGGTTTGCGATGAGATTTCTCCGAGCCAATATCCTTTGATTTGTTGCTATCAGAAGGATTGCTTCCTTGCTGGTTATTTCCTTCTGCACTTGATTGATTGCCATTTCCTGCATCGACATGAGTGTCAGGAGAAAGTAAACATTACCAACCAGGCACCTCTGGAGGAACAAAAGAAAGAAAGCTCAAGAGAGCAGGAGAATATCATACTTCCAACTGTTACCAAGTTCAATATCGACCTTTGAGGGAATGAAAAGAATTTTAAGCCAACTCATGATTATTAGAAGTTATTTATTCCCTTTGTCCAGCTCCACCTAAAGAGTTACAAGGTGTAAACTCCTTGCACTTCAGCATTCTGGATTAAAGAATACCACAACTTTTCAGAGAGCACCACAAATATTTACAGAGTTCATTACTTTGAATGGGACTCAATTGATTTATGAAACGATAGTAGCACTTATTTAACCAATGTGCCAAACCCAAAGGGCAAAATAGGTTTTTATTCATATGCAATTCGCTAACAATGGTTGATTGGTCTGACTTCGACTGAACTCTTAATTAGTAGGCCTTACTTTACAGCTGCTACAGGGAATACTCGTAACTACCTGAACATCCTGCAATTAATATTTGAGAATTTCTAACCCGTCCTTTCTTGTCTCCAGTAGAAGCTCAATGACATTATGCCCACTTAACTTGCACATTGTCGTTATAAGTGCCATATCTTTCTCTTTCTATTTCCTTCTGTTTTCCCTAAGATTTTCTAGAAAACCTTCAACTGAAATTTTCTTCAGCTCATTTTATATCATGGTTACCCCACAAAACCTCCCTCTTAACCTGCAAGCATCCGCAGCACACACCTCTTCAATGACACCATCAAGGAAAAAAAAATGTTGACTTTTAAAGGCGATTATTAAGTCTCATTACAATGAACCATAAGTAAAAATTCAAATACCAAACGCTCTTAAAGGACTAAAATCAAGCAGATTTTTAATTGAAGCTAGTATAGTCTAACAATAAAGCTAACTGAAAGGAAAGTAACAGGTAAATCGGCTTCTGAAAGAACAATGCTTTTCAACAAACTCTTGCACGGCAAACCCAAAACCATACAATCTTTATACTTGCTGCAATTGCTCAAGATAAATCTCCCCATTCTCTCCATAAATCAGCAAGAAGAGAAAGCTTCCATAACTAACGGGTAAACTTCATCTATCAAGAAAGGAACGCTGGATAAAGGTAAAAAAGATATCTTTACCCGAAGAAGAAAAAGGGGAAGAAGAATCGGTATTGTCAGAATTGTTATTGTTGTTGTTCTTCTTCCCTACAGCACTAACCACGAAGGACTGATGTCTATAGCTCTTTCTTTTGGAGGCCCTGAATTCAAGAATCCCCCAATTCCCTGGAGAAGCACCCATCATCATGCTCCTTAAGCTCCAGGCAGAAATGGGTTTCTCTGGAATTGAATTTGTCAGCAGAAAAGGCCCCCTGTTGCTTGTATTCTGCACATGAACGTACCATAGATCCATAATTCAAGGAGGGGAAAAATCCCTTTCGTCTCTTCTCCTCTCTTCCTAAGTTTTTCAGGGAATCCTACTGCTTTTTCCTCTCTTTCTTGAAATGATTTTCGCAGGACGATATAGACGATGACGATCAGAAGAGAAAAGAAGGAGCAAAGTTGAGAAAACGACGCAGAAGAGAGAGAGTATGCTTTTTATTTAACCGAATTGATGGGAGTTTACTGGCGTTGAGAAGATGAGTGTGTTGATATAAATTCAGCCCGACTGAGCTGTGCAAATTAGCGTATTGCTGCCTTGTTAGACTAATCTGCGCTGCTGGGTGCTCCAAAGCACAGGAATGGATCATACTATGTAGTCCACTGGGCCGTAAGCTTTTTCATGAAAGCATGAATATATTAAAATTTTGAAATTTAATATAAATTTTTTATTTTTTATTAAAATTTAATTTTTATCCAAATATATTATATCAAATGTTGAACTTTTGTCATAGTGTATTTTGACTTTTTTAAAGTTTTAAAATATTTAATTTTTTAGTATTTTGAAAGATTATTTTTACCTATAAATATAATTTATTAATTTTCTCTTATATTAGTATAAAATAAAATAAATTAATTAAAAGAGTACAATATAAAATCTCTTATTAAAATAAAATAAATTAATTAAAAGAGTAGAATAAAAAATCTCTTATTTTTTTCTTAATACGTATACAGAGAATCAAAAAATGTTATATTTTGAAAGAAAGAAAGTATTCATTTCTTGTCCTTGAAAGCTTGTGCAGCATCAAACCTATTCATATAAATAGTTTATAAACTTTAATCATTGAAAAATAGTTATAAATTTTAAAAATGATAATTTTTAGAGTTTTTTTTGGGGGGGAAGAGTTATTTACTAGAGAATAATTTATATTATTGAGTAGGCAATCGAATCAACTAAGTAAACCAATTTCAATTTAATCTTTAGGTCATTAATTTCTCTTTCTTTCTCTTTCTCCCTTTTCAAGCATTAGTGAGTGAGCTTCATGTTTAGATAGGTATATTTGCAGGGCCTAAAAAAAATAATTACTTTATTTGGGCTGCCAACTTCACGTGATTTGCACGACTAGCTGTTCCATGCAAGCAAGAAAGCTAATCGATCCACCGAAAAGCCCATATTTAGCAGCAGCAATGGCAACCCAAAATATCAAAAGAAGAAAGAAGCAAGAGCATAAATGCATAATGCAGCCTCCTAAGCAGATTCTGCTGAAAAACCACGTCAGTGGGTACTTGAAGGAGAGTGATCTTGGGCTGAAAACGAGCGGCGTCAGCTTCCAAATCCCTCATGGATCCAAATCTTTGCTCCTGAAGAACCTCTTTTTGGCTTGTGATCCTTACATGCGCGACACCTGATGTTCCCTCCCGACAACGAATTCGCATCCGTAATTGCCCCGTTCGCCCCCGGATCTATGAGAAGCTCCTCCAGCCCCCTGCCTCCTTCCTTCATCTGTATCTTATTTGTTTTCGTTATTGAATTTTTTCCGACTGATGAGCGAGCTTTTTCTTCAGGTAATCGTTGGTTATGGAGTGTAAAAAGTTGCAAAATCCGGAGACCTTGCATTCATTGAAGGTGATTTCGTCTGGGGAAAAGTTGGGTGGGTAAAGTACAGCATTGTTCATAACACCAAGGACCTATTTGAGATTAAAGAATATGCTACCAAGGTGCCTAAGGAAGCCAAAAATATAGGGATGTGTTCTGCTTGATCAGAATCTGTTCTACGGGCTCGTATCTCTGTGTTCTTGAATTCTAAGGAGACAGGAAACCCGGTCTGGTACTTAGCATAAATAAAAAAAAAACGAAAAAGGAAACCCACTATGGTGGAAGAATCAAGAGAACGCAACCAGGGCGTGATTAGTTGCTCTTTGGCCCCGTGGGCTTAAAAGGCGGCAGAGGATCGTTTTCTGTCCACTTGGGGTGAGATGGTTGGGTGGATTTACTTTGTTTGATATAAAAAGGAAAAATGAGGAGAGTACATGTGTAGGGAGATTTCTTTCTCACCACATAAACAAAACTAATCCGTTCAGAATGGGACAGATTGAAAGGTATTTGATCTTTAAAAGAAATTATGTCATTATCTTCTACTTTGATCATAATTAAAAATTTTAAGGGGAGGATAAATTTATAAACATAATAAAATATATTTTTCTTTTTTTTACTTTTCAATACGGTCAAATAATAAAAAATATTTCTAATTTACTTCTATTTCCCTCATACTAAACAAAATTAAAATAAATATAAATATCTCTTTTAAAAGAAAATAAAAGATATCTCTTTCTCTCCCCATGCTCCTCCCCTTTCCTTCCCCCTGCGAACCAAACTAGGCATAATGTATATTGCTCTTAGTAATGCTTCTATCATTGGTGGGAAGAAAAAAACAAAATAATGCTTTTGGCGTTCAAAGCCCATGCTTTTCTATCCTATATGTCAATGAACCTTCAGGTCCATATGTTGAAGATCAAACTTGGATTTGATGAGGCTTTTAACTATAGGATGGTCCTAATTTAGGGTGTGATTGGATTGTAATTTATTAATAATAAAAAATATTTTTTTATTTTTAGTTAAAATAATTTATTTTTATAATTTTTAATGTAATTTAAATTAATAAAAAATTTAATTTAAATACGTCCTTGACTACCAACTTAAAAAGGTTAGATCGAGTTTAGTTAAACCTTCACTTTTTTTTTTTTTTCCAAATGATTGTTTCTGTTTATGGTCTCTCAGCGTGTACAATCTCAGGGAACCAGATGGGACTCACAACCTCTTTGCTCTCATCACAAAACGCATCAGAGTTGAAGGCTTTGTCGAACTGGACTTTAAGCATCAGATATATATCCAGAGTATCCTGACTGGGCTGTCAAGAATTTATCGGAGAAGAAGTTGATTGATGTCGAAGACATTGCAGAAGGTCCGGAAAATGTAGCTTCCGCTTTGGTTGGAATCCTTCGTGGCCGAAATGTAGGCAAGCAACTCCAACGAGTGATGCCTGGTACTTCTTCTTAGAAAATTTGCGACATTCAACATGTCCTGTTTGGTGGGCAAGAAACCCTTTTCGAATTAACCATCTTTCCGTTTACCTTACGATATATATACTGCTTGTTAATTAAAGAATGAAAATGACCCGTGTCAAAAAATTTAATAACTAAAGTGTATAAATAAAATATCGACTTTTTTATAGGTTCGTCATTAATTAACTCTAAGTTGAATGATTATATGTACTCTTTAATTAATTATGGTATTCTTATTTTGTGAATATATACCGCTGTTCATTGTTATGCAATGGGGTTAGATAGACGGAAAGAAATGAAGTTATTTTGGAAGACTACTAGAAGAAGCAGTATGGGACAAAAATCATTAATTGAAGTTTTAGAGACTTAGTGAAAAGTATTACCACTAACTATCGCGTTTCTCATAAATTAATTATGAAAGTGGATCATTTCTCAAGAAAGTGAAAGATACCATTTCTTGTATCATTCATTTTTCTCTATCAGTCCTTCCAAAATGCTTAACTAACTCTTTTGAGCTCTAAAACTCAAACTTGGGCGGAAGATGGATGGAAACTAGATCCCTCTTTCATTTTTCACGTACATGAACTAGCTAATTACTTAGCATTAGGATTAATTGGAGAATGAAAGGATCGATCGAAAAACCAGCCATTTTTCTGCCTAATTTTAAAGCCTTTACAAGTAATCAATGCAATACAATTTGACACGGATCAAATGCTCCAACTCCAAGTTGCCGTGCTTGCAAAAAGTCATATTATGATCGAAATTCCATCTATTTACTATAGGGATTAGCGTGAGAGTTATAATATAAATATAGCCACGTATGCATCATTGAGAGGGGCAAATTCAAAACTTTGGTGTTGGGGTAAAGAACTATAGTTGATGTCATTGGAAACGAAACTCAAATATAATACTATAAATAGTCAATAATCTAACTTGGTTTGGAGAAGGAAATAAAGCAGAGGCTATCAACCAAAAAGACTAATAAGTATAACCCAAGATCAAGGGCAATGAGGTTCAAAATAAAACCGAAAGAAAAGAATAAAAAAAGATACATAACACCGCAATTAAAGTAAAATAACTAAAATAAAAAAATAAAAAAAGTAAATTTAGAAAATTTTATTTACTCTTTTTAAAGTTTATTAGAAAATTAGAAAAAATTTTAGGGGGACAAAATATAGTTTTAGAAAACAAAATCCTTAATAAAGCCTAAGAAAATAAAAATTTTAAAAAATATTAAGGAGCTGCCGCCGCCGCCACCGGCTTCCGCCACCGATCATTGATATCTTTTATAGGTCTATGAATGTCGATAACAAGAATCACATCACTAAAACTTCTGATTAACCCTAGTTTATATAATAATTGTTTGCTTCAAGAAATAGAGTAGCTCAACAATTTGGTGTCATTTTATATGGTGCCAGATTTTGAGTATCCTCCTAATTTAAATAGTTAATGTCTTAACCAATTAAACTTCTTTCTTTTGTTTTTTGTTCTTTTTTTTTTTGGGGGGGGAGGGGGGTGTGGTTGGGGGGTGTTGTGTGGGGAGGGGCTCCTGGAGTATGTGTGGTAAGATGCCTTGTCGGATGAGAATTAAAATTGCCGTTCTCCATTTGTGTTCTTGCCATTTCTCTAACACCCTGTCAATCTATTTGCGTACCTCATCCTATCTCGGCTTGCATGATTCATTGATTATTGAAATTTTTCTTTTTTCCAAACAAATCAGACTTTATTTGATAGAGTTGGGTCTAAAATTGTTTTAAGTTGAGTTTGGATTGACTTTTTTTAGTTGAGTCGTATTAAAAATTATAAAAATAAATTGTTTGTGAAAGAAAAAATGCGACTCAAATAGAAAAAAGTAAGAAATTTTTTTTGGTTAAAAAATCAATCTAAGTACACCCTATGCCTAGATATAAATCAGCAATATGAGTTTTACATCCTCAATTAACAATTGCACACATTAAAAAAAAAAAATAGAGCTTTAGTAAGGTGGCTATATCATAAATGGAAATGAAAAAGAAACGATTAGAATTTCATGAATCATAAGGAAAAGTAGAGTAGAAGAAAAGTTTAGTATCATGCAAATAAAATAAATTAAAAAAATTACTAGTAAAGAAAACACAAATCAAATGAATATAAATTCAGTAACGAACCCAGGACTTATATAATAGTCTAATTAAAACTAAGATGACTAAAATTAAAAACAAAAAAAAATAAATTTAGAAATTTTTACTAACTCTAGAAATTTATTTGATCTTTTTAAAGTTTATTCGCAAACTAAAAGAATATTTCGGGGAAGGCGAAATATATTTTTGGAAAGAAAAAATCTATAATTAGGCCTAAAAAATAAAGATTTTCAAGAATGTTGGGCCAGCTGCCACCCTCCCTAGCCCGGCCTCCTTCCCCCAAATCCGCCATGGCTCATGAAGCACGTCTACAATAAAAAATTCAACATTTTTTCCAATTGTGTATAGCATAATAAAAGTCATTTGGAGATGGAAAATGTATATCTAATTGTGATTTCAATATTTTAGATTAATATTATGATCATAACTTGTACCTGTGTATTTGGTACTAAATAAAACAATAATTTTATTTCTCCCTATTATAAAAAGACGGGCGAAGCGCTGGGATCATGTATATCTATCTATCAAAGATAGTGTGTCATAAAAGCCCCTGCATCAGTGAAATGAAATTGTTTTCTTGTAGAAATGAGCGATTAAAAACGTGGATCTTGATGAAAATAGCACATTCTGGCCTACCTTAGCAAGCAAATTCTGCTATAAATAAACAAATTACAAGGTTGGCTAAGCGCACCCACTGCCACAGCCTTCCTTTTCCACCACCAATGGACCTATATTGGATTTCCTTACTCTTGGCATTCCTAATCCTTGGTTCAATGGGTTTCTTCTCTAATGCATTCAAGACCAAACGCTCAAAAAGGAATCCTGCGCCAGGTCCCAAACCATGGCCTTTCATCGGCAACTTACACCTCCTTGGCTCGAACCCTCATCGAGCATTAGATTCTTTAGCCAAGAAATATGGAGACATAATGCAACTGAAGTTTGGTTCTTTCCCTGTGCTGGTTGCTTCATCTCCAGAAATGGCAGAACAATTCTTGAAGGTGCACGATGCGAATTTCGCCTCCAGGCCTGCCACTGCTGCTGGGAAATATACTAGCTACAACTATCGTGACATGACCTGGGCACCTTATGGTCCATATTGGCGACAAGCTCGAAGGATTTACATCACTGAGATATTCAACTCGAAACGACTTGAATCTTTTGAATACATTCGCTCTGATGAAAGACGGGCATTTATCTGTCGGCTTTTCGCACTCAGGGGAAAGCCACTGATCCTGAAAGATCATCTATCACGTTACACGCTCTCTAGTATTAGCAGAACGGTGTTGAGCAACAAGTACTTTGCATCTGATTCCGGCAGTCCAACGCTGAAACTTGAAGAATTGCAGGAATTGATAGACAAGTGGTTTTGGCTCAACGGAGTGTTTAATATTGGGGACTGGATACCATGGCTTCGCCCATTTGATTTGCAGGGGTATGTGAAGCAAATGAAGGATTTGAACAAGAAATTTGATAAATTTCACAACTTTGTGCTTGATGATCACAAGGCTAAGATGGAAAGTGAGAAGGACTTTGTTCCTAAGGACATGGTGGACGTACTATTGCATCTGGCTAAGGATCCCAATCTTGAGATTAAGCTCGATGGAGATTCTATAAAGGGATTGCTGCAGGTTCGATTTTTAATTCAAACCTAATAGTAGAAATTAACCGTGTATATATCCCTCAACGTTAGTCCTAATCTTTTCTTGATTCCTTTTCTACTAAATGGTTCCAGGATTTGTTAGCCGGGGGAACGGATACTTCAGCATCCTCAGTTGAGTGGGCAATGTATCAACTCCTGAGGAACCCACGTGTAATCGAAAAAGCAACAGAAGAACTCAACCAGGTAATCGGAAGGTACAGATGGGTAGAAGAGAAAGATATTTCTGAACTACCTTACGTAGATGCAATTATAAAAGAAACTGTGAGGTTACACCCCCTGGCTACATTGCTTGCACCACATTATGCCATCGAAGACTGCAACGTAGCAGGTTATGACATAGCTAGAGGAACTACTGTACTCATCAACACATGGAGTATGGGAAGGAACCCTCGATTCTGGGATTCACCGGAAGAATTTCGCCCGGAGAGGTTCTTGGGAAAGGATATTGACATGACTGGACAGAGTTTCTCCCTCTTGCCGTTTGGCTCCGGCCGACGAAGATGCCCAGGTTATAGCCTTGGACTCAGGCTTGTGAAAACAACTCTGGCTAACTTGCTGCACGGCTTCAATTGGAGATTGCCTGAAGGTATGAAGCCAGAAGATATAGACTTGGAGGAAGAATATGGACTCACATGTCATCCAAAGGGTCCACTACCTATGGTCTTGGAACCCCGATTCCCCAGCCATTTTTACTAGTTTTCTCAACAAAATTGCTTCCAAAAATATATTATAGACAATAAAGTACGGATATTATCAATTTCTGTGCTGTTGAGGACTACAAAAGTCCTGGTAATATAAAGTTATCTTAAATTGCTAGTGATATTGTAATATTTTGATTTCTGAGAATGTGAAAGAGAAATTGTCTAAAAGAGGAATACTTTCCAAGATTTTCCCTTGATCTATATAAAGCGAAAGTATATATGTGGTATACAATGTAAAAGATTTTTTAAGTTAGAAGGTTCTTGAAAATAAAATTAACCTATATACATTATTGTTTGTGTTTAAATCTTTCCCTATATAATGTACTTTTCCAAAATCCAAATAGAAGGACTTTTATATACAACAAATAGACATAATAAGAATATAAATTTTTCTCTTGTAAAAGTACAAGGGTAATATCTACTTTGTCCCTTGGATACAAATATATAAAGTTATTATTCAATTGCCTCTATCTTAAATATCACATATTTGAAATTTATTGAAGACGTAAAACTTATCATTTTATTTATTAGTGTATTACAAGATAACGGCAACTAACTAGCCCACAAAGTTTGATCATGTAATTATAATGTTAAGTTAGGTTAAAGGTTTGACTTGTTAGTATGATGGTGGATTTGTGATAACCTTAGTTCTGGCGAGCCTCTTATAGAAAGGTGATTAGAACATTCCGTAACGGTAAGAGTCTTTTAGTTGGGATAGCCACAATAAATTTATCTCGACCTAATCTTTTCAAAAAAAAGTTCAATTGCCTTCCATTAATTTCTTTTCTTTTCTTTTCTTTTCATGCTCAAAGTTTGAATATCAATCTTCTTAATCTATGAATCAAATAATCAACTATTAAACTACTATCTCAATAATACTTTCATTAAGTGTTCTTTTAGATTCCATCTCTTCCAACCAAACACGCAATTAGGTCTCACTTCTCCTCTCACAAAAAATTTACGTTTACGAAACTCAAGACAAAAATTCCTCCTACCAAACACAATCCAAATACACCCTAACTATTTGCCTGCCGAAACATTTTGTTGCATAGGATTATAATGCAACTTCTATGGCAAGATAACTTCAGCAGCATATGATGCCCTAATAACTCTAGTTACAAATCAACTAAATTGAATCAGTTTTATATGCAAATTGCCTATAAACTTGTCCTTCTTAGTCACAAGAGAATTGTAAAGTTGCAACAAGATTTCGGTACTACATAACTTTAATTTGGAAGCCGGTGAGGCAAAGTTGGATTAGTGGGGTTCACTGCATGTATTCAGAATTCAACCAGAAGGCTACGACCAAAGTGTTCTCCGTAGCTGCTAAATGATACCAGTGAGGAGGCATTAAGTATTTATGCTGGAAACCAGAATGCTGCAAACTATATGGAAGCTCTCAGAGTTTTGAAGGTGACTTTGAGATCCATCCAAAACGAGGGGCATATTTCAGATTACAAAGATGCTGAATTTAATAGCAAAATTGAAATGTATAGTATCATCATGTTAATTGAAATACAGCAGGGGGGAAAATTAAATTTACCCCTTCAGAAGTTAAAAAAAATTCTCCTGATTTTAAGAAGTATCAAATTTCCCTTCATAGGCTAAAGTAAGTTACAATCTTATCCTTGAGAAATTTAACGTGCAACTCTTTCGTTACAGAAACTGAATAATAAAATTGAAACTATGATGATATTTAAAAGGGGCAACGTTGATAATTTTGTCAAAAGAGGATAACGGTTGGCAGTTGCAAAAACTATAACATTTAAAGGGTAATTAAGAGTTCAACAAAAACAAGGATAGGAGTGCAAAAACTAAGTGAATGGCAAGATTGCTAAAGTCTTTATCCTGCGAAAACGAAACAAGTTCCCATTACATTACATGGGGTCTGAAATATGTACTCTCTGATTTAAACAACAAATAAAGTATGATTCCATCCATATTCACTAAACAGATGACCATACTTAAAAAGATTGTTCCCAAAGTTAGAAACGTAGCATGCCACGGAAGTAGACACAACCGATAATTCGAACAAGTGGGAAGAATATCACGCAATACAAGAATACTTATTGGAGGTGCAATCGATACTTATATTGGATCAAAGCATAATTCAGCACATGGATTAAGGAAATTTGTCATCTTCCTTGAGACCACCTCTACTTGAAACTCTGGGAATCAGATGTGACCAAAGCAATATCTATCTTCAGCGAGCGATGACAGGAGTATCACAACTCTTCTTTTCCAAATCCCTTAATTTGTGTTGGCCACGAACCTCTTACGTGTTATAATCACGATAGTATCTGATTTTTTATATTAAAGAGATATCACATCTTGATCAGATTCTCAAGGAAACAAGAAATGCTAAATCAGTTTTTGCACCGCAGGCATTGTAGGTTGCAAGTAAACCATCCACGCAATCACAACCATATTTTCAGAACCAGGGCAGAAGAGAGCACAAGAAGCTATTCTGACACAACTCTGAACAAACAGTAGCTACCCATACTGAAATCTAGCGTAATTATCTTCATTATAGCCATTTTCCCATCATTTTTTGAGAACAAATTAGATGACCTTACACAATGTTTGAAAGCTTTGAACTAAAAGACTTCATATGAATACAAGGAGGAGAAAACCTCAATATCTAAATTTGCAGATGTACTAAAGTTTTGGTAACCTGGAATAAAAATAATAACTTTCATAGATGCAAAAAGGATAAGAAAGAAGGGGAAAAAAAAAAACTACCTCCTATCAGCTGTTTGCCACGAGGTCAAAACTTCATCACTCATTGAGAAAGATTGCAGTGGGATTCCCCGGAGAGGGTGGATTTTGCCTCAAAAGATTTGCATAAGAGCCAGCCATTTCAACAGCAACAGGATCAGCAGCAGACAAGATCTTAACTCGTTCAAGACCTAGCTGCCGCTTGATCAAGTCCGAATTCATCTCGAGGACCTCAATCTCACCAAAAGGGAGTTTGAGATCCAGTGCCTGTATACCAACCGCCATAACCTCATCCCTCTTGAACCTCAAGAAAGGCATGCACAGCTTCTGTATTTGCTTAAAGTTACCTTGCTGTCCAACAGCACTTTGCTGCAACTGAGAAATTATCTCCTGGTCAGGGGCAAAGGTGCGTGACACACTATCAAAGTTCCGCTGGAGTATCAACAAACACTCCTTCTTCCATCCATCATACTGCTCATTAACAAATATGAGGGCTGCTGTTGGTTTATTCTGAGCATTTGACACGTTTATATTTCCTTTCTTTGAACCAGACACCTGTTTCTGCAAGAGCTTCCTCATTGAGACTATGGAATCTTGCAAGTACTTATTTGCCTTTTTCAGGGTAAGATCGAGCAAATCAGCTTCAGGCCATCCAGCTTTGATGACAAACCCATCCTTCTTTAGAAGTTCCTTCCAAACATATTCAGCATAATGTGGACAGATTGGAGCAATGAGTCGTGTTTGGACATCCATAAACCGCCATAGAAGGTCACGGTTCATGCCCCCTGAAGCACAAGAGAGCCTATACTCATCCCTGGCAGCCTGCAGATCATAGAAGCCTGTCTTCAAAGCTTCACGAAACATGCATTCACTGTAGTTCTTCTCTGACATATTTACAGCAATATTGATTTCATTCGCAAATACTTTATCAGCATAGGTAGAAGGTGGACCACATCTCAAAGAGGACTCTGCAACAAGGACCTCCTGCATCCATGCTATCTCCTTTGTAAGGCGCAATATTGCCGCATTAGCTGTTTCAAAGACAAAGTTTGCGTCATCCATTCCATCACCCGCATCTGCAAGAGAAAATCTTGTGGCATCAGCAGAAAACTCCTCAATTGCTTGGCGAAGTGTCCTGAAGTTTCCTGTGGACTTGGACATCTTCTCTGAATTCAGCATTATGTGCCCATTGCACCTAAATCCCTGAGGCCAGTGGTGCTCAGGTAAAATTGCTGTGTGATTATAGATGCAGAAAGTAAGATGGTTCTGGATGAGATCCTTTCCGGAAACCCTTAGGTCAAATGGATACCAATACTCAAACTCCTGCTTCATCTGACTAAGAAGATCCTGGGATATACCGGAAGACTCGGGATATGGACCACCACAGAATAAGAAATCCCAAACCTCATCTGTCAACTGCTCCGGTTTTACTGAAGAAGTGTCCTTACCATACATATCCCCTTTTTGCAGCAGATGACTTACTGTATAGTATGCCATATAAAGAGTGGAATCTGATAAAGACTCAACAAGAAACTCTTCATCCCAAGGAATACGTGTCCCAAGCCCAAAATTACGAGAACAGGCCCATTGATTCAGCCAGCTCAAAGTGTGCTCAAAGTTATGCCGTGTCTCATCAGAGTAGAGATTCATGCGAGCAAAACACTCCTCTGCTAATTTCTGCCATTCTGGTTCTCCATATGTTATGTACCATTGATCAGTCAAGGCCACAACGCACTCATCCCCAGATCTTGAGATCACCTTCTTCTCTGGTTCACTATAAACCACAGCTTGATTAGTCTCCAAAAGTTTGTTCCTGATCAAACTCTTTGCTTCTAGGACTTTCATTCCAGCATATTCTCCTACAGTCATGGTTCCCTCATAGAAACCTCCCTTGTAGATTATTTTCTTGGCCTCGTCAAGCTTTTCTCTATCATTCTGGCTCTTGATCTTTTTCTCTATGCAAATTCTTTCAGCAGATTTATCCCCAAAGTCTGGATGGTTGATAATCGGTATTATCTCGAATGGCAAAACCCACTCATCCTTCACTCCATACTTGTCTCTGAAAGCTGGCTTTGATTTCAGGTCCTGCAGAGCCATATAATCATCTGGTGAATCACTAGGAACACTGGTGACAATTCCACTACCCTTGTCTGTGAGAACCGAATTCATTGGCAAAGTGTATATGACTTCATTGAATGCTAATGGTGATCTCAATGGCAGTCCGATTAGATCTCGACCAGTCAACTCAACTAAACAAGTAGGTTTCTCTGGAACACGTGATAACCCCTGATATGCCAAATTAAGCGCTGCTCTCTTGGTTAAGATGAAAACATCAGTGTCATTTATTTCAAACGCACCATATTTTCCATCTGCCAGAACCCATGCATTTGTTTGACCATACATGGTTTCTGGTCTTAAAGTAGCTGCAGCAAGGTAGACTTTCTTTCCTTCCAAGACGGTCATGTTTGCAGGAAATGGTGGGACCACCTCCATCTTTATAAGGGTGTACTCCTGAGGAATAACACCTTCCCCTGATGCCCTGTCATGATCAGCACAAGGCTGCCCATCCAAGGGAGAGTATATGGTATATCTTAAATCTTTAACAATTTTCCCCATTGCTTTCAATTTCCTCATTTGCCATCGAACAAAGGCATCAAAAAATGGATTAATATCAGTAGTTATGAAAGTTCTTCTCCAGTCACATCCCAAGCCAAAAGCCTTCAAATCATCCACCGCAAGGGGTGGGAAAAATGTCAGCCAGTGATATGGATTCGTGAACTTTGCAATTTCCTTGTCAGATAAACCATAACTCTGCATTATTTCCCACTGGAACTTGACCCCACCAGATTTAGCCACAGCCTTTGATTTCTTGCCTTTAAATTTAGCACCGATTACAGCCTGATTACCATCAGTTTCACTCTCTGGTTTCTCTTCTGGCTCACCACTCTCCTCCACAACAGGAAACACTGGTGGGTTCCCAAAGCGCTCAATCTCCCTTGCAAGCTTATCAGCTGAGGCCTTGATAGGCATGCCAGTACAATGAAAGCCAAATGGCAACAACACATTTGCACCCCTCAATCTATGATAAGCCGCAGCAAATTCAAGCTTTGAGAAAGAAAATGCATGACCTAAATGCAAATATCCATTCATGTATGGAAATGGGAAGTTGCCAAAAAACTTCTCGCCTGGTTTTGGTGGAGTTTCTTGGGGATCAGCCCTAAACACGTCACCCTCGGTCCACCACTTCTGAACCTGGGACTCAATCTCCAACAGTTTGTCTCTTCGCGCAAAGCTCTTGCCACCCTCCTCAGCCATGGGATTACTAGCTATACTGCAACAGATGAAGACGGCACATACAATTATAATGTCTGACAAAATTGACAACATCTAATCAAGCCTTATAAACTCAATTCACCAAACTCAATTCATAGAAAGCTATCGAAATTCCCAAAGTTAACAACTTTAAAATTAAACATAAACTATACCACATCAGGGGGCTGAAGAATTCAGTTTCTTCTATAAACCAAGAATTAGGAAATCCCAAATAAAAACAAATAAAAGAAAGAAACACAAGAACAATCAGAAAAACAAAGTATTGACGGTCATAAGTAACAGATCCGTAGATGAATTGACATACGTTCTTTTCCATGATAAGGACAATATTTAACAACCCAGAGAAGAAAATGAAACCAAAAGAAGCTAAAACAAATAAGAAAACAGGAAATATAAAAAGGGAGAGTAAAAAGGGTACCTTAATTGATTGAAAGATAATGCAGAAATCGAACTAAGTTCCTTCAAAGATCGGTGCTTGTGCTGTACGGAGCGTCTCAGCATGTGAGACGCCACAGTGAGGAGGGAAAGATAGAGTAGGGTTTATTGAAGCAAATAGTTTCAGCAGTTATATAGCGGTGTCACTAGTCAGCGTGCGAGGCCGCTGGTCTCGTTTCTGTATTTTCCGGACGCGGATCCAGTAAATTGTTATCCGACCCGACAATTATTCTTTCGAATGCAACTGTTTCCCCAGGACCAGCACCACGTACAAGCAACATTTGCAGATTTCTGACCTTCCGCAGTCTGAACGCATGAGCCCAACGTCTGGATGCCTATTGATTTTAATTTTTTTCTTGACCAATAAAATATTTTATGATTGAATACTAAATCTTTTAAATTGACAATCAATAAAATTCTAGTCAATGAAATAATAAATTAATTGAAAATATTTAAATATCTTATTTGCCCTTTAAATTGAAATTTAAACTTTAATTTTACTCTTGCATCTCTTGCTTCAGTCTTTCGTCGCTAGCTTTTCCTCCCTCCCCGATCACAACTATGTAAAATGAAGAATGAGTCATAATAGTAAAATAGTTCAATTTACGGAGCATGATGATTATATACTTTATAAATTAATCTTTTAAATTAGCTAACTCATTTTCATTAAGCATTATTAGACAGATTTTTTAAAAATACTAATTTTGTTAAAATAATCATATAACCTCATATACATATAATTTATGTATACTCTTTTTGTTGTCAATTAAATAAATTCTTTAATTGTGAATTTTAAAATTCACAATTCAATCCACAAGTATATTTCTTCTATTTTTTTAATAATTTTTTATCATATTAAATATTTCAAAATAATTAATATTTTTTATAAAAAATATTTTAATATGTTATATATTATCAATCAATTACTAACTTCTTTATATATTACTTTTATATATTTAAAAATTTAACATAAAATATTATTGAGCCTCGTATTTCTTATTTAGTTAAACAATATTAAAGAGCTGAGATGTATGTAACATTAAATTAGAATTAACCCTTAGTAGGAACTGTATGGGAATGCGTTTCTACAAAGCGAATGCGGAAAATGCGTTCAATATATTTCCAACGCAGCCTACTGCTTCGTATAAAATAGGTTCAGACAAGACAGAAATCTCAAGAAGTGATTCTCATCATGTCATCCTTGACATGCTCTCCACTGAAACCACCTCAGCTCCACTGTGGCGGCAATTACTACCACTTGTCCAGAATCCACATTCCAACTTCAACTCCGAACTTGTTCAGCGAACCTCCATTTCAACAGCCCATATTCCTGAGAATCGGATTAAGAATTGCTTCTTCTTCCGCAGTAGAAACAGGTTCCACCTGAGGAAATCTTCCCACCAACATAAGGAATCAGGGGTGTTTTCTCAAGAAGATAACATGGAAGTTTCTTGTTCAAGGAATATTGACGACGAAAGTAATAATCTCGGCAATAGCAGCAGCAGCAGTCCATCAACCAGTGTATTGTCTTTCCTTTGCCCATTGCTCAAACTCTTCTCGGTAAATCCCGCTTGATGATGATCTTTGCGATTCTTTCTTACCTTAGATATTTTTGGGCTAGTGTCCCATGAAGTTTGACAAGCTGTAATTGCAATCTACGTCAGTGAATCACCAGTACTATTGCATAAGCTTCAGTTTATTCTTTACTTCCGCAATTCTGCGAGCATATAGGATTTCGTTTGTCTCATCATGTACATAACTATATTAGAAATATCCTTTTGGATGCCCGTTCCATTTATATAAAATCTTTATATGGTTTTTAATGCTTGTAACTGATGCTTCCGTATGAAGCTTTTAGATCCAATGGTCACTGGTATCACGTAAGATTAACCTCAATAAATGGGCAAACCCAGATTTTTATGGCGTTGATATTTTCCATTATGTTGCACTGTAGACAATTAATCTGTTTACCCTTGCAGCCCTTTTTTCTTTGGCCTTATTTTTACTCCTTAATTGGCTGGTGTTTTTAATCACATCCAGGGAGGAGATCCATCCAGGGAGCGAAACTACTCACTGGAGGTAATACCACGAAACATACACTTTCGAGCTGTTTTTGACAGATTTGCTGAAAACAAGCCAGAACCATTGACCAAATTATTATTGCTAAAAAGGAAAGAAAAATATAAAATAAATCATTCAAATTTTTTTCTGATGAACCAGATCCTATGGTAGAAGATGACATTCATAAGTTAGTTTTTTGTTCTATTACCATGTTTGGTGAATTTTAGGAAGAAAATGACCTTGTTCTAGAGGCTATATAATTTCCAAATGGCAAGGCATCTGATTGGTACCCCTTAGAGAGTTTCAGTTTTCTATTTCAGAATGCTTCTTTGCCTCCCTTTTTATTGCTGTCGATTTCTGAATTTCAGGAAGCAACATCTTCCTTAGCTACCTTGGCAAGGCTTCCCTGGGGCTCTAGATCACTGTTTAATTACAAGCAAAGGGATGAGAGAGAAGACCCTCCAATGCGTTTACAACTCTTTGAATTTGGTGAGCTTTTTCCTCATGTTCCACCTTTTTAACATCTCCGGTACTCTAGCATCTCTCTAGTGCTACAACACCTCCTCCATTCCTTTAAATCTCTAGTCTTGAGTTTATCTTGCAGAATGTTCTATGCGAATGCTTAATCAGCATAGATAGAGCTTATGGCATATCTCATAATTGAAATTGTTATGAACTTTTAGTAATTTAGAAATCTAATAAACTGTAAATCTATTCTTGTTTTCTTTTATGGCAATTATATGTTTGAATTCATGATGTAAAGGGGACCTTAAGTAAACAAGTTGAAGAAAATTTTAACAATGTGCGGCCAAAAATAGCATCTGCACTATTTGCTCTATCTTGATTATGCAGTTCTCAATGACTGATAATTTATTGGAATTGTCTGCAGAGGCCTGTCCATTTTGCAGGAGAGTTCGAGAGGCTTTAACTGAGCTTGATATATCTGTGGAGGTGAATAACTGAGCTAGATCCATTTATATGTGAATGCAAATGCATATTTTATTTAATTTATTAATAGATAATCTAGATCCATTTATATGTGAATGCAAATGCATATTTTATTTAATCTATTAATAGATAATCATTTCCCATATCCCTTTGTTGAGGCTTCAGTAAATGGATGGATTCATCTAGAGACATTTATTCTGAATATGTTGCAAGATAGATTCCTAATGATTGTGTGACCTGCTTAGTGTGACAGTGATGGCTTGAGATTTTAACATAGTGGCTTTTCTAGCTAGCTTGGTTTACATATTGTCAATTGTCAAAGCCTGCTTTAACTGAAAGCTGAACACCCTATAATTATTAAAAAATTTACTTTCTTATTAGATCCGTGTACATGCAGGTCTATCCTTGTCCTAAAGGTTCAATAAGACACAGGGAAATGGTTAGAAGATCTGGTGGCAAAGAGCAGTATGCTTTACTTGGTTCTTGTTGTGCATCTGAGCCTCATCATTTGTTCTACTTAGCACTCTGACCTCTAAGATCTATATTCAAGCTTAATGCATATCAAGATAGAGGACTATTAGGTATTGGGCAGTACTTGATATAGAAGTTTAAGCTCCTTGGGGAATTGATTGATCTATTGACTCACATGCTCTAACCAGATATTACTTGATGGGCCACCATATGCTGGAGTATCATGACTGATTTCAGACAGAATTCAGTCATGGATGTTTGCCTGATCCAATATTGTTTAATTACACCTGATTTTCAAACTTAAGCTACCAGGAAAGATAATTATTGGCCTAGAAGCTCTAATGTTAGATTAACATTATCAATATTGTTCTGTTCTTCAATACACTAGATTTTTTGGCTTGTAACAATGGGTATATGGATTCAATTAAATCCTCCTTTCTGAAACTGATAGCCAAGCTTGTCTCCATGTTGAGTATACCTGTCATATAATCTAACCGAAAGAGATTGCTTATGTGGATAATTTTTTTCCCCTCAAAATTAATCTCTTATACCAAGAATGTAGAAGCCTTAAACGGAAAGCTAAGTTCCCTAGTAAGGTCTCATGTGGATGCATCTTTAAGTATCACAATGACAGAGAGACTTCTGTGAACTGTTTTGGCTGCTTTTATCATAGCTGACATTTTTCTTCATCATCAGACAACATTACTCTATGTGTTGTTCTTCAGGTTTCCTTTCCTTGTTGACCCAAACACTGGAATTTCACTCTATGAAAGCAGTAAGTTAAAACTGGAATTAATTTCAATGCTTTTTGCATAATCTGGAATTTCTAACCCATTGTTTAGTGCTATATATTGGAACATATAACTGAATATCAGCTTCAAGCACTTCTGTCTGATTGAAACAACAACTACTACAGCGGTTGGAAATTCTGCAGCTATCTCCGAGTTTGTTCTTAGCTAGCAAGACGTTAATAATGAAGCTTCCTCACTAACAAGAGAAGGCGTGACACGTTCAAGAGTTGGTTATGCTATCGAAGTATATTCTGATTACCTTGGTCACCCCTCAAAGGCAGATAACATTAACAGCTTTTTCTTTTTTCTAGGTGATAAAATTAACAGCTTCAGACATAGTGATTTTATACTTATTTAAGCTCTGCATAATCATTTAATCATGGAATCTCTTGCATTGCATATGATTATTAGTGCACCTGACTAAATATACCCTCCAAGATTTAAGTGAACAATATAATTCCCCTAGCAGAGTTGTACACTTCTAAAAGTTCAACTCTATGCTTTTTACAGCAATCATCCCGCCAGATTGCTTTAAGTGTACATAAACCTGAGTTTTCCCCTCTCAAAGAATACATACATTCAGTCATGTGAGTTGTTTTTGTATCAGGTGACATTGTGAAATACCTATTTCAGCATTATGGCAAAGGAAGAAGCCCCTCTACTGGCCTCTTGGAAAGGTAATGCGCCAATAACTTGTTTTCTTATTTCCAAGGAGTATGAACTATGCGGAATGTCTAGATCAATCCTAGTCTGAATGCTTCACCTATTACTATAGAGTCTTGGAGTGGTTTTGCAGCCTTTCCGTGTACATGAGATGCTACAAGTATGGTGTATCAAATTGGCCAACTTGTGCAGTTTGACCTAGGGAAACATCATACTTTTAAATGTTTTTCGTGAGTCTTGATTGAACATATTTGCCCAAAGATGGAAGATCAGGTTGCTTTAAATATGGTATGGCCAAGAAATTAACCGTAACTTATATGGTGTAGAGGTTGAATTGAACATCTCTGTGAAGAACTAGTACCGTGTATACCGCATAGTAGTTTAGAAAATAAGATTCATATATTTCTTGGGGCATTTGTAGAGTACTTTCTTGAGGTTCTGGTGGTATTATTCCACTAGTCATAGACAGGTTATAGCATCTATATTAAAGTTGTGATGAACTGTACTCTTTCTTCATGATTTCCCTGCAAATTTGTGTCCTGCCTTATGCAGCACAATAGTCACAGGATGGGTACCGACTATTCTCCGAGCTGGCCGAGGAATGACATTATGGGCAAAATCTACGAATGAAGCACCAACTAGAAAGTTAGAGCTTTTTTCATTTGAAAACAACCCAGTAAGACAACATTGCTTACAATAATAATGCAACAGTTTGCATGAAATCAATTTCGACTCAATTTGACCTATCTTGCTTTGCCTGACAGTATGCTCGAATAGTTCGGGAAACCCTCTGTGAATTGGAGCTTCCATACATACTTCATAATGTAGGCGCAGGGTCAGCTCGGGAATCCATACTTCTTGAGATATCCGGATCAAAACAGGTAAGGTATTAGGGATATTAATGATAGACATTCCCGCGGTTGCTGAGTACTTGATTAATTATTTTGGCTGTATTTCTTACGTATAGAGACAGTATGCACCTTTACCAAACTCTCGCTGCAACTGTCGAAACACTGCCCAGCAGTGCCAAAAGTTTGTCAGCAATTGTCTTTGCTAAGAAAAGAAAAAAATGGAAAAAGGACAGTGTAAACAGAAACAATATACTTCAATATGAGTAAAAATGTGATCTCAGGATTTCTTGAGACTGATCTCTGAACGCCATGCAGGTGCCGTACCTAGTTGATCCTAACACTGGACGGAAAATTGGTGATTACAGGAAGGTTATCTCATACTTGTTCCAGACGTACTCCGCCATGTGATTACAAGCTCAAGATCACCCTAGTTGTGCATTGAACACCATATGCATCTTGTACCAGTGAAAGTGTGCATCATATGTATTCGCATTGAGATTCACACAGCCTTTAGAACAGAAAGCCTTACATCTATGAAGAAGTTCCAAACAAAGCGTTCCGCTACAGGTGATGGTGCCATTGTTTTCATCTTCGTTTTCATCCCTTAGGCGCCTCTTTACTTGTAAAATGATTCAAAACGGCAAACGGGAGAAGAGAGACGGAATGATGTAATTCATCACTGAACGATGTAGTTCATCATTACTTGTTCGTGATATAGAAAAGGGTTCTTGCTGCTGCTTAATCATTTGTTGAATTTCTAGATGGGCGATTGATCAAATGAGAAACTGAGATCATTTTGCCCCTCGCATTATTACCTCTGGAAAACATTAAATTCTCGATCATGTACAAAGGTTTGGAGGTTTGGCATCAAATATTAGTGAAGAAATAAAGAGAGTCCTTGGAACATCAAGGTTTCAAAGTACACCAGACGAATGAGAACAAGAACAGAACCAGCTAAAACAGACAGAGCAAAGCCATACTACAGACGGCAAATTTTTTCCCTTTTTGTGACGGGAATCTATTGAAAAGAGAAAAAAGAAAAAACAACAACAAACACATGAAAAAAAATTGTTTTTGAAAAATGAGTTACTCTTCTTTTTTGTCTGAAATGAGATCTTTCTGTTTAGAGTAAATTATTCAAATATTTAAAATGAGATATTGTGTCATTTGGATACAATCAAAATATTCATATACTGATTTCAATGATAATATGCAAAATTGTCTCGCTTATATTATAGATATAACAATTTCGTCCAGATTTAGGTTGGAATTGATTCTCCCTTTCGTAAGTTTCAATCTTTTCCCATAATTTTTTGTAAACGAATTACAGGTATTGTATGCATGCGTATATGCCCTAGTCAGCTCGACATGTATACCTAAACAAACCTGGAAACTTAGCCAAGAAGTTTCGAGGGGCATGGTGAAAAAAATGCAGCTCTGTCTGTACCACTAATATTTTTAGTTATAATATCTAATTTTAAAATTTAAGGTTTAGAATATATAAATTAAAATTTTTATAATCAAAATATTACAGATAGTGTTGCTAAAAAAATTATAAAAGATTTAAATTAAAAAATATAGTATATATTAATATTTCGACGAAGAGAAATGAAAGTTTTGAAAATGCCTTGTCAAACATTGTACTTATACAGCTATGGATGTTCGAATGAGGTCTCACCTTCGCATAAAGAAAAGGTGAAATTTCAAACTCCAAACGAAGCTTTAAACTAAAAGGCCTCACACGTCACACGTCACCCCATAACGTTACTTAATATTCAAGTAAATATAAACTCAGCAGATCACGTTACCAGTTTAACACGGAGAGGGTGAGAAACAGAGTCACATCAAAAATTGGAGAACAAATTCCATTTAAAAAAATTTACTGTTGCTTTCAGCTTATTATCATCATCAGCAAACCCCCCCTCCCCCACATCCACCTCTCTCTCTCTCTCTCTAACATATTTTTCAAAAGTTCAAAAGAATCTCTCCTCCGGTCTCTCACCGGAAACCCTAACTCCTTGTTCTCTCCATTCGTTTACACCCTCGATCTAGGGTTTCTTCTGCCTGATTGTGTGTGCCTATCGATATATATATTTGATTTGATCCGATCTAGCTGTTTGGAATCTGTAACCGGAGCATTTGAAGCCGTTGGTTTAAGAGGAGAGAGGAAAAAGAAAAGCAAATATGGACGCGATCGAAGAATTGTCTCAGCTCTCTGATGCGATGCGGCAAGCGTCGGCGTTATTGGCAGATGAGGATATTGATGAAACGACATCGTCTTCGTCATCTAAACGGCCTTCCACTTTTCTCAATGTCGTTGCTCTTGGCAACACGGTAAGTTTAGGCATTGGTTTTTCTTTTCTGTAGTTTTAGTTAGTCATCAGTTTATTAGATCTCTCGAGGTTATCCGATATTGGATCTGCAATTTTAGTTTAGTTTTTGAATTCTTACTCTTTGATCTGTAATAGCTGCTTTTCCTTCTCTCTCGGAGGTTGCTTTGGCACTGTTGAGTGATAATATGCTCAATATTTATCACATTTCAACATTTGGCAGTTTTTTTAGGAGTTGCTAGTAAGAAGCGGATCGGCTATTAAGAAATGCCCTATCGTCGAATATGGCAAAATGTACTTGAAAAGAAGAATTTAAAATCTGTATAGTAGAAGTAATAAGATTTATAAATTGGCAATGATGATATCTAGTTGTGGCTAAAGTTTTTTTTTTATTTTTTTTATTTTTTACATGCTTCGTTGTATGCTTGGTTATTCAACATGTATAAATGTTTACATCGTATGATAATTCCCATCTCAAATTGAGTTATGATTTCTGCACCACTGAAGATAATTGATCTTCTATTCAATTTGATAAAATTTGAATTCTGGTTATAATTCCCGAGAAGTGAAGGTTCTATAATTTGGTTTTGCAATGTTCTGGATAGTGAATTACATGGAAATGGCATTTGGGCCAAAACCATTCGCTCTACTTCAGACCTTCACCCTGAATGATCAAATATGAACTTATTCTTTGGTTTTCTACTTTGAAGTAGTGCTTTTTCTTGGTAGAAGTACCTTATTATCTTTTTTAGTGAATGTTGTGAAACATACATGTAGCACTAGTCTGTTTGGAACTCTTTCTGAATTTTCCGCCTTTCGTTGGCATCTATAACCTTTTTTCTTGTCTTTCCAACACTTAAAATGTTAATAGTGTTCTGCACCTCATTGGAACGTATGAAATTAACTTTAAGTACCTTCTTGATTTACAGTCAAATTTTTTCTGACAAAGAAAGTGGTCTTCTTGGGTTGAGCTTTCATGCATTTAATTAAGTACCTTAGTTTCACTTCCCACCAATTTGGTCTGAGACCTGGTGCAAGTGCTAGTTTGGATATGGTTTTGTAATGATTGTGCTGAGAGTCATAGCTCACACACAAGTAGAGGAGAAAAGAAAGAGCTCTCTGCATGACTTTTTTTGTGGAGATTTGGGTAACTGTTGTGAACTGAAGTTGTGCCTGGTCTTATGTATTTCATTTCTTTTTTTTTTATTTTTTGAATTGATACTTACTATAAATGTCTATATGCTATGATGCATGTTCTGCAGATAGCCGTGTACATTGTTAAGAGTAATTTTTTAAAATTGTATAGATTTGTCCTCTGTTCTTGTTTTCCCTCTTTCTACCTGAATATTGTTAACCATCTCCATTCATAAATGGTACAGGGTGCAGGCAAGTCAGCAGTTTTGAACAGTTTAATCGGACATCCTGCATTGGTATGTTCTTCATAGAAGCCCTTTGATCCTGTTCCACTTGTGTCTCTGAGCTGCTTCAAATTAATAATTCTTTGTTCAAACCTAATTATTGTTTTTCCCCCCTTAAAACTTCTTTGTCCCTAGCCAACTGGTGAAGGTGGTGCTACTCGTGCTCCCATATGCATAGATTTGAAGCGTGATAGTTCATTAAGCAGCAAATCAATTATTCTGCAGATTGATAGCAAATCTCAACAAGTTTCTGCAAGTGAGATATCTTAAAGTGAAACATCCTCTTTCTATGTCTACAGATTTTCTTGTGCTTCAAAAGTCTATTCACTTCAAGAATGCATAAATTTCTAAGAGAAAATGGTCATGAACTCAGTTTTATTTTACTTATTCGTTTGGCCCATGCCAGGTGCTCTTCGACATTCTTTACAGGACAGACTGAGCAAAATTTCAAGTAAAAGTCGTGATGAAATATATTTGAAGCTTCGCACTAGTACAGGTGTGTGAATCTATGATTGCTTTTGTTGTGTAAGAGTTGGATGAGGCTTGCTAGAGAAACTTCTTTACTTTCTGTGTTGGATTATGGCTGCACTAAAATCTCCTCATGGTCCCTTTCTATTTATCATTTTTGTTGGAAATGAGCAGAATAAAAGACTATATTGTATAAGCATTAGTTGCTTTGTTAGCAACGACGGGGGGAGTAAGAAATCCCGATTACCATAGTGAATTGTCATGGTTTATGCAATCTTTGAGTAATTAGAGTGCAAGAAATGATAGGATTGATAATAAAAGAATTCTTAACCAATGTCAAAGCTTTATTTTTCTGTTCTCTTGGTATTGAAATGGTTAAAACACTCACATTTCATACATTTAATCTGATGACTTTTATGGGAAAGTTAATCAGTTTTGATCTTTTGCTTCTTCTGGTGGATAGCTCCTCCCTTGAAGTTGATTGATTTGCCTGGTGTGGATAAAGGGAATCTTGATGATTCATTGGTGAGTTGCTTCTAACTTAATACACTAAGTTTACTTTTCTGCAAGGGCTAGGTATTATAATGCTCTATCTCTATATCTCTGAAGCTAAATTGATAGTTGAAAACTTATTATCTGTTTGTTTATTATCCAGGGTGAATATGTTCAACACAATGATGCAATTTTGCTGGTCGTAATACCTGCATCACAGGCACCTGAAGTTGTGTCAGCTAAAGCTATCCGAATTGCAAATGAGTATGATGGAGAATGTGCGTTTAATATTATTCCTGCTTCTTTGACTTGAAAAGACCTTTCATTGTTTTCAAACTTCTACTTGTGGTTTATTCTTCTTCTGTCTTTTAGGCAATTGTAATGTTTCATTAATTTGAACAGGCACAAGAACTGTTGGTGTTATTAGTAAGATAGATCAAGCATCTTCAGATCCAAAAGTCCTTGCAGCTGTTCAGGCTCTTTTGTTGAATCAAGGGCCACGAACTACAGCAGATATCCAATGGGTTGCTTTAATTGGTCAATCTGTGTCTATTGCATCCGCACAGTCAGGAAGTGTTGGAGCTGACAACTCACTGGAAACTGCTTGGCGAGCTGAAAGTGAAAGCCTTAAATCCATATTAACTGGAGCCCCACAAAGCAAGCTTGGAAGATTAGCTTTGGTTGAGACCCTAGCTAACCAGATTCGTAATAGGATGAAAGTCAGGGTCCCAAATCTTCTGTCAGGGTATGTCTCTCTTTTTGCTGCTCTGTCACTGTTGAGAAGAGATTTGTTACTCGTTGAAAAAGCATCAAATATATTCTCTGTTGTTTTTCAATTAAATTTTTGGATTGGCATATATTTTGGCAAGCAGGAAACCCTTTTTCTGTGTTATAGAGGTTCAACTCTCATTGAGTTTGTTATATAAGTGAACATGCATTCTTAAGTGCTTCTGGCAGGCATGTGTGCTAAAATTTGAAGTTGCCTGATCTCGTCTCAATTTCCAATTCATTCATTTTTATTTCATTTCTACCTATCTTCTATTTCTTACGAGGTTCAGAAAAGTTTAATAATCACTTAAAGTTGCGAAATTAGCAAGTACAGAAAGAATTATTTCATTCGCCAACTTTAGACTCCACTTCTATAGGATTTTTTTTAATGAAAAATTTTCTATTGTTTTCCCAAAAATCAACTCTGGACCTCACATTTCCTCTCAACAATTAACCTATACCTCACATTAAAAAAAAAAAATTCAGGGCAAAGAAAATCCAAGTACACCCATAAGCTTTTATTGACTCTTAAGATGTACGTCTTCTTTTATCCTCCTTGCAGGCTTCAGGGGAAGTCTCAAATTGTACAGGATGAATTGTTTAGACTGGGGGAACAGATGGTTAATAGTGCTGAAGGTACAAGAGCCTTAGCTCTGGAGCTTTGCCGTGAATTTGAGGACAAGTTTCTCCAGCATATTACTAGTGGTGAGGTGAGAATTTATTTAGTAAAATAAGGAGATCCATTGCAAACTTTTGAACATCTCATAAATCCATGGCCTTCTCGTAATAACAGCCTGATAACTTTATTCACAGTAGTTATCTCTTCTATTGCTGTTCCTTGCATTATTATTTGCTCCTATAAATAATTGATTTTGGGTTGTTTGTTTTTTTAAATTTTTTTTAATAATGTGCATCTTTTACAGGGTGATGGGTGGAAAGTAGTTGCTAGTTTTGAGGGCAATTTTCCCAACAGGATAAAGCAACTCCCATTAGATCGCCATTTTGACATAAACAATGTTAAGAGGGTGAGTTCTTTATTGACTTTGTTTGAGCATTTTAGATTTTGTGCATTTTGAACTATCATTGCTACGGATGTTCATCTCTTTGTGTGATGTGATTACTTTTCTACCATCGCAACAGATTGTGCTAGAGGCAGATGGTTATCAACCTTACCTTATTTCTCCAGAAAAAGGATTAAGGTCTTTGATAAAGGGTGTCCTAGAGCTAGCAAAAGAACCGTCACGACTCTGTGTTGATGAGGTATCTTTTTATGTTCTTTTTTCTTTTTTATTTTTTCCGAGTGCCATGCTGAATACTTTAGAATTCTTCATATTCACTAAAATAACATGGTCACCTATGTCTCTTCCAGAAGTGGTCAGTTACCCCTATTGTTTGTCCTTCTCGCACTTCCTTTATGTGACACCACTTAGTTTCTTTGTTAAGTTTTGATACTATATTTTTATACCTCAACTAAGTTCTAACTGATTTTATGAGTAAACTATCTAACTGAATTGAGGTCACGGGGCATCTTTTGTAATTTTCTTAGAACTATTTTTCCGTCCAGTCCTAGCTATTTATATTCGCACTTTAAAAATTCAGTCTGAGCTACTAATTTTTTGACTTCATGATGACTTAAGTTTTCTCTAGTACTCTGAATTCCCTGCATTTGAACTGTAAGAAATATTTCCTTGCATGCATGAATTGATATCTTCTTCCCCCTGGTCAAACTTAGATGGGAAAATATAGTATTCATGGTATGCTGCTGATACCAGTCTTGCTTGGCCTTTTGTGGTTTTATTACATTTTTAGTGTCTATATTGTTGGATGTGAAGCTTTCATTTAGCCATCCAGTCAAATTATCCTGTTGTATGATTTATGAAGTTCTCCTAGCCAGTGGATTCCAATCTAGTTTATACAAAAAACTGTCAACAGGTGCACCGTGTGCTTGTGGACATTGTATCAGCTTCTGCTAATGCTACTCCTGGACTAGGAAGGTATCCTCCTTTTAAGCGAGAGGTAAACATGCAGAGGTGGATACTTAAAGTTCCCCCAGACTTATGGTAGCCATACTTATTGTTTATTATGCTTTGTCTAGGTCATTGCAATAGCTACAGATGCTTTGGATGGATTCAAGAATGAGGCCAAAAAGATGGTGGTAGCCTTGGTTGATATGGAGCGAGCATTTGTTCCCCCTCAGCATTTCATCCGTTTGGTGCAGAGAAGGTAAGGCCAATTGGGCGGCTGCCTTTTTTTGTTGGTCATGGTTGTCTGTGATGAGCTGTTTATTGTTCAAAAACCAAATTTTCACCTTCATAGGAACTCAGGCTGTTCTCAGCATTATTTTAAAGCAGCACTGTGGTTCATTTGCTAGAATATTGTCTCGAACAAGGTGCTTTACTTGATGTACCTTTGTTATGGTCTGAAACAATTTTTTTTAGTATATTCAAATTCAAGAGAATAAAAATTGAATGCTTGGTCAACCATTGTTTTGGTTTCTACTAATACTCAGTACTTGAAAAATTGGCCCATTGCATATTTCTTTTTTTTGTCCTGACTTTGAGTAGGAATGGACCTTCTAGAAAATGTAACTTGCAGTTCTCTGGCTATTTTAGGCAGATGAACATTGGCTGAGTGCTCAAGAAATGTGTTTCTCTGTCATGATGACCCACCAATTGTTTTATTTTCCTGATACTGTCAATAAATGGGTTGCAATATTTTATGTTTTTGTGTGTATATATACGTGTCTTTATGCTGATATGGAAATGTATTTCATGGTCTTTTGGCACCTTTGTGTTCTTGTTATTATGTAAATCAGAGATATTCCAATTTGTAATTATACCTTATTACAAAGTATTGACCTTGATCTCACAATCTTTTGCCAGAATGGATAGACAGAGGCGGGAGGAAGAACTGAAGACTCGATCTTCCAAGAAGGGACATGAGGCTGAGCAATCTATATTAAATAGAGTATGTTTCCTCCATGGAGTTGATTGATGCTATTAAGTTTTAGTGATTTTCTCATGACCTATTTTGAAATTATACTAAGTTCTCCTCCCTTTTCAGTTTTCTTTATTCTTGTATTTTGTTGTTTCTTGTTCCAATAAATGTGTTTAAACATGAACTCAGGCAACTAGCCCTCAAACTGGAGGACAACAGAGTGGAGGGAGCTTAAAATCAATGAAGGATAAATCTGGTAAGGAAGAGAAAGATGCACAGGAAGGCTCGGCTTTGAAAACTGCAGGGGCTGAGGGGGAGATAACAGCAGGTTCTACCAAAATTTTTTATGTTGGATATGGAAATAATGCTTGTGCTAATTGGAACACTGCATGACTCTTGGATATATGGTTACTATAATCTTCCTTCTTGTTTTCATCACAAAGCCTTGCATATATTCATCCTGGTTTTGTTATCTTTTTCTGTTGTGAAAGTTGATCGAACTATCTCTTCAGCTTAGATGTGCCTAGAGTACTCTTTGATTGGTAGAGTTCAACTTGTGCTAATGTCCCCTTTGAACCGCCTGCCATTTTGCATCTTAAAAGTGCTGTCTTCAAGTTTCTTTTGGAGGTAGTTATTGATTGAGTAGGGTTTTGGGAAGTTGGGGATATACTTGTCAAAATATTCCTGATGTGGGTCAAATTTAAAACAGTTATATCCTATCAACAACCTATCTGGTATCCATGCAAATGTTTGCATCCTAAACCTTGCAAAATACTGAATACACCAAGAAAGTGGTTTGATTGGATCCACCATATGTTGCTTTACTTTTGCAATCTCTGGTTTGATTATGTCAGTTAAATTAGTACTACATCTGATCCCTAATATAAAGCTTTAGGGTGTACTTGGATTACAGTTCAAACTGAAAAGTTTTGTAGGTGTTTTTATTTTGCCGGGGTATATACCTTTGACTTTTGTGGGAGAGTGTGCAGGACCACAGTTAAAAAAAGTAGAGAAAAATAGAATAGTATTAATATGGCAGCATGTTGAGCCAAATACCAGCAGCTAGTGGTTAATTAGAATAGAAGTTTGTGTTAATGACAAATACTGAATATGGAGAGAGGAAGTAGTTTACTAGAACTGTAAAAAGGAGCATGTAATATGGGAATAAAATTATTAATTCTCTAGTTGAGGTTGCCAGTTCTAACTGGTCTTGCAAAGATTGAATTAGATTGTTTTCATCTTAGTAGCTTTTTTGTCTTTTGCGTCTGATTTTTTTTTAAAAAAGGAAAGAGGTGGGGTGTGTGTGTGTGTGCTGTTGTTGAGGCTCTTAACAGTTTTGCCTCTGCAAATGTATTGAGGTTTTTTTTTTTTTTTTGTATCTTTGCTGAAGATCTAATAACAATGTTTGTAGTCTAATTTCTTATGGGCCTCGTTGAGCTAATGTTGAAGATCTATTTCTTTCTCTTTCTCTTTCTGGAGTACTTAGCAATTATTATTCTTTTGGTTGTGATTTCCTTAAGTTTTTTGAGCTGAATGTTTATATCCCTTTTCGTTCTTAACCTTCTCCTGTCCTCTCTCTTCTCTCCCCTCCATCAAAAACATCTGTTCAGGTTTCTTGTTGAAGAGAAGTGCCAAAACCAATGGGTGGAGTAGGAGATGGTTTGTCTTGAATGAAAAAACTGGCAAGGTATGCTGCTGATTATTTATGTGTATTTATATATGTGTTTGCTTGTTATTTATATGGATATGTTATTTTTTCAGCTTGGATACACCAAGAAGCAAGAAGAACGGCATTTCCGTGGTGTTATTACATTAGAGGTATGTAGTGTGCTTTAACATTTGTGATACAATTGAGTAATGAAATTCATTTCCTTTTTCTCTTGGAGCTGGGATGCGAATATCTCCTTTTCCTTTTTTTATTTTCATAATTATCTATTTGCTGGACTGGACTTAATTTTGGTTGGTCATTTTTTCCTTTTTTGTGATTGGAAGTGTTCATTTAACTGTGGGTAGGTAGTGTTATTCAAGAATTATTTTTTACTGATCATACAGAGTATTATACATTCCAAGACATTATATATTCAATTCTTTGAAAAATTGCCCCCGACCATTGTCCTGCTTGCTTTCTAGATGTCAAGGTTAAATAAGTTTCAGCACCTATTGCGTTTGTTTTGGCACAGAGTATGGAAAGTTAACGCTCTCATGCCTTAGTTATCTAATAATTTTTTAGGATATTCTTACGCGTTAGTAGAGGTGTTGTTCAGTTTGAATCTGACTACTTGTATTAGTAGGAAATCAGTGTCGTCATCACTTGGCTTTATAAGCCAATAGATAATACTGGATATCTTTTATTTCTATATTTTTCTCTGAATGTTTTCCCTTTTCTTTATCCTCCATTCCATCATGCAGCCATTGCTTGTGAATCTCAATTCTCTTGTTTCTTTTTTGGGAATATTTTGACTGCTAGATTTGTTATCTAGTTTTGCATTATTCATGGTCCAGTTCTGATGCAATAACCACTCTTTTTGATTGCATATAGCTCAAAGTTTCATGACTCTTTCTTGAATCTCTAGGAGTGTAATCTTGAAGAAGTTTCTGATGAAGAGGAAGCTCCTTCCAAAAAGGATAAGAAGGCAAATGGCCCTGAAAAAGCGTCTGCTCTCGTTTTTAAAATAACGAGCAGGGTTCCATACAAAACGGTTCTAAAAGGTTTGTTGTCCTGTCTGAGTTTATATATAGAAGTCCCTTTTCTTGCAAAGACCACTAACGCCAACCAATTGTAATTTGATGTTGCAGCTCACAGTGCTGTAGTCTTGAAGGCTGAGAGCCTGGCAGACAAAAATGAGTGGTTAACCAAATTACGAAATGTTATTAGTTCAAAAGGGGGTCAAGTGAAGGGTGACTCTGTGCCTCCCATGCGCCAAAGTTTGTCTGATGGTTCTCTTGTGAGTAACTTCATGCTGATATTTGGTGTGCATAGGTCTCTAATGATTCCCTGTTTCTACTAGTTTATTAGTTTATCATACAGCTTTTCCAGTGAACTATATTCCATTTCTTGGGTTACTTACTCAGCGGACCGTCTGTCTTGTTCCTTCTCTCATATGTCCTCTGAAGTGCTACTTTCTATCTGCAAACTTGTGTCCTGTGGTGCTTCTTGTGTGAGATAATGTAGTCTGAAGTTAGCTGATTAGTATGCAACTCTTGGCACCATTTATAGGACACCATGACAAGAAGACCTGCAGATCCAGAAGAAGAACTGAGGTGGATGGCTCAAGAAGTGCGTGGTTATGTTGAAGCTGTTCTAAACAGTCTTGCAGCAAATGTTCCAAAAGTTAGTTTTCATTTCATTAGTCAATGATTAATATAGTTACACATACATGTTTGCTTTTCTGTGAATAATCTTTCTCCACCTCTGCCTTACTGTGCTATTCATTGTTTGTTATCCAGGCAGTTGTCCTTTGCCAAGTAGAAAAAGCTAAAGAAGACATGCTTACAAAATTGTACATTTCTGTCAGGTTTGTATATTGCTTCATGGATGCCCCGACACTTTAAATTAGGTGGACTTGTGATATTTGTTTCGTTTGATAGGCCCAAAAGCATCTGTAATGATGTAGGGAAACTTTTAATCAATACTTGTTAGTCTTGCTCCCAATAGCTATTTATATCTTTGAAGAAACCTCATCTGACTCAATGAATACCAGTTTTAAAATTCACATGCTTATTATTTTCTTATTTCTTTTTGGCTAACCTTTTCATTTAATTTACTGCTGGTAGTGGCCAAAGTACGGCAAGAATTGAAGAGCTGCTTATGGAGGACCAGAATGTGAAGCGTAGGAGAGAACGCTTTCAGAAGCAGTCTTCTCTTCTTTCAAAGCTCACTAGACAACTCAGTATACATGACAATCGAGCTGCTGCTGCAAGTTACTCAAATGGCGGTGGAGGTAACAATATATTGACAAGTGGTGATTTTTTTAAAAACAATCTGGTTCTTTTTGGTGTCATTAGACCTCAAGATTTTACATTATGAATTAAAAGCAGTTGTTCATAAATTAATTCTTTTGCATCTGCGTCTTTGTCAAGTTTAAGCTTTTCAAAAGAAGAATGCCTTTAGAGAGGGAAAACAACATGGAAAAGAAATTACAAGCCTATGTTTACTTTAATAGAATGCATTCCAGTATTATTTCTTTATATATAAATCTATTTCCAAGTCACAATCCTTGTCAGCTAAGACATTTAGAGTGTGCTCCCTCTATAATATTTCTTGTAAATTGTAAAATAAATTGAATTGCCATTAGTGTACTTCTTTGAGTGCTTAAGTGGTCTGATATAATATTTGCAAATTAAAGAGGAAAATTTGCTTTAAATGCACTCCGTCATCAGATTTTAAGATTTGTAGTACTGGTCTTTTTGGACCAGCTTTGCTGCAAGTACCTAAATCTGTTGATTGCCTTCAGGTTCATAAACATTTGGATTGATGAATTGCAATGTTATTATCGTGATTGTATTAGACTTGGCTTAGAGTATCCACTTTTAAGTATCCTCTCTTTAATTTTGCCACATGAATTGGAATGTTTGGTTGAACTATAGATCGAGTGCATGTAACAAGATCCGAGCCTTTAATGTGCTTTTTTCGGTCTACCTGCCCCCAATTTTAAAGACTAACGCTATTTGGTCTATTGGTTGATTCAGAAAGCAGCCCAACATCTAGTGGACCTTCACCAGGTGATGAGTGGCGAACAGCTTTTGATGCTGCTGCAAATGGTCCATCGGATTCTTATGGGGACTCCAGATACGGATCCAATGGTCACAGCCGTCGCTACAGTGATCCCGCACAAAATGGTGATGTCAGCTCAGATTCTCGTTCCGGCCGGCGAACTACTCCTAATCGATTACCACCTGCACCGCCCCAGTCTGGCTCCGGCTATAGATTTTAGATTGATAAATATGAAAAGAAATGATTGATGCATTCTTATGGGGATGGCCATTTGTTGCAGTTGTTGAGCTGCCCAGCTCAACTAATGTTATAGTAATTTTGTAGAATCGGTATACGCGTCTTGTAGATAGATATCTTGATTAATTTTGTTTTGATGAGATTATATGTTTGCAGTTACTCGATTTTGATAATCATATCAATATCTTTTATTTGAAATTCTTTCCCATTGGATTGTCTTCACTTTTCCCATTTTTATTGGATGGAACTGAACAGAGGTACTATGCATGTAATGGCACCATTTGTGCCTTTATGTTTCTTCCGTCTGCGAGCATCACTCGCGCTGCTTAATATTCGATAAATTATACTATTGCTATCAACATTCTTAGTGAATGTTTGTCAGAAAAAGAAAGGGAAAGAAAAAAAGAAGGAACGGGTGACGTTATTTCTTGGTGGTTTTAATTTTTTTTAGATGAATAATATCTTAATAATAATAAGTTTAAGAAGGATTGATTTTTTAATTTGCGAGAGATAAGAGGGGCTGTTACCGACCTCGGGAAAAAAAAAAAAACAAGGGTTATTCCCGTCGATTCTTCTCTTCAAAGTTGTTCGTTAGATTTATATTGGGTATTTATTAAATGATTGTTGTAATTATTCTAATCGCTCATACATTATCTTTTGTAACCGGAATAACATATTACAACAACCTGGTTATAAGTGACAACCAAATAGTATATTGTTTGAGCTCCTTGCCCCACCAAATCTTTAAATAATAATAATAATAATAATACCATTAACTACCAATAATAATGAGAATTTTTTATATTTAGTTGTTTAAAATTTTCAATTCTCTTATTTTTAATAGAATAATTATTTTTTAAAGATTTATGATAGATTTAAATTGTCATATGTATAATATACTCTACTTAAGGATTAATATCATTTAACTACTATGATTAGGATAAATTTTACTTTGCCTTGTAATATTATTTTTGTATAAAAAAAGACCCATTATGTTAGTTTTTTAAATAGTGTTCATTTGATTATTGATTTAAAATTTTAATTTTTAAAAAAATTTATAAAATCGAACCGAATTCAGTTCGGTTACAAACTAAATTTAGAAAAGGTAGAATAAGAACGTATTTTAAAAATGTACTATTAATTAAAAAAGTATTACCTAAATACGTTAATCAATTATTTTATTTTAAAATTTTAATTTATACAAAAAAACATATTTATATAATTTATTTATATATAAATTTTTTAAAATTTTAATTTTTTAATTTTATTTTCTTTTTGAGCACAGAAATAAAAAATTAAATTAAATGATAATTTTTTTTTATAAATCGAATTGAACCGAAATATAAATTTTGATTCGATTCTTACCTAATAATGAACATTGCTAAGGGTGTGCTTGGACAAGGTTCCGCACGGAACCCAATACAGTTTTTCATCTCAAATATCACTTTTTCTCTCACAAAAAATTTTATCTCCCGAAACCCAAGATAAAAAATCTCAAAACCAAATTCTATCCAATCACACCCTAAATACAAGCTCAGAAAATCTGATGAAGTGGCCCCACGTGAGTCCCTTGAGACGTTCTTTAGTTGCAGCAACTAAATTTGGCCTTCTATTTAAGGCCATCGATTCACCGGTTCACCTTTTTTTTTTTTTTGGACGAATACTATTTCACCATTTCAGTTTCTCATTTCACACTTATTTCATCATTTCAGTAGTGTAATTTATTCTCCTAACATTGGCCTTATATTCTTAAAGCCATTTAAGAAAGCACAAAAGAAAATTTCATTATTTTTCCTAAAAATATTTATGATTTTCTTCTTAGAGCCATTTGAGAAAGCACAAAAGAAAATTCTATTATTTTTCTTGAAAATATTTATGGTTTGCCTCGATGGATTTTTGTGGTTTTTTCTTTTAATAAAAGCATAATCAAATAAGAATTATTCTCCTAAAATTTGTAATGGTCTGTCATTCTTGAATGTAAGGCAAATTATATTGCATAACATTCCCAACAACATATATACTTTACACCATCAATCTCTCTCTCTCTCTCTCTTTTTTTTTTTCTCAAGAACATGAGCTTTAGTGCCACAAATCTTTAATTAATTAACGGAAATGTCTTCATATTTCAAAAATTTATTGTCTATATAATTGGGTACAAAGTCTTGTGACTCGGTAACCTTGAATGCTATTGAGATGGCGTAAATCATGGTATTCAACCGTGCTAGAATGCTAAAGTACCAGCAGCGAAGAGAAGACAACCATTCGACTTTGTCGACAAAAAATCCTTGAATGTTGAAGTATCAGCGGTAAATGTTTTAGGTAGAGAAGAGAGGAGTTTGAATTAGAGAGAAATCCATGCTTTTTTCCATTAAAAAAATGAGGGTAGTTTAGTCTTCAATCTTTGACTGCTGTTAACAAGGGATAATTTGGTAAAAGAATTGTACAAAATGAGAACGATCTTGTCATTACACAGATTTTTGACAGACGTTACAAAATCTGCCAGTCATATGGATCTTTTTTATATAAATTTAATGTTACAAGTCAAAGTGAAAGTTAATTAAGTGATATTAATCTTATATTTAATCATATTAACATGTGTTTTAAAAATTCTAATAATAATTACTATATTATTTGAGCTCTGGAAGCTATCTGTCCTAACAATTAATATAATTTATATAAACACATATCTTATTAACATTATATATGGCATATTTAGTGATAAATAAGAGATGGTAATCTTCCCTGAATGTCACTGATTTTCTGCAGGTTAAAGGAAATGCATACAATCCAATAGCTGAAACAAACGATAATACTAAAATCACAAGTCTAATGGCAATCCTCTGTTATTCCATCGAATTTTTGTTTATTACCTTTATTACAAAAAGAAGCATCAAAAGGTTTGAAAAATAGTTTGAGCAACTATATTGCTTCAAGCAAGCCGCTGCATAACAAGAACGAAATCAAACCGCAAATATTGTCTCCCTCTGATCTTATTTTCCATATTCGAAGAATTTGCACAGGCATGACTTTCTCATGGAGCTTATGAAATTTCCACCAACATCTTGAAAAACGTGAGAATTTTTACCCATGATTACTGCGCATTGTATTGTATTTGGCCATTCTGCTTCTCTTTATAGGAAGAAATCTTGGTTATCATTACCTTAACATTTTTGCTGATTTCAAGCCACTTTAAAAACCTCATGCAGGCCCCTCTCAAAAGCAAGTTCCCTCTCATTTCTCTCCATCAACAAAAATGAAATCCTCTAAGCCTCAAAACACTCTCAATTTTAAGTTTCTGATTTGCATCTGCTCTGTCTTTCTTTTCTTTGTCTTTCTAAGACTAGGATTTTTCTCATCTGGTTTCCAGAGTTTTCAATCAAACGCATCCAGTTCTGCATCGCCATGCAACAAAATCCCTCCTTCTCTTGCCAATGCTATTGTCCACTATGCATCCACAAATATTACCCCTCAACAAACGCTGCAAGAATTATCAGTCACATTACGAGTTCTAGAAAAGAAGTCTCCTTGCAACTTCCTAGTGTTTGGGCTCGGCAATGATAGCCTGATGTGGTCGTCCCTCAACTATGGTGGCCGTACCGTGTTTCTTGAGGAAGACAACAAATGGATGAGGGAATTTAAGAGGGATATGCCCTTCTTGGAAGCCTATCACGTGGTGTACAATTCCAGAGTTTCTCAAGCATCAGAACTTTTACAAGCTGGAAAAGGAGAAGATTGCCAAGTCATAGAAGATCCAAGATTGTCCAGGTGCAGACTCGCCATCAAGACTTTCCCCAGTGAAATTTATGAGACCGAGTGGGATTTGATAATGGTGGATGCTCCAACTGGTTTTAGGGATAATTTGCCTGGAAGAATGACTGCCATATACACTGCTGGCTTAATGGCAAGAAATAGGAAACAGGGCGACACTGATGTGTTCGTGCACGACGTTGATAGGTGGGTGGAGGATAAGTTTTCCATGGGTCTTCTCTGCCAAGGATATTGGAAGGAACAGGTCGGGATACTAAGGCATTTCACTATCCCAAGTCACACTTCTCATTCAGATTGGCCTTTCTGTCCATAAGGCTTTCAAGTCGCTAAGCTCCTCCGCCCGAATAATACCCTCCTGCACCAATTGTCTTTCTCATCTCCCACCATTTTGTTTCTTCTCTCTACTTTTTCGTTTTTTCGCTTTTGCATTTTTTTATTATTTTACAATGTCTGCGGTTGTAGTAACTAAGTTTTTGAGTTTTTGAGTTTTTGAGCTTGTTATCTTTCATGATTATGATGAGAAGAAAATATTTGAAGTGATCTCAATTTTACATGGATGATTCTTTCTTGATAATTTGGCCTCCAGATGTTTTTTATTTTCCCTATTAATTCTTGAGATTCATACACATCGAGATTTATAGTGTAGATTACAACGTCTTCATTGTTTCTAATTGGTTCAAACACTAAATTTCTACAGTAACTCTACTATAAAACCAATATTTCTCAATGTAAAAAGCTCATCAGAAGAAGCAGAGCCATAAACTTAATGTCCTGCCTACTGCTTTAGAGGAACTAAGTAAGAACCAACTGCCTCGGAAAGTCTTGAACCATCATGTACACGACCTCACTTCTTATTGCTTCCAGAAACACTAGGCGAAGTTATTCTGGGCTTCAAAACTTGGGGAACTCTTGTTTGCTGCAAAGAAGAAACAAGGGGCAAAAAATGAATTATAATGGCAAACAGAAATTACAAAATGTTCCCAGAAATATTGCAGAAAGAATGTTTTGTTTGGGGCTAAAATTGCAGTAATTTAAATCAACAGTTTAATTTCCACTCCTGAATCAGCGAAAGTTAACCCAAACTGAGAGATGAGAAGTCAGTTTGGCATATTAAACGTTGTAAGATGATCATACATAAATTACAGTGATGAAAGTCCAAATAGAGAGATTATTAATATTCTGCCGAAGAGTAACATGAAGAATATGAAAGTTAAACAGGAAAAACAATCCAATATAGCAGAGAAGGTCATACGGGGAACCCTTGTGGAATTAGTTTCACCCGCCTCAGCCCCGGGAAGGGAATACTCAGCAGCACCAGAAATAATTGTACAGACCTCGAGTTCCACGTCAGAAGTGTAGGGTTATGGAGTCTTGATGGGCTCAGTTTAATTGGGCTTGTTTTATGTTTCTTGTTGCCTAAGTTAGAAACCCTAGTTAGTCTCTATAAATATAACATCTTGTACATGAAATTTAACACCAGTGTAGAATGCAGAATGCAATAAAAAATTTTGGTTACATCCCGTGGACGTAGGTCACATCGGCCGAACCACGAAAATCCTTATGTCTCGTATTTTTTACTTTTCTGAAGTATAGATATTGTGTGTGTGCTAATACCCGAATCCCCAACAACTGGTATCAGAGCTTCAGCCGTCGCCGCTAGGGTTTCTATAGAACTGCCGCCGCCACCGCCGTTAGGGTTTCAGTCGCTGCCGTCGCTACAGTCCGTTGCCAGGCTTTCCGCCGGCAGTTTCAGTTTCTGACTGAGTTACCGAGATTCAAAATCAGTTTTACCGAATGTCTTGTAAACGAGAACAGTAGGTTGAGGTCCTTGGCAGTGTTCAGTAGAACAACCGTTAAGTTCAAGCCCGTGCCACTGCTGTGTCTGTTCACTGTTCTCGAAAAATTTAATGGTAAAGATTTTGGTTGGTGGAAAATGCAAATAGAGGATTTGCTGATTCAGAAGGACTTCGATTTGGCATTAGGAGAAAACCCAGAAAAGATGACACCGGTTGAATGGGAGACTTTGGATAAGAAGGCCAAGGCTTTTATTAGACTGACGTTGACGAAGGATGTTGCGTTCAACATTCTGAAAGAAACCTCAGCGAAGGGTATCATAGAGACACTGTCTAATATGTACGAAAAGCCATCGGCAGCTAACAAGGTTTTCTTGATTCGAGAGTTGGTGAACACAAGGATGATAGAAGGAAATTCAGTAATAGTGCACATCAATAATATGAATTCGATTTTGTCCAGACTTGGGTCGGTCGATATAAAATTCGAGGATGAGATTCAGGCTTTACTACTGATATCCTTATTGCCAGATAGCTGGTCTAGAACTGTTACAGCGATTACTAGTTCCACCAGCAAGCTCACTTATGATGGGATTCGGGATATTATTCTGGGCGAAGACGTCAGATGAAGAAGTTCATGTGAATCATCTAGTGAATTGTTTAATGTTGGCAAAGGAAGAAGGAATAACAGAGGTAGTGGGAGCGAGAACAGAAAAAGGAGTCAGTCTAGGGCTGGAAATGATGTGACTTGTTGGAAATGTAAAAAGGTGGGACACTTTAGGAATCAGTGTCAGAATGAAAAGAAAGCAGCAAACTATGCAGAAGACTACACAGTAGATGATGCCTTGATCTGCAGTATAGAGAGCATGGTGGATTCCTGGGTCATGGATTCTGGTGCTTCATTTCATGTTACCCACAATAGTGAAGCATTGCAGAATCTGAAAGAAAGAGACTTTGGTAAGGTAAGACTGACGAATGATGATGTTCTTGAAGTTACGGGCATGGGTGATATAAATTTGGTTACTTCAGTCGGTTCATGAACTTTGAAGGATGTCAGGGTGATTCCAAATTTGAAGAAATGTTAATTTCTGTCGGGCAGTTGGATGAACAGGGACATGAGGTTAAGTTCGGGAACGGGCAGTCAAAAGTTGTTAAGGGAAATATAGTCATGGCTCGAGGAAGAAAGAGAGGTTCGCTGTACATGGTCAGTTTACCATATGAGGGAAAGATCATCCCAATTCAAAAAAAAAAAAAAAAACAAAGTCCGCTTCACAGAGTCTTATGGGCAGAAAAATATTTGCTTTGCAAGTGAGAAACCCAATGCCAAAGTGAAGATTCATAGTGAATGTGATTGGAAGAGTTCAGTTAAACCAATTAGAGGATTTCGTGACAGTGGGAGCACATGTAGTGTTTCAGTTTCAGTTTTCAGATGACAGTGGGTTAGAAGAACTAATATTCCAGCTGATAAAGTCTTTCCAGGGGATTACTTGCTGAATATGGAGAGTGTTGTTTATTTTCAGAGTATCTCAGGATCTGGCAGTTCGTTTCAGTGGGAGCCGGTAGGAACAGAGAACGGGTCAGGGGCAGTTCTAGCTATGACTAATGTGTTGGAGCTCAGTGGAGCTTCAGCGGGCCTTCAGGTTGACTGATGAGAAGGCCGCTGCAACCAGGAGAGTTGAGGAAGATTGCAAGAAGTACAAGTGTTCACAGCGGATGGCAGTTTGAAGATTATTAAGCCTCCAAGTGGGAGATTGTTGGGTTATGGAGTCTTGATGAGCTCAGTTTAGTTGTGCTTATTTTATGTTTCTTGTTGCATAAGTTAGAAACCCTAGTTAATCTCTATAAATTAATATCTTGTACTTGAAATTTAACACGAGTGTGAAAAGTAGAATGCAATAAAAAATTTTGATTGCAGCCCGTGGACGTAGGTCACATCGACCGAACCACGTAAATCATTTTGTCTCGTGTTCTTTACTTTTCTGCAGTATAGATTATGTGTGTGCTAATACTCGAATCCCTAACAAAAAGAACACTTGTGACAACACAAATGCTGCTTCCACATCCCTCTGGGATGGTTCTTGGACTAGAAAATATCGGCATAGCAGAGAACCGTAGAGAAGATGGGCATGTTATGGCCGCAAGAGTTGCAGGTGAGACCACAGACGTTTAGATCGAATGCGCCTTCGGTGCAATACGCGTACCCTTTTCTCGTTTTGGCACATTCTCAAATCGGAAGTTACAACCCTTCCTTAGAAGGGGCATTAGCCTCTGCTTCCCGTCAACTATATAGTCATCCATCTTCGTCTTGTATATCTCCAGAATTGGCTTTATCTTTTTCTCCTAATTTGGGTTCTCCATGGTTATGCTTAGAAATAGTTGCTAGGCAAAATCTTCTTTTAAATTATCTAGGTAATTCTTAGGATGATTGGATCAAGTAACCAAGCAAGGCAAGTTTCCTAGCCTCTAAGAGGACACAGGAAGGTTAATGCATGCATGGCCTTGCGATGTCAAACAAGTATTCCATTTTGAACAGAGAAAAGGAGCTGATGGTCCTCATCACACCGTGAGGCTGACTAAACTACTGACTATTGTGTTGAAGCAAGTAGATGATGCAGGACATGAGAATGAGAATGCAGGACATGAATATGCAGGACATACAGAACATGAGAATGCAAGACATGCAGGACGTGAAGATAAAGTAACAAACTTCAATGAAGACAAAGAAATGTTGCAGACTGCAGATCATAAATTCAAACAGTAAAATTACAGAAGCAAACATGAACCCAGTTTTTAGCATTTGAGTTAGTAAACCCGGCTTGAGTTAGTTGATGTACATTTCTATTGCCGTGTCCAATACGCCAGTGATTAGCAAAGACGGTTAATGTTATGTTGTGTATATATAGCACATTGTACAGATTCTCAAAGTAATAGAAGAAAATTTCTCTTTTTCATTCTCTCAGCATTGCTCTCTGTTTTTCTTCGCTGGTTTCAACATGGTATCAGAGCTGATATTTTTCAGTGGAGATTACATTTGAGTTTGTTCTGTGTTTGATCTTCTGTTGCGTTTATTGTTTGCTCTCTCAATCTTTGTTTTTGTTATGGCAAATCAAAGTGAACCAATAACGAGTCCATTTTACATCAATCCTGGTGAGAATCCGTCATTGTCGTTGGTTTGGCCAGAGCTGAATGCACATAACTATCATCAGTGGAGTCAAGCCATGAAGATGGTGTTAATAACGAAGAATAAAGTTAGATTCATTGATGGAACGATTGAAGCTCCAACTCGCACAGATCAACGGAGATATCATTTATGGGAGCAAGTTGATCATTCGGTGTTGTCCTGGATTTTGCACGCTATGGATAAGTCAATTGCACAAAGTGTGATTTGGATGAATACAGCACGTGCAGTCTGGAAGGATTTGGAAGATAGGTTTTCTCATCCAGATGTCTTTCGTCTCTCTGATCTGCTTGAAGATATACAGAAATTGAAGCAAGATATGCATTCTGTAACTGATTATTATACACAGTTGAAGATTTTATGGGAGGAATACATGATGCTTCGACCAATTCCGCAATGTACATGTGAACCTCAGTGTTCATGTGATGTGCAAAAGGCTATTAAGAAATACTTTGAGTCTGAGTTTGTGATTCGTTTTTTGAAAGGTTTAAATGATTCTTACGCTTCAGTCAAGTCTCAGATTTTGCTTTTGGATCCCTTTCCTGCAATGAATCGTGCGTTTTCTATGGTTATTCAAGTAGAAAGACAAATGAATTACTCTGTAGAAAATCCTCAGCTTAATGTGCAACCTATGTTAAATCAGATTAGTGGCAATGCTTCTAGAGGAATAGTTTTTCCTGGTGGCTTGACTACTGGTAATGTTGCTTCTGGAATTAATGATGCTAGCTTTGATTCAGACAATGGAAATTCTGTTAGGACTTCTTCAACTGCTATGCATACTATGACTAGGAAACCTGGTTTTTCTGGAAATCGAAAGTTACTCATATGTACTTACTGTGGAATGCAAGGACACACCATCAATAAATGTTACAGGAAACATGGATATCCTCCTAACTGGAAAGGAAAAGGAAAATCACAGGGTACTAATGCTGGCATGCATGTTAATCAAATGATGAGTTTGACTGATGGAATTTCTTCTGTACCTATAACACCCAATGCTGGTGTGACTGCTGAACAGTATGAGCATTTGCTCAGCTTGATTACAGGCTTACAAGCACAGGTTGGGAAGTATTCTGATGATACATCTCAAGTTCATCAAACTATGAATTTGACAGCAAATTTCCAGTCCGCAGGTGATGATACAGGTATAGAATTAAGCTCTAAGTTTAATACATGGATTTTGGATTCTGGTGCCACTGATCATGTCACTCATTCTCTATCTAACTTTGTATATTATTCACATATTCCTGTCATTCCTATTCAGCTACCAAATGGGGATATAGTACATGCCACTTGCAAAGGAAAAGTTGTTTTAAATTCTTATATCACTCTTTGTGATGTATTCTATGTTCCTTCATTCTCTTACAATCTCATTTCCCTGAGCAAACTTCTTAAATGTTCTACTTATCATGTTATTTTTTCTGGTGCTAACTGTCATATTCAGGACATTGCCACCAAGATGATGATTGGTTCAGCTAGAGTTTCTGATGGTCTTTATCATTTTCTCATGCTTCCTCAGCCTACATCATCTTCTATTTCTAATCTTTATGTTCCCAAATGTAACACACTCATGTCTGATTCCTTATTATGGCATTACAGATTAGGACATATGTCCTATACTCGTATGAAACTTGTAAAACTTTGTGATTCCAATGTTCTTATTCCTGATTCTAGTGATTGCTGTAATGTTTGTCCTGTTGCTAAACAACATAAGCTGCCTTTTTCATCCAGTTCTTCACATGCTAAATGTAGCTTTGATATTCTTCATGTGGATATTTGGGGACCTTATAAAAATCCTACAGTGCATGGACAACAATATTTCCTTACTATTGTTGATGATTGTACTCGTTTCACCTGGGTTTTCTTGTTGTCTTCTAAAGCTCAGGTTAGATCTTTGTTACAATCCTTCTATAATTTTGTTTTTACTCACTTTGGAGCAAAAATCAAAGTAATTCGATCTGATAATGGAATAGATTTTTCCATGACTGAGTTTTATCTTTCCAAAGGAATAATTCATCAAACCACTTATGTTGAAACCCCTCAACAAAATGGAATTGTTGAAAGGAAGCATCAACATATACTCAATATTGCTTGAGCTCTTAAATTCCAATATGCTTTACCTATTGGTTATTAGGGTTATGCACTTCTTCATGCAGTCCATCTTATCAACATGTCTCCTACTCCTTATCTTCATAACAAAACTCCCTATGAACTTCTTTATCATAACACTCCTCATTATGAAACCTTGCGTGTCTTTGGTTGTTTAGCTTATGCTACTACTCTTACTCATCATAGGCATAAGTTTGATCCACGTTCAAGACAATGTGTTTATCTTGGTTCAGCAAATACCAGCAAAGGTTTTGTTCTTCTTGATATGTCTACTAAAGACATCTTTGTTTCACGCCATGTTCAATTTTATGAACAGATTTTTCCTTTCCACAATTCTTGTTCTCTTTCTTCTCCTTCTGTTCCTCTACCTGTTATTACACCAACATATTCTGCTCCAGTTTCTTCTATGGATTCTACTTCATCAGTTCATGATCCCAATTTGCATCTTAGGCATTCCACCAGAACTAGAAGATTACCTAGTTACTTACATGATTATCATTGTGATCTACCTGTGGTTTCTTCTTCCACTCCTCTTTCTACTCCTCATTCTTTGAATTTTGTTTATGGTTTTGGTCATGTTGCACCGTCTCACAAGATCTATGCAGTAAATCTAAGCATTATCTCTGAGCCTAAACATTACTTGGAAGCAGTTCAACATGTGGAATGGCAGCAGGCTATGGCTGCTGAGATACAAGCTCTTGAAGCTATTCATACATGGGATTTGGTGTCCTTACCTGCTGGTAAGGTAGCCATTAGGTGTAAATGGGTTTATAAGGTCAAGTTGAAGGCTGATGGCAGTATTGAGCGTTATAAGGCTCGGCTAGTTGCCAAAGGATATACACAACAGGCTGGGGTGGATTATTTTGATACTTTTTCCCCTGTTGCCAAGATGACTTCTATACGTTTGTTGTTAGCTATTGATGTTTCCCAGAAATGGAAGTTACAACAGCTTGATATAAACAATGCTTTTCTTCATGGAGATCTTCTTGAGGAAGTATACATGTAGTTACCAGAAGGTTTTAAATGTGATGATTCTAGTAAAGTTTGTAAGCTTAAGAAATCTTTATATGGATTGAAGCAAGCTAGTCTTCAATGGAATGCAAAATTAACAGCTTCTCTTCTGCAACTTGGATACAAGCAGTCTTTACATGATTACAGCTTGTTTGTTAAGCACAGGGGTACTTCTTTCACTGCATTGCTAGTCTATGTGGATGACATTTTATTAACTGGCAATGATGCACAGGAAATTTGTGCTGTTAAGGCTCATCTTCATCAGCAATTCAAGATCAAAGATTTGGGGGATTTAAAATACTTTCTTGGCCTTAAAATTTCTAGGAACAAAGCTGGTATTAATATTTGTCAGCGTAAATATACTCTTGAGTTGTTGGAACATTATGGCATGCTAGGCTGCAAACCTACTACAACTCCTATGGATTCTACTCAACATCTGGTTCATGGTGATTCTGCTTTATTAACTGATAATAAAGCCTATAGAAGTCTTGTTGGCAAACTTCTTTATCTCACCAATACCAGGCCAGATATCAGTTTTGCTACACAACAGTTGAGTCAATTTTTGGATTGTCCTACTGTTAAGCATTGGAGAGCAGCTTTGCGTGTCTTACGGTATCTTAAAACTCATCCAGCACAGGGTTTATTCTATCCTTCTCAGAACACATTACAATTGAAGGGATTTAGTGATTCTGATTGGGCTGGTTGTCCAGAATCTAGGCGTTCCATTACTGGTTTTTGTGTTTTTCTTGGTGATGCACTAGTTGCTTGGAAAGCCAAGAAACAGACCACTGTATCTCGCAGTTCTTCTGAGGCAGAATATTGTGCTCTTGCTGCTACTACTTGTGAGCTTCAATGGGAAGTTTATTTACTTTCTGACTTAGGGATTAGGTTTCAACAGCCAATTCCTTTATTTTGTGACAACCAAAGTGCAATCTACATTGGTAAAAATTCAGTGTTCCATGAGAAAACTAAACATATTGAAATTGATTGTCACCTTATCCGAGAGAAAGTTCAAGTTGGACTAGTAAAGTTACTGCCTATAGCTTCTGCTTCTCAATTAGTAGACCTGTTTACCAAAGCTCTTGGACCTGCTCGTTTCAGTCCCTTTTGTCTGAGTTTTGTTTTCACAATATTTACACTAGTCCAACTTGTAGGGGGATGTTGAAGCAAGTAGATGATGCAGGACATGAGAATGAGAATGCAGGACATGAACATGCAGGACATACAGAACATGAGAATGCAAGACATGCAGGACGTGAAGATAAAGTAACAAACTTCAATGAAGACAAAGAAATGTTGCAGACTGCATATCATAAAAGTTAAACAGTAAACTTCAACAAAATTACAGAAGCAAACATGAACCCGATTTTTAGCATTTGAGTTAGTAAACCCGGCTTGAGTTAGTTGATGTACATTTCTATTGCCGTGTCCAATACGCCAGTGATTAGCAAATGCGGTTAATGTTGTTTTGTGTATATATAGCACATTGTACAGATTCTCAAAGTAATAGAAGCAAATTTCTCATTTTCATTCTCTCAGCATTGCTCTCTGTTTTTCTTCGCTGGTTTCAACATATTGAGTAAATTTTAGACAAACAAAACTAGTCCACGACTTGAAGGGCTTAATCAATTATCATTCTTTTTCGGATTGAACTAAATCTCATTGAATACGTACTACTAGTTTGCCAAATGCTTTTGCATTATTATTGTAACAATCACAATATATTTACCTATCTATTTCCTTTTAACTGAATGACTTGTCGAAGGACTGCAAGGGAAACGGAGAACAGAGCATTAGAAGTGCTGCAAAAAGTCAGTCCTTCACATTGTTGTGCTATATACATTTTTTTTAAAACGCATTCTTGTGCCGTTGAAACTCGAAATGGATTTTCAAGAATTGATTGGAAAATTGATGCATTCCAAAATCTAAACGATAAACTTTGGTGGAGGAGGAGAAAATAAGATTGTAGTACTGAGAAAGCAGAGATTTTTGGAGGCATCAGTTTCTGAGGAAATTCGCAGACTAGAGTTTGTAGTGAAAGAAAGCTTGAATAGAGAGAACATTCAGGAAAATTTTATTAAGACTGAAAACAGTGCACTGTCGTGCTTATATACAGACTCCCAAGAAGAGGAAAAAATAAACTAACAAACCTCTATTATTTAGTCCTAATCATTGCCAGCTGTTGGTTTCTCCTTTTGACTATTTGACACGTTGACCGTATAGGCCGAGTAATTTGCTAACTGGATTCCACTGTTGACTTCTTCTTCTTCGATTGTTGGTGCTCTGTTGTTCCAACTTGTGCTGAACTATCCTCATCTAATTTCTGATCTTCAGCACCTGTTTGATCATCTCTCTATCTTTTAACAGTTTCCGAAAGCTTGAATCTTGGAGCTTTATGGTTTAATCAGCCCAAACTGTAAGCTATCATGATGCGAACCCAAGCTGTTCCATATAATACTCATGTCAATTTCCAGAAGCTAGATGAGAGCTCACTGAAGCTGCTTGACGATTTCCCCAAAATGTGATGAACTAAATTCGCATCCACAAAGGAGTTATAAGCGGGTGGAGATTGATGTCTGAGCAGAAGAGATTGCTCTCCGTTCCCATCTTGAAAGAAAGAAAATGATTGTGGATAGAAGCGTTCTGTAAAAAAAGAAGGTGCTTAAGTAATTATGGAAGAAGAATATACTGCTGAAAGCTACGGTGTGGGAAGCATGGAGAGGTAGAAATATGTGGTAGGCAGAAGTTCCAAGAACAATGGATAGCGGTGGTTAATGCAGAAGGGTATCCAAGACGGTGCGAGGAGAACAGAGCACCCAGCCACACCCGTCACACACCTCGGCTTTACGTGGTTCATTTTTTGTCTCCAAAATATCAGAAAAGTATTTAGTGCTTATAGGGACGTGGTCACTCTATTCACCTGTCGACTGCTCGTACCATATCCACATCTCTCATTAAAATCCCACCTCAAACACATATCTGGAGGCATTAAATCATTCCTGTTATAATACTCAGCAGTTTTCACTGCACAATTTCCGCAGGAAATACTAAAGAACCATGGCTCAAACCATGTTGCTGACTGCCAATGTTACTGGCCATGCACTGGATTTGAAGAAAGAACCATTGATCCAAAGACTGAGACCTAAACCCACCTCTCCTTTGTTCTTGCCTGATGTTTCCACTTCTTCTTCTTTATATTCGGCTGCTCCTACTGTTGCTCTTTACAGATCCAAAACCAAGGCTCCTGTCAAAAAGGTTTAGATCATATGTCCATAATCATCCTCTTCTCTTCTGTCATTTAATTTTCTGCAAAATGAAATTTGTATCTCTATTTATGCTTGTGTATGTTTTTGTTTGTTCTTACAATGATGTGTGCGTAGAGATTTTTTCCCCCCTTCTCTCTTCCAACATTCAGTTTTCTGTATTGATCTTGATAAGACCTTTTCGTACTTTTTTTGTTTATTTCTGCATTTGATAGGCACCAAAGGAAAAGCAGAAGGTTGAAGATGGTATTTTTGGCACATCAGGTGGAATTGGCTTTACCAAGCAAAATGAACTATTCGTGGGTCGTGTTGCCATGCTTGGTTTTGCTGTAAGTGTCTAGTCTTTGTTGGTTTCTCCTTTACTTTTATGAACAAATACTAAGTGCAGAAGCTCCTCTTGTGTTAATTTAAGGAATGTCATAAAGAAAATAAGTAGAAATGAGCTAATCACAATTTACAACTTGGTTTCCGAATTAATATAGCATTCAAATTGCATGATAAAGTAGAATCATAGAAAAGTTTCTGATAATCTGATTAACGAAAATCTTAAGTAATCAATTTTATTTAGGAGAAACCCTTTAAGAACTAGAAAGTGGAGACAATGATAATCTTTAAATGGTATCCTGAGCTGATATTTTTCTGGAGCTTCAAGGGATGCTGATTTTGTCAAAATATGAGACAACCAGGAAAAATATATGTACTATTGATGTTGGAAGCTGTGAAGAAATGGTAGTATATTTCTTCTTTTAAGTACCTTTTTTTCTTTTGAAGTGGGAAACTTGAAAATCTTTCTGCACTCCCACTGAGTGTAGTTTCAAAATGTGAGTTAAAAGCAGGTGCAAGTGTGTGAAATACTGAGAAGGTACAAATAAGACTAAACTCACTCAAAACACGAACTTTTAAGAATAACAAAAGTTGTTGATTACACAAAACTTCATATAGTGATACTTTGGCTGTTGGAAACAATGTAAGCCATTGGATGTCAAAGATAGAATTTTAGGAGCTTCATAAAGTTGTTCTTTTGAGAATGTCCACTTAAGTTGCTCTTTAGGTCAAAGCTAGAATTCATTGTATAGAACAAAGTAAATAATGAGGTTAAGGAATGTATCAGATACCTTCTTCCTTTCAGTTTGTAGTGCAAATGATTCTGATTTTTGGAATTTGTTTAATGTTTATGACGAAAATATATACTGAGTGCTTCACAGGCTTCATTGCTGGGAGAAGCAATTACAGGGAAGGGAATTTTGGCACAGCTGAACTTGGAAACTGGAATTCCAATTTATGAAGCTGAGCCTCTTCTGCTATTTTTTATCCTCTTTAATCTGCTTGGAGCAATAGGAGCTTTGGGCGATCGTGGCCAATTTGTAGACGATGCTGCAGGTCTTGAAGGGGCAGTTGTCCCTCCTGGAAAAGGATTTAGAGCCGCATTGGGGTTAAAAGAAGGAGGTTACAAATATATCCCTATTTTCTAACCTGTTTGTGAATTAATTGATTTCTAAATTCATCCCGTCTCTGAGATGGCTCTTTTATACACAGGTCCATTGTTTGGATTCACCAAGGCAAATGAGCTATTTGTTGGAAGATTAGCCCAGTTGGGTATTGCATTCTCTATAATTGGAGAAATCATCACAGGAAAAGGAGCCTTGGCGCAACTCAACATCGAGACTGGCGTTCCAATTACAGAAATTGAACCCCTTCTGTTGTTCAATATTGTATTTTTCTTCCTTGCAGCAATAAATCCAGGAACAGGGAAATTTGTGACGGATGAAGAGGCTGAAGATTAAGAACTTTACTTCCCGTGTAACCTTTTCAAGTATTGTATAGCTACTCTTTATGGAGGCAAACTCATTTCTGATCGTAGTGATCAGTAGTCCATCATTCGTTGACATCTCCACGCAAAAAACGGTCTGATTCCCTGTTTCGGGACCGACATGTACTTATACGTCACTTTTCCAAGCTAATGGTCATCCTCCAACAAATAAAGAAAAGATCCTATCCCACAGATAATAATAATAATAATAATCCTAGTTTCCCCTGAGAGTACAAGAGAAAAACTAATTCTGCAAATTCAAGGTGTTTTCTTGATGCTAAAGCATTCAAACGTTAATCAAAACAAGATGCAGATTCAATTTATTTAACAACGAAAGCTTTTATCAACTGAATTACTAAATTGGATCATTTTTGCCCTACCTAAATACAGTAGTAAGATATATACTGAACATTTGATCGACCTCTTTTCGTCTGTTCCTATCCGCGTTTCTTTTGCAATGGGTGTTGAAGAAAGGAAAGCGAGGCCTACGATGCGAAGCTACTATGGGCTTCAAAACTTCAGCAACGCTTGGCTGCAAAAGAAAGAACGAGAACCACAATCGGCACTTACAAAATATATAATAGGGGTAACAAATAAGCACCCGTGGCCCACCTTACAACTTCTGCAAGTACATTTTTGTCTTGGAATACAAACATTTCAATTTTACAATACATTTTTGTCAAATCATGCAGAGTCGCCGAAAACGTTACTATAGCACAGCAGAAAAATTATCACATTCATAAGAAGGAAAAAATTGCAACATACACACAATTCACAAAATGTTTTTTTCTTTCTTTTTCTTTGCGTGGGTGGCGGGGGATGCAGTAATTTGGATACGGGTCTGGATTTCCTCGTACACAATCTCCAAAAACGTTCCCATAGGGCATGAGTAATCGGCTATCCACAAGAAAACACAATCTGATTCTCCCAGTTTTTCAAAACCAGAATGTACTTGCATATCATCTTTCGTAGCTAAAGATCATCATTCCCAGTTTCAACTACAGAGTGCCGGAGCGAATCTCTTCTTGCAAATTCTAGGTGTTTGGGCTAGGCAATGAGGTTCTTGTGGAGATATCTGAGCTCTCGGCAATGTTCTTTTGATTAAGCAAATATTTCCCAAGTACGGAATTCTCGGAAATGGGCAGGAAGAGGAATGCAAAGATCAATATTAAATCTCCACCCCACCAAACCCCCCTCCCCACCCAAAAAAAAAAAAAAAGCGTCGGCGGAGAATGCTTGGCTTTGCCCAACAGCAACCGTGGTACAAACTCTGAATCGCTGTTTAATCTCGATTGAGACTAAGCAATGAGCATAGTTATAATGTAGGGAAAATGTGGTGGATGGTTTGTCTGGGATCCTTCCTTCTCACACGCACTCTTAACATCCCACCCAAGGTCAATTTGCCTCTGATTAGTACAGAATAATCAAGAACTCGCACTCGTTGAGGGAAAAATACCAAGTCTCAGCTAAATCAAGTAAATCTCAGAACTAGAACGGTGCAAAGTATGAATGAAAATGTAAAAGGTAAACTCCACAATAGTGAAAAGATTCTCTTAGCTTATTCTCTTAGCCTGAAAGCACGATGATTTTGTTCTTTCGGTGGGAAAATGATGAGGATTAGCATCCTCCTAAAAGGCATTTGAATGAGGTGACAGAAAATATCGATACTATACAACTCGTCTTTTTAGGTTGAAAATTTTTTTAGATCACTTTGTTGAGCAAAATTTAATTGTAAATTAGTCCAACCTAAATCTTTCTAAATGTATATTAGGAGAAAAAAGGATTAAGCATAGTGGTAAAAAGTTGCCTCCTCCTCCCCATAATGTCGGCATCCTTTTCAAGCTCTTCATTGTAACCGATGAAATTGATGCCACCGTGAGTAAATATACCCGGAAATTTTGATACTTCCTACGTTTTAAAATGTATATGTCTTATTTTTTAATTTATTTTAAAAAATATATTATTTTTATATAAAATATTTTATTTTTAATTTTACTTTTTCTCAATAAATTATTTCAATATTTTTATTTTTCAAGAACTATTAAATTGTGTTTGGGGCATGGAATTGGAATTGAAGTCTCCAATTCCAATTCTTGGCTGTAAAATTGGTTATAGAATTGGAATTCATTTCTAATTTCAATTCTACAATTCCAATTCCATATTAAAAGTTTGGAATTTTAATTCTAATTCTTCAAAAATTACTCAAGTTATAAATATTTTAGAATATTATATATATATATATATATATATATATATAAAATAAAATTTCACATACCTACATACTCTCTCTTACACTAATTCTATTAGTATAAAAAGATAAATACAGTAAAATAATAAAAACACCGTTGATACCAAAAAAAAAATCCTTATAGCAAAAGGAAAAAATACCTATGGTGAAAAAATGACCTTAGAATAAAATGACAAAATGTCCTTGTTGTGAAAAGATAAAAATACCCTTGGGATAAAATGACAAAAATGCCCATTTTATGAAATGACAAAAATACCATTGTTGCAAATGGCAAAAACACCCTAGTGAAACATGAACAAAATGACTTTGGTTAAAATGATGAAAATATCCTTAGTGCCAAATGATCAAAATGCCTTCAATATAAAATGGGAAAAAATACGCTTGGTACAAAATACTATTGGTACCAAAAAACGAAAATGTCCTTAGTGCAAAATAACAAGAATACCCTTGGTGCCAAATGAAGAAAATGTCATTGGTGTAAAATGACAAAAATATCATTGTTACCAAATTACCAAAATGTTCTTTGCACAAAATAATGAAAATACCCTTGGTGCAAAATGACAAAAATGCAAAATACTCTTGGTACAAAATGTCCAAAATATCTTTTGATATAAATGATAAAAATACCCTTGATGCAAAATGACTAAAATATCCTTAATAAAATGACAAAAATACTCAGGGTGCAAAATGAGCAAAATGCTTTTGGTGCAACATGACAAAAATGTCCTGAATGTAAAATGGTGAAAATATCAGTGTTGCAAAATGATAAAAATGCCCTTGGTGTAAATTTACCAAAATGCTCTTAGTGCCAAAATGATAACCAAAAAAAAAAAAGAATACCCACACACACAATATACACAATTTTGAAGTAATTTTATATTAGTATTTTGATTTCTAATTTTATGAAGTTTTAAGAGTTACAAACAAAGGAATTGGAATTGGAATGAATTCCACACCAGTTCTACAATTTTATCAAACAAAGAAATTCAAATATTTAAAATTGTAATTCTCAAAAGTCTAATTCCAATTTCATTGCCCCAAGCACAACCTTAATTTTTCAACCAATCACTTAAAATACCAATCTTTAATGTTAATTTTAAATTTAACACACTAATAAATAACTTTTAAATAAAAATATTTTAGACATTCATCAAATTTTTTAATAAAATTTATTAAAATCTTAATTTTTGTATAAAAAATATAATATTTTTTAAAACAAAGAAAATATTACATTAGTTTAATGATCTTACACATCTTTTTATATTTTTATGTAGTTTTATTCATATTAAATAAAAATTAATAACGAATGTGAAATAAAGATCAGTATATTAGTCTAACCTTAAGTTTATCCCACATACACAACCATAGATACTACGTACGTGGGGATATGTGGTTTGCAGAAGAAAAATAAGCACTATCTATGTAGTGCATAATTGTTTATACTCGGAAGGAAGAAAGGTGGGTAGGCTTGGGGAGAAGTACAAGTTAAGCAATGCCATGCCACTTACTGTATATATAAAGAAAAAGAAACCTAATCCTCTAATAATGTTGGCATCACCTACCGCGACAACGCTAATGTCTTAACAACTTCCAATAGATCCAGCAAATTACACTCTTCAGAAGATCATTGAAACATAAAACAAGAAGATACCTCAACCACTTCTGAGGCAGAAAAATGAAAATGTTGGCCATGACGCAATTTAGTTATTACATTATGGTCAAAAGATATTCACCAAATGAACTATTTGTCTTGCACGATCAGAACCATTAGCTCTGCTGTCCGCATCAACTCAACCTCCTCCAAACTTGCTTCCATTTCAAACAGTTTCTCTTGAAAAGACCCAACTCAAGCACAGTAGTCATCTATTCCTCCTTCATTTTCCTTTCTCAGAGGTTTTCTTTAACTTCCTTTACTTTCTATAGACGCCGTTTCCAGTAGAACTAGTTGCTGCATTTCTTCTGCTCAAACAAAACAAACATGAGATCCAAGACTTCGAGCCCGATCAACCTTAAGCTCATCCTAGTTTGCCTCTTCTTTCTTTTCCTACTTTTCGTGGTGCTCAGATCAAGTTTCTCTGCTTCCCAACAAAAATCATCGCTGATGTCAGTGATTTATCCATCGTATGCATCGGATTCTGCCCAAGAAAAACAACCCACCGACTGTGATTCTCTGAATTTGACGCCAACATGCAATAAAATTTCCCCATCTCTAGCAAATGCTTTGGTTCATTATGCAACTTCAAACGTCACCCCTCAACAAACCTTCAAAGAAATCTCAGTTTCGCTAAGAGTGCTAGAAAAGAAGTCACCCTGCAACTTCTTGGTCTTTGGACTAGGTCACGACAGCCTCATGTGGACAGCCCTCAACCACGGCGGTCGCACCGTTTTTCTTGAAGAAGACAAGTCCTGGATCGAGCAGATCAAGAGGCAAATGCCGAGCCTGGAGTCATATCATGTGGTGTACGATACTAAGGTGACACAAGCTGATGAATTGATGGAGGTAGGCATGAAAGAGGAATGCAAAGTTGTGGAGGATCCAAGATTTTCCAAGTGTCAGCTTGCATTGAAGGGGTTCCCAAACTAGATTTATGACATCGAGTGGGATCTGATCATGGTCGATGCTCCCACGGGATGGCATGAAGGTGCACCTGGAAGAATGAGCGCCATATACACCGCCGGATTGATGGCTAGAAACAGAGAGAACGGCGAAACGGATGTTTTTGTTCATGATGTGGATAGGGTGGTGGAGGATAAGTTCTCCAAGGCCTTCCTCTGTGAAGGTTACTTGACAGAAGAAGAAGGGAGAATAAGGCATTTCACCATCCCAAGTCACAGAGCTCGCTCAGGCAGACCCTTCTGTCCATAGACCTATGCTACCCCTGCCCCACCCCACCGCACCCCACACTCGCGGCAGCATTTGAGTCATTTTTACATAATTGATATTCCTGTTTGTTCAAAATTTTTAGAGAAATTGATAAATTTTTAGAACTTATTTTATTAATTTTTTTAATCCTAAAATTATTGTTTTCGCACCTTAGGAATCCAACCGCCACTTCATCTTCTACCCTACGGAATCACTCCGCATGAAAAATACGGTCTCATTACCACCTCCTCTGCTAATACTTGTCGTTGCATGCGTAAAGCATAAAATCAATATGGCGACAACCACATTCCCAAAAGTGCCACATTTCCGCAAAAGCTATTCACCGCTCTCTTACTAATTACTGTAGCGAGCCTTTGACAAAGTTGGAGGAGAATTACCAGCAAAGATTGAGGAATCCTTGAGAAAGTAAATTACTAAAGCACAAATATGCAACCTAGATAAAACTTTACGTGCTTTCCTTTTCCATATTCTATGGGTAGGATGCATATGATGCGACCATTGATTAGTGTACGAAGAAATAGGGTTAGGGTAAAATTTAATAGAGTTTGAGTTTAAAATTTTGTATTTTGTATTTTATTAAAATAAATTTTTTGTGAAAATAAATTATTGGTAAGAGAGTGAATGCGATTCAAATTGAAAATTTTGTATTTAACTTGTAATGTATCTCGATCCAAATGCATTAAGTAAACATAAATTTTATAATTGAGGAAAAAAAAAACAAATGTTCTTCGAGTAGAGTTTTTTAATGGAAATTAACAAATACATATTATGTTTCAAGAACATTATAATAAATCATGCTGAATCATTAGACGTACGTAGCCAAGGCAAAAATCATCATTTTTATAGTAAAAGAAAATAACTCAACGTACACAAAAAATGCAGAATGATTGAGATAGAAAGTCCACATCATATAAGTAGCTCCAAGGCTAACATATTGATTACAAAAATATGCTTGCAAAATTATTTTTGATTTAGCTTTTTTTTTGTAAATAATTTATTTTTTTAATTTAAAAATAAAAAGATCTTAAATTAAAATATAATCAAAATACCCAGAAAAAAATTTTTAAAAAAAGACAAACTGGCTAAGTTATGTCCAGACGACGCCGTTCTCATCCACAAAACTGGCTAATTTATCTTCTTCGTCCCCTGCACGACGTTGCGCCTGCAGCCATAGAAACACACGCACTGGTCGACATGGGGAAGACGAAAAAAGAGCTGCTGGCATCGGCACCGTGGCGGGTGGACCCAAAAGAACAGGAAGCTGAGAAATTCAAGGACGCCAGGCTCAAAGTGACCAACCAGCCTGGTTCAACTCCCACTATGCACGTCCCTGGTAAGAGGAGGTCCGTTAAGTCCCAAAATGCCAACGACGACGACGACGATTCTCTGGAAATTGATCCTGAACTTCGTTATAGTTTCCAGCGCAACTTCCAGGTCCCCACCGTTCCTTCTTTTTCTATGTAGATGTCAAACTCGTTGGTATTTTTTATTTTGACTGAAGGGGACATGGCTGGTAATTAGTGATTCTTTTTGGGTTTCTGTGGGAGAATTATTTGGAATTTCTTCTGCTACATGGCAATTTGTGCTGTTTTGAGTTGGTCCCTTATCGGGAAGCTGGTATTCTAGTGCTATTCCCGTGTGGATTTCTTGGTTGAAGAGTTGCTTGTGTTCTTAAGGAGAAAGGTGGAATTTTTTAAGGGAATGTGGAGAACGTGGTCATTTTTGTAAAGATCGTGAAATGCTTATTGTTAGTACATGATGTGCAACTGATGCATGTATATAGTGTTTATGCATTTGAGACTTTAGAGAGGTTTAGTTGGAACAAATTGCTTGATTTCGTGGTACATGTTTAATTCTTCAAAAATTTTCGAAGGAATACATTTCTTTTATGGTACAGGGAGCTTCAGAAACTAACCCAAACTCTTTTATGCTGATGTTTGTAAGTCTCTACAACCACAATAGTATTCAGGTGTACACTGGAAAGCTTTAAGAGTAGCTAGGTTTCTTGATATCTGTTCCTTTCCTGGGTTTATTTGGCTCTTCTTCTTGTTTTTGGCTGTTAATTTAGCACCATTGTGGCGTCATACTTCTCTTGACCTTAGTTGAGGAGTATATATTTGTTTGAATATGGATGTTCAGTAATTCTTTGCATGATCACATATGAACTCCTCATACATTAAGTCTGGAAAACCAAAACAAGTTCTGCCACTTGTTTGATCTTCAGTTATCATCTTGGAGGTACTTTTCTAGTTTTGAAGGCGAGTTTTATTTAGCCTTCAAAGCAAGAAATGTACTTCTAAAATGCTAACAAAGAGATCCAAGCAAGTTTAAGGAATAACATTGTCAGAGTTAGTTGCTCCATTTTGTATTCATATGAGGCTCAGTTACTTCATTTTTCCCATCATCTCCTTTTAGCATATGACGTAGGTTGGAAAGGTGCTGGAGGGAAGAATTGTTGTAACTGAACAAGCTTCATGAGAGCTAGCACAATAACACTTGATGGTATCAATGAACAGTGCTTTATGCTTTCTTCTTTAGTAGTTATATAATTTGTTACAATGGGGAGGACTACCTTTGAGGTGTAGGAAAGTTTTCTAAGAAAGAAAGGTACAAACCTGGGCCAGATAGTAATGACATCTTAAGTTTGAGGCTATTGTTAACAAGATTTTGTAATTGATGTGAGGACAGATTAGTTGATATATTCAGCACATGAGGATAGAGTTTTCTTGTGAGAATAGTGACTCTTGATGCTTGAGGCTACTCGTATAAATAGAAGGAAACTCGTGTTCCATTGTTGTTTATTTGCAAGGGAGATCAATTAGTTGGTCATATCTTATTTTGAGGGCGATCTTTTTTGGTCTTGACATCAAGTTAAATGATTCTATGGTCCATTAAAAAATATTCTCCACTTGGCATGGCTTTAGAGACCAAAAACTTGCTTATAAGTTGCTTTTGTCTAGTTTTTGCCCAGTTGACAATTGGAAGGGAGTAAAAGGTACCCTGAGAATTCGTAATTTCCTTTATGCAGACTGAAGTGGTTCCCCCTGATATTTGGATTTATTGGATTAGCTACTACATTAGGCAAAACTTTCAAAATATTTCCTGTATGTGTAATATGATCTGATTAACTGTGTAATATGATCAGCACCACTGAAATTCTTAAGATCTGATTAACTCATTCATGGAGCCAGGGCGGGGGAACCTGCCAGTCTTTGAGAATATAATCATTCAGATTTCTTGTTCAGTACTTTCCTTTTTTTTTGTTTCATATTTGTTAAGCATTTGTTTTCTAAAGTGAGATAATTTACCAAGTGACGTATATATATTGACAATGATTTTTGTTTATGAACAATTATGGAACCATTTGTAAGCAGATGATAAAAGCAAGAAACCCATTATAGAACTGGATATGTCTTGCTTGATTCCCTCTGTTGGCATTCTGGGAACTCAAAACTTGAGTGGATTAGAATTGGGCTATTGAAATTGATTGCAACTTCCAGAAAGTGTCATTCCTGGTTAAAAAAGAATTGTGCCGCTTTGCCCCAAGTATTGACTTGAAAATTTGGGGAATTCGTCCTGAATCCAATCTTCATTCTAAAGCTTTGCTTGGATAGGTTCCTGCACCTGGAACTGGAATTAAGAAGTTAGCTAACGATCCTATTAAAAGGAATTCTGTCTGTTGGCACAGTTAATGCACTTTTCTCCAGGTTAAGATCATGAATCTCGAACTCATTCCCTGGTGTCTCTGTTGCATCTCAGACCAAGTAATAATGTTATTTCCACTATATGCATCAATGTGGTAAATTATCCTCAATGATATCCACACATTTTTATTTTGATGTTAAAAGGATTATATCAAAGGGCTTCTCCAAGTAGATGCGTTGCAAAATCAGCTTGTATGTTCTCCCTTGATGTGGTATATAATGGCCCTTCCGTAATTTTACTATCCTTGGCACTCTGTAGGATCCTTCGGATGATGGCCTGTTCTTGTGTTCTTGTAAATCAATAGTCTGTACTAGCAATTTCTGAGCTTTGCATGTAAGTTAAGCATCACTTCTTCATGAAAATTCTGTGAACTTCTTCAGATGCCCCTTTCCTGAATATGAATGTATCTTGATGATTTAACTTAGTCCCTGTAGACCTTATCTACTTGTTTATTGTATACATGTATTGACCTCTTTGTCCAGGTGTATTTATATCCTTTTTGTGGGGGATGAAATAGGATTACTAACCTTTTTACTCCAAATCCTCCTCTTTTAATTCTTAACTCATGTTGAATGTGCGAGTATGAAACCTGAGAAAGTAGGAAGTCACTTGGCGCTGTGATAATGGCCAAGACCAAATCTGAGACCATGCCTGTAATTCATTAATTCTCCTACTAAAGTTTATGCAATGAAAATAATCCTTGAGACTCCTGAGCAATTTCTATTTTTGTTTGCATACCAAGCATTTACTCTTAAGACACGCATGTATAAGATAAATATGATAGAGCTGCAAAGTTTGTAATAACACAGAACACCAAATGGCAGAAAGTTTTGAATAACCTTTTCCTGTTTGATGGCACTTTGTTTATTCACGTCCTCCGTATTAAAATTGTGATGTATAGGGTGCATCTTTCCAACAGCAAACAAATATTTGATTTTTTTCATGTGTCTGCAGTTTCTTCAGCGAGTGTTCAGCATTGACACTATTGTTAAACCTCTTCCTCCAACACCAGCTTACTACATTTCCCGCAACTTGAGCTTCTTCACACGCATCTTTACACAGTTCTTTGGTAAGTTTGCTACCTTAATTGGCTTGTTAATCAGGAAGCAGCATGTTAAAAAAAATCTGAAGTTGTTTTGGCCCTTTTCCTTTTCATTGGGTTGGGGGAGGGGGTTGGGGAGGATCGGTGATTGGATGAGGAGATAAGATTACAGCAGACTAATTTATATGGCATATAGGACCAAGGAAGTCAGCTGCTACTCGTTGCATCTTTTACCTTACTGCCTTGTATAATCTTATGTTTTTGTTTGTGCAGATCCAGAAGGCATTGCCAATGCACAGAAATCCCTTGGATTAGGACAAGAAGAACGAGTCCGTAAAGTTCGTTGAGCGAGCATGAAAGCTGATTATGTGCCAACGAAACTTAATTTCTTGAGATATAAAGTGTTAGTTGCATTCCACCTCGAGGAAATATAATTCTGCAACTCAGAATTCTAGCTGTTCCGGGAATACATTTCCCTCTTACTGTCTTAATTTTCCTAGTTCACATGTTGAATTGCAATAGGAGAAAAGACGTTAAAGACAAACAGTTGCAAACAAAGCTTCATATTTCACTGGCAAATTTATTCTAAAAGGGTATTATATTAGGTTAAAATTGTATGAAGAATGAGGCCGTTCTCATTACAAGAATCATGATTTTTTTAGCAAAGCATGGAACAAATGCACAGGGTATTTCCTTCTTAGTATCTAGTATCCAGTATCCAGTCTTGTAACTAAAGCCAATGCGCTTCTTCGAGATATTCCACGTCGCTTTGGTTCCAAATTCAGTGCTTTCCACAAACATCACTTTGCAGCGGTGCGGACCTTCGATAATAGAATCAAGCTAAATCCAAATTTTCAGGTAAAGTGACTATTATTTTCTTAAGAAGAAGATGAAAGCATCCCAATTAATCAAGCAGGGGAATTACTGGTCCTAATATTTAGAACCCATTCGTGGTTCAGTTCTGATTTGCATCTGACACTCAATTTCAGCATTTATCTGCAGTTGAAAGAGGAGCACAGGACGCGGTTGACGAAGGAAATATACGAGGCCTCTGTCTGGGAAGTCGTCACCCTCTCCACAAAAGCATATTTTTTATCCACCAGAGAATCTATATTAATTTAGATTTAATAGATAACAAAGTTTACAAAAACTAAGGCTACAAATAATCAATGCCTGACAAGTATCTAAAAGCTCAAACAGCATACTGAAAAGTTCGTATCTTACAGAGAGCAGAGAAAACCAAGAAAAATATTCATATATTTAGCAACTCTCTTTAGTTGCTTTCTCTACACAAATCAAAGAGAGAGTGCAGGAGTGTACTACCAAACGTATTGACTTTGTGTTCTGTACAGAAGGGAGCTAGCAAAACCTTTTAATGTCATCAATTTTCTACTACTCCTAAAAAGAGTACTGTTACCAATATCGCGAACAGGTTCCTTCTAAATAATGGAAGAGATCTATTTAGAAGAGCCTCCCCGCCAATAGCCCCATTTACTCATTCCACATTCTGAAAGGAACTTCTGATAATCTTCTTCAAGTTTGCTGTAAGTGTAAGAGATGTCATTGGAGTCGATCTGACCTTCATCCTCTATGAAATGCTGCACGTGGTTGAAGTTTCATTAGTAGGCTAATGTAAAAATGTGCTTAAACAACATTCTGTGCCAATTGCAACATCTGCATATTCATAATGCTTTTAAGATGCAAGAAAGGAAATCTTGATTGAATTCTTAGTAAATGTTCAACCAGAACACGACCAAAATCGTTTCGAGTATATTCCATTGGCTCTTCAACTATTCTTGTCCATCTCAGGTTTCTTTTGAGATGATGTTCAGTGGACAACTATGCTAAATGGTTGATACAATGTATAGGTTTCAGTCATAAGACATATTAGAAAAATATGAAGTACATTACTAGGACGCCCCAATGAAGATTTCAAATTTGATTTTTCAATAGTATCCATCAGCAACATGGCAACATATCTCATGTCAATCTGAAAAAGTCTGGAGAACTCGTTAACTTATTTCATGTAGAAAACTTCTACAGATGTCAATATCAGATTAAATTCACTCAGATTCTTGAGATGTATAAGAATTAGAAGCTGCTAGTCTGAAAATTTTCCCATAGAGCAAGAACTTCATCCTGCACTTGGTCAATATTCACAAGTTACAACGGGATGATATTTTTGTTTAAAAGACAGGTTTGATCAGTATTAAACTATGTAATGCCAATGATAAAAACAAAATATGCTTAGAGAATCTGGAATAAGAAAAGTAATAACTGATCATTAATACAAAGCTCCATCATGCACTTACATCAAAATCTGATCTTGGATTGGTATCCAATTCATCTGGATCCCTCATATCTAGAAGAGCAGTTTTCCACCTCATTCTTTTAGACCCATGATGATGGCTTTCTGGTACAGTTGCTGAATTGTGGTCCAAATCTCCAGCAAGTCTATTGTTCAACGCACCCATTATGCATCTGATGCAAAATGCTATCAGGGGAACCAGAACTAGAAAATAACCAGTGGTTTTAGCCTGATCATGACATTACAAGTCTGTTGAGGTTGCTGCTAAACTTTAGTACAATATGCAGAATTGCACATTGTTCAGATGAAACATCACCAACATAAGCAAGCTTGACAGAGGCAGAGATATCTGTACTCACATAGGATAGATGAGGAAATGACAGGAGAGTGGAGTTCTTCAGATTCAAGAATCTGCTGTACAAGCCAAGACTTGAAGTTCTTTTAAAAGAAGATTCAGGTGATTGAGTCATCTCACTTCTATCCTGGCAAGACGTGAAAAAATACGCCAATGCAAGAGATCAGTGAATAAGATTAAAAATGATGAAAATATTCTCTAAAGTAGTAGCGTATTGATCATTATCCACCAGTTAGGGTAAGATACAATTGGCCTCTCTAGTTCTTCCTCGTACTTCTCTTGCTTGTACTGTATACGTCAAAATCTAAACAATGAATTGGAAGGTTCCAGAACTTCCTTACAACGATAATCAGCTGGTTCAGATGAGTAGAGAAACCCTCTAATATTAGCATTAGCTGGGAAAATTCATTTCCAGATGATATATATGAGGCTGTATGCTTTCTCAAAGATGAGTGACAATTTGCAGATGTTTCTTTTTTACACTTATTATTTTTTTTATTCAGATTTGACATGTTAAGACTATTTCTTTAGAACAATTCTTTTTGTGAGCAAAATCTAAACCAGCAACCGCGGAATCATACTTCTTACTTAACCAATCAAGCATAGGGCAGACCATTCATTCAGGGATTCACACAAAAAGTCGGAATGTGCTTTGTGGAATTGTCAGGTGTAGAGGAGCAACATTCTTGCATCATCTCTAAACATGTCCCAGTGTTACCACCACACAAGGTTGCCAAATTTTGAACTTTTTTATTAACTTCCAGCTTTATATCACTCTTGGACTACATTTAGAAGATAGAAAAACTCGTACTAGCATTAGCCGCCAGCAAATACTCTAAAGGCCCTATAATAAATCAAGCAGTCAATGAATTGGATAAACAGAACAAAGAACAGAAAGATAATCATAGTTAATCCCCTACCTTTTTTACTGGTGTGGTAATAGAAGATGGAATATTGAGCTGTTGCCCCTTAAAAACAAGGTCAACATCAACAACCTCGTCATTAGCAGCAGCAATATCACAAATGGGCACCCCATATAGTTTTGAAATCGAAGTCAAAGTTTCACCACTGCATTTGCAACAAAAACTCAAGTATTTAAGCACGCACCAATATCACAAAAAGATGCAAACTTTCATCTCATACAGGTTCCAATTTGGTAAACCAATAAGTTGAAAACACAGTAAATGGACCAAGGTCGTCTTGTATTACTCTTTAACCACATGAAGCAAGAATTTCTTGGTTGGGTCTTGAGAATTTGAAGACATCTCCTGTATGTGACATCTACATATCTGCAACTCAGAGAACCAGAATTATCGACACCCCTTATTCGAAATCAGAATAAGAAAAACGAAACGGGCAGAGAGAGTGGGAGCGAGAGAAGATTACCTGAACATGTAAATGAAGCTGCTTATAAGTAGAAATGGAATTAATATGCGAATATCTTAAGGTTCTTGGAAGATATGATTGGCTCAACTTGAATTCCATCGATCATTATTGTAACAATCCAAATTATTCCGCAAATTTACATAATTTTGAATGAAGGAGTTCCAACTTCTAGTCCAGTTCTTCCATGGCCCTTTGCATTTGTCTTGGATAAGAGAAAGATACACACAGCAGTTCGCAACTGATGGCCCTTATTTGTGCGGACCCATGGGCTTCAACTCTCAAATTCAACTCAACGACAGAAATTCAGCATTACACAAAAAAAAAAAAAAAAATACTCAACTGATGCCTTCCGGGACTTCGATTTATGGTTTTCTTAATTAAATTTATTTCTTCATTTGATAAGACTTATTTTTTTGTTTTATTAAATTTATTTCTCTCTTTAATACGATTTGCTTTATTTTTTAATAAAACTTGTGCTATATAGTATTTTGATTTATGTCCAAATATATCATAAGAATTGTTATTTATAGAATTTAGATTTGTTATTTGTAATATAATTTTATTTTATATTAAATTTATAATCTTTCTCGACTCCTATTCTCTCTTTAAAAGAATTTGCTTCAAAATTAAGAGTAGTATATTATTTTATATTTGATACATTTAAATATAGTAATAAAAGAAGATGTGAATTATTTTTATTGACACATTAAAAATCATTCTTTTGGGGGTGGCAATTGAAATGGCTTTTATATGAAATTCTAGACTTAAATATGCATGTGTTATTGTTGTCTTCAAAAATTAGAAAGCCTTTTTAGCACTTCAATTTAATATGTGAGAATTCAATTAGCAGGAACACAAGAAGTTCAATTGTTTAAGATCAAATACATCTTGGATCGGCTTTCAATTTTACTTTTTTCACTCTCACCTCTCTTTTCACAAATAATTTACTTTAATGATTCTCAATATAATTCAATTCAAACAAAAATTCAATCCAAGTATACCATATTGCACTATCTAATTTCCTATTTCTCGCATACTCATAGTCAAATCTATAATAATTTTCTAAGGATATGGTTGGATAGAGTTTAATTTTGAGATTTTTATCTTGTATTTTGTAAAAATTAAATTTTTTTGTGAGAGAAACTATAAATTGCACACTTAAAATTTTAAATTTAATTTTAACATAAGACGTTGTCTAATTTCACCCTAAAGATCACATTCCGCCAAAGGGATTTTTAGTAGCCTAATAGTTACTGTAAGGGTGTAAGTGTGAGAATAAATCCAATTTATATTGAAGTTTATTTTACATTAAATTGTATTATAAATTAGAAAAATAAATTATTTATAAAAATAAAACTCAATTATTTTTGTCATTTTGACAACCAATCCAAACTCATCCGAAACCATTTAAGGGTAACCTGTAAACATAAACAACTGCAGCGCCTCGCTGTCGATCCGAGGTTTATCCAGATTTTATAGTCAAACCTGTTACTGAAAGGGAAACGTTTTCCTGTCAAATCCTCTACGGATACACGTTGAAGCGAGAGTCATCTCCGGAGAAATTCTCCAAGGAGTACAAATAATTTCATAGGTGCAGATTCATCGGCCATGGCATCATCGGAGAAGAAAGTCTGTCGAAAAGTTCTGATGACAAGAGTTCTACGTCGACGGAAACGTGGCTATCATGTCTGAAACCCTCAAGGCTATGATGGAGGCGAATCCCTTGTCTTCCCGTTGTCGAACGTCAACGGCAAGATGCTGGCAAAGGTCTTGGAGTACTGCAAGAAACACGCCGAGAAACAAGTTAGCGAGGAAGAGCTGAAGAAGTTCGATGAAGAATTTGCACAAGTAGATATGGACGAGCTTTGTGAGCTTCTCACGCCATCGAATTTTCTTGATATAGAGAATTTGATGGATTTGTTGTGCGATAAGTTTGCCCGGATAATAAGAGGAAAAACCCCTGAACAGATCCGTAAACTACACAATATGGAGAACGAGTTCACAGCAGAAGAGGAGGAAGAACTCAAGAAACAAAGTCCTTGGGCGTTTCGGTAGAATTCTTGTCGTCGTTCTTTTCGTTTAAGTTCATAATCTAAGGAAATAATTTGATATTTTTCAGTTTTCTTGATTTTTCTTCAATTACAAGTAGAATCGGCAAAATTAAAAGGGAAAAAAAAAACACTTGTAGCTCTTTGTGTTGTTGTTGAGTTTGACGGGCATTCTCTTATGCTTGCTTGCAAAGATTATAACAACTAATTGCTGCGACAAAGTATGGAACAAGTACATGAAGAAATATTTGGTTTAGCCGTATCGCTACATGGACAATCTCTTAAGTCTTTAATGTTGGGAAAATGGCTTCTAGCATAGAAAAAGCAGTCATGATCGCCGTCGTCTCCGCAGATACCAGCTTTTGTGAAAGTCCACGGGCAACGTTCGCCTAATACATGTAATGAAAAAATCGAAGTCAAATGCAAAGGCAAAGGGCACCAAAAATTGAACTTGTTTAAAACAGATAATTCTGATCACCTTCAGAAGCAAGCAATGGTTAAAAGACTTGACAAGAGCAGCAGAGCAAGTAGGTTAAGCACTATGGACTTGTTCATCTTTCTTGGTTTCAATTTTGGGACTCAATTCCGGTTTTGCTACTATGCTCAATTGAGCACCTATCTATTTATAGGTCCAAAGATGAGGTTAGCTGCTCTTGATATTGTTCAAGGTTCTTTGAACCTTACTTTGTAGTTATATTATTTTAGTTAATAAAAAAGATCCCAATTTTCACTAAAAAAAGACAAGGTTAATTAGAAAAGTAGATTTCTGAAATGGAATTAATTACCAAATTGCCAAAGGAAAAGAGGTACAGAAGCGCAAATATTTTCATCCCCCAGAATTTATGCCATTTCTGTATCGCGACAGCATGAGAGCCGACATTAATTTTTACTAATTTCCATAGTGGAGAGAAACAAGATAGATGTCAAATACATAGTAAGGTTGGGTCATTCGTCTTCCTAACTTTCAATGTATTTGACATCGGTAGGAAAAGAGTTAATTTACGGTGTATTGCATTAAGTAAAAAATCTTTATTTGAGATTTTATCTCTTTTTCTAATTTATAAATAATTTATTTTTGTAAAAATCAAAATCAAATCATTTATTTTTCTAATTTACGTTGTATTTAGATTGTGTTTGGTTGGGAGAAATTTTATCTTGGTTTTAGAAAAAATGATTTTTTTGTAAGAGAAGAAGCGGGACCAATTATGTGTTTAATTGGGAGAAACACAATCCAAATATAGCCTTAGAATGCTTTTGATTTTTCCTGTAATTTCTCTCAAATGGATGGTTACGTGTATTGCTAAAACAAAAGAGAAAGTGATCAAATTTAATTGAAATTGGTTGACAATAATGTTGAAGAAGATCACAAATTATGCATTAATTCTAAAAGTTTACCTCCTCTAACCATTTGTAGTTATCAAATATATACACTTTTTCCTGGTCATTTTTACTTTTTAATTCGTAAGTTTAAGAAAGTTTTTATAATTAATTTTCTTCCAATTTTATCCTTATAAGACTAGTAAAGATTCACTACTCTTCATCAGCGCCATTTTTTTTTTAAATTGAATGTTGTATCCCCCATGACAAAATACTCTAATACTACCAATCGTTCATCTTTGACTTTTGTAGATCAATATAAAATAATATATCCTTGATTACATTTTCATTTATATTTTATTTTTTTTCTCGTAAAATATTTACTTTTATAAAATTCAAAATAGAAAATATCAATTCCAAACTCATTCCAAATAAAGCGATAGTCTTTTTACGTAGTATTAAATTTGATTGAAATTCAAAACTTTCTTAATCTATCCATCTTTTACCATTTAAAATGACGAGAATAAGTAGATACTAATATGGTGAAGTGAATTTTGACAATTGGAGAATTATCTTTGTTTCTATGCAATAAAAGAAAATTTGGGCAAGTGATTGCGCACAAATGAAAGCTTCGAAATTTTATTGGTATTAGTTGAAAACAAAACTATCTGAAAACATTATTCGATAGACAATCATAATTAGAACTTAATAATTAGTGTCAGACATCTTCTGGAGGATCGCAAACGATGAAACCGCTGCAAGTTCCAGATCCAACACATCTAAACTTCTGAGGTTGATCGCGGGCTGAGTAACGGCCGAGTGCCAGAAGGAAACACTCATGATCGCCATTTGCTCCGCACGGACTGCCCTTTGCGAAACTCACTGGGCAAAGCTTCAGAGGTTGGCCTGTAAATCAATGAGGACACAGCAAATCACAAGTTAAACGACAATGCTACTTACTGATGATAACTTTGCATTTCCATATCCACAGCCTTTGCAGTTGAGAATGACGCTTTTTTTTTTTTTTTTTGGTATTACTTAACATAATAATTTTAAAAAAAAACCATGGTTTTCTCACCCAGAGCAGGTCTGAGAAGGCATAGCATGACTGCAAAAGCGAGCAGGGAAAGGACAAGAGAATTCTTCATGATTCTTGGTTTCAATTTGTCCCAAACCAATTTGTGCAAGATCTTCAAATGAGATTGATACTCCTTCGCTGGTCCTAAGGCTTGTATTTATAGCTCAAAAATTAGTACAACGATTACATTAAAGGAAAAAAAAATCTTTCGTTATGTGGGGCGCGCTCCTAATTAATTTCTTGCCATGTGAGTGGTGCTTCAAAATTGATTACTTACTGCAAGAAATATATATTGCACATCTTGTTCTATTGTGGATCGAATATTTGTGGACCAAAAATTTTAAAATATTATATCTTTTTAAAACATTGTTCTATTGCAAATTGTTTTTTTTTTTTGTTAAAAAAATATACGAGTGTTACTCTATTAATAGAAATGTGGATTGAATATTTGTAAATCAGAAACTTGTGTACCAGAGATTTGAGGGCTAAAAACTTTAAAATATTATATCTTTCTAGAATATACAACTTGTGAAGCGCAAAATATAACATCTGGCCTACAAAAACAATTTTATGACAAATTTCTCAATGCACTTAACATCAGTCCATTGCATGACAAATTTCTCGGTTTAAAGTTTGTCCCTTATTATTAATTAGTTGCATTTACTTTTCTTGCATGCCTGCCTGCCTGCATGTGGAGACGCTATGATCCCATGCATGAAAGGCTAGCAAGTCCACACGAGATATCACCTCTGCTCACCGCTGATTCTGTATTTTCCTCTAAATAGCTCATGAAGAACAGCTCAAAAGATACCCGGATAATACTTCTCCTCACGGGAGAGCAAATTTTAGCTCATGAATCCCACTGAAGGATCAAAAGGAGGGAAAAGGGTTTCAATGATTTCATTTCACTATAAATCACTATGGGCTTTTCTTCGACGCATATTCATCTTGTATTGTTCAGAATCATCTGTTTTCTTGATTAGTACTACTGCGAGATGGAGAATATCAGTAATGAGTTAGTTTTCTGCGTTTTTCTTTCTTTGTTGTGGTTGAGCACAACGGGTTGCACACAAACCCAGCAGCCTCGGCCTCAGCCTCAGCCTCAGGTGCCTTGTTTCTTCATCTTTGGAGATTCTTTGGTTGACAATGGCAATAATAATGCCATACTCACACTGGCCAGGGCCAATTACATGCCCTATGGGATTGATTTTCCTCAGGGTGTCACCGGTCGCTTCACGAATGGACGTACCTATGTAGACATTCTTGGTAGATTTTTATTTTCCTTGTCTAAATTGAAAGCCATTATATAATGGAAAATTCCTTTGGCCACTGTTTTCAAATTAAGTCATGTAGAAAAATGTGTAGTTTCACATTCTCATTCTCAATAATAATGATGCACATTGACCTTGCTATTGTGATGTTTGCAGCTCAACTTTTGGGGTTTCGGAACTATATTCCACCATTTTCCCGCGTCCGTGGCAGAGAATTAATCCGGGGAGTAAACTATGCTTCAGGAGCATCAGGCATCCGAGATGAAACTGGAAACAACTTGGTATATATATATATAAATCAAAGAGTTACACACAGTCCTTAGTCCCTTGACTGGAAACAAATAATGTTCTCAATGTTTTGTATTCAAAGAACTCCACTATTCCTCTCCCCCGCCACCCCGAACGACCACCGCAGGGTGATGAAGACGTAGACAAATTAACATCCTGAATTATGGAATTTCATGGCAGGGGGGTCACACGCCAATGACTCAGCAGGTTGCCAATTTCGCTAGAACGGTGGAACAATTGAGAGGTTTCTTTAGAGGAGATAGCGTGGCACTCGGAACCTATCTCAGCAAGTGCATATTCTACTCCGGAATGGGAAGCAATGACTACCTTAACAATTACTTCATGCCCAGTTTCTACTCAACTGGTTCGGACTATACACCCGAAGCCTATGCCAATGCCCTTCTTCAGGATTATTCCAAGCAATTGACGGTAAAAAGTTTTCAAATTGTACTTGCCGCTGACTTTTGTCCCAGATTTTGTGGTTTCTGATGGTCATAATCAGGACTTCTTGCCTATTATAATTGACATTCTGTGAGAATTCTTTAAGCTGATAAATATCGATCAAGCCCGTATTAAGATTTAGTACATGTCTATTGCTCATTTTTCAGCAATTGTACAATTTGGGAGCCCGTAAGATAGCGGTAACTGCAGTTGGACGAATTGGCTGCATACCTTATCAGCTAGCTCGTTATGATGGCAATGGAACTAGCAGATGCAACGAAGAGATCAACAATGCTATTGTTCTTTTCAATTCCGGGCTTCGAAAATTGGTTGATCGTTTCAACAAGGGTGGCCTTCCAGGAGCAAAATTTATTTACCTGGACTCCTATGAAAGTACCAAGGATCTACTTGTCAATGCAAAGAGATACGGTAATGCACAAGACACGATTTCTCATGTTTTAGAACAGAGAATGCTCTGAATTTAATCTATATTGCAATTATTGATTCAAGATATGTCTTTCAATGTCATTGAAATAGGATTCGAGGTAGTAGACAAGGGATGCTGTGGGGTGGGAAAGAACAATGGGCAGACAACGTGCCTCCCTCTTCAACAGCCGTGCGACGACCGGAGCAAGTACTTGTTCTGGGATGCCTTTCATCCCACTGAAGTTGCAAATATATTGCTGGCAAAGAAATCATACAGTTCAAAGTCGAAATCATATGCTTACCCGATCAATATACAACAATTAGCCATGCTGTAGAATGATTTCAAAGTATTTAAGACTTCATCCTGAGTTTAACTTTGTTCCGTTGTATTGTTATTGCCTTTGAGGAGAGGCCAGAAGAATTCAAGACTTTTCAAATCTAATTACTTGTTCTTTCAGTCTATATATGAAGTTTTTAGTTCATAAATTAGCCGCCCAAGAGAGTTTCTGTTGATACTCGTTAAAAACCAAATCCAGACAGCAAGCAGATCTGCAGCAGCGAACAGTAATATGCACAGAACTTTTAGCTGCTGTGGTACAAAATGGAAAAATGCCAGCCTCCTCATTGATTCAGTTACTAGAGCACGAAAGACTTAGAATTATTTCTTGATCACATTCAACATAATGGAGCTATAGTCGAGGAGATAGAGGTGGGTGGATTCGGGGGATGGTTTCTGCCTAAACTTTTGAATCTGAATGATCAAACATTCTTATTCGTTGTCATACTAAAATAGATTAGCTACAAACTCCCTAGCCCAGCAGCGAAAATAGTTACTACAGAGTCCATTTTGTTCTTTGGTAGAGACAAGGAACAAATACTTGTCTTAGACTGTCGGTGCAACTGTAATTGCAACTTTGTTTCGAAGTCTTGTAATTGAAATTTTTGGGAGGAAAACATTTCAATTGAACTATTGTCTTTTAATAAACTCTCAACCCCTCTCTTAACACATGAAAATGTGTTAGGAGATCTCAAGCCATGGAAGCACAAAATATTCTATATATGAACCAAGTCGATCAAATGAATTTTTGATGATTTGCTTACAGTTACTAACCTCAGAAAGTCCAACAACCTCTAATTGTCATAGTACTAGCGGACACAAGAAGAGGAAAATAAAACAAATATATAGCTAGATTAGATAAAACTGTCCATGGCCTCTCCTAGTTTCCATGGTTGAATATTATCAGAGACGTGCAAGCTCTTCTATGTTCATGGGGTAAACGAAGTTCCGCCCACCATTGAAAGCATTCTTGCCAAACAAATTGTTCACTGCTTCTGTTGGGTGAAATGCATCCCAGAATATATACTTCTCTCTGTCTGGACATGGCATTTGGAACGGAAGACAAGTAATCTGGCCCCTGTTGCGACCAATCCCACAGCAGCCCCGGTTTACCACACTAAATCCTGTCCACAAAGGAACAATTTTATGAGGAACATATGATTTCAGTTCCAAGTGCAAGAACTGAAAATAGGAATCAATAAATTTCACTGCGAAAATACCATATGATTCATGGTTGTCTAGGAGATCTTTAAACATGTTGCGAATATCTATGTAGGCAAATTTGGAGCCTGGAAGATTGGTGGTGAGGCTATTGATCATTGCCTTTGTGTTGGCACTGAAAGGAACAGTTAGTTGGTTCACTGGCTCTGAGCAAATCCCAGAATCACTTTGAGCAAGGATGCTCGGAATACAACCCATTAGTCCAACCCCAGCAATTACAAATTTCCTAGCTCCAAGGTTGTACAGCCTCTGAGACAAACCAAAATTCAAAATCAAATATTGCTTAAAGATGGTTTTAAATATTGAGCGGAAAAGGAAAAGCTGGTATTATTCTGCCTTACAGTGAGCTGCTGAGTGTATTGCTGAGCCAGGAGATCTGCAAATTGTTGGGGATTATACTGGCTCCTGGTGGGGTAGTTTGGCATGAGATAATTGTTGAGGTAGTCATTGCTTCCCATCCCAACAAAGAATATGCAGCGTGAAAGTGCCTGAGCTACATCTGGTGCACCAAGGTTGCTAGTGATTTGATCAAGAGTGCTCTCAAAGTTCTGGATTTGCTGATTGAATGGGATCCGACCGACCTAAAATAGGAACAAAATTTATCAAGACTAATCCACCAATTTCATATGCTAAGAGTGAAAAACCTTGGAAACAGTGAGGTACAGTAGAAAGAATACTTACAAAGTTTCTGCCAGTAATGTCAAGGATGCCAGCAGCAGCAGAAGCATAGTTGACTCCATAGCGCCATCGGTCACCATCGGCAGCTTCAGTGTAGGGTGGAATAAGAGGCAATCCTAGCAATTCAGCTGCAGCAGTAGATCCCAGAAGGATTATCCCCTTCACCAGGAAACTTGTGAACTTTAAGCTAAAAGGCAAGAACACAGTCTAAACAATGAACTAAATGTAAATCGGCATGTCTTTAGAGGTGTTTTGCAATAACAGATTGGTTTCTCTGCAGACCGCAAGGAATTTTTTACATCATTGGGAATACTGATCCTTTGTTCATTCACAGTGAAAATTTTACTACAGGGTTTTGTTAATTTTGGCCATTACTGGATGATGCATGAAATCAGATCATCAGAGGAAATAGTGATAATAAAGTTAAACACAATGTTCGGAATCAAATTAGGAAAGCAAGCTAGCTAAAGTACAAATAATCCATTTCAACCAATTCTTTAACTGCTCGAGTCCAGTGTAAACAAAGCTGAATGTTTTTGAGGAAAAACCAAAGCTGAAGGTTAATGTGCTAACAACACACTAGTTCCATATTTTATATGCACTGAGCCTTCTTAGTAGTTCAAAGTCTCGTGCACATCTTGTTGCTCTCAATCTCATACATGGCCATGACTTTGATTTTCCTACTACTCAAATCAACTAGGTGAAAAAGGAACCAGTAAAAGTCAGATGCAAGGAGCCAGAAGAACTAGATTCAGAAATGTTGGTACCGATTTCATCAACCATGGTGTAACCATTGGAAAAGCGTCCCGTTGGACCTCCATTGAAATCAATGCCATATGGTAAGTAGTTGGCCTTTGCAAAAGAAGGAAGATTGTTATTGTTGCCGTTGTCAATGAGAGAGTCTCCAAATATGAACATTGCAGGCACCATTGGTGCTCTTTTGGATTCACTGCTCACAGGTGGAAAGGCAAATCCAAAATCTTGTCCATGAACTGCAATGACATTGCTCAGCACAAACAACAAAAGCAACAAACAAAGCCCAGAAAACCTGAGCTTAGCCATGTCTGCAATGTGTGTGAGAAAGTGACCCAGTGTGATCAAAGGACCGACGGACTGGAGTGTGATGAATGATGAATGATGCTAGTCTCTAGTTATCCATATATGAAGGGTTTTGTGAAGGATGGCAGAGGAGTTAATAGAAAGGAAGAAGGTGGTAGTTAAGAGCGTAGTAAATGAATTCACTGGCTTGACGTCCACTGCAGTAAATACGGGTGATAATTGATCCGCGTTTTTCTCTGCAGTGTGCTTTCAGGTACTCTGACATTTTCATTTTTGCAAGTTGAGAAAGTTAGATCTCAGAAAAATACTTCTGTTTTTCCTCTTTCTGCTCATATTTTTGTGCTCTGGCCTTCTGGGATTTAGGTTTTTTTTACTTGGTCAGTAAACTAATGAACCTTGATTCAGGATCCATTAATGTAAATTTTTGGGCGATTTCAAGTGTGTTTCTTCCAAGTAACACTAAATCGGCAAAAACATCCAAATTAAAGTTAGAGAACATTTTCTGATGAGGTTCATTCTCCTCATTAAGTAAGTTACAACATTTGGAATCAACAGCATGTGATGTGTTAAAGTTAATGTGCTTTGCTCTAACTGCTGCATTTTTGTTTCTCATTCTTTTTGGTTGGTGGGTTGTTCTTATTCTGGAACAGTTCTGTAGTAATACTAATTGATAGCAAAAGTGTTACTCCTATATCTATGCATTAAAATGAGCTCACCTACTTCAGCATGGTAATGGAAACTTGTGAGTAACATGGTTTTGTTGGGATGAACTGTAGCATAGCTGGCTATAGGCTCTTCATCTGTAGGTTATTGGCGTACACAGAGGGGAATATCAAGGAAAAATTAATATTCTCCAGAATATAACCAAGAAAGCCTCGTAAAAATCCTTTAAGAAAGGTAAATATGGTTAATTAGACTAAGCACCTTCAAAATAGAAGATTATGCATGCGCACTAGAACAGAAACAATTGATCAAAGGGCAGAAAGATAATCATAATACGAAGGGAATTCTTCTTATTCAATTTCTTGAAAATTCGATCGCTATTTGGTAGCGTTTTTACCATTTTAGTGTGCTTGATTGAATGATCCGACGCACTATTCCTTGAGGTATACTTTGCTGTCCGGTTAGGACAAACATTTTTGATGACGGAATCTATTTATATCTTCTTGAGACCTATTTCTCTTCCTCTCCCCGTCCGTCTACATTGTTCAAATTCTTCTGCAATTCTGTTGGTCTCAGTCTCCCTAATTCGCAAGACAAAGATAATTCGGGGAATTCTCATTTCTCTTCTCTTTCATACAGTTGACTTGTTGAGTCTCCAGGGCCTTTATTGCTACTACTCATCGATTCTTGATATTTACTGTGGTGGCAAGAACTAAAGAAGAGAGGTCAAAAACGACCACAACATAAATGCAGAAGCCATGCATGACACGAGAGGCATGACTTGTCATTCCCCGAGCCAGAAAGGGTAGGAAAACGAAGGATTCTGATTGGTTTTCCGGGGCGGATGTCTGCGACTACAACTGCTCCATCCTTCCACCATCCAACTAAGGAGAAGAAGATGAAGAAGGTCCTCAGCCCCTCACTAAATGTTTCCTCTGCAATCACGCATTCCAAGATTCCGATGTTGCTCATTGCTGTGTCTTTCGGGTGTGCTGCGCAGACAGAGTTTAATGGATTTTTGGATCAATAGTCAACTAATGTGACAAAGAAGAGCGCCTATGTTGATCTGAGTCCCAACCAAAAATCAACTATTGGCACTCCCTTGTTAGCTTTTTGCACTCTCTCTCTTCGTTTTTAAGTAAAAGGACAGACCCTAATACCACAGCCGACTTTTTAACAGTGCAGGATTTAAACTGGAAATTTCGAGTCCTTTTTAATCATCAAGTAAAATCTTTTCAACTATACAAACAAGAAAAAGAGTTACGAAGTACAAAAAGGGAGTCCGGACATCACCCTCTGTTCTGAAATTAACTGATCGGAATGTGGAGATGGATAACTAGGAATGTTACAACCGGCGGGCCTCAAATCCGTCATATCATCTTGTGCATAGGGTTGATGAGTAGAAAAAAGAGAAATATATAATAATTGGGGGGAAAAAAGAAATCCGAGGATTTATGCATATACAGACATGATTAATATGACATCTGGCAAAAAAAATGGATTCTGTTTGATAAAGCATCATCATCGGGTGCTTGAAAAGGAAAAAAATGAAGACAGTCGAGACCTCTCATGGTTTCCATAATTTCATCGTGGAATCTTCACTATATGTAGCAATAATGTTTCTGTGGGGATGGTGCGTAACACCAATTACATCCTTCTCATGCACCTGCAAGATGAACAACGCTACCAATGTGTAACACCTCCTATAATTTTGCGGCTAATTACTCCCTCTATTTCAGAATATCATGCCTCTTAATCCTTTTGGCATATAAAGCAAGAAATTCTTATTTTTTTCAATTATACCCTTAACTAACTAATTTAATTTATTTTGCACTAATATAAGAGATAATAAAGTAACAATTATGATGATAATCTTCTAGTTAATATACTGTGACCTCAAAAGACAAAAGCTTACCTTGATCAAATGGTCCAGTTTGCCAGTTTGATAGCTGAAGCAGTGCAGATTTCTGGAAAGAAAAATAAAGATAGAGATAGTCAGATGAAAATATTCTTTGCGGAAAACCTTAACAACAATTGTAAAAGAATTCATATTTGTTGAACACGAGGAACAATTGGATCAACTACGCGAGACACCACTGGATCAATTTTTCAATCCATTCCAGATGTGATATGAACACACTCCAAGTGTAACATATTTTTGATTCCACAAGAGCAGAACCAAGAAAGCATTGGAAAAGACTGTCAACCAGACTCTTCTTCATATAAGGATATAAAATTCATGTGAGACGAACCTGTCTTCACCCACACAGTAAATCCATTCCCCTTTTGGGGATACACAAGCTGCCACATAAGCAACACCTTTTTTGCCTGAAGAGAAACTTTTTACGACCTGCAAGAAAATATGAAGTCGTAGATCAGAACTTATCACAAATTTCTCTCAAATTTAGCAGAGCTCATATTTAGAACTACTGCTGTTTTTTCCTACCATGGGAAACTCCAAATCCAGTTGGGTGACCTAAAAATACATAATCTCTTCATTCATGGATATTGAAATGGTGACTTTAAGAACAATTACCTGTCCTTGAAGTGTCATGATGTATATTGATGAGGTTTTGTTACAAACAACAATGTGATCAGTGTTTTTAGGGAATAGATGAATAGAATTCACAGAAGCATCACCACCCTATCAACAACAAAGCAGAGTTTGCAGCTAGGTCAAATAAAATACAAGGCACCCCCATGAAGTGTGGATGTAATATACTTGTAATGAAATCTTAAATTCAGAATAGAATTTGCTAGTTAAATGAGATCCAAGTCTCAAGGCAAGAAAAATACCCCTAAGGGGGGTGGTGGCTTGAAAGTCTGTAAACAGTCGGTAGTCTTGACATCCCAGACCTGTAAAGATCACTTACAGAGATCATTGCAAAGGCACAAAAATCCCAGTCAAATTCATTTGGGATGATAAATACTTAACCTTGATGGTGCAATCACTGGATGCGGTAATAACACGAGATCCATCACTAGTAAAGATGGCATCATTCACATAAGATGCATGGCCACGAAATTCCTTTAACATTTTCCCTGACTTTAAGCCATGAATTCTAAATCATACACAGCAAATATGGTGCAAGATCAGCAAACAGAAATAATTTCACAACCATGACAAGCAGTCTGCTGAACTTCATTTTGCCACACTTTTTTGGAGGCATTTCGCCGGGGGATGGGGGGTTTGTGTTTGGTTTCACTTGCTTCCTTGTTTAAAGATGATAGAATTGTGTTCTGGAAACACATTAACTCCATACCTGGCTGTGCTGTCAAATGATGTGCTCAATAACTGACTTCCATCTCGAGAAAAGACAACACTGGTGACTACTTGAGAATGTGCACGTTCAAGACGACGCAAGCACTGAGCAGTTCTTATACGCCAAATCTAAAAACATAATAGGGAGAGGACCAAAAAGAAAAAGAATTTAAAAGCCTAAATTAAGTTAGAACAAAAGCGCTTTTCTCTGCAAATTGTGGAACCCTTTTACACATTCTATTGCTCTAACATACAGATTTCTTTATACAACTAGATTTACAAGCAAAACCACTTCAACCTCAACCCCCTCTTCTTTTTTGGTTTTGCAACCTAGGCAAAAAGAAGCATCCAAAATTTTGGAAAATCTAAGTAGGGATATTCATGAAGTGCGGCTATCTGAAGGTTGACTTCAATTATCATACTATAACTGAATAGTCCAAAAAGAAATAATCTTTCTTGACCATCACTACAAAATTATTAGGTCAAAATTTTATGGGTACTGTGGAAAGAGCATTGGTATGAGAACTATTAAATGATTGTAACTGTGAAGAGAAAAGACTTATTAAACATAAGGATGATAATATCTATAGCTATTGAAAGAGATCTGAAATGCCTCATAGGTGCCCCTGTAACATCAATAGCTTATTGCCTATTGGAGAAATTCCTTCTCCAATATTTTCCTTCTATTCAGTTCAGTTTGAGCAGAGATGAATCAAAAATAGTGGAAGGAAGAAATAGAACTGAAGTGAAAATCAAGCATTACCTTAATTTTTCCATCTTGTGAACCAGATGCAAGCATCTCAGAGTCTCGACTAAAGTCAACACAAAGGATAGGATCATCGTGCATCATAAAGTTTTCCTGAAAATCTCAAAAGTGGTCAGTGAAGCAAAAGAAGAAAGGTTTCATAAGCAAGAACTAGTGCATGCTTCAACTGAAATCTCATAAATGAAGTTTTATCCACTTAAAATTTCTGAAAGACAAGCAACAGGGATGTGCTTTGAGATTGGCGCCACACAAGAACATTACAGTGCCTCTGTCAAATATTTCACGTGAACTCTAAAATCACCGACAGGGAGGGAGTGGGGGGTGGGGGGGAGGGTAATCTGAGAGAAAGATAACAACTCATTCATTGACACCACATATTTCAATGCAATAGACAACTTCTACGATAGGTTTATGTTGCACCAAGCCATTTGCTTGCATAAATCTGTGTTTTTGTTTTTCACATTTCAAAGATAAAAGGGGAACTCATGAAAGCACTGCATGCAAATACCAAATAGTCAAAATGAATCAGAAACCTACATCGGCCTGATACTGCAGATCCTTCTTTAGCTTTCCACTTATATAGTCCCAAACCTGAAATTCACCAAAATACACGAACAAGCCAATAAATCCGAGAAACAAAAGAAAATTAGAAATTAAAATTTAAAAGAACTTGGATAGAAATATACCTCAATAAATCCATCAACTGAACAAGAAACAAGAAACTGTCCATCTGGTGAGAATCGAGCACATTCTGGGTGACTTTTCTTACCGAACTGCAGCCCAAAACAACCCCCAAAAAGGGCATCAGAATTTTGAAGAGTAAACTATCCAAAACTGACGATTACACATTTATGAACTCAACAAATCCTATGTGATTACAATTTGGACCAGCTATATATTATTAACCTTGTACTTTCCCTTCACCATACTGTACGTTATGTTTCATCTATACTATCCTTTACTTTTTACCTACTCCACAAGCAATCTAGCATATCAAGTCATCTTCTATTAATATGTCCAACCTTCTTAAAACTTTTCTCTTAAAAATAAACATAACAAAAGACCTGAGTATAAACCTTTAGAGCACAGCACTCATATCCAAGATGCACACACTAATATCCAGGCAAACTCAGCCAACTCACCTTAATTGTGTGTGCAAGAGTTGTTGGAGGCATATCTTCTACATCTTGTTTCATAGCAGCGGTTCCTCGGAATAGATCAAACTGCGTTCCAGGTGGAAGTAACCCTAGAATGCACACCAAAAAATGCACTTACGTGACCTTGGGTGCAAAGCATCTAAGTTGGACAGGCATGTATATAAAACATCATTACGATCTCAAGTACCACTAGAATACTATATATTATTGCTTAAAAGTTAAGACTTGATTGTAATAAGGAAACAATAGAACAAGCAAGAAATGCCATTTAATCTCAGCAGCTGGTTCAACAAGAAGAAGCTTGTTGACCTAGGGATGGCATGTTCAGAATAAAGGACCAAACAATGATCAATATTAGGTTTTTCTCCCCTGCAAATTTCTATCTCTCCTAGTCTTTAGACAGTGAGAAATTGTACGAAGCCTTCAAAATTAAAAGATTACAGTTACCAAAGAGTTTTCATGGCACACTACTTCAACTAACAATTTTCTTCCAGAGGAAGAAAAGGAAATTTTAATGTCATATGCACTATTTTTACCTTGATGCTGTTGCCACTTCAATGCCTGGCCAATTAAAGCCATCAACCGTGAAGGTGGAACCACAGAAACTTCATTAGAAAGTGCTGAAAGTGCAAAAGAACCTCCATTAGTATAAGTAACATATCTGAAGTTTATTATCAGATTCCTACCAAATACATACTTATAATATATCATCAGTGATTCCACCAAGCTAATTGCTTGTATTTTTTGATTTACCTCCATTGTAAACACATTTTAATCAAGTCAAGTTAGGGACCTCCCCACCCATGGCACTAAAATAGACAAGCACCCGCCCTACTCAAAGGGGGTGCCCCCGCAAGGATTATCACGGAGCGACCTGCCTGACTTCCAACAGTCGGAGATCTATCAATAGGTGAAACTATGCTTAAGACATAGAATAAAGAATATACAGTTACTTCGTTTTGCCAGATTACTTGCAGAATAATTAATATACTACAGTTACCAGTCACAAGATTCTTTGCCAAATGGCACCATTTCTATCACCAAGCAAAGTGAAACATAAATAGCCAAAAAGAATCAAAATCACAAAATTCTTTAATTAGGATTCCTCTACATTAATTCATCAATGAGATGACATGGAAATTAATTGCAGTCATGTTTCAAAGGAGCATCGTGCAAATTTTACCCAATACCTAGTGAAGCAATCCTTTCTGACAAATAAAGAGAGTATTGCTCAACTTAGATATCCTGGTATTAGGCTGAGTTTATGCAACTTCTGCAACCTCGTCATCATCCTTTTTTCCCCCTCTAAATGAGTAAGTGATTTTCATTGTGCTAAGGGTGGCCCCATACAGAAACATTAAAAATAAGCAGGTAAGCTGCAAATTATCCATCCAAGAATCTATGAAAATTGGGGTTCAACTACCTACTCTGGAAACAGATAAAGAAAATGCTGTAAACCGAATTCTCAATTAGATTCTTTTTCATCTCATTACACAAAAAGAACAAAAGGAATACTACAGAAATTAGCATATTCAGGGATTGACTCATTTTTAATCAGACAAAAAGAGCAGAAGGGATACTAGTTAAATTAGCATATTCAAAGTTTGACTCATTTCTAGTATTAAATTATCAAGCTGTGCAACAAGATACATATAGCAGGATTGGCCAGTAAAACCTTGCGCAATCTGGGATCGCCGTTTCTCCTTTGTTGAATCTTGGTAAGCCTGGGTATTAAATAGACAACATTAACCTCTAATATCCATACAATCAATAAACGAAAAATAAAAAATAAGGGAAAAAGTCAACCGAGAAACTTCGAGAATCGAATAGAAAGAAAAGGTGGGAAAAAATAAAAGATAGGACATTACAGGATGACGAAGAATGCCCATAAAATCTAAATATCCTTCATCCACTGACATACAGCACTTCCCGTGTATGTCAGATTTCATGCACCCACATATTTCATCCCATGAATGTCAAATAAATAGACATTATCATGTTTTGTCCTTATCATCTCTCGCTTCTTGCTTAGTTTCTCTTTCTTTTGGGGAGGGAGGAAGGGGATTAATTCGAGACAGGCATGCAGGTGATACGTCAATAATATTAAATACAGAATAAACAGTATCAGTTACTTCACAGAACAAACTAACCTCATGTGGATCAAAATAAGTCCGAAGCAGTAAATGTTCAAGCCTCAAGTATCTCTCTGGTTGCTCCTGTTTCATGACACCCATCACCTGGGTTTGCCTAAGAATTGCACGTGCAGTATCGATCTCTCTAAGTTCAATCATTTCTAGAACAATCTACACATATTAAAAGAAAGTTATGACATCCATTAGTTACTAAAGAATAAGTCCAGCAACAAATCAATATGTGAAAGAAAAGAAGAATCAAGTTATGAAAGGAAAGATCAACCAATGAAAAAGGTAACACTACTATAAATTGGTATTGAATAGAAGGTAAATCAACCATTTTCTCATGAGCTGAGATCTGCTTACCTGCTCATACAAATCTTCTAAAATTTTCCTGGGAAGCTTAAGTTGTGAAACTTGAGGTAGCACAGCGTCCCATCTTCCACTATTGATATCTGCAGTAAAAGTTTCAAGGCTGTCCACTGTATTGAGGGAAACCTGACACTCATTTTGTAGCGTCTGGAAAGTTTGATGTAAAGAATTCTCCTTGCAGAATTGAAGAATTATCTTAATCACACTGCAAGAGAAAGAGAAATAAATTATCCAATTTGTATGCTTCGGGCAGCTAAATATCAGAGGAAAACTTGCAACAGCACATTGCCAAGTGCATATAAGTAACACCTTCCAGGAAGGCAACAGAACAAATAAGGACCCGTCAGCAAAATTAATAGATTCCAACACATGAGCAAGAAAGTGTCTCCATAGATACGTAAAGACTAGAACTTTGGAGGGTAAGCTTATTCAACTAACCTATGTTTCAAGAAATAAGAGACAGGAAAGAAAGGCTTCCATAGTCATCAGTGTAATCAATATACTGGAACATTATACACTTTTATAACAGATAGGCAGAACTGCAGTTATGTGTAAGTAAAGTAAGAATACAAAAGCTAATACATAATAAAGCACAAGACAGGGAGGACAATAAAACTGCTCTGCGGCATATCAAACTGCTTAACTTCTTTTTAACTGAAACCAAAAGAAAGGACTAAAAGCCCAATAATTGAAGACTCAGAAACTGGAAGCCTCGAATATTAAAAATTAAAGACTTCAAACTTTATATATTCAACATTTAACTACGTAACTCAAATTGAAACCCATAAGATTAAGCTCTCATCAGTGGAATCCATAAAAAGAACAATAAGGCAAACAATTAGATAGTACTATTACTCAGCTAGGGCTTGAAACTTTCGTACTCCATTTCATGAGAGACAAAAACGAAAAATTAGTACAACAAAAGAACAGAATTAGATACACGAATGCAAGATTTGCAGACCCAAACTCTTCAAAAAATTACACAGAGAGGGTGAGAGCATACTCGCGAGCTTCAATTTCAAGGGTGGAAGCCATTGAACTAAGATCTTCTTCCTAGTGAGTATAATTCAGAAGCTAAAACCCGGCTTAAATCTCAATGTCAATTTCTTGAATAGGCGTTCGGGCTGAAGTCCGGGATTGCGGAGTGGATGGGCCGGGATGTATATATTATTTCCGTCTTTTAGGATTAATTACATTTTCTCCTCCAAATTTGTCTAAATTATAATTTTATCCTTATATTTTGAATAAATTACAAATACATTTTTATTATTTATAAATTCATAACTAATAAATTCATACTATTAATTGTACTGAAAATATTTTTCAAGAAATAACAATTTAATACCAAATAGTTTATTATTTTTCTAAAAAATCTTTTTGTGAGCATTGCTTTTGTTTAGTTTTATATATTAAGATAATAATATAATTCACTATAAGAATTAGATTGTTAAAATGACATTTTAGAAATGGTATTTTATCTTAATATATGATAATAAATAAGAACTACACTCACAAAAAGATATTTTAGAAAAATATAAACTCTTTGGTATGAAATCATTATTCTCTAAGAAACGTTTTCAAGGTAATTAATGGTAGGGATTCATTATTTATAAATTAATAAATGACAATAATGTAATTGTAATTTGTTCAAATAAAGAAATAAAAGTGTAATATATACAAACCTAAAGAAAGAAAATATATCCATTTTCTTATGTTAAAAGGAAAAACCAAAAAAATCTCATTGTATCACATTTTGTCAGATTTAAAAATCACCCGGTGTAGGTCTGGGAAAATCTTTTGTTCCATAGCCTTGGACCTATTTACAACTAGCCAATTAAAAACTACTAGTACTAACATTGCATTAGAGATTCAATCATCAATTCTCTCCAAAGGTCACAATTGTTGCAATCTAATAATGACAAGGAATGTTTTTTTGTTATGCTACTAATACTTGTACTTTCTCTACTATTAAGGAAGTGTAAGCTCCACTAATAGAATATGGTTCCATCACAACCTTTTTAATTCGTATGAATATTATTGTAATTTTTTATAGTCAAATTACTCTTTATAATTTTGTGACAAGTTAAAATAGAATACTCAATTTCAAACAAAAAGAGTAATTAAGTAAAATCATAAGCCTTCCCAAGTACTTCACACTCTAAGATACATTTCAAAATGGTAATACGATAAGGAATTGCGCTTCATATTTTTTATTTGAAAAATTACAGTATACCTTATTGAAGTTTAGAAGCATCATTTCCTTTACCTCTTCCTTTTGATCTATTTGAATCCTTGTGCTACCTTGCACAAGATGAAAATTATGTGGAACTATTGAAATTTTGATGAAAATCATACGCACCGACTTGCATTTTCTTGTTAAATTTTCTGTCAAACGCATTTACAACATAAATTATATTGGAAATAAATATATAACTCTTCATGTTTTTTCATAAACATAGATGAAGAAAATCTTATCAACTACATAATTTCACTCCAAAAAACTACATGGTTTATATGTATTCTATAATATTCTTGATAAATAATACAAAAACTAACTCATTTTATGACGCCATCATTGAGGATTAGGGATCGTATTTACCCAAAAATATAATATCTTTTTGTGTAAAAAAACTTCAATATTTGTAAGTTTCATTTCAATAAAGCGAAGGTGATGAATTAAACAAAAAAATAAAAGGAAAATTAGGAAAAATTCAAAAAAGGTATTTGCATTTAATAAAAGCTTATATGTGGTAGGATTGAATAATTTATTAATATTCTCATAAGGAATTCATAATTGTTTCAAAATAAGTCTTCAGTTAAATGCTAAATTAAATAAACTTAATATAAAATCTTAAAATTTTTATAAACTTAAAATTTTTTATAATTTTTAAATTATATAAAAATTATATATAGTGAATTGGTAATGCATTAATATTCTTATAATGCATTCATAATTGTTTTTAGAAGAGTCTAGGAAATAAAAAAGCTAATTAAAATATATTAGGCTTCATTTGGATTGAATTTGAGGTTGAGATTTTTGTCTTAAATTTTGTAAAAATAATTTTTTTGTAAGACATAAAGTGGAATTCAATTACTATTTTGTCCGGATAAAACTCAATCCAAATAAAGCTTAGATAAGAGATACTTAATACATTGATTAGGTCTAGTGTAGGATATCCAAATCTTTTTTTTCATTTTTGTTTTGTACATTCCCTTCTACTTTGTATAACTTATGTATACAAATCATCATAAGACACAAAGTTTGATTTTTTTTCTATGAAAGACACAAAGTTTGATATAAATATCATAGAAATTCACATGACGAATTGTATAGCCTACAACACATTTAAAGACAAACAGTCTCATAGTAATTTCTAGGGAAATTGGCTCTGAGTGCCACTGAAGAATGCACTTACTGCTTGTCTTGCTACTAAACTTTTTTTTTTATTCTTTCATGCCATTTAACTATTTTTGGGTAGCTAATTCTGCCACTCAACCACCACAAACGGCAGAATCCGGCGAAAAATAGCATGTTCCACTCACGTGCTGAGAATTTGATTATAATGATCAATAATTGTCTATGAATGCCACTGAAGAATGCACTTACTATTTATTTTACCATTAAACTTTTTTTATCATTTCATGCCATTTAACGATTTTCGGGTGGCTAATTATGCCATTGAAGAATTTGATTTTTAAAAAAAATAATAAAGGGCATAGTGGTTAATACAATTCTCTTTCCATCAATTTATCACTTACCCGAACTAAATTCATTTTTATCCATTTGAGAATCCAATTTAAAACCTAACAGATTAACTTCATCAAATGGCCAGAATTGTTCTTCTTCCGGTGCCATATATTGTAATTCTTTATTCGCTGCATAAGCTAGATTGTTGATTTTGACCTTATTTACCTCGGCAAAAATAGCTAACACAAGAAGATCACTAGCAAGATCTGTATCTACCAAAAAAAAATTTTGGCCCATTGGTGTTCATTGCCAAGGTTGGTGTGAGTCTCAATTTCTTGTGTCTGATCAATAGCAAGATCTGTATCCACAAAAAAAAAATTTGGCCCGTTGGCGTTCATTGCCAACGTTGGTGTCAGTCTCAATTTCTTATGTCTATTTCAATTTCTGCCGAGGTAAATAAGGCACAAATCAACAATCTAGCTTCTGCAGCAAGTAAAGAATTACAACAAATGGCACCGGAAGAAGAACCATTGTAGCTATTTGATGAAGTTAATATGTTATGTTTTAAATTGGGTTCTCAAACATATAAAAATAGATTTAGTCCAGATAAGTGAGAAATTGATGGAAGGAGAATTGTATTGACCATTATACCCTTTATTATTTTAAAAATAAATAGATTCTTCAATGGCATAATTAGCCATCCGAAAATAGACTAAATAGTTGAATGATATGAAATGATAAAAAAAGTTTAATGGCAAAATAAATAGTAAGTGCATTTTTCAGTGGCATTCATAGCCAATTATTGATCATTATGCCCTTGATTTTTTTAAAAAAAATGAAATTCTCAGCACGTGAGTGGAGCATACTATTTTTTGCCGAATTTCGCCGTTTGTGGTGCTGAGTAGCAAAATTAACTACCCGAAAATAGTTAAATAGCATGAAAGAAAAAAAAAAGTTTATTGACAAGACAAGTAGTAAGTGCATTATTTAGTAGCACTCAAAGCCAATTTTCTTAATTTCTATGCGTGTGAATAGTTCACATTAATCAAAGTAATTTCACATCGAAAGTACTAATATATAGAGCATTACATATATTGAAGTTCACCCCACAACATAACAGGTTTATTTGATAAAATATATAAGTACCTGTAAAAATTACACACACAAACGTTTTGATTCACCATGTCTCCAAGTGAAATATTACATAAGAAAGCAAGATTCTAAGAATCTTATACATTTCAAAGACATTTCTAACACTGATATATCTCATTGTGTATGGTTAGTGGATAGGGAATGTTAGTAGTCATCATTGGTACCATGTCAGTAATCCTATACTGCTCATCTATCTGCAAAACAAATGAAAACCCATAATTAAAAAAAACAAAATCTCCATTTATAAAAACAGTACCCTTATTGTCCCAGTTTGTTTTATTACCTTTTCCTGTAAATACTTGTTAGCAGCCTTCAGTATTCCCTCCTTCAAAAGAAAAAAAGAAACTACTTCAGTTTTCTATATATATGTGACTATAAAAGTATATACTAACATAAGAGAATTAAATACGCAATTGTTCTAAATTTTCAACCTTATAAAAATTATGATATTTACAATACAAGAAAATGAGCCTTCTTCTATTTCTTTTGTTTTTATTTTTTACATCGTAAGATATTGATTAAAAGACTAATAATAGTACTTTGAGAATAAAAGTAAGAGCGATGTGAAGGACAAACTTTTGAATTATAATCACATTTGATTCTGCGTATTAGGTTCTTGTACCATATTATTGAGTTTATCATGCATTTCCTTCTTTTCATGGATATTTTATCCTATACTTAGTAGGAAAACAAAAATTATGATTGACAAATTTATAAGGAAGTGTGAAATATCAAATAAGGCATTATATTCTACCTTGTTCTTCAGCAACTGGATCTCTTGAAACATGCTATCCATCTGCATGCAAATTTTAGCTGTATTAGTAAGGAAGTTGCGATGAAAACAATTATAGATGATTCAGTTTCTACTTATTTCTGCTGATGTTTACCTTTGCTGCACGAATATGATAAATCCAAACCTCAAGATGCTTCTCAAGTATGTCAAGTTCATTTAAAGACATCGTCCCATCTCCTCCTCCAGTCATGTACCTATGCATATGTTCCTAATCATAGTTAAGCGCTACAGGACAGAGATGTAATGTGTTTTTGTATCTAATCATCACGATCATAGACAATACTAGTTCAAATTATGCGTCATAAATCCAAACTTATGTATGGGAACGCGACGCGAAAGTGCTAATCAAGGAAAATATTTGTAAATGGAAAAGAAATCCCATTTACCTTAGGCCTTTCTGGAGTACTTCAATCTCTTGCTTCAGCTTGCTAATCTCCTGTTTTGGGTCCTAGAAGAAGGGAAGCAAGGAACAAAAGAGAGGGGAAAAAAAAGTTCAATATTTGCTGAAGTGTATTTTATGAAGCTAATTTTATTTCTAGGTAAATTCTGAATTTCTCCGTTCAAAATGAAAATTGGAAACTCTGTTAATAACAAATTCACTTGTAGGTGCTTTGGATCTTTTAATTACCATTTTTATTTAATCTTTTATGCTGTAAACATACAAAATACACACAAGCAGGCTACTGCCTATCCATCTTTTCTGCTTCTGTAAGTGAGAAAAACAAGCTCTTTCATGAGAAATTGTAAGTTTTCTAGTCAAAAAGCAAGAAAGTGCAGGAACCTTTCCTTCAATAAGGATGATGAAATTGATTGACAGCACAGCTTCAAAGAATATTCATACAAGTTTGCCGGATGGTCTATATATGCATTTATTAGGGGAACCAATAAAGTTGTCCCAATAAAGTAGAGATAAGAGTACCAAGAGTTTTGTTGTCTTTCTATTGGTGTTCGCTATTACCAGATACATGCAAATAGTAAAACTAGAAGGAGTACCCGATTCTTTGAGATTAAACAAAGTGTGAAAGCTTTTTAAATTGCATAGCATGTAAAAGAAGCATCAGTTAAAGCTGCACAGATGTCCGTATCCAAATGACAAATTAAGGCCAAGAGCACAAGTATAGGATAGGCTAGAAATGTCCGCCCTGCAATTAATTATTCTCCTCTATTCATTATGCGGCTATGTTCATTTTGTTGCCAAATCAAATGACAGCACCAAATCAAAGACAATAGTGAAAGGAATGAAAGGAGCAAGTCACTTGCCAGTTCCAAACGCCTCACGCATGGAGGGAAAATAAGCATACCTGCTGAACTTGCTCTGCTGGTGCTTGTTCAGCCTGTGAAGCCCCACGAGTGGTCTTCACGTACTTCTCCATCAGCCCCTGCATGGTCCTGCAATCGCGAAGGCAGTATAGTAGAGAGTTTTTATTAATTGGAACCAAAAGTTCATATTCAAAAGGGAAAGGAAAACAAAAACAGCATGTAAACAACTTTATAACATTGGAAACACAGATGTTCAGAGCCTTCCATCGGGAGAGAAAGATGTAAACTTATGAGCAACCGTTAATATATAGTGATATAAACAGAGACGGTGATCTGTATGTATAGTTTTGCTTTTATATAAGAGGGAGAGAAGAGGGAGTGAGAGCAGACCCTTTGGTGGCTAGTTCGTAGAGCTTTCCGTGTGCGGAGAAAATGACAACGCCAATTTCAGCATCGCACAGCACAGATAGCTCCTTAGCCTTCTTAAGGAGCCCTGCTCGGCGCTTGCAGAAGGTGACCTGCCTGTGAACGGGGTTCTCAATCTTCTTCATCTGAATCTTTCCACGAGCCATTGATAAGCTAATTATATTGTCGGATTTCTTGACCTCTGATCTCTTTCTTCGTGAAATGTTTTGAATGCTCTTGTTTGCAGTCTCTGCAAACAACCTCCCACTAGTTTGAACTAGCTTCGAGGTTGCTGCAATTTCTCCTCCTGCTCAACTGCTGTTTAACGCTTACCTCTTCCTCTGAAATGGCTTCATACTTTATATACATCCTAATTTGATTCTTTGAACACATATAATAATGGAAAAGACGCATCTCAACAATGACTAGCACTGGCAACCACCTTTACATTTCATATATATGGAGCTTTTCTTGTGTACTCCCTCTTCCTGTAGTACTTTTGGAATTCTCGTCTCACTTCCAGTCAGCTCTTGACACATCTTCACCGCTTTGGATCCTTCTAAAGGTCATCCATTATGTTTCCTATATAACATATCACATTTCAACAAGTATATATACGTTAAGAGGCAATTTTACCCCTCATACAGATGATCTCACGGCGAGATGGAGGAAGAAAAATAATGTTCAGGAGGCGAACTCCTTTAGCACTAGCATGAATCCATCTCATATAATATATTTGAATAATAGGATAATTGTCTTAATTTATATATATATTCGACATTATGATAATTTATTATATAAGAATATTTAATGTTCATTGATATTCTGATCCATAAAGTAACGAGCATATATAGTGGAGATTTACAACGAAATAGAGAGATGCATCTGTTGATTATTATTGGTTGCAATTTTAATACACATCTCAAGTGACATAAAGATTTCAGCTGAGATTAGCTCCTAAATCTATAGAGATTTATTAGTATCATGGGTGACCATCCACAAGCGAGAAGAAGGTCTTGTGTGGGGCAACATTCAGAGCCTAGTCAGCGATGCAATTGCTTTTGCATGTGCTTCCCAACTCTTGATGAACCAATGAGCTGCCCATGTTGGGGCTGCTTTTCCGCACCACGTCTGCCTTTGTGTTTTGTGCAATAGGATCTCACACCTTTCACGTCCAAAGGCCAAAGGGTGCACTTTTGGGCTATAAACAAATCACCGAGCAGTGGTTTTGTCTACGGTGCGGGAAGTGGGTTTCTCCCGCACCCGCAGGACCCACGTTCAGTATGTTAGATTTTCATGAAATTTAATTTAACGTATTATATTTTTTAATTATATATATATATTTAAAAAGTTAATAAATTTTTTCAGTCGTCAAATTAAATTCGAGATCTGATCTGACGACCGCAGATTTCTTTTATTGAATATTTTAATCATCGAATTAAAAGTTTATATGCAATAAAAATAATGTATAGATATGTGAACTCTTAATTATTAAATTAATAAAATCTTAATTTAATTATAAAAAATTTATTCAGTATAAATTAAAAAATAAAAAATAAAAAATATGCTTTTTAGTACCTATATCCGACAGCAGCTCCCCACCCTCCCATCTTAACTTTGAAGGAAGAATCTTGTCAAATCAAACCTACAATCAATAGAAAACCTTAAAGAGATCTTTTCTCTTGTCTTGACGCGTCTGGATCCGGTCCTGCACGTCCTTTTTGCAGGACGTGCAGGACCAAATATAGACCGTTGGATCAGATTCGAAATCTGATTCAACGGCTGACGAAATTTTACAAATTTTCAAATTTTTAAAAATACATACAGGGATCAAAATATATGGTCCGTTGGATCAGATTTGACATCTAATCCAACGAATCATATTTGGTCCTGCACTGCAAAAAGGACGTGCAGGACCGGATCCAAATTCTGTCTTGACATCTAGAGATCATTTGCTGCGCGGACGCATTTATACAGTTGCCACGTGGATATGCCCTTGAGCTGATGCCACGTGGAGGGATGACTGTGTTTGTGATATATAAAGGTTTTGATTCCGAACTAGTAGTATATTGCTAAAATACAAAATGGAATAGTAAGATTAAAGTTAGGCGATTCATAGGCAGAAAGGACTTCTTCTTCTTCTTCTTTGTTTTTTTATTAGTTCTTTAGTTTTTGATTAGTGCTAATCAGGTTGTGATAAAAATGCTTTAACCATTGCGCTATGGACAAAAAAGCGGAAGGCCATATGACTAATTAATTAATAATTATCAATTCAAATCAGTGCAAGTTGTTAATAAATTAAAATTACAAAAAGATTTTAAAAATCAATGCAAGTTGGTAAAGCTCCCATCGGAGCTTTGCCAAGTTCCGATGAGACTTCAACTAGTACTTAAAAATTTATTTAATTTGAATTAAATGAATAATAAATTTTAATTTAGAATAGAATAATGACGATAGAGAATATTTTTTTATAAAGAGAAATATGTAAATTTATGATAAGAGCAAAAGCCTAAAAATAATACACTAAATTTATAAAAAATGAAAGTGTACCTCTTTTATTAAATTAATTACCATAACTACCTTCTCCGCAACACTTAGTAACATTTTTCCTCCGCTTAAAGTGTTTACGGCTGATAAAGTAATTAGAAATTCATATTTTATTGCAAGCCGTGGGATTCTGCTGCTTGTATCATTTTCACATAGCACATATTCTCTTCTCACTCTAATAAATGTTAAAGATTTGATAATTATGATTTTGCGAATTTAGATCTTATCTTATATTCCATCTGTTTCAAAATATAACGTATTTTGATATTTTTTATATAAATTGAGAAAAATAAAATATATTTTTTATTATAGTATAAAATATGTGTGAGTAGCACTATCAAACGAGCCAGCAGCTCGCAAGCTGACCCGTTTGCCCAGTAAATTAGTTAGGCTTGAACCTAACTAGTCTAGACCCGTTTAAACAAGGGTCTGACTAGCCCGTTCCTTTTGGCTAGCATATTACAGCGAGCCGGAGCTGGTTAGGGCTGGCCAGCCCTTCAAAAAAAAATTTTAAATCAGAATATGAAACGGGTCGTTTCATGTTAAGTAGGTAAAAAAATAAAATATATATGAGGCTGCCTGCAGGCCTTCTATAAGTAGATATGGATCAGTCAAATTTTAACCTGTCAATAAACAGACTCATCCCACTCTGCTCCGCTTAAGGCTAGTTTGTGACAAGTCAGAGCGAGTTGACCCGTTTGACAGTATTATGTGTGAGTATAACTTTACAACAATAATTCTTAAAATTTGTAAAAAGCTGACAAAATGTCTAAAAAACCTATATTTAAAAACGAAAGGAGTAGTGGATAATCAATCACTTTTTTCATTAATCAAAACATTGTTATGTACTAATATTCTTAAGTACTAGTATCACTCCCATAATTTTTAATTTTATCCTTGGTTTTTGTGCTAATGACAGTTTCAAATGAACAAGTTGCTTAATTACAATGCAAAACGGGTAGCAATGGAATTTCAGAAATGCTACCACTCACATATTCCTTTAAACTTTCTTGCAGTAACATAAAATTGTCATAAATGGTGGAGGCAAAATGGGATTTTAAATTCCATCTCAAATACATACTCGTTGCTTCATTCGGACACCAAACTCTCCGAGAATAAGAAAAGATGCAAAACTACCAAAAAAAAAAAAAAAAGGCAAGTTAGTAATTCGCTGTACCAAAATAAGGAAAACAAAAGGTCCATTTCACTCTAATAAACATAGTTCCACTTACTCTTCAAATATATTTTCATAACTAATCTTATTGATTCAAGAAATATGAGCCAATCACTATAATTCAATTGTCTTTTCAATCTTTTATGTTTAATTGAAATAAAATATTCAATTAGAAAATAAAAAAGAGTATCAAAGTTGTATGAAAAAGCAAGAAGCTAACGCAAACAAATTTTGAGGAAGTCGTTGTCAATTTCGATCCTCCCATATGGTGGTTGGTTTACATTTTTGTCCCATCACGATTTCCCAATGCCCTCATATTCTTAAGTGTTCATATTTTTTTTCATCACTCCCTTATTTTTAATGCCTAATCTTGTTTAAATGGAACATAACATATCTTGGTAGGATTTTCTTCATTCGTGATTCCCTCTCTCTTTCTCTCATGATTATCTCAAAACCTATTTTTATTTTTTTTCAAGCTGAACCATTTTTAATTACAACATCAAATGTTCCACTATTGTTACATTAGTCGTATAAATTTTTATTTTTTAGTACAAAAAATATTATACTATTAGTAAAAATTACATAATATATCATAAAATTACAAGCGCTATTAAAAGAAAAAAATTATATTAAATAAAAATAATCTTGTACTAAACAAAAATCAAACTCCTAACTTTACTTCTAGTTAGGAAGCCAGCCTCATCTCTTATTACCGTAAATCCTCATGGGCAATTGTATAAATTAATTGTTTTATAAGAAGAATACTATTTATATTAAACGAATATACACTTTTTAATTCATTTTATTTAGACAAGTAAACATTATTTGCACTTCCGGGCGAAGAGAGAGAAGAAGGAAAGGAATACAAAGGAGCTTTCGGATCCTTTAATCCTGTCCTTGTCAACTTCCCATTATTTTCCCTATCTCTTCCATCATCATTCTCCACAGATGGACCTGCAAAATACTTTCTTTCTTTTATAATTAAATATTTTATTTTCACTTATATAACAATTAAAAATTATTATTTAACTATAAATTAATTATTATAATATTTTTTATTAATTAAATACATTAGTTGTGAGATTTAAATTTAAGAAGTCAAAAAATTAATAATGTAATCATTATGTTAGTTGAATTTAATTTTTTAAATTCAAAAAGTAAGTAAAGAAAGTTTAGACAAAATAGTGAGTATTTTAAAAAATAGATATTAAAATTTGAATATATTAAAAATATATAAATATTTAATTTTGAAATGAGATAATATTAAAATTATAAAAAAAGTATATCGAAGAAATAAATAAATAAATAAATAAATTTATTTTTGTAAGAAAAAGAAACCAAATACTTTAGTCGCTTCTAGAACAATACTTTAATTTTCGGTCAAAAAAAAAGAATAATACTTTAATGGAATAATTGATGGCTGCTTGAAGCCATACAGAAAAAGGGCAAAAGGAGAGTTTCAAATAGAGAGAATGGGAGAAATTCTCAGCTTGCCTACTTTGCCTTTATTTGAAAAGCATATATGACCAAAAAAAAAAAAGAATATATGACAATTTACTTCATCTCTCTGTCTCTGTCTCTCTCTCGCCAGTTGTCAAGAAAATTCCCTCTGGTTCTCTGTAATCTGTCCAAAAAAAGAAAAGGAGGGAAAAAAAATGAAAACGCATACATGGATTTAATTTATGCTTAATTTTCCAGATTTTGGTAGGTAATTTGTCATTTTACAGTATGAAAATTCTCCAGAAAAAACATTACTTCCACGGCAACCTCCACTTTTTCAATTCAACAGCCCATTTCTCCACGGGGAGAAAACGATCTGATGCTTGACGAGAAATTGTTGACCTATATATCCTGCTCTTCATTTCAATGAAGAATTGATCGGTTTCGCGTCTTCAGCAATGCTTACTCTGGTTCTTGTTTGTGTATTTGAGCTGATGATCACCAGTTTTGGTGACATGGGCCACCTAGTTCCAGTGGCAGGGTCCTCAGACCAAGACTCAGTTTCATACATTTCAGCAATTGGAGACCCTGGAATGAAGAACCCAAATGCAAGATTTGCATTGGAAGCTTGGAATTTCTGCAATGAAGTTGGCGAGGAAGCACCCAATATGGGCAGCCCCAGGTTGGCTGATTGTGCTGATCTTCGCTGTGCCCCAAGTGCTCCAGGTTCATTATATTTGTTACTGTAATTTCTTGAAATATCTATTAAAACCTCAGCTTTTTCACTCTGGGAATGCTTATAAATTATGAATGATTTATCCCGACTTGAATCATGACTTACTAATGTCTGAGGAGGAAAATGTGGTGTACATGTGATGTGTGACGTCATTGGTTGACAGTAATGGAATTTAAGAGTGTAGTAAAGTGAAACTTTTTCTTTTTATTTCTGAATTTTGGACTTCAGATGTTCATGAATGTTGGCTTGCAAGTGGATATTATATAGTTGTTCTACTTTATTGAAGTTGGGCGCCTCCACATTTGGTGCTTCACGTGTATGTGGTAATTTCTGAATGAATGAACCCTTTGCTTGAATTAATTTGTTCCACAACCAAGAAATGCCTACTTTGGACTAATGGGGGCAATTTGAAGGTCATTTTACTTTTATGTCTTGTCAAGGTGCTAAATTTTCATCCGGAGTAACTCCAAAGGCCTCTCTTTATGACCCTTCCTGTTTCTGAAGTTAAGAATGTTGTGTCTTTAGCAACCTTTGTGTTACTTGACTTGCATAATGTTGCTGCTTCTACCAGGCTAATGCTATTGATCATCTAAACCAGCTTTGTCTTACATGGTTTCAACAAACTTCCTCTTAATGGTTTCTTTGTTGATTATCTAACTTAGCTTCGTTTGGAAAGTGGGGGCATCTATAGAGAACATATAGCGATTACTGTTGTAGAAAAGTGTCCATGTCTCTTTAATCTGCAACAAATACAAGAGTTATACCTTACTGCTCTATTTTGATTTCATAATGCAATGGCTAAGATATAGTGGGTGGTGTACTTATTGATAATAAGAGGCGCAACTGTGAAATACACCAGAAGGTGAAGGAATCAGACAACAGACTAGCAGCAGGCGATAGTTTTCATGCTGGTTTTACACCATACCGTGATCCAGATCTTTATGCTGTGGAGAAGGAACTGTACCTTGGCTCTCTCTGTGAGGTCCAGGATTCCTCTGAGCCATGGTATTTCTGGATGATTATGCTGAAAAATGGAAACTTTGACAAAAACACAACGTTTTGCCCTGAAAATGGCAGAAAAGTTTCAAAGATAGTGACAGACAGAAACTTTCCGTGTTTTGGGGAAGGATGTATGAATCAACCACTTGTGTACCATAACCAGTCAAGAATGGTTCTTTTGGGTGGCCGTCCATCTCTGGTTGGAGGGTTTTATGGATCTTATGATCTTGATGCCAATTTGACAGAAGTAGGCCAAAAATCATTCTTCTCAGTTTCATGGGAGAAGAATTTGAGCACTGGAAGTTGGATTGTGTCACAAAAGTTGATGACGTCTGCCAAGTATCCTTGGCTTATGCTGTATCTTAGAGCAGATGCAAGAAAAGGATTTAATGGGGGATATCACTATAATGGCCGTGGCATCATGAAAAAGGTCTGCTCAGTCTTTTTGCTGACTGTGAAAAATGGTATCCATGGTCATGTATATATGGTTCCCTTACCTGCATTGGACATAAATAAGAAGCTCTCATAATTTCCTTTTCATGCTACAAAAAATAAATTTATCTTGCAGATACTACTCTTCTGACCATAGGCACCAATAATTGGATAATTGTTATATTGAGTACTTGATTAAGTATTTACTTCTTCAATTCGACTCATCAGAGATGAGCCAAGTCTGAAATGATTAAGGGTAGTAGCATCACCAGTGCATAACCTAAGAATCAATGGATGAATATAATATAACCGTTCTCAACAAGGGCCAATAAGTGACAAGTGACATGGAATCTTTGTCGTAGGGTCAGGAACTGAATGTGAATGAGGCCAGAATGCACTACAGGTAGAAGCTAGTGAGAAATTAGCTTATGATCATATGTGGACTAGTGTCTTGAGTTGAATCCGCTTAAGATTTTCTTGATGATCTAAACTTAGTTAGAAACATTAATGTTGTTCATGTTCTTGTTTTCATTCAGCTACCAGAGTCACCCAATATTAAGGTGAAATTAACACTTGATGTTAAACAAGGAGGAGGAGCAAATAGCCAGTTTTATCTCCTTGATTTAGGAAGTTGTTGGAAAAATAATGGAGATCCATGTGACGGGGATGTTCTAACAGATGTTACTCGATATAGCGAGATGATTATCAACCCTGCAACTTCAAGTTGGTGCCGTGCAGATAACCTTGTTTCCTGCCCACCTTACCACATTAGTTCTGCCGGGGATATCATTTATAGGAACGATTCATCTCGTTTCCCTTACTCAGCTTACCATCTATACTGTGCTCCTGGAAATGCTATGTATCTAGAGAAACCTTATGATATCTGTGACCCCTATAGTAACCCACAAGCACAAGAACTGGTGCAAATTCTACCACATCCAGAGTGGGCTGTCCATGGCTATCCTTCAAATAAAGGAGATGGCTGGATTGGGGATCCTAGGACCTGGGAGCTTGACGTGGGGTCCTTGTCTAGTCGGCTATACTTCTACCAGGTAAACTTCTTTTATTTTCTTCTAAATTAATGTTCGACAATTTATGAAAGTAATGGACCATAAGTTTCTTAAGGGATGCCTAATACACTTTGTAATTTATTTTCTGAGAGTTTATATTCTTTCCATGGTCAGTGAAAAGGGAGATCAAACTCAACCTTAGGACTTGACTTTGTCGTACTGATAGTCTTTACCGTGCTAGCTCTTATGGAAAATACTCTTGGAAGAGTTGAATCAAAACAAGATATCCTCAATACAGCTACAGTCATGGACTTTCATGTTTTGCACCAAATGACAGCAGCTAATTGGACAAGATATGAAAATAAAATTGTAAACCAAACTGGATTATGATTATTACTATGCCACACTATGCTGCTGCCTACAACATTGCATTATATCCACGGATAATGCTACTACTGGGATTCTCTTTTTTAAGTTATAGCAAGTTCTTTATGCACTGAGCATTTTACCTTGTACAGGATCCAGGAACAAAACCTGCAAGACGCATATGGTCTTCTATTAATGTTGGTACAGAAATTTATGTCAGTAAAACAGGGATGACAGCTGAATGGACTGTTAGTGATTTTGATATACTGATTCCCACTGAATCCGAGATTGGAAGAAAGAGAAGTTTGTAATACCTGAAGATTTAAGTGTTGTAATACCTGAAGACAAAATCGATCTTTCATGAAGATCTTAGAAAAATTAATACTGGTTCAATCTATGTTTTCTGCTGCATTTGCTTCTCATCTTTTCTGTTCATTTTGTTTTCGGTTTGTAGTTTTGACTTGCAAGAACGCGAATTTTTTGTGGGATCTTGTGGCCTTGGGTGGATTGCAGTCCTCCTTAAAAGATGAACACATTGTACTATCATGTTTGACTTGAGGCTAAAGTAAAGAAGAATGGAACTAACGTATTTTATTACTAAAACACTCTTTTCTGGAATATTCGATGTGTACCAAAAGGAAAAAAGATAATTGGTGAAGCAATAATTCTTTCTGATTCCTTGAATCATTCGGTGGCTTCAAGAAATGGATAGTCAGTATAGCCAACAACAGGATCCGATATGTAGAAAGTTTCTCGGTGGTACTTGTTGAGAGGAGCATTCAACTCAAATCTCTTGGGCAAATCTGGATTCGCCAAGAACAGACGTCCATAGACAACGAGATCAGCTCGGTTTTCAGCTATGGCTTTGATCCCATCTTCCCTATCATAACCACCTGCAGCCATGAAAGTGCCCATGAAAGCCTTTCTCATAGGCAATAGACTATGAGGAACCTCAGATTTCTCTCCAATCTTCTTCATCCTTGGCTCCACCATGTGACAGTACAAGATCCCATACTTGTTCAAGGCTTCAACCATGTAAAGGCCTAATGCATCAGGATTGGAATCTCCCGATTCCATGTAGCCAGCAAAAGGAGAAAGTCTAATCCCAACCCTGTCGGCTCCAATTGCATTGGAAACAGCTTCGATTATCTCCAGAGCGAATCTGCAACGGTTCTCCAAAGAGCCTCCATACTGGTCTGTTCGGTCATTCACTTGGTCCTTCAAAAATTGATCTATTAGGTAACCATGAGCTCCATGGATCTCGACTCCGTCAAAGCCTACAGATCGAAGAGATTGCATCAGTGCACGCAATCTTCTCAACCATTTCTCAGACCCTAAGGTTAACCTTTCTCTTATATCTTGGGGATTGCCTTAGAATACTGTGTTTTACATGATCCAAGCGTATGTAACGCAGAGAAACTAAAGCATTGTGCTTTAATTGAGAATCAAACTCATTCCGTCATACGAAGACATATCCGACGTGCATTGTGTGTGTCATAGTAAATTTGTTTCTACAAAGTGCATATCCTATATATGAGTTAACAATCTTTTCTGTTCTCCGTCATGTTTTTGCTGTATATTCTTGTGAAAAAAATAACAATTCAAAATCAGATTTTGAGAACATTTTTACCAGAGTTTTAAATTTTTTACAGATTATCTATAAGAAAGGTTTTAGCTCAGTATGAATCCTAACTGCACCAAGACTTTACCAGCTTCAATAGCATTCAGAGCAGCAAGCTTAAAATCATTGACAATCTGGGGAATTTCATCCGCTCTTAGCCGGCGAGGAGGTGAAAAGTTGTCAATATCAATGCCATTTGCTCCATATTGAGGGGTTAATCCCTTGTCCGTCGAAGAGATTGGAGCCTGTCCATTGGGCTGATAGCCTGTAAGCAGTAAGATGAAATCAGGTTTCAGCGGAAAGAAAAGGTTATATGGGTCTCTGTAGGTAATTAAGAATGATCACAAAGTACAAGCATAAGACATAAATTACAAGCTCCGAATTTCCTCTGAAATAAACCAGGTTAAAGACTTCCAGATTTGCATAGTTGCAACCCAAAAAATTGCTTGTCTAACAGAATAGCCATATTACTTCACCAGGTAAGGATGTGATTGTCTGTATGAGAAGATAGAAATTTCAAAGCTTATTAAGGAGAAGAACTTACCGTAATTTGAAACCCTTCCTACATGCCAGATCTGGCAAAAGAAAACACCACCTTTGGCATGAACTGCATTTACGATAGGTTTCCAGGCCTCAACTTGTTCTTTTGTCCATATACCAGGTGTCATTGGATACCTTTAGGCGTGAGAAAACAATAAAACTTCCAAGCAACGAGAAAGATGGGAAATTGTGTGCATCTATATTCTTACTATTTTATACTCTAAATAGTTTTGATACAGTAAATAAGAACTGTTACTGAGTTATTACCCTTGAGCTGTGTCAGAAACTCCTGTGGCTTCTGATATGAGCAGACCGCCTTTGGAGGTTCTCTGAGAGTAGTATAATACAGCATGTGGCTGGGGAACATTTCCATAAGACCTTTGCCTTGTCAGAGGTGCCAAAACAATTCTGCATAGAATTGTGTGAAAACCACAAAGGATCTTTAATGTGCATTCTGTAATAAGTAGTATACAGCGGAGTTACAAGTATATCATATTATGGGAAACTATTTAAGGGGCAGGAATAATATAGCAAGAAAGAACTGAAAAAAAAATGATAAAAGGAACTAAAATACAGGATTCTGAAAGTGCCAAAAAGAATCTAAAAAAAATGCTTGAGATGGCTGATGGCTGAACCTCTTTTGGGGTTTCAAACTATGTAATCCACAGAAGGAATATCGTTTAATCACTATTCGTCTAATATTCTACATATCTTCTTTGTTCATGATTTCACATTAAAACTGAAATTGATCTAGTATGAAACTAATGTTGATGCAGCATACCAATTTGAAGCAATGGACAGAAGCAAAAAGAGGTTATGCCCTCTCCTCCAGGTGAGGCTTTCATTTGTCTATCAATCTACCAAAAGAAAGCTACAATTTCACCCGCTACTTATGCTTCTCTGAGTTGGCATCTGCAACCATGCGATCCGACTATTCCCCTACTATTTGTACCTTTCTATTGTAGAGCATGTTGGATCACCATATCACTAATTCACTGCTGACCTATACAATGGTTTAACAAGAAGGTCGTCTAATGTCTGATTTCTAGAGAATATAAGATGTAATTTCCTTCAAGAAGTTAAGGCAACTAAAAAAGTTCCACTTATTTCTGTTGCATAAATTCTGTTGCAAGAAACAATTTCTTTTCTATTGTTTAAGAGGAACCGAAGTTCTCCAAATTATGAGACTGTATCCGCTCACTCTTATCACAATATAGATATTACTTTTTAAATAGTTTTATGAATGTCAACCAATTTAACAGCAAAAAATCCCATAGGGTATTTCCTGCACATGAAATGCTTACATTTTACAACATACATTATTAGAACAATACAAGCATAGCAAAAGCTAATGTACGAGATCAGTCTGAAATGGCCTCACAAGAATATACGATGCCTTTGAAGTATTGTAGAGATAATACAATCAAGAAAACTAGGATGAACTAAAGAAGTATCTATTGCTAATTTTTCCAAGAGAAGGGGGAAATTGGTTATGCCAATGCCATATCAAAGGAACTAAGAATCATCTCTTAGCCCTTTAATCATTTCCAAAAAGAGTCCTCCGTCCGGCCAAATCAGAAGAGAAATACGCAACTTGATCAAACAACAAGAATTCTCAGGTGGGATAGATCACTCAAGAAACTTCATTTTCATCATAGACCCATAAAATAGAAGAAGAAAACCCGTAAGCTTTCCCTTGAGGGATTGAAGCTTACTGAAACTAGTAGAGATAGATAACGGTACTTACCTATGAGAAAGTCGGAAGTTTCCCAATTTATATGGAGTGAGCAGTGGATTTTGGTGCTTCTGCTGCTCCTCTTGTCCAGCATCTGCTTGCATTTCCATTTTGCCTTTTGCCTTTTTCTTGCTTTTTGAAATGCAGTGCTAGCCTCGAAGAAGAATCAAGAATGCAACTACTAGTAAAATAAGTCACAGTACTCATTTGGGGAACGCAGATGGGATATTTATAGTCGTTAGTTGCAGATATTTGAGTCCGCAAAAGTGGGACTGGCATTCGTGGGTGTCATTAGTAACGTCAGCATTCGTCGCGTCTGGCGGCTGCTTTTGCGTTTTTTTTTCTTTTTTGGAAATTGGTCCATTAAAATTTTATTTTTAATTTTATATAATTAAATAAAATTTTACATTTTTTATTTTATTTCATAATATTTTTAATTTTTATACTATTAAATAATATTTATGTTTTTTATAATATTCTATAATATTAAATAAAGGTCTTATTTAGTAATATAAAAAATATATATATATATATAATGAAAATATAATAAAATAATAAAAAAACGAAAAATTATTTAATAATATAAAAATATTAAAAAACAAATTTGAATGACGACAGACATTTCTTTAATAGCATGTGGGGGTGGGGCTGATTTCCCCTTATTGTTTGCGCGTGGGCTGCTAGTAGTTTTACGTCCGGATGCGTTATGTTTGAAGGGAAAATTCATTTTGGTTAGTACTGTCTAAAGATATTTTTGTCTCAATTATTCCTAAAGATATTTATAAATGTTCATTCCAATTATTCCTAAATCAAGAATCTTACTTGATAGATAATAGCCTTCGTTTATGTTTATATATTATTTATTTAAGCTAATTTAACAATTAAATTATACACACAACGGAATTTATTAATTTGATTGATAATAGCCTTTTGAGATGCCAAACTGCTGAAAGCAAAGAAGAAACAAAGTCGAACGAAGCTTCTTCTACACGATGCCCCGTAATGAAATCGCTAATAAAAAACATGCAAATATCACTTCCCAATTGCGTCGACCGGGCCAGAGTCAAAGTCGGATTAACAAACCACGTCAATGCTGCTTTTCCTCCCCTTCGTCATTGGGGGTCAGCAAAGGCTGCGCCGAGAGTTCTTCACGCCATCGAATTGAAAACTTTTAAACAGTATCTGTCAAGAAATTAGTGATGATCTTTTTAAGAGTCCTTTTTGTCTCAAAAGTAGAAATAATGATAACCATAAAATTGGATGCAAACTGCTCAAAGAAACCAGAAATGTACGGAGGCCGAAGCCAAGTAGACCTTCCCACATAGATTCTAGAGAAATCATAAATGAGAAAACATAGCAATAGTGCCCAACACCGACGAATAATAGCGCCCATGGAATCAAAATCCAAATGGAAAACCATCACAATATCAACTTGCACAAAAATGCAAGAGTATAAGCTCCAAAATTACAAATTGGTCCCACATTATATGTCACAAAACTAAAATCTCTGATCAGAAGACTATTACAGCAAGGAAAAGCTTTAAATTAAATGGGATGCCAAAACTAACTCTCATAAGATAAGCTGCGGCTACAGCTACTGTCTACTTAAAGCACTTTGCGTCCAGAAGTGCCTCGCCTTCAAAAGGCTCGTGATCTTCAATCATTTGGTTCACCCGCTCCTTCTGAGCTTCATCGTTGATGTCCACCTCCTTCCATTCGTAGAGCTCCATGTCATATACCTCATCCATGATAAATTTTGGAATTTCTTTACCACGGAATAACCACAATCCCTTGACCTTGAATGGAGGCTCTGAACCAATAATCAACATCTTCCCAAATCCATACTTACGTGCAAGATCCATTCTTTGAAGAAACCCGCTAACTTTGTTCAAGGTCACAAATGAGACTGTGTTTTCATCATTGTACTTGTAATCACAGAACCACAGGGAGTATCCCTCAGGGTCATACATGTCCCAAAATCCTTCAAGTAACAAGTTAATACAATAAAAGTTAAGCCTCAAAAAATAATAATAATCTTTCCAGTAACTGCAAATAGAGTTTTTTTTTTCTAAAAAGGAAAAATACATACCAGCACAATCTCTATATATATGCATACAGTCATACCACAGCATTATGAAACTTAAAAAATGAGAACAACCATCAAATAACATTCAACGCTGTAAAAGCATTGTTATATATAGTCATGTACTATGACTGATGCTCCAAAAATCAGAGCAATCTTCAAATAACATTCCATATCACATGACAAGCAGGAATAGCCATTCCATGAAACTTGATGTCAAAGAGTAACAAACTTGCATAGAACCACAAAACTGGCCAAGACAACAAAAACTTGCACAAAACAACTCCTGAATGAATGAAGGTAAAAGCACACAAAAACAAATACTGCTACTAAAGAGGCAATCCAGCCAAAAATGGTTGGAATTGTGCATGCATTTCTGGGAGAGAAATACCTTTGATGGCAACCTCACGGAAGTTGGACTTGGTGTTAGAGTAAAGCCTTTTCCATTCATCCAGAATCATCTTACTAGGTGGCAAAAGATCCAAAGGATTCTTTGCCTTCGGCTTGGGTGCCTCTTCTTCCTCAAAATCTTCTTTAGGTTTGGGTGCTTCCTTCTTAGCCTCTTTCTTTGGTTCTTCCTTTGCCTTTGGTTTTGCAGGTTCCTTTGGCTGTGCCGCAGGTTTCTTGGATGCAACAGGGGGGACTGCTTCTGATTGTTTAATTTCCCCCAAAATCTTGTAAAAGTTGGGCTGATTAACCATTGTCCAAAAATACCTCTCAACATGAGGAAATTCCGACGTAAAACTCTTCGTCAAGACTGTTCTAAATCCATAAGAAAGGTTGCAGGCCGTAATAATGTCTGCAAGTGTGACAGAATGCCCAACCAAGTAAGTGTTTGAAGCAAGATGAGTGTTCAGGGCGCCAAATGCTCTCTTCAGAGCAGAAATTGCAATCTCCTCAGCCTTCATCCAGAGGGTAAAAAGTTAGCATAACGAAGCTTATAATGTTTTCTACTAATGAATGTCAAAACCAACTGCTAACAAGCAAGAGAAAATTTAGCATACCGGAGGGAGATACACAAAGAAACCAAGTCGTGGATAGAGCCACCGAGCAATGTTGGAATCAATTTCAGTAGCAGAAAAATCAATCCATTGCTCAATAAGAGCCTAAGAGAAATAGAAAAACAAAAAAGCATGAGATGCTAGTGACAAATCATTGAAGAGGGGTATTAATGGAGTGGAAAAAATTGAATTAACGACACACAAGTAGTTCTTACATATTCATATGTCGAAGAGCCAAAGAGTGGATTATCATCCTTCAACTTGGTAACTGCAGTGAGAAATACAAACCATATACGTCATAAGATATGATTGACATGTCTCAAGAGAATTCCAGAAGAAAAACACTTACCATAGCGCGCAATAGCATTACTCTCAAATATTGGACCCTCAGGCGTTTCAAGAACAGGAACCTACAAAAATGATAGCATTAACTGATTGCAGTGGAAATAATAACCTTAAACCTTCCCAATTGCCAAACTGATTGAATACCTTTCCGATAGGATTCATCTTGAGAAACTCTGGGGTTTTATTTGAAACTCCCATTTCAAAATTTTTAACAAATTCGACCTGTACTCCACTATACTCTGCAGCAATAAGTGCCTTGAAGGCATTCTTATTTGTATTTCCAGCATGCAAAATCTGTGGAAATGAAAATCAAGCAAACACTCTATTATATTAATAGCCCAAACCCGCACATGCACATGAAAAGAAAACCATCTTGGCATATGCTACAGCTCATTCATTCAGAATTATGATAGATCATGCAACTATACAAGTAGAACAACCCACAAGAAAGCAGGAGTTCACACGGATCTTACACGAATTATAATTAGAGAATTCATAACTCTTCAACCTCAAATAAGCAAATCCCAAGCACTAACAGCACCACTAACGCTTCATTAGATTAACTAATAGCCCAAACCGAATTTCTGGAATATAAGAAAACAAAACCCATTTTTGCATATGGTACACCTCAGTCAGTCATGGAACAATACAACTAGAAGGCGAATATAGGAGTTCACAGATCTACCGCAAACTACAATTAGGGAATTTATACAATCTTTAACTTAAAAAATACAGATAAACAATCCCATGCAAGCAAGCAATAGGGGCAAAGTCCATGCATTTGTTGGACTAGAAGTGTAGCAACGGCAACAACTCAAAGACAATTAAGTCAGTAAAATTTGGCGCAAATTATGATGTCAAATTTTGGAGATCTAAAAAAACAAGAACGTACCAGAGCCATGGCTTCACAGACGGATATTTTCTCCCTCCAATAACTAAAAAACCCAAAAAGCAGAACCACAATAAGACGAAGCAACAAGCAAAAGCCCCAATAGTCTAAACCATCAGAAGCATGATAATAATAGAAAAAGAAGACAGAGGAATTACAGCCGTAGCCGCGAGCTCTTAGTGAGGAAGAGAAGATGCCAGTGAACTGAGCTTTCTGAAATCGAGAGGTTTATTAGGGTTTCTTTATCGAGGAATAAATAGTTGTAATGCTGAAAACTGGGTTCGGTTCGGGCTGCACTGGGAAAAAGATGCCGAATTGGTCCAGTAAGCGGCCCAATTAATTGGGCTATTTCCAACACAAGAAATGCGAATTGTTTATTTTTCATCAAATTTTAATTTTAAAAATAGTGAATACATTCGTGATAAAAATAAGAATATTTGATTTCCTCATAAAAGAAGTAACTTATCATTATTCACAATAATTTTAATTTATTTGTGAATGTTATGAATTTGTTGGCGCGCAGTTATCATCAGCACAACGAAATCGTAATACTAATATAGAAAACTTAATAAAGAAACTACAAAATAGAGAATATGAAAAAATATAGATAGAAAATAGAAAGAAAATAGAGAGAGAATACAAGAGTTTTATTGATTCTCTGAGAGTAAATCAATCAATGAATAAGTGTATACAATACATCAGTCTAAAACCCTATTTATAGGGTCCAAGGGTACATCTCAATAAGAAGAGGTAGAGAGTAATCAAAAGACAAATCCTATCACTAATTAAAAATATGATAGAACTCTCACATCTATCTTCTGGATAGTTGGAGTATCTTTATAACTATGATATTGGATTACCTCTTTGATATCAGATAATGGGCATCCACAATATTAATTTCATAACACTCCCCCTTAGATGTTTATTGCATAAGAGTATGGCTCGTTAAAACCTTACTAGATAAAAAATCCAGTGGAAAAAACTCTAGTGAAGGAAAAAGAGTACACTACTCTTTATGCCATATTTACTCCCCCTGATGAGAAAATATTTTGAGATTTCTTAACCAATGCTTTCCAATCAAATGTTGCAATTGGTAAGGTCTTAGTGAATAGATCGTCAAATGATCAAATGATTAAATTCAATGCACATCAATATCACATATCTTCTGGAGCTCGTAAGTAAAAATATACTTTATCATATCTCCTTAGATATATTACAAACTCTATTATCATCCAACAATATAGTTGAAATTTCTTCTTAGAGGATATAGATTTATCTCGAATACATTAATCATGATCACACATATTCTCAACCAACATCATAAATTTCTATTTCTTCAACATGAGTTGAATATGTGGCTGTTATAATCAACACGTGCCTATAAATGCATGGTTTATGTGGATCATATGGGTAACTTATACCTTGTATATCCATCTCAACAGAAGTTGGATTTTTTCAATATTCGAGATAAACTATCTCAATAAAATATCAATAGGCAAGCTTAATGTCATTTCAAAATTTATTGGGTAGAGAAGAACTAAAATAGATATCTACTTGCACGTAGACAAGTGTAATTATGTTCTAAATTATAGAGTTATGGTACTTCAGGATCAAAGAGTTATTCAATATCCTTTAATATATATAAAAGATCTCACAATAATAACCCAATGATCATTGATGTGCTATGTCCATGTGAAACATCTTCAGGATGTTCAATATTGATAATAATACTTGCTCCTCTAAATTCTTCAGGAAAAATATCTTGATCATCAAATCATTTTCTCTTTTGAGGATTTTATCAAGATATTAATCACGATTCATGCGTGTATCAAAATTATATAATTATATAATTTATATATTTGTCCTGCTGGGATATCTATCCAAATAAGGATATCTATAAGTAAAATGTTACATTGACTAACTCTACAGGAGTTAGACAAACAATCAATATGCAATTTTATGCAAATAAATAATATTTTGAACTTATAGTTCATTACTCCTTGTGCATAGATCAAGATAATAAAAGTCGTAAATGATATCCTCTTTTAATTGATTATTTTCTCCCCCTAATGTGGGGAATACTATGCCAATCAATATATTGCACAATGAGGATATATTCTGATAAAAAAATATATATAGCAAGTATAGCTACGTATGATCTTTTCTCATATATGGACATACTCGATCATTCTTTTAATAAAAAATCACTAAGATAATCTCATTATGTTCTACAAAAATAATTATATGCTTCAAGCATGTCGAGTCCATCAGGGATTTCAAATATATGTATCATTATCTAATAATAACAAAGATAAACACATATTAAGTGTTATCATGCACTATTATATCCACCATTAGAAATATATTTCTTCGTTATCAATGCCAGGTCTTACGAAGAATCATACACCATAACTCATGGCAAATATTCACTTTCGTAGTTCACATTTTATAAGCAAATATTAATTGCTATCTCTTTGAGATTACACTTCATGTGTATAATTTATGCTGGGAATATATGTACACTTCGAGTCTACTTGTGAATAGTTTAAACTTTTCATATTTATTATGCGAACTTTATCATTTTGAGTCTGTAGATCTCGATTTGGAAATCCTCATTCTAAATCAATATATTATGCGCATTAATATTGTTGACGTCATATATTTGTGTAGTTCCAGTATTTCCCAATCATGTTGAGATCTCATCATTGTCAAAGTTTTTAGGTACCTGAATTTCTTCTAGAAATAATATATCAATGATGTTTGGAGAAAAATTATGTTGGAATTTAAATCTCCTCAACTTAACATATATGATCATCTTAAGTCTTTGCTCCGGTGAGGAGTTTGTATCCTTGGAACTGACTTATCTACCACATTTCAGTTGTGTCTCAAATTTATTTATAGTGGTAGATTATCCTTTAGGGATATCAAATATAATAGTAGCATTCTTTGCCAGATATGGTCAGTTAATATACCTATCTATATAAATTATCCTTTGAACTTCTGGTTCAAGGTATCTTCTATGAGGATCAAAATAGAAGATTAAGATGAGACACATACTTATATATTTATCCAACCTCATGCTTTCTCCTATTTATGTTGGGGAAACATATTCAAAATTAACAAAATACGAATCTCTCCCTTGAGATTTGTTCCCAACATATTTAATAATCTATTTGAGAACCCATCTCATTACTTTTGTGGTGGAGCAACATATATAGTTCATCTCTAAATTTAATATGAGAAATATTTGGTTTCTGACCACAAACTAACTACTATGAGGAGAATTAAAATGTGTTGGCAAAATATAAAATAAGTGTAATATATCACAATCATGAACATTCTGCAGGATGTTCAATATCTCAATATAATCAGTATTATTAGGATAAATTATGTCTTTGGGGGAATGTTAAAACATGAGCTCATTATCAATAAATTGTGTAAACTGCAGGTTGCAAATACAATAATATACATATGACTATTTGTTGATGCATCAACTAATAATTTCTCCAATTCATCCCAAAATAACACATTCAACCCCAAATGATACTGGTAACTTTTAAATAAAACAAGTAGCACTTATAAATTCGTCATAATAGGAAACTTCCGGTTCCATAATAAATTCATAATCATTCTTCGTATTTTAATGATTCGGGATGGTTCAACCGGTCATGCCAACTAATAAATTACTTATCAGTAAACTTCAAATTTACTTAATATTGCATCTCAATTTTATAATTCTATGCAATATAAACCAGGAGAAATGAATAGTAATATCTATAATTGACATATATTGTCATAATGGCAATGCATATGCCTCAAAAGTTCATTCATCCAATGTCTCGATATACTAATAATATAATAAATGTTCAAAAGTTTTACGAGACCATCATGTGAAGATTATGTAGCTCTTCTGGAGCTGTTAATCAATTAACTCTTCTAGAGTTATTGATCAACTAATTCTTCTGAAACTTTGTATTACCATTTATACTTTGGACATATATTTTAAATTTTGTCTAAATAAATAACAAATATTGTTTATACAAATTTGTATCTTCACTATTCTTGGTCCAAAACAAACTAAAACAATAAATAAATACTAAAATATAAGTCTATAGTATGAAAATTTTTCAAAAATAATCACAAGATGATAAAATAGAAAAGTAGCAATTTGATAATTCAAAATTTTGATTGATATTCAAAATGCTAAAAAAGTATTTTTGGATATTCAAAATAATTGGCAACAGTCACACGTGTCATATTAATATTATCGACAGAAGTATCATTACTATCAGTAGCATAATTCATGAAAGTAAAGTAATATCAATAATTAATAAAGATTCATAACATGTTTGACGTACTACGGGTACGTGATACATTTTCATCTTACATCAATAACATATTAGAATTCTTACTTTCCCTTTTTCCTTCTCATTATTTTCTCACTTCTGGTGAGTATCTATTCATTGGGAATTGAATGAGTCATTCATATAGTATAAGAACAAAGTGTATTTCTGCTAGTTGCGACAAAAATCTCATACATAAATATATTATAATTTCTAATGTCATTCGCTTCAGTGAATGTCATAAAAATATTTGGTCGAGCATCAAGATATTTTATTAATGACTCATTCAGTCTCAAAAAATATAAATTCAAAATATTTCTGAAAAACTTTTTCTCGATATTGCTACTTCAAGAGCATGTTAGAGATATGAGAAAAGAAAATTCTTTTATACTGATAGACATAAAATATTGTAGGCACACTTATAACAAATCATAACTAGCATTTATATAACAATCATCTTTTGGTGATTGTATGTTTCATTCACAGTTTGTTAGTAATCAAGTGGCCTTAATACTTTGTATTTCTTAAGTGGCGTCTTCAAGATCTAATATATCTAGATGCATAAATATTCTGATCCTCATGATTATATAGATTATTCTTACCATATTCGCGTCTATGTTCACGGTTTTGAGCATGATTACGACCTCTTCTAGGGTCATAACCATTAGTTCTAATGCATTTACTTACACATTTAAAGTAAATTGTGCTTTTGATAGAATGACCATCTTCTGGTGGTCAAATCTTTCTTTTAGATCCTTTCATAAAATAAATGGATCTTTCATGGTAAGATACTCTGCCTTTAGATCTTTATAGAAATTATGGCAGAGAAAAATCATGACTTTTATACTATTTTGAGATGATGATGCATTATTTTCAACAATGGTGTCTGCCAGACCCATTACATCTCAATAAATTTGAGCATCTAGTGTATATGACATATAGCTCGTTCTATAAATATCAAGAGAGAAAAAAACGAGTTTTGAAAAATTTTGCCATAGGAATTCAAAGGTTGAAAAGAATACCTCGTTTTTCTCTTGATTAAGCTCTCAACTTCGGTGGCAGAGACTCGTGCTGATAACGTATTATGAATTTGTTGGCGCACAGTCATCATCGGCACAACGAAATTGTAATACTAATATAGAGAACTTAATAAAGAAACTACAATATAGAGAATAGGAAAAACTATAGAGAGAAAATAGAAAGAAAATAGATAGAATACAAGAGCTTTATTGATTCTCTGAGAGTAAATCAATCAATGAATAAATGTGTACAATACATCAGTCTAAAGCCCTATTTATAGGGTTCAGAGGTACATCTCAATAAGAAGAGGTAGAGAGTAATCAAAAGACAAATCCTATCACTAATTAAAGATATGATAGAACTCTCACATCTATCTTCTGGATAGTTGGAGTATCTTTATAACTCTGATATTGGATCTTTGATATCAGATAATAGACATCAATAATATTAATTTCATAACAATAAATATTTACTGGTATTATACTTAACTCCTTACTAATTATTTTGTCTAGTAAAAGTTTGAGCTGCCAAGAACGCATTTCGAAAAGACCAAAACTTGAGTAACGAAAGTAATATTGTAACAGCATGAAGAATGCGTTTGATTTAAGAACACAATAGTAATATTTAAGGTGATGCGTTCGTACTATTTGCAGAGCTCAGCATAAGAACAAGACCAATCAAGTCAAAAATCCATAGGATAGCAGCAGTTACCGATGAGTACAATCACTCACCGTTTTCCTCTCCGATTTTCCTTATTTTTGTTCTTATACTCTTTATTTCAATGGATTCCAGGTTTGCCCAGTACTTCCTTGTTCGCAATATTTCTTTGATCTTTTCTTGCTTCTTGAACTATGGACACTTCTCTGATCCTTTCTTCGTTGTTTAATTTTGGTGAACTTGGATGTTATCATTCCATAGGTCACGATGCAGATCTCCCCCCCCCCTTTTGTCATAGCTATAGTCGTTTTTGTTTTTGATTCTTGAAATATTGAACAGTGATAACATAAAATATCTGTGTTGCATGTCGGTGATCAACTTGCTTTGACGAACTAATTTGCTGAAAATCTGTATGCGTTTGTTTGGCTATATATTGAAACTTGAGGGGTCTGGACAGGCTAGTTAAACTATTTTTTCACGAGAGAACTGGGAAATTTGCAAGTTGGAAAGTTAGCTAACATCTATTACTATCCTAGCTGCCTGGGTTTCATATGAAAGATTCAAATTTGGACTTGTTTACTTGATTTAGATTTTAATTGATACTATTAGTTTTGAATTTGTCAACTTTGGACCATCTGGGGTATTGTTTTCCACTGTACCCTGAACTTAAAATGCCCTTTTATTTCTGGGAAGAAGCAAAATGATGCAATCATTGGAGTTTCTTTTCAGGAGCTGGGTGGAATTTGATGTCTTAGAATTATACTGGGAATTTTGTCTTCCAGAATTATAATTGGAATTAATGCATGGTGATATGGTCTGTTTTTTTTTGCTCTTTCCATCTTTTTATGCTTATTTACAGATTATTTTTAGGTGCCTTTGGTTTTCTTTAGTAATTCAAATGAAAGAAGTTAATAGCTGTCCGTTTAAGATTAGAGCAGTTACGGATTTTACCTGGTTGCCGTGGGGAAACCTATGAAAAGTTGAGGCCCTGACTACATCTGCTGTTCTAACTATGTTACCATGGCTGTTGATGCTTTTTAGCCAACAACATAACTGGCTGCCTTCGTATGATCAAAATTTAGTCATTTGAAATTTTGCTGCAGGCTTGGCAGACACTTCACCATCATTGAATTCTCAGAATGGAGCAAAAATTGCAAGTCATAGTTCATCTAAGAAGGCCATCGGGTTGACCATAGTCCTGATATGCCTTGGGATATTAGCTATCATTGCATTTTTTATTTTGCTATTCAAAATATGGAAAAAGAAGAGGAGGGAAGCACAGCAAGCCTGTCTTTTGAAGCTCTTTGAAGAGGATGATGAGCTGGAAGTTGAACTTGGCATTCGTGATTGAGATGCTTCTTTTCCCCCTTCATTCATGTACCAAAATGTAATCCTGTTCGAGGTGCGCAATGGTTGCACACTATTTTAAACCATTTTCTAGTTACTTCATCCAAGTTTATTTTGCGGAGTAGAAAAGATTTTCTCTTGGGTATGAGTGTCATTTATGTATACTTATCAGTAGATTATGCAAAAAGTAAACTGAATGGATGATTCATTGTTTCATCATTTCTTTGCCCTTGTTTTTGTTTCAACTTTTACCTCTTTCCTTCATTCCTTTTTATTTCTGTTTCCTACAATATATCGCTATAGCTTATGATATCTGGTGCAGAATTCTGTTATTTTTCACTCTGAGTAAGAATTTGAGCATAGAATCTCAGACTTCACTTCGGAAAGAAATTTTGGCTGGTACATACCCTACTGCACAATCAATCTTATAGCTTGGAAGTGGTACAGGTAGTCATAAATAATGGAAGTTATTTCCATGAAAACCAAGCCTCATTTGAATGAATTTTGATCGACAGGTAATCTAATTTCAATCAGTATTTCCTTTTTTTTTTTTTTTTGCGTATAAGATAATGTCTTCAAGAAAGCACATGTCACTCTGCACTTGAAATGAGATGATGGGTTTACTCAAGGCTGATAATATACCCATAGAAAAAAAGGGAAAGGATAAAAAGCTTGACAGGTTCTAATTTGAAATAATAAAGTTGTGGCAGGGCACTTTATCCTCACAAGAGGAAATACATATCAGTTAACATATAATGTTTTGAACCCAATGGTTTCTAAAAGCACTGAGTGTTAAGGAATATCCATAGAAATGCATGCTAAATTCCATTTTGAGACAGGGGCTAGCTTACTATTTTGTCTAGATGTTGAATTAGACATTTGGTTGATTATCTTTACATCCGGATGTTCATACTAAATCATTGCCGTTTTGGTAGAGCTTGCATTCTCATGCAGCTGTTTGAATGGGGGTTCATAATAATTGCAGTAATTACATGGTATGCTCTTTTCAAGAAGCCTTTTATGTCTTTCTGTGCAGGCCTTTATAGTGCAATTTTGATCCATTCTTGTAATATTTTCATATCCTTTGCTTGTATTTCTTTCTTTCCTAATTCAATTCACAATCTATTTTCAGTTTGGTCACATAATTTGCTTCACATATCCTTTGCAAAATGAATGTTTGTATTGCATATAAGGAGATTTTAATCAAAATATGTCAACACCTATGTATTAGAAACATCAAGCTTCAGAAAACGTCAGAAACCATTTCTTAGGAGTTTTTTTAGCTGTCCAAGATTCTTAACTTATTTACTACCTATTATTACAAAGTTAGCTATAAAAAGAAAAAAAATTGAAAAAAAATGCTTTATTGTTCTGTTCAACTGTGGATATCCAGACCCAGTAATATGGTTCTGCTTATTTGTGGATGTAAAAGTACATCATTGCTTGGCCTTTTTGTCTGAGATAATTTAATAGTGGCGCCATCCTAAAATGTTGGCAAGAAGTTTCTTAACTACTGTATTTCTAGTTTTCTCGTAAGCCTTGGGTCATGCTTAATGTTGATGTTCATCTAGGAGGTAAATATGAGGTCATCATCAAGGATGATAGGTTGTTCTTGAGGTCAAGTGACTCTTCTAGTGAGTAGTCAATCTTGTTTGTGGAACTAAACAAGGTGAAACCTGTGGAAAGCAGGGAGATATGTGATGCTAAAGACTGCATGTTTGGTCCTTTTACCTTCTTACACTGCTCCATTCCATTGTGTTTGGTGGTGCCTGATCAGGCTTGAAATCAAGAGCTGGGAAAAGAAAAAGGGGTTTAGATTTCTTCTTCTTGCAGAAAGAATTTGCATATATTTGCTGCTGTAAACCAATCAGATCTTTCGCATATCTTATTGTCACAGGTCAATTGGATCTTCCTAAATACCAGGCTTCATCTTTCAATGAATTCACTGGCCTGGAAATTGCAAGCCATGCGTATCTGAATCTCATTGTTGAAAAGTTCCATTTTCATGAGAAGCATCATCATATGTGAATGGAGTTGGTCACTGGATTATATTGATTTTGTGATTCCCCTCCTTCCTGCGCCTTTCTTGTTTTTGGGAATTTTTTGGGATATCTTTGTTTCGTGATAGAAACAATATAAATGCAATCATTAGTTATTCTGGGGATATATGCTAGTTGAATGGCCTGTTTATTAGATCTGAATATCCCAATGATATTTTCTTGATGAACAGTCTTTTTTATGTTAGACTGCTTGATTTTCAGAAGAGGTTGTACTCTATTTGTGCAGTGATGTAGGTGGGAGAACACAAAGCAGATAACATCATTCATGTATCTGATTCCAGTGGAAGTAAGAATCAAATCAAAAGCACTTTTTTCCTTTTTTGGGTTTAACCTTCACTTCAGTGAAAGCTGCACTGGTACAGAGAACATGGTGAAAGCCACCCCCCTGTGCGCCCCCCGCCCCCCACAAAGCAGGCGCCCATCAGTCTGTTTTGGTGGTTTAATAGACGATCTTGCTACCTTGTAATGCTGAATGATTGAGCTGCATCCTCAATTAGACTGACTTGTTTTGTAGGCAACTAAACTAATCTAGACCTGGGATCTACTGGTGGTTGCTTGTGACAGTGTCTTATTTCATGGTTCCTGATTCTTTAAATTTGTGGATTGAACTAAAGCTAAAGATTTTATTTTTATTTATGCATTAGCACGTTGCCATTCCTTTCAATTACAGGGAAGGATCTAGAAGCTCAAAATTTCGGAAAGAATGAAGCAATGCTACCTGATAAAGTAAATATCACCTAGTGTAGAAGGCATCCTTCTAACATGCGGTGCTTATGGAGTATTGACCTGGTGTAGAAGGAATGCTTCTAAGATGCGGTGCTTGTGGACTCTTTAACTTTACACAACACTTGATCATCTCTGGTACTGAAGCTTTTTATTCCTTTCCTTCTAATCTGACAGTAACTTCTGCTTTATTCTCTATTTTGATTGTAAAGGTATATTTTACATGTCAATTCAGTGTGAAATTGAAAAAGCTAATAATCCTACATCCACACTAATGCTAAGATTCTTTTAAAATCAATCAACTGAAATTGCATTCCGTACAGAATTAGTGTTTTTACCCTATGTGGCATTGGTTATAGCACTTGATTTTTCAGCTGGGTAAATTATGGGTTAGAATTACGTTAAATTATTTTTCTTTTTTTTCTTTTGGGACCAGGTGGTTGATGGATTAGAAGCTAAATATTTTTCTAAACATAGTTTGGCTGAAAGTTTCTGATGGATTAATGTACCCTAATAAGGATTTCCATCTTTCTTGAAAAGGAGCTCGAAAATCAAGTGGTCACATTGAATTACTTATGCTCTCTAATTTATGAAACAGTTCCAATGTTACAAACCTTGATGATGTTAGTTTGGTATGTTAGTACCAGCATGAGGATGCTTGAGTTGCCACCTTTGTTGTGGGATCATTTAGTGCATCTAGATGCTACTTTTCTATTCAGTTGTGTTCTAAGCAGTTGCACTTGCTATGTAAATGAAATGACTCCATAGGTCTAAGGAAGAATATCTGCAGTCAATGGGTCCAGGGAGAGAAGCCAAAACTTTGCCTGACTGGGGATGCGTTCATTGAACCAAGAATAGAAAATAGCATACCAGTCTAGCATTGCCCTTGTGGGAAATAAGTAACATTTCCTCCAGAGAGCTTCCAGTTAGAAGAAAGGCACGTTCTTTAGTTGCTGTGGTCCAACTCTAGTAAGTGAAATGATTACATCACGATTTAAGAAGAGTTTAAGAGACATGGACTAGTATCAGTTGGACTGAAGTACTGTTGAACTGCAGTTTATAGTTGAGAATCTAGAGCGGTTCAGACCAGCAATTAAAATCTTCAAAAACCTGCCTTGTTACCATTATACTTTTAGGGGTGAAAGTATCTCTAATTGTATCAATATTATCCTTCGTGATGTGAGAGGTCAAATTTTGCAGATTACAATGTTTAAGTTTACTTAGTTGTAGAAAATAAAAATCATGAATAATTTACTTTTTGGTAATTGGTCCAGCATACAAGTGATAGGTATAAAAGTGGTTTACAGAACTTGGACTAGTTTATATCATCTGTCGCCAGAGTTTCCATTCACAGTAGAACTGCATACCTTTTGACTGTTGAAAAGCATGTGAAAAATACTATAAATGGGGGCAAAAAATTGAAATTAAGATCTTTTGGTGATTCTGAATCATAATTTACGACTATATCTAGAAATTATCGCTTTTGATGTAAGTTTAATTGTTCTTTATTACATTCCAACAACTCAGAACATAGAATCCATTATTAAGACTGAGTTGGAGCGTGTGAGACACCTATGCAATCCTGATGCCAGTCATATGCTGGAGTCTAGATTCATCTGTTCTGTAGTAGTAAAAGATTTGAGGCTATCATATTGGACTAGAATTTCATTTTCATGCATAGGAGTTTCTTCTTCTCGTATATACATAATGCCTTTGTGGAAGTTAAATGACTGATGCTATAACTTTTGCTTTTGATAGGATAGCCTAAGACTCTTAGATATTGAAGAATGATTTGAGTTTGTTAGCGTTAATAGCACAGTTGAGATAAGTAGTCCAACTAGTTTCTGTGGCGAATGTGAACAAAGTGAAAATAATTGAGGTTAGAACACTGTCCTTGTGAAGGCAAAACGATATCTCTGCATACACACAATGGAAGTATATGACTATATATGTATTTGTAAATGATTCTTCTGCTGATGTAGATAGGGCCCAACTATATGAAAATGGAAGAAAGGGATTGTCTACCTGCGCAGAATGGGCGGTCCAAAGTCTAGTGTTAGTGGCAGGTTGCAGAATTTGTTTGATCACTCTTGGTCAATAGAAACCCTAGATTCAACTATGTTTTTGTGGTCCTCTAGCACATTAATTGGCTTCAGCTACTGACAAACGAATAAGACCTTAGCTGCATCACGAGGAAAATATAGACAGACTGAAATTTCACGGTGATACAAACCTAAAGTTGTGCATGAATTCTATTTGGTTACAGGGTAGCAATTACCATGAAATTTCCCAATCCAGGCTGCTGTACCACATGGATGAGACATAGTTATGCATCGTTGAGGTCTTGGTCTCCCGTTCTGAAAAAGATATGAAAGTGAGAGGTTGTGTCGCTTGTAAATTTTACGAATACATCAGTCGAGATATATGCCTACCAATGAGATTTTAGTTTCCCATTGAAAATCACTAAAGAAGAAGTCTGGAGGAGGGTGTAGTTGGTGGAAGAGACGCGTAGATGGTCTAACGAGGACTTGATCTTGGGTTTTAGAAACAAGGTCTCAAGAAGGGAATTTTGTGCTAATCTTTCTTGTACGGGACTGGAGTCTTTTTTGGACGGCACCATCATGATTCATTCTCAAATAGAGATGTGAACTTTCTGTAAGAGTAAAAGGATTTTGGGTCTATTTGGGTTTAGAGTCCAATTTAAAATTTTTACTTCACACACTTTTTTTTTCATAAATATTTTTTAAATATTAACCTTTTTTTTTTCTCGGAGAAGAAGTTAAAACAGAAGATACAAAAATGAAGATCAAAAACAAAAAGCGAGCAGGTGGTCCTTATGTGATGGTGGAAACTGAAGAAGGCGACACCGCTTGCACGCTTTCAAAAGCTAAAATGATTTGTTCCTTAAACCGATTTTACAAAAGAAGCTACAGCCACCACCTAAATTAGCATACTTCTCTCACGCTTCTGCGACACACAAAATCCCCATCCGGATACGTTCTATAGGTAGCACTCCAGATATATATTTATATATAAAGAATAAATCGATCAGGAAATGATAAAGGCATGAATTATCCTTTATTTTATAGTTATTTGTAGGTAATAACTGTAAATTTAAAATAAATGATTACTTAGTTACTTTTGTATATCTTAATTTTAAGTTAAAAAATTCGCGATTTAACCTTTACGCTACAAAAGAGGATGAAAGGGGTTTAAGTGAAACCCTTATAATTTAAATCAACACCTTATTAATAAATACTAATACATGGTAAGACCAAAATACCCTTTTCACTAATACTGATATACGAGGTGAGATCGTCTCCCTTCTCTCTCTCTCTCTCTCTCCCCTTGCTCTTTTTCTCATTCTTAAAATCCAAAGAAACAAGGATTTGACTAGGGTGTAGGTTGATCTTGAGAAAAATCGAGTAGGTTGTGGACTCAAATGGAAGCATTGCGATGCGATAAGGATAATTAGGACATCAAATATACCACGAGTGAGTGCCACAACAGGCATGCTATCTACTCGTGTAGCGTGGATATCATACAAGTTGTGGTTGGGACATTGATCTTGCTATGCAAAAAGTACGCATTTTGTCCCCGGGAAATCTTCCTACTCCCTTTGCCTTGTTGCACAATTGGAATTCATTTGGAATAATTATGAAATACTTCCCTCGTTTGGAATTGAATATACATTTTATTATATAAGTAAATAAAAATAAACATTAGTTCAATTTAATTTAAATAAGAAAAGTATTCTTTTCGTTCACATCTTTAATTAATAAGAATGTTATAATAATTTTTATAATTAATTTTTTTTAAAAAAATTTTATACTAAATTAAAATGAGTATTTAATTATAAATAAATATAATATTTCTCAAGCTTCTCTTATGGTCGGATGGTCAAATTTATAATCTATATATAGTGTCGGAGGTCCGGCGGTAGACAATTTGTAGAAGTCCTAAGAGATTGTTCCGCGAGAAGCTGGACTCTCTTACGTCTGTACTCAAGTCCCTGCAGATTGTGGTCAGCAGGGGAAAAGGGAGACCAGATGAGGGCTGCTATTGAATTTGAACGGTCGATTGAAAAATGATTATGTAGCTGAATCTCCCGTAGGATTCTTCTTGTCGTATGTTGATTGGCGACAAAATTTTGACAATTAACATTAGATAAAGCTCATCCCATAATAATACTTCTCCTGTCGGCCTTTTCTGCTACGTACCGCGCCAAGCCTCTAATGGGCAGACTTTGGTGTCAAGAACAAGGCAGCGGTGGCCTCCTCCTCCCCTTGAAGTATATCTGCAGCAAAATCACACGGAATTTCTATGTATACTGGTGCTTGTGGTTGGTGGGCTTTGCGCTTGTATTTGATAAGTTTAACATAGATGGAGAAAACCCGAAAAGAAAAAATGAAAATAAGAAAGTAACAGGGGAAAAAAAAGAAACAAGATAAGGTTAACACGAAGAACCATTTTAACTGCGTTGTCATATCTTCAACCACGGAAGGAGATCATTTTGAGATCCTGTGACAGATTTCTTTTCCACAGAGGGGGAGAGTGAAGAAGGGGGACAGATAGAGCTCAGCTTTTGGTTCTTTTTATTTACCTATCCTCTTTCAAGAGTTTGCATTGCGGGAAAATGTACAGTGTAAGTAGGCCTGTCAATTGGGCTATACGAGCCGAGCCGACCTAAGCTCGGGCTCAACCCGAGTAACATCATATTGAGCTCGAGCTCGGGCTCAGCCCGAACGGGCTCACAAATGTTGAGCCCGAGCTCGGGTCTTATGAGCTCGGGCCGAGTTCGGGCTGAGCCCGAAATATGCATATTCATTTTTTATTGTTCTCACAAATTATCCTCTCACTACAAATTATGATTGCCTTCACAAATTAATGTCTTAATACTTGTCTAACAATGACTTTCAACTAATTTGCATATATTATTAAACAATATCTCTAGAAACTAAGCAAACGTCTATCTGAAAATCAACAAAAACAAACTACCATAGCAAAATAAAGTATTGTAGCAATATCTCAACCACATTAAATTCCAACCAAGACAAATCAACAAAAGTGGAGCACCAAACTACCAGAGTCTGAGAATTTATTGATCAAGAACCCTTCAAATGGATATTTAAACAGAGATATATAATGCATTAAAATCTAATAATCTGGTATGTCGTGCTTCAATATGAAATAACCGGAAAAGAGGAAGAATGATCCTATAACTTCAGAAATCAGTGAATTTTCAACGATGAAACTAGGCACCAAAGCACTAAAACACACCACCACTGTGTTTGCTGTATAGAGAATCAACCAAATTTGCAGCATACACCACTGAGTTTGTTGTATAGTAAGCAGTTTAATATTTTGAATGCATATTAAGTTATTAATACACAAAAAACAATCTTCTAATGTGCCCTAATAATAAATATTGATTTTTTAAAAAGATATTGGGCTAGTACTAAAGTTTACTAATCACTTTACTAATCACCTTATAAGTTATATAATATAAGTATTAACCATTAAGTAATTGATAATTTTTTCTTTTCTCTTTCTAAATTTATGTTGAGAAGTGAAAAAAATTATATTTTGTAAAATTAGTTAAATATATTAATTACGAAAGTGAATATGTAAAATATATTATTTTATAAAACTAAATATTTACTTTGAAATATTCTAAATTACAAGTGCAAAAATCAATTGGAAGACTATGCTAAGATCTTATCTTCTTCTTTCATATGATTTATATTTTTCGTATTAGTAAAGGTAATAATATTCATACCTACGCATTTACTGGTTAATACTTAATATCCTTAGAATTATGATAAACTCAATAAGTAGTTACAATCTCATAAATAGACTCTATGATTGAATAGCATGCATATTGTTGCCAATCTGCTAAGAATTAAAACTATTAAACCACATTGCTTTTCTAAAATATAATTTTAAAGTGTTGGAAGTGAAAACTTTACCTACTAAATTTTTTTGAAAGTAAAATATAAATAAATTTATTTATATCAAAACACATAAAATTTTAATCTATATAGTTATGATGACATTAATATAGTATTATACACAAAAAATTCTATTATATCAATAAATTATAATATATAATTATAAATTATTATTAGATATATGATCGGGCCGAGCTTATAACGGGCCGAGCTTAGCCAATCCCGACTCGGCCCGATTCACAAACGGGCCGAAAATTCAGGCTCTAGCCCGGCTCAGCCCTAACCTGAAAAAAGCTCAGCCCTCAAAAAACGGGCTGAGCTGGGCCGAGCTCGGACTAGCTCGGCCCAATTGACAGTCCTAAGTGTAAGGTATGCTCTTTAACGTGGGCCAGTCGCCACCTTTCAAAACCCTAGGCAAACTTTCATGGAGAACATGCGTTAACGTGAAACGGACTAAATATCGGAGATCTGCAGGGAGCATTGCAGCATAATTGGTCATGAGTTAAGGAAAAATTCAGACACTTGAACCCCAACATTGTAATCAATGCCAGCCATTATGCATGTATAATCATGTTCTTGTGTGACTTCTACGCGGACTGAATTAGCAAGCCCTAATTGTACAACCAACATTAGATGGTATAGTATGTTGGCCTTTAAGGCAAGCATGGTGTATGAGTTGAAATGTTTAACTCATGCACATTTTGAAATAATATCATGTTTTTCAATAATACAAAATAAAAAAGTAATTATTCTTTTAAATTATTTTATTTTATTACGATATCTAACATTTAATGCGCTAAAATATAAAGATATGCACATCATGATCTAGGATATTATTCATCTCATGTATACATGGCAATGCATGCACACAAGGAGGAATAGGGATTTAACATTGAGAAAGGGCAGATTAGTCCAGTTTCAAAAGGCAAACTCTATGCAGTTTTTGGTGAGAATTTTCCCTGCAAAGCTCTTAATATGAGCCAACCTACAACATCACGTATGGTCTAAATGTGGAAAAAAGCCATTTTAGGGTCTTTTTCTTCACCATTTCTCTCTGTCTTTACCCACAAACACAGCTTGAGGCTTGAGCTAGTTGTCGACAAAGAAAGAAAGAGATATAAATGAGGGCTTTGTAATTTTTGTACTGATGAATTGAAGGACATTTAGAGAGGAGCTTTGGAACTCGTGTAAGCTTTCGGAAAGCCTTGAAGTCGCCGGAAAATAGCAATACTTTCCGAAGAGCCCAGGTGGGTATTGCTTATCCTACTACTACAGAGATAGAGAGAGAGACACACACACAGAGATAATGATGAGTGATCCATCTCCTTAAGAAAACAAAACCCTTTTCTAATCTACATAGTTTAATTTTTTTCATGCACTGGAACAGTTTGAAACGTTTTTCTGCGTTAATTCTTATGACAAAAGCAGTGCTAGCTCCGTATGGAACTCGGTCTGCTCAAGCTTAGATCTGCAGCCACAGCTCATAAAATCTTGTTCTTCCTCACATGAAAGATCTTTTCTCTTTTTTTCTCATCTCAGTTGGCATTTAGCTAATCATGATTCATTTCATTAAATCACGAATCATTGTGTATAACCCTTTTCATATTTTCAAGAAAAAAAAATGGACTTTATATGTTTTTTCCAAACATTTCTTCCAGTACGAACGTCCTTTTGTCCATCAACGTCCGGTGAAAGCTTTTAAACGTCCTGAGCTAATTTTTGAAAACTAATTGTATGTTTTAGCCATGAAATTCCTTCTGTTTTCAACTTTTACTGGCAATTTCTGGATCGCTTGCATGAAATTTTCTTTATACCACAATTGGAGAGTGGTAACACCATGGAGGAGGTGTTCTTTTAGTGGATTAAACGTTTTTCTTAGTCTAAAGACGAGTTTAACTTGGTGATTTTAAGGAAGAAAAGGAAAGTCGATCTGCATAATTGATTCTCACACTCAAGCTTCGCCCTTTTAATGCCCTTTTTTCCTCTTGTGGTTATCACTGTGCCAGTGTTCTTGGGGATTTTGAGAAATCATGCATCAAGTGCATGGGACTTGCATATTTTGATGTGCGGTTGAAAGGCCAAATTTCGTTTTGATTCTCGTCCTACAACCGAAGTATGTCAACATGTATATGCATATCTAGGTTCCACAGTCATTTCCACATCTCCTCCAGTCTTGATATTGAACTCCTACTCTTCAAAATCATCTGTTGATTTTCTGAGACAGTACATATAAAGGTTCGGGACATGATAAAGCATGCATCTTCCTAAAAATGGATTCTTGATTCGATTGCATCGTCCTAAAAATGTCTTCACCATTTTAAACTCTTCACGTTCTCCAGAGGGAAAAACTCCCTCTTTTACCTTCAACTTATGATCATTTTCAAGCTTTATGGTCCCTTGAGGACTTTGGCTTCTTAATATCTTCTGGATCTGTTCTTCTTTACTTAACCAGTTGCCTTCTTCTTTCTTTTTTACTCAAAATTAGGGCCATGAAATATTCCTTCAATTTCTCAACACTGATGGGAAAGAAAGATATACTATATAGAGCAATTTATCAAGACTCAATCTTTATGATACTGGAACGTGGAGTAATAATTAACGATTAATTGATGCGCAGAAATGAAATTCTTATGAAAAGGTTTTTGTCCTCAGGCTCAAAAGATGGGGAGAGGAAAGATTGAGATCAAGAGGATCGAGAATAATACGAATCGGCAGGTGACCTTCTGCAAGCGAAGAAATGGACTTCTGAAGAAAGCCTATGAATTATCAGTCCTATGTGATGCCGAAGTTGCTCTTATGGTTTTCTCCAGCCGTGGACGCGTCTATGAGTACGCTAACAACAAGTAATTTTTACTTCTCATATAGTTGATCTACACTTTTCTTAATAAATTTTTGTCTATCGTTTCTCATATTCTCTAATAAATTTGATTCAGAATCTGAATGTTTTCTACCTTTTGCGTACTTTATGCTGAGAATACATGCATGAATGTTATATGCATGATGAGCTGAATGGAGAAGAAAGAGGCAGTTAGAGCATGAAAAATCAGAAATAAATCTGCCTTGTCATTGGATAGGATCTATCCTCTCATGGACTTCTCCTAGATTTTTTAGTCTCTTTAGTTAATCATGGTCTGTTTAGTGTACTAGGACTTCGGCAAAACCTAGAACAACAAATCATTCATATGTATGACAAAGAAAGTCTACAAGAAAGAGGAATGATTTCAATTCAAGAAAACTTACGTATAAAATTCTACATGGCGCGCGCGCACACACACACACACACACACACACACACACACACACACACACACACACACACATATATATATATATATATATATATATATATATATATATATATATATATATATATAGATGAAAGTGAAAGTCATAGAGAGAGCTTTAAATAGAGATGTCAATATTTGCTATATTTCACAATGAGTTATGTATATATTTGTCAATATATCCCAAGTTTCTCAAAAATTTATACAGTATTTAATAAAAAATAATCAACAACTAAAACTTAGTATATATACTAGTTAACTAGTCTTGAGTTTGAATTACTAGTAAATTATTCATAGTAAAAAATATTTTTAATTTATATTGTTTCTAAAAAGATAAATTAATATTGTGACTTGAGCAAAATCAACCCCCTCTTTGGATCATTGTGCCAAATTGTATAAAACGACATTAGTCAACAGGATCTTATAATTCACAATTTAACTATTTCTAAAAGAGATTTAGCATAAGTCTACATTAATCCTAAACCCTTTTATTTGACTGCATAATAAAAAGAGGAACTTAGTGTAGTTGTTAGTTTCCTAATTAGCGTTTCCACTTCAACAAGAATCAAAATCAGTTCCATACTAAAATTGGAATACAAAACCATTATCATTTCACTTTTAACACATTTTTATTAATTTAGTCTTATAATTATCAAACTCCAATGTGATTCATTTGTATAGGATGTTATGATGTTTATGTCATGGAGTTAATATCCATTTTTTCCCTATTCAAAACTATTTAAGAGATGCAAATGATAGAAATTAATATTGAGTCTTGGCTTATGAGAAATTTAGAGCTCCTAGATTAACCTCCCAACCTTCAAGGAGACCGTCATTTCCAGGTCACCACCTTCTTTCTTCCCCTTGTTTCTTGTGTTAGTGGCTTGTTAGCTTCTTCCATAACCTGCATAGTTTGCATCAAAATTTGTACTTAACATACATATATATTTGCTAATAGGATTGGTTGCCACTTATAAAACATGTGATAGTGACACCTCTAAGGTGGCTTTAATCAACCTAATTCTGATATTGCTGATACAATTTTTCTAGTAATTCTGATAAAACTAAAGAATCTTAGTTGCAGCTAATTAGAAGATAGCAAAACATTTTAACACATCCTGACCAAAAGTTAAACTCAGTGCTCAATAAGCATAGCTGTCTCCACAAGTTTCTTGCTCCAATTATGGACTTTTCTTATTCAAGATACTTGAGAAAACTACAAACAAAATACGAATAGAAATTTATTTATTTTGAAATTTTTTAAAATTTTAAATAACTTTAACTACGATCTATGCCTCTCATGAAAATATACGATTCATGAATCTCAATACTCAGAGAAATAAAATGGTGAATATGTTGGAATTTCTTTGCTAAGAAAGAGTATACATTCTATGAGAACCAAGCATCATCACTTAATTTTAATATTTAAGGAAAATAAATATTCTTTTAAGATCCAAAATTTCAGGTTCTCTCTCTCTCTCTCTATATATATATAGACACATACACACACACACAAAAATGTCTCAAAAGTAGCACTTGATTATGTGATCTACCAAAAAATAAAATATGAGATCTCACCTTTCCCTAACTTTGGTAGTTTAGTCCTCTTCTACTCTGCTCTTGATAAAAAACCCTCTTAGTTTAAAACCTTTCAACTCCTCCCTGAACTCATATAATTTTTGGTAATATAAATATAAAATACAATGATTTTACAAGTAAAAAGTTAATAATTGGAACTTATACTTTTAATCAAATAATTCAGAAAGGGATTGAATTTAAAATTACATAAAATTGATGCTCTTGCAGTTCAAACAGGACAAACTGCTCAAAAATTAAGAGTTATAGAAGTTCAAATATGGAATGCATTATGTTTAACATGGAACCTAACCAATGTAATATAAGTAGATAGATGCACTAACTCCTGCCATGATCTTGAAATGTAGCAGTGTTTCCAAACAGCCAAGAAAAGGATATGCCACATGAAACACAAAAGAGGTATAGGAAACTGCAGTTACCGTGCCCAGTTACTTCTTCTTCTTGCTTATTTTCATATTTTACCTTCTGCCAAATCTTCTTCCATTTCTAGCTCTTACAGTACTTCCGCATCTTTTGTTTCCCTTCTTTTCAGTGAAACACTCACTTTCCATCCCAATCCGGCATCCCTCGCAAGCCCCCCCTACCCCCTCCACCACCCCACACGCACAGAGCCAAGAAACAGGGAAAATCATGCATGGAAAGCCCTGACATCGGTACTTCTCCAGTGAAAAGTTTGGTCTCTGTTCTTTTTCTTTTGCTCTTTCCATATTCAGTTCTATAGCAATAAGTGAACTAGATAAAGCAAAACCCTTGTTCTAAAGTCTCATGAAGACCATAAAGACGAAATTTCTTTTCCCAAGGAGTATAAAGCACCTCGTGGCGAGAAAGAAGATTGATAACCAAAAAATGGAAAAAAAATGAAAGAACCAGTACATAATGGGGACTTATTAAATGTCTTTCAGGGTTGAGATTTATAGTGGCTTGGGATTATTGGAAGCATAATGGTGATACTGCTCCTTTTCTCTTTTTCATCCCATCAAGGAATGAGACCTCTGACCCGCCCACTAGGTCAATTCCCACTGCTGGATTCCTCGTTTCGAGTTTCAATTATTTTGTCAGATATGACTCTTTAATTTTTTTTAGTCAAACATAGCCATCAAATCTTCAATGTAAGAACCAAAATTTTTCACTTCATCTGGTTAATTTAGAAGCTTAAAGGAGTGAAAAATCTGGTAATGCATGATATTATATCACATCAGTATCCTTCAAAAAACTGATTTTCTTGTTTTGAAGTTTAAAATGCTTCGCCATTGGGCTGTTTAATGGTAAAGTGCAGGGTTTGTCATATATATATGACTAATTCCAAACCTAAAAAGATGAAAATCTATGAATCGATTTGAGAACCATGCATGCAAATGTCTTCCTTCGAGTAATGGTTCAAAGAAACCATTTTCCCCTTTCTTTGAGAACCTAAAAGAAGTAGAACGTAAGTAAACAATGGCAATCATGGTTAAGATAAGCAGCAGTTTCATTCTTGTGGTATTTGAGTTGTCTTGCACAATATTACGCTCAGCGATCGTATCTCGGAAGATTTGACAAGAAAACTCTACATGATTTACTATAGAACCACATTAGACGCTAGTTTTTATTCAACTCGTTTTCTCTTTTCTATCCCTCCGTCTCCACTATGAACTTACAAATAAGCTGAAGTTATAATATGCTGCCCATCAGTGCTTCAGAAAGATGTGACCAGTTCTTTTTGGCTAGTCAGTCAGATTTTCAATGTCTGACATCTTGCACAAAAAAAGAGCGCACTTGACAAGATTCTTTCCAGTTTTCTATCATCCATTCTCGTGTCATGTATGCTGTCTCTTCTTAAAGAACATTCACTGCACTGATAAGCCAGCCATTTTTGAACAGTAAATTTTTAATCACCTTCACGTTCACGTATGCTTATCTTTTCCTTTGTCAATATATTTCCCCTCGAATTTGTTAGGTCCATTTCTAGCTTTGAAGGTCTTTTCATGCTTGGCTTGTTTCTTCAAAAGTCATTATTTTACTCTCAGAAGACTCAAACCAATCTTATTACAGATTCTCTCAACATGAAAAGTTTGGATATTCAGGGGTTGCATTTTTCTGTGGAAGAGACAACATATTATTGGTTAGGTTAGGAAGCAGAAAGAAACTAGAAAAAGAAGAAAACTAAAAGAGCCAAGTCGACTATAACTTTTCTCAGTGACTTTGGGATGAGGTATGACCTACCAATTATTAATCTTGGCAGTTTACAGACCTTTCTTTTTTTAGTGGAAGGACAAACAGGGTTTTTAATCAAAACCTACACATCAAGAGTCAAAAACTCCACATTGCCAGAACCAGAAGCGATTGGTTTCCTCGTCCATTTCTTATATATTTGTGTGTGGACCCCTTAATAGTCATGGATATTTGTAGATCTCCTTACTTGTGGATCTGTCAATAGTCAATGGAGTTTTGAGATCTCCTTTGAAAGTTACTCCTAAATTCGCTGATCCACTTCTACCTTTCTTCAGTTGTACTTGACAAGTTCAGCACCTTATTGAAACTATATATTGACAAGATAAAGTGCTAAATTTGCACAACCCCATCTAAGTTTAAGTGGCGGAGATAGAGTCATGTTATAAAGCAAGTCCGTATAAGTATAAGAATGTGTAAAGTCATCACATATACATGTTAATGCACACTGACGATATAAACAGTGGTGATATAGGAGTTCAAGCCATAATATTTAAATGCAATTGATTCTTTTTTAACCAATATTGTTGAGAAAGTATGCATTCCTTTCTAAGATTTGTTTGGGTTTTTTCTTTTTTTGACCTCGTCACATACTTATAATCCATGCATTTGCATAAGTACATTATCATAAACTCATTGAGATATCCTGTTAAGAAGACTTATCATGAAAATATTGTTATTGCAAACGCAATATTGAACTACAGTAGACCCAATTAGTTTGCCAATAAATATCAATGTGTAAACACGGATATTTTTAAGGAAAATTAGAATGAGAGTTCTTATTTGACCATAATTAGTTATATCATTTCCAAATGTTTGGAGAGAGATATTAGCTGTTAGCATACTTTTCTACTGTGCATTCAGAAAATGTGGTTGTCATTCCATGATTCTTAGTTTTCAAATATAAGTTTATTGAATTAATAAGCTATTTACCTTCAGCCAAAAGAAACTTTGATCAAATCTAGACTCAAATATATTTCCTTAAATTAACCTGCAGCACTTCACATAATATCTGGACTTGTTTTTATCTTTTGTTACTGAAAATTGAAATATTTGTTTCCCACAGCATAAGGGCCACTATTGAGCGATACAGGAAGGCAACTAGTGACGCTTCCGCAGCATGCTCAACTCAGGAGATCAATGCACAAGTAAGTCACAATTTCACCTACTTTGATCCATTGTTCAGTATTTCACAACACATCAATGTATGTATATGTGCGTATATTTTTACTCGCATGGAGGAAGTAAAAAGTGCTTCCCCAATATATTCACAATGGTTTGCAATGAGCACCGAATGATGGAGAAACTTACTACTTGTTTTTTGTTTCTCCTTCTTTGTATTGGCCGGTGGCATTGATCTAGTTCTATCAGCAAGAGTCAAAGAAGCTGCGCCAGCAAATACAGATGCTCCAGAATTCCAACAGGTGATTTGACTTTTCAGCTGAAAATTACTGTATTATACTGAGTTCTAGAATTGTTAAGATCTACTAAAGTAGAGGCAAAAGAAATAATGGTTAAAATTAGGGATGATTATGTATGATTACTTGTTCTTTAATCCTTCAATCCTGGAGATGTGTATGACGCAATATACGCAGGAATCTAATGGGAGAGGGTCTGAGCTCCTTAAATGTGAAGGAGCTAAAGCAACTGGAGAACAGGCTTGAACGAGGCATCACAAGAATCAGGTCCAAAAAGGTATAGTCTACTGCTAAAATTGAACATTAGTATGGAACCAGCGGCAACAAGGGTTGCTGATTTTGGACTTGCATTGCATTTCTTTCCCAGAATCACTGTGGATTTAAATATCCTTTTAATATCTACTAAAGCAATCATGTGAGCTACGGGGTTGTATTGGTTTGATCTTGAGATGCCTTTTCTAAATGTAGGCAAAGCTTATCATCTGTTCTCTTGAAACTCTCGCGAAACACTATTAGCCTTATATGCTTGAAACAATATTGTGCAAAATTATAGATGATTTAATTTTTCTTGTTCTAATTGTCTCTTTCTTGTTTTTATTCATCTTCACAGCATGAAATGATACTTGCTGAAACCGAAACTCTGCAGAAAAGGGTAACATCTTAATTAGTCTCTGCATTCGTTTTTGAGTTGGCTTGTACAGCTTTGTAAATTCCTACCGATCCATCAACTTCTTTCTATCATTGTACTTCACTATATAGGAAATTCAGCTGGAGCAGGAGAATGCTTGCCTCCGAGCAAAGGTAAAAGATTGTTACCTCATAAAATTGTCACGTGCTTTAATTTTACCAATGGGAACTTAATTAGTGATGCTTTTGGAATACTATAGATCACTTAACTGGATGGATATTGTAAAACTCCCTTCTTCTTCAGATAGCAGATAATGACAGGCTTCAGCAACTGAGCATTGTGCCCCCCGGACAAGATTACAATGCAATGCAGGCATATCTAGCACGAAATTTGCTTCAGCTGAACATGATGGAGGGTGTGCCTGTTTTCTCCGTGCCTGACAAGAAATCCCTTCATCTTGGGTAACTTATATCTTCTAGATTTTGCATTTCCCAGTCTCAGAAATTTTGGTATTTACACTGCATTTAATAAAAGCATTGGTCCTTGATAATTGATCCTTATCTACCACGATAAACGATATGATAGCACAAGGCAACATTTTCTCTTCAGGTTGGATCCACTCGGCTGATGCCTCCACCTTCACCTAATCAGCGTGGTGCTGCTCTTCAAGGTTTACTTAGATTTATCAATCACTTTATTCATTTTTCTTGATTTAAAACGAAGTACTTACAACCCCATTTTATCTAGAGGTGAAACTTAGTTATAGGTTGTTTAAGTGGGATCAGAAACTTCATTTTTTGACTTTTTTCCCTCGATATTTGATGCAGGTTAAAGCCAGTGAAGAAGTGGACACGGGGCTAGTAACTTGAAAATAATCTACTACTACTTAGTTATAAGCGTTTTGTTTTGCACCAATTATGGAAGCAACATTGAGCACTTGCAATACTGATTCTCCAGATGGTCAAGTGGCCTTATGTTTACCATTGGTTTTCACTTCGGTACTATATAGACCATTACCTTAGTAATAGTTTTATCCACTTGTGCTTCCATGTCGTTCTTTTTTGGTGATTTTATGTCCGCGGGTCATCAATGCATATAATATATTACCAGTTTGCTATAAATTAGCATACACTAATTTGTTTTGTACAAAAAATATATTACTTTGTTCATTTTTGCAATATGTTGGTCTGGCAAAACGGTTATAGTATCCTGTTAGTTCATATCAATAACAATAGTAAAACGAATTCTTATTCACGAAATAAAACTAAACAAAATATATACCAAGTAGAACTTCATTACTAGGGCTATCATTCTTCTTTTTCCAGGAAATGATCCCTCTTTAGTCTTTACGTGTAGGCTTTTATAGAATTGAGCAGCTGCTATTTTCAGCACGTCTTCCGAAATCCTCAATCCCTCTTTCCGCTCTCTCTAATTGCTCTCTCAGCTTAGTTTTAGCCCGCATTCTGATCTCTTCCGTCCCCCTCTGTGCTCTTTCTATATGCCCATACACTACCAGTTCAGTCCGCCTTCTCAGGATCGGCGCATCCCTGTTGGCTCTCTCTAAATGCTCTCTCAGCTTAAGCATGGCCATTGAAATATCTAACCCCACTCTGCAATGATCATGTAGCCAAGCAATCAACTCCTTCTGGGTTATGTTTCATTTCTTAATCAGGTCTTACCACTTCCTAGTTCAATAGATAGACTGTTTCACGTTCATTTTTCCCAATGATATAAAATTCTAGCTAAGTAGAAACCTCAACCATAAAACCTTGGAAACTTCAATGGTTGCGTCTCTTTAAGATGACCAGAACCATATGAATTTAGGCCACAAAGCATCTTTAAAAAGAGTAATATACACACCTTTAACCATGCAGAATCACAAGTAAAATTAAAATGCAATCTCTATAAGCTCATTTGCAGTAGTCTGCACCATGCCCAGAACAGAACAGGGCAAAGAGAAACATACATAGAGAGAAAGGTAATCTCCTCTTGCCACATAAAATGTATATCGTCATAGAATTGCACACCTGCCACTTTCAGCCCGCTTTCTCAGCTCCTCAGTCTCCCTTTGTGCTCTCTCCAAATGCTCTCTCAGCTTACGTATCTCATCATTGGATCTCATTTGCGCTTCTTGTGCACTTGCTTCTGCTTTCAAACGAGCAGCTTGTTCTTCTGCTAGTTGTTGCTCGAGTCTGAAGGTAGTCTCCTTCAGCTTTGACTCAACCTATTAAACAGTGTTAAGACAATAGTGAAGTAAGTTCTCAGTATTAGAAATGAATTCAGAATCCTCAGACTTCAAGCATAGAACACGTGGGAAGACTTCCTGTATATTTTTCCAGTTCTCAAAGAGCCAATTATGTGAATATGATTGTAAAAAACTATCGAATCAACTCACATTGCCAAAGTAGTCTTAACACATACACATACATTTACGCATGCATGCAGACTTAACTGACCTGTGCGGGTAAATTAAAAACATGCTCAAGAGTTGGAATATCAGGCCAGAATTTAAATGCAAAAGTAGATACAGAAATAAGAATATAGCAAACTCAAGGCCCTCCAAAAACCCCACACATTTCATACATCACAATAAATAACTTCAGAGCAAATTCTACGTAATTTCACATTTTTCATCTAAACTAGTTAGGGTGGACAAATACATCAAAATGGCAGATAATTTCCAACATTTACTTATTACACATGCTTGTTTCCTCAATAATAAAGAAAGCATGAAAGCATCTAGTACAATTAGACAGCTAGTGCTGTATTCAGAGGCACAGATAAAAATATATCAAATGCAAGTGAAAGTAAATGAACAAGCAAAATGACAAATAAGATATTGATAAAACTGATAAGTACCATCTCAGTAATTCGCTTCAATTGATCTTCATATGATTTCTGCATCTGTTCCTTCAATTCAGATATCTCCTGTTTGGTATAACCCTCCAAGGAATTCACTTCTGCTGTTTGATCACGAAGTTTAATGGCTCCTTTCTGCAGAAGAATATAGTTCATTACTTCATATTTCCTCATTTGCAAGTTCTTTAAGAGTACAAAGACTGAAATAGCATAAATCCATCATGGCCAAGAAACTCACCTTTAATTCAACAAACAACTCATCTGTATATGGTTTTCCACAATTGTTCTTTACTACCTCATTCACAAGGAAGAGAAGTTGCTGAAGCTGTTCAACTTGCTTGAATTTGTCCTTTGTCTTGTTATCAAAAAGTACCCTTCTATTGCCACACATCTCAAGAATTTCCTATATCAAGATTGTCAGTGACAAAGTTTTCAAGAATATCCAAACAGAATGCCCAACCAGGCTGTGGTATTCTAGATTATGGAATTCAATATCTAAACTCCAGAAATAATAATGTCCAATCTGAATAAAATAGAAACATTTAAAAATCCACATTTCCACAAATTTTGAACAGAACTGAGCATCCCAATTGTATAAAAACAACTAGGTTCAACGCATACTTACCTTCAAAGGTTCGGGGCAGTTACGACCTAAATAATCATCCAAAGTCTCATCATTTTCTTCAAGATCATCCCCACCAGTAAAAACCACAATCATATAATCAGTGATCTTGTTCCCAAAAAATTTTTGCAAACTCTCAATGGCAGCTTCTTCTTCTCTTGAGAAGCGAGTTCTAACTGACAAAACCACCAGAACTGCATGGATACCATCCTTGGCCATATTGATGCATCTCACAATCTCTTTTCCAATGAATTCAGGTTCAGCAGAAAAATCAAAGAGTCCTGACACCAAATTTATAATAGAATGTCATCATCAACATACGAACAAGAGACCAAATATGGTTCACAACAAGTAACGTATAATTAATTTACACTTGTTTACTTCAAGATTATAATTCACATCATTAGCATTTTTTGTAGTAGGTTTTCACACACAACTTCTTAGAATAGCTATACCTGGAGTGTCAATCACATTAAGAATCTGACCATCGTCCAAAACAGCCCTCTGCAACTCACAAGTACTTGTCACACCAGCAGAGCTAGACATAGACCTGAATGCCTTTTCCCTAAGGATGCTGTTTCCAGTGGCACTTTTCCCATTCCCAGTACGGCCAACAAGTACTACAGTTCTAACTCCATTAGCAGCAGAAGTAAACTCCCAATCATCATCGATTGAACTTCCACCCATTCTAGAAATCTGTTTCAAGGGGTACGTTGTCATAGTTTAAATAACAAATTCAACAGAACTAATTAATCCATAACAGAAACAAGGTTCCTCTTTAACATAGAATTCTTAACAACAGCATTCTGCAAACCACATGATAAACTTCTCATAAAAATACATACATCCCAGAATGAATAAGCTATCCTTTTCAAATACAGGTCAGGTATCACAAGAAAAGTCCATGATGTAGCAGTACTTTCCCCCCTGCTTCCCACACCTCCACAACCCCAACCCACCCAAAAAGGGAAAAGAAAAGAGAGAGAGAGAGAGAGAGAGATAGAGAATTACTTGGAGCAAAAAGTCATCAATCTCAATATAACAACATAAATGCTCACAAAATATGACACGTTTATATGGTCAAGCAGAAGCATGTAAAAGTAACATCCTAACAACCAACTAGGGTGTTGAAGGAAATGTCCAATCAAACAAAAGAACTGGCAACCATCCTTTTACAAGTTCACTAGGTACACTGCAACACTCTTAACCGTGATGGCAGCATTAAACTATAGTGTCCTCATATTTCAGCAAACCCTTGGTATTCATTCCATTGTGGTCCAACTATAGATATTACATATGAGTCGTCAATTTCTGAAGTTCGCACTTAATAACTTGCATATTGCATTGACTTCACTATATTTTCACCATGCATATAAATACAATTTGATAATCAAGGATTATAGCTCAACTTCTGCACAGGGAGACACTTCTGTTGTTGCCTCAGAAAGTTTCATTCTCATAAATTTATTTAAAAAAAAAAACCCTACTCAAATGAGACCAAATTCTTTATTCCAACATAATCATTATAAAGAACCAAATAAAAGTGTAATTTTTAACATATAATTTGGAAAAAAAATCGCAAAATTTTAATCTTAGGCCAAAGGCTTTTTATGAAACGATCCCAGCACCTCGAAGATGAAATCATTCACCATCATTAAGAAGCATAAATCAAGCACCTCAGCATCACAATACGTCCATGAATAGACGACCTTCACTTTTTAGTCAAGTAAATTCAGATTCCAAGCAATCATCACCAAGTTTCTTACCTAATACACGCACACACAAATTCCACAGAAAGGAATAACCACTGTAAAGCAGAACTAAAACCCAGCAATTTAACAACCCAAACCCACCTTAAAAGAATAATACGCATAGATTAAAATCGGAACTTTTGTACCCACAGTAAAAGACTGGCGTTATCAAAGATTTCATATAGCTTCCAAACAAATCAAAATTCGTAATCTTGCAATTTAAAAGACCGATCAACGAAAAGGAATTTGTTAGGTGTAACCTTTTTGACTTCCCGAAGTTGTTAGACGAAGAGCGGGAGATGATTAGGAAGGAGAAAGGATAACTTCGAGTTGAAGTCGATGATGAAGGACAGTTTCCTCGATAGAACTCAAAGGGTACTCATATAGAAGTGTGAACTGTGATACACTGGAATAGTTGAGTTCTGGTACGGAAGATTCGCCATATGTTTTCCATATTTACGTGTTTGGTCAATATGTTTTCCTTTTTTGCCTTTCACCCCCCTCATTCTTGTTTTTGTCGAGATCGCTTTTGATTGGGTCATAGTAACGTCAATTAAGGCACTTTTTATTTCGTACTAAAATTTATCTCTCTCCTTACAAATTAATTAATTTTTTTATTTTCACAATAAAAATTCTTAAAAGAAAACCAATCCAAGTATACCCTAAATATCATACTAAGATCAAAATATTCTAATTAATTTTCACTCTTAAAACCCTATCCAACAACCTCTCTTAAATCGTTCATATAAAATTTTTAAATCAAATTAATATTAGATGCTTTGATTCGAAAAAATGTAATTACCTAGTTATTTTGAAGAAGTTATTATATTATTGTTAATTTTTTAGATAGTGTTATTCTATAAATAAAGCTTAAAGGTATCCTAAAAGTTTGCAATGTGTAGCATAATTGTTGCTTATGTGAATTAAAGTTAAAAGTATATATATATATATATATATATATATATATATATATATATATATATATATATATATTTGAAATTCTACAGAAAAACTCTCCAATCACATGAATGTATTTGAAATTTTGAAGGTTTATAAGCCGTTTTAAAATCTATCAATTTTATATCTTAAAATTTCAACAATCTCATATTTTATTTAAAAAATTAACTAAATAATAATAAAAGACGTAATGAAAATTTTATTATGTGTTCATTCTTTTTATTTTTTCTTTTTATAAAGTGAATAATTAATGTGGGCTTAACTAATCTTATGACTATAAAATATTAAAATCCCAAAAAGAGTAAAAAAATTAAAATAGAAGTAAGAATATCACATTCTTTTTAAAAATAATAACTATATTTTGTGAATCATAAACTATATAACATTTTAATCCATTACTAACTAAATGACGAATGAAATCTATTACTGAATTATATGGAATGATTGTTAGCTTAATTACACTCATCGGATTTCCCGACTCTGTGGAGTATCCAGTGTTCTAAGTAGTAATATATTCACCAAAAAAAAAATAGTAGTAATATGAAATGAAGAGGTAATACTATATTGGAAATTTAAAAAAAAAAAAGACATTTTTCTATAATACAACCAATGGCCTTAAAAGGTGGACAAACCTTACAAAAATCAAGAACATCCTCTGTTAAGAAGTATTGCCTCGTATTTCGTTATCAAACAAATTGTTGGGACCTATGGAATTTGGGCTATTTCAAGCAAAATTTTGTGCAATGACTGTGGCTTTGAGAAGAAAGGGCAATGATCACTGCCTTTAATCTTGAATACTCCTTCGGGAGGATTTTCTCTCACAAGCTTCTCTTGGACATCTGGTAACAGTGCATTATCATCCAATGTCTGAATGTAGAATCTCCGACCAGTCCCATACTTCTCCGGTGTGAACGTCAAGTTCTCCATCATTGGACCAAGAGGGATCGGTCTCATGGAAACCATGGCTAATGCAATATCCTGAAAAAACACATGTTTTTATACAGGGGAAAAATAAGATCCAATGCATGATTCTCTCTCATTACACAATGACTTTACAAATGCACACTGAAGAGATTGCTAGCCACTCTCTTGCAGTGAAATTCATGGGAAAGGGTTAGCTCTTGCCACCAATTCTCAGACTAGTTACAATTTATCAATGCAAGATGACGAGTTCTCTTTATTGCAGCCGTCGTGACTTCAGAAATGAAGATCACATATTCATGACAAGTTAGCGTGCGTGCACACACACATGTATACAAATGAAATCTCATCACATATAGAAACTCCAGGCCCCAGAACCTGATGGCCCACTTCTCTGTTTCCTTTCAATATTTTCCTCAAAAATTTTGGTTTCCTATTTGCAAATGCTATCAACCTTGTTTGTGCTTTAATAAAGCAGGAAGCATGAACATTCAAGAAATATGATTGAAACTGACGTAACTGATGAAAATCCCCATGTTGTCATATTTTGGAAATATGAATGTTATGCTAGTCACTACTGGACTCTATAATATGTGCCATTGCAATGCTAGATGTCCACTTATTTACATATCAATATGAGATATATTCATTAACTGCAAATATTCCAAAGAACTTCATTCACAAGGTAACAAGACAAACAAGTTTGCAGCTCATGGATAGTGCGGCATAGATGCAGAAGTTAAATACCAAAGCAAAATGCAGATATCAATTATGAAGCAAACAAGTAACATGATGATTATTATATCAAGTATTTACATGGTAAAACTGCATTTTTTAAGGTACCGCTATCATCATATGAGAAACTAAAAGCAAATGCAGGTTCAGAATCTATGATCCCCACCCATATTAACTTCTTTGACTTATTTTAAAGGGTAACGGAGGTTGGATTCAAATGTACCTTTGTTGGAGATTGATTGAAATACAACCCATGCATTTGCTGTTTTTCGAACATGAATCCAGTTGGAGGCTTGTCATTGCCATTCCCATATATCAGAGATTTAGATTCCTGGAGGAAAAGTTCTGCAGAGCCAAGCTGCATAGGAGATTCATCATAAGAGCAAAATACTGGAAGTAGTAGTCAGAAAGAGGGGTCGGCCCCCCATGAAAGACTTTCCATTGGTGCAAGTCTGCCAGAGCAAATTATAGATTGCATCCAAAAGGCTAGTACAGTGATAGAATTTGATGACAGAAGAAGATTCTAATCCATTTTAAAATCACATTCAATTGGGAAGAAAGTCAAATCCCCACAGTATGACACAACAGTAATATATTCAAAACCAACTTCAGGGTCTTAAAATCATTTTTAGTAACTAAACATGCACAAAAGTGCTTCAAGTGATAAAGATTTTGATGGAAATATATGTAATGACTATTTTTACCTGTTCAGCAAACGCATCAAAAGGCCTCTGCCCATTAGATACCATTGTAGCACAGAGGAAAACTGCTTTACTGATCTTCTCAGGGAAATGCTCCAGAGCATAGGAAACACAAGCTCCTCCACCACTATGACCAATCAAAATAACCTAAAATTTTTCACGGCTCCTTGTAAAATACCAGAAAGAGGAAACCAATAAGTACCAACAAAATCTTGTACACATCTCTTACCTTCTCATCCTCAGACAGGCATTGCAGATAATCAATCAATGGCTTTGAGTAATCCACCAGTGTAGCAACGTTGTTTGTATCCATCAAATTTATACCAGATCCTGAAAGATCTAAGGCAATGGGAAGTAATCCTGTTTCCTCCAATAGAGCAATAGTTTTATACCAACACCAAGCTCCAAATCCCTCTCCATGTACCAAAACAATTTTCTTTGTTTTGATATTCTCCAAAAATTCTGGTAACTGTAAAGGATTTATTTTGTACATTGATTAACAATGTTACAGGGAACCATTCAGAGTTGCTTAATGTAAAGAGAGCACCAACAGAAAAATATTACAGGATTGATGTTAGTCCAAAGTTAATACACAGTTTTAGCCTTCTGTCTGTGTTACACTCTCCTATTCGACAAAAGTGAATCTTCCCTGTGTGTTTTCCTAGTCCAAAAATGGAAGGGAAGATTTAATGCGGTGCTGCCTGAAAAGTATATTAATCAGGAAATCTGCTTCTAATAATGTTACCTTGCTAGCAGATCAAGTTCTACAAAGTTGACTTAACTGTGTCTGAAAATGAGCCCACACAACGGCACATTGAACTTTCAGTAGCATTTGATCAGCATAAACTAGCAGGATAAAATGTTCTTTTCTTGTTAGTTTTCTATTTTACCCTGTCTAGTACTTCTGTTGTTGGACTTGCAATAGTATTCATCTGGCCCTACTGGCACTTCATTTTAACACACTCAACTGCTGTTTCATTGATGTGACAGTCAACTAATAAACAGGACTAGAGACCTTGTGTAGCACAAGGAGAGGCCTAATATAACCAAAAGAAGGTCTAGAAATCCAGGATTATATAAAATCGATTTTCTGCCTCAAATTTCTGAATGTAATTCACATCTAAGTATTCATCTGGCCCTACTGGCACTTCATTTTAACACACTCAACTGCTGTTTCATTGATGTGATAGTCAACTAATAAACAGGACTAGAGACCTTGTGTAGCACAAGGAGAGGCCTAATATAACCAAAAGAAGGTCTAGAAATCCAGGATTATATAAAATAGATTTTCTGCCTCAAATTTCTGAATGTAATTCACATCTAAATGTGAAATATCTGTATATAACAAACTATATAAACTCCTTAAAGAAACTCTTTCCTTTCCTTTTCTCTAAAGCCTGGAAATTTGTATTTATATCAACTTCAAGGAGTCGAAATTTATTAAAAGAGGTAAATTCCCCTTTCTAAGACCAGGTTCTTCCAATGTTTAGACAAAGCTGATCAGGGTGCACCATCTTTTGGTGGCACTTTATGCTAACTCTTAAAGCTATAGCTGCTTCTCCAGAAAATCAACTTTAAATTATGCATGCATAGGCAAATCAATGCGGCTCTGCATGTCTCTATGTTTGCTCCTATTTTGAAGCTTAAATGATGTCAGATACCACTATTCAGTAAAAATCCATAAAATATGCAGACGAAGTGATAATTAGTGATACTACCAAACCTTGTACAGATGACCAACAGAAGATCTTAATCATATCTAGAAAGAGACAGTACAAAGTGTACAGCTAGAGTGGCTTGGTCTCAATGGTTTGAAGTTGAGAAGTCGGCAAGCACTAAAGTTAAATGCAAGGTATTTACTTCTCACTTCCAGAGCTTGCAGGAAAGAAAAGCAGATCACTTGGTTGAGCAAAAAGTTACCATGCTTTCATTTTTCTTGATTTCCCACAATCTACCAGCGCCAGATTGAGCAACAAGGCATAATTGAAATTATAAACCTTTTATGTAAGACAGATTCACATACAAATTGGACATTGTAGCGCTATTAAAAAAAAAATGTGTGAGAGAGAGAGAAAAACCTCATACCAGAAGAGAATGGTGTTTTAGTAAAATAAAAAAGAGACACAAAGGGTAGGGTTCACCTTTCCTCAACTTTGCCAAACAAAAGTCCCATCCCAACTTTTTGCCATCATGATTAATCTTATCCCCCATCAACTAAATTCAAAAATAGGTCCTCTTTTATACACTAAAAGCTACTTTTCTCTGTCAAAATAAGATCTCAATCATCAAATCCAACCCCCTGCCCCTACCCAAACATAAATAAATAAATGAATAGAATAAAAAAGGAAGGAAGGAAAGAAAGAAAAACCCACATGCAGAAAAGGCGAAAATTTTAGAAATCCAACAAAGGAAGGGATTAATAGCAGAAAAAGTGAAATAATGAAAGCAACCAACATAATGGAATGAGAAGTTCTATATATATGTACAGTAAAGTTACCTGCTTGGTGGAATTGGAGAAAGAATCAGAGAAATTGTTGCGCCTGCGAGAGCTAGTGGTTCCAATACGCCTGGACATGGAGCCATCGAACCTCTGAGACAACTGGTGCTGCTGAATTGCCATTGACAAAGCTTGCCTGTGTAGTAACTCCTCTTCCACTAAGCTCCTCCTCTTGGATGATCTTTCACCAATTCTCTTGCTTCTTGATCCAAAATTATTAGTTTCTTTGGCGTCCTTCTTCATCATGCAAATAAATCTATTACCCATTTCTTGAAATTCAATTCCTAGAAAAACCAAGAATTTTTACTTTGCAAAGAATGATGTCGGGGCTCAGATGATGGTGCTGGAGCTGCCGCAGCAATTCCAGAAACGACCACGTTTTGAAGGGCTTTTGACGGTCAAGGGAGCAAGAGAGCAGGTAGTGACGATGGGGTGGAAAACTGGTGATGGTGAAGTGAAGCTGTCGTGTTTCTTTGTGGCGTGGTTTTTTCAATTAGTATAAGTATAAACCAGAAAATAGAAAAAGCAAGAAAATCTGGGAACAACCCAACTGAATAAGCAAGCAATTAATGCTTTCGTTTTCAACCGTCTGCAGAGCCTTGTGTCCTTCCTTGTTTGTGTTGCACTCGCATATACTGCTTGCTAGAGCACCTACGTATTGTTTCTGTACAGCAAGCGTCAATATCAGACGTGTCAAACGTGAAAAGACAGTTTTCTCCTCGCTTTCTCTCTCTTTTTTTAAAATTATTTTTCTCATAAATTAAAAATTATTTTAGGTTTAAATATAATTTTTTATTTTTATTATATTAATAAAAATAAATGTAATTAAAAATATATAAATTTTTTATTTTTTTCTGTCAAAAATTATTTATTTTTACAATTCAATATAATTTAATTAAAAAAAAATTTAATCAAATATCATTCTTATATATTTTAAAATAGAGGAGTACTTTTGCCTCTTTAATTATTTCACATGGACTAATTCTGTCTTGACTTTTGTGTTGGCCACTGCTATATGTAGTTTATTTTTGGACTATATGTAGTGCGAAAAATTTTCATAATTTCATTTGAATTTCGAAAAATTTTCAAAATCCTCTGAAGCATTTGGTGAGAAAAATTCAGATCTACGAAAAACGACATCGAATTTTAGCGTAAAAAGGTTAGTTTTTTGAACTATTCATTAATTTACATTATTTAATGTTAAAAAAACATCAAAATCGGCCAAAAACGACCGATTTTGATGTTAAATTCTTCCTGCAAGAGTTCCGCCAACTGAGTGGCGGAATTCTTCAGAGAATTCATGAGCAATTGGCGGAACTCAGTAGAAAAATTCCGCCGATATCGGCGGAATTTTTTCACAAATTGTACCCAAAAGCGGGTACAATTCGACGTAGAATTCCGCCGATTTCAGCGAAATTTACTGCTGAATTCCGCCGATTTCAGCGGAATTCCTATCGCGGTGAATTCGCTGGTGCATGGCGGAATTCCTATGCGAGATTCCGCCAGATTCCCGGTGGAATTCACGGCAAGAATTCCGCCGGGTGCATGGCGAATCTGCCTAGAATTCGCTGAGAATCTCGGCGAATTCTGCTGAATTCTCGCCATGCATCGGTGAAATTCTAGCAATAATTCCGCCATGAACTCGGTAGAATTTTTTGCCGTGAATTTTAATTTATCGTAGTTTTAATAATTTAATTTATCTTAAGTTAGTATTAAATAATATTAGTTTAAATACATTTATTTATTTACTCGGATTGATTATTGTTTAATTTAATTATCACCAGACGAGTATTTTTTGTTAAATAAGTGTTGCGAGATGACGGATCCTTCTCGGCACGAGCGCGGTGTATCGCAAGACTTTGGGGACCGCTTTGCATCGCAGCGGTCGATTGCACGGTCGTCATCCTATTACTGCATCTGCCAGACAGAGAGTGAGTGCGGCGAGGCGCAGTACCAGCGACATCCCCGCCAGAACGGCTGACGTCACACCGGGTATTGATTCGACGAAGGTCGCCCCACATATGCCGTTGATTCCCGGGATGTACGCGCCCATACCGGGATATGTACCGTATCCTTGGCCCCCGATGACGTCGCCAGCTCCGGTCGCACCGGGCTATTATTGGGGGGGACCCTCCTACCCGGTTCAGACACACAGCGGCCACGCCGAAGATGTGGCCCCAGCATACTACCGGCCACCATCGGTCCCGGTTACGCCGTACAGACATCCGGAGGATTACGACGAGGGATCAGGCGCTGCAGATGACGTGGAAGATGGGGAAGAGCCGGCGACTGATGCGGACTATGATATGGATGCGGGTGAGGATATTCATGACCCGGCGACCGACGCAGCGATGCATGAGGATGAGACATATGAGCAGGACATCCCGCACACAGCTCCGACGACATCTTCCGCACGACCGCGGAGAGGTTTTCTACGGCGCGTTGCGGCGGGGGTAGGCAGCCTCGCTCGTTCGGTATCCGGTTCTGGAGTTTCTGCCCGCAGGGATAGGTCCCCGGGTCCTGTTCCATACGGTGTCAGTTCATCGGCGCGCCCACGCGTCAGCAGATCATTCCGGGACGCTCCAGGAGTACCTCCCACCGCGAGTAGAGTTTCAGTCGACGATGTGGAGAGACCCGGTCCCAGTGCAGGGCGACAGCCGGCCGCTGCCGAGCGACAGTCACAGCCCACTCGACGTCGAACTTGCCGAAGCGGGAGCACCGAGGAGTGGCGTTTGACGGGACCGGCACTTGGGGGCCCGCAAGATCCGTCCCTCATTCCATCCTTTTCCGGCCACATTGCCAGCCTTATCTGGCGTGGCGAGGTTAGTAGTGCATTCTTACAATTAATTGTCATTCGCGAAAAATTTCATACCTTTTTTGTCCCGCGCAACTGTTGAAATTTGGTTTTTCCTTGGGCAGGAGCGACCGATGCTGACGGTCCATTCGAGACAGGGGTACATCGATAAATGGCCGATGCGAGATGAGGCAGTTGCTGCAATTGTGGCCTGCAGTGGTCTGGAGCGATTGAGGCATTGCATTTTCTCTCGACCTAATAGTGCACTTATTTCTGCTTTTGTTGAGAGGTGGCAGCCAGACACTAACACATTTCATATGCCGTTCGGGGAGATGACCATCACCCTCCACGATGTGACGCATATCCTTGCTATTCCTGTGACTGGTTACATTCTCCGGCATGACTTGAGCAAGGAAGACATTGTCAGAGATTTATCAGCGACACTGAACATACCCAGCGCACACGTTCAGAGCCAGCTGGATAACGGCGGGATGCGGTTTAACGTCCTGAAGGAGTACGTGACCGAGGGATCACTTGAGTCGTCTGCATATGCGCGTGGATATTTGAAGTATCTGTTAGGCGCCACCCTTTTCATAGATAAGGGTAAGGATCGGATGCCCTACAACTACTGGCCGTTCCTTAGCTCAGCCGATGATATCCACGGATATGCCTGGGGTGCTGCCTGTCTTGCGTATCTGTACCGGTCTCTCGGGACGGCGTCTAGGGCCGACTGTAGACAGCTGGGTGGGCCCACGGCGCTACTAGAGGCATGGATATACCTGTATTTTCCGTCCTTCGCCCCTCAGCAGTCGCCAGACTGGCGTGAGTCACAGCCTCACATCCTACGGTTCCAGCGCAGGGGGGCCGCTCCGCGGAAATCCGATGATCTGCGCTCTATACGCCTACACTTAGACGATATGACTGCGCGCGAGGTAAGTTTTTTGCGTCAGCTGCCTTTTGGTTGTACCTACTGTTTTATCGTATACATACCTTTTACAGGTTTGCTGGACTCCTTTCGGGCCGAACCCGTTTAGAGAGCACTGGATTTCGACTTTCCACGGGTGTCTTCGGTTTTGTGACGTTGTGGAGCCGTATATGCCCGATCGTGTCCTACGCCAGTTCGGCAGGGTGCAGCAGATTCCTACCACACCGATCCTGCCGAAAGAGGATTACAGGCCGGCGAACAACCGGAGATATGTCGTCCGGTACGAGTGCCCAGATGAATTCTGGGAACGGCCCGAGAACCACATCCTTGGTAGGACTCAGCTCGGCGCACACGCCGTCCCACCATCAGCATGCACTCCCGAGTACCTACCCACGCCGTCCCACCGTCAGCATGCACTCCCGAGTACCTACCCTGGTACCTTGCTAGGACGCATCCCTCTATTCAGAATCCTGGTATGCTGCCTGCGGGAGTTAGTAGGCCCGGGCCCGCTCCCATCACCGACGCAATCGTACGATCCGCTCCTACCCTATGTTGATGAAATATAGGTTTTTTTCCCTCATTTGGTGCTGTTATTAATCGTTTGACTTGCTACCTTGCAGCGATGGGATATGCTACACCGTGCTGTTGCGGGTATTACTGATGTGCATCAGCTGACCCCGGCACAGCGAGATGCCGCGCTTCAGGATGTGATACATATATTGACCGAGCGGGAGCATTGTTTGGGAGGTGCGGAGCGCGCGGGCCCGTCCGGCTCGTAGGGGTACACCGAGAACTACATGTGTTCTTTTACGTTTTTTAAACCTTTGAAAGACGCTCGTTTTGTAATATTATAGTATGATGAGAACGAGTAAATATTGATGCCAAACTATCACAAATTTGATTATATTTAACTTGGTTTGCTTTCAAATAGACAAACTTGTATTCGATCTCAAGTACAGTCCAAATAAAAAAAAATTAAGTAGACGCTAGGGACCGCCAGTGCGCAATACGCTCGAGTAATGGTGCGTCCCACCCTTCAACAGCTGCATGCGACATGTCATCGCCATGACGGATGCACTTTCGAACCGGAAAGTCATCCTCAAGCCGAAACTGTTACAATAAAAATATCAAAGTAGTTAGGTGCCGAAAAAAAAAATAGAAACAGAAAATGATAAAAACACAATAAAGTGATAAATTTACTAACAGCGACGAAATGATCAGCGTCTTCCAGGTAGACCAATAACCCGTGATTGCGGTCGCCGTATCGTCGTGCGTGTCAAGTGGTAGATACGTCCCAACTCTGCGAACGAGATAAACAGGAGAACGCGACGTTGTATGTTGTTGCGATGACCCAACCCATGTCTGGTAAGGTTAGCCACCTATCCATAGGGCTGGCTGATCGATAACCCAGTGCTCCAGTTGGTGTAGAAGGGAGATAACCCTGCCCGATCCACCAATGATCTCTTCGTACAGATGACGCTGCTACGATGGACATCTCGCCAAAGCTCCCTGTCTCACCCCGAAACCAAGCATCCTCGCCCTCGTACCTCAAATGTGCAATAGCTCGAAATCCACAATTACCATCAGCCCTAACATCGACCCAATCGTGGATATAGGGGACGATGAAGGACGGAAACTGACTGGCCCATGGGAATATTGGGTACGCGGAGTCACCGCATCCTGAGGCACCCGTGGACGAACCATATCCGCGGCCGCTGGACCTCGAGCCCCTACCTCTCGACCCGTTACGCCCACGAGAGCCGCTAGAAGATCTGCCACGAGACCCACTGCTACCGGACGACCGTTTAAAGGCACTGCGTGAGACCTGAATGTACTCCCAGTGGGACTTATCTCTTTTGGTCGAGTCTCGTTTTGGCCGGCCTTTGGTCACTTTGCTTGGGGGCTCCTGCAGCCCTGAGAACTCGGGATATAACATCTGAGACATCTGAACTGCAAAATGTCGGCGCTCATATGGAAGAGAGAGAAAGAGAAGTTTGAAAATAAAAATTTATAACACTACATATAGTCCAAAAAAAAACTGTATATAAAAATCCCGTTTGTGTTTTGGGAGGAATAGAAGCATGTCAAGAGGCAGCACTGGCTGAGTTGTCTCCGTTGCGTCAAAGGTGGTTGTTCTACGATTTGATCTGAGCTCGGAGTTGATGTGCCTTTCAAAATTGCTGCGTGTCTCAACTGACACACTTTCTATTTACATGCGAACACTACGCTCCAATTGACAAATTGAAGAGAAAAGAAACTTCTCGAGGCATGTAAAATAAAAATAAATCTCGTTTTTTATTATAAAGACAATTTGTTCTTTTTCTAAGTTTTCCCTTATCCTCTACTATTTAATTTTATTTTTCAATATTCAATAAAATTTGTCTTTATTGACATTTATTTCAAACCACAAGTAATAATTTTTGTTATCTATAATTGTAAATATTTCTGAATCCTATGGTCTTTTTTTTTCTTTTTTCTTGGGGGGAGGGGGGAGTAGTTAGTATAATTGATTTAGAAATATTCATCTTTTTAATATCACCAAATATAGTAAGAAATAAGTAAGCAGGCATTTCAGCTTGTTTAATTTGCAAAAACTTTAAAAATATACTAAAAATAACTATATAAACAAAAGCAATCTGATTAATTCATTTGATACTTTCCCCTGTAGAACTTTACCACACACACTTGATAGATTCCCTCGCAACAACTACAAATTTTCTGCTAGTCTACTGTACATACAGTGCACCAATGCTCCCTGCCATACTCTCCTCGCTCCTCTTGTCAACACCTTTCAAAAATCTTGTAAAGTTTCTCTAGCGAAGCAACCTAAAGAAAATGGAGAGCATCAGCGATCTCACCACACAAAGGAAGCCAAGATGCATGAAACAGGAAGCTAAATCGCCTAGGGAAAGTGTTAAGTTCACAATTGAATTCAAATAAATTAAGCACAAAATAGAGGACCTGCACGAAGGTTCCATCAGTAGCCATCCTGGTGGTGGGTTTGAGAAAAAGTCTCATAGCAGGAAATAAAACATGCTGTATTGTCCATTCTCGTTGAGCCCAACAATTCTCAGCCTCTGACAGTAGCTCCTGATCAATTCTATCATCCATGCTTTCATCCTCTGCATAACAACAATAAATTTCTCTTAGGAAGAAATATTTCCCCATACTTCAAGATTTCATCTACGAACTAACTGTGTCAGCTAGATGAAAAGATACGTTACATCAAGAAAGCCAAACAGCCGACTTCTAGCATTACATAGACAAGTTAAATGGACTAGAATGTAACTACCGTTACTAAGACAAGTTGCATGGACTAGAATGTAATTACTGTTACTCTTTCCGTTGTAAAAAGGTTAGAAGGTGTATGTGCAAGCTCTTTGATTTTAAATGAATACTTATAAGCTTTGATCATAGTTTTTCAGTGAGTATTGTAAGCCAAAGTAATACCAGTAAACGAGTCAAATTACTGTACTTTGACAATCTGGCTAAGATATGCACGTCATCCCAATAACAAATTCTACCTGTAACTTTCGAGGAAATTCCATCTTCTTGATGAGTGTTCAGAAGTGTTCTTTTCTTGTAAAACTGCAGTCCTTCACCAGAGGGATTGGGAAGCAATGGAGGATGCATGGCATAGAAGTTCCCAAGAGCAGCAGCAATTGTTTGGAAACAAACTTTCTCATCATCCCAATTAACCTACAATATTCAGCAAAATGAATGTTACCTATCAACATGGTAAGAATTCATTTTGTTTTGTCCGGACTGGGAGTTTACAACCTCCAATTTGTTTTCCGATAAACAGTTTCCCATTGATATATATCCATATTCCACACTCTTCATACATTCTCATATTTTTTATATCTGCCTAAAGTATAGAATACTAAATTGCTTCATAGTCTATTCAATTTAACCCACTAATCTTTTGTTGAGTCTCCAAGGTAATTATAAGGTATACAAGATATTACATATATCTTACTGTGTGATTTTATCTGAAACTCTGGACTATATATATATATATATATATATATATATAACTCTACTACTACCTAAGTCATGGAGCTGGAACCCTAAAAAGACTAATAAATGCTGGCCTCTCAGCTTGATGCTTTGGGCTTGATAAACTGAACCATGAACTAGTATACCTTCTTATTTAAACTACAAAACTCTGTCGAAGAAGGGATGAGATATGCCTATTCAGAAAGCAAAATAGATCCAAAAATTTTCAAGCATTGAAAAGTTTATTCCTAACGGTTAATGGTCAAGTTTCCCAAACTTCATAGATTCAAGTATCTTCCTTAAATAATCGCTGCACAGCGTAGGGAAACGAATACATAAATACTCCAGATGGAACTCTGAAGATAAATTTCCAGCAACAAAGTACACCTCAAACCTGAAATATGATTGCGCAAATAGAACAAGCTCTGCGATAGTCTATTACTGAAACAATTAGGAGACCATTAGAAAGGAACTTGAAACAGATTCACCATTCATTAGATCTTTCAGGTAAACTGTGTTCTATATGAGTAATAAATGGGCAAAAAATTCAAAACAAATATTAGTTCTCAATTTTTTAAAATCTCTCTCTATCTCTCTTACAAACACATTCACAGAGAAAGAACTTACATCATTCCCCAAACAAAGTATGAACTCTGGAACACGGTCCATATCAGGTGTATACTGATCGAGTATGACAGGAAGCCTGGACAAATTACCATTGGAGTCTATATGAATGCCGAAATACTCCCCTAACATTTCAGATTTTTGCTTGAGCAAATCTGTGTTCATCTAGAGCATTTCAAAGGAAAAACAATAATGAGGTTCAATACCAATGACAATCAAGTCCATATAGAAGAGGTTAACCAAAATAATGAACGATCTTCCAAAATCACTTTAGTGGCAAATGGTACCAGACATCCTTCCAATTATGAATTCTAACACCAGAAGATATAGAAAATAAGATAAAAAATATGTGCAACTCTAGGATTAAGAAACGATGAAGCTGAACAGATTTAAGATGCCTGCACGTTTGTACATGTATCTTATATCAAAGAATAGATGCTGACATCCTGCTGCACGAGCACTCAAACAAACAACCCAGCCTCACTAGTCCAATCAAATCTAAATGACCATCATGAAGTGAATAGTTTTAAACAATTCTGTTGGGTGTGAACTAGGGGACTGGAGTATATTAAAGGGACAATTCCAAAGAAATAATGAGTTCCAAGTAACAGACAAAGGACACTACTATGTTTCTGTTCTTCATCTTTTGGTAGACATGTTCCACGAGATCACTTGGTTCTACGGTCAGTTTTAGAATTAGAATTCCCAACTTGCAAAATGGAACTTCCACCATGCCCACAAGAAAATTAAAGTCTAGTCAAGCTGAGCAATAAAAAGCAAGCAATTCCAAAGGGAAAGATGGTTCAAAATAATTATAAGGCGGCTTTGCGACTGAGATTAATTAGATCACTCAATAGGATAACAGATTAAAAGAATCACGCAGTGACAATTTCCATATAGGAATTCCAGAAAACAACAGTGAACATGACAAAGTGGAGGCTGATGCATGCTTTGTAACTTTGAACTGTGTTTAGCAGATATAGGTTAATTTACTTCTGATGTCCAAGTTAAAATATGAAGAAGAGTATAATAATAGGGTTGCATGAGCAATAAATAGAAGAGTAAAGTGAAGCCACATTCACAATGCTCATTCAAACAATTAACAGCCTAAGGATCTGGTAATTATATTTTATTACTCTAGATTGAGCTGAGATAATTTACTTCAGCAATTTTTTCATTCAAGTCCTTGTTTTCATCCCCTTCAGGAGTTGAATCCTCCTCTCTCAGTGCTAGCATTATCAAATCTGACAATTGAGCTGGATCACTCAGCTGTATTGCATTAAAATGAGCAAATCGTCGTAAGACCTGCTGATACATGAGCTCTTTGCTGTCCAGACACCAAAAACAAACGAATGGATAAAGATGTTCTAAAGTTCAGTAAAGCGGTGAAGACAAGAGAATAATACTCCCTACTGCAAAATAAAAAATTCAGAACGCATTAAGTGAAAATGAAAAATGTAAATCTTGCAGAAAAAAGCAAATTTAGTCGCAGACCTTTTGGTCACTTCTTATCGATACCTACTTTTAACACCTCCTTAACGTTTATCCCTTAAAGAAAACTATGTTACACTTATTACCCTTGCTTCCATTTAGATCTTCCTTTTATTCTAGAAGAAACTTAAGCAATACTTTCCCTCCTTTGATTTTCCTTTTTCCACAAAAAGTGAGAAAGAGTTAGGGTCTGCAATAAACAGCTCAATTGCATAGGTAATCAATAGATATGTAATAGTAAGACAGCAAAAACTACCTCAAGTTAACAACATTTGCAAGATAAAGGTGTGTATTATGCTGAAGCAAGGCAAGAATATCATCTGCCATGCCTACATATGTGCAGTTCCTAACAATGTCCAGCAGACCTGCAAATTTTTTTTTCATTTGAAAGAAGTTTCAATATTAACCAGGGTCTGAATCTTTTTCCAGTAATTGGAATCCAGGCCATCTTTTACCCGAGTGACAACTTGAATCAATATCATTCACAAGATCCTGAATACTTGTAAGATCTGCAGTTTCTTTAGGGTTTCTCCTCTGTCTGATGGAAGACCTGTAAATTAGAATATTGACATGAGCACGGGAGAAGAGAAAGCAAACTTTCCATACGTATAGCTTTTCATATGTAAATTTTGTAAATCACAGGATCACTTCTGAAATCATCTTAGTCACTTTAGACATTGATGAATGAACAATAGGTCCAAACAGGTGGATATCAAGGAAACATGGCACAACCTTACAGAAGCCAAGCAACTCTTTTCCAAATGAGTAGAAGGCTGCACTTGCAAATAAGCGTGCAACCTTCCAGCTGGATCCAGAGAATCTGTACGCACCATTTTATGCACTGGAACTTTTTGTGATTTTTGTGCTACAAAAGATTATGCAATAAAAAATCAGGATATTTTCAGAGACAATATCCAAATTACCAATAGATATCCAAGTAAATCTGTGTGTTATTTTGCTCTCTTCAGCGAGCAAGAATATAAAAACATACCTTGTGAACTGGAAGGTATCGGATTGCTGGTGGAATCTTTCTGCATAACCAGAGGACTAGATGAAGATGGATCCAATATCTGCCTCATATATGGGATTGAGAAAACATAGTCAATTATTATCAGTAGTAGTAGTAGTAGCAGCAGCAGCAGTAGTAGTTACTAGTAGTAGTAGTAATAATAATAATAATAATAATAATAGTCATAGATCCATTATAAATGCAACACATTCCCCAAGGAAAAGACAAAATAAAGAAGAATGAAATGCAGAATTGTGCTGGCAGACCTTGCCCAAAGATAAATAGCAAATGATTACTCTTATGAGGATTAATAGTACATCCAAAGATAAAATGGAGAACTTCGTGCTTTGAAATAAAATTCTCTGTCCATCCATGCATCACCCTGTTTAGAAATTTCTCACGCGATAACCTTTACTTGATTAGATACCATTCTTTCTTGCATTCCCAGATATTTTTACTCCATGTTTCACCCCAATAAAGCAAGTTGAAAGGGCAACGTTTTACTTTTCCATGCTCCTAAGTACAAGTTTCAGATTTATATTTCTTTGGTTCATTGTTTAACTGATATTCGTCAGAAAGTTCAGGTGTTTACGCCATGGGCCTTGCAATATTTCTTAGTTACTAATAAAACCAATTCTCCAGCTTCCTACAAAATTCTGCACCACCTGGAGGTGGCCTTTTTTCGAAATGAAATACAAAAGAAGAAAAAATATTAATACAATCAGATATGCTTAAACAGCATAATTCTTAGTGGCATACTGGCAATACAAATTAACAGCAAAATATCAGCAAAGGTGTAGCACTAGATTGCAAGTGATTCTCACAAATCAAAACCAGCAATCAGAATTTCTGGCATCTCCAAAAGTACCTGTTCCTGAAATGTCTTTGACTCATTGGAGTTCCTCAGTCTCAATTCAATTTCAGACTGTATCTTCTCTATGATAACTTCTTGATTCAAAAGACTGACCTGTTTATGAAACAAATTTCCTCAAATGCCATGAAAAAGAAACAAGAATATTGAGAGGGTGTTGAAATATTAAGCAAGAAGGAGGATACCTTTTTGCTAACTTTCCATGAATACCATATATAAAAAGCAAAAGAAGATTAGAACAACGGGATGCAGATGGAGGACTACTACAACATACCAGCAATGAGGAGCCCAGTCATAACAGAAAAACAGAGAAAATAGTGAATTGTGCTAACCAGAAAGTGATGACCAAAAATGTCAAAATTTGCATTCGACAGTACTATTCAGAAAAGAGACTTTTACGTTTGGAGAACACTACATGGTGTGAAATGTAGACAAATAAGTAGTAAACTAGGTAATAGAACATGTCATATAATTGTGCATGAAGATGTTTAAGTTAGCATGTCAAGATGGATGTATTTTGGAAACTATAAAAGATACTAAAGATGAATGTAAAGATGTTCAAGGTATCATCTACAAAAGACAAAATAGGAAGCAAAAAACTTTACAAGATGTAATACGATATGGACTTCTCCAAGGCAAAAGATACTAATTAAAAATGGCATGATAAATCTTGGTAGTAAATTACACGTAAAATGAAACCTAGAATAACGTGGCACATAGAAATGGAAGGGAACATGAAATATCTCCACCTAAAGGAACAGATGACCTGGTTCTAAAAGGACTTTTTCATAAGACTACTGTACTCAACTTTGAAACAAGTGGAAGAAGCGCCTCCCAAAAAGTATTTTCTTTAGCCAGTCAAAAGATCATCAGAAACTACATGCATAAGATTTCACAAAAATTTGAAAAAGACACACAACAGCAGCTAAAACAGAAAATTACAAACGAAAGCATCTTTCATTTTGAATAGTTATTTTAAAGGATTATAAGGGCGCCAAAAATTAAATGATCTGGAAAAATATAGTCTAATGTCCTGCAGAATAGCAGAAATAGGCAGCCAAATGTAAAGTGTACAAAATACTTCAGGTGCTTTGCGGATCTTTAAAGTGAACCCTAACTATAGGAAAATCATCATGAAGAAAAAAATCAAATGTAAAGTGTACAAAATACTTCAGGTGCTTTGCGGATCTTTAAAGTGAACCCTAACTATAGGAAAATCATCATGAAGAAAAAAATCCTAAGATTTTTTACTGTGTTGAAGAAAAAGAAGGAACAAAGCATGGATACATCTATGCAAGTCGTAGTCTCTGAGAAACAGATATACATCTTGCGAGCGCAGATTAACAGGAAAATATTATACCTCTCTCTTTGTTGGGTGTATATTAACATCAACATCCTCAGGAGGCAATGTGATGGACATGTATATGAAAGGTTTTGAAGCCTTAGGCAACGTGGCAGCATAAACAATTTCAATAGCTCTCTTTAAAGCACCACAATCAACCAACCTATCTGGAAAAAACAAAGAAAGGAAAAGAATGAGTGAGAGGAGAAAGACAAAAATAAATTTAAGTCGCAAACTACTTGATAATTACTTTACCCAAAAATGAGTTGTGAACTACTTTAAAAAGAACAAAAAACAAAAGCAAATTTAAGTCACAACGTGACTTGATCTACAGAAGATGAACTACTTGGTAATCTTATTAATTATTCCCTTGATCCTGCAAAGATGGGCCAACTTTTGTTTTCACATAAATAAAGAAATGTAATAAGTATAGCTAAAACTGTCATTGTTGTTTAGTATTTTCCTCATATACACCTCCATTAATACTAGATGACTCATGTGAAAACCGAATCCCCATGTTACTAAATTATTCTTGGAACAAACATGGGATCAAATTCAGAAGTTTACAACATGATCCCGCTTTTTCAATTTAACGTCAAGATTTTGCTATTTTTCCCAAGGAAGTAATTGAACAACACGCACCATTGATGAAGAGTACCATTGTCGTCTTCTTTGCAACATAATTGGAATTTGAGATGAAACCATCCATTTTGAAAACTGAACTAGATGGGTCATCATCGGAAGCTTCTATTTTCATAAGATTTCGAGCAACAGACACACCATAGACAGATCTAATTGCCTCCATTCTAGACGATGTGGCCACAGAGTGAACATCTGCTTTGGCAGCTCCATGCTGAGGAAGTGATATTATAGTACAGAAAATGTAGGTCTTTTCAAGTTGAGGAAAAAACTACTGAAAGAGAAGCAGCATATAATAACAAGTACTGAAAAATGCCAAAAGACAAACCTTTCTGCATGAGAAGCTCACATTTACGTGATGGATAGCAAACCGACTTAGTAAATCTACAATTTTTGGATAGTCATCAGCAGTATTTTGAAGTGTTTTCTTCCGAGCAATCATGTTATAAAATAAATTCTCGACCTGAGGACAAGGCAACTGAGGTATTAACAGTTCCTTACGTTGTTTCTTTCTCTCCTATTTTGGCAGACGTCGAAATTTTGCATCAAATGGATCTGGGCTTGGGCTCACTTGCTGATTGGGCAGTGGCCCAAAACTGCTACATGTTTGCTTTTCGTTTTGTGTTTCTTTCCTCTCTTTTTTTCTCATTTAGTGACATTTTTACGCTAAACTACCAATTTTACGAGAGTCAAGGTGTTGTTCAGATGGGCCTGAGGCCTTTATATCAACAAAAAACAAAATACTTAAATTCTGTATTAGAGACTAATCTAGCATTGACGTTAACCCAAACTCATTTAAAATGAAAGTACTAAGTCCAAACTCACTCCAAATGAGAATATAAGCCCCTCATACAGTACATAAAGTTAGGATTGTCAATTAAATCAGATTAATCCGAACCCGATCCGTTCAAACTACTTAATTGCTAGCTCGAACTGAACTTTTTAGTCCAAATAATATTTCAGAATTGAAATAAATTCAACTCAATTTCAACCCAACCTGTAAATATATATATAATATTATTATTATTAAAAAATAATATCATTATATAAAAAAATTTTAAAAATCAAGTTAAGATCGACCCGAGTCCGAGCTCATATTTTCCCAGCCCGATGTCAATCGAACAGAGCTTAAACTTATCAAAATTCGACTCACTCAACCCGATTGACAGTCCTAGATAAAAGTAAGAGAAACACCTTGACAGACGACGGTCAAAAAATATTCCACCATACAAGTAGAAGTATATTGCTCTAGCCCATGCAAGTGTATTATAATCGATGCCCTCCCGCAGTCCTGTTGACTGAAGAGGGAAGCCTGAGCCCAATTGCACAGACATGTGAAAAGGCATTGTATTTCGGGAACAATTAAATGCCGAAGAGAATAAATAACTACAAGTATATATACCATCATAAGAAAAGAATAAATCAGAAAAAAACGGAATAAATAAATACGGATAAAGAATAAAGATGATACAAGTATATATACCATCATGAAAGTTTGCTCCAAAGGACCAACAGGTCCCAAGTATAGCAGCAGTGAAGGGCAGGGCTAAAACATCACAAACATAAACTACTAGACATTCTACTCTGAAAAGCTTAGTTAGAACCAGAGCGCAACCATGTCGCCAATGACTTGAGCAGAAAGAAAAGGAATCAAGAATGTCGCTTTTGATCCTCATCCTCATCCTCATCAGAGTCACCACACTCTCGAAAACGAGGGTTTTTCTCCTGTAGCAGCAAATCGAAGTTAGAATGTCGTAATATCTCATTCTATTGCTCTACTGGTTGCCTAAATGTACAGAATATCAGCAAACAGACAAGTGATTGAGAAAGGAAAGCATATAGACTTAATAGGAGATGAATAATTAGAAAAGACGAACTTAATAGACAAACAATGATATGGAAGACTAGTTAAAGCAAATTTCTATCGAAAACATCATGTTGAAGGATTAAACCAGAAAAGTACCGGTCTGGAGTCATGATCAGAACTTCTCCGGGAATCATAATCAGAACCTCTCTTTGAAATCTCCGGTCCATGCCGGTCCTCTTCGCGGTGACGCTTACGGTGGTAATCTGTTCAGCAAAAGGCAATCATAAATCATCAATAATTCAAAATTCACATATTGATAGGAAGCTACATAAGAGTTATTCTGAACAAGAATGTACCTCTACCAGGTCGACGAGAACCCCCATAACCATGATTTCCACCATGCCTTCCATCTACAGAGATAGTCAGCATAACATTACAAAAAAAAGATCACTGGAAAATGTACAAGAACGTCTTATGTAAATAGGAATAATCTTTATCACATTGATTAATGACTTAAAAGTGTGAACAGAATTTCATAACCACAGCCCCTTCATCCAAGTAGCTATTGAATGCCATGATTGTATTTACATCAAATATAAAGCAAGAGAAGAAACCCTAGGTTACCCAAAACTTACAGTGAGGAGGTATAACAGGTGGGAATGAAGCCAATGATCCAGTGTTGTAATCCACCAGCTGCCTTTGTGCTTCCAACTCCTTTTGAACTAACTTCCCATATCCACCTCTACGTGCGAAAGGTTAAGAAATTGAAGAAAAGCAGATTGATTCTCTCAACATTCAACAGAAAATGAAGGAACAAGCGCACCAGACTAAGCTGGCTTATGAGGTAGCAATCACAAAACCAACCAATAAGATGAAAATTATATTCATTCAAAAGAACAAAACACCAGAAAAAATTATAGATGCCCCCCTTAGAATGTCCAAGGACAGGAGGTTTTTGTGCCCGTTGGGAGATCCACAATCATCATAGTCAAAACAATCAAGTTATACAACCCGGAAAGACATGATGCACCAAATTCTCAATATATTTAACAGTTACATTCAATGTGGAAAAAATTTTGCCATCGAAAGAAGCTTGTAAGATTCATCAGATTCAATGTCGGAAATTTAACTTTCTTATACCCTTGTGAGACCTTCCCCCTCTATAGAGGTACCTCTCTGGGTCTTTTGAGACGGTAGATCCATCCAAAACACCCAGCCATATATTATATTGAAGTATTCCCACAGATACGGAAATACACAGACCGTCAAGAAAATAAATATATAAATATCTCATCTTTTCTAAATATGCTTCACCAGATCATCATATGATTTCTTCTAACGCAAGACCGTGTATTATCATCAAGAGAGGTCTTGTCAACGCCACAAAGTATGTCAAAAAAGCAGTAATTAATGATTATGACAGTCTAGGGTAGTGTAATAGACCTTCAGCCGATTGCTTCGTTTATGAATAATAATTACTACCCTAGCAATTCTCCATAATCTATTTACATCTTATAGAGAACCTGTCTCCCTTTCTCACTAAAAATTTCTAGTTTTGCCACATAAACAGATAAATTTGTTCCGCAACTCCAATGTCATATGATATGTGCAAACTGACTTGCGTTGAAAAGGCAAAACAAAATTTCAGGATAAAGTAAAAGCATCAAGCATCATTGGATCATAATGGTAAACTGTACCTATTGATAGAAAAAAATGGAAAAGATAAAAAAGAAAATTATGAAAGGATATCTGGATCATAATCTGTGCGATATTCATCGCGCACCTGAAAAAGAGAGTAATCATCAGATGAACTGCATGTAGTATTATACCCAGGAAAGATAGAAAAACGAGGCAGTAAATCACCTGTCCACCACTTCGGCCACGGCCCCATTGCCTTCCTTCTTGAAAACCCCAATCAAAATCTACACGAATAGGGCGATCATCAAGAATTGTTCCACTTATATATTTAACTGCATCTTCAGTATCTTCTCTAGAGTAGTACCTGAAGAGTTCAGAATTTGGAAATTTAAGATAGGTTATGCAAGTCTTTCAGTACAAACTGAACTAGTTGATGATGAATAATATAAGCAGCAAAAAATTGTAATCTTTACAACCATCTCCAAAGAGGAAAAAAGGGGAAGCATACTTTAGTTGTAAACATTAGTACATAATTCTATCTTGCCAATCCCTCCTAGTGCAGAACAAACATAATGATGTAGAAGCTAAGAGAATAATAAGCAGCTATTCAAGAAACACCTAGCTAGGAGATTGCTTCACAGTTAAGTAAAAGCTCCTAGGGTAAGAATTCCCACGAAAGCAAAAAGTAGATTGAACAGAACTGGTTTTTCCAAAAAAGCTACTGCCTCGGTTACAGAAAGGGGTACTTACAGGAAAAAACCAACAACAACAACATGTTGCCATATAAGACCAAAAGACCAAATTAACCTTAATTAAGGGAAAAACACCCAACAACGAGAACAAAACAAATTGCACCTAAAACTTAAAAGAAATCCAGAATTGATTATGCTATAATAATCCTGCATCACATAACCAAATGGTCCGAATCTGATCATCAACAGAAAAGCTGAATATGCATTTGAATGTGGCGTTATAGTACATATGTATAATTACATGACCATTACACACCTCTATGCAAAGATACAAATCTCCAAGTGTACTATCTGCAGGAAGAAGCTTCCTACTCAATAAAATAGGAGCCTAAAAGTTCCAAAGGATGCACAGAATAGGACGGTTAAAAGTAATAATTAAGGACTAAAAATTGCAAAGAATCAAAGTTGCTGTCTAAGAAGATTCCATCTTCCTTTTGCCTCTTCTCATCTTAGAGTCCATCCCCAGAGCCTTCATTCTCCTTTTTTTTTTTTTTTCAATAGAGGGAAAAGTAATCAGTGTCCCAGGAATAGTATGTAAAAGCACTGTTGCTATGCTTTTCCACATTGGAGCAGACTCCTCTAGGGAGCAAGTTCAGGATAAAAGGTAAAGTGGAGGGCCCTAGGAAAGAACAAAAACGTGTGCTTAACTGAAGTTTGATTTTCTTCCTTAATCTATTATTTTAAACCATATCTACAATTGTTCTATAGGAAAGGCAGGATCTTCTTTTAGGTAAGTTAAAAGTGTCTATGGTATTATAGGACGAGAAAAAACTCTTCTGTTAATCTGGATTCTCTTTTATCCCAGAGGATCTTGAACTTGGGCATGATCTATTTGTAACTTTCAATCTAAGATATTTATCTCCTGATTAAGTAATGAAGCTCAAGGGTGTCTAAAGCGAGAAATGTAAGAACCAGGGGGGGAAAAATCCAAGAAGACATCACAGGAGCATGGAAAGAACAAAAGAGAACGTCAACTATATCTTGGCTTCTAAGAACTTTTAAAGGAATGGGGTACGAGGGTACTAGTCCCAACTCCATATGGAAGTCCTAAAACGGCTTCCTTTTAGTAATCACATAGTTATGTTCCAAACTAGCTCCAAAATACTAAATTCATCTATTGAAAAAGCAAAAAGGAAAAATAAATTACCAGGATAGAAGATTAAATCAATAGAATTTGGTAAATGAAACAACACCAACTTCAATTTAGTGTACCAGCACCAAAAAGCCAAAAAGGGCATATGCCAAAAAAAGCATGTCAACACAAAAATGCATATGCAAAAAAGGCAAGTTAAAGGGTCTTACAATACAAAGCAGAATCCACAAGGAGTTTTAGTGTTTTTATCCAGACCCATGATTATCCTTTTAATTTCTCCTGCACGTGAAAACAACTCATAAACCTGCTCCTCTGTGGTATAAAATGACATATTTCCTACATAAACAGTTGCGGACTTCAAAAGAGCTTCCTCAAACTCTTCCTGGGTCCCCGAAAACCTCCTATCCCTATACTGTGAAAGCCTGCTCTGATCCTATAACAAATTAAACATCCAAAACACCTTTAGCAATCAATTTTAACTGCACCACAAGCTGCATCTGATTCTATACTTAGTACTTTCATGTAACTAAACAATATATGCACGCATAAACAACCACAACGAGGCAAGAAACCATAAGTCTATTGTGATCAAAGTTATGCCGAAATTTCTAGATAGCGCCCCAATTTATATGCACCAAAGTACAAAGCATTTGGCTCTTTCTTTTCCAACATAAATTCAAAACCTCAAAGCGTTCAAATCAGTATAAAATGTTCAAATGGAACTTGAATTACCCATAAATGTACAAACATCCAGAGATGCAGGCATGGATATTACCTTGAAGAGAGAGGCCATTTTGATTTGGTTGCGGAAATCAACAGCTATTTGCTTTTGAAACTGAGGCAAAAATTATTAATTTAACACATGCCAACAAAACCCACACTTCTAAAAAAAGCTTAACAGGAGACTGAGAATGAGAACGACGAGATCAGAAACACATGACGAACTAAAGCCCTAATTCTAACCAGAGGTACGAATTACGTTCGGTCGAACCGGACTCCGATGACCCGATCTAGAACTGTGGGCCTTTAAAATCCTTCGGAGAGCGTTTTGTAAGCCTTTATAGTGGTGGGCTTCTGCGGACCAGTATTTGTGGTTTTGGACTTACTTTTTGAACGCATTGTCTGAAGCGTTCTTCTCCTCCCCACAATGCGCTTAGCATCTAAATGCAGAAACATGATGCGTTTTCTAAGAGTAAGAGCGCCTCTAAGATATTTGCTAAATAGGCCATTTGCGATTTGCGAACAGGTCAAAAACCCGCTCTTGCAGACGTCAGCTCAGATGTCGCTGGAAATTACACTAGCAAGAAAGTAGAAAGGATAACACGACGAGAAGAAAACGCGCAGGACGAAGCATTGTGGAAGAAAATTGAGGAAAAATATTCTGAGCTTTCTATTAACATATATGAGAGTATGTAAGCATTTTGGATTAAAGATTCCGTATTTTGCTTTCTTCGTGCTCGTTTTGGTGCTTAGATGGCGTTTATTAAAATGCTAAAATTATGTTCGGCGTATTTTTTCTGTTTCGAAACCAGAAATTTCTATGGTTCAAGTCCATTTTATGATCTTTTTAATTATCTGTTTTTGCAGTGATGCTGCATTGAGTTGGGAGAGAGGGTTTTGTGGATATAGAAAGCATCAGCAGAGGGAAAGTGGAAATGAGTTGGTCAACTTGTGTTTCATATAATTTCAGCTCAAGCGCTAATCTTCTAGTTACTACCAATGTTGTGAAGCTATTGAATAAGTCTAACAAACATTATCATCGGGTACGTTTAAGAACTGGTGAAGTTGTTCTCTTTCTTCTGCTGAAATAATTTATCTTTTAGCTTTCTTCAGCTTTCCTGAGCTCTGTGAAGCAATGTGGAAGAGGAAAAAGGTCATCTGCTAAAGATGAACAAAATAGTCTCCTTGGACTTTTGAGCTACGAAATGTTATATGATGCAAGTATATGTAGCCTTGTAGGCTGCTTTATTGAAATATAATCAAGAATATATATCAGCCCGTAATGTATGCTTTGAATTCACAGACATGATTGATACTGAATGCCCCATAAAGACTGTATCTTTTGATTGAGGTTATTTCCATCCCTCAAGTATCAAGTATTCAGGAGAACCACCTTCTGCAAGTTTTGCTTATGTGGTTTCTTGTAGTCATTATATATATTTGCAAACCCGCCATGCAAAGAAATTGTCTCCGAATGCAGGGTTCAAAGCAGCATGCTGACTTGAAGAAAAATCACGGAGCATCAAAAGTCATTGCTTATTATGGCTTGAGAAACCCACCTTATGAGCTTGTAAGTACTTTCTATGTTCTTAACAATGAATTTAGGAGGAGAAGTAACATGCCAGCAATGTTAAGGTTAATATAATGGAAATCCTAATGATTCCCTTTTCTAATCAGCACTTTTCCAATAAAACACAATATTATTTTTCCTTTAAAGCTGTATTCTGTTCAGCAAATTGTTCAGATAATATTTCTATTAAACTTTGGAACATGAAATGATTTTAAGAAAAGCTATTCTTATTATTTAAAAGATTGCTTTTACACAATTGCTTAATTTCATTTAGTTTCTTGCTTCTCAATTCTTTGTATTTCATTTGACCAAAAAATTTATACCCATCCAAAGTGCAGTATTTTGTAGACCTATCATTCTATCTAAGTTTTTCATCTTAAAAATGTTATCTTAAGTGGGCAAAGATTGTATCTCATGAGTGTCTTTCTTTTCGCCAAACCAAGTACACTAGAGAATTTTCAGTTTACATTTTCTCCAACAAATTTTTCAGTGTCAGCACTAACTCCTCTCTATTGCAATATAGATTCTTCCCTATAAATCTCTGTGTTTGTTCTCAGTTCTTAATATGTATATAGTCAAGTCCTCCTATCAGAATGAGGTAATAGAGGTTGGTTGGGTGTTTCTAGTTAGACAGCTGTTGTACCTTACAGAATACTCAAATTCTTCTGCAATTGTTTTTATAGATATTTGATTTTCAAATGTCTTTTCAGCTTGGTGGTGTATGAATAAGTAGAAAGAAGGAATTTCTTGCTTGTAGGATGCACTAGAGCCATATTTGAGTCAGAAGACACTTGAGAAGCACTGGGGAGAGCATCATTGTAGTTATGTGGATGCTCTGAACAAACAGCTTCCGAAAGATGATATACTCTGTGGATACACCCTGGCTGAACTTATTAAAGTTACATATAACAATGGCAATCCATTGCCTGAGTTCAACAATGCTGCCCAGGTATTTCAGAGGGTCCTTTTTCATTTGGTTTTTATGGCCTTGTATGTGTAGAAACCACTGTATTTGAGCTTTAATTGATGTATCTGGTCTTCAATATTGCTCATCTTGTAGAAACCGTTGTGAATTTGGCACAGCAATATGTACTCTTACTTCCTTCTTTTGCACCTGAACTTTCAGCTCTGGAATCATGATTTCTTTTGGGAATCCATGCAACCAGGAGGCGGTAGTACACCAACATTAGGTTTACTTCAGCAAATTCAAAAGGATTTTGGTTCTTTTGCCAATTTCAGGGAAAAATTCACAGATACAGCCGTTGCATTATTTGGTTCTGGCTGGGTTTGGCTAGTTTGTAAGTTCTTTCTTGAGTATTGTCATATCAAGGTTTCTTCCCCCCCACTTTGTAGCTTTAGATTACCAGGGGGCATTTGATTTGGCTACTACTAGGTTTAAATATATCCTTTCTCTTTCATCAGGAAAGGAATAGATATGGTGAGTACCAAGGGTCAAATCCAGGATTATAGCTTGTGGTTTCTCTTTGGTGAACTGTGATTAGTCTGATAGCCTCTGCGCCAATTTTCTGTGATATCTCTACACAGAGGCAGCTTTCTATAAAGAAGAATAATAGATGCTGGAAATATGAATAATGATACAATTATGTTTTACTAGCTTTTGAGCTAATGTTTCCCGAGATGTTTGTGCATTGGATGCTATCCTAAAATATATCAAGTGAAAAATAAAAGCATATTTGTTTCTAAAAGACTTAATAAACAGGTGACGCTGCCAGTCCCTTCCCCTGCTTCATTGTGTGACATTAATCAGGGAAACATAACATCTGCAAAAGCTAGGCAAACACATACAGCTGTGTATAGATGAGGAAATATATAGAAAAGGCTCTTTATTAAGGGGTTATCTGGCAGATATGCGTCCATTTCTTTTCCCGAAAATTTCAAATAAATTTTCTTTGTTCTTGATGATCTCTTTTGGAAACTCTTTCACTTTGTCCCGTTTTTTAACTTGTGCAGTGAAGAGGGAAGAGAAACGCCTTGCAATTGTCAAAACGTCAAACGCTGTCAACCCTCTGGTGTGGAATGACATAGTGCGTTCCCTTCTTTGTTTTGGTGAATTAAGTAACTCATCCTTTACGGGCAGCAATAATATCACTCTTGACTTGACAATTTCTCCTCTTTATTTTTGCAGCCTATCATCAACCTTGACATGTGGGAGGTATGTTTACCACAATCATTAATCCCCATTTTATTTCTACATTCTTCCTGAATACATTTATAAGTCAGGACCAGCTAAAGTTTTAAGTGCTTCACAACTTATATTAATTTTTTTACCTTTTTTCCCCCTATTTGCAGCATGCTTATTATTTGGATTACAAGGTATTCCATTATTTAGCATATTGTTGCCTATTCATCTCTTGGAGTATAAAATGGTTTCTCATTGATCCTTAAATTTTTAATGTTTTTTTCTTCTTTTCTGGTAGAATGACAAAGCCAAATATGTCGATGTATTCATGAACCACCTAGTATCGTGGAATGCAGCAATGGCACGCATGGCTAGAGCACAGGCTTTTGTGAATTTAGGAGAACCCAAAATTCCCGTTGCCTGAGATTTCTTTTTCTCAATTAGCATATCAATGCTGTCAGAGAAAATGTTTTGAGAAAGAGGCTCCAGCAGTTTCGTGCTTGCGTCAGTGTTGGGTCCTCCAGAATTAATAGCCATCATGCAGAAATTTGAGCGTCGCCCGTTGTAAACGATCCGAGAAAATTTTTGTTTCTCTAATTGCTTTGTAATCCTAGAATATTTGGCTAGGCATTTGTATTTGTAGTAAAAAAGGCTTGCTTGACCTCCCCTTGTCTTTGTATTTAAATTTTTTTTTAAAAAAAGAAGAGAATAGAAGAGAATATTCGATTATTTGCAAACACAAAACCTTGCAATTACATACTTTATGCCTGGGTTGATGTGGTTTAACTTTCCTTTGAAAAACTCACAGCAGGAAATTTGTGTCCAAACATCATGTTGCTACTGTGCACTATTTTTAAAAGGCTTTGTACAGCTAGTCCAGGTTTGCCCGTTGCCGCTAGAACAGAATCAATTGCTTCTCTTCTACCACTGGCTTCTTAGCTGTCGGACTTAATATACAGAATCCGCTAATGTTTCTTGCGGTCTTCCCTTGAAAGGGTGATCACATGTTCATTCTATCCGCATACCACTGAAACAGAATCAGTTGCTTCTCTTCTCGCCAAATACAAACTGGGGGAAGTTTCCTATCAATTTTCACTGTTGAGCCCTGCCGTCAAAAAGAAAGAAACAGGTAATTCAAGTGTAAAGAATAGCTGATCCATTATTTTCTAAATATCTTCTCCCGTTTGTCCTAAGTTTCCCTCAAATCATATGCAATCAGAACTCCTATAGAACCTTATCCTCCATGGCGGGCAAGGAGTAAAGAGCGATAGAGAGCAGCAACATGCAGGAAGCAGATTAACACTATAATGAAATCGTCCAGCAAACCAATTATACCCAACAAAGCTGTCAAAGAGAGAACACCAAAGATTAGAGATAGTCAGCAAGAAAGCAACTTTAAAATGTAGTGTGTCTCATACCTTCTGGGATGATGTCCACGGGACTGAGGACATAGAGGGCACTGAGCAAAGCCTGCAACATGCAGAAAGAGTCAAAAGTTACGTAACAGATCTCAAATCTATAAAAAAAACTGATAAACTGCACCTTTGGATGTTATCATGTTTACACTGCAGGAGATGATCAACTTACCGCCATATAAACACGAGCCCTGATAACTAAAGGAAGAGACCTTTGAGGATCCATCATATCTCGTAATAATCTCCTGAGAAGAAAAGGTAGGTCTTGCATTCTCTGTCCAAATAAAATCACGGAATTAGTAAGGAGAAGAATGATCTAAACATATAAATGCTTCAGGCAGACAACAGAGGAAATTGAACCAGAGACTATATCATACACTTCGTTCAGTGGTATCTAAGATTACTCTCACAAAAATGTAGAGGCATGACTAAGCGAAATTGTTGATATTGTACAAGCTATGCTTTTAACTTGACAGATGAGAGTGAAATGGAAACTAATTTGTGTCCAGAAACCAAGTGCCACCAGATCTCATTTGTGTTCCAGTAAAAACTGTCATAGGAGCCTTACAAGACTGATGGAATCAACCACACTTATACAAATATATGTGAATTGGCTACAAAAAGCCATGTGGCTGCTTATTAACAGGATTCTTTGTCATCCAACCCCATACTTTGCCAATGTCATTACCTTCTTCAGTCCTCTTCTTCTGAGACAAAAAGCATTACAAGGAAAGGATAATCTTTAATACCTTTCTTGAAAGAGTTGACAGTCAATAAGGGGCTCTGGAGCAGTAGTTGCATCAGGGCACTATGTAAAAGAGCAATAGAACAGATGAAGAGGCACGAAAGGGGGCAAAAACCAAAAGATCATTATTATCACCTGATCTAAATGACACGACAGGAGTTCTTTGTCTAGAAGATGTCTCTGTAAGGTGCTAACCTAAAGTAATATGTAGGTTGTCATAAACATCACAAAGCTAGCATGCGCAAGATCTTAAGATTAAAAGACAAAACGAAATGCTGCAGCAAAAACTGTAAAATTTAAACAATTTGAATATAATGCCAACATCTGAAAGAACCAGTGCAATTTTCTCATTAACCACCTAACATAAGAGTTGTAAAATTTCTTGTATCAGACAAGAGTCATTTTATAAAAAAAATTAAAAAGTTTTTGATATAGAAAACATGATACCTGAGAAAGGCCATTTGGACGTTCCCCAAATACACGGTTATAGTGTTCAACCTTCTGTAGAATGTCAGAAACTTCAGCAGTTGAGCGCTGCCCTGATGATGCCTCACTAGGTATTAACAAAGTAATCTGACGCCGACATAGCGGACATTTGCATGGCTGGAGAGCAGGTCCATAATTCCAAACTTGTATAATGCAATTGGCTGGAAGAAAAGATTGCAAAAGCGATCATATAAACGACTATATCTTACAACCAATGTGGAGAAGGAAAATATTACATGCAAGGGATGGGATTAACTGTATTACGTGGCAAAGCAAGAACTACAACAAAATCAGTTTTTTTGAGAAGATTAAAAGAATAAAAAAACCCAAAGATCTGGTAGTAACATGTAACAACTGATACAATTTTTCATCTTTGAAATTTGGGTGAAGAGAAAGTAGCACTGATGTAAACTACAGAAGTAAATAGGTCAGTATGAGAGAGGAAAAGGAAACGTTCTCATTAGAAAATAGAATAGATGCAGCAACCCAACAATCCGAAACTGTCATGGAGACGTACAGATTCAGTAATTGACGAAAAATTCGTGAAAAAGTAAGCCCTTTCCCTGTTTCTTCCAGCTAAACTGAATCTCCAATCTCAAATACCATTAAAAAAATGGCTTCCTGCTTGATGGAGCGAAGAAGAATTACCAATTCCTAAATAAACGAAAAAGAATTGGGGATGGACACACTCACCGCAGAACCAATGAGAGCAATTGGCTTGGCAAGGAATGTGAAAGTTGGCATGGCATATTGAGCAACAATCGTTCTCCGGCGGTCCGTCCATCCGATCTCTTCCTGCCGCTAGCAATCTCTTGATCTATTTATCGATAAAGGACTCTGTATGTGGGCTGGGGGTTTGGCATGTCCCTGGCTGAAAGGCTCCGTAGAAACGATTTTTCCGGTGGTTTCCGTAAATATTGTGACGCATTACGCTTCTGCAAGCAGTGAACGGAACGTAATGCGCTCATGTTGTTCTTGCGACATGCACCAGTATAGAGTAATGCGTTCAAAATTGATTTCCTGGGATGGGATTACAATTTCGCTTTCTTACTTTTTACTTTAATGAAACAAGCTCCGAAGTCCGAGCCACGAGTTCCCATATTTTCAGTGCGTGGTTAATGCCAATTTGCCCCCTGAACTTTAGGAACAGTTTCAATTGAGTTCTTCTTCTTTTAAAATTAATAATTACAAACAATCAATATCTAGTGCGAGTTGTATTGTAATTCCAAAAAAATTTAGATAATATATTTTTATCTTTTTTCTCTTTTATGAAACTCTTGTTGCTACAATCTTCAAAGCAAGGCAAAGTTTGTGGCTGCTACTATGTCTGCACTGCCATTCTCTCCCAGTGTTATTCTCAAATAAAAAATTTTAAAGTTTAATTTCAAAAATAAAAAAAAATAACAAAAAAAACTTAAATAATATCTCTCTCAATTGTTGAGAAGGTTGAGTTGGTCTAAGGCAGGGCGTGTGGATTCTTTTTTTTTCTAAATTACAGAAAGTTTTGTTATCAGAGGCAAATGAACTAACAGAAAAGCATGTGTCTTCCAACTTACATTTATAATTTAACTATTTATTTATGGATATTTTTATTTCCTCAATATTGACTTTTATGTGACGAGAAGGTAACTTAATTGGTTAAAAATATTCACTATAAAATATTGACTCTTATATTTAGTCATTTCTTTATGCTACACTCAGAGATAAATTTCCTCCATTTCTTTCAAAATTATAAAAATGCATCTTATTCTTTTTCCGGTTTTTCTCTTCCAATTGAAGGAAAGAAAAGAGAGGTATATTACAATGCAATCAAGTAATAATGCTCAAACAAGAAAAAGGTAAATGGCCATCCAAATAAAAAGAAGAGTTTTTATAGGAGAGATGGAAATTGGCAAGGACAAAAAGGTAAATTGCGAATTCATGTCTACTTATTCATGTGTTGGGGTTCGGACGGGGACAGGATGGATCAAAGCATTGGAAAAGTAGTTAACAAATTTGCAGTCAGCTCCCTTTAGCAAGCAGGAGAAAAAGAAAACAAAAGCTATGTACTCTCAAATAAAAAAGCAAGACCAAATAAATAAAAGAAAACTTTTATTGGTAAAGCTACAAGAACAAGAATACAACTTTAGGTTCAGGCTTTCTTGCATTACTACACTTCCACTAGCAGTGGAAGGCCAGAAAAGAAAAAAGAAAAACAGAAAGATGATTGTATTCCTGAAACCCAACTCTTTGTGTACGTTGTTGAAACGGTCTGATCTTTGGATCATCCATATCCATGGTCTTGGTCTTCGTATTGGTATTGGTGTTGGTCCTTCTTCAAAGAGAAGACTTCAATCGCTCTCGTTTTGCTGCGTGCAGGGAAACAGATCAACAATATATAAGGTAATCAATGAGAATTAAACAAGTACAATTTCATCTTAGGAGAAGGAGAACTGTCACATAAATGGTAACAACTTTGGCATCTACAATAAGTTTGATGAGATAATTAAGAAAGAAAACAAGTGCCGATCGAGAGTGTGTAATTGAATTACCTTTGAGATCTTTGACACCACAGTCTTCGTCGCACTTCATCTCACAGAATGTGTAGCCATTGCCTTTGCCATCCTGAAAGCATTCATGAAGGCAAGTGTCAAAGCAGAGCTTGTACTCATCCAGAGCGCGGGCTTCAGCCTTGTCAGCGCGCATCAGGACTAACATGCACATCAGAAACACTGCAACAACCTTCTTCAAAGCCATCCATCTTTCTTCTTTGGTTTTTCTCTCTTTTCCTGTTGTTTCAGTGTTTCTGAGCTTTGGACGACTAGGATGCGTATGGAGGAAGGTGTATCTATAGACGTTTGCTCAGCTTCTGTTTAGCGGTATGCCTCAAAATTCTGCATCCAAAGGTTCAGAAGTGGTTTTCCTAAATCAAGGACCACCAACCAGCTATTTAAAGGATTACTTGGCTGATGGTTCTCATTCCTTAATTCATGCTGTCGAGAGAAAAAAAAAAGTCTTTGGAATAGTTTGTTAGGAACCGATTCATGAGGAACCTCAGACATCTATAAAAGTTGATATGAACATGAATTTCACCATAAATGAAATGCTAATTTAGGCACAACTTCAGAACACCAAAAGGATTATAAATTTTCTTCAAGATGTTGTGTTAGTCTATTGGATCTAGGCAAAATTTTTTGTAGAAAGGGTGATGGGGTACTCTAGAGTGAGCCAGAAAAGGCTGAAAATTCATCTTGTACCCGAGTGATTATTCTAAACTTAGTAAATTCGCCTTGAATATGCTCATAGTGATTAATGTTAAAAAGATAGAATCCTAAACCAAGCATTCGTCCCTAGATTTCCTTTGTACATTGTGAAGAATTCGGGTGTACTTTTTCAAATAAACTATAAGACTTTTGTGAACATGTAAAGATAACCAATCTCAAGCTTCCGCAACCAAGCCATCAAGCAGCCAATTTCTCATGCTAACAAAAGCATCCTCTGCATCTTCATCTTCTTCAGGAGACTGAGGCCGGTGGGCAAAAGCATGACCTCTTCCCTCATAAACTATAACTTTGGAACCCTTGAGTTCTTTCTCCATGTCTTTCAAAACATCTACAGGACATAGAGGGTCATTGTCACCTGCTATGAATAGGACCGGTACACTTACACTGGCTGCAAGAGAACTATTAATGAGTGTGCCATAAAATGACACCCCAATTCCAAAACAGGCGCCCTTGTCTTCAGCCAGAATATCAATGACTTTTCCACCTCCAAAACAAAATCCAATAATGCCAAGTTTCTTTGAGATTCCTGCCGCAAGAAATTCATTGACCATCCACTTGGCTGAAGCAAAAATGTCTTCCACAACCCTTTGCTGATTTTGTCTTGTCCTCCATTCTTCAAACGAAGTCATAGGCTTCTCTTTTGTCCATGGATCCCCACGAAACAGGTCTGGTACTAGAACACTGCAGATTGTGTAGCAAGCAGCAAAGAATTCCATTAGTTAATTCCTGTCAAAGAAAAAAAAAATTCCTGTGTAACAAAGATATAAAGCCTTTTATGAGGATCAAAACAGACAATTTGGTAGACTTATTCCTCTGAAGAATGAAATATTTTGAGAATGTATAGATTTTATTCATCTTATGATCACGAGGAAACATTGTGCTAAGGCAGTGTTGCCCTGTACTCTGACTAGAGCTTAACTGAGATCTGAGAATCAGAAGACTTACTTGTAACCATTACAAGCAATGCGGTATGCAAAATCTCTGGTGGCAGAATCTTCATATCCAAAGATATCAGACAAGAGCAGAATCCCAGTTCCATTATTATTCTTCACTGCCTTACAAAGATAAGCACGAATCATGTCAACTTCCTCTCCAATTGAGAGCTCTATTCCATTCACTAGTTCACAGGCCTCTTCATCTGCAACATCTTCCACTTCTAGTTGGCTACAACATATTCTGCAGTTCTCGTACCTTGTGAAAGATAACAAGGATCCACTATCCACATTGCTTCTCTGCACCAAAACTGAAGCTTCACAGTCAGAAGTTGTCCTTCACAGAAATTGTCAGCTAAAAATGATCTCATTTCTTGTAACATAGAAAGCAGCCTGAAACCTTAATTAATGCTTATAGAAAAAGAAGTTAATGGATTTATCCAGATAAACCAATCCAACGGCAAACTGTTCATCAATTCAGTCGAGGCAGCTAGTGGGTTGTTAAAAGTTAAGGATAGACTTGTAGCAACAATTCATCAATTATATCAGTAAGGAACCATTATACGTATAGAAAAAAGGGTCTTTCCTAATAATTCCTTTGCTATGCAATCGGCTCAAGTCATCAAGATGCAAAACGGGTTTTTAAGTGAATCTGACAACAAGAGAAATAGTCATCTTTACTGAAAACAGAGTATACAACCAAATATGAAATAACAGACCAAAATCACAAGTTGTGCTGATTGTCATGTTCGTAACAATTCGACAGAAATGAGATTAGAGCTTTTATTTTTATCATATCCCCTTAAAAATCACATTGAGTACTTGATTCTCCCAGAGACCTCTAAAAGAATACTGATTGACGGGTTCTCCAATAAGTGGTAAGAATGAAAATGAGTGGATGCTTGTGGTATAACAAACGAATTCTTATCGGGTGCAAGATCTTGAATTTAATATATTTTGGAGAAAGTAAAAAGAAAAAGACTTTGTTGATTTTAGAACCCAAAAAGAAAAAAAAGTTACTAATATCTCTCACTCAAACAAAAACAAAATTATCTGCAATAATATCAAAGGAAGTAGATCGCTAGCCGCGACAAAGGATCAAGAATGAATAAGTTTCAGGCTCTCTATCCATTAGCAGTGAATTCGCAGAAAATTGTTTCGCATCCACAAAAAAATAAGAATCAGGCAGATGCAAGGATTGATGAACCGGAAGTAGACTATTTCGAACACAAAGGAAGCGAAACTCTGAGAAAAAGAAACGAACGGAGAAGGTGAGCTGAGAAGACGCATATAATGCAACTGGATGCAATGAACGGAAGCTGTTGCTGCTGCGTGTAGCTGTGGGAGGAGCCCACGACCACCGGGGGGCTGCTGAACCCAACAACATATCTTTCTCGTTCAAGTGCACTAGTGGGACTGCAAGAGCAGCCACCTGCAATTGCCAAGACAAAGATCTAACGGGCCGGTAAGGCCTGGAATATCTGTGTGCGCGATATTTTTTCTTCCAGTTGAATGTTAAACTCATGGTGCTAATTCAATCGGACTGGCAGCCTCCCGGCTGTTGTGGCCCAGCTCGCTATAAAACAAAGAAATAAGGATCACTACTTCCAAACCAACCTATTTGTTTTGATTCCCCTTTGCTTACTGGTGACTGCATGAATTAAACTGTAATTTTGAATAGTTTATCACTCTTTATACAATTGAAAAATTCTTGTTTCGATTAAGGGTAGATCAGCATGAATTTTGAAATTTTTACAGGGGAACAATGCCAATTTAACATTAGTTGGAAAGACTTCTCTAGAAGAGAAAGTTTTCGGTGCAATGTGTTGGGTAAGTTAATCCCAATCAAGAACTGAAATCAACAAATTAGTACAGTTGGACCGGTTTTTTTTTTCAGAAAATTTTGTTTTGAAAATAAAAACAGGAATCAGCCAATAAGAAGAAAAGTAAAACTAAAAAAGATTATAAATTTTTTTGTATATTTAATTACAACTCAAAAGTGAATATTTTTAAAAAAAAATTTCAGTTTTTGTGGAGTAGTACTTTTCATTTTCATGAAGAAAAAAGTAAAACCTATAATAGAAAAGTATAAAGGTAAAACTGGTTCTAGAGTGGATTACAATTCAAATAAAGCCTAAGAAGCACATTTGCCACGACGCTGCAGCACGAGCATGTCGACCCTGTTAAAACTGAGCGCTAGTAGAGACCGGGGCACGTAGTTTGTTGGAACTCCTGTCCACCGGAAACATGATTTCAATAAATCTAGTAAAGCTACCACTCCCGCGCCAGACTCAACAACGGATGCAACTGTGCCGATGCATTTACTTCCACCCATCTCCCAAGCATTACACCTTCCAAACCATGACCAAATGAAGGACAACGGTAAACAACCAAGGGCAATAAAGGAAAAGAATAGAATAGAAAACACATGAAGCTTCAAAACCAGCTATGCATCTTTAATGTGCGCAATGAGCTACCACAAAATTGGTTCCAACGGACGATTATCTAGGTCAAAATGGTTCCAACTCAAAGAAATAGCAGTAACAAAATCATTTTACGTGATATCAGAAATGATTCCCCTAAAAAACAAGCTCGTGAGGCTTCATCCCATCCTTCAGCGAGAATCTAGCAGCCAAATAGGCCTCCAAGTCTGGGACACCATCAATAGCTTTTATCAACTCAGCATCCACGGCCTTTTGATCATTCTTCTTATCCTGGGGGAGCACATTCTTCTCCTAACGTTCCAAGTGTGAAATTAGAAAAAATACGATATTGGAGAGATAAAAACCACTTGAGGGATGGGGGAGGACAAATATGAATAGTATCTGAACATAGCATATAGTAAACCTCTTTCTCTGCCTCAAAGAACTCGCCCTCTCCTTTCTTCTTCTTCTTCTCAACTTGCTTGCCAAAGTATTTGTCGTCAAACTTGTCCAAGCTTACACCTGAGATATCAACCTTTGTTGAAGTTGCAATAACATATCTTTGATTGACCCTCCTAAGCGGAACACCATTAACCTTGAATGGTCCTGTAAAAGCCAGGAAATACTACCTCAGCCAATGAATCTATAGGAAGAAAAGATAACTCCAAAAGATAACGTGTTCACAAAGGCGACAAAAAAATGGAAATAGCAGTAAGATGACCATGTTAATCAACTCTAAACAGAATTTAGTCAAAGACATGTAGAATATTAAAAAAATGGAAGCGAATAGAACTCAACCCCAGCTACATTAGAGGTACAAGATATTACCTTTACAAGATACCAAAGATACACCAGTGATGACCACTTTTGCTTAGTCTATGGAGTTTTACTTTGATGAGTGAGGGGCTCCGGCTATTACTAGCATTCACCACACGATATAGTTGTTGTAGTGGAATATGATATTAGAGTTGTATATGTTATTATTAATTAGAAGTAATTTGACACATCATCCATTCTTTAGAAGAGACATAAGAATCCAGATTAGAAATAAATCAATGACATGCTAAGGAATGAGGACTGACCCAAACTGATGATAATTATCCGGGGTGGAGCTTAAGTCATGTCTTAAGAGAAACTCCCAAGATAGGAGATAACAAACTACCAGGTTTCAGACTAAGGCACTGCACTTCTGACCCCCTGTGCAGGCTGGCCATCACTATGCCTGCGACTTTCTCAACCATTGCTCGGGCCCATATATGCTAAAACTTTTTCTAGCTAATAATTCACCGACTGCAAATAATTATATGCGCAAAGAACACTAGCAGGAAACAAAGGGCAAATAGAAACACATATTTTCTAGCTAAATACTTCATTAAAGGTGATTCAATCAAAATAATTAGATAAAACCACTGCAGAATTTGAGATGCTTGCAAAACTACCTCTCAAATAATCAAAAACCATTGATAAAGATGATGTTTTCTGACTAGGATAGTAAAAGAACATTTAAATATATTAGCTGAACAAATTGCTCAGCAATTATATAATTCCAGTGACATTTCTGCTTACCAGTAACAAGGAGCAAGCCAGAGGTCAGTTGCTTCAAGAAAACAACTCTTTTACCCTTAAACCTCCCTGCAAGGAGTATCAACACGGTCCCAGGTGTAATACTTGCCCTAAAATTACAGAAAAAGCAAAATTTGAAAACAATGTTTGACTGAGCTTCAGGAACCAAGCAGAGTGTATTTTCCAGAAAGCAGAAAAAGCAGGAAATTCAACCTGAGCTTGGTAGGTCTTGCCTTGCGCTTACTGGCAAGGGGCTTCTTGACATCGTCAGCTGGATAGAACTTGGGTGGTTTCTCGGCCTCCGCGGACTTTGGTGCTTCAGCTGGCTTCTTATCGTGGCGGGGCAAAGCGCCACCGTTCTTAGCCTTGATAGCCCACAAGCCCCTCTTATGGTACATCTTGGAGCGTGAGAATTTACCGACACCCCTGATCAGATCGGGGTTTCTGCTCACCTTAACCTTCTTGGCCGCCATTGTCGTCTCCAAGTGCTCTGTATGTGGGCGTGGTGTCTGTCTGCGTAGGAAGAGAACCACTAACCCTAACCCTTAAATGAGGGAGCACAGTGTATAATGTTACATAATTATTTATACCATAAGGCCCGTCTGCAGCTTGGTCCCCCGTGGTCTCTCCCATATGGCAGGCTTTCGGCCCGTTATTTTTCTGATTAGTTGGGCTCTTCATGTCGCGTGTGTGGGCTCCTTTTCCCTTCCTTTTCCTGTCGCCTGTTTTTTAATTTTATTATAATTTAATTGCCAAATTCAGCAAAATATATGGAGTATAAAGTTTAATTGCCAATGTTTTTTTTATTGATTCTTTTATAAATAAACAGTCTTTTTATGTGATGACATCATAACTTTTTTTTCAAAAACATTTTTCCCTGAAAGGAATACTTTTTTCCCTTCAAATTTCCGACTCTTTTCTTATAGTTAAAACTTGTATATTAACGATATTGTGGTTATTTATACCTTGTGATTTACTGACTTCAATTATTAAGAGAGATTTATAAACAGTAGAAGATGACAATATAAACAAGATTTTCTGACGCTTACATGATTTGAGGGGAATTATAGGACAGCCAGAATATATAAAACTTTGAACAACCAATCTACCTCCATGAGACTAATCTTGTCATGACAGGCTTATAAGTGGCTAGATACAATATCAAGAGACACATTAGCACACCTTTGAAGACCTCTGCTTCAACTTTACAATGAAAGCATTGAACTTGCTTGATGAATCGTCCTGTTGCATGTTATTTGTAAGCATTACATCCCAAAACCAGCATATATACAATTTTAGGTTGTTGCTTCCTCTATCTCTTATCCTGTATACGAAGCCAGATTTCAGTTTATTGAATTCCTTTACTGCATCTTTATGGATTGAAGAGCAAGCTTGGCTGCAACCACGGAGATGTTAATTTTCACAAGTTCGACGGACTTCTCTAACCTTTGCAAGGTGTCTTTGGACTCCATTGCACTCAACTTCTGCATGTTCAACTTCAATAGTTCTGACTGGGTTGATCCTGTAGTTTTTAGGAAGGAAAAGGAAAAAACACAATAAGCAAACCCCATTACTAGCTTCTCTTTTTTGTATCAAAAGAATGCTTGCAATCTCAACACCATAGAAGACGAGGACTGAAAATTGAGGATAAATTCCATCAGGTTACTTCTCTCTGGAATATATAGCTACAATAAAAGCTTGCACTATAATCTTGGTTCACTTTCTAAGCTTTCTTCTGCCATTTCATAACATTAGTAGAGCGGCTACTATTGGATTGGTGTCTATTATGGACAGGAGGAACTAAAAATTCCATTAATGTGCAAATACTAACTTGGAACTAGAGAATTTCTATGTTTTTTTTTTGTATTATGCTAAATTTCTAATACACATTCAAAGGTTGCCTAACGGACTCGTAGTCCTAGTTGAGCTTATCATGATTAGAAAGATCTAGATGAGATTACCAGAAGATAAACAAGACAATTATTCAGAAAATATGGTGGTCATCTGGAAAATTGGCTCTTAATATAACTCAAGATTAACTTGTGCATTCAAACACATTGGTAATACAATATAAATTATTTTAAATGTGTTGAGTATGTTCAATAAGTTTAATTTGTTCCACAGTATAATAATTATTTTTTTTTTTGAAAAAATGAAGAGGACAAACAGTCATGTACCTGAAACAGGTTGCAATGCTGCAAAAGAAATGCGCTCAGAGAGGCGGGGAACAAAAGCTTCATCACAATCAAGTGCAGGTGTCTTTTCAGCCCACTTTAATGAGTTTGCAGTTTGAGTCTGTAGCAATGCCTCCTCAGGGGCCTAGCGTACAATAGAAGAGTAGTTCAGTTTTGGGACATCTCAGCAGAACAAAATAATTGCGTAAGCTCATTGAGGGTTCACTCAGACACTTAAATGACCATGTTACGACTTGAAGGCATTTAAGCCATCTCCATATTCTTGCATGTTTAAACCTGTCCATTCCATAAGCTTATAGTGTACAACATGATTACTGTGGACCAATGTCATTGAAGAAAATTAATGAGGTCAAAAATTGAAACTGGAATCTGAAAGGGTAAAGACAAATACTGAAAGTTTGCAGCTTTCTGGAAATAATTAGAATTCACATATTGTTTTTCCCAACTTTTTAGTTCATAATACATATCCTAGAATAGATAGATTGGTAGAGAAATAGTACCTTCAACTTTATCTCCAGACTATTCAAATTACGAAGAGCTTCTTGTAATTCCAAAACTTTAGAGTTTAACTCTTCTTCACTAGAGGACTCACTGTCCTTTGTTGGTATAACAGAACCTCTTAAGAAAGGTTCTTCCTGCATTTAATTTCAAGAAAGACCTGCCTGGATATCAGTGAAAACAGTTTTTGTAGTTGTCAATGTTTCCACTAAGTTTCAAATAATACATAGTCAGACAGCTTCAACTTGTAGAGACATGAAAAGTGTGAAAACTTGTAAAAGCAACAATAACCCAAAAGGCCTAGATAAAAACACTAACATAATAGAATCCCAAACATACTGCAGCTATGTGGTTTAGTACTGCAAGAAGTACAGAGGTCCTCAAATGAAACAAATGTTTGCCAAAGGAAAAAGAGACAACAACGAACATAACTGTTTAGTTTCAATGCGTGAAATGACATCTGTGTCTTAATACAAGTGCATTGACCAATTAACCTACCTGTAGTTTCTATGTTCGGGAGCCAGGCATACTTCATTTGGTTTTTCTTTAACTATTTGACAAATAATACATGAATTCAATTATAGACTTCTTCAAACTGAGACATTACAAATGACAAAACAAGGAAGCACAACCAATCATTTCATTCTTTTGCGTAAAGCTCCATATGATCAAATAGTGTCATTTTTATCTTACCATCCAAAATTACAACACATAGATGCTAATTCTTAATTACAATTCGCAAACAACCATGAAATGAAAAGAAAATACTAACATGTTAACAAATAATACAAACAGCAACTGATTGTGAAGTTAGTTTGCAAATGCATATACCATAAAACAAGGAAAACAACTTTTAGAACCTAAAATAATCACTCACCTGTTCAAACCTTATGATCTTTACACGACCTATGCCCCTGATAAACACTAAAGCACCAACAGCTAGCCTATCAACCTGCATGGCGTCAAAAGAAAAGCTCAGACATGAATCTAATTTTTCACTCTTCTGAATTTTAATGGCTTACTTTCTCAATGGCAACCAAACTGGCATATCTTGCTGCAAATGATGCTTCTGTGAATGTGTCATTGACAGCAATAGGATCCAACACAAAATGCACGAACATATTTTTCTTCTTATATAGAGACTGCAATCGAAAAAGAAGCATAACCCGGTCAAATTATGGGTATCATCTTGACGCTAATGAGATCCATACTCATGTCTGCACACATATCAGGTCTTATGTTAGATCAAACACATGAAGGTATTCTCTTTAATATGTTAAGTAACCAATCATTTTTAGACTATAAATAGCTTCGGATATAGTGCACTTCAGTTTTTGTACTGCGCATCTGGTGCTTCATAGCTTGACTATATTGTCATCTATTCTGCCAAGTTGTTTTGAGCAGAAAAGTGAGGCTCAAAAGGTTGATAGTTCATTCCAGGTAGAAGTGATGATGAAAATCAGATTTCTATAGGACTAAGTATCATGCTGCTGTTTGAAAACATAATAGGATCCCAGATAAGCAAGCATATATAATCCACAAACTCATGCAATCTCTGAATTCTAACTCTGAATGAGTAAATAACACATACATATAAATCAAAGCGATAACAACAGATTCGCAATTCTTACCTCCTCCAGCAGCGCTAGATATCTTGCTTCATATAAATGAAGTTTCTTAGCCTCCGATGGAACCAGTACCTGTAGTAATAAAGCAACTAACACATAATTACCAGGATTTTGTAGTAAACAAGAAATCATAATCAGTTTAAAAGCTTTACCCATAAACCGTGGCAACACAATTATTCAACCAATTTGTACATTTATTGGAAATGCTCTCTCTCTCTCTCCCTCTCCAATTCTGCGACACATATATGCAGCACGAAGCTCAATGGCTGCCTCGGGTTATATTCACAACAAACTCAGAGCTCCATGATTCCATTCCCTTTTATATAAGCTAAAATACAGTTTCTTATTGATATCTATTTCCGAGATAAGCGCAAACCTACACTTGCTCACTTAATGGGGCGGAAAAGTAATCTTTAAAGGAATTTTAAGTAGATAAACATGCCATCCTTAACCATTCCATTGATCAATTTATGTTGCATCATTAAGTTTAAAACAAAACAAAAAAGAAATACAGGAGGCTCAAAAGAAAATCATAAAGCGCAGAAAATTTTCAAGGGGGTGAAATAACACTGATCAAAGAAAAGAAGAGAGAATTGCAGATTTGATTACAAGGATTACCTGATCCATGGGGAAGGGAAGCAGGGGGAGCTCTAGCTCTAAAGATGCCGAAGCACAGATAGCAAAACGGCCACGTGTGCTGAGCCTAACGAACCTACGAGGAAGAGTATTAACAGTCGAACAACAACGATGGTGGCGGTGGAGGGCAGGTGCCGGTGCTCGTGAGGAAACCGATATTGCAAGTGTAATCAGCTTCATCCCTTTGCAGTAGCTGTTGTCGACAGTTGGAAGTTCGATTCCCAGGAACCGTCAAATTACCGTTTACATGCGATCGTGCCTTAATGTCGTGTCTTTTCTTTCTTTTTTTTTGAAAAAAAATTACATAAAAAGAACGTCGATTTTAAAGTACTTCAATTATTAAATTATTATTTTATCATTGCGGCACCGCCATTTTAATTTTAATTTTGATTTTTCATTTAACGACTATGAACATCTAACACCACACATTTAAAATTATTTTTTCTTTGATGTTTATTTTGAGTTTGCACGAAATTTCACCGATTCTTATCGAAAATAATCTGTTTACGCATGCACTGGAGCGAGAGTCATATCCAAAATCAGATAGCGGAAGACGGTTGGATGCAAAATTTGTGGCCACTAATTCCCGTAAAACAGAGAAGCAGCCAGTTTCACCCCAAGTGATGAACACAAGTAGAATTTCTTTTAGTTCCACAAGTACTGTAACACCTTGCCGTCTAATATTCTTGTCATCGTCGATTCAGCCATGTCATCTTCAAGTTCATTTTAGGGAAAGCTCCGATGATTCAAAAGCCAACCAAACTTTCGTCTCCAGAATGAAAACTTCCCTTCGAAATGGATTCTTTTCAACTTCGTCAAACATCTCATCACATAATACAGCAAATTTGCCAAGCACACTACAGAGAAACAATTATTAGGCTTTCCTTTTTCCACTATTCACCTGGTATTTGAGTTACAAACGGAACTGCATTTCAGAAGAAAATTTTCTCTCTTACGTCAAAATTAACAATTAACAGGGGAAACAATCCCCCCTACTACATGATGCAAAACCATTTAAGCCCAAAGGAAACAACAATATAAGTCCATGAAAAATCTGATATCATTTCCAAAGTCTTCAGTGTTTTCAGTCCTGTGCATCCTGACAGAGTGAAAAAGAGAAGTTAAAAGACTTGGAAAGGCAAATATGTATAGCAGGTGAAAACAAATCTAGAAACCCAAGAACTAAACGGGTGAAGAAGACCCAGATCATTAAGACTAGAAACACACGGACAAGCATAACTGACAGGCTGGAGATGAAAAACAATGGCGTACATCAGCAAATAGCAAGATAATTCCGAAATATCAAATATTTGTGGCACACCAGATTGAAGCAGAAAAATAGATTAGTGCATTTGTGGTACATTGTTTTTGCGAGTTATCTGATATAATTCTCAACAGAACACACTAATCGGAGGATGTCAGACTGAGTTCATATTACACAATACAGCTTGTCCAGGATCCTCTGCTTTGGAAGCTCAAAATGAGCCAAGGGCTCTCCACACAGCAGAAGCTATTGACAAATTCATTTCAGAGCTCTCTCTCTCTATATATATATAATGGCAACTCGTGCCAAACATTTTCTTTTTCCAACTATGAGCCAAACAACTTAGGCACACCTCATTATTCAATTTCAGCTGACTATAGCAATAAATTTACTTCTTACATGACCAAAAAATTCAACAAATACAAGGGTAGGGGACTTCTAATAATATACTACATCAAAATTACAAGATAAGAGACAAGGTATAGATGCTGAACATTCAAATAGCAAAGCATCCAAAGGACAGATAAGATGCGACAGCATACCCACAAGTCCACACATGTATATGCTCATCGGCATGTTTGTCTTTGTATGTGTCCACTTATTTACACACAAAACAAAATTGACTGTATTTGATTATGATATGTTAGTTCCATAGAGTGTTTAACTTTTGCTGCAGATGAAGAACAAAGCGAGTATAAGCAATACAGGAGAAGAGCTCATCCTTGGATGATTTAACACGATAGCCATATAAAATATATAGAATAACATTTTCTGGTTTTGAATTTAAAGGGAATCGCCACAGTAATCATAAATTGTACAAGTCATTTAAAAATTTTTAAAAAGTTGACTAGAAAGGCAAACATAAAGCTATGGAAGCAAAGTTCAAACATACATAATGATGGTATTAGATGTTAGACAAATATGGATGGAATTATTATAAGTGTCAATTTAGATTGGTTTAGCAGGATCAGAACAAGAGTAGAAGATTGAAGAAATTTCAGAAAAAAGGCATGAAACCTTTGGAAAAGTAAGGTTACTCAAGTAGGAGAAGGCAAAGGAAAATCTGTTGTCCGAATGTGATAATGTGCTGAAACTCAAAAAAGTCCATACAACTTGAGCAGTAATCTTCTTTGTAAAATGAACATCACATCAGATTATTTATATTCTAATGTGGAGTATCATCATTACAGACCTGCATTAAGTCAAGGAATCCTAAGCTAATTGTTCTGACATGATTTGTCAGATTGCAGTTCAAATCAATTATCTTTAGAAAGAGAAATTCCCTTTAAAATGCAGAATCTCATGAATAGAAAATTGTCCAAATCCTAACAGGAGGAAAAGTTTTAGGTGTCTCAATCTCACCCTTTCTAACTTCAGTCATATATATTTCTAGCCGAAATGCAAGAAAGCATATCAATGATCAATAGAAAGTCTAGATCTTCTAACTTAAACACAAAAAATGGGAACCATTGAAATGTGAACCACGGTGTATATTTTAAAGTCCCATATTAAATTCATCATTTGATAACAGCAAGAAGAAAGAAACAACACTTAATCACCACAAGCCAATTTACTCGGTGCATAATAGCAATCAGTGGAATATGAAATTCCACTGATTGCTATTATGGCAGCACAACAAGTCACATGCAATAATTTCTTTTTATATAGATAGTAATGGATACAGATAAGGAGAACAAAAACTTAAGAAGGCTGCAACAGAAGTTTCTTAAAGAATGTAGATGCCTATTAATTCCCATCATTCTTAAGCTTTTTCTGTTTTCTTATAAATTAGAAAGATCAAAAGTTATAAAAGACAACTTTGCATAAACAGCACACAGCTACTGTGGAGGAATCACAATTGCACTTTGTTGTTCAACAACTACAGATTATATTACCATAGAAACAGGGGCATCAGAAACATTAGGAGTCAATTTTGCTGGAGATACATCAAACTTTTGTGAGCACTCTGCGTATGCAGATCCAATTCCAATTCCAGCACCAAAAGCTACAGATGCCCAGCGTGTTACAGGGCTCCCTGCGATCATAGCCAAGGTTAATTGAAAGTTTAATATATTATCAATAGGTCAACAAAGGTTACTTCCGAATTTCACTAGATCAGTGACAAAGAAATTGGCCAGTAAAGGCTTGAATGGAATAGATAATACCTATTTGTTCCATCTATGTACTTTATACACAAGTCAGAGAACCCTTCAATAGCAAAGGCATCATCACAGTTGGATATAAAGCTTAAAGGTAAGGCATTAAACTTAACAAAGCTTAAATGTTTCTATTTTATATTCTTGAAGGCAAAAGGAAAATTTCTCTTTGATTTAGACAAGATATGATATTAATGGCTCTTCAGACAAGGCAGGCACATAGTTCAGACTGCGAAAAGCCTATCCTGAAAGCAAGGACATATCCTTAGGAAGAAGAAAAGAGACATAAATAGAATGCTTCCAAGGCCTTCTTTCAGTGATTTTGCCGCAAAGTCATATATAGGCTCAAACGGCTACAAGAGTTATTTGGGCCCTTCTTAATATTTCATTTGCATACTTTAAAGGAAATTTGAACCAGAAGGCATTTATGTTTCACCATATCTCCTTGAATAAACACAATCTGCTTAAGTCAATCTCCTTATTAGAAACTTCTAAAAGACTGTAAAACCACTTTAGAAAGTATGCTTTCTAGAGAATTGGATGATCTTATTAGCAATACTACTTTGAGCACAGGGAAATATAGCCTGAAATATTAAAAGATTGTCTATCCAAAGAGAAATAAAGCACCGAAATTTTACAAAGAAAGGATTTCTGGGTTGTTGTTATGATAATTTGAAAGTACATGATTGAACGTATCACATTTATGGTCACTAGCATGAAGAACCCTTATCACCAGTAAGTGATATTTAGACATTCATAACACAAAAGGATTCAAGAAAACAAGGAAATGTGAACATCACTGCTTTTAGCCAATCGCCATCCATATAAATAAACCAGAGTATAATCAATGAGAACCAATCAAAGGATAAATGTAATTCCTAACAATGCCAAATCACGTACTCCAACGAAAGCCACGACCGGATAGTAAAAACTAACGAAGATTTTCAACCCTTCCCCAACACAAACACCAAGAAACAAAATCAAAATTAGAAAACATGGTAAATGGCAAAAGGAAAAAGGAGAAAGAGATGGAGCGAGAGAAGCTCACGGAAGAGGAGGAGGCCGGCGAAAGCACCAGCAAAGGAAGAGTAAACGAAGCGACGAAGACCCAAATCAAGACAGGCGTCCCATTTTGCATTCAAATCGTACTGAGGTGGGATTTGAGCTGCTGCTTCTCTCTTCTCTTCCGCCATTGCTTGCTTAAAAACCAATACTACGCAACACAACTCCGATCAGAACCCAATTACAACGTTGTCCTCTTCTATATACGACTATCGTTCTCCTTCCTCCGAGGGTTTTGTTTCCGTGCCTGTATTTGTAAGTGATGCTCTTCCAGCGGCAATTTCTAGAGTTTTTACGGTCTCGTTCCACTTTTACATTTCCCCGAAGGACGTTTTACATGGGCCATGGGAAATCCGGCTTATGTTCGTGTAAGCTCGAAGTTAACTATAGTCCATCCAGGAAGAAAAGGGCCCGACAAACTCAAAAGTTCTACCGCGAGTTTGGCCCATGCAAAATAAACCCAAAAGTCAACATACGAAACTATACTTCAACGTCAACAGGAGGAGTGACATCTATCCAGTATTCAGCCAAAAGAAAAAAAAGCATCATTTATCCAGAAAGCAGTTGTCACAAACATTAGTATCCCAAGCTGTATCGATCTGGTTATGGCGCAGGCATTATTTTTCTTTAGGATATACTGAATCAATTCTCAATCATCAGATTTTACATATTATGAATAATTATTTATTTTAAATTTAAATAATTATTTTACTAGTAATGAATAATTATTCAGTTCATACTAAATAAATATTTAAATTTTTAATTACTGAAATATATTCAGCACGTGTTAAAAAAATATGTTATCTCCACCGTATCCAAATGCCCTTTTTTTATATATGGTTATAGGGTAAACTAACTTGCCATGACATCATAGACTAGGAATGTAAAATTTTGTATCTCACATTTTTTTTTTAATTTCAAAAAATAGGACTTTTTAATTTTAAAAAATATTTCTTAAAATTTGTAAAATGCTAAATATTTTGATAAAAGAACAAATGATTAAAATACATTATATTTTAAAATGGATGGAAAATATTTTTAAAATTTGTTAAGATTGAAAGTTTAGTTTTATTTTAAAAGATTGTTGATATTATAGATAAAAAATAGTTAAGATATTTATTTTAAAATCTTCTGAAATGACTTTAAATGTTTTGTGAGATTCAATAAAAAAAATTGCATGCCTACACATATGTAATCTGTGCAACCCAAATAGCATTTCACATGAGCTCTCTAAATCAATTCGTAATCATCGTTTTCCATTCGGCCAAATATTACATAATCAATTCGTTTTTGGCCAGATATTATTGGATAAACTCTAGATTTATATTTTATATTTATAGTGTTATTGGATAAATATTGAGCCCAATCATTTTTACTCAGATCATCATCAACTCACATTTAAAACTGAATATGAAGATTCAAATTCAATCTTCAACTTTCATTTACATTAGGTAGTGTATGGTTAAACATGAACAAACTTATCAAATATCTTTTATGGAGATTGGACGTGATATTGAGGAAGAAATAAAACAGTGGAAAGACTTTTTTATATTTTTTTTAAAAAATAAAAATTTCATTGAAAGTAAATTAGATCTTAAGAACAAATTATTTATTACACAAAACAACAGGAGAGGAAGACATGTAGCAAAAGAATGGCAAGCTAAGGATATTCTTAAGCAAGAAGCAATATTCTCACGGTGCGTTTAGTATGTTGAAATGGAATGTAATGGAATGACTTTTTAATTTCTTTTTTTATTTTAGTATTTGGTAAGTAAAATTAAAATATGAATGAGATTTTCATAGGAAAAGCCCATTCCAAAAGAGAGTAGAAAAGGCGTTTCCACACCAATACCTAAGAAAGGGCATTTCCAAAAGAAGTAAAAAATCTAAAAAGTATCACCGTGACTACCATACCCCTGATAATATTCAACGATAAAAAACTCAACTCAATCATAAACTTCATTAATAGAAAAATAGTTTATAACCAATGTGCGAGCTCTAATTTATAAAAAATAATTTCTATGTGAGATATGAATTTTTCCCTATTTTTTATTTTCCCTTTGCTTGTATTTTTATAACATTTTTTATTCCTTGATTAGATGCTTTTATTATATGGATCAACTTTGAATATTTTAGGAGTTATTGTTGTTTTGGTGAAATTATGAATTCACATTTTACTGGTAGCAAGGCGGTGAAATTATTTTTGTTGTGAATTCAAATTTAATCATTATCTAAATACAAAGGCTTGTATTTTTTTGTGGTAAATTTTGGATTTTTTATTAAACTAGTATGGTATAATGCTTACGAAACTCAGCATGGTATCATGCTTGGTTATATTACTTTTATCTTTCAATCTGATAACTTCTATAAAATAAGCCATATGAGGACAAAAACTGTTCCAATCTGATCACTTATATCTTTCAATCTTTCAAATGTTTCAATATTTGAAATTTTTTATTTTTTAAAATTTCAATATGAAATTTATTTAGATGAGAGTTTCTAGACGAAACATATTTAAAATCTTATTGACACCATATTACTAATATATATATATATATATATTACCAAAACACTTTTACTCTCTCTCCTTTTCTAAACCTTCCAAGGCTTTGATTTTATTTTCTAGAATTTTTAATATTTAATTAAAAAATTTTCCCACCTTTTAACTCCAATTCTAACTCTAATACTATACAAACTCTTATACTACTAAAAACAAAAAGCCCACTTCAACCTCTAATACTATACAAATTATTCTACTACTATTGTAATTTGAAATATATTTTTAATTTAAATCAAATTCTTAATAACTTTTTACTATCTCCACATAACTTCATCTACCGTCACTTTCTCCACAAATTTTTTCTTTCTTCACAAACTTTTCCTCATAAGGTTTTTTTATCGTCGATCCTCTTTTTTCAAATTAAAAAAATAAAATTTTAAATTTCTTTTTTGATACATATTGCTTTATTCTCTTCATTTTTCTCTTTCACTTTAATATTTGACATCTAAATTTAATAAATAGTATTATAGATTTAATTTTCTATTTCTGTTCTTGAAGAAATAATTTATTTTTTCTTGAAAAGCTTATCAACGCTCATTGTATCTCTTATTGGTCAAAAGATTTTACGAATTAATTTTGTTAGAAAATATTTTATTTTTTTAATTTATTAAAAACTTCTTTGTGTACAAGTAAGATATTTATGAATTTATTTATTTTTAGAGATTTTTTTTTTTGTTGAGAACGTTTTGGGATAGAGACCAAAATGGAAAGACTATCCCATACTTCTTATTTTAAAATGGAAAAAAATGTATAAGTGTTATACACGTTATAAGCATAAGACACATTTAGGATATTTTAATTTTTCATTCAAATAATTATTTTATCTTTATTATTTTTAAATTTTGAAATATGTCTTAGAGGCTTCTTTAGTTAAATTTTGTAATTCCTTTTAGTTTATTATTTCTTCTTCAATATGAGTCCGGGTAATTCTTTATAGGACTAACATATATATATATATATATATATATATATATATGTATATTTGAAATTTTTTGAATTTTCTTATTATCAACAAGTCTTTAAGTTGTACACGACTTTCATATGTAGTTATTCATTTGCTCCCTTTTTGTCATCTTCTTTTACTTTTTAGTTTTATTTTTAGCATCATTAATGCTTTTTCCTTTTACATCTTTCATGCATTTTCTTTTCTTTTTGTTTTGATCGAATGATAGAATATATTTTATATTTTTAGTTTTCATTTGTTTGAACGAAAGACTTTATGAATATTTAGCTATTTAGTTCTTAGTATATATTACACTACTTTGATCAATATCTATTACTATATAATTTGATCCTTCATTTGTTAAGTTTTAATGATAAAAATGTCTAATTTACTATTAAAATATTCCATATTATAATATGCATAGGTTTTTTTTTTATTTTTGTCTTTTTACCAAGTGAATATAAAAGAAAAAAATAATTTTATAAAGTATATGAACAGTATAGTTTTTTTTGTAATGGATTAAGAACACGATTCTTTTGAAAAAAAAGTTGAAAAAATGACCGAGAATATTTTTATTTTGAAAATCTTTCTTTGACGTTTTTAATTATAAAATACTAATTTTTTATTTTTATGTTATTTATTTTTTAGGAATAGAGGGAGACAAGTAAGGGGAGAAGAATATTAATTTTCACAATAATTTTATTATAAATATGTTCTGTTTTTTAAAGAGTAAAAAATAAATAATTACATGATAAAGAATTCTTTTTTTCTCTTACACATAACGGGGGGTAGGAGGTGAATGCGATAGAATAATTGAAAGATCATATTAAATATATAGAAAAAAGTATAACTTACAATGTATTTTTTCATTTCTTTCTTTTCCTTTTAATTACTTATGATTAATCATTAGTACATAGTTTTTTAAATAAATACATAAATTTACTTCATATTTTTTGTAATATCTCTAATAACTATTTATATAATAATACGTATTAATTTATCTTTATGGTACTTTTTAAAATAAAAATTAACTCTGTCACTAAAAAAATTACCTACTCATGGTTGTGCTTGAATGAAGAGAGTTTATTTTTCTACTACACAATTGTTATTGATCTCAAATGCTAAAAGAATACGGATATCATATTATCAAGCACTATCACATGTAATAAACTGTTGCAAATGAACAAGATAATTAAATATGACTTTTAATTGTTGTTCTCTCTTTTTTTTTACAGGAAAGGTACTTTGTATAGTTATTATATAAATAGTATAGATATTGAAAATTTGTGGTATGTCATGCAACAATTATGGTAGTGTAGCATAATATATTTATGGAGAGCAAGTATGTATTGAATGCAACGATACAGTTAAAATAATATCAAGGTAACTAACTACTACTATATATATAAGTTATTTTGTTACCTTTTATTGATTGTGCTCATTTTAAAAAATTTGAAGATATCAATTTTTCGTTCAACTGAAAAATTTTACTGAAAGTATGCATACCTTTCTAAAAGACGAACATGCAGAGTTTGTTCTTCGTTGTCCAGGGAGTTATTTACGAGATCTACAATCAAAGGTATTTATCTATGTATATGTGTATATATCTCTCAATATATAATTTATCAATTACAATATTTAATTATAAATTCTACACAACATATGTATCATTGAGAGATTTTCATTTACATGACATTCAGGAAAATGGACACAAGTTAGTAAAAGACCATGTAAATTTCTGCAAAGGCTTGCATTTACATTTGTGATACATGCACCTATATTCAAAGAAGATAAAAGTCTTTCGGTATTAGTAACTTTTGTCATTAAAGTAAATTGGTGTGAAGAGTGTTTACACCTTAAAAAATATGCAAAATTTCTTGATACATTCAATTAGATAATATTGTATTAAATTAAGATGCTAAGCAATTTGATATGCTTATAATTTCTTAAATATATAACTAATGAAAAACGTGTTTACTAATTTTGCATATGGCGATCTCTTTATTAAGACATTAGAAGAGTTATTGAACAAGTATTTTAACATCTTATCAGGTTTAACTTACTTAATTATATGTATATATCTTATGAATATTCGACACTCTAATTATTTATTTTATATTTTATTATTTATTATTAAAATAATTTGTGTAATAATTTTTTATTACAAATTATTTGTTCGTGCATAGCACGGATTTTTTGGCTAGTAATAAGATATTTCAATCATATCTTGTAAAAATTGATTCCATTCATATACTGAATGATATTTTTATCAATCACATATAATAAATCAATATTCGATTATGACTTTTCATTCCAAACAATGGAATAGATAAATGATTCCATACTTATTATGGGTGGAAAGCCATTTTATTTTATTCCACTGTATCAAACGTACCATTAGAATCATCTTTTTATTCTATTGTTTATAAGAAAAAGTCATAATGGAGTGATGATACACAATATTTCTTTTTTATGTTTGTCAAAATTATCATTCAATATTAAAATAATTATAATTTCACAATAAATGATGTATGTATATAATGATGTAAGGTTAAGATGTGATTGTTTCTTAATTGAATGTAATGAGAGTATAACAGTTCATAAGATTTTTTTAAAGATTAATATTTATTTTTTTAAATTTTAGTGTGAAAAGGTCTTTTTTACTTTATACTATTATAAGCTTTTTTATAAAAAGATCTTTCATATATTAAATTTTTTTATAATAAATACTGAAATAAAATAAAAAATTTTAAAAAATCATTACATTCATATGTACCAAAGGTACTATACGGACATACACATAATTCTTAAATGTAATTTGATAGTCTTTTTTTTTAAAGAGAAACTAAGGTAGAGATACTTGTATTAATAAATATGAATCATCTATAGATGATTTTTATACGAAAATTGCCTTAAAACCACTTTAATATTTCTAAAATAAATTGAAGATGAAAATTAAAGAAGCAAATAGATGTTTTGAGGACAAGAATGATACTCAAAGCCAATAGAGAAAGTACAAAAGTGCAAAATAGAGAAGCGAAAGAAAGGTGAATCCCGAAAACAGAAAACAGTTTACGGTGGCAAAAGGCAACTATCAGGAGATTTGAAATGATTTAGAGATTTAGATTGTTTTTTATTAGCAGAATTTTTATTTTAATTTTGTTAAAATAAAATTTTTATTAAAAAAATAATTATATATTTAATTAAATTAAACAGTAACAAATGATCTTTCATTTACATCACAGCTCTGCTGTGTTAACAGAAAGAATCCGAGAAACCAGAGACAGTGGATTGACATTGGGCTGCTACGGACGTCAGATACATTGGATACTCTGGGAGGGGGAGACTGGAGGGTTAGGACTCTGTCCCAGAATACTTTATGGTAATAGTTATATAACTAATCAATATTTTATAAATTATATTTTATTTAATTATATTAAATTAAGTATATTGTAAATTTTATTATTATCACTTATTTATTTATTAATACAAAGACTTATAATATACTTGACTTAATATAATTAGACAAAATATAATTTATAAAATATTAGCTAATTACGCTGACATCGTAAAGTATCTCGTGCATCTCACGCAGCGCGGTCTGCTCTCGTGTCAACACCTAACTTTAACACTTCATGAGGCCTCGCGTGAACGACCTCTGTTCTCAAGAGAATCTTTCTCTCTAGAATGAGCTGAAAACAACGGCTCCTTTCTCCCCCCATTGCTACTACTAGTTGAGAGCAAACCCTCTTCATCATTTCCGGCAAGCAACTTCTCTCTTTATACACTCTCTACAACGCTGCCATGGCCGATGAAACCCCGCAGCCCGCTCTTCATCCGCCGCCGTCTCAGGATCCTGCGGTATCTCCGCTTTCAGCAGCTGCAGAACCACAAGAAGTTGTAGCAGAGCCTCCACTTGCATCGCTGGACTCCTCGGTGGAGAACATGCTGGCAAAGGACCCAGTACCGGCTCCATCCGCTTTTTCTGTGGTCGAGAAAGAGGTGCCTTTGTCGCTTGAGCAACCACCTGCGCTTGCTCTTTCCGAGGAGAAGGTTACTGTTACTTTGACCGATAAGGATATCCCTGTATCCAGACCTTTATCCGCGGCTTTGGCGGAACCTCAGGAGTCTGAGTCTCCGCCGCCGCCTCCTCCTCCTCCTGCTCAAGGTCAGGTGGATATCCAAGCTGAAAAAGCGAATCCTGCCCAAGAGAAAACGGCCCCTGTATCCTTGGCTTCCTTTAAGGAAGAGAGCAACAAGGTCTCCGATCTCTCGGAATCTGAGCGAAAAGCACTTGAAGAATTTAAATTTTTAGTTCAGGATGCGCTGAATAACCGTACTTTAACTACTCCGTCGCCAGCCAAACCCCAGGAAGCTCCCTCTGGGACCCCGGAACCCAAAGCCCAATCAGCTGAACAAGCTGAAAAGTCTGAAATTTCTAGTCTGCCTGAGGAGGCATCTATTTGGGGCGTGCCTCTGATGAAAGATGACAGGACTGATGTGATTCTACTGAAGTTCTTGCGAGCTCGAGACTTTGATGTGCGGAACTCTTTTGTGATGTTAAAGAACACGCTAATCTGGAGGAAAGAATACAATGTCGATGGCCTAATAGATGAAAATCTGGGAGATGATCTCGAAAAGGTTGTGTTTATGCACGGGCACGATAAAGAAGGCCACCCTGTGTGTTATAATGTCTACGGGGAGTTTCAGAACAAGGAATTGTATAACAAGACGTTCGCTGATGTGGAGAAGCGGACAAGGTTTTTAAGATGGAGAATTCAGTTCCTGGAGAGAAGTATAAGAAAGTTGGACTTTAGACCTGGCGGTATTTCGACTATGTTTCAGGTTAGCGATCTCAAGAATTCACCTGGACCTGGGAAAAGAGAGCTCAGAATTGCAACAAGACAAGCCTTGCACTTGCTTCAGGATAACTATCCTGAATTCGTGGCAAAGCAGGTATATTTCCAGTCTCACGTTTATTGGAATGTTTAAACAACCTGATCCCTCATATCAATCGTTAAAAATTCTGTCTTGCGATTTTTGCAAGTTGTGTCTGCTGGGTATTGTTCCTCCAAGTTACTTGTATTTCAGTTCATGAGACGTAACTAGATGGTGGAGTGATTTGACTGATATTTCCAGCTTGCAATAAGCCTGTAGTTGGGGCAAAGCAGGTATCTTTGGTAGCCATAACGTGAGTGTATAACTAAGGGGCAAATTGTCTGATTGGTCAATTGCAGTTTAGTATGAATGTTGTGTATAATGACTTGGGAACGGGTAATCATTTTCTATTTCTTTATAGCAGTAATCCATTATCAATCAAAACTATTGAATAAGAGGCACCAGTTCCTACTTGACTTTTGTTAATTCGTTACAAGGATGGTCAAAGATATTAGTAAGCATCAAACTAATACACCCTCTATCCTAAAAGAAAAGGATCTTGATGCTGTCTACTTAGAAACCTGATATGGCTGAAGCGCTTTGGCTTGTACATATAGTCTACAGACTTCATTTTTGTAGGAGGGTTGGCTGCATCCATTGGCTTTCTTCCATTTTGCAGATTAATTCAAGCTTCACCTTGTTTCAAATATTTAAAATTGTGGAAGCCTTCAATTGTGAAATCATGGTTGAATAAAAGATGCAGCAAGCCTTTTTCTTCGAACTACTGTAGAGTTTCTTTCTACTTGGTTTCTTCCTTTTATATTTTTCCTGGCTTTCCTACAGTTCCATCCATATATTTAGGTGTACTGTAGAGGTTCTGCACCCCCTTGTGTTAATGCAACTGGCAAAATCCAAGTAAAATGTATTTGCATTTTGGCCACACCAAGGTACTCTTTCTTCTAATCTAGTCTTCGACAAATACCTTTCCTTCCTTCGTTTCTTTCTCCAAGAATCATGAAAGAAGAATGCAGAAAATAATTGAGCTAATTATTCGTCTACTTAACAGTCTGTAGTTCCTTTTTCTTTTTCCTATCTTGTCACTAAGATTGCGTCGTAAAATGTCTTATTCTCAGTATTATTGCTTGTACAAGCCAAGAAAAGGGCGGATCCTGTTGTCTTTGTTAACCTTTCTCTAGGTTTATATATTTAGTACTATGTTTTTCCTCAGAGCTGGTTTCACAAATTTAGCTCCTTGATTTGATATTTGATGCTTGGTTGTTTGGTTTTTTTGAAGGTTTTTATCAATGTTCCTTGGTGGTATTTGGCATTTTATACAATGATCAGCCCGTTCTTGACCCAAAGGACCAAAAGCAAGTTTGTCTTTTCTGGCCCAGCAAAGACTGCAGATACCCTTTTTAAGTATGTGATCACTGCCTAGCTCGTTTTGGTGGTACAGTTCTTACAGCATCATCTCAACATGGAATTCATCACTGTTGTTATCATGTTCTGAAACAGGTATATTTCTCCTGAGCAAGTTCCAATTCAATATGGAGGTCTGAGTGTGGATTTCTGTGAATGCAACCCCGAATTCACTGTGGAGGATCCAGCCACTGAGATTACTGTCAAACCTGCAACTAAGCAAACTGTTGAAATCATTGTAAATGAGGTACAGTATGAACCTGTTTGTTTTTCTCATAGTTAGTGGAGTTCTAACGATAGAATCAATGATTTGCTTAATTTTATACTCTTTTTTATTATTGAAATCAGCAGTATTACTAACTCTAATGTGTTTATTGCTTATGTACAGAAATGCATCATTGTGTGGGAGCTGCGGGTAGTGGGGTGGGAAGTGAGCTACAGTTCAGAATATGTACCTAACAAAGAAGGCTACACTGTAATAATACAGAAGCCAAGAAAGATGACCTCAACTGATGAGCCAGCGGTGTCTTGCTGCTTCAAGATTTCTGAGCTTGGTAAGATTCTGCTAACCATTGACAATCCAACAACAAAGAAGAAGCGGCTTCTCTACAGGTTCAAGGTTAAACCCTATTGTGATTGACAACACAGAACGCTCACCGGTTAGTTTCAAGTAGACTTGCATATTTTGGGGCAGCCACCCAGTGAGAGAGTTCTGTTATTGACTTCCCAATTTCCGGGTTGAGTGGATATGAATTTTGGCATGCTCTGATGATCCAAACTCTTAGGATTGAAAAGTGGCTTTTTTTCTTTTTGGGTTTTGGGGGGTGGTTTATAGACAAATTTGCAGTTGCTTTTTTGAATTATCTGGGGAATATATGTATGTCTGCTTAGTCATCCTTTGGATACCTGTTTGAAGAGTGAAGCAGTTCCTGCAAATAATTTTATTTGTCTTTCATCTTCTGACGCCAGGGGTGGGGGTGGGGGTGGGGGTGGCGGGGGGGTGTTTACGGAAGTAACGCCTGGCAGCAAAAGATCTGTATAAAATGGTCTGAAACCTATACTTTGAATTTGGTTGTTCTGGTTTGTATATTCTCTGTTATTGTACATTTATAATGCATTTCCGATACATATGCCATTATTGAATTCCTTATTGGAAAGTAGCATTTACCTGTTTTTCTTCTGTGCATCCAAAGGATCATACGAGATACAGATGTTTAATTCTACCTCTGTTTTTCTCTCTGTTGGAAACGTGTGGTTGGCTGAAAGTCACAATCTTAACAGTAGACAGGTTTATTGTCTGTGGTTCATGTTGGTTTATGAGGTTCGACATGTTTCACATTCTCATATTCCCATTCATCATTGCTTATGAATTTAAGCAGCTGCATAGTTGTTATTTTGTGGTTGGTGGTCGAGGATCCAATCCTCACCTTTTGTTTTCATGTTAAGACTATAAAATGCGAAGAGGTAATGATGGGGGCAGAATAATTTTCCGTTCATGATCCTCTGATTTATCCACTGCACCAGACATCCTTTTAACATCTTTTCATTGTTCTGTTATGCACTAGTCTTTCAAAAATTTAAACCCAAAAGTATAATAAAAGAGGTTGCTGTTTGTGACATCAAGACCCCCAACCCCTCTTGCCGGATTTGTTTTGCTGGGTCTAGACCTGAGGCGGAAAGTGCATGCACGGAGTGCCGAGAAGATAAGAAAGAAGAGGACATCATAATGTGATTGCTGGAAAGATGAAGTAGCTTTTTAATGATGGCCAGAGATTGTTTTTTGGCCGTCCATTATGATGCAGAAAAAGGAGCCCTTGGTTGATTTTACACCGAACACTCGGAACTTCTTTCTAGTGTACACCTTTCAAGCAGAAAGGAGGAAGGTGGTTTCCAGTGTGTCTCATGATTAGTTGGCATCTTCATTCCACCCTGGTTTCTCCGGGCGTGAGCTGCTCTTTTCAATTCTTGGGAGTAGTAGATGAATTAAGTGTATGGGACAGAACAACTGAGCTTCATCTCCGTGTGTCCACTTTTTGCTTGCCCATCTCAGTCTACATTGTGAATCATGGTTTGGTATAGATATTCTCGTCAATCAAAATTGAACGGACGTGAAATGACAAAAATCAAGGATAGTAATTTAATTGTAGATAAATTTATATTTTATTAATTAAATATGTTGGGCGTGAGGTTTAAAATTTTCAAGAGTTAACAAAGGGTAGTGATGAAATTATTGTTAGTGAAATTTAATTATTTTAAATCAAATAATTGAGTATAAATGGAATATGTAATTATGTTAAGAAAGTTGATATTTAATTACGGACATGTTGAAATTGAAAAGAAAATGTGAGGTTCTTGATTGATCCGCAAATCTAATAAAAGTGTTGGGCTACCTATCACAAAAAAAAAAAAAAATTGTAGTGTTGGACTACCCATCAAAAATAAATAAATCAAAGTGTTGGACTACAAGTACAATTCTGATGGATTATTTTTGTTTGATCGACGGCTCTGATGACAGCCTTTCTCTGTGAATGAAGGATTATGCAATTAAAGGCCTTCATGGAGGAAAGCCTAACGCTCAAATAAAGAAGCTTGTGCCCTTGCAAATAGTAAAACTCCATTCAAATGTCTGGCTTTGGGTGTGCATTTGGGCTCAGATTCCACTCAACGCGACATGTGTAATGGATTGGCAAACCCAACAAGGGCCCAAGTTCGATATTGCCTCTTGAAATTTCCGTAGACTAAAAATAGGATAGTTTTGCAATCTTTACTCTTATTTTTACAAAATTACAATTGTACCCTTCCAAGATCTGAAAGTAGTCATCAATACCATTTAAAGTTGTTTGTTATTGACAACTAGCTTTGAAAGGAGAAAGGGAAACTTCAAGAATCATGACTTGATGGTAATTTCCAAGGTGATGCTGTATATGATAATTTTATTTTAATTAATTCTCTACAAGAAATGTTGTGGTTTTCTTTTCTAGTCTTCTCATTGAATTTATTTTTGTAATGCTCGTTAGTCTCCAAGCAGCTTCTCTTATCCCTATCTGATTCATTTGCAAGAAATCTTGTCCCGTACCCTTCACCATCAAAAACCTTCTGAACACGGACTAGTCGATAGTTGAATATGACATGACGCCACCACATTTCTTCTCAATTTTCTTCCTGCCTAGTGCTGTTCGATAAATGTCCAAGAAAATAAACCCAAATCCATTTCAAATAACAATTTTTCTTAGTTTAATTGTAGTTTTTTTTAAAAAATAATCTATAAATAGGCTAGTAGTAGTTTCTTGTAATATCGTGTGCTATCTTAAACACTTGTTTGTTTAACATTGCGAGCTTGAATTCATATTTAAACAAAAAAAAATTACTTTATTCTTATTTTTTTACTTTTGACTGCGCATTTCTTCTAATAAATAATTTATTTTTATAATTTTTAATACAATTCAACTCTAAAAAAAAACTCAATCCAATCTCATCCTATAAGCATTTTATTTTAAGTTTTTAAGTCCGTTTTCTATAAGTTGAAATACAATTACGAGAAATCTAGTATTCGCAATCCAAATGGTTTGGCAAATAAAGTCATCATCAATAGAACTCCCGCCGTTTCTGAATACTAGTCACAACGTACGCGACTTCACATCAAAAACAAGAAAATGCAGCAGATTTGAAGGGAAAAAGGCCTTTTTACCCTTCCATTAATGAAGTTGAAGTTATTTAATCTACTATTGTTAATTGAGATGGGATAAAACAACTAATTTTACCTTAAAATGATAAATGTAACTAGTATTTTTCAAATAAAAATAATGACCACATTGTGGCTATTAAGTACTCATTTCATTTCAAAAAATATATACGTCTTATAAGTTTTGATAAATTTTATAAAAAATTGACAAATGTTTAAAATACTTATATTTTAAAAATAATTAATTAGTGTATTAAATTTAAATTTAATATAAAAGATTAAAATTGAAAAATAGTTATAATTACGAAATAAAAATTTTATATATATAAAAGGAGGATATATAGCATTTGATAATGGTGTGGTATAGAGAAATAAAGAGTAAATCAATGATTATGAGTTGGTGATGCACATTGATGAAAGATAGGGAAGCAAAAGGAAAGAGTCCAACAAATGATAGGAATGAATATAAAGAACAGAAGAGCACACGTCTTGGCCATAATTAATGGTGCAAGGCCTCAACATTCAACAAGGATCTCGGGACTATATAATACTTGGTCAGACGCATTATTGGTGTGTTGTGGGGTTGAGGGCCTCACATCCATAAGCATAAGCGCTAGTAATACTCATCACTGTTTACTTATATTTATCCAAGTATATGATGATGATGATACGATGATGATGATGATGATGAACGTTCAAGTCCCTCTTTTTTTTTATTTGAAAAAAAAAAAGTTGGTGGGGAGAATGATTAGAAGGAACCCATCTTTTTTATGCCAAAGGCCACACTAAAGACGCAGCATAGTCTGGCTTCTGGTTTTAGTATTTTTTTTTCCCAGAAAGACAGCTAAGATGGCTGAAGAATCTAAGCGATGTTTGCTCAAAGAGACGCACAACTTGACAGGAACAGACGATCAGTTGCTTTCTCTTTTCTCACAAAGTGCTTCGACAGAGCTTTTCTACTTCTACTCGCTAGCAGTAGATATTCCCTTTCTTCATCTCTGGTCAAACATTTCTGCTTTTTTATCTTCTTTGTGCTTCTAAGACCTTAACATTTACAAACGCAAAGATATTTGTTAATACTTTTTTTCTTCAAGAAAAGATACTTGTTTGATTTTTACTGGGTAAGAACAGATGCTTGTGTTAAGCTTATCTAGCCGTCGTTTGTCACTTTCTCCTTCCAAATGGTGCAAAATTTCTTGAGTATCCCGAATAAGCAAAGGTAATTGTGATATTTACTACCTAATTCTCTAAAAAGGATTCAATATTTTTTAAAATGCATGGCGAGACTTACGATGGAATAAATCTTGGCGGAATCCGAAGCTTTTGAGAGAATCGAAGATCATCTAAGGTAGCCGTTTGAAATGAAATGGTCACTTTCCAATAATCCAAAGAAGAAGAATGTCGTCACTTCTTGTTTGAAATGCAATCAATATGACAAAAATGAAAAAGTAGGGCCGTTCATGTGCCAATGACATTTGGAAAGGAATCAAATTGGGACATTTTGGCATTTTCCGATGTGATTAACCCAACAGAGACGAAAAGAACAACCGCGGGAGAGAATGATTAGAGAACTGGAAATGCAAGCAGCCACCAAGCGGTAAAAAATAATATTTAACATCAACGGAAAGGGCAGGGAAGAATAAAATCAAATGTAGAACATTTTTACAGGAAGAAAGTATTGACAAATATTGATATAACTGTCCACATTTCACACTTCCAATCCCTCTGTGTATATTCATTCCTCCTCTGTTGTTCTCTCCTCCACACCCACTTTCCCCAAATTGTTTCACAAAGATATTTAATAAACAATCCAACAACAGAACTTAAGGAAAAAAACTTCCCAACAAATATGAATAACAGTCCCAGACTCCCTTTCAACTCATAATCAAAACTACTATCAACCAAAGGGGCAAAAAAAAAAAAAAAAGAAGCTGTATAAATGAACAAAAGAACCCTCCTTATTTATCATGCGCGGATCAATAATGATTCTCAATCAGAAGGCTTGGTCTTCGACCTGTAGAGAATCTTCTTCTTCTTTGAAGTTTGATTATCAAATGTGAGCACCACCTTTCCCGGTTCAGCAATTTTGTAGCTGCCGCTGATCACAGGTTCATCCGTTGGCACTATCTTTCTTGACTTTTGTACTATCACAGTGTAACCTCCCTCAGCACTTGGCACGAATTCAGCTCCGTAGGAGATTTCCCAGCCTACAACTCTAGCCTCCCACACCAAGGTTGAGGCCTGCAAATCCACAATCAAAGAGTTAAGTCATAAATTGAACAAATATGCACACCTAGACAATAGTAACTGAGAGATACAATCCGCAGATCTGATTGAAAACCTGCGAGCGATTACCTCAGTAACTGGGAACTCGACAGTATGTTTGGATGCAGGCTTAATGGTTTCCTCTGTTGCAGGGTCAGCAGTAGTAAATTCTTGTTCACCCTCCCTGCTTAGGCCACCATATTGTGCTGGTACTTGCTCAGGTGCTACGTACCTGATGTTTCACAATCCAAAGTACAAGTCAGAACACACTTTTGGAAGCCAGTAAAATTGAACAATCATCAAATAGGCAAACATACTTGAAGAGGGTCTCAGCAGTTTTCGATGGGCCTGCAAAGACAAACTTGCTCTTGGTTCTTTGGGTCAAGAATGGACTGATCATCCTGTTGTAGGCCACATACCACCATGGGACATTGATGAACACCTATACACCACCGAACCCACGTAACAGTTACTAAAACAATCCATATCACATCCAATCCAGCGCATAAAAATCCAATCTTTGCAGTAAGAAAATGAATGTTTGAATTTTGAACTTTCAGTAAATACGCACCTGTTTAGCAACAAATTCAGGATAATTGTCCTGGAGCAATTGGACTGCTTGGTTGGTGGCCTGGCGGAGTTCCTTCTTGAAAAGGAAGAGCCCAGGGGAATTCCTGAGATCATTTACTTGGACAATAGTGCTGACACCATCAGGACTGAAATCAAGCTTTCGGATGCTCTTCTCCAAGAACCGAATTCTCCATCTGAGAAACTTAGAACGCTTCTCAGCGTCAGCAAAGGCGTTCTGGTATAATTCCTTGTCCTGGAATTCTCCGTAAGCATTGTAACACACGGGATGTCCTTCTTTGTCCACTCCATGCATGTACACAACCTTCTCCAATCCACTACCAATATCTTCTTCTTCCAACAACTTCTCAATATCGAATTCCTTTCGCCATGCCACGACGTTTTTGAGCATGGTGAAGGCGTCCTTCACTTTGAAGTCCCTTGCTCTAAGGAACTTGAGAAGGATTGTATCGGTCCTCTCATCGGCAAGAAGAGGAATTCCCCAGATGGAAACCTCCTCAGGAGCCTTTGGTTCCTCGGCAACTTCCTTTGCTTCCTCCTTTGGTGCCTCCTCTGCCGGAGCAGCGGCCTCCGGTGGTGCTGGGGTACTGTTGGTGACTTCAACGATTGTTTCCTTAATTTCTTCAACGGTTTTTGCACCGTCTTCATCGGCAGCTTCAGTCTTTTCTTCAACCTTTACGGCAACCAGGACAGGCTCCGATGGTTCTGCCGCGGGGGCAGGAGCAGGGGTCTCGACTGCAGGCTTGGCCACAGCCTTCGGTGACTCCTGTGACTCGGGAGGTGGGACCTCGGCTGCAGGTGCCTCAGCTTCTTTTGTCTCTTCTTTCTTTGATTCTGCTTCGGGTTCCTTTTTCTCCTCCTCAGGTTTTGGTTCCGCAGCAGGTGCAGCGGCTTCAGCCTCGGGCTTTTTCTCCTCCTCCTTAGGGGCGGAAGATGGCGGCGGGGGGGCAGTGAACTCATGCTTATTAAGAGCCTCCTGAACCAACTGTTTGAACTCATCCAAAGCCTTCTTTTGCGGGTAGGGAAGCTCGCCGGCTACGTTGGTCTCCTCCTTAAAAGAAGCCGATTCCGTAATCTTTTCCTCACCCGCCTTCTCTTTCTCGCCCTCCTCAGAGGCGGCCGGCACTGCAGCCTTCTGTGCTTCAGGTACCGGCTCAGGCTCGGGCTGCGGTGGTGGCGCCTCCTTCTCTACAACCACCGGTGCAGGTGCGGCCTCCGCGACTGGCACATCGGAAACCACGACCTCTTGCTTTGGTGCCTCCGGAGCAGCCGCAGCCTTGGTTTCTTCGGCCATCTTCTCAAGAAATGAATGCAAGGAATGAATCAAGATATTCAAGATTCAGCAAAACGGAGAGAAGAGAGAAAGAGAGAGGAGAGAAATGGTTGGGGGAGGGGGTTTTGGGTTGAGGATTGGTGGACTTGGGAGGTGGCTAAATATGGGAGTGAGTTTGGGAGTGCGTGTGGTGTGTGAGAGAGGAGGAGAAGCGAGGAACAGTCTGTCAAGGACCCAAGTATTTGCCAGCTCCTTACCACTCTCAGTGTGGGGTCCACGCCAATACTCCTTCCTGGCCCTCTAACCGTTGATTAACCTCTGGCACAACCCAGAAAAAAAGATATATATATACATGTTTTTTTTTTTTTGCGCTGAATTGATCGGCGGCAGTCTGTCTAATTAGGATGCATGAAATTAGCATTTGAATAATTGCTCAGAATCTTCTGTATTAACTTCGTTGCTGGCAAAATCAAAATGGCCAAAATCCGCACCGTTTCTTTTCTTTGTTTTTTTTTTTAACTTACTACCATATATGGTTTTCTGGGAACTATCTTACCAAATATTCCGGCGGAACAAAATTAATTTTCTTACAAGAGAGGCGGGAAAATAGACTCAATTTTTAATAATATATATAAATTATCTTTTCAATTCAAAAAATATAACAATTTATTTTTACGATATAAATTTCTAAAACAAATTTTTATTATTGTTGAAAAGCTTTTTCAAATGACATTTTTGAACTAATATAGTAATTTAAATGTGTGATACTTGAAACAGAATAAAGTTACACTGATTTAATGATTAAAATTTAATAATTAATTAATCAACTCTAAATTGTAAAAATTAATGTTGATTTTTAAAGTAAAAAAATCCTTTTTTACGAAGCTTAGAAAAAATTTCAATAAAATGTTTGAACACTCTTCCCTTCATATATTTCAACTAAACAAAATTTGTACATCAATCATTATATTTTCCCCCATAGAGTTCCAAAAACGCATTGCCCCGTGCGGTTGGAGAAGAAAATATGGGTGTGATTGGATGGTGTTTTGTTTTGAGATTTTTTAATTTGAGTTTTGAAAGAAAGAATTTTTTGTAAAATAAAAAAGTGAGACATTTACATAGTGCCGAACCTACCATCAAGATTAGGTGAGAAGGCTAGTATTCCGTTTTCATCTCGTCTTCGGCTGTAGAGAGTCAACTCTTAAAACAAATGGAAAGAGTTTGAAATAATTATGGATGAAAATAAAATTACTCAGAGTTGATGATCGGAGAAAATTCTTTTGTTTTTTTTTGAATGATCATGATCTGATTAATTTTATTAAAAAAAATAGAAAAGACATTCTTTGATATTGTGACAGCCTGGCTTAGGAAATTCCAACAGCAAATAAAGAGGGTTCTTGCCAGCTCTTCTTTCTTTAACGCTTTTAGGAGGAGTTTTTGTTGGGCAGGAGTTCGGAGCAAGTGAAGGGAGGAATTTGCAGTTGGTGGTGGGGTCCAAAGCCGAGAGGGCTCCGTCTTTCGTGCGGTAAAGCAATCGAAAGGCTGTTGTGTTGTCTGAATCTTTTATCCTTTTTTTCATGAAAAAGAAAATTTACGGAAAATGTAAAAGGAATTTGAATCAGGTTTACCTGTAGGGTTCAGCTTGTCGGGATCCGTTGGGATGGATTTATTGCCCTCTCCTTCTCCTTTTTGTGCTAAATTTAAAATTTTTTTTTACAAGAATTCTAGTGTTGTGTTGATGGATGGAAATATAAAAAAAAGGGGTATGCCATATGTGGCGTTGTAGTTAAGGAGAAGGAGTCAATTCGGTACCGTCACCATCAACAACGTAAAATTATTTAATTGAGATAAGGCAAGAGCCAAGGTGGGGGAGCAGATTCAAAACGGCTCGTGTAGAATCTTTACTTGTCTACTCATTCATACAACGATTAAGGATTACTCAATCTTATCGGAATTTGGCAAATTAAATTCATAAATGTCGTCTTAATCAAAGACGGAATAAGCTCCTTACCAATTTTCCTTGTTTTGAATTTAAATGCTCAGTACCCATTTATGTCGCTCTGCGATTGATTTAAAATGTAATTAGATATAATTTAATTTTAATTTTTTAAAATTAAATTTTATAAAAATTAATTTTTTTTATAAAATAAAATATAAATTCTATATTTAAAATTTACAAACGCATTAATTGTTCCAAGGCTTCGGTGCGGCTAAACCAGAAAGAGGCAAAGGCCTCTCCTTCTTCTTGCGCATGCTTGGTCGAAAATATCCATTTACTCAAATCAAGTATGTGCAACGGTGAATCAGTTCTTTCAGGGTTGTTTGTTTCTGGGCGTCACAACAGTGAATTTCTCAAGCAATAAATGTGTATAATTAGGATTATCTAAGCTTTTGCTTGATTAAATTAGTGGCCTGCAGATTTTGACATTACTAATTAATAACAGGTGGCGGCCACACATACAGACAGGCATACCGCATAAGGTCCAAGCTTTTTGTAGATGATAAGCCATTGAAATACACACATCATTCTCTTCAACACTTGTGCTTATAATTCTTCTTTTCCATCTGGTTCTTTGCTTTTGCTGGAAGGTAGTGAAGGATGGGACGCAGGTTTCTGCAGCTGCCGTTGCAACCTACAAGTGCCTCCTTGGGAGTAATATCCATAAATAGGCGGCTATTCTTCAAGAATTTCAACAGTGTCATCGTGTAAAAATCAGCCATATGTTGTTTAGAAAAAAGCTCAAATAGTCTAGAGGTGGAATGAAGTGCTTATTCCGGAACAAGATTTTGCCGTTAAAAGAGTGGCAAGAAATGGAGGCGCAGATTGAGGAGAGATGCTCATCATCAAGTGAAAAGGTCTAAGAGCCAGCTGTGACGATCGAATCATTGAGTGCCACCAAAACCCCATCATCAAAATCTTGTTCTTTCATTATTATAATATACGGCCGTGACATTTGAATTAGGCATTAACCACGGGAGTACTGTATACTAATGAACACAGACATATACTTGCAGTCTTACCATTTTCTTGGGTGTATGAAATGGGAATGGATATAATTTCCAAGTCTCATCACAGCTCAATCCAAGGGGCCGCACACTCTGGGGATGTCAAAAGGAAAGATATATATATACATGCAATGCAGATGCTACTGCCAGGCCACGCTACCGGAACATTGATCATTAAGCTGCAGAATTGAACTGTACTACGACTGCTGGTTGTCAAGCCTGGCCAGCGTTCCAGTATTCATCACTTGTAAATCATCAACAAGCCAGAAATGAGACAGCGCATTCTTCACCATCAATTTCTTTGTGTTCTTCAACCAAATCCACAAGAGTATAACCACAAAACAGGTCCCTTTACACATATACATACATTACATGTTTGTGCCTCTTTAATACTTGTGTGATCATGTAAATACGTGGAACAAAATGACTTTCATCCTCTGACGCAAATGCATGGGGGCTAATACAAAATCAGATAGAAAGTTTTTACTAATATTTGCGTTCTGCTGTTGAAGGGACACAACATTGGTTTTAGCATGTAATAATATGGTCAATTGGTAACAAGTAAGGCTAATTGGCCTGGTGATTGGGGTGGATACATTATGATAATGCAGGTTCTAATTCGTGTGATGGCAGTTCTTTGTTAAATTTAATTCGTTGATCTTTTTCTAGTAGGATTATCACTTGTATACATCCTCAATTTATACTCTACCTGGTCAATGAGTCTCTGACACGAGGGGAGTTTCGGTTCCGAAACTTTTCCCCTTAAATCCAAAGAATATGAGCTGCCCCTACCCTGCTTAGTATTGCCTTTTTCTTTGTAAAAGCAATTACTATTATTAATTTCGTATTCTTGTCCGAAATTGTTGAAAGGTAAGAAAGGAAATTCATGCTACTTTCTTTATAATTTTTTGCCATAACTCAAAAAAATTACTTTCTCCTTTTTTCTTTTTGGATAACTTTGAAGTTTCTATATTCGTTTTTTGACAAGAATTATGTATAGTTGTTGCTTGCTAGAGGCAAAACAAAAAAAGAAAAAAGAAAAGAAAAAAAGGAAAAGGCAAGGTATTCTCTTGAAACTGACCCAAAAGATGAATCCGCCAAACTCCAACATAAGAGCCCACCAAATTGAGCATGGGTTCCGCTGAGGCTTAGGCGTACTTTTGGGTGGACTCTGAAAATCGGGTGCGTCGAGGTGGAAATCTTGGTCCAGTGGGTTTTGAATGGCAACGCCTCTAGCGGTGAGGTTTAAAGGTGGCGCTTCTTTCGAAGCAAGTAAAATGAGTCTTTATTTTTTCCCCCTTTTTCTCCAAAGAGATCTTAGGTTAACCAAAAAGCAACAGAAAATAAAATGCTGCTCTGTTGGATTGGCTTAGTTTTTGGAAAAAATAAGTAAAATTTCGCATTTATTTTTTTAAAAATGAATTAATCTTCTGCAAAGTAAAACAAAATTTGTCTATTAATAAAATGTTGCAATGCCAAGTTCAAAAATCTTCCGAGCTGAGCCGGACAATGGGTGCCTTTTTCTCCATCCTTAGAAAAGAATGAGAGACTTGATTGAAAGCACAGTGAATCCTATCAATGCACGGTAGGGAATAGATTTGATTATTTATATTCTCTCCTTCTGTAGTTGTAAGACCCGACAAAGATTACGAAAACAACCAAACCCACGGCAGCAATTGCAGCCAAAGCCAATAGAAGTTATCTATGTGAGCTCGGTTCAAGTTATCACTGAACCAACCATCCCCACCATTTCGACTTGTAGCTCTTTGGATAACGGAGACGAGAAAGCTGCACAAAAAGTTCCCTATCAACTACAGAGATAATCCCACACTTCTCAGTTCACTAGGGACTTGATCATAGAAAAACTCGTGCATTCCAACAACAGTGAAAATATCTGCCAACCCAAATAGTATATGTTGAGGCACCAACACCAGAAGCTCATTGGGACTACTGTATTTGGAATATCAAACCAGACCATATTCTCGGTCAGTTTCGAAGTCTTTTCTTCTCTACGAGAGCTGCAACCACCATTGTGATTACGGATATGGCCATTCCACTTCCTGTCCTCTGCAGCATTGTTATACCAGAGGGTTTCTTTGTTATCATTCTTTCAATGGGGATGAAAATTCGGTCATAGTCTCATAGATGGGAGTAAAGATTATTATTGTTCTAAGTGAAGCTGCTGATGCTTCAAGATTCGGTCCTATTGATTTGTCCACGGTGGTTGCTTGCTTGGTGAATAATGTGGAGCCTTGAGCATAAGGAATGGCATACGCTAAACATGAAGCCCATATTGGAAATAATCTTTGCACGTTCTTTGCCTCCTTAATCCAGTTGCCACAACACGAGACTGCATTAATGTCCTTGCTTTTCTCTGTTGCATTCTTAAACCTGCCAAGAAGATCCCTCCATAAGCTCTCGTGACAATTAAATTCCGAAATCCTATGAAGTCTGTAGATCACTAACTTCTCAAAATCTAACTTTAGTGGACATGGCGAAGCTTCTGTAATAAAATAGATAACCGATGAACGAAATTTGCTCCTTTCTAATGATAAGTCTTTCATAATCTAACTAGCTTATTTCTTACTTGTGGTTTTGAGAGCTCCCATCATTCTCTGTGCTTGCTGCCGCAGGAAGTGCATTATGCAAACTGTCTTCTTCTCTGGCAGATTGTTGGCTGCTGCTCTCCGATGGGCTTTCCTCATTGCTGGCTCTTCTAATGGCAAACCGGTAAGTTCTAGTTCCCAGTAGAAATAGGGCAAGACTAACAATCATGGAAAGACATGGAATTCCAAAACCAAGGCCCAATTGATATGGTCTTGGATGTAGTGTAGGGTCAAATGTGTTACTACACCAACGACGCACAAGCCACCAAACCACCAGTTGAAAAATGAGCTCTTGGTTTTCCTCTCTTGGGGATGTTTGTCATCAAATTGATCAGCTCCGAAGGCTTGAACACAAGGTTTCTATCCTTGGGCAACCGTGAAAAGGTACACTGAAATATAAACCAAGATTGGCTACTATTCCATAATAGGCGGAGCTTTCAATGGATCCCACAACTGTAAAGGCAACTCGGTTGGTCTTAGTCCTCAGGTGATATTTCCCTTTTCGGGTGGGGTAGGGTTTTGCCGTGCGTTTCTTGTGAGTAGGGGAAAGGCCGAGAGGGACCATTTCGTGGTTATGCTGAAATAGAGGGTTCAATTAATAGCTTATAGCATGAGAAACAAAACCAATATTGATAACTAAAGCTTACGCATTTTTCCGTTGAATTGTTTATCTAGGATTAAAGATGCCAATTTGCATACACCCCATCCGGATCTGCTAACCGGACGGCCTTTCCAATCTGCATAACCATCAACCGTGCCCTTTTCCTCAAGAAGAGGAGTTCCGGTTGCAAACACAGTGGAGACTGCCATTCAGAGGCTCCTTGGGAATTTGAAAATCCACTTCTAGCTTAGACTCTGCCTCGTGGAACAGGAGTTTAGAGCCGAAAACAGTCATCAGCGGAAGTGCAAGATTTCTTCACGTTTCGGATCGCTTGATTAAAAGAGCGTAATGTTAAGTGAGCAAGAGGAGCTGTGTCTGAGCTGTCAGTAGTCGATGTTAGTTTTGTCCCGGCTAAACAAGAACCCTTGTCAACCGTACGTCGATAAAAAACTAAGAGCAGTAGCTATCATCCGTGAGAAATATGGAGTTGTGGGTATAATAGTTTACTAAAGTGGCCGACAGGAAAAGGTAGCGGTGCCTTTGCTACCATGGGAGTGTGGAGATTTTGCGATACTCTCAGCATTACATCAATTCTAATTTAATAATTTTAATAATATATATTAAAAAATTTTCAGTAATTTTAATTATTAGATAATGTCTCTCCTTGATGAAAGTATTTATTTATCAAAAGTTATAAAAATATATCGATTTAAAATTGCATATCAATTTTAATTTCTGCGAAATATTTTTAATCACCTTATATGAATACTGTTGAAATGGTAGGGAGCTTCCATCTCAGCAGTAAAGTCAACTGCTAAGAGATAAAAATTAGCATCAGCCGTAACAAGTTTTCCGCGACTCGGAATTCAATTCTCGCGGATAGCATTTTTAAGATCACACAAATGCGTATATAAAGGAATTCTGTACAGATTTTGCTTGCTTCAAGCGAACGCCATCTCTCTCTCAAACAACAGTTTCATTAAATATTATTGTATTTCTGACGCTTCTGGTTTTTGCGGTGACATGTCATTTCCGGTTTGAAATATTTTTAAGTGTAATTAAATAAGATTTAATTTTTAAATTTTTGTGATGTGAAATATAAATTTTATAATTAAAATTTTAAATTTAATTTTAAAATAATTTATTATTTAAATAAATTTTTTTTAAAAAAGTGGTTACCTGGTTTTTATCGAACATTATTAACTTATCTTTAACTATTTATGTGTGCTGAAGAAATTGAGTTAATTTGAGGGATGAAATAAACGGTCCTTCACGGGAAGACAAACCTCAAGTTCATTGATGCTAACAGATACAGGAGATGCAAGAGACTCGTGGAAAACAGATCGGCTGCAATTTGATTTGCAAGTATCTTGAAACGTTCCATATTATAAGCTATTTTCTCGGGTATAAACATAGGACCTTGCCAAGTACAAATAAGCAGCAAATGCCACTGCACTCAGTCCGGCAAGAAGCCAGTAAAAATAGTCGAGACGTGCCTTGTTTAAATTGTTCGAAAACAAACCGTCATGACCATCTCCAGTCGTTGCATTCTCAATAACAGAAATGAGAAGACTGCTTAGGAAGCTCCCTGTTCCAAATATACTAAGATACAGAGCCAGACCAATACTTTTTAATTCACAGGGAACCTGATCGTAAAAGAACTCTTGCAATCCCACCATGCCAAATGCATCCTGGATTCCAAAAATCAAATATTGAGGTATCAACCACGCTATGCTCATTGGAACTATTGCCTTTGGCTTATCAATCAACCCATACTCCTGAGCAGTTTCAAGACGCTTCCTCTCAACTAGGGCGGCAACCACCAGGCAAACAAGTGATAGAAATATTCCAATTCCAATTCGTTGAAGCATTGTTATACCTGAAGGTTTTCTGGTTATGAATCTTGCGGTAGGAACCAGAACTCTGTCATAAAAAGGCATAAAGAGGACAATTGTGAGAGCGATTAAAGATTGTAAGGAAGCAGCTGGTACCACAAGACCTCCAGTGATTGATCTATCCATTGTAACCCCTTGCTTGGTAAATAATGTGGATGATTGTGCAAATACAATGCCGTAAACCAAACATGCGGCCCATATTGGAAATAGCCTGACAATTGCCTTTGCCTCCTCAACCTCACTGAACCTGCAGCCTTTACCGTCTTCAATTGAACCATTAGGTGTTAACAATGCTTTGTTTAGAAACCTAAGGCAACCGCAGAAGAAATTTGAATGAGATTGATTTTAGTGTCACAATCACAAAGAAGACGTAAGCGATGTGCTTCTAGAGGATGACCAGGTCGAAATTTTCACGTACTTCAGATAATCACGTATGAAAATTGAGTTAATGAACCTTGATATGTACAAAGTTTCTTTGAATTAATCACACATAAATAAAGAACCTTTATTTTCTCAAATAGTTAAAACCTAGTATTTAACTGAACAGCTGCTTACTGGAACTGTTGAGAACCCTGGTAATGCAGAAGACTCTGAGACTCCTCTTCAGCTGAAATCATTGAAGAGGTAGTTCTGCAATGTCTAAGCGCTTTAACAAACACCCGGCCAATTCTCACAAATGGACTTGTCTCGTGACCGCTCACAGGGAATCGATAAGTCACAGTTCCAAACAAGAATATAATGAGCGCAAAAACCATAACCAAACAGGGAAGTCCAAATCCTAGAGCCCAGCTAAGATTATCTTGAATGTAAGTCGAAATGACGAATGTTGCTGTGATACCAACATTCATACCAAAATACCACCAGTTGAAGAATGAGCTTCTTGCCTTGCACTCCTTCGGATCACGTCCATCAAATTGATCGGCTCCAAAAGCTTGAACACAAGGCTTGTGTCCTCCTTGAGCTATTGCTATTAGATACAGTGCAAAGAAGAAGAAGATTATTTGGAGAAGAGGAGGAGAACATTCAATTGCATTTGCTGCACTTTGACAATCAGAAGGCCTTGGATTGAGAAGGAGAGCTGAAAGGGTCAAAAAGCCCAGTCCCTGTAGTACATTGCAATCTGAGGTGAGCAATACTCTTGTTCCTAATAAACCCGTGTTTTTGCCCATGTTAAATCATTTTCCTCCACTGCTCTAGTTCTTTTTATTAATTACTTGTTGTCCGTTTATTGTTTTATGGGCTCAACTCTCTGTTTTTGGAGTGGACATCTCGAAACAAACAGAAAGGCATCAAGACAATTCAAGAACTACCATATGATCGACATATTCTTCTAAAGTCCACTTTCAGAATTTTAAAATCCCTCTTGAAACCCATTAGTTTTCCCCAACTCAAAGAAGAAAAAGGAATAAAATTAAAATTTCATACGATGATTGAGTCAAGAATGCATCCAACTAGCAAGGAGAAAAACATGTTTGTTTATAAAGTTGAGAGCACGCATCGCAGTGTATAAGAGAAAGGAAGGACATCTACGACATGAGCACAAGTAGCTGTAAACACAATTATCACAAGTCAACAGAGGCTGAGCACAATTACCAGGATGTAGAGCACAGAAGCGATGATTATGGTGCGGTAACAACCTAGAAATGAATCAGCAACAACAGCACCCAGCAGCGGCAAAACCATGGCCGTGCCGGACCAAGCATTCACATTGGCGGCAGCTGTTGCAGTGGACTGACCGAGTGGGCCGGTCAAGTAATTTATCAAATCCGAATTTATTCCATAATAAGCAAACCTCTCGGCCACCTCAACACCTGAAAATCGCAACTTGATCAATTCACAAGTAGCGTTTGTCTCAGAGGACTGTAATTATGGTTGGAAGAATACCTATGATGAAGAATGATGATCTCCATCCACCGGATGTTGATCGCCTCGCCAGGCTGCCTCTGAAGTCAACGGCGCCTTCAACGGAGTCTTCAAGTGAGGATGTTCCGGGGTCGTTGGAAATGTTTGACTCCGTGATCTCCATGATTCTCTTCCCCGGTAGAGCAGTTGCACAATCAAAATCAACCTTCCATCAGCATGCAGTTGTTCTTGAGTCAAATTTCACGCTCAAAATAATTGAAGCATTTGTCGTGTGGGATTAGTTTTAAGTATGATCACAGTATTATTGCATGCGTCCACCTCATTTTTAAAAGATGCTTACTGTTTATAGAAGTGATACCGTACGAATATTTGACCTTACGTTGTGATTGGATTGGAAGATTCGGATTCAATTCTGCACAAAATCAAATTACTGAAATTAATTCACTAAGTGCCATGACACGTTTACATTAGCATATGCTACTAGTATTTTTCTTTCTTTTTCTTTTTCTTTTTTTTTCATGTACTACTTCCTCGGTTATAAATATAGGACCTTGCGAAGTATAAATAAGCGGCAAATGCCAGAGCACTGAGTCCGGCAAGCAGCCAGTAGAAGTAATCCAGATGCGCCTTGTTCAAATTGCTCGAGAACCAACCGTCGCGACCTTCCCCGGCCGTTGCATTCTCAATAACAGAGATGAGAAAGCTGCTGAGGAATTGCCCCGTGCCAAATATACTGAAATACAAAGCCCCTCCAATACTTTTCAGTTCACTGGGCACCTCCTCATAGAAGAACTCTTGCAATCCTACCACACCAAAGGCTTCCTGGACTTCGAACATCAAATATTGAGGTATCAACCACCCCACGCTCATGGGAACTGTTGCCTCTGGCTTGTCAACCAACCCGTACTCCCGAGCAACTTCAAGACGATTCCTCTCAACGAGAGCAGCTACCACCATTGAAGCGAGTGACAGGAATATTCCAGTTCTAATTCTCTGAAGCATCGTTAGACCTGAGGGCTTTCTGGTTATGATTCTCGCGATAGGAACCAGAACTCTGTCATACAAGGGCATGAAGACGACAATTGTGATACTAATTAAAGATTGCAAAGAAGCTGCTGGAACCACCAAGCTTCCGGTAGTGATTGATCTGTCCATTGTAACTCCTTGCTTTGTAAACAGAGTGGATGACTGAGAACATACAATGCCAAGACACAAACATGTGGCCCATATTGGAAATAGCCTAACAACTGCCTTTGCCTCCTCAACCTCACTGATCGTGCAACCTTCACCGTCTTCTATTGAAGCATCAGGCGTCAGCAATGCTTTGTTCAGAAACCTATAGCAAGAGCAGAAGGAACTTGGAATGAAGTGAGATTGATTATTATAGTAGTGCCATAATCATACCTATATATAGAGCAAGTCAGCTATATACTTGTAGAGGAAATTAGAGGATGACAAGGTACACATATTTCAAATAATCATGTATGAGACTAAGGTAAAGAAGCCTCATATCCGAGTGTTTAATCACACATAATCACTAAGGTAAAGAATCTTTATTTTTTGAATAGCTAGAGAGCGTTTAACGGGGAGTTGCTTACTTGAACTGTTGAGAAGCCTGCGGAAGACTCCAAGAGTCCTCTTCTACCGAAAATGTTGAAGAGGTACTTGTGCAATTCCGAACTGTTTTAGCGAACACTCCTCCGATCCTCACAAATGGGCTGGTCTCATGACCGTTCATAAGGAATCGGTAAGTAACAGTTCCAGACAAGAATAGGACGAGCTCAGAGACCATAACAAGACAGAGGACTCCAAATCCCAGCCCCCAACTAAGATTATCTTGAATGTAAGTAGTAATGACAAATGTTATTGTGATACCAACATTCATACTAAAATACCGCCAATTGCAGAATGAGATTTTCCCCTTGCACTCCTCTTGATCACGTCCATCAAATTGATCGGCTCCAAAAGCGAGAGTACAAGGAGTGTGTCCGCCTTGAGCTAGTGCTATTAGATATAATGCAAAGAAGAAGAAGATCGTCTGGAGCAGAGACGGAGAACATGCGGTTGCATTTGCTGCACTTGGGCAATCAGAATGTTTGAGATTGGGAAGGAGAGTCGAAAGGGTCAACAAGCCCAGTCCCTGCGGTTCATTACAATCCATCGTGAACTTACGTGTCATTCTTCCAAATAAACCTAAGTTAACTGAAGAAAAAATAGAATGGCCATGGAATGTTGACTGAATAAAAAACTTGCACATACTGAATCTTTTTCCTTCTCTTCTCTAGTTTTCACTTCTGGTCGGTTTATTGTTCTATATTGGCTCAACTCTGTTTTTTGACGTGTATATTTAAGGATCAAACCATGGTTTAAATTCTCGTGAAAACCCATTAGCTTTCTCCAACCCGAAGAAGAAAAAGGATTTTAAATTACAATTTCACATGATAATTTAGTCAAGAATGCATCCAACTGACAACCAGCATGTTTCTCCAGGAGCGGAACATTTAGAAAGCATTCTGAGGGAAGGCATAGAGTGGGTAAAAAAAAGGAACGAGCTCGATCACAATTCACACGCTAAGTAGTGATACAAGCATCATAAGTTAGAAGTACCAGGATATAGAGCACAGAAGCAAGAATGATGGTACGGTAACGACCCAGGAATGAATCGGCAACAAAAGCACCCAGCAGCGGCAAAAGCAAGGTGGCTCCGGACCACGTATTCACGTTGGCTGCAGCCGTTGCAGTGGACTGACCAAGTTGGCCGGTCAAGTAATTTATCAAATCTGAACTAACGCCAAAATAAGCAAACCTCTCGGCCACGTCGGCACCTGAAACAATAGCAACTCGAATCAATTCTGTCAAGTAGTCTCTCGTCTCTGTTTCCAGATAACGGTAATTTCGGTTGGCACGGTAGTACCTATGATGAAAAATGATGATCTCCATTCACCAGATTTTGATCGCCTTGCCAGGCGGCCTCAGTAGTCAACGGCGGCATTGGAGATGTCTGACTGCGTCTTTTCAAATGCCGGGATCTCCATGTTTCTCTGCCACAGTAGAGCGCGGTTGCAGAATCAAAATGGAAGAACACCAAAACCAATCTCTATTGAACGGTTGATCTCGATTCTGATTATTATAAGCGTGGGATCAGCGTAAGCATGAACCCGCTGGCGGAGATGTCGCTCGATCAGCTCTTCGGATACATAAGTTAGAGCTAATTTCAAACTCCATTATTATATTTGGCAGCTTTCTTGGGGAGTCAAATTTCACTGTATTAATAGTAATGCTACTTAGAATGATTCTTGGGGCATTGGTATATAATATCTATGACTATTACCGCAATGCATGTGCACCATTAATCTCACGACTAATTATATATTAAAACGCAGTTTGCAGCATATTATTCGTAGGATCATCCATCCATAAAAATGCAAGAGTGTTGGTAGCTCCACGAGTGTAGTGTCATATTCACCCTCTTTGCAGCTCCTTCCATAATAATGCACCAGAACAACAATTGTACTTCTTTGGCCGGCACTTGTCTAAACCTGAGGACACTCCGTCTAAAGTTAGCTTCCTTCCTACGTTTGTAACAACATTTTTGCACTTCTCTGTAAGGTTTTCAAATGTAACATTTCACACAGCAAAAAAAAAAAAAATGTAACATTTCTTGGTACAAAGCTTGAATTTAGTACAATAACATCACAGGGTAAGGTTACTTCGAGAACGAACAGTTCCCAACAGGAAAACTCACCTAAAGTGGAATAAAGACATCTACGGACGCTGTTCTGGAAAGCTTTTCACTTCCCGTACAACCTCCCTCTCGGAGCATAATGGTGGCATTCCAGGGTTTAGTTAATTGCTTCGTCGATTGTAAATGTAAGACCTTGCAAAGCACAAATAAGCAGCAAATGCTGCTGCACTGAGTCCCGCAAGCAGCCAATAGAAGTAATCAAGATGTGCCTTGTTCAAGTTGTTCGAAAACCAACTTTGTCGACCTTCTCCGCCAGTGGCATTCTCAATCACAGAGATGAGAAAGCTACTAAGAAAGCTCCCTATACCGAATATACTTAGATACAGAGCAAGACCAATACTTTTTAATTCACTAGGCACCTGATCGTAGAAGAACTCCTGTAATCCAACCATGGTAAAAGCCTCGTGGATTCCAAAAAGTAAATACTGTGGTATCAACCACATTATACTCATCGGTATCGTTGCCTTTGGCTTATCAACCAGCCCATACTCGCGAGCAGTTTCAAGGCGCTTCTTCTCCACCAGAGCAGCAATAACCATTGTAAGAAATGACAGAAAGAGTCCAGTTCCAATCCTTTGAAGCATCGTTATACCAGAGGGCTTTCCAGTTACGACTCTTGCAATAGGAACCAACATCCGGTCATAGATTGGTATAAAGAGAACAATGGAAAGACTGATAAAAGATTGCAGGGAAGCAGGCGGTATTTCAAAGGTTGGACTAATAGTTCTGTCCAATGTAACTCCTTGCTTCGTGAAAAAAGTGGAGGACTGTGAAAACACAATCGCATAAACCAAACAAGTTCCCCATATTGGAAATAGCCTGAGAACTGCTTTTGCCTCTTCAACATCACTGATGCTACAAACTTTCCCATCTTTCGATCCATAAGGTGTTACTAATGCTTTGTTCAAAAACCTGTAAGACACAAAAAGAGACATGCTTAATTAAGACAGAATGATTCCAGTTTTATGACCATATGGAACAGGAAAGCATTGACTCAAGTCCGTGAAGTATGCATGCTACATCAGTAATCCATTCTAAGTTTAAGAAACCATATATTCAATCCAGGTTCATGCATATATAATGCAAAAGTAGCACAAATTCTCGCAAGCCAATATGATGGATTATTGATATAAAACTCAAGCAGTTATTCAGAAACAATAAAGCAGATTCTTCACATTATTATCATAGACAAGAACAAGAGAAAGAAGCCAGTATAATAAGATGATTCCATACTTGAATTGCTCAGAACCTTGGTAAGGCAGAAGCCCCTGAGACTCCTCTTCCATAGTAAGTACAGATGAGGTCATTCTCCAATTCCTAATGGCTCTAGAAAACACCTGGCCAATTCTCACAAAGGGACTCATGTCATCACCATTAACGCGGAATCTATAAGTCAATGTCCCAAGCAAGAATATGATTAGGGCAAAAACCATGACAACACAGGGAATTCCAAACCCAAGACCCCAGCTCAGATTATCCTGAACGTAGGTCAAAATGACCAAAGTTACCATGGTTCCACTACACATGCCAAAATACCACCAGTTAAAAAAGGAGCTTTTGGCTTTACATTCTTCAGGATCTTGTCCATCAAATTGATCAGCACCGAAAGCTTGAACACAAGGTTTGTGCCCTCCTTGAGCTACTGCTACCAGGTATAATGCAAAGAAGAAGAAGATAATTTGGATTTGAGGAGGAAAGCATGCCGTAACATTTGCTATAATTTGGCACTCAGTAGACTTGAAAGAGGGAAGAACAGCCGAAAGGGTCAAGAATCCCAATCCCTGTAAGATATTGCAACCAAAAGTAAAGATCACCATAGTTTCAAAAATTAGTTTTTGAAGGAATAAAATGTTTATTGTCTAATGACTGATATTTTTTTCCACATTTGCAGTGTTGTTTTAGTCATTCATTTGAAATGTTCTCTTCCCTCACTTGACCATTATTCTTTTGCAATAGGACGAAGGAGAAACTAGAAAAAAATTAATAATTTAAAGAAGAAACTAAACACGATCAAGCATTAGACTTCTTTTTTTCTTTTTTTACTCCACGAGTTAAATCACTAGACATTAATCTACATATATCAAAAGACTTCTTTACTTTCATTTTTCTTTGCTCCTACCAAGAAGATATGAAGTTTATACTTTTTAATTTCTGGAGTTAATTCTAGTCTAGGAAAGACGAAAAAATGGAAAGAAAACTTACTGGCAATAGAAAAATGGTAATTAAAGGAATCTTTGTCGCATTTGATCAAGAATTTGAAGGGGGAAAAAAAGAATTCTGCTGTCTGAGAACCGTTTTCCAAATTTGAAATCCATAAATATGGTTCGCATAATTGGGAAGTAAACAAGTTCAAAGTCAGAGATATCTTTTAGATGATTTTAATTTTCGGTACACTCTAAAATCCAAAGCATCATGAGATTTATTGTCACATAATTTCCTCTCATTTTTATTTTTGCAGGAGAAGTGAAAGGGAGGAAGTGCTAGCAGTATTTGAACAGGAAGTAGAAGCACCTTAAAAAAAGAATTAGCAATGCTCAGCAGCATCTACCGGTAAGCTGCTTACCAGGATATAGAGCAGCGAGGCCACAATAATAGTGCGGTAACGGCCGAGGAATGAATCGGCCACAAAAGCACCCAAAAGTGGCAAAAGGGAGGCTGCACCGGACCAAGCATTGACGTTGGCGGCCGCCGTTGCAGTGGATTGGCCCAGTGAGGCCGTCAGGTAACTTATTAAGTTGGAAGATATTCCATAATAGGCAAACCTCTCGGCCATCTCTACGGCTGAAAATTACAGGGAAAAAGAAAAAGAAAAAGAAAAAGCTCAGTTTTTGACCAAATTCTTTTCCTGTTTCAGTGATTTCCTTACCTATAATGAAAGAAGCGGATCTCCATCTGCCGGATACAGATCGACGGACAGGGCGGGATTTGTAGTCAACGGCGCCATCAACGAGGTCATCGAATATTAAGGGCGCCCGGATGGCTGCAGAAGCCGCCATGTCCTACTCCACCACAGCCTGAGAGAGGCGAAGCTGATTGAGGATGACGAGAAGCAGATTTCAGAAAAATCCGTTATTTTTTGGCGGTTGCTTATTATCGCTTTGGTGGGTCTGGAATTTATATGATGGGATGTAGTTTAATTTTAAGATTTTTATTATTATTTATAAAAAGATTTAAATTATATATTTAAAATTTTAAATTTGATTTTAAAATTAAATTTTGTTTAAATTTATTTTATAATTGATGATTGGATTATTTTTATATCTTTTGAAAAATAGAAATAAAAGTATTTAGAAATTGAAATAACTGAGATATGATATTATGAAATCATTTTACCCACTGACAAAAAATACTCCCAACACCCCTTAGCATGTAATTGAATTTGGTTTTCTTTTCAGAATTTTTGTTTTAAAAATAAAAAATGTGAAACGAGACTCATAGCCAATCCAATTGTAGGTGAAATAAAATCAAACTCAACACCTCTTTCTTGCTTGGCAGTACATCTATTTTTCATCATTATTGATGATTTTTTAACAAAAAAAGTGGAAATTCAAATTTTTAAAATTTAGTTCATAAAAACTTATCGAGTCGTTATGTCTCCTAAAAAAGCTCAGGCGCTTTATTTGGTACTACAACAACAACTACTACTACTACTACTACGTTAACGTTAGATCTTGTTTTATTTTTTTTTTAAAAAAGGAAAAGTGAGATTAATATCTGGTAAAGTGGTAAGTATTTCCTTCCCCTCCCCCGGCTGCCTTCTTCCTTTTCCAACCCACCATTCAAAGACAAGAAAGCCGTCCCTTTCACTCTTCCATGGCAAATCCTTGCGCACGCCACAAACAGGGGAAATACACGTTGCTCATGCCTTTTTAAACAATCATGTGGGACTGGGGGTGCTGCTCTTTCAAGTTCAACCCCGGCAGCGACAAGAAACACCACCCCTTCTCCCTCCCTTTTCTAAATCACCAAAACCGCCAAAATCTTTTGCCAGTTCAGCTCCCGGAAGAGAACGACGATGCCGATGTCGCCACTAATCATCCGCTCTCAGCTTTCGCCATGATTTTTACTTCCTGGTTACGCCGCAGTGCTAGTAGATATTTGATTCTAGCTCTCTGCTCTCCATTGCTTCTGCCCTTGTTTTGCGCCACCTTTCCTTTTTTGTGTGCTCTCGAGGTGTTCTTCCGCCTTTGCCAGCGCAGCAGGCGGACGACGACGACGATTCGCGGCTGCGACGGAGATGGGATGCATCGGAGGGAAGATTGCGCAGAAGGGGGGAGGTTGTTGCAGAGATATCTTGAAGATCAGCTGATACTAGTTGCCGGATCTGTATACGAAGTCGGTGATGATGACGATGAAGAAGATGATGGGGTCGATGTAGAATACTCTGACGATAGGAGCCCTGCTCTGCAATGGGGAGAAAGTTGCTAGGTTTTTTCTCTGTCTTCTTCGTCTTTGTACCCAAGTTCAAGAGTTTTGAGTATGGGATTGATGTCGATGGTGTTCGTTGAATTTCTTGAAATCATGAAGAATTGAATGTGAACGATTACGGCACGGATTTTTCTTAAAAGAAAAAGGTTTATGGATCAAATTCATGCTTAATATTATTAATTAGTCTCATTAAGGTGGGAGATTACTAAATTGTTCTGTTCAATAATAACCTTACCTAGGAGATTTTTTTTGATAGATAATTACACGTGGAGGGAAAGAGACAGATCACATGAGCAACCGAACGCAACGGAAATTCATCATGAAAGGTCATGTATTAGTTATGGTGAAACATTTTGAGGGTCAATTTGGATTCTTTCCGATCAATTTTTTTTCACTTAAAATTTTAATTCTTTTTTAATAACATTTAATTTTAAAAAATTCTAATCTAATCTAATCTCAACCGTATTTTCAACATTACGGACGAGCAAAAATAAATAGGCCTTTAAAAATAAAAAGAAAGAACTTACTACAGGAACCGTATCAACATTCCTCCGAATTCAGCTATTCAATCGCTATGAAAAAAGAATTCAGTTATTCAGTCTAAAATATTTTTCAACTTTTTTAAAAAAATTTTAGATTTTAGAGGCTGAAAAACTTTATTCTAAATTATCAAGGTAGAATGAGATTGTATTCATTCATAATAAATATTTAAATAATTATTCATATAATAAAAAATAAATTTTCACTAAAAATTTTAAATAATTATTCACAATAATATTTTTTTTGAGGTTATAAATAAGTGAAAAATGAAAAATTTATACGAAGGAATTTTTATTCTAAATTATCACGATAGAATGACATTATATTCATTTACTATAAAAATTTAAATAATTATTCATATCATGATAAATAATTATTTAATACAAAATATTCTTTCTCTAATAAATTAATCTTTAAAATAATAAGAATTATTATTAAAATGTGTATAGTGGATAATGATGTAAGGAGGAGTTTGAGAAAATGAATAGGTTATTATTTTCTCCATTGTTTCCCTTTACTTTAATTTATTATTTATTTTATTTAACTTTGAATAATAATTCACAAAAAATTTAAATAATTATTCACTACATAATATTTTCTCTTTAATAATTAATTTTTAAAATAAAAAAATACTATTTAAATATGTGTAGTAAATAATTATCACGTCATGAAGATAATTATTGACCATACAATTTTTTTTGAATAATTACTTTAAAATTATCAGAGTCATTACTCAGAATAATAAGAATCATTACAAAAGAAGTCAAAAAAATATTTAAATGTTTTTTAAAAAAGATTCAAACATTGAAATGCTTTGTCATCAAAATTATTCTTTCAAGTAATAAAAATATAAAATCATTCCTCAAGCTAGAAAACCAACACTACACTTCCTTTAGTAAGTAGATCAATAAATATCCAAATAATATTATTTTTAAATAAAGATTTTTACAATTTTGAAGTTATCAAATAACCTAATATTTAACTTTGTTTTGCTTATAAATGAATAAGAAAAAAATATATATTTTGATATAAATAAAAAACTACGAGACTCGTTAGAATTGTTAGACACAAAATAAAGAATGTGAGTATAATAGTTTATTTTATTTTTTAATATTTGAAGAGTTTAGAAACGAAGTCATAAAAGAGAGAAAGTTTGGTTAAAAAAGTTAAAAGAAAATTATACTTTTATATTACTTTTAGACTAAAGCTGAGTGAAAAATAAAAATTTTTAGATTTTAAAAAATATCCTCATAAATCTCAGTCAACGTGTCCTGAAAAATGCACCCCACCGGATCGCATTCAATGGTCAATCAAGATTCCACCCGAAGAAACGCCCGTCATGCATTGGCAAAATCCCGTGCTTCTCTTCCATAGACATTTTTCCTGCGATCAAACGCTGCTGCCAGTTGACCGTTGACTTCCCAGTTTCCGCCCTTAGTGTGTGCTCTTCTAGTGTAGTCTTTCTCCATCCAACAACTCTGCCGTTCCTGAGCTTGCAGGAGCCGATGCTCATGGCCGTCCCATCAGCCTCCACACTCATCATCTCCTGCTTCCTCTTCCTCTCCTCGCTCACTTTCGCCAAGGTCGTGCTTACTTAAATCGCTCGCTTAACTTCAAAATCCCAAGGTCATTTATGAACGGCATACCATTTATTTGTTACTTGTTATTCTCCCTTAGGATCTTTTTACTCCCAAATAAATCGCATGCCGTTCGATTTCACCATTCTGTTTGGCCCCAGAATCATGTGCTGCTTACATATCCTCTAACCACAGACAACTTTTACCATTTTACTTAACCTTTTCTTGGTTTCCTGCAGTATCAGGAAGATGATCGTGTTCCTTTGTGGTTAAGTTGGGTTGCACCATACAATAATCCACAGGAAACCTACAGTTTCTACAGCCTTCCATATTGTCGCCCATCTGGAGTTGCTGCTAAGAACAACAGTGGTCTTGGAGTTGTTCTAGAGGCAAATCAGCTTATTGATAGCCAAATTGACATAAATTTTAAAAGTATGCATATCAAACTTTGTTGATTTGTTTGAAGTGTCTCTCTGGACTTCACACTTGCATTTGACAATTTCTTTTCCAGGAGACATCTACAGGATTTCAATCTGTGAAGTTAAACTGGATGCAGCGACAGTTAAACGATTTAAGGATGCAATCGATAGCTCATACTGGTTCGAATTATTCTTTGGTATGCTTGTTACAATCATTCTCCTCTATGGTGAAATTTTCTTTTTAACTCTCCAAATACTCTCTTTATTTCTACTAGACTGCTACTAACATTGGATTTAACTTGGCTATCATTTTAACTCTTTTAACCTTCAAATAATATTTCCTCTTTCTGCTCTGGACTCCTGGCTTTGTTGCAATCAGATGGTTTGCCACTATGGGGTATGAACTTGACTGTGTTTTCTTTATATTGATAAGATTTATTCCAATGCATGATTTACTTGCAAATTTTCCACTATCAGGCTTTGTTGGTCATGTGGATTATCACAGGAACCATGACCGGAAGTATATGATCTATACACATTGGAATCTTGTAATTAAATACAACGGGGACCAGGTAGAGTGCTCCTAAATTTCACATTTTTTCCCTAGAAGCTGGTTCTTTTCCCCTTATCCAACATTCTTCTCTTGTAGATTATTCTTGTTAATTTTTCCCAAGAAAACCCGAAACCGCTGGAGACGGGAAGAGTGTCAAACATGACATATTCTGTTAACTGGATTCCAGTTGACATTGAATTTGCTCGCCGATTCGATGTGTACTTGGATCACTTCTTTTTTGAGCATCAGGTTCTCGCCACTTGGCCCAACCAATTTTTATAAAATATGTTCTTGACTGCAGAGTTGTGTACTTTTTGAGGCTTATCCGCATTTGAATTTGCTTTCACTTTATATACAATCTTAGTTGTAAAGATTGGTTTAGTAATTCAGAATGTTCAAAAGTGTTTTACAAGACAGTAGTACTAGAACAATCAGTTTACTGGTTTTCTGTGTTTCTTGATTGTTCTCCTTTTATTCTCGGGCAGGTTCACTGGTTCTACATTTTCAATTCTTTAGTGATGGCTATCTTTCTTGCCGGTTTAGTCTCCAAGATTTTGATGCGTACTCTCTGCAATGAAGATGTTAAATATTCTCGTGAAGATGATGATCTAGGACTACTGGTAATAAACTCACTACCCACAGTGCGTTCTCATGTTTAAACGAGATACATTGAGAAAATATGAATTATTTATTTTTATTCAGGGTTTGCATATCTTTATAGGTGTATTAACACATTATGTCCTTTGATTTGTTTTGGTGTTAGCATCTTATGGAAGCATGCTTATGTTTTGCTTTCCCTTGTTCAGGAAAAGGAAATAACTGAAGAGTCTGGTTGGAAACTTCTCCATGGTGATGTCTTTCGGCCTCCCCAAAATCTAGTTCTACTTTCAGCATTCGTTGGCACTGGAGTTCAGCTTGTGATGCTTGTTTTTCTCCTCGTAATCTTTGCTATTTTTGGAAGGTTCTACCTGTGGTATGTCGCAAACCAGTTCTATGGCAAGTTGTCGCTCTGTCTGACTCTTGTGCTTCTTGTTAGTCATTCTATCCTGCCTATATGAGCTTCAGTCTCTTCTTGCCTCTTTCCTCCTCTTCACCTCCCTCAACCAATTGCGCCTCATTTAGATACCCCCTTATCCCATCCCCACCCCGTACCCCACCCCCCAAAACTGCGGCCACAAATAGGCAAGAGAGAGAAAGCTGCAGAATTTCAAAGATTCTGCAGAAATAAAGAAAAGCTGGCTTTTCATTGTAATATTAAGATCAATTTTTATTCCTAACTCGGATGAAATACCACTATCTATCAAACTTCTGTGTTGTTTGGATGGCATAATCCTGATTGGCTTGAGCAGAAATCACTTTGTTTAAAGTATTCTATATCAGACCTCCGTGTCGTAGAACTTGTAATGATTATATCTGATAGTTCATTTTACACTTACCTACTGCAAAGTTTGTAACATTTAGGGGAGGAGCAATCGTGATGGACTTCTTGTACTGTTATGCACTTACGTCATTCATTTCAGGATATGCAAGTGGTGCAATATATTTCCACTATGGTGGTATGAACGATTCTGTTTCTTTGTGCTTCTTTACTTTCAAGCATATAAATGCTACCACTCCTCTCATGAGAATACAGATGGGTGTTCTCTCGTCTAGCTATAAATCCATTGACAGCTTATTTTGGACACATGTCAGGTGAAAAATGGAGAAAAGCTATGATCCTCACAGCATTCCTTTTCCCTTTTATGTGCTTTGTCATTGGTTCCTTCCTGGACACAATAGCAATTCTTTATGGTTCTTTGGCACCCATCCCTTTTGATATAATGGTGGTGACTTTTGCAATTTGGGCTTTCATATCATTTCCCATGGTGGTTATTGGAACATTTATTGGAAGAAACTTCACTGGCGCCCGAAGTGATCCATGCCGTACAAATACTATTCCTCGCCCTATCCCTGAAAAGATTTACCTTACACCATCTTTAATCTCCCTGGCGGGGGGTCTTCTTCCCTTTGCAAGCATTCTTGTGGAGATATATTATGTCTTTACCGCCCTCTGGAATTACAAGGTAATCTTCACCTATTCGAAGATAAACACTTGACATATTAATTAGTAATTGCTGTTCCTGTGTGTGTGTTTAGTGAGAATATAATTGGTTTTCAGTTCTGCTCTTCAGTTACTTGCAAGACTTATCTAGTTACCATTGCAGTTTGCTGTTCCCATTTACCAAAAGAACTGAGTTCAGGGTTAACAGGCTTTGTTAATCGATATATGGTGCATGTAACCTCATAGTTCTATAATATAGTAAGAGAACACCTCTGTAGATAAGGATTTAGCAATACTAAGCACACAGCATTTCTTGTGGTTTGGTTCGTGAGAGATATAATATGGCTATACTTTTACCCGTGAGTTAAGATTTTGGTTAGCCCTGTTGTTTTGTTGCAAACTAATGTTATGACCCTGCAATGCCCCGAGCACTATATATATACACTCTTTGCAGCAAACTGAGAATTGCCAAGAAATTTGAATATGTTCTAGCTCTTCTTTTGGTTGTTTCTCTTGATATTCCTTCATCTCTTTGCCATATTTTATGCCCAACAAAGCTATTTTAATCTGTTTCCTTCGGCAGGTTTACTATCTATATGGTGTACTTCTACTGGTTTTTATGATTCTGATTATTGTCACCATATGTGCAACAATTTTGGCGACATATTTGTTGCTGAATGCTGAGAATCATCACTGGCAATGGACATCATTCTTTGCGGGTGCTTCAATTGCTATTTATATTTACCTGTACTCTATATACTATTATCACGTGAAAACCAGAATGTCAGGCTTTGTCCAGACCAGCTTTTACTTTGGATGTGCTTCGATGCTTTCTCTGGGTTTAGGAATTCTGTGCGGTAAGTCTGCTCTTTCAGATTAGCTTCCCCCGGGGAGTGCCCGGAGGGAAGTGGAGGGGGATTGAGTTAAGCGTGTTGCTCTCTTTCTCTTAAGCTTTCCACTTTTATATTTTTTGCTTATGGGAGATTTTGCTTTTTTCGTCTTGTATCACTCCGAATAATTTTTACTTGAATATTGTCTTTAGTTCTGGGGCTAATTCTTCGTTTTTTGATTTTATTTCTTGTGTGGGCTTGATCCAGGAGCTGTTGGATATCTGGCTTCCAATTTGTTTGTTAGGCGGATTTACAGAAATATCAAATGTGACTAAGTTCCACGAGAGAAACAGCTAAAAATATGGCATTTGTTCTAAGACAGCATATAGCCTCCTCCTGATAGAAAAGGGTGAATCAGTCTTCTTCAGCGAAGTTACTATTCTTTGCGGGAGCAGCAGAAACTGCAAATAGGAGGCGTTTTCGAAGCAAATACTATTGCGTTTGCATTTATTATGGCTGAGGTCAGAGAAAATGTTACGTAATTTCTCGTATTAAAAGCTCTATAGTTTTTGTTTTAAGATAAAAGCCTTATGGATATTGAAGCTTTTGGTATTGCTAATTTTATGGCTATTGAAGTTTTCCCAACTGCAATTTAATCATGCATTTATTTTTTACAACATGTATAGAACTGTGATCGAACGGTCAGGATAAAAATTTTAAATAATTTATTTAAAATTTTAAATAATTATTTAAAATAATTATTTTAATTATGATCGAATGATTAAAATTTAATTTTATATTATTTTAATCATGATCAAACGATCAAAGTTTAATTCTTCACATATTGTAAGAAATAAGAAGCACAAATTAAGTGCAGAATCGAATCCTTACCCTATACGCCTGTTAGATGAATCAAAAGTGAGAGGGTGACCATGTGCAAGATGAATTTAGGAAGATGGTTGTGGAATTTGCTTTAAATTGTTGAAGATATTCTCCAATTCGAAAGATTCCTATTGATGATCAACATGCGTAGAATTAGTGTACCATTCTTTTGTTCATCTGATACGACCTCATTTGGACTCAAACCCCCAATTAGCATCACTCGCACTTCTCAAGTCACTATAGAGCCCTATAGCCGAGATCCAAACCAGCCAAGGATTCAATCTTCCACCAACACACAGCTACAATATTTCCAGCGCTTCCCTTGCCACGCATCAAGCCTTCAAGCCAACTGCCGTCGCTACAGCAAGGAAGACCACCCGTTCCAGTGATGTTCGGATTGCTGTGTGCCACCCCTTCTACTCAAGGACAAGGAGAAGCGCACTACAATCAATAACCACTTGCGCCTCTAGCCGCAGTTCAGCCTTACATTGATTTTTTGGGGGACTTGAGGTAAGCGTCATGACAAGGAGCATATCTCTAGCCCCAAACTCCATGGGTCACCAATCCAGTTTACTAGATTGACATCTATTCAATTATCAGTTTGAGGAAATGAGAGAAAGATCCCGTTCACCCCAAGAGCATGTTCTTCTTTAGAAGATAAAGAAACACAGCGAAGTCCGATAACACAAAAGTTGCCCCAATATCACATTAACAATTGAAAGATAAGCACACATGCAGAAAAGAAGAAATTGTGGACATATTCAACCAAAAGAACATGAGAACAACATTCAAGGATGGAGGAGTGCCTTTCCTTTATTTTTTTGGTCACCCGCGCGGTGTTGTGCGTGTGTTTCCCATGCCTCTCCAAAAGAAGTAATTATACAAAAAGCAGAAGCAAACTACTCGCAAATGCTATAGTTTCTAAAAAGTGCAGATATAAAGCAAGTATATTCGAGTTTCACCATCGCCTTATGTGCACAGCAAGCGTTCCCAACATCAAAAATTCTATGCCAGGTATTCATTAAAACAACTATACTGCAACCCAAGAACCAAAATTGCACCAACTCAAACTGCAGCTAAGCTCTTAAAAGAGTATAAAAGCTCTATTGGTACAACATATGAAGTTACAGGCAGCTACTTATATAGACAAACTCCACAAATTCATATGGATCAGCAATCATTTTCCAAACACAAAAGAAAAGTGTTACCATGGCTCAAAGGAAAATCTCATGCAAGATCTATAGCTTAATATATAGTAACAGCCACAGGTGTATCATGATTGACCACCCACTGTTTCAGAACAAAATTTCAAAAATGTGCCTTTTTTTAAGGGCACTCCCTCATGCACAGCTTACAAAGCATATCTAGTGTTGTTCCAAGCATCTGCTAATTCTTCTTCAACCAATCAACTAAAGCTACAAGAACAATAAACTACCATGAAAATCTGCATATTCTAAAAACAATTGATTTGAGTTACTTGAGAGCAATGTATTAAAAAGTATCAGTTATATACCCTACAACAGAAGCCAGGTTTTTTAATCTTTAAAACCTACAAAATCTCTCTCTCTTCATTTCATAAAATCAGTTCTCTTAAGACAACAATATCAAAAAATTTCAACAGAGGAAAGAAACTGAGTGTTAGTTCTCCAACTGAATGCAGAGAATCTGATTTGAGATCACTAGAAGGAAAGATCCTTGATGGTTACAACAGCTTATGATTGGAAGCAATCAAGTTCTTAAATATCTGGACACAACTAGAAGGTAAGACATTCACAGGCAGGGCAGACAAGCCACTACAAAGACAATAGAGACAAAATATCTGGTAAACAAACTTCTACCATATGCGCCAAGAACTACATTAGCAGAATACAGCTCAATACAAGACTGACTGGTCGGGTTCTATCCATCTAGTTGGAAAGAAATTAATAATATGGTTGATGACTAGATGGAGTACGAGAATCGTATCTGCTCAACCTAGGTTGACTTATACTATCCAATGCTGCTCCAAATACTCTTCGGCTGTAATCATAATTGTCATTGTCATAGTGTGACCTATAACCATTAGGCTGGTGTACTGATAAACCGGGACTGAACCTCACTGGATAGAAGAGATAAACATCGTTACAAAAGAAATTGTAAACAGAAAATTGTAGAACATGTAGTTAGATCACTTGAAAGGGTGCATCACCTTGTTCATAATTTACTTGTTCTGAAAACCTGCATGATGTTGATAACCTGGTGGAATTTGAGGACACTCTCATTTCATTATATGATGAATGTTGAGGCCTTGTCTTCAGAGAGGAACTTAACGAGGGTGGTGTTGCAGTAGGCAAATTCAGTGTAGGTTTATCTTTCCCAGAAATCTGTTTTCCAAGGTAAAAAAATCAATATACATGCTATTTTAATATAATGTGAACCGTCCTCAACATAAGCTAACTGCCAGCCTACAACAGAAGGACCCATACCAGTCTCATACTTTTGCTGCTTCAAGAGCAGAAGGCAGGGAAACAACAGATGCGACTAATTTATGGTATCCCTTCAGTAACTAGTCGCAGGCCAACTTTCATGACAAATGTTGAGGAGCTAAAAGTATACTACTGCTTTAAATGGCATCCAGTGAAATAAAAGCATGCCCCAATTAATGCTAAAATATTGGGCAAATTATGACTGATGTGACAAATTATAGACAAAACAAATTAAGATAAAGTAAGCTTGCATTAAAAGAACAGAGTAAAGGGGGGAGCCAATAACCACAACATACCGCAAATTTCAACGTTTTGTTGTAGAGAATTACAAGACCAGAGAACAGCTTGACGGCATACTCCGCTATCTCTTCTGTTTCATATTGCGCAAAGGCAAAACCTTTTGGCTTTTCAGATTCTTTATCTCTGGGTATATATAAGTCCACCACCCGCCCTGCTTGAATGAGGATGTCGTATAGCACCCTATCAGTTACCCTCTCGTCTAGACTGCCTGCAACAGAAGCATATTACACTTTAAGAGTTTGATGGTGGAAAAATACACAACACAAAGACACAAAATAAGCAATAGTATGATAAAAGTAATAGTTTTTATAGTGTTCAAGGTTGAGCTGAAAACAACTAGAGAGGAGTTACCCTTCACACACAAAAGGGAGGTAATCAAGTTCGTAGAGCAACCAAACCATTCATTCTAAATAGAGATGTTAAATGCATGTCAAACACAAACAGAAATGATCATTATCAACAGTATAGATATTCATATTAGATTCAGTTTTTACTGCAAAAGCAACAATCTAGGCCCTTGTGCATAGCCTGTAAAGTATGCATGGTCAAAATAAAAGCTCAGAAATTAAAACAATACATCAGCTATGCATTTCGATGCCAGCACCACCCCGTCTTTTCCTCATATATCCTTCTTCTTTTTTTTTTTTTTGGGGGGAAAAGAAAGAAAACTATTGAGATTTGTAATTCTCAAAGAACTATAAAAAAAACTAGCTTTAAAAAGTATTTCTGGGAAAATAGCATCTTTCAGCCACAGCTTATCCATACGTCGCGAAATACCTAAGGATGCAGCTCAATTCATCACAAACTTTCTTGTCCCTGCATCAACCTCCTATAGTAGAAGATAGAGAACAAAAAGATTGTTGCTTCAAACATTCATTTCAGCCTAGGCCAAATAATTTGCAATTCTTAACCCCGGGGGGCGGCGGTGAGGGAGCCATTGTGCCTAAAAATGAAATTAATTAGAAAACGCCCGAAAGCGGATGGGTGAAAAGCTAAAGTCGAACACGCACTCAAAAGCTAAAGCCATTGTGACTCTAGGAATGAACGAAATTGGCTGAAACTGAACAGGAAGCAATCAAATCAACAATCCCCCAAAAAAGACCAGAAGAAAATAGGTCAGAACACCGTAACCCTAATAACATAGAGAATTGCTTAAAACTGAATCGGAAAGTTGCCAAATCAGGAGCTTGAATGCTAATTCAGCACAACAAAGGCCAGAAAGGGTTTCTTTTGGCGAGATTAAAAAATAAGAAAGAGAGAGAGAGACAAGAAGAAAAAGAAGAAAGAGGAATAATAGATTTCAAGTGCTTACCAACATAGACGGTGCAATTGGCGTTCTCAGCCATGAAAATCAAACCCCAAGTGGAAATACAGAAGACCGGAAAATTTGAGTCAGCTCTAACCTTCGGCTGCGCCTCCTTAATTTGGTGTCTGCTTCCAAACTACTGATTCGACGCTTCGAACTTAGAAACCAGAGAGAGAAAGAGAGGGTAAATTCTTTCTTTTTGGCAGAACAGCGGGGTAATTTATTAAGCTTTCTGGAAGTACAAAGGCATCAGCCACAGGCGGCTAAGGCGATAGATATATGGGGGTAGCCGACTTCCTTTCTTCTGTGAACTGCAAGCGTTTCTGCGTCCGACAATGATTTGGATATTTGCGAAGCCCAAGGGTACTCAAGGGCCTTTTCGGTAATTTGGGGATTTATGTTTTTTTTTTAGAACAGAATTTGGGTGAGTTTGAATTGCAACTTAATTTAAATTTTTTTCAATTTAATTTTTAATTTTTATAAATAATTTATTTTTACAATTTTTAAAATAAAAAATTATTTAATTATCTAAAAATAAATAAAAAGTAATTATATTCACAATATTTTAATTTTTGTGTTTAATTTCTTATTTATATTTTTTACAAAAATATGATTTTTAAAATTTAAAAAATAAATAAATAATATTTAAAAAGTGATTCATTGTTCTCATTTAGTAGATGAGATTCTTTTGATTTTTATTTTTATCTCTCTTCTCAATCATTATTTTTTCTTCTTATATCTCTCCAGTGTAATTATTTTTTAACTAAAATTATATATCTTAATATTTTTTATTTTATAAAAATAAAAAATAAAATTTTAATAAATTAACTATAAATATATAATTTTAATTTTATATCATGATTATAAAACTCACAAATATCATTATCTAAAATAAAATTATTAAACTTTTCACAAAAAATTAATTTTTTAAAAATTCAAATGTCATTTTTTATCTATATTGGAATTCTAAAAATTTAAGAAGATAATTTTTTCTTCCATAAGAATGTGCATTTAAATAAATATTGAGTTAAAAGAATAGAATATATGCATATATTCTCAAAAAAATAAATACAAGCTTCACTATAAAAATAAAAATATACATATTTAAATAAAATAAAAAAGAATTGAAATATAAAAATACCTTAAATTATATAATACTAAAATAATTAGTAAATTTATTGTTTCTTTTAAATTAATAATCTATTTATTTACACATTTAACAAATTAAATATAATAATTTTCCTGACTAATGTATAAACTATTCAAATATAATAATGTTACTTACTTAGAATTACAATTTGCAGATTTATTTTACCAAAGTTTAAATTCCTAACATTATTTTTCCTTCCTTCAATCAAACGATGCCACAGTACAATCAAAACCTGTGGCAACAAAATTCCCACAGGTAACATTAAGCAAAAAAAGAACAGCTGCAGCTGGATAAGCTCTGTTGCACCATTAGGTTACCAGTAATCATTGCAAGAGCAGATCCCTTTCTGAAAATTATGGAAACGGTTTGAATCCCTCACAACAATGTCCTTCTGAAACAGTTTGGATGCTAGCTTCATAAAGTTATGGCAGTCAAGACAAATACGAATATTCTTCATAATTCTAACAGCATTCCTCCCGCCACGAAAGTTATGGAGGTTCATCAATGCAAACACAAAAGCCAGCTTCTCACTGTGGTAATATAGTTGCTCCTCTTTTTGCTCTTCTTCAATATCGTGCAAGGCCAAAGTAGTTTCAGGGAAGTATCCCAGTACTTTTAACTGCCTTATTAGTTTTTTGGTATTATCACGGATTGCCTCTCCAAGTGCATGTCCTTTCCCCCCCGAGGCAAACTCATGTACCTGGTTCCCAATTTCAGTCCAGCTCAAACCAGGTTCCTTCTTTATTCCAAGTCCTTCCATTTTCTTCCTCATTAGACCTGCTTCTCCAAACCTACCAGTGGAACAGTATATGTTGGACAACAGTACATATCCTAGTGAACTTTCTGGATCCAACTCCCTTAGCTTTGAAACACAAAAGTTAGCCAACTTGCTCTCTCCATGCTTCCGACACGCTCCGAGCAAAGCACTCCAGACAACATAATCGGGTTCCATGGGCATTTGCCTTATGATATTCAAAGCCTCCAGCAAATTACCAGCTCGACCGAGAATATCAACCATACAGGCGTGATGATCAAGTTGAGGAATGATGCCATACTTCTCAAACATTTCATTAAATATCTTGGTTCCTTCTTTCACCATCCCAGCATGACTGCAGGCTGAGAGAAGTGCAACAAAGGTAGATGCATCAGGTTCAACATCCATTCGTTCAAAAAAGTTCAATGCTTCCTTAGCTTGCCCATGCAAGGCATAAGCTTTTAACATTGAATTCCAGGAAAACGTATCCCTTGTTCTCATTTCATTAAAAACTTGCAGTGCCCTAACTATTGAGCCACACCTGCCGAGCGCATGAACCAAAGCATTTTGGAGCACTATGGCATCAGTAAAACCAGTTTTAACCACTTGAGAGTACACAGCTAAGGCATGCTTGTCGGTCACAAATCCTCCACAAGCCTTCAGAACAATTGAAAAAGTATGACAATCAGGACTCTGGCCCTCTCTGTGCAACTGAGTGAAAAGGAGAAGTGCTTCCGCTGGATCTCTTACAGTGAAAGCTGCAATAATTTCAGTCCACAAAACAACATCTCGATGTCCGTTTGTCCCCGAAAACAATTTATGACAATCATCCACATTTCCACCAAGAGTTGCATAGGCCTTGAGCAGTGCAGTCACCACTGCAACATCCCTTACAAAACCAGACTTAAAAGCAACAGAGTGCAATTGAAAGGTGGATTTAAGCCATGAAGAGTAGCCAGTTTCGGTAGCAGAGCAAGCAGAAACCACACTTACGATGGTTGCACGGTCAAACTCCAGACCATCTCTACGCATCAGTGTGAAAAAGGTCATGGCTTTAGCACGCTGCCCCAGCAACTGAAAGCCTGCAATCATTGAATTCCAAGTAACAAGATTTCGAAATTCCATTCTGTTAAACACCTTCCAAGCCTCCTCATTCTCATCGGCATCAGTAACTCTACAGAAACCCATCTCTGTTTTCTTCCAATACATTGTAATCAAAGCATTTGCCACGTAAACACACGTCTCAAAACCAGTTTTTAGTAGATGAGCGTGCACCTGTATGCCACAAAAACAATCACACACTGATAGCACGCTCGTGTAAGCAAAATCGTTAGGTCTAAAATGAGCTAGCATCTTAGAAAACACATTAAAGCACTCATCGCGTTTCCCATGTTGAGAATAACCCGAAACCAAAGAAGTCCAAGAGAAAATGTTCTTTTGAGGCATTTGATCAAATAATCGGCGCGCCGCAGTTAGGTCTCCACATTTTGCATACATATTAGTGAGATGGTTGGTGGTGTACAAGTGAGCTGGGGCAGTGGTCTTATGCACGAGCATGTGGTGGTGGATTGCTCGGCCTAGGTTGAGCTGGTTGTATCGAGCGCAAGCATGGAAGAGTCCGGCGTATGTTTGCGGTGAATGAGGTGGGTCGAGTGCGGAAAAGAGCGTAAATGCTTCATTAAGACGGCCCTGCGTTGCAAGCAGGCTTACCTTCTCCAGAATGGCTGTTAATTCAGAGGTGGCCGGAAGATTACTTGTTGTTAAGTTCCGAAGAAGTAAGATTTGAGCGGGGTTTTGCTGTAAGCGTATGATTTGCATAACACCCAAGTAAAGTTTTGGTCTTTTCTTTCTTTGCCACATTGAAAAGCAACAAACCCAAGTCCTATTCCTATACCATGCTTCCTCCGATCAGAGATTACCCAACATTTAACCATACTTTCCGGTGACTAGAGACGGTGGGGAAGGGAATTACCCAATGCCGTCCCTACTAGATTGGAATTTTTGAAAATACTTTAAAGGGGGGGTGAAGGTGTTGGCGTAGAATTGCCTGCTCAAGGCATTTGCCTCCCGTTCACTTGATTTAAAAAACGGAAAATAACCCCTAAGGCAGCCTTAGAGTTGATCCAACAATCAAGATACTCATGTTATGAGCAACAGAGTAAGGTTCGATAGAATTTAAAAAATATATTTAAAATATAAAAATATTTTTATTATTAGTGACATAGTGAGTTCGAATTTTATTAAGAATTTAAAAATTATATTTAAAAATATAAAAATATTTTTATTATTAATAATTTATTAATTTTATTTTTATTAAAAATTTAAGAATTATATTTAAATATATAATAAAAGTTTAGAATGAATCTTATATATAATAGTATATAAAAGTTTTAAAAATTTGAGAACTAGTTTATATATATTATACACCTCATAATTTTAAGAATAAATTTTAAAATTAAAAAATAATTAGACGTAATTTAAATATTTATATTATTAAAATAATAATAATAATAATAAAACGGAAAAGCAAAAACGGCCTCCAGCTCATCACTTGCCTTAGCTGTCAGTCGTCACTCGACCCGAGAGTTGGCTAACCTGCGCTTTCCAATCTTCTTTTTCCGCGTGGCAAAGAACACGTCGCCCTTCGTCAACAATTCGTCTTTAGCTAAGGAGCTTGACACCGTGCCACGCGGCGGCCATTTCGCTCGTCCTCCATTCTGGTCATTTTCCACCTATTTCACGGCATTGTTTTTCTTTCTCTTTTTCTTTTTCCCATTTATGGAGTCCCATTTTTAACTCTCCCCATAAAACAAAATCAAACTGCATTCGGCTTTGTAGTAGTATTCATGGACACTAACTTTTGAAGGGTAAAAATTTATTACCAGATCTCATCCTAATGTGCAAAAGATACGCGGCAGCTCTCATTGTCTCTATCTTGCTTTCTAGAATGGTGTTCTTCTAACTGAATTCCAATTTCTATAGTGTACTTTGCTTTCTGAAGGGTTTTATCAAAGTTCAGTGGGGTAAGATTTTGAATTTTCTACTCATTTCGAATTCGGATTCTTCAAGAATCAGCTCAGAGGAGAGAGAGAGGTCCAAGAATTTAAAATAGATATATTCCCGGAAGCAGACAATCGGCGGAGGCCAGCACATGAAGCCGTTACGTATTACAATATGGTACTAATATAAGAAAGAAAGCTATGAACAGAAAACGGCGAGACCAAGTGGAGGATAATGGGCTGATGCCATGGCTTTTAGGATGCAAATTCGTGGGATTTTGAGATCTTTGTTCGCGGGATTCAGGTGATTTGCATTTTTTATTTTTCGCTAATCATATAAGTGGAGAGTTGTTCTTATTCTTGGATGTGTTTCGTTTTCCAAGATATAATCTTTATCGGGATCGATAGGTTTATTGATCCAATACAAAGTTTGAGTCTTTGTTTAAGGAAACCAGTTGCCGCAACCATTTCAAATACCATCTAGAGATCCCTGTGATTTGTTTGCATTTTCCTTGTAATCTATGCTTTATGTTACCTTGTGTAGTGTTGAGATTTGTGAGAATTCAGTTCTTATAAGATCTGGAATTTCTTTTTTTTTTTTTTTTGATCAGAAATGTAAATGTATATTGATAAAAAAGAGTGTACAAATACACCGAGCATACACCAAGATCTGGAATTTCTGTTTATGAGAACTGGCCTCCATCCTTAGAGTTAATCTCAACTGTGTTCTACGTAGAGAAACTTGGATATCGGCTTCTGGTGAAACAGTGTTGTTTCTTGTATATCAAGTGTTCTTTTTATACTTCACTTCTAAGGTTATTTTTCCCCTTCTTTCTCTGTCTTCTCCTTTTTTTCCTTTTTCCCCCCCTTCTGATTTGGAATTTTGACCTTAAAACAAAAGCTTTATTCTGAAGGGAAGATGTGTGTGCTGTCTACTCTAATCTCTTTGCATGTGTGGGCATAGATATTGACAGGAAAAGAGAAGCCCCTTGCTTCAAATTGGTCGGAACTTTTTATTCTATTTTTAGGAATGATAATTATAATCATGAGCGTTTACTCGGAAATTTAGTATAAGTAACTGCTAGTGGGGCACTAGAACGACAAACAACCTTGTATGTTCTAATTACTTGCAGCTTGAGAATTTTGTTACTTTTTTATCTTTCAAGTTTGTGGAAGTCATGTTAACTACATTACTTTATGACAGGGTGTATCTGCTACATAAAGGAAGCTTGTGTTGACTCCGTTGCTAGTTGAATTAGAGCTTTTAGATGGATTTGTATGCCTATGACAATTTATTGACTTTATGTTAATCAGATCTATCATGTACACAAGAAATATGCTTTGAGTCTAGCTTATTGTTTTCTTTATAGGTACTTTTGGCCTCTTCCTTTCTGTAGCCGTTCTTTTATTATCTGCAGCAGATTGGATTGATGTGCAATGCAGAGGTCACGTAGAGCTCTTCTGCAAAGAAGGGCTTTAGAAAAAGCTATTTGTGGGAGGAATCGCTTGTACAAGGTTTCGCTTTCTCTGGTAGTTCTTCTATGGGGACTTGTTTTCCTTCTAAACATGTGGATTGGTCAAAGTGATGGATATAAAGGTTAGCTCTGAATTAGGGTTTTCATTTGTACCTTTTAACCTTTCCTTTTCTTTTGCGTGAACACTGCCTGGTCTGATGATATCCTTTTGGCTTTTGAGTTAAGGCACACTAGTTTTTTGTCTCCTGCAATAGATTGATAAAAGTCTTTGTTAATTTATTTTTCTCTTATCTATGCAAACGCCATCTAAATTTATGAACTCATTAGCAACATCTTTTATTGATTCTTTACTTCTGGCTTGGATGAACTTATTTATCTCTATTAACAGAAAATTTTGATAGTCCCCACTTCTGTCAGGAATAATTGATTTATGTAATCAGAGAAACTTGAGATCTTAATAGCACTCCTTTTTTCTTTTCCTTTTCTTTCTATGTCTCAATTTGTTTTATGACCTCAGAATTCTTCCTGCCTTTTGTTTCATTCCTTGTATTATTTTTATTGCCTCTATAACTTTGCCAGGATCTCGTATTTTGGTTCCATCTTCCTATGAGATCTTGACTCCTCCTACTCTTTTCCAACCATACTTTTACTTAATATAATTTATTTTCCAATTTACTTTTGATTGAGCCTTGAATCATCCGAATCTTCTGATGAACTAACAAAATTAAAGATTTGACTTATTAAGGATATCCAAAAATTTTAGCAAAGTTCAGACAACATTGCTGTAATTGTCTTCACAAGTTGCCTAGAACAGTTCCTGTTGTTTAGGAGGTCTCCTTTCTAAGAGTTAACTTGAGATCTGCTATATTTCCTTCTATTCGTTGGCTTTACCACCATTTGTGTCTTTATAAGTTGTAGTGAACATGTATTATTGATGGTTCAGATGGCTCGGGGGAATTTCCAACTGGTGTAAGAATTTGGAGTGGAGATGATAGGAAGATTGTATCACATTACATTTCTCCTGAGGATGAAATTTCTTCGACCAAAATTAGTTCTGTAGTCTCTCTGGAAAATACTCAAGCAAAAGGAATTGAAATGGAGGGCATCACTGCTAAATCAGAAGATATATTGGAAAAAGTAGAAGGTCAAACCCTGCTTAAAGAGGAAGGTGAGGCAGGGAAATCTGATTTAGCTGCAGGTTCAGATAACAAGTCACCAAAATCAGAGAGGTTTTCTCTTGCAGTACCTTTAGGTCTTGATGAATTTAAGACCAGAGCTATTAATTCTAGGAATAGTTACATGGGTGGTCAGGCTGGGAGCGTCATGCATAGAGTTGAGCCTGGTGGGGCAGAGTATAATTACGCTTCTGCTGCAAAAGGAGCCAAGGTCGTGGCATTCAATAAGGAAGCCAAGGGTGCATCAAATATCTTAAGTGGAGATAAGGACAAGTACCTTCGCAATCCATGCTCTGCTGAGGAAAAATTTGTTATTATAGAACTTTCTGAAGAAACCTTAGTGGATTCAATTGAAATTGCAAATTTTGAACATCACTCATCTAATTTAAAAGATTTTGAGTTGCTTGGGAGTGCTGTTTATCCAACTGACTCATGGGTAAAACTTGGGAATATTACTGCTGGCAATGTCAAGCATTCTCAAAGATTTGTTCTGCCAGAGCCAAAATGGACGAGATATGTAAAGTTGAATCTACTTAGTCATTACGGTTCAGAGTTCTACTGTACGCTCAGCATTTTTGAAGTTTTTGGAGTGGATGCTGTTGAGAAGATGCTTGAGGATCTGATCTCCGTTCAAGATAAGGTATTTGTATCTGATGAATCAAGTACTGAGCATAAGCCTCTGTCCAGCCAGCATGTGCCCGGTGAAGGTGACTTCTACCAGAATATTGTTGATGAAGTGGAAGCCAATCCTGCATCTGGGAACTCTGGTCCGAGACGTGGAATGACAACAAGTGATGTGCCTGATCCTGTTGATGAAATTCGTCACCAACACGTTAACAGAATGCCTGGGGACAGTGTTCTTAAGATTCTAATGAAAAAAGTTCGCTCTCTCGATTTGAATTTATCAGTTCTAGAGCGATATCTTGAGGAGTTGAATTCCAGATACGGCAACATTTTTAAAGAATTTGACATAGAAATAGGAGAGAAAAATGTACTTCTAGAGAAAGTTAGGTCGGATATAAGGAGCTTCCAGGACAGCAAAGAGGCTTTGGTTCGTTAATACTATATCTGATTCTTCTTTTGTTGCATGTATTTGGCATGCAGTTCTACTACTAACATATTTATGGTTTGCAGAGTAAAGAAGTCAAGGATCTTATTTCCTGGAAATCTCTTGTTTCTGCACAGCTGGATGATATAGTAAAAAACAATGCTGTCCTCAGGTTCGCTTTTTTCCTTGAAACGAATTTATGCACTAGATACAGTGGAAAGGACCTTGTGAGATCTTCTGTCAGTTTCTGTTGTACTGTCTTGTGTCTACTTGTTTATCAGTATATCAAAGGGACCAGGAATGTCAGGGCATTCTGGGTATTCCTTTTCTTTGGCTTGTTAACTGTTAATTCGGCTTTAAAAGAGAAAGGATCTAGGTCTTGTGTTAATTCAGCAGTAGGTATATCTTTAAAATTTAGTGTCCCATTGACCGCCACTGACTGATTGTTTTGCAGATTGGAGGTGGAAAAAGTGCAGAGAAATCAGGTACATATGGAGAACAAGGGCATTGTAATATTTCTTGTATGTTTAATTTTTGGTTTATCAGCAGTTGTGAGGCTATTAGTAGCTACAGTATTGAGTTTTTTTGGGTCAGAGAGTACCAGGAAATTTTGTTCACTGGAGTCTTCCTGGTTTCTTCTGCTGCTGAGCTGTAGCATCGTTATTACCATCCTTTCATTGTAATGCTTTATATGTGTAGTGGCAATTATTTGTTCCTACGGACGTATATGTCAATGAATATCACAATCACTACGCATATGGAGATACCACTTCTTTACTGCCAAAACCTCTACCATAGCTTATAAGTTTTAGCTGACATTTGGAAAAGCCATCTACCAGTTGCCCACAGCTCTTAGACTTATCTGATTTTCCGGTGGTTCTATCCTGAATTCTGAAAACTGAATGAAAACAGAGTGCCTCAGTATCACCAGCCATACTCTGAAGAACAATAGGACTAGAACAATAGGACTCTATATAGCCGTTATCACTTAGAAACTTCAGTGTATTTGAATAGGGTATGGGTTTAAATAGAAAAATAGAAAAGGGTAAGGAGAAAAAAAATAGTTTTTTAATTAGGATAAAGAAATTATAAAATGTCTTGTATATTCCCAAAAAGTCACCTGCAAGGTACGTAACATGCTGTGTTAAAATTAGGGCTGTCAAATTTGCCCGTTTATCCAGACCCGGCCTGGGACCCGGCCCGATAATTTCGGGTCCGGAACAATAGTCATACCTATTTATCCGGATCCGATAATATATCTTCTAATAGGGTCCGGGTCCGGGATAGGGTATCCCGGACCCGATTACCCGATTTAAATTTTAAATAATAAATATTTTATATATTTAAATTTTTTATAACCGTTAAATGTGTTTGATCAACGGTCAATTATTTATAAATTTATATTAAAAATTTTATCGGGTATACCCGGACCCGGCCCGAGACCCTATAGGGTAGGGTCCGAGTCCATCTTAGTTAGACTCGTCGGGTAATCGGGTCCGGATCCGGAACCATTAATGTCAATCGGGTCCGGGTCCGGAACAGGGTGTCCCGGACCCATTTGGACCCGTTGACAGCCCTAGTTAAAATGACGGAAAAAGACGCCAATTTGCATTTAGTTCTTGGTCCCAGGTGATAATGAAACTTCATTTATCCAGCAAGAAGCTTTAAGAACATATTACAATGTCATCAAATTTGTAGAGCTTCTCAACATTCACCTGTCAGCTTAGGTATATTATGCAAGAGGAAGGAACCATTTGCCCGCATTGCACTCGGCCTAATTGTTACCTATCATGGATACCAAGAAACCAATGTTTCTGATGCATCATATGTGAGAAATTTACTTTCTACCGTCTACATGTATGTTCACATGAACGAGCTTCACAACATCCGCAGATATCTGAAGGTACCAATCTTTCGATCCCATCAAGCTGCATCATAGCCTGTAGGTTGCGCCAGGGAAAACCAATCAAACAGAACGTTTGCACACTTGATCTCATACAAAATCCTGAGCTTTCATAGCATCAAAAATCCTCTCGCATATCAGACTTTCTCTTGGCCTGCAGCGCAAGTCGAGCATCCCTCTCCCGCTCAAATTCCCGGTAATCAGCACGTTGCAAGAAAGAAACCTTATCCAGATATTGATTGGAACTTTTCTTGTAAGCATCGAGCTCTTCTTCCAGACCCTTTCTCTCTTCCTTGAACTCTCCCCAGTCTTTCTTGGTCTTGTCAAGCACGCTAAGTTTTGGCTTCTTTCTAATCTGTTCAAGAACGACATCAACAGCAGAAGCAGGGGCAACAGAGTTTTTTCCTTTTTCAGATACCTCCTTTGAGCAGGCATCAATAAGCTTCTTCACTTCAATTGCCTCACCGGCAAAATCTCGAACTTCTGTCACCTGCTCAATAGATACACAAACTAAGACATCTGATATAAGAAATTCTAAGGCATGACCAATATCTGTGCTCTACATAATCGAACCAATAAAGTCAAAATTAGGGTTCTAACAATATAGGTGAATAATATTTTTGTGCCTCCCATCATAGTTGCAAACACAATACTAGAGAAAAACCTTTACTGAAACAATAAACAATAAGAAAAGTGGACAACCCAAATAAGGGAAAACTCAGGAACCAACTAGAACCAGATTCAATTTGGAGGAATGAGAAAATGAGAGGATATGTAATCAAAATGATATAAAGCATAATGTACAAGACACGTTAAAATTGACAAAATGGTTGCAATGAAGCAGGTGAAAGAGATGTAAAGAATGACATATACATTGTAGACAAAATGCAACTGTATAAAGAGGAAAACATCCCCTGCAAGAAGATTCAGACTAATAAAATAACGACTTTACCTCAACTTTGCCCCTGCCTGCAGCAGCAGCAGCATCTTTAACTGCTAAAAGAGCAGCGGCTGCAAATTTCTTTGCCTCATCACTGGTCCTATTCTCAGTTACACTTTGATGACTCCCCTGTGCACCTCGCTCAACAGATTGTGCTGTCTTCTTCGGTCCAAGACCCAAAACTGTCATCCAGCTCTGCAATAAGAACCATCCAGGATATCATTAAAACACTTCCACAAATAATTAAGAGAAAGAAAGGGAGAATCATGATTGTGAATAAAACCTGGGAAGAAGGCTTCTGAGGAGTTCTTTTATCATTTGAAGTATGCTTGTTAAGGATGGATTTGAGACTTTTCTCAGAAATCCCCTTATTCATCTGCTGCCAGACAGACTCTATCCGAGCTTTTCTTTCTGATATTATAAAACACGTGTAAAATTCACGTTGGATCAAATCCCTATACCATGCTTGAAGGAAAGAAGAAAAGAAAGAAAGAAAAAACAAAATGACTGGGGCAAAAAGAGACACTGGGAGAAACATCACAGGGAAAAAATCACGGGGAAAATTCATTGCATTGGTTGAAAAGCCTACAAGTTCTTTACCAATTTCATCAGGGTGTGATGGTAATCCTGCAACATCTTGGTTTGGCTCCAAATTCGTTGCATCCATCTTCTGGACAGCCTGAATAAAAACAGAACATACTTTTATACATGCCAAAATCTCTAAACACACTTTTGGAAATTTTATTCCAGACAAGAATAACACTGATCCAGGACAGTTGACCTCAGCTCTTTCAGCTAGAGCAGAGCAGAGCACAAATTGGGCCTCTATAATCCTGATCTCGATCATTGATTACAGGAGAGGGAAAACTTATGCCATAAAGATAAAAAAGTAACATATGTAGAGAATGTATGCCATTAACGCGGAACAGGTGGGTCTCTCACCTACTCCACTAATCACAAGCAAGCAAGATTTGTTGCAGGGTAAGAAAATACATTAAATAGAAATAGACATTTATATGCCACAAAAACAAGAGAGGTATGTGGGGGGGGGGAGAGAGGAAGAAAACAAAAAGGCAGTATAAAACCTGCCTCGAGCATCATAAATATAACATAGCAACACAGAGATATGGTTAAAAGGTATCCCACTCCTAGCCTAAAGCGACAAAAAAAGAATGTAAGCCATGGCTTAGAAGTGGTAAATGGCACATAAATAGATGTTGTAATTTGTGTATCACAATTTGAGTATTCAATCATCAGAACATTGTGATTATAGAAGATTTCAGTTTAAGTTAAGAAAACATAATTACAATTTGAGAATCTACCCAAAAACCACAAAGAAAAGGTGTGCAGAAAAAGGCAATAGTAACTTTTTCTTCAGATCTGGTAGAAACTTTCCATACCAGTTAAAGATCCGGAAAATACCAAACAAAGCTCAATTTGTATGCCTGGGAGGTTGTGACTCCTAAAACATAATGACACAGACAAATTTTCAGCAAATGCATCATAAAAAGAGCATCACTTACAAACCTTTTTCAATTTACAACTTGTTGTTGAAGGAAAAATGGATTAGTTCTGGCTTTTGCTTTTACAAGACAATAACCAATGAGAAGAGTAGTAAGTTAACAGACAAGGGACTAACATGGATGTAGGCGGGGGTTTGGTGCGGATGCTCCACTAAAAATTTTGAAGCTCTGCTTTTGCCTTTAAGGTTCTTAAAAGAATGACTTGCAAAATAGATTTTGCCCTGGTAAAACCAACTAAAAATTTTTCAATATTTCCCCGTTTTTAATCCCAAAATCTAACTCCAGGTCAGAGACCATCCTACATCAGGCCTAAACAATCAGACACGCCTTGCAGAACGTTTCAGGCTCTGAAAAGGTACAGTCTTTCTAAAAACCAGAATTGCCATGAGTAACAGAGTATAACCTCTATCAGCTTCTGGTGCAATACAAACAAATTGTTTCGTGAGACTGAGCATGAACAAATTAGAGAATAGAGGACGAATCTAAAGCAACCAGCAATAATCACGATATCAAGCATTGTAATGCTAAAGTATCTGTAGAGAATAAAAACAATCCTTTTTGAAGCTAGAACTGCACAAAATCCAGTAATAGCATCTGAAACCAAACAAATATTTTCACAAATGACAAAAAAGGTGGTTTATGCTAAATATTTTCACAGAGGGAAGAAATTCTTCTTCTTTTTATTGCTTCCTTCTTATTCCAGTAGCATAAGGAGCAAAACAAAATAAATCGTTATACATATTCATTATCTTTATGCCGTTGGGTTTTGAGTAACACATATTTCTCTGCAGCAAATAAGCCCAAAAATCTGAACTAGAAGTTCAAGTAATCTTAGATCTTCGGAAAGAACCTAAACCGGGAAAAAGAAGCGAACGCGAAACTCACCCGGGAAGATTTTGGGTCCTTTTCGACCTAATTCCCAGCTCTCTTCCTAATACGATCTTTGAACCAGAGAACTTTAGAGAATTTGATCTTTGCAAGATAGAGCTTGCGATGAATTGAGAAGAGACTCTGTTTTTGGGGGGTTAAAAGAAGAGAATTTTTAGAATAATTTGTAAATACAGTACTTCTTGTCATAATTTAATTTTAATTTTTTTATTTTAATATTGTTAACTATATGTATTTTTGATTTTTATTATTTCAATATCGGCCGCCTCTAATAGGACGGAGTCAAATTTTCTTCTTTTTTTTTCTACCTTTTGCGCGCTCATCGGCAGCAATGAAATTCTTCTCTTGCATATATCTTTCACTCTCTTTCTCCTCTAATTTCTTCTCTCCTTTGGTTCACATAAAGAGATTAATATACTTTATTTTTGAGTATTTTATCAATACTCTAAGTCTAAACCCTAAATTTAAAAACATAAATAAAAAAGCAAGTTATGAAAAACATGAAGTGTGAGAAAACGGTATCTTTCATGGCAAAATTAAAATTGTGAAGAATCTAGTTAAGTAAACAAAATCAAGGGCTCTGTCGTTGATTGATTCTTTTTTTATTTTTATTTAAATTTACTTAGCATAAGATTATGATGGCAAATAGGTTTCGCTCAAAATTATTTTAAAAACATTGTTCTTGAATTTAGAGTTGACTTTTTGGGGCACTACTATCACAACCTCACTTTCATTTGGCTCGGCTATTGGTAAATCAACATAGATTAGCTTTGAAATTTTAGAGTTTGTAGCTTCCTACAAATGAGGGAGAAAATAAGAAATAGGGAGATAGAATGAATGGGGTAGGAGGAGAAGGATTTCATTGTTGGGGCTAGCAAGTGCGAGAGAGGAAGAAGGAAGAAGAAAAAAGAAAGGGAGAAATTTTGATAAAAGAAGTAAAGAACAAAAATAATAGAAACGGAGGGATTTTGTTTCAAAAGACATATTTATCCTTGTAAAAATGTGCACGTGATTTGCACGTGTCGGACTCCATCGGATTCTGCTATGTTATAAGCAGCAAGCTTGATTGTAGGGGATGCTGCATTGCTGTGTAAGAGAAATGGTCGATCAACTGACTTTCTCGCCGCTTGCCTTTAAAGGAAAGTGAAATAAAATAAACAAGAGACGTATAGGATTTAAAATATTAAAATAAAAAATTAGAATTAAATTATGATAAGTAAAATAGTTAAAGAGTTACTTTTTCATTTTTCTAATATTTTATTTTTCTATTAGCAAAAATGAAAATATATAGATATATATATATTTCTTTTCCTTTTCTTTTTAGCTGAATTAAAAACTCGAAGCTTAACCTGGTCTCGCGCGAAACTAGAAAGCGGACCCACTTTCTTCAGCTAGGACTGAGGACCGCATTGTCATTTCGAAACAACAACTCCTCGCTCCTCGGAGTGGCCATGGGAGCTCTCCTGGGTACGAAATACGAATGAGTTTCGGCCCTGAGCCCTATACATATAATACTGTATATTTATTTATTTATTTTTATTTCTACTCCCACTTTGATCCTCCCAATTACTAGTCAAACCGTTTTTTTTAAAAATTATTATATAGTTAGTGTCTTTTCTTCTTTTTTTTTTAAGAGAAGGAAATCGAACTTAAATGGGATAAAATCTAAAGAGAGAACAGTTGAGTTGAGCTTAAATGAAAAAAACAATTAATTAAACAAATAAGTCTAAAAATTGATAAGTTAAGATAATACTGGGTAATTTCTCAAAATACCGTTTGTGTTATAAAAATTGAAACGTCTGGAAACAACTGGGGAGAAATATATACAAAATTGAGAAAGGAAACATAAGAAACCAAAAGGCTTACCCGTAATTGAATTTGAAAATACAAACCTTTATTGACAAAATAAGAAGTAGATTAACTCAATAACTCAGGGGCAACTTATGGGACAGCTGATAAGCAAATTGCTAATGTTAATGCAAGGTCACAAGTTTCACTCTCACTCTGACTTGTAGTGCCAGGTCGAAAGAATTTTGAACCAGAGCCTGCAACATTTTGCATATCTCAAGGGCTCCCCTCCGTCTCCTTAGCAAACTGGCGAAAGTGAGCTGCATTTTTACCACCAAGTATCATTCGATGGCACTGTGAAACATCACTCCCAATGCAGCCAATAGTCGATGACATGAGGCTGAGATATTATTCTCCCATAAACAAGCGAAGGATGAATAGCAGAGGACGATAAGAAGAGCAAGAAGAGATCATTCAAAAAGGCAATATTTGCAGTGGAGATTCCAATTGATTGAACAAGCCAAATTCTAAATCCAGTGGCAGTAGCATCCATAGCACGGCTTTGTTCTTAAAGCAAAAATTTTAGTACTAAAGGCTACAACTACATTCTAATTGAATTACAGTTACCGCTTGATTGCTTTCTCTTCACTAACCACAAAATCTGGTCATAACTACATTATAATTCGATTCACAGATTTAGCTTGATTGCTTTGCTTTCGCTTCCAAGACTAACCACAAAATATGGTTAACGAGTGCCGCTATCATCTTCATCTTCTTTACCTCCTTGGTCATTTGAAATATACACCCCAGGCTGAACTGAACGCCTGCGAGTTCTTGATGGTAGAATGTTATCTAGATCAACCTCAGCTAGAGGATCATCCGAAAGATCACTATCACCATCAGATTCAGTCCCATGGTTGCTTGAATCCTCGGATCCCTCAATCAGCTTCCCTTTGCCCTTTTCATCCTTTAAAATCCTCTTGCCCTTTGGATCGATTACCTCAGCAACACCATTTGATTGCTCATCATCCTCATCCTCTTTTTCGCTATCATCATCGTCGTCATCGTTCTCATCATCATCTTCATAATCCTCTTCATCCTCATCCTCAGCCTCATCATCATCATCTTCTTCTCTTTCCTCAACTTCTTTTTTGAGCTGAATGCCGTTATTTTCTGATTCGCTAACACTTTTGCTGTCTTCAGAACCTGGGAGCAAAGAATCGTCTTTACTTACAGAAGAGATCTCAAGGTTTTGCTTTTTGTTTGAGTCATCATTCACTTCATGGATGTCATCTCTGTCTAGGGACGTGATTTCATGCTTCCTTTTGTGGGGCAAAGGTCCACCCGTGTCACTCTTGACCTCTGCAAATATAGGTAATCACTCTTTTCAACTATAACAATAAAGATATACACTTGTTTGATCTGATAGATGTATCAGTAGCTGAAATTTTGGAAAAAAGGAACCAAAATTTGATAGTCTGCCAGAAACACTGCACTCTTCGGGCAACATTCAGTTATATGTTTCTATATTTAACCTGTATGGACACAGATTGAGCAACCATTATAAAGATATACTGAAAAGAGGATGACAAGGCCTGACACTTTCTCTATCAAGATGTCTTCCCCTTGCCCGCCTCCCCCCACCCCAAAAAAAAAAAAAAGGTGAAAGTCCCTGGATACATATTAACTTTCAGAAATTTAAAGGAAAAAATGCGGTAAAGAAATTTTCAATAGTAACAATGAAGCCGAAAGATACTATTAACTATTTGAACTCACCTTCAGCTGAAATGGAAGTCGTTCCAGGTTTGGCAAAGGTAGCCATCTCAAAGATCTAGCGGACAAGATAGCTTTTTCCTGACAGAAATAACAGAGGAAATGTATTATGAGAGAAGGAAAAGATCTGATTGAAAATTATAAAGAGAGAAAATTTTCAAACATTAAAATAACGGGAAAACACTATTAAAGATAAAGAGTACGAAATTGATCAAAGTGAGACCATAATGATGGTTCAAAAGGTTTGAACTATAACTAAATTTATTTACCCAACGTTTCATGCCCAATGACTCAATTTTTAAACAAGTTAATGCAGAAATTTACTATAGGGAAGTGATGATGCGGTTGATGAGAAGGGAGGATTGTGTGGAAAGAGGAGGGCAAATGAAGGCCAGTTAGTACAGATGCTGCCTCTTTAGCAAAGATGAAAGAGGACCTGGGGCAAAAACAAATGTAATACGGCAACATGGTAAATGTGGCTAAACAGTATACTATCCACAAGTCCAAAACCCACCTAGATGAAAGAGGAAGCCGGCAGGGAAGAAGTTTTTTGATAAAGACAAGTAGATTGAAAATTAAGAAAGTAGCAACACATCTATTCCTTTAGCCCAAGAAAAATGTTGGAGAGGAGGAGAAGATAAGAACGATAATAATCAAAGGATGGTTGGAGATTAAGTAAACATACCCAACAAATTACAACATATGTAGGACCGTAAAAGCTATACAAAAAAGCCTTGCTCAGAGCAAGTAAGAAGATCATAATCACAATACCAGAATTTGCTTGGACAAAGTAGTGCCTAGTAAAAGGCAAAAATAACTTCAATCTCGTACATGGTCAGAACTCTTAACTACCAAAAAGATCCACAGAATATCAAAAAAGGATCTTAATTTGACCGCCTGTAAAGCTTGAACTCCTCAAGCAAAATATGAAGCAGACAATCAATCCAGTAAAAATTTCACAAGCAAAGCATTACAGAGAAATGCAATCCACTTTATATCTACCGTGGTGAAGAGAAGCAGAACAGGATAAAAACAATTCGAAAGCAATTGTAGATTTTCCTTCTTCAATATCGCACCCAGGATATAATAAGTGGAGGGAATTTAAGGACATCTGCCTCCTGAAACTTTTGAAGTTATGATTTTACATATCAAAGATTTTGAAGTTTTAACACCCCCCAAAAAAAAAAAAAAAAAAACAAATGATAAGCTTCTACCCTCATAAAATCGCATAAAAGTTTCTAATACGTCCCTACTTTTATTTCGAAAATCTAACTCCTGGTAGGTGCATTTCGTTATCTGGGAAAGACAATCAGAGCCGGCCAGCAGAATATCTCAAGCACTCAAAAAGGAATAGCCTTTATCAAAACCAGTGTTACTGTGTTAGTACAGCATAACCTCGATTGACTCTTCAAGTCAAACCAAAACTTGTTCTCCGTGACATACCGGTAACAAAAAATCTAATGAAACACTGAGTATCTTTTTCAGAAATCATAAGCAAGAGCTTTTAAGCTGAAACAGAAAATCTGGGTTTGATTCCCTCCAGGGAAACTTTAAACTTTGCACAGAAAATTCCAGTCAGAGAACAAATACTTGAGTTCTTGCTTCCTTTATATTCCAGTAGCAAATGTAGCAAAAAATTAAAATCATTATACATGCAAATTCATTATCTTAACGCCGGTGGGTTTTCCGTGGAACATATATTTGCAGCCAACAACACCATAAAACTGAACGAAAAGGTTACGCAATCTTAGATCTTCAGAAAGAAGCATAAGAAAGAAGCGAACTTGAAACTCACCCAAGAGATTTAGGGGCCTCTATGCCCTAATTCACAGCTGCTCTGCGTAACTCGAACATGGAATGAGAGAATTCGAGGAAAATACACAAACACCGCTCTACGCGTGATTTGATCTAGGCAAGCTAGAAATTGTGATGAATTATTATAAGAAGCAAAAAGGGGAACTTGTTTTGTTTAGTTGTACAGTTGAGGGTAAGCACGGGAGAAGACACCTGAAGCGATCGAACCCGCAGCAAACGTTGGCGACATCTAGCTCGAAGCCAGAACAGCGGGCCTTGGGTTGTTTTACCAAAGCACAATGGATTTGGGCTTCTTGGGCTTTTATCCAAGATTTTTGGAGTCATTATTCTGCCTTGTTCTTACAGTGGGCTTATTGAACCCAGTGCGCCTCTAATATCGAACCTATTTAAAGGTATATACAGTTTTTTTACTATATGTAATATAAATTTTTTATTATTTTATAGTAATTTTAAAGAGTTTTTAAAATTCTTTAAAGCATTTAGGTAGAAAAATTCAAATTTACGAATAACGATGAATAATTTTTATTAAAAAATATTAATTTGTCAAACTACTCATAATTTTACATCAATTTACGAAGAAAAAACTTCAAAATCGGTCTTAAAATGGCCGATTTTGAAGTCGACCATTTTATTTTTTTAATTTTTTTAATTGAGTGGTAAAATTTGTAGAATAATTCTACCACTGTTTGGCGAAATTCCTCCGCAAATTTTGCTAAAAGCTAGCGAAATTTGCCAATCAAGTGGGTACAATTTGAATGTGAATTGTACCGGGGTACAATTCTCCTAAAAATTTTGTCATAAGGAAGCAGAATTTGCTGAGTAATTCTGCCACAGTGTGGCGGAAGCCACTATATGACAGAATTTGAAGACATATTCTGCCACACTGTGACAGAATTCCCTAATTAAGCCCAATTGCATTCATTTCTTTTTTCCCTTGCTAAATTTTTGGGATTATTAGTGCATGAGGCCTCCTCCCTTGCAATTGTAAAGATTTTGTTTTTTTAATATTAATGGATTGCATGAATATCTATCTTAAATATAATAATATTACTATGGCAAAGCAACAACTTTGTACTCCTTGTGTTTTTGTTTTAAAAATTTTGAAAGAAGCAAATAATAAGTATTTTTTCAATCGTTATACTTAAATAAATTTACTAATATAATATTATATTTATTGTGAGTATAATTTTTTTAAAAAAATAATTCTTAAAATATACAAAAAGCCAAATATTTTGATAATAAAGAAAATAATCAAAAGACCTTATATTTTAAAAATAATGAAGTAAAATCTTTCTTATAAATGTGAAAGAATTCCAAGAGTGCAAGAAATAAATATAAGAAGAGGACAATAGTATTTTATTATGTAACTATTTCTCTAAAAAATACAAATATTTGAATTAATAATAAAAATGGACACATACAGGACCACGTAGTATTTTTCATAATATATTACTGTTAAATCACCGAACGTAAAAAATTAACTAAATTGAAAGGTTATACCCAAAATCATAAGGTTCAAAGTTTTCAATAAGAGTAGTCATCTAACCATGCCACTGAAACTTCAAACAGAAAACAACCACACTGAGCGACTGGATAAAAAATACAAACCCCTATAATTTAATAATAAACTTTATTAAAAAATATATTATAAAATAGAGATATGGATGTTCAACTAACTCCTTTTTACTTGAAAATATATCTTGCGTACTCAAAAATGACTTAGATCTTCAAACGAATCTGATGACGGACCTTGGCCATCCCTGTAAGGCGCTAGATTTTAGTGAAATTTACTTTTATAAATTTTTTAAAGCGCTAAAATTTTAGTAAAATTTAGCGATTTAAAATTTTAAATTTTAGCGATTTTATTTCATTACTTTCAAAATATAAGATCTTTTAGTCATTTTCTCTATTATTAAAATATTTGACCTTTTGCATATTTTAAGAATTATTTTTTAAAAAATATAATATTAATAAAATATAATATAATATTATATTAGTAAATTTAGTTAAGAATAACAATTGAAAAATACTTATTATTTACTTCTTTAAAAAATTTAAAACAAATAAACAAGGAGTACAAAGTTGTTGCTTCGCTATAGTAATATTATTATATTTAAAATAGATATTCATACAATCTATTAATATTAAAAAAAATCTTTACAATTGCAAGGGATGAGGGCCCATGGATTAACAATCCTAAAATCTTAGCAAGGAAAAAAAGAAATGAATGCAATTGGGCCCAGCTAGGGAATTCCGCTACAGTGTGGGGGAAAATTCTCCAGTTTTTGGTGAAATTTGCGGAGAAATTCCACCAAACAGTGGTGGTTCCTCTACAAATTTCGTCACTCAGTTGGCAAAATTTAAGAAATAAAATGGTCAACTTCAAAATCGGCCATTTTATTTGAACTTTATTCGTCGTTATGAGTAGTTTGATAAACTAACATTTTTTCATAAATATTATTCGTCGTTATTCGTAAATTTGAATTTTTCTGCTCGAATGCTTCAGAAAATTTTAGAAACTCTTCGAAATTACTATGAAATAATAAAAATTTTTCGCATACATATAGTAAAAAAAATTGCATATAGAAATGATGTAAAGGTTTGCTCGTCTAAAATTGAACGTATCTTGTATCATGAATTAAGCAAATTCAATAGCTTGGTAGATGATTGTTTTCTTCTTTAATGAATTTCTTGTGTTTTGTCTTACTTTTTGAAAGGTTTCATGCCTTTTTCTGAAAATTTTCAAGCTTCTACGACTCTTATTCTTTAGATTGATCATGGTAAACTAATCTAAGTTAACCCTTACACCATAATATTTCTATCCTTATATGTCTAACATCTAATACTATCATTATTTATATTGCTTTTTAGCTTTATGTTTACCTTCTGTGCCATTTTCTTTCAAATAACTTGTTCAATTTATTCCTTGTATTCTAGATCAATAAATATTATTCTATAAAAATACATTCACTTTTAATAGTGCGGTGTAACACATGCGAAGACAAAAGTGACAATGAGATACGTGCAGGTGATGACAATGTTGATTCCTAGAACTTTCTTCCAATAAGCCTTTTGACATTAGAGATGGTCCTCTCTGAACTTCTTTGTACGTGTCATTTTTCTAGTTTCTCATGTTGTAAAGATGTGTCTCCAAACTGTTTCTGGCATCAATTTTCTCTTTTACCTTTTTATGTAAAGAGAGCATATTGCAAGCTACCACAAAGCTGTCGATATTTGGTTGCCTCGGCAGCACCAAGAAGCTGTTCTTGAGCTAGTGAAAGAGGAGGACTAGAAGCCATTGGAGTTGAGCAAGGTTTGCAAGAAGATATCCCCAATGTGGATAGCAAGTTAGAAATATAATGCTGCTAAGAAAGAAGAAGTCCATGGTCAAGGTGATCGATGATCCACCATATGCTATCTTATTTATCTTAATAACTAGTTAAGATCTCTCGCATTATGTGCGAGGATGGATCAATAATCAAATTAGTGATCCTGCAGATATAGTATTTATGGTGAGATTGTGTATGTATATTTTAGTTATTATATTATAATTTATGGATTAAAACAAAATTAGAAAAACAATAGTCTAAGATAAATAGACATTGAAATTATAAATTTAATACTAAAAGATTGCTATATAAAATTATTTTCATAATATATTGTTTAGATCACATACATATAACTATTTTTTTTTTATATTTTTTTAATCAAAATAACTTAGTATTTAATCTGATTTTTCTTCACATTCATTAATGCCAACCTTCTTCATATGGGAAGATTAATGAGTGATCAAATTAGTGATCTGATAAGCATGTGGTTAAAATTTGTATGTATACTATGATCAAATAGAAACAAATATTATAATAAAATTTTATTTGTTCTTTTTCTAAAATGAAAATATCATTTACAATTAAGTTTAATTATGGCTACAAAAAAAGTAGTTAAAATAAAATTATTTATCACAAAGAGAAAATCAGATCAAAAATTTTATTAAATTATTTATTATTTTAATTTATTAATAAATTATGTATCAATGAAAGACTAAAAATAAATGAAATTACTCTTTCAAAAAATAAAATTTACGTGAGAGAATTGAGGAGTAATCTAATCAATGATCTTATGGTCATATTTTATTAAATTGTATATTTTTTCAATTTATTAATAATTTTAGTAAGAATAAAAGGTATAAAAAATGAAATTAGTCTTTTAATCATGGATGGTATTGCATTTATCTGTCTATTTTTATCTAATGTGTTCTTTGGCAAATGTACAGAAGGTTCAGGTATGCACTGAGTATATGAATGCATTACCATAAGACGTTCTTATATGGAAAATGTTTGCTATGTGATTTCGAAAAAAGTAGAAAACACATTATGATAATACATTCTTATGTTACGAAGGTCAAAAAAGCTAAGAATGCACGACGAAAACATGTTAAACGTGAGTTCAAAAGGTTCACCACACTAGAGAATAATGCATTATGATAAAGCATCCTCAGCTTAAAAAGTAAAGCGCAGAGAACGCATAATGATAATGCGTTCTAATGTTACAGAAGTTTAAGAAGGCTGAGAACGCTGATAATGTATTCTTAGTGAGGTTCAAAAATTCACTACATAAAGAGGAGAACACATTATGATAATGTGTCCTTATGGCAAAATGCAGAGATGCATGATGATAATGCGCTCTTATGTTGCAACAGTTCAAAAAAAAAAAAAAGATAGAACATATGACGAAATGCGTTAAACGATGACCAAAACTCATCCTTAAGTTATTACTTAGATAATTTACCTATTTGGAAATATGGGAAACAACGAATAGTTGCTTATTCCTCAATTAAGTATGAGTTTAAAGCTGTTGCTCATATTTGTATTGAGCTAAAGTGGATGGTTCGGCTTCTACATGAATTGGATATTGCATTTTCAATTATGCTACATGGTTGGTGTGACTAAGTGATAATAACTATTTATTCACTATTGTATTGATTGAAACAAAAGGATAGTGATCCGACGGTGCCGAGTGGAAGGGCCGTCGCTCAACGGATAAAAGTTACTCTAGGGATAACAGGCTGATCTTCCCCAAGAGCTCACATCGACGGGAAGATTTGGCACCTCGAAAAGGAGAACATGCGAAATGATTGAGTTTTTAGTATTTTGGTTGATTTTGTATAAAAAAAGAATTGAGGAATTAACTTTAGTTTTAAAAAATCAATCTACTTTATGTTTAAAAATGGATAGAATTGAAGAAAATAAGATAATTTTTTATATATTTTTTTAAATAACTAAATTATTCTTATATTAAAATACTCATATTCATATAAAAAATAATAATTATGTAAATTAATAGTTATTTCTCTATTTTTTAACTACTTAAACACCTCAATACAATGACTCAATTATGTATTTTCCTCTCCCTCTCATTATTTGCTGTTTTTTCCCCCTTTCTTCTCCCTAAATTCAAACGGGCCCTTACAGCGCAATAATAGCACCCATAACACCATAGCAACAGCCCGTTTAAAAAAATGGATTTTGGCCCAACCGCGAGCTGGTTTCTCGGTTGCCAGCGCGTGGTGCACGGGTGATGTATTCAGGCCGTATTGGCCACCATCCAAACAGAGGGCCGGGTCTATTTCGGGGGAGCCGGAGCTTGGCAGTATAAAAACCGGGACTGACAGGTCAAGCCCAGATTATTGTGATTTGGGAAGGACTAGGAACACTCTTCAAGATTTATATTTAAATACGAGTGGGTCCACCGTTGGATGATCCACCGCCGTATTCTGAAATAAAAGCTCCAGAACTTTCCTCAAACTTCCTCCATTCTCCTCACCTTCCGTACTTCATTAGCATTAGGTATACCAAGATAGGAACCAACAGTAGCAGCCAAGAAATAGTTCTACCGAGTATTTCAAGAACGTAAAACAAACAAGAAAACCCAGCCAGAATACCTAAAAAGATGTTCAAGAAGACAGTGGAGGTCAAGTCTCAACAGCGGCTCTCTGGAGCCGACCGCAAGAAACTTAGGCGTACCATCAGGGAGCGTTTCCCCAATGCCTCCGATGCTGATGTCGATACCTTACTTCCTCCTAAGGTTCACTTTTGGTTCTTTTATTCCCTCATATCTGTACGTATGTTCTGGCATTTGAGTGTATAGGTAGATTTCCTGGTAGTGATAAACGTGATATTATTTGAAATCTTGCAATTCTTGATGACTGAAGTAATAGCCGCGCTTAGTTTTGGTTTGTCTGGGTCGTTGTCTCTGGGACCTAGAAGAAGTTTTACATAAGAAGAAAAGTCTGGAGCCGTTACAAGGTCAATCTTGCCAACGGTATTTCTTGTAATAATGACTGAGAGATCAGTCTCGGAATCCAAGTTTAAGAATCATTCCAGGACAATATCAGTTTGCAAGAAATATAAATGTTTTTACATTGGAAAGTTCCGATTTTTCGTCCCAGTACAATCCTTTTACTGGGAAGAGAATGCTCATATTTGGTCCATAGCATGTAAACTAATTCTATATCAGATATGCTTATGAAGTGCACGAGTAATGAAAAGTGCCTTTTCCAAAATATGTGGATTTGATCGTTTTACTAATAAGATGCCTTGTGCGAGCTATGTGGGATCAGACTGTTAACTAAGTCTTTTCCGCTTACTTTCTAAATACTTTCCCGTAGGTCTGTCTGTCTATCTCGCTCATGATCTAACCTCACTCTCTGTAGTGGCTCCTTAAGTCATATTCGTAGCAAAATCGTTTGACGTGGTGAAGCGTGAATCTCTTTTTTGGACATTATAGTGGTGCTTATTTTCAAATCTTTTTGCCTGGGGGATATTGGCAGGTTGGTTGGGAGGGTGGTATAGGTTCGTGTTGGTGGAGAAAAAAGGATGGGGATGGATTCCTGGCCGGAGGGCTTTATTGAGCGGTGATCTGAATTGGGTTAATAACTTTAGAGTTTATAATAGTTAAGTTAGGCTTGCATTTCTGTCTTTGATGGTCTGCCTCCGGTTCCGTGGTCTTTGACCTATCCTTTTTCTGCTGGAGACTAAATTGAAAAAGATAATGGGATGTTTGAGATATGCTTAATTTTAAAGTTTAGAAGGATTGTGTTGTATACTTCTATTGCGACTAGGTATTTCACATGTTTGTGCATGTATGCATTAAATATTTCAGTTGTAAATTTAAATGACCTGAGATTTTTTATTTTCTTCTCTCAATTGATCTATCTCAGGGGGAACTAACTGTTTCCAAGTACCCAAACAGAGTTCTTGTGTATTCTGTAGAGGGTGGGTATCCCATGTTTTTTGATATAGATGGACGAGGCACAGAAATATATCCAACAGGTATTAATGTTCTGGTGCATATCTAATCATTTGGCTACTTTCCTATCCTTCTCAAATCCTTGGTTCTTAAATTAATCTTAACCTTCACCTGGCCTTCCTTGAATGCATCTTTTCATGCTTCACACTCACTTATTAGACCTAGGTCATTTAATTGTGGTAATTTATCTTTTCTGAGAAATCATAGAAATGAATGACGAGTTAAAACTCGAAAGATGTTTGATTAACTGCTTTTTGCCATTTGCTTAGTTTAATGCAAAAATGAATAACCACACTGACTCTTAACAGAGTTCGCATTTATGAGTTACAATTTGAACTTTGTTTTAAGGGTTCCAAGATATAATTGAACTGAATGGAAGCCTCAGCTGCTCTGTTAGAAACAACTTATATTAATTGTTTGTATGTTTCCTATAGATGAATGTAATTTCTGTTAAGCAATGCTTTCTTTATCTCCTTCCATTGTTCTCTTATTTTTCTTTCTATAGATTTTCTGTTAATCATCCAAATGGGTGATCTTTTGGTGAACTGGTTTTTCCCAGAAATCTTAATTACTTCACTTTTTAAATTAATCAGGCCTCTAGAGTTTTATTTCTAACTTATTGCTATCTGAGGCAAAATGTCCAAGGGTATCCTTTAGTTCATCCATTGTTAGTATTTCATCTTTAATTATTTAACAGGGTAGTGCTTTTCACTCTTCCCCTTTAATTCTTTACAATTCTCTCCCACCTTTTTTATAAATGAAAAGACTTTAATTCTCATAGCGCATTCTTTGGGACAAGGCTTGAGCCGTATTTATTTATTTTTTTGGTAGTAAGATCTTTTTAATTATAAAAAAGAAATGAGGAGCGAAAGAAGCTAAAAAGAAAGTGTGAATATCACTTTCCTAATTAAAATATACTTGAAGAGAACAACTAGTTCCAATGATTATGTGTTTGTGCCATGTTTGTTATGCATGCCTTATGCATTTTTTTTTTTTTTTGTATTCATGTGAAGTTGTTATGTTTACCAACGGTCATCCTGTTTATGTATCTGTGGAATTCACAAGATCAATAGAACTAAAAGCCATGTTACACTTAGGCTAATAACGCATATTGGCTGGAAGCTGAGGTACTAATGGAAGGAGAATTAATTTCACTTGAGCTTGAATTTTAAATCTTTTTGTTATGTTATGTGTGCTTCTAGAAACGAAATAGTAGCCAGTAGCCTACCCTATTTTTTGGAGCTTCTTTGTCCACATATCTCTCTAAATGTGTCTCATGAGTCACATCAAATAAAATATAATGCTCACGAGATCATCTCTCTTGGAGACATTTGTGTGTATGATTTAATTTTTTATTTCTTTTTTGAATGGGGAGGGGGAAGAGTGATTCATATGCAGTGTTAAAACCCGACCCCTCCATTCTTTTTTTTTTTTCCTGTTTTTCCCCCCTTGTTGCAATTCTCCATTGCCAAATTTGGTAGTATGCTCCACAGGGCTTCCTTAAGGTGGTTTTTCATGTTGTAGCAAGGTCTTTCATGTTTATGTGAGATAAATGGTCTGAGAAAATGTCTACACGAATCTTGTGTATTGATTGCTTACACTTTCTAATCAAACACCCAAAAACATGTGGTGAAACAAATGTGATGCTCTGCAGAATGTAGTTTATTTGAACTTTATACTAAATTCTGCAATTACTGCTCTCAAGGACACTTAGTCTTCTTTTGTGTCCGATCATGACAGTGTATGCTCTGTGGAAGGTCCCGGAATTATTGCCTGCCTTTGTGTTGAAAGGGGGTGAGGTTTCTCGCTTTGTGATTGGAGGGGCTGATTTGATGTTTCCTGGTATTCAGATTCCAACAGATGGCCTTCCATCATTTTTACCTGGTCAGCCATGGGCAGTGAAAGTTCCTGGCAATCCTGCTCCTATTGCTGTAGGTTCTTTCATTTTATGTGTTTAAATTTAATGATTATCTATGGGTTCTTGAAATGTTGGCTATGTCCGCATTAGGATTCCTTAATCTGCTCGATCTATTAATGACAGATTGAATAGACTGTGGAGATCTTCTCTGTAATGGATATTTTCTCATCTTTGATCAGGTTGGCTCAACAACAATGAGTAGTGCTGAAGCTATAAGAGCTAATTTACGTGGAAAGGCATTAAAGATAAGTCACCATTATCGAGACTCACTTTGGTAAAAGATGGCAGTATTTGTTGTGGACTTGCATTATCATTTAGTGTGACATATGTGATGTAGCCCTTCCTTCTAACTTGCCTTCAGGGAATCAGTTGAAAATCTCTATGTGCCAAATGCTGGTTTTCTGGACGATGTAGTGTTTAAGGATCCTGCTCAAACATCTGTCTGTGAGGCTTCTGATTCATGTGAAGGAGATGGCTCAGCTGAACGAGGAAATGGGGTTCAGAATCAAGAGAGTGATGGGGTGCTTGATGCCAGAGATGACCAGCATGTGACAACTGATGTTTCTGAACAATTAACATCCGAGACAGGTGATGTGAACCCCACAGACACTCCTGAGGTAGAGGATTTAAATGTTGAGGACCAACACTCCTTATCTGTTGAGGAGGTTGATGCATTGTTGGACAAGTGCCTTTTGCAGGCTCTGCACACATCAGTTAAAGATAATGACCTTCCCATGCCTGGAAGTACATTCTGGTAGGAGGATACAAATATTCTTTGCTTTGTTTATTGTTTAAATGCATTCGCCAGACTGTTGACTTCTAATACCCCTTAACTGCATTCACTATTACGGGACTCCTTTTCCGGTCTAAGTTTATGTTTTCATGTGGGTAAAAATGATTCCTATTTTAGTTGGGGAGTGGATATGCACAAAATATTTGGTGCTTGTTCATGATCACCAATGAACAAGTATTTTAACGCTGTCAATACCATTGCAATAGCATATATCCATAAAAAGGAAAAAGAAAAAGATAGTCAATCCATTTGGTGTCCCTGAGATTCTGTACTGTCTTTTGTTTTGTTGATTGTTCAAGTTGGTGACTGGTGCAGGTCAAGTCATGTGCTACCTTGTCGGCCTTCAGGTGTTACATTAGATGTTAAAAAGTCATCTTACAAGAAATTGTCAAAATGGCTACAAGTTAAAGCCTCGACAGGACTGGTAAGTTCTCTCACTCTTTGAAGTTCCATACACTGATTGGGAATATGTAAACCTCTTGCTAATATTTTGCGAAAGGTGATTTTGATATCTCAAGAAGATTTGTTACGTTTATTTATTTATTTATTTATTTATTTGTTGTTGTCTCAAAGAAGAGGTTCAGATACTATGATGCTTTAACCTGTTTATTTTGTTTATGATTTTAGACGCCCAACTCTTTTCGTGTGGCGATTGATGGTTCATCTTCGGCTTTTTGCTTGGATTGCTTGGTCTTTCAATCTAATTCTATGATTTTTTATATATATTTTTACTATATAGTGGTTTATGTAATTATATGTGAAATTCAACAAGGCTGAATTTTCTTATTCTATATCTTCCCCTCTTCTGACCCCTTTAGTTCAAGAAACAAACTATTGCTTTTGTGAGGTAACCAATGCAATTTATAGCTTTGGATTGCCAACTATTCTTCCCTTCATTGGTTAATCTTGACATGCAGGTAAGAAGATAGTTTAGTTTTATAAGTCTTATTGATGGGAATTATGATATTTGAGATCATTAGTTTTATATGCTGTCATTTCCTTGAGATTAGATGGGGCTGAGAACTCAACATACCTCTCCTCCCTTGTTTCCCTTCCTTGATGTTGCAGAACACTGTCAAAAGCATTAGACTTTTGCTTGTCTTCTTACTTCCACGTTCAAAGCTACAAAATCTAATTTATGCAAGGTCATCCAATACCGGAATATCTTCAGATATGCAGTTTAAGAAGTTAATTTGATGCACATAACTATTCTCTGTGTTTTAGAAAAGCTGGTTAGAAAGACGGAAACCAGTAGGTAAAAAAGCAATGTCTGTCGAGATATAAATGTCAATTTTTTGGCAGAGTATGTTCTTTTTTACCAGAATTCCAACTATTGTCAGGAATTGCACTACTTTACAAATGCTGTTAATCGTTAAACGTCCCAACATCATCAGGTCCTTGAGGATATCAGTAATCAGAAGATAAAATATGTTGAAATATGTGTTTAATTTTGTTGGTCCTAATGCTTTCTGATGAAATTTTTTGGGTCCGTATTACTCTGGGGAAGAGCAAATTCTTCAGTTGATATGTTTCTTTAATCCATAATGATATTGAACAGTAATTTTATTAACCGTTGCTTGATTCAATTGCTTTCTGAACTGATATTGAATTCTCCGTTTCTGGACTCCTTTGTTCTAAAAAAACTATGATATATGTTGCCCTTGCAAAATGTTGCTATGCTGCTGCTTATCTCAATTTTCTTATCTTTAATTCTGTCATCGCAGATTGCCGGAAAAGAAGATAAACATAAAAAAGAGGTGACTTTATTTTCTGTCAATCGTAATCATCCAGACTATACATCCTTCAGGCCTGAGAAAAAGAAAGTGGAAAAGAGTGGACAATCATCAGGACAAGCTGCCAACGAAGTACAGTCACAAAAGATTTTTGAAGTAGTTGAGGTTTATAAACCAAGTGTTCATGTCAATCCCATCTTTGTCTCTGTCGGTGCTGACATGGGGAAACTTTTCACTGCTTTAGAAGCCTCTGAAATTGTCTTCCAGTATGTTCAAAAAGAAAATCTTGTGAAACCAACAGACAAGTCTGTGGTGATTTTAGATTCAACCCTTTGTGATGCTTTATTTAAAGGAGCCATAAAAAAAGGGTCAACATATCCTACTGAAATTCATAAGAAGGATATTGGATCAGCTTTTATCAACCGGATGCAAGTCCATCATATAGTAACAAGGGGCTCTGACACTGTTGTTCGTAAAGGAGCTATAAAACCTATTCAAATAATGACTGAAAGGAGGCAAGGAAACAAGAAAGTTACCAAACTTTCAGGACTGGAATGCTTTCTCATTGATGCTGACGCGTTAGCATCAGAGCTGCAGAAGAAGTGTGCTTGCAGTACATCAGTAGGGGAACTTCCCGGTTTGTCATCTTATTCATCCTCTTTATTTGCAATATCATTTCTCTGTGGTTTTATACTGCAAAGGGAGATGGAATTATTTAACCGTGGTCCAGGAGGATTCTGTTAATTAAATAACCGTGGTATCAAACTTTAGTTCTCTGCCTAAAATGATGTGGCTTAGCGGCATAATCCTGGGCGTATGATCTCTATGGTTTCTGTAGATATTGAATCACAAGTTTTAATTTCATGTGCGTTTATGTACATACATAAAAATGTGAGCGTGTGTGTTACTGCAGACTTTGATTTGTTGTAAAGTTTTTCATCATTATTTAGTTAGAATATGTAACTGAATATGAATGGCTTCGACGCATCTAATATTCATGGAAACTTTTAAGGGTTGCAAATGAACACTATGCTTGTGAATTTAGTATAACTTTATTGCATAATCTCTGAGTTTTTTTGTTTTTCGCTTAGTTTTCTTATCAATACTAGATCTGTTAAAAGGATTTGGTGTTTCGTTCCTTCTTATAGTAGATAAGTTTCTGAAAACCTTGACACTATATCGTGATCTCTATGTGAAGCTAATTTAATGTCTTTCCCTGTTCTCTTATTTTCAATAGGCAAAAAGGGACAAGAAGTTCTAGTCCAAGGGGGTGTCATCGATGATCTTGCAAAACATCTGATTGAACAATATGGGATACCAAAGAGATTTATTGAAGTTCTTGATAAAACAAAGAAATGATAATTCAGGTCAGTGACGAAAGCCTTATTCGTCATACACCTGAAATGCTATGTACATTGTTGTCTAAATGTTATATGAAGCAATATGATGCCTTTATAATTTTTTTTTAGTTAATGCCCCTATCTCGGTGTAATTGTTACGTATATTGATACCTAACTAGCATTTCAAGCTTCGATGAAGTGCGGGAACTCAAATTGCTATATCTAGGGATGCAAGTAATTTACTTTCTTCTTCTTTAATCTGTCACATGTTGAGTGGTATCAATTGTCATTCTGGCCTGTTTCTTCTTGTTTTGTTATGAGCTAGATGCTGACAAAATAGATTGTGCATCTTTTTGTTACTCTCCATGTGTATTGTTGTGAATGCATACCATACCATACATGCAAAGGTATGATGTAATTTGACACACTGATTTCCTGACTTGGTTTCTCAACAGGTAAGGAATTGAATAGTTTTGGTTGTGATGGTTGCTGGTAACAGTTGGAAGGATTTGCTACTTGCGTTGATGGTTGAGGCTCTCGCGAGATGAGATCTATATGAAATGAAAGATTCTCTTGATTGTGATGCCGAGTCTACCCAAAATTGCCTTGTTTTTGTCCTGCGACATATTTGAACTTGTATAGTGTAGAGAGAAGAAAAAGGTGGCGGTTCTCGCTCAGACCGCTCATAGCAGAGGGGGAACAGATTGTATATTCTTACTATAGCTTTTTGCTATTCCTGGATACTTGGTATCAATTCCTCATCTGGGAATTCCCTAGTTTGTTTATTTTTTTTGTTTTTAACAGGAGGCTGAAAATCGGAAGTCCGTACGTAAGTTGAAATGCAGCTTGAGTTACGGGAAAAGATAGGCCACTTGAGGGAGACTTGGAAATGAACGAGAGAAGTCGAATCTTTTAGCGTGGCTCAAACCAATGCAGAATATGGCATATTTGTTTGTCTAACTGATTGCTGCTTTCAAGAAAACCGTCACGTCTCGTATGCATGCAGACATGCAATAAGCATCCTAAAGCAAATCCAAGTGGAGTGGGAGTTGGAAGGTCAGAAAGAAGGTGCTGTTGTGTAGAAAAAGATTGGACGGCTAGAAATATGAGAAATTCGGATATTCCCCGAGATGTCCTAGTTTGCATGGTTTCTTGGGTTCCACTAACACACCAGACATGCAATATGCCCTGCTACCAATAATAATCGTGTAGTAGCCCAGTAGTATTTATTATTTATAGGGTGAGTTGGATGCTTTTGTGCTCTGGTATTGATGTGTGAGCTTCCCAAAATTCGCACGTCCATTCATCACTTACCTTTCTTGGGACCTTTGATTTTGGTTTGGAGGGGTTAGGCTACAAAAGCCCCTTTTGGCTTCTCTCGTTTTTGCTTTGAAACTCCTTTCCAAGATTCTTTCCTTCGCTCTCACAACATGAATCAGTTTCTTTGGGTTTTTTGTAAATGCATGATGGTGGCAGTAATGAAATTTGTCCGGATGAATCCTAGTCGGCCGGGGCGATTGTTTTTTGGACGTTGATTCTTGTGGGCGTCTGACGCCACGAAGCATCCACTATCCAGTCAAGACTCAAGAACGCATATAGTAGCACAGCATACACCATCATAGTGTTAGGCGAAAGTGATTGATCGGCTGCGGACTTGCAAACCAGGAAAACAGTAGTTGGCCTCTTGCGGTGGCAGAAGTTGAGAAGAGAAGCACAATGGAAGCAAGGGAAAATGACGCGTGCGCATTAATTAGAAGTATTAATCTCTGAGAAGATGGGAAATTCAGAGGAAAAGAAGAACTGATGCTAAGAGGAAAGAAGAAAGGAATAAGATCCGAAACAGCAGCAGCAGCATCTGAGATATTCGCTGCTAAAGAGAGGCCGCCACAATACAAATAAATACCTGCAGTTGATGAGCAAGGACACTCGGTATCAAAGCTTTTGAACGGAATATATAGCTACTCCTACTCTGTATCATATTACGGGAAATTATACCATGGAAATTGGAATGAGACAATTGTATATGCTGTGTGAAATGATGGAGGCCATAGAATAATTATCATGAAAGTGGGAAGGCTGAGCCCTGCGGGGCGAATGTGGATATTTCCCCCAACATGCGAATAAACCACACAAACACTAGTTGTGACTCAGGGAAGAAGAGGAGGATCCGAGCCACCCAATCCTTCTTCTCTCAACGTAATAATAACTATTACTCATACAAAAATGAAAAAAGACACCCATATTTAAAGTCACTTCCAACTCGGTTTCGAACCATTAACAATCTCTTTCTTTCTCTCCCTTAAGTTGTCGGAGTGTCTCTTCATTTCTTTACATACACAGCCGCCAATACATACTTAGGAGTAGCTCTTAATTTCTTGCTACGCGATTTCCTTGCTCTCATCTCTTTCCTACATACATAACAAAACATCAGTAAGCTCTTCGTTTGATCGAGGAGATCAGAAATGGCCGCCGGAAATGAATGGCTCAACGGGTACTTGGAGGCAATATTGGATGCAGGAAGCGGCCGAAACGCAGGGACCAAAGATGATCAAGAACACAAGCTGAAAAAGAATTTGGCTACTTCTGGCAGCCTGAGAAAAAGGTTCGATGAGAATTTGAGGTTTGACAAGTTTCAAGATAAAGACAAGGAGGTGAAGCTCTTTAGTCCCACCAGGTACTTTGTTGAAGAGGTGGTCAATAGTTTCGATGAGTCCGACCTTCACAGGACGTGGATCAAGGTGTCTCTCTCCCTCAAATTAGCACGTAACTCTACTCGTATATAATCAATCCTTTTTTATTTTTGCAACTCCCGGAGGATGTAAAACAGCAAAGAGAGAGATTTTGTTATGATATTGCAAGTGTTTTTCCTTAGTTCGATTGGAAAAGAAAATTTAGTCATAAAAATAAAGTGAGTATTGAGTTCTCTGTGAATGAGTGAATAAAAGCAAGGGATTATATTACATGTGTATAAATGCATGCAGGTAGTGGCGACAAGGAATTCTCGCGAACGCAATAACAGGCTCGAGAATATGTGCTGGCGAATTTGGCATCTCGCCCGCAAGAAGAAACAGATCCTCCTCCTCCTCCTTTGTCTCCAACTCATCTTCCTGGACTTGCCTTGCAGATGCAGAGCTACCCACTCCTACTCCTGCAAATGCAGAACTTCACTTTCCTTGCAACTGCTCCTAATTATAATGATTTATAAGTCGTTAAGATTTTTAGGAAGGCCTAATCTCACATCCACCATAGGGATCATTTTTGCTCCCAATCGCTCAGCATGAAAGAAAACCATCATTTGGCTCTATTACCAAACCGGTGGTATCACTTCCTGAGAGTTTTCTCCAGAGATTACTCGTGCCCTCCCGAGAATTTTAACTAGCTATACGTTAATTTCCTTCAGATAGCCTGGGATGATGCGCAAAAGCTTGTAAAGCGCAAACTTGAGCGTGAAAAGGGTCGTAGTGATGCTGCGGATGACCTTTCTGAACTCTCCGAAGGGGAAAAGGAGAAAGGCGAGCTCCCCCACGTAGATTCCCTCGCCGATAACATTTCCAGAATAAACTCTGAAACACAGATATGGTCAGGCGACGATAAGTCGAGGCAACTTTACGTTGTATTGATCAGGTATCTAATTGATGCCCCATTTTTGTCTTTCATTGAAGTTCCTAGAACTGTAGTAAATGAATGCAAAAAAATTTGATGTGAATTCAAGGGAATCAGCTTAGAGGAAAGACCAGAACATGAATTTCTTGAAGAAACATAATGGCATCATACTGACACTAACTTAAGGAATGAGAAAACATGATGTAACTTACGAGCCGAGTTTCATTTCATGTAACGTTTACCGTTTATGTAGTCTTCACGGGTTGGTGCGTGGAGAAAACATGGAACTTGGCCGAGACTCTGACACCGGCGGTCAGGTAGCAATGCTAACGATTCCCTCTGCTTAACCGTTTTAAACCATCAATCTTGATTTATTTTGCTACCAACTGAAATTGAAGAAAACGCAAGGCTGATATTCACAATGAATCAAAACAACACTGGATATAAATGAAAGCTGTACTTCGCTGCAATGTTCAGGTGAAATATGTGGTTGAACTTGCCCGAGCACTTGCTAACACGAAGGGAGTATATCGAGTAGATCTCCTCACTCGACAAATCACATCCCCAGAGGTTGATTCCAGCTATGGTGAGCCAATTGAGATGTTGTCATGCCCATCTGACTGTTTTGGATGCTGCGGCGCCTACATAATAAGAATTCCTTGCGGACCTCGTGACAAGTTAGAGACAGCAACTACCTGAAATTAACCATAATTCCATGAACCTTTACGTTCAGCCTTACCTATTTTGATCAGAATTCAAATATGTGGAAGTAACTTGATGCATCCTTGTCACAGATACATCGCAAAAGAGTCTCTCTGGCCTTACATACCTGAATTTGTAGATGGAGCCTTAAGCCACATTGTCAACATGGCAAGAGCAATAGGGGATCAAGTCAATGCAGGAAAACCAGAGTGGCCATATGTGGTTCACGGCCACTATGCTGATGCTGGAGAGGTAGCTGCACGACTGTCTGGTGTTTTCAACGTGCCAATGGTGTTAACAGGACACTCACTGGGCAGGAACAAATTTGAGCAACTACTCAAACAGGGAAGACTCTCAAGAGAGGACATCAATACAACCTACAAGATAATGAGGAGAATTGAAGCAGAGGAATTGGGACTGGATGCAGCAGAAATGGTTGTAACTAGCACCAGACAAGAAATTGAAGAGCAATGGGGCCTGTATGATGGGTTTGATATCCAGCTGGAGAGGAAACTTCGGGTTCGTAGATGCAGAGGCGTTAGCTGCCTTGGAAGATACATGCCCAGGATGGTGGTATGAACAATCCAAAAGGCTACTGCTATTCTGTCTTATATGCTAGTTGCAGATTGACTTGATAAACACATCAAAATGGAAAAGACCCAGAGTTACATAAAAAATGCATCTTTAGTAATATTGAACAAGGCTACACCATAACAAATGAAAAGTTACTTTTGAAGAACAATTCATTTCATCTGGTCTGCTCGACCACCCAATTAAGGGGCAATAGTTTCTTTCGTAGAACTTCTCTTTGAAGATTATACCTCTTTCACTGCAAAAGAACTAATCTAATTGCTTGGAAGCAGGTAATACCACCGGGGATGGACTTCAGCAATGTTACAACACAAGACTCATTGGATTGTGATGGAGATCTTAATTCATTGATCGGAGCTGACAGAACTCAGAAAAAGCCTATGCCCCATATCTGGGCTGAGGTTAGAAACTCTTCTCCTTAATAGTATTCCTCTAACTTACTCTTCTGAAGCTCTGGGGTTTCCCACTGCTTAATCTAGGATGGACCAAGTACAAGGGAAGTTACAAAAAGAAATCAGTATTTTGGGAGAATGATTCTTTGCCTTCACGATTGCAGATTATGCGATTCTTCACGAATCCTCACAAGCCCATGATACTGGCATTGTCTCGCCCAGATCCTAAGAAAAATGTGACCACCTTACTAAAGGCTTTCGGTGAATGTCAGCCCCTTCGTGAACTGGCCAATCTGGTAATGCTGCTCTCGCGTGATCACTCACCTATCGGATAGTCTCTATCAGACTACTGCCGGACGATAACATGAGTTTCTTATTGCTAATGCAGACACTAATTCTCGGTAACAGAGATGATATAGAAGAGATGTCTAACAGCAGCTCAGTTGTTCTGACTACAGTTCTCAAGCTCATTGATAAGTATGACTTGTATGGTCAAGTGGCATACCCCAAGCATCATAAGCAACCAGAGGTTCCTGATATATATCGTTTGGCAGCAAAAACCAAGGTAAATCACCCGCTGCAAACATCGGCCAAAAAAATTATTGAAAGAATCTGACATATGGCTCTCTTACTTCATGAAGGGAGTCTTCATTAATCCAGCTCTCGTGGAACCATTTGGTCTGACACTTATTGAGGTGAGTGCTACCTTTCCATTCACAAATTCTGATATAATGATACCACCGGAACCATCCAAAGAATGTTAGAACTTTATACATGATTCCTCAGGCAGCAGCTTATGGTTTACCTGTGGTCGCTACAAAAAACGGTGGCCCTGTCGATATCATCAAGGTGAATATCAAAAACACCTCATTGTAGTCCACAGTAGGAAATGGCGTGCTAGAACTAGAATATCTTTTCTTCTGATTGAATATGATGAAGAAAATATTTTGCACCAGGCACTTAACAACGGCCTACTTGTCGACCCACATGACCAGAAGGCCATATCAGATGCTCTTCTAAAGCTTGTTGCTGACAAGAACCTCTGGCTCGAATGCCGTAAAAGTGGTCTAAAGAATATCCACCGCTTCTCGTGGCCAGAACACTGCCGCAATTACCTCTCCCACATCGAACACTGCCGGAATCGCCATCCTACCAATCGCCTCGAGGTTCTGCCAGCTGCGGAAGAACCCATGAGCGAGTCCTTACGGGGAGTGGAAGATCTTTCTCTGAAATTCTCAGTGGATGGAGACTTCAAGGTTAATGGAGATCTTGACCCGTTCTCAAGACAGCAGGACCTCATAGAAATCCTAACACGAAATGCCGCTTCTGGCGGAAGCCCCATTATTAACTACTGTCCAGGAAGGAGGCAAGCTCTATATTTAGTGGCAACTGACTGTTACAACAGCAACGGAATCATTACAGAGACGTTACCTTCAATTATCAAGAATATTAAGCAAGTCATGGGTTCAAGATCCAGTCAGATAGGATTGGTATTGTTAACAGGCTTAACTTTGTCAGAGGTTATAGAAGCTTTCAAAAGTTTCCGGTTGAAGTTAGAAGAGCTTGATGCATTGGTTTGTAGTAATGGAAGTGAAATATATTACCCATGGAAAGATTTGGCAATAGATGAGGACTATGAAGCACACATTGAGTACCGGTGGCCCGGTGAGCACGTCAAATCTATGGTAATGAGGCTTGCCAAGACGGAAGGTGGGGCTGAAGATGATATTGAGCACTGCACCGCTGCAAGTAACTCCCGATGCTTCTCCTATGCCATTAGACCAGGATCCGAGGTATGATTTCTCAGCCTTTCTTTCTAAGATCCGAGCTTCAGCCCAAAACTGGACAAGAAATGGCATAAGCTATAAGTTGTCAAAAAGATGATTTGAGTGCTTTTGTAACAGGCCAGGAAGATTGATGAACTGCACCAGAGGTTACGCATGAGAGGATTTAGATGCAATCTTGTCTACACACATACTGCTACAAGACTAAACGTGATGCCACTTTTTGCATCAAGGGCCCAAGCAATGAGGTCTGTCCTCTCAATCCACTAAAGATTCTTTTCTTCACTCACTGCTTAAGTTCTAAACTACCAGTAAAGAACTGTATTGGAACGGAGAATGGCAAATAATTGTTTGATATTTCTGCAATCATACAGGTATCTATCAATTCGATGGGGAATTGATATTTCGAAAATGTTTGTCTTTGTTGGTGAAAGAGGTGATACAGACTATGAGGACCTGCTCGTAGGCCTCCACAAGATTGTTATCTTGAAACGTTCTGTGGATTGTACTAGTGAGATTCTTCTTCATAGCGAAGATAGCTTCAAAAGGGTTGATGTTGTTCCTCAAGATAGCACGAATCAAGCTATAGCAGAGGGATATGAAGCCCATGATATAGCTAGAGGCCTTGAGATCTTCAAGATCATGTGACCTTTTCTTTTGTTCTGGGAGGAGATGGGGTGGGGAAGGAGCAGTAATGTTCAAATGTAATACTTCAACATTAGCATATAATAGTATACAACTCTTAAATACAACAAAAGTTCAGAGCCATCAAATGTATGCAATAAGGGAACTAGGTGGTTGACGTATGTGCAGAAAGTTGTGTATGCCCTATCTGTGATTATATGATACAAAAGAAACATTGGACACCAGAATTGACTTAAGCCACACATTGGCGACACACTCATCCGGATGCCTATGTACTGTCAAGGCCATAGCTCAAAATGTTCGCACATCTTTTGTTTTTTAATTCTTCTAACTGATAGTTTTAAACATGTTTCTTTCTAACAGATGTCTGATCCGAGCTTCTTCCTTATCATTCGCACAGAAGCAACTTACAATAAAAAATAAGTACAACATTTATTCTCCTAGCAATTCTCACCTAGACTAAGACCTGGTAGAAGGAAAATTGTTATTAAAGGAATTTCTGTCACCGCAAGGTCAAAGCTCACAACAATATATCCTTCTCTTAGTTTAAAAAGTCTGTAGCTTTTCTTCACCTAACAACCTGTTCAGTCTCTGTCGAAGAAAGAGTGTTGTCGCTGATACTTCTCTGAGATCTTTTCCAGGGATGGTAATTAGTCATGCACAAGGACCAAACTCTACTTTGTACTCCTCTCCACAACAACATTTTACAGTATGTGATATTTCCTGAAGAAAGCAAAAGCAGAAGTTCTAAATATATTTAATATGGCTTGATTACATTTAACAAATCATTATCCAGTAAGTCTCATCTATAGCTTCAAGGAGACATGAAAAATTGTTGGCACATATGAATACCACAAAGAAAACTTGAGAAATACATCTACCTTCATTTTCATAATCTGAAGTTGCAGAGACTGCAAGTACTCAGTTTCCCCAGCTTTGTCGGATAAGAGAGCTTGAAGCTCCTCTTCCAGCATTTTACTATCCATTTCCTTGAGTTCTGGCTGAAAATATACACACATCAATAATGATTTCTTCCTTTTCCAATTTCAGCTTCAGAAGGTCTACTACATTCTCAGAAATCACACTTAATTCAACTTTTTAGAGATTGCATTAGGAAACAAAAGAGTAAGCTATTATTGTCATTCTTTCAGACAGTTGACCATGTCAAATCTGATACAAAGGAATAATAAGGAATGAGATTGTTCGGACATAAATTCACAGGCAAAAGGTTTAAAGCTGCTCTAAAACTTACTGAATCACACTCATAATTGGTGAAGAGAAAAGCAATAAATATACACCAGTAATAGCTTACCGGAAAATTATTTAGCTCGCCCTTCACTAGCTCCAACGACTGCTTCATCTGTACATCAAATTATTTCGCAAATAAATAAAAACAATTTTCAAATTCCACAATTGACCTCTTGCACTACATTTTGGTGCATATGTCTATTGCTGAAAAGGAATCGGAAAGATCCATATTATGGAAATCAGCAGCCACACTTTAATGCATAATATACATTAAAAATGAGTTGAAGAAGTTACTTATAAGAGTGTTTCAAGACTTAAATAATCAGTTAGCACATTAATCAATAAAGAAATAGTCTTATTACGTATCGTTATGAAAATGAAAACAGCAGAATGAACATTTTGAATTTAAAGAGACTATTTCAGTTTGTCAAAGTAGCAAGTCTTTGTTCTCTTCTTCTGGTTTTCTCCTTGGGCTAGAAGGCATGAGGAATTGGTTTCAAAATCTAGAAATACTTGTACAAAATACTATGCTTACAAGTCTTCTTTCTGTTAGTGTGTGAAAAGACTACAAATCTAAATGCACAAAAGAGACACTAATGTTTTCTTCATCTGCCAAACGGAAGCATTAGAAAGGGACAAATGCTAGACTGTACAGTTGCTCAATCATGGAAAATGTGTATGGAGAACCTTGCTCCAAAATGCATAGCACTTGGGAATAAGTAATGTTAAGCAGGGATAAAGTTTCGAACTCCTTTACCGGATGGGAAGGGGGGTGGGGCAAGTCCGTAGGGAGAAGAGAAAGTAGGCTAGCGGAGGCCATCTTGACTAAGTACTCTGACAGACATCTGTATTTAAACTTGCTGCTGATGCCAGCAGTCATGATGTACAAGAGTAACTCAATAACATGATAATGTAGCCGTTTGATACATTATCCAGATAAAACAGGAGAAGGTTATTTGTAAACGAACCATAACTAGCCTCTCTAATTTAGATAAGAATGGCAGGTGCACACCTTTATATTCTGCAAAACTAGGTCATCTTTCAGATGTGTCATCTGATCCAAGCCAGTTGTTGATGCATCTAACTTCATCAGTAGGCCCTTCATTCTGTTGCTCTGAGCCACTGCAGAGCACCCAGCTACTGTGACAATTCTTTGGAGAAAACTTTGCCCCTTGTAAGGTTTAATGGTACCAAATTCCCTAATATTTCTTACAATATTATTATCATGGCAATTAGTATGCTTGTCTGTAGAAATTAGTCAAGTGATATGCCTTGTCAGAAGAAATCTCTCTTGTACAAGGTATCCTTTTACTGATTTTACACTTTAGCTGATAATGTTAAGTAACTCTGCTATTGCACCCCTTTTGCTGTGAAGGTTGTAGTCATTAAGGGCCCTTCCTGTTCAATTTAGTTTCCAGTTTGCAATAAGGCACACAATTGTAGCCATTAAGTCCCTTTTAGACATAAATGTTTTCACCTTTTCCCTCTAAAATTTGATTTAAAAGTGTTTCTCTTGTATGGAAAGCTTAAGAAAGTAACCAAAAGTTGTGCTTTTTTTAGCAGGGTAGCATACTAGCATATCGTGGATGTTAAGCATCCAATAGAAAATCATGATAGATTTTTCTTATACATCCTTCACACATACAAGAAGGAAACTCTATTTTAGTGGTATCTTGTGGAGATATAACAACTTCTAGTGCAATTCACTACACTTCAACACCCACACACACCCCCCCCCCCCAAAAAAAAATGAGAAAAGGAATATCTTTGTTATTGATGACACAGTCTATCAGTCATACCTTCAATCTCATCAATTTTGGCGCCGATTTTAACTTCTAGCTGAGTGGCCTGATCATAGAAACATTAGATAAAATATTCATCAGGAAAGCAAACAAAAAGTATAGAGAATAAAATCTACACAGTATTCAAGTAGCATTGAAGCACTAGTATTTATCTTGTTCCAAAACAAACCAGGGAAGAGCATAAAGTCCTAAATGTATTTCCCATATCAGCTTTCTCACAGGACCAACTGCTATTTACTTGATTAGCACAAAACCACAGTGAAATTGTAGACAGAATAGAAAACTACAACTTCAACATAAGAAGATTAATTAAATGCGAATTTATACTTCATAGCTATATTCATTTTCATGGGGCCCATCAGCAGCAAAAAGTGCACAGTTTTCCCCAAATCTAAGATGCCAAGGAACTGATATAAAACTAGCATCTGTGGTTATTGCAGAGTAGTTATCCTTTGAAAAGAACACAATCTGAGTTCCTTGGCACCAGCAATTTTCAACTGCCAAACCTTTAATCTGATCTATTATTAGACAGAGTGAGATATGTGATGTACGGTTAGTATAATTATGAATTCAACACTTGTCAATTTTAAAGAGTTTGTTACTAGCACCTATTCAAAGAGATTGCACAACAAGAATCCACATACCTTGTTGGATGTAAGTGTCCAAAAGAGTGAGAAAGAGTAAGCACTTGCTCAGTTCTGCTAAAGGACATATTTACTTTATATAGACATTAGTTTGTGTATGAATAAGCTCTCCAATGGTAGTAAAAGATAGTCACGCAGGCAAACTCAAAATTTTTTTTTTTTGATGTACTTAAACCACTTCAAGGAGGAAAAATAGAATATAACTACTAAACATAAAAGGAAATATACAGTGAAGATTACCAAACTTTGGTCTCCTGTGCACGATGTTTGCTTGTTAGCAATTATCCAGGCCTACACAGGGAAACCCCTATGTATTCTTTAGCATATGAAATATACCATGCAAAATATGGATAGCAAGGTCTCTGCACCTGCTGTTCGTGAAGCTGCTTAGTGATTTCCTCAACAACCTTTGAATAATAGGTGCTGCCACAATGACATAATACATCTACAATCACATATTATCAGCAAACAATCTCCAAAGATGCTCTTTAGATTACCTTTTCTCTATAAGTTTTGCAGACAGTGTGGCTCTTTCATTTCGAATGAGGTCCAAAGTCTGCATGTCAAATGATGGTATCAATTAATTTTTTAATTAGGGAATCAAAGATAATAAGAAAGCTGAAAGTTCGATTTCAAGTACAGAGACGTGAAAGACATCTCTGAAGTACAATGATAAGTTTAATTTTACAACTGCAAGCTAAATGTCAGAATGCATTCTCTGGAGGAGTGAGGACAGGAATGAAACAGAAATGCTTCTAGATTACAACATCTGGATCAAACCATTGAGCAGAATAAGGGAAGCTATTTTGTAAATGATATGCAAGAGGATGTACTCTTCGGAAGCAAGGGAGCATATCCATAACAGCAGACACTATGTAGAACTTTTTCTTTCCTTTTTTCCACCACAGGGAACTAGAAGCAGAATCTAAAATCCCAGACATCTTTACTGCAGATTCATATGCTAAACAACAAGTCACTACCTGGCTAAGGGTATATGAATCTGATTCCAAAGAAGTTAATTTCCTTTGGTTTTCCAGAATCCTAGAACAGATTTGTCCTTTTTCTTTCGTGATATGGTCAATTTCTTCTTTAAGCCGCTTCGTTTCATTCTCCACTGCAATTAAACAATTCAAAATGTGACTGACTGGCCAAGAAAGAAAAAAGAAAAAAGATTGTGGCGAATTCCAAAACTTCAATCAATAGTACCAGAAAAAACACAAGTCAATTTAAAGAAAAATCAATGATATTGTCATACAAGCGTTCACCTAAGAGAAATCATGAGTTTCTTAACCTTTCCTCGAAACAACACGAACGCTACTAATGCCAAAATTATGTAGATGAGCATTCAAAATTGAGAAGGTAAGTGGTTATGACACATCACACAGAGAGAGAAGAAACTGACCAAAGTCGAGATCCTTCACCAGATTCCGAACGGTAGTCAGAAGCACTTGCTCTTCGACGGATATTTTTGAGGCTTGATCCTCCACCTCTGGAAATATCAAGTTCGTATAATTTTAACAAAGACACGCACAAACATCAAATGCTCATCATATACAGAAACCACAGTAGAAGAAAATTAAGCATTCGTTGATCCGAAAATACCAATACTCAAAACAATCAAACGATAGACATAGAAGAAGAACGAGAACCGTTCATCTGCGAGCGCAGAGTCTTCAGATACTGCAAGTAGTCCTCCATTATTCTTCGTCACCTAATGAGTAAACGCAGCTTTTCACCGCGAAACCTTTTAGAAGAGAATTTGTGTTTCCCAAAGAGAACTGAGCACGAGATGCACTACTATAAGCGCCGGAGAGACTTTGAGAATTGCCTGCGACTGATGTGCGCGTGTGGTGCTTGCAACTGATGGACTTGGAGGGAAAGCGAAGTTGATACAATAACTATATGGTGCCGTGCTGGGAACAATTTGGGTGGGCTTAATCTGATAATTATCCGCATCAGTTTGCAATTCTAGCGGGAGCCACGAGCAACCCAAGATCTCAACACTTTTCGCTGTCTTCTCTTTTATTGGTGCTTCGAGGCTCTAAATTCAAAGTCTTTATAAAATATTTGGTCAAAATTATAATGTATTGAAAGTTTGGGGTCAGAATGTAATTTATCCAAAAGAATGGTATTATGCGTTGTGCATTAACTACAGAAATTTCCTCTATTAGATTTGTGCAAATGGATTTTTTCCGTAGATTTAATAAAGACAAAATAATAAAAGTGAACAGGATAAATCAAGAAGTAGAATGCTTATGAAATTACAAAATTACAGTTTTTACTTTTTATCTCACAATTTATACAAATCTTAAAACCAAATAACATTGGATGCATAAGGAATGGCAAGGAAGATGAACAAGGCGAAACTATTGACATCAGTTTTGGCGGTGATTGCCCTCGTTTGTGTCCAATCAGGTAGATTTTATTTTTGTGCCTGAATTTTTATATGACGTAGTAGTTACTATGGATGAATGTGGTTTAGAGAGGTCTTCTTGGTTTGTGGCAGAAGCTGTTGCTTTTGATGGCTTGCGCTATTGCAAGATGACGGTTTTGAGCAAATGTATGGAAGAAGGTTACGAAGCGTGCTTCCATTGGTGCGCGAGGACATATGGGCATAATCTGAGAGCTGCGGAGTGCTATGGGAGCAGAAAGCGTGGTTATTGCAGATGTTTCTATAATTGCTAGCGCATCATCCAATGTTTGACAAGAATAAAAGAATTAGATTATGGATTGTTAAATGAGCGATAAATAATAATTTTATCAAAGCAACTATTGAGCCGGCCAGCAGCTTTGTCGCAAGAAACAATGTGCTTCAACAAAACTTGCTTGAACGCATCAGGAATGTTGTTGCAGTCCACGTACATATATTAAAGCCAGAAATGACGACCAAGACACTACGCGTAAAGACACAGATGATTACCCTGTGCCAAAGTAATCGCGGCAATCACTGTATAAAACGGTTTTGTAAGTTGACACTTCCTTATCTTGACATCAAGCAAAGGTTATCCCTATTTTTGTTACCTAATTTTTCCAAAATCCTTTCAATAGAGGATGCATAAAGATTTTATGATAAAATGTTAAAGTTGTTGGTTGGGTGGAGTATGATAGCAAAAATGCATCAAGTAATGGCCGAATGTTTTATTTAACGTCGGAAATATGCTTTCAAAACTTGTTTACTTTAGAAAATTTAATGGACTACTAAGTGTGTGATTGGATAAAATTTGATTTTGAGATTTTCTGTCTTGGGTTTCGGGAGAGAGAAATTTTTGTGAAAAAAAAAGTAAGATGCGAGATAAGAAATTTGCATTGAATTCCGTGTGGAATCCAATCCAAATAAAGCCTAAATCATAAGATTAAAATAAATAGCATGTCGTTTGGTTTTTTATTTGCTTATTACTAATGCTTTTATTGCGGATTTGAATTGATTTTGTTTTATCTTTATTTGGAGAGAAAAATTAGACCATGGTTAGGATTTCTTTTTCTTTTAAAGAAAATAACTTTTGATCGTTGCAACAAGATTTATGAAGATCGGTTGGTGATCAAAGATGACAGTTGGAGGAAGATGAAATTTTGAGAAAAATAAGTTAATAAATTATTTTTAAAAATTTAAATTATTTTTTATTTATTAGTTGCGTAAAATAATAAAATTAGAATTTTAATTTATATTTAAAAGGTAAATTAATTATTTGAGTATTTTTTATCAAAATATTTAGACATCAATTAAAATTTATTAATTAATTAATTTAAAAAATATAATATTCGTTTGACAAAAATTCTTAACTTTAGGTACTAAATTGGCATTAATTAATAAAAAATAAAAAAAAAACTTTTTACATTTTTTGATAATTTAAATTAACTAACTAAGCTATTTTAATCCTCGATTGAAAATTTTAAAAAATATAATATTCAATTAATAATATCCCTTAAGCTACTAAAGTGAAATAAACCCATTTAATTATTGTATTCATTGTATCAAAAGTACATTACGTTTATTTTACGTTGCTACGCTTTTGCAGCAATGCGTTCTTAACAGAAACCCACCAAAAGGTATAGCGGGTCGTTGGCTACTTCGCTCCAGCATTTCCTGCTCGAACTATAAACTCAAGCACGTCACTGTTCTTGATTGCGTTGGAAAGATTGTGGTGTGCACAGAGTTTGAAAGAGCTTGTAGTTGTAATGGTGATCTCAAGATGGGATAGGCAACAACGACGATTGGTAAGGGATCAGAGGCCTTCCAGAAGAAGAAAGATTTTCAGATGGCTTCTATTCGGGCTCGCATTCGTCGCCATCCTCCCCCCTCTTTTCTTCCATTTCAAGCTCCGACATTTTCGTCAGGTTATTATTTCCTAGTATGTACATACTTTTATGCACGGAAACATTATGTATTAGATTAATCGACTGTTTTCTGGAAATGAAGCTCATCAGGGTTCAGTTTTCCTTATTGACCTATCTTTTATTAGGGAATGGAATGAAATTGGAACCTTTTCTTTTCTACCAAACGAAAAATGTAGAAACCTTTATTCTAAATTAAACAACAAAACTTTGGAGTTTTTACTGTGATTGTGAATAGGAACAAAATGCTTTTGATGCTATATTTTCAAGGATGTCTTCTGTGGACATTGAGCAATCTGATCTATTACACATTGATTATTAGCTAGCGATTTTGTAAGGGCTAGGTTTCGAATTCAGTCATAATTAGAGGACAATCGGATCACCCATTTTCGTTTCTGTTTTGTCTTAGCCACAATAAGGGAATGATTAATCCTCATTTACTTCATCTTATACACCGTCACTCATTTTTGCAGTTGCGATTGCAAAAGTGTCGCTGGCTTCGGAATCCTCCACTTGTGTGTGCTCATGGCGGCGACTCTTCCAAGGCTTTTCCTAATACAGTAAGCGCCAAAGTCTGCACCTAATTTCACTCTTTCTTTTCTCATGTTTAAGGGCATTCTAAGAGAAGTATTCGGGTTCTTATTGTAATATTCACCAGTTTATTATAAGCACCTAATTAGCCACTTTTGTCGGTCCTCTAATTAAATACAAAACTGAAGCATCACTTGGTTCTTTAGTTGAACGATGTTCTTAATATGCACCTTGCCTCTACACACTTACCTTGAAACGTGCTTTATTTTGCTTGTTTCCAAAGAGAAAACTTAGGCCTTGGAGGAAAGTTTACTAGTTACAGAAAAGTAAGTCCTTGTCTTTCAGACTTGAATTCTCTTAACTACTGCTGTTTTATCTCCTCTTTATTTAATTTTTGATATGTGCTTCTTTTCCTTGCTTGTGTGATTTATCACATGCTTCATAGAATAGTATCTGGTTTAAACTTGTGCTTCGTGGAGCCAAGCACCCAAGTTTTATATAAGCAGTCCACGTTTTAATCAGTGTATGGCATTTAGGATGATATAATTATATGAAACAGCATGCTTGCCTTCAGATTCATGCACCTTGGCTTTTATTGTCCTTGAAACACTTATGGTCAAAATCAATAAGAACTTTTAATTCTAGGAAGGTAAATGTTTAGATGCATAGGGTGCAAGTGAAAGTCAATGAATTTATGAAGGATTCTGGTTCACCTGATGATGCAATTGCTGGTCAGATTAATCTTCAGTAGAACTGTTTAAGTGTTGGAAAGTTTTTCAAAATATGATGTAATTTTTTTTATCATCTGAATTCCATTTTTTCAAATCCAAAAAAATAAGAGAAAAAGGAAAACCAGTAGTAGAGAGTGGGGCATGCATGTAAGTTGGTCTCCATCAACAGGTTTTGATAAAAATATTTTTTCAATAGATGGATGCATACCGCATTGGTCTTCGCTCCCAGGTAGATTGCATGGAGATTGATGTTTCTCGGTCTTTGGATGGAGTTCTGTTTGCGCTTCATGACAGGTATTTATGAGCATCATGCTTCTGTAAAGGTTAAACTATTATGTAAGTGAATAGTTTTGTTGTTTCATGCTGAATTGGTGCTCATCATAGTGCTCCAGACCATGAATGTTTTCACAAATTTTCAGTTAACAGTAGTGTATGACTATTGTATTGTATTTTTCTCTTCCTTTTTGATAAGTATATTGTAGTTATTTGCAAAGCAACATGATGCAAATAGGTAAGACAGGTGCTAATAGTCCTTTGCTCTGATGATTTACAAGCTGATGTAGGAATAATTACACTCAAGGAGTAAAATCCCAGTAATGCTTGTGTTGCGGCTGTGCCAACTTGGGAGTGGACACTTCTAGGTTGCAAATTTTGCCTCTCAAATTCAAGGAATAAATAAGTAACAAATTAAAGGAGTTTGTCTTTGGAGTAGGTCACTTCTAGGTTGCAACATTCGCCTCACAAATTCAAGAAATAAATAAGTAAACAAATTAAAGGAGTTTTTCTTCAGAGTAGGAAGCCAAGGACATCTTTGAGAAACGAAGTGGGGGAGGGACCCAAAGACAGGGCATCTTACTTTGGAGTTTGATTTTATTCATTTTCTCACACCATAGAATCTAAGCCCTACAAAGGTGGATGCCCAGATTAGTTAGAGACAAGAACAAAAGTAAGAAAAAAAGTTAAAATGGGGCACATAAAAGAGGATTTTGCATCTTACAATTTTCATTTTGGTGCTATTGAGAAACACCATGCTCAAAGCTTGATAAAGAAATATGATGCTTCACACATAAATGCTCTCCTTGGTGCATTATAACTAGTAAGGGGAGACAGAAGTCATAAATTATCCAGACTTTCATTTTTCACTGTTAACTCTCACAAAAATGTTGAGCAATTCTGAAGAAGAAATATAGAACAATTTTATTTCTTTCTCCCAACAAATGATTACATAACTAGCTACACTAGCATCCAAGAGAGTGTTTTTGCCATTGGTGTTCTTTGTGCCACGCAATAGACCTGTTTTCTTTTGACACTAGCTGATTGAAAAATATTAAATGTCCCTTCTGTAAAGTCATGATCCTTTTTTTAAAACTGTATGGGAAGTTGATTCTCACATTTTACAGTCAGGGAGTTGCAGCAGATTTCTGGGAACAAAACATCTAGAGTTGGACACTTAAAGACAAAAGAGGTTTGTTTTATAGACTTTTGCTTTGATTTGACTTATGTGAGCTTTTTCTCCTTGTTAACATATTATTATACTGGAGACATAGTGGTGGTACTTTATACTATCAAAGCTTGTATTCTTATATTATTCTGCTCTTTTTGTGCACAACTAAAGATGCCTAGTTATGAGCTTTTTGTTCTGTTCTGGCTATTAATTTAAAATTGATGATTCATAATTGCTGGTCCCAACAGCTTCCGAGTTGCTCTCTTTTGTTCTTTCAAATAGTTTCAATGTCTGATTCTTGTTTTACAACACATTGTCTGTCAATTTTGGATATGTATGAATGTTTTCGACATGCATTTGGATTTTCCAAAACTAAGACCATGATACTGCCTGACTATGAAGTTTGGTGCACTGTTTTTAATTCTTATTTCTCTACACTAGATGCTTGTTAACATGTGTTGCATTATTTATTAACAACTGAAATGATCTTTTATCACTTTTATGTTGAGGTATTGATCATCTCATAAGATAAGTTGTGCTCGTCTTATATCACACTGTCTAGATTTGACACATTGTCAATTATATGGAGGAAAATCATGTTAATTTATCCTTTTTAGATTGAAGAACTGCAAACGGCTCATCATCTTCCGCTGGAGTTTCATGATTTACGTGTTCCAACTATTGAAGAAGCACTGAAGGTATTTTGAGGGTTCAACTTCTTAACAACTCCCCTTCTTCTTAGTCTCTATCGACCTACCATCTTTCTTCATGACTATGTGCACTGCAGAGAAATAGTTTCAGAAACAGAGAATATTTTCCTTATCTAACCTGTCTTGTTATTTCTCATGGGTTTTTTTGCTACCTAGTGTTGATATTCTCATAATATTGAATACATGCATTGTAGCATTGTTTTACATACTTCATGCTGTTAACTTTGAGAGAGTAGCTTCACATTGAACTTTTTTTTAAAAAAAAGGTTTGCTAAATTTGATTTAATGGTCTTCAGTTTGTATCAGGTTCTGTTAGACAGGTAATTCTTGATGCAAAAGTTGGGCCTCCTTTATATGAAAAAGGGCTTGCGAAAGATATCCTTGCCGTTGTAAGTTTTCTATCAAAGTGATGTTCACCACACATGATATGGTTATTATATTTAGGTGCTTATTTATAACAGTTTCCTAGTTGCTCATTGGATAAAGATGTTAGGAAACTGGAGGCGTAGAGATCTCTTTTAGTGGTTATGCTGAAAATGTCTGTCTTGATACTCAAAATCACTTCTGTTGTGGTTGACTTACCAGTATAAGGCTATCACAATTATCATTATAAAAAGATGCTTTTCCTTCACGTAACAAGTTAGCCAGTCCTAATGAGACATAGGCAAAGCCTGAAACTTGGAGCTCACGAAGGAGTGAGTTTAGGCCATTGAGGAAGAAAAGAGGAAGAAGATGAAAGCTGTACCTTTAGCAGTCGAGTTAATTTTTGGTTTTCTTTTTAAAGGTTACTGGATTGTGTTTATGAGGTTCATGAAATTGACACGAAATTCATTTGTTTCACTTGCTAATTCATGGAATAGAGTACACAGGCTCGTTTTATCAAGGTATTTAGTCAATCGGATGGTGCAAATGGTTTGAAATTTCAGTACTTCCTGGCTTGGAAGTTACTGTAGTTCACTCATACATCTAGCTTACTGGGAACTTCAAAAATTCCAAGAGTTATCTCCTAGTGTTTACATTTGATGTGTGATTGGGAACATTAATAGTGTCTTTAGCTGATTTAGTGTTTGCTACTGTATGGAATTTGCGCAGATTGAAAGAGCAAAGTGCAAGAATTGCCTTGTTTGGGCCAAAAGTGACAGCCTCGCAAGGGATGTTATGAATCAGTCACCAGATGTTACGGTAAAAGATAGTTAGACTATTTATCTCTTGAAAAATGTAAGGTTGCAGTATTAAAGTAGAGGATTGGAGGTTTGTTTTGGCGGTTGATATGTGTAGGGCGGTGGTGCTTGGGCAGGTAGGGTACATCGTGATGACGGATCCTTCAAGCGGGACTAGAACAAAGTTATTGAGGATGAGACGTGCTGGGGTGGTTGGCTTTTACCACCCTCTGGTGCATGAGAATCTAGTGAAAATTGTGCACGGGTATGTAAGTAGGCCATTGTTTGGTTGGGTTGACTTGCAGTTGTTATGCTGAAAACCTTTGGTTGTTGAATGGTTTTTACATAATATAAGAATGGTATACGTGGTAAACAGGAGGAAGAAGAAGGTTTATGCCTGGACTGTGGATGAGGAGACGTCGATGCAGAGAATGTTAATGGAGCAAGTGGATCCGATAGTTACAAGCAATCCCAGCCTACTTCAGCGCCTTATGCAAGACACGAGAACGCAATGTCTTGAAGAAGGCTTTTCTCTGTCATCGTGAGTCATTGCGCAAGAACTAACCGTCTGTACAAATAATGCTTATTATTATTTTCTCACGGAGACGCCAATACGATTTGATTTAATTTATGAGGCTTAGTAGCTGAGGATAATGATTTAGTGGTACAATTTTAGCCTTAGGACTAGCGGCAAAGAAAAAGGTATTATATAAAGATTGAATTTATTTTTTTTATTTTTTATTAAAAATAATTTTTTTGTGAATCAATTACACTGGATTCAAACAAAATTTAATTTAAATACACAAATTGATTCATTAATGGTTCCTTGTCACTTAATCCACGTCTTTGAATAAACCATACTAGAAGTAGAAGCATCTTCACGGCCCGCTTTCTATTTAGCTGCGCTGGAACTCTAAGGCAAAAGGAGAAAAAGGGTGACGGTAACAGAGATTCTGATCTGAGGCAACATGTTTCTTCTGACGTTGGAGAGAGGAGTAGTTTTCTTGTTTCGTCCCTATAGTACGCAACACCTTGGGGGGAGTTCGGCTTTCTAGTACTACTTGACTCCATCTGACTGCCGCCGTGTCTTTGGTTGCTTTCTCGCCGGCTTCATTTTTAACTGTATTTTTCTTGCTGTAGAGTTTCATGTCAGAAAATCGGAAATTTCCTATTCCCCACGCCAACTTTCATTTTCCCTGAAGTACAGCATGTTGTAGAAGGAAGGAATATAACCAAAGTTATCCTTACTGTTACAACAAAGAAGGGAACCGCAACGTGGAACGACATCGTTCCTCCCCCTCCTCCACAATCAGTCCATCAGATCAGCTATCATCATTCTTCCTTTCTTTCTTAGAGGAAGGAGGATTGTTACTTAGCCGGAAAAACAAAAAAAAAAAAAGAAAAAGAAAAAAGGGTAGGAGAAGGTGTGGTTAGTATTTTCGACGTCTCTCGAGTCCTGGCTGCTGATAGCGTGGTCTCGTAGTCAGTCCTCCATTCAATTCTTGATCAGATCCAGAAACTCAAGACAAGGCTGGACGAGAGAAGAGCAGATCGCTTTTACTGCTAATAAATAGAGTACTACTACGACTCTGCATTTCTCCGCAATCCCATACATTCCGATGACGTCTTTCGCACTACTAGGCTAGTAACTCATTTTCTCGCCGATTCTGGTTCAGTTTCAGTTAGTTTATAAGGGACTACCAGAAAGATCATCTCTTTTACCGAAAACATTAAGTGCAATAAGAGTTTTATCACATCATTTTCCCATGTTCCAAAGTGCAAGTTGTGATCTACCTTGCTCGCTGCTACTCAGCTAACTCCCCCCAACTCCAACGCCCCTACTGCTTTTCTCTCGCCTACCCCGCTCAAAATCACCGTTTCCCTGAGGGAGGTCCAAGAAAGTTTTAACTGCGGCTCCGTAAATCCGGAACCAAGAAACAGAGATGCCCGGTGTTTTCAAGAGCTTCGGGATCGGATTGGCTTCCTGGTTCCGGAAGAAGCTTGATCCCCTTGTCCAAATCCTACGCAGGTAACGATAAATCCCTTTTCATTTTTTCTTTGCTCTCTTCAATTATTTTACTTTGCCATGCCAATATTTTTAAAGAATGACGGAAAAGTTCTTGCCTGTACCCCCTGTAAGTGCATTTTTCTTACTACTCTTTTCTTCTTTTTCTTAGGGGAGCAGAGCCAAAGCAATTGGCATTTTCAGGAGCACTCGGCATCACCTTGGGAGTATTTCCCATCTGCGGTATGCTATGTTCCAGTTCCAGTTCCAATCGGGTGCACATCTCACGTATCTTACTTAACATTCATCCGATTTACCAGAGAATCCACCAATCCTTTCGATTTCTTTTTATCTGTTTTATTCGGGCGTTTGCTCTTACAGGTTTCTTGAATTAAGTTCTGCATTTTATGAAGAACTTTCTTGATTAACTGCCAACGACTATTAAGCTCTTGGATGCTGGAAGGAAAATAATTGATTAATTGAATAGATCAAACGAGCATTCACAAGGACATGGTCGTTTGTTCTTTCATTTTCTTTTCTTAATTTATCTCCAATGTGTGTCTCTGAGCAGTTGAGATTTGGGAGAAGCTCTGCTGGTAAAACACTTGGACTCTTTGCCTAATAAAACCAAAAACAGTGTATCCTTGTATGGTCTCGCTGTATCAGTATGAATTCTATAGTTCATTTCGGGTTGCTTTATGTCTTAATCTCAACCCTTACACCTAAGTTAGAGGTCCTTTTTAATCTATACCGTCTCTACTTGAACTTATCATGCGTAAAATTCTAACCTGATTATTTAGAGTCTTGAGTCCTGCTACTTAGAGTGCACTCAAGGTGAAGACTAAATAAGTTGTTGGGGAGCACAGGAAGATTCGAATAGATCATATAAGTGCTCATTCAAAATCACATGGGAAGCTTAGCAATAAATGAGTGACTGGTAAATCATTACCTAAAGATATTTGCAGAATTAAGTCCATTCTGGGATCAAGGTTTGCCCATAGAGGTCAGAAAAATGCAAACAAAGGTTGTTTTGTCAAGAATAGGGATTATATGGAAGTGCCTTATGGAGATTATTCTTCACTTCAAGGATTAGTGGATTCCTATAAAACCCTCCTTCACACTTCCATTTGGATATGATTCTATGTAGGTAGAGATCATTAATCCTCTGTGCCTTGCATAAGGATTAGGTTTCTAAACCTGTGGTTTTACTAATATGAAGAATCCAAGTCAGTGTAACAGTTTCAGTAAGGCAACAGCATTTATTGTTTCACACAGCTGTATCCTGGGCTGATTGCTTGTGTAGAATATCATGGCTAGGATTTCTTGTTAATGTTTCCTTGCCCACACCCTTTCCCACCACCTTCCCTGCCCACTTATTTTCACAACTAAATGTTCCATTGGTGCCTTTAACAGGGGTAACTGTCTTTCTATGTGGGATGGCTATTGCAGTTCTCAGATCCATGTGTCATGCTCCAACTGTTATGTTGGCTAACTTTATTGCTACTCCCATTGAATTCAGGTTAACCTCTCGTGAAAACTCTTTTTGCATCATTGATCATGAGCAATATTCAGATATGTTTTCCTAATTTTCTTTTTCTGTTCTAATAAGTTACGCTAGGAAGCTTTTCATCAATTTAAGGTTCTGATATTTTCAATTCATGAAGTATTAAAAAGTAGAGCTTTTTCTTTTTGAACGTTAGCTTCTCTTAGCATGTTTTCTGCTCATGCCGTTTTGTTCACTCTCTGTTTTATGTGCTTCACTGACTGAAAAGTTCAAAGATTGAGAATGCTGCCAGAAAATGTTTTGCTAAAGATTCTGTAAAATATAAAGAAATGAGAAACAAGTGTGCAAAACAACTTAAAGTTTCTGAGTGGTTTCATTCTGGCAGAGGTCCATTTCTTGTCCCTGAGCAATGAGCATGGCTCACTTGAATTACAATAAGATACAAGGAACTGGTTGTGAATTAAGTTTTTGATTGTTCCTTCCAACAGCTATTTCCGAGTTTGTTTTCGGCTAAGCATTTCAAATTTAGAAATTGGTTTAGTTTCCTTTTTAGTTTTTTTCCCCCTCACCTTCTCTACAAGCATGTATTGCATTAGTTTTTGACTTGGTAATGAACATTCCAGATCATTTATTTGTGAAGTATCCTAGGTGTAATATTGTTTATGGAAGTATTTATCTGTTATCTTTTCAATTTACAGTTTGATAATCTTCTTCTTACGTTTCGGGGAATTCCTTACTGGTGGACCTCATTTTCCTTTAAGTTCTGGTGCGCTGAAGAAAGTTTTGACTGGCCAAGCTTCCCAGGAAGTTATGCAGAGCGTTTTGCATTCTGTAAGTAATTGATTTGGCTTTTACGTAGTAAATATCTGCATACACCTCTATAATCCTCTACCTATGCGTTTAGGTAATCTTTTTAGGTAAATATAATTAGTGAACAACAGGTTGTTATATCATACGCTATCAAAAGATTGTGCATCATTGGTGTACTTTTTCTCTGTTCAAAGACACTGGTGTTTGAGTCTCTGATGTCTCCCAAACTAAATACACAAGTTCGAGAGAAGCAATTATAATGTGGTCTAGTAGTATAAATCAGATTGACGTGGTGATTTCACTTCTAAAGCTCGCTGATAACTGGAACTAAAGGTGTCCAAATTTCCTGAGTTCTTTGCCAAGTAAAATTGAACTCATTTGCTAAAGATTTGCATTTGTCTTTCTATCTCAACATCTTCGCCTGTGTTGCAGACATTTTTTGGTGTCCAATTGTTTATGTATTTTTGCCTGATATACAAGATAATGCATGTTGTCTGTACAGCTGGAAACTGAAAACTTATGTCAGTAGAGCCTAATTGGGTTTCGAAAATGTTAGTTGGGATATCTTTTAGCATTTTTCCTGTCAGATCAGTGGACAGTTATAGATTTTACTAAAGCTATTCTTGGTTTGCTAGCGCAGGTTGCTATGTCACCTAGAAAGTTCAAAACCAAAATTAAGTATCAAAAAGTCAAAAGAGAAGATGTATATGGGGGCAAAGTATGAAACTGGACATTGTCATTTTTGTAGTCATCCATCAATTTCTGTCTTTTTCTCTTCGCTTGCTGCTTGTTTCCTTATTGATCCAGGGTTCTTGTCATCAATTATGTCTACAGCTGTTAGGTTGGCTTGTTTCTGCACCATTCATCTTGGCAGCCCTGTATCTGTTGTTTTTGCCAATTTTTATATTCTTGGTAGGCAAGTTCAGCACAGGTTCTTCTTTCAGTCCAAAGAAGCAACTCCTTTCGGTAGCAGAAGTCAGACTTAAGATGAGGGATGTATGACTTGTCAAGCTGCATCTGTGGGTTAGTACTTAGTATGGCTTGTAAATAGAACTTGCAAAAGCGGGGATCTGCTTAGGTTAGTACTCAGTGCGGCTTCGTGGTTGCGAAAATGAGATGTATGCGACGAAACAGATGTTAGTAATCAAGGATGCAGTTAGAATGAAGCAGGTTGGAATGAAGAGGGGAGGGCTGCTTCATTCTCTATTCCAAGTTCTTAATCTGTGTTGAAATGGACAAGTGTATATAACATTCCATGCATGGTTTTCCTATCAGGGGATGTGGTTTGAATATGCAGGGATTGTTATTATAATCCATACGACTCTTTAATCACTTCAATGAGAGGATTATTTTTACAGAGCCGTTGAGGTTACAAGACAGTTTATGGTCACCGCATACCAACACAAAAGCAGGAGAAAACTCCAGACTTTCTTCTTATCTAAACTTTGGTTTCGCTTTCAAGGTTCGTATGATATTTTCGTTTGGTGAAATAAAGTAGTACGGATCAGAAAGGGACTTTTGTTGACTAAGGAACCCAACTCATCTTCGGGGCAGGACGAATGGAATCAATAACTAATGAGGAAAAAAGTGTGTCCAAAAGTAAGAATTTGTTGTGTTTTAGGATTACTAATGAGTTGTGTTGTAAGGAAGGTTGCGAAGCGCTATCGGTAATTTGATATGCTGTGAAAGTTGTCTCCAATTCCCAAATAAATTAGTAGTTGTACGTACAAGAAAACGTTGTAGAGTTTGGCAGAATATATATATATATATATATATATATGTATATGTATCTGTAAGAAGACAAGAGGAAAAGAAGAAAGCGTCAAGCCTTCTTTTACTACGGAATAGTCCATTCTCAATTACGAAATCTAGCTTTTTTTTTTATTTAATAAAAAAATACAAATTCTGAAAATATAAGCAACATATCACACAACTTTATTTTTTATTTTTTTTGGATATATCGAAGTTTGAGAAATAAAAAATGCTGTTACATCTACGGCGGCTCCTATTGTCCTATTATCCTGTGCAATCTTTTTAGCTTGGCCAATCTTTTTTTTTTAAATTATTTTTTAATAGGTTTGGCAATCTTAATTTGACCAAAATCAATAATATCTTTCCAAACGTGGGATGTCTATAGCAAAGTTGTACCAGTTACAAACAGAATTTCTTTACAAAAAAGAAAAAAATTGAAAAGGTGGGTAATCGAACGATCTAAAGTCAGTCTGTCTTGCAAAGTTGTCTAATAGTAATAGGCCATGAAGTCTCAGCTATGTGAGATTACTCACGAAAAATGTTGAAGAGAATGTATTTGAATGCAATTGTTTTCTGTCGGAATGGAAGCTATTTTGCACATAAATAAACAAGGGGTTTTGTGACAGCTGAAGGCCCTTAATCTACGATTCATCAACCTACCCATCTTCTCGTTTCTCTAATAAGAGCAAAATAAGGGGGGAAAAAAAAAGGTGAACAATCTACGTATTCTTTTTTGATTTGTCTTACAGAAATTGCACTCCAAAGCATCTCCATAAAATATATTTACATTTGCAGTTGTCAGAACTTAGGAGGTGCAGAGAGAGCAATGCAGATCTTTGCATTTCTTGATGGGTATGAATATCTAATCTAGTTTGGTTTTGCGAAGTACTTACACGCACCCAAGGCTCGTAATTGGTCTCGTGATCTCGTTTTCCCGGCTCGGTTGATGTCCTTCTGCCCCCGGCCGCAGGCCACGACTAGTCTCCACGTCCCACAGAATCGCAGGCGCAACCGTTGGGCGAGTCTTGAGACATTTTTCTAAATTGGGTACTTGAATACCGGATCAAAGTCTCAGGGCCGCTCTTGATTTCAGCATCGAGCTTAAAAATTCCTCCTTTTCTTTCTATATTTTCTGAATTGTCTGTGAATGGAATTTGGTTTGAAGAATGGCAAGAGCATTTCTTGGTGAGGAGGTGATGTCTTATACTAGCAGTAGCTTGAGCTACTCAGACCGCCAAGAGCCATCAACCACATCTTTAGCTGCTACTGGTAGTGGTAATGGTTGTTCCTCTAAGGCTTCAGCTCAGCTAAAACTCTATCAAGCTTTCATTTTTTCGATCCCAGTTTTCTTCACTTTTATCCTTCTCTTCTTGTTTTACTTGTTCTACCTGCGGCGTAGGAGGGTTGACTGGTCCTCCCTCCGGATGAGGAATCCTTCTTCTTCGTTTCATTCCTCTGAATCTGATGACAGCTCCAGGGTACGTGAACCCCATTCTTCAACAACTCTTTTAGTGCAATTTATGATCTTTGTGGATGCTTACCTTTGGTTTGGGATTCGCAGGCTGAATTGGGCTTAAAGAAGGAGGTCAGAGAGATGTTGCCCATTATTGTGTTCAAGGAAAGTTTTTCTGTCAAGGACACGCTGTAAGTGGGCTATGATGTTATTTTTGGATTTAGATTGGCTTTATTTAATAAGGCGCTCTACTCTATCCATCACTTGCACTCGTTCACTTAATGCTTTTTATGCTGCTGATCATTACTGTTCTGCTTTTGCTCTTACCTCTGTCGCCTATGATTCATAGAAAGCCAACTTTGAAGTCCTAACATTACTTGAAGAGTCTATATGTTCAAGTTTTACCAGTATTCTATGGCTAACAGTATTGGTTGAGTCCACCATCACCATGTGTTGATTTGCTATGCTTCTGCAGTTGCAAGGAAGAAAGAGTCAAAAAGTTTTTGGGTTTAGCTGGACATAATCCCGTAGAATTAGTTTGTTTTACTATTCCATTACTAGCTTCTTCCATAACGTATTTGATAGAATCTGCATGTGGGAGGCGAAAGTTTGAGCTCTTTTCTCAAAGACAGGATGATCTCTTCTGATTTCTCTGACTTTCTAAGTTCATCCCAACAGCTTAGATCTCAGCAAGTTACAACTTGATATGCATCTCCAAAAAAAAAGTCCTCTTTCTAAGGTTTTCTTTGAGATGAAGACCTCATAGGGTGTGCTACTACAATTTAGAAAGAATAATTTGTTAAAGCTTGTGCAGTTGGCAAGTAAGCTGCAAAAGAAGAACAAGCTCCTGGTGTTTGGGGAATCTTGTATGGAGTAATGAATTTTGTTTATGTGGTTTACTTATGATTTGTGAAGAAGTAGGCATGCTAGTTTTGTGCAAATTGAGATAAAGCTGGATATAGCTTCTACATTTAGAAAATGGTGTGAAATCTGAGTTTTGCGCTGTGCAAACTTCTACTAGTACAGTTGAAATTTGCCCATTTTATGGATTTCCTTTACTAACCATTCATGAACTTACCCTAAACCGTTCTTATGTCTGGGATAATGCAATTATTTCATAAAAAGCTTCTCGTAAAAACAATTGAAAGTAATCCAAATAGTTAGCCTTAGTATTACTAGAACTTCCTTGATCATAGATGGTGCTTTGACCTTCGACTGCTTCTATTATTGACGTTGCACATACATGGTCATTAACCCAATGGAAGAAAGGAGGGGATGGGGGGGACCCTTTAGCAGGCCCTTGACCATTTTCGATGATTAGGCTTGAGATTGTGAATGATGCGAAGAACTCTAACTGCTTCTGGATAGAGAGATTTAGCCAAATTGGGTTGTGTGATTCCAGATTTTGGGAACAACCTATTAGCTGGAATGTGGAATTTTAAATGGATGCCTCCCTGAACTAAATGCTATCTTGAGAGGTATTTCATAGAAATTTACATCCCTTTTCCCAAATGATTAAGCTGTCACCTAAAATTGAAAGTCCTGTAAGGGGCTGCTGGACTAGTTGATTTGATTAGTAAAGGAAGAAGAAGTCTCAGGAAATGATAAGCTAAAAATAGACGACCTTGTTCAGGTAACTCTACCTGAGATTAAACTATGGATAAGTGTCCTCAAGTCTGCTGAGTCCTTGGTAACAAAACGGAAATTGTTTTTTGTTTTCCTCTGCTGGAATGCAGAGTAAAGTTAAAATCTTTTTCCTACAGTGATATTGTATTGTAAAGCTTGAGGGATCAAGGTAACTAGTATGTTTAGGAACTTCTGCATTGTTATCTATCACCGCTGTCACATGCCTACCAATCATCACAGCAGTTTCTTCTAAAAATTATACTTGGTGATTCTATTTAAGGTGCTTGATTTGCTTACACAAGTCCATTTGACAAACTACATGAAAACAATTCAGAAGAAAAAAAAGCAGTAAATTCAACTGCTTCAGACTGCTACGGCTATTAATTTCAGTATGATCCCTTGTACAAGCTATGTTGTGGTTCTCATGCTTTAGTATAAGTTTTTGTTTTTTCGTTTGCTTTCCCCCACGATAAAAAATTTAAACACCTTATTTAACTCAACTTTGCTATTATCGTTAATGGACAACACTTGATATATGATAAAATCCGTTATTGGATAACTTTGGTTGAGGGTCTTCATTTTTTATCTAGGAAAAACTCGTGAAGAACTAAGGAGATGTGATTTTCCAAATTTGTTAATGAGTTTATGAAATTCTTCACAGGTGTTCGGTCTGTCTTGGGGATTACCAAGCAGAGGAAAAGCTCCAGCAGATACCTGCTTGTGGACATACATTTCACATGGATTGCATTGACCACTGGTTGTCAAATCATGCTACATGTCCACTCTGCCGCCAATCCATCTTGGTTTCTACTAAAGATCCGAGTGAAGCACTGGATGTCCAATCAGAAATGGACGATGGATCTTCCCATCCTGAGAATGGTGAAGAAACATCTCATGGAAGTGGCTCCTTGCATTGTGAATACAACCAGCAAGAACCTGGTGAAATGTCTTCTGCAGATACGGATGAAAGAGTTCCGACAACCCATGAAGCACAGGAAACAGATTCGCACAATATAGAGATGGCGAGGCAGCTGAGTCATGGGAAAACTCGCCTTAGTTGTGGATGCAGGGATGAAGCTAGCGCACAAGAGGGGGGCACGAACCTCGCAACTGCAGCCTCTGACGGACTCTAGAAAGAATTAAGTCCATAATACGCAACTTTGAGTTCAGATTTTGCCATAGTAATAGTCTCATCCCATTCATCTAATTGAAATGTACAATGCTAACATTGATTTCAGAGTAATGAAAAATGTAGTGGTTGTGACTGACCTCGTAGACAATCCATATAAATCCCACCCAAGTTCCTGTTTGAAAAGACTTTTGTGCCCCTTCATGAGCTTTCAAGCTAAATATTATGTTTTACTCCATTACATCATTGTAAGCTAAATAGTGATTGAAATTTTAATTTGAACTTAGAATTTAGATTGGTTTTGTTTGGACAGAATAGCAATTGGATTTTATTTTTTTCCTTACAAAAAAAATTACTTTTGCAAAATTGGAGGACCGAAAATTTTAAACTTAAACGCAATTTAAATAAATCCTTTAGTGGCAAACTAATAGACAATGCAGGATCCTATCTAATGAATTGCACAAACTGACAAAAGACATTATAAATTCCTTCCTTTATAATTAGATATTGATCAAGAAATCAATATTTATTAAATATGCATACTTTTTATTGATTTAAACTCCTATGAATAATCTCCTTAATATTAAAAATACGAAATTTAGGTCTTACTAAAATAATAACATTTTAGTTATAATTTGTTTATTTGTGAACTATTTTCTAAAAACTTTTGTGTTTGATAAAAAATAAAATATTCAATTTGGATTCATAGATTAATTTTCGTCTTCTTCGTTTTCTGTGGGTAACCAGATTAGTTTTGTTATAGAGACTGATAACTGAGCATTTATGTTCTATAATGTATGTTTTGGACTGGTTTTCTTTTGAGAATTTTTGTTTTAAAAATAAAAAATAAATTAATTTATAAGAACAAAAGTGAAGCAGATAAATCCTATATTTTTTTAAAAAAGTATAATATTTCAAAGTTTTTTGATCCCAGGAAATTTTTCGTCATCAATTCTTGGGGTTTTCAAAGTGAGAATCAACCCAAATGGACAGGGCTTACTTATCAAAAAAGGATGAATATTTCAAAGTTTTTCTATCCCAGGAAATTTTTGTCATCAATTCTTGGGTTTTTCCTTGGATGTATGACTCGTGAATCTTGAACTTATGGCAACCGATTAGAAAGACTCCCTAATAGGACTAGAGACACAGAAGGCTGAGAGAATCTGAAGGCAGCGAAGAATCAATAGTCACCAAATTAACATCTTGAATCTTTTTCTTTTTCTTTCGCGGCGGCGGCGGCGACGTCGTGTTATCTACGAATTGAAATACAGTCCCACTGGAATTGTATGCGCTCTTGACTTGCCTGCTTTCTCTCAGCAAATCTGGGATCGAGAATTCAGTTCGTAAGGCTTCGAAGTAAGGTACCCCCGTAGCTGCTGAGTGCTGTTGTCTCTTTCTACAGTTGACCTGGAAGTTTGTTTCCTCTTATTCGATATCATTCCAAATATGGATTTTCCTCACTCCTTCCTGGATAGATTCCGAATCTGAAAAATCTACTCTTTCGGCTTTGGGGCTTTTGCTGGATGTGGTATTGCATAGGAAAATGATTCTTGATTTTGAAGACTTGGCTTTGATCGATTCTTCTGATAGGTTGTGGAAGTCCTCGAACTTGGAGCAGGTAAATTATTCACTTCACTTGATTGTTGCTTCCTTAGTTGAAGAATGTTTTGGCTAATTCTTTTGTCGAATCTTGATTGCTTAAAATCGAATAACTCAGAAGCTTTCTCCTCTCTGATAGAAAAGCGCTGAACCTGATTCTGGCTTTGTTTATTTATGCCGATAGTGAGTCTTAAATGCGGTCAGCAAATTGTGAATAACAACTAGGATTAACTTTCTGATACGGGGAAAGATGGGATCGCTTCAAAATACTGTTCACTATTGCTGCGTATCGAAGGCCGGTAGAATTTTCTATGCTTATAATGGTGGAAACACCGAATTTGAAAACTTGGCAGGGATGTGCTTGGAAAGGACCCCATCTTATCATAGATGGTATTTCCAGACCATGGGAAAGAAGACTTTTGGGTTTTTGATGGATGGGGCATATGTTTATTTTGCTATTGCAGATGAGGGTATTGGTAAAACGGGAGTTCTTCGGTTTTTAGAACATTTGAGGGATGAATTCAAAAGGGTGACTAAAAGGGGAAGGAGTATGTCAAATTTGGACTCACTTTGTTTACAAGAACAACTAGTGCCAGTTATTTGTAATCTAGTTTCCTCGTTGGAGAATGTCTCTAGGGTTGGCAATCAGTGGCCTACAGAGAATTTTTCCAACTTTGGGGAGTTATCACCTTCTCCTTGTAAAAATAGCAATGGCCAAATTGAAGGGGGTGCTTCAACAAAAGCTCCTTTATTAGGAAAATCTAGCAAACAGGAGAAGAAGAAAATGAAAGATCATGTAGTTGATATGAGAGATGTTGAATTGACCGAGCACCTGAAGTCAACAGAAAGAGGAGTAAGGGTTGATTCAGGACCTCTGGATCCCACGAACCAAGGTTCACCAGCTTCTTCAATCTCCTTGCAGAAAGATTTTGGTTCGATGAGGTTCAGATCAACCTCCCAAAATGTAAGGAAGAAATGGTGCCGCCAAGTGAGGATTATTCTTGCCATTGATGCACTGGTGTGTGTTGTGCTATTTGGCATTTGGTTAGGGATATGTGGTGGTTTGGAGTGCATCCGTTGAAAGCTGCTTTCTTTGACTCCTTGCACCGAAGTATGACCTTAAGCAGAAATCAAGAGATAGGAGTTGGCTATTTTGAAGTACTGTCTCTGAACTTGATGGTTGTATTGATGCAGCTGATGGACAATTTTTAATTCCTTTCTGAAGGTACGATTTATAGTTCATTGCATGAGTTGAAACTTGAAAGCTGGTTTGTACATACAAAGCGTTAGTATTGTCTATTACAGAAGATGGGAAGTTTCTAGGTATTTTTAGAGGTGGCAGAATTGTCGCAGTTAAATGTCACTTTTCATGCGCAATATAGGACTGCCGTTCTAAAAGTTTTGTGTTGCCTTCTAATTTCTTCAAATGGGTGCCAATGTGTTAAACTGTATCCTTTTCTCTTGCCTTTTAAGTGTGTATGAAATGTTTCGACTAAGAATGCACTATCTTTCTGCCATTTGTATATATCTGCATGTCATCTCCTTCTGGGGGGAATCTTCTTTTCTGGTTGTTTCTAAATTTTGCTATTGATTATCATATGTGACAATTGTAATTTTCTTAAAGCTAAATGGACAGAAAATTGTATTAAGTAGGGCATGTGAAACTCTTGGAGTGAAGGTCTATGCTTTATTAAACAGTTCAGAATGCTACTTGAGATGGAGGTCTATGCTTTCTTATTCTGATTCTGCTGTATTGTTGTTTATTTGTGTGTGTTTGTGTGTGTGTGTGTTTTTTTTTTTTTTTTGTGTGTCTTTTTTTGGTGAGGGCGTGGGGCAGAGAGAGAGAAGGTAAAATCTTCTAATCAGGAGTTGCATCTAGGACTATGGGGCTATCAGCTTTGCAAACTGATTGATGGCATGGCTGTCCTGTAATGAAATTGGAAAAAGAGTGGCCTGTGCGAATTGCAGATTCTGTTTTGACTAGGGAAGTTTTGAGCTTGACTAGATAAGGAAAGCCTAAAATTGTCCATGGTGGAAAGGAAACAGAAGCCTTAGCTTAAAGTTCTTCAATTGCGCAGAAAGCACTCCTGTTTCCAACTAATACAATGAGCTGGTAAAGGAAATGATAGTCAAGTGGAGGTAGCGGGTAAATCCAGAACCAGTGATCATTCCAGCAAAGTGATTGAGCAGCACCTATCTTGCTTAGATCCCCAGATTGGGCTAGAAGCAACAAGACAAAGTAGTTGCTTAAGGACTTTTTGGGCTGAGGGTCCGGCTACTCCATTCCTTGCCTTTCTCTGTAATAAGTTCAAGAGCTTTAAATGCTAACCGGCTTAAAGGGCTTATTCTGTGCCCAGCTCTGATAGTGGGAGTTTTTGTAGTTTATGTAGAATCAAAATTCACTTAGGCGGAGGTAAAGCATGGAGGTAAAGCATATCCATGAGAAAGAGGAGAATTGGGAGTAGGATTATGGAGGAGAGGGAGGAGGAAGCTTTGCCATCTTGTTCTGCAAGGACACTGAAAGCTGGTTACAGCCCCTCCTGGAGCTGCAGGCCAAGCAAACAAGAAACAAGACCTCCCTTTCCAATATTAATGCTCGCCTGCCTGAGACCGGGAGATTATTTGACTTCTATATTTAGAGCTTTACTACGTGAGTGTGTTCCACTTCCTGATGGTTGAAAATGAAGAGTGACAGGACTGAGGTCTGCTTTTTTAGCTAACATTCAATAGCTTGCTTGCACGATGTAGTGTTGCGCATATAAGAACATATGAGATGTAACCGTACAGTTCGAGCTCAAAACCGAGCGGTCATTATCCGGAATTGGGCTAAGTGGAGGCTGCTTTTCATGCTGGACAAAATTAGCAATCCTGTGTTGTTAGCACTACGGAACACAATCTCAGACCCTGCTACTTAAAAGTGGTGCGTTTCAAGTGGTTCATTTTCATTATTTTTCTATTCCCTCTATCAGAGTCTGTCTTATTGCATGGTGAAGAGAATGTGATTCAGTTGGCAGTAGGCCGTGGTACACTTCCCCCTTGCCGGCAACTCTTGATAGGATTGAGTTACATTTGGTATTTGCAGTTTTGCACGCTGAGAAATACATATCGCTGCTGATGCATGTTTTGCTTTAGTAATTCAACACAGTCCGTTCGAAAACCCTTGGAGCAACTTCAGAAAGAAATAGAGCACCCAGTGACGCTGTTGGATGCATTTATATATCCCATGTGCACAATAGCCTGGAAATGACTTCGGGTGATTTGGCTCTCATGCCAAACGCGTTTTCGAAGTCGTAGGGGAAAATATGATGGGAAAGAGGTAAATCACATGAACCTTGCATTTTTTTTTTTTGTGTGTTGCCAAGCATGTATTCTCAAGACAAAAGAAATAATACTTGCATTGATTCGGAAGCTGTGAGTTCTAGTTTCCAACACTTGAAAAGGTTGGAAAACCAAACTCAGCTGGCACTTTTACCTAGAAAGCTAGAATTGTCAAAATGGGAACAAGAAGAGCAATCCAGAAACACACAAAAACGAGGTCCACTCTATCCAACTAGAGTTTGGCAATTACAGAGGCTCACAAGCAACGTTATTTACATTATCACACAAATTTTTAGGAAACACAAAGAGGGGGAAATTTTAAAAAGAAAAAGGAATCACAAATATAAGCACTAGCTTGGAGATTCACAACAAAAAGACACAAGGATACTTCCTAAAAACCGCATCCATGCCTTCGTCATATAATTTAGCATAATTACTCTTTTCTTCAAACTTTTTAAGATAATAATATAGTATAAGGTAAAATTTGAGTATACCATGTATAAATTTGTTTTCTTGTGCAGGAAACAGGTAGCTTCCTCATTGACAGTTAGAAGAATCCAAACAAATCCTGCATTAAGAAACAAAGAACAGAAGTAAACATTAGGAGACAGGAATATTAAATCACGTCTATACATGTCAATTTTTAAATAATAGGCCAACCAACATAGCATGTGCATTATGTCCGTTAGCCAGCAGCTCATACAGTCTCTATCCAAAGGAGTAGTTTAGGATTCACAGTCACGCCCATTATGGGAAATCACCAAACAAAATAACTCTACGCTTAAAATGATACATCCACCTATCTACCAAAATGACAATAGCTGTAGGTTTGATCAATGCTCATCCCCTACCCACTCTATGTAAACCAAGAACAAGAAAGGCATATCAGCCTGAAATCTGCCAAGACTAACAGTGAACTGAAGGTTTGAGAAAAATGTAGCAGATGAGAAACATAGGTTGACCAGCTTTAGCACAAACCATTACCTTCCTGATGAAATCTATTAACGCAGTTTTGGTAGTCAAGTCTGCTCTTTATGCACTCATTCCCTTTTTCTTCCCCAGTCAAGGACTTAAAAAGTATTAGTGCTGTATACTATTCAAAAACCATATATAGAATGCAAACATGGCGAGAATCCTGATGAGCACCAATTCAACACCCCCCCCAACGCCCTACCCAAAAAAAAAAAAAGAAAAAACTAATTTGTTAAAACTAACAAATTTCCTCAGAATAAGTTCCGTAATTATTATGAACAACGACCTGCAAGACATTTTTTTCTTCCCAAACCCTAGTGTGCGTGAGTAGTGGACAAGTGCCATGGTGTCTTTACAGGACGGTTCTATTGATATTAACAGCTCTTTTCATGCCCAGACTAATATTTACCAAGGAGGCTGAAATCCAATTTGGCAGTGTACAAAGTTGATCACTGGAGCCACTAAATTGCCACATTGAAATATTTTTAATTCTCAAGGCGTAGATAATTACCTATGCTGGTGGTAGTAGAGTCACTTTATTGATTACTCTCTCCAAGTCCTAGTGAATATGTTCTTGAGCCTATTCCCAGATAGTCTCTGCAAGGCCTTCTTAGCTCCTGGAACCTCCGACTCCACTAAACTCTGGAGATGCGCATAAGCCCCAGCCGCCACTAACCTCTTCCGGCATCCCTGACTACCTCCAGCCATAATAGCTGCAACAACAGCTACTGGAAACTTCTTGGAAACTAAATCATTCCTAGGATCCAACATCTGAACTAGCCTCATCAAACTCTTCTCATCCTTCACCAATTCTTTGCGATTTGACTTTACCGCCAACAGTGAGACCAATGCATTTGAAGCCACCTCTTGCAATCCATCTGGCTTAACTGACTCCATTAGCTTCACCAAAGACCCAATACAGCCACTAATCTCCCTCCTATTCCCCTCACTTACCGATAAATAAGAGAGCAAGGAAGCAGAAATATGTTGTAATATTATATTCCCATGCTTGATCAGGTCTGCGAGGTGTAGAATAAATGTACTAGATGATGAGAGTATCCTGAAAGCTGAATCTGACTTAGAAAGTGAATAAATTGCCCGTAGAACATGCTCCAATGTATCAGAACTAGATGATTCACGCAAGCAATGGAGCAATCCTTGCAAACCCTTTTCTTGCACCAGCAAACGCTGGAAATATTCACCAGAAGAAGTAAGAATTGCAACACAATTAGCAGCTTTTTCTTGTGCAGAAGCCGTTCCCGAAACAAGCAATTGCAAGAGAACAGGAATAACCCCTTCCTCGACTAAAGCCATGCGAATATCTTCATTAGTAGCTATATTCCTTACTGCTCCTATGGCGTGTGATTGTCCGATAACCGACCCCGATTTACACAGCTGAACAAGTATAGGCACACCCCCATAAGCCGAAATCGCCCAGGCATTATCGGCATCCTTAGTGATACTCTCCACAGCCATAGCAGCCTTTTCCTTCAAGGGCATAGAGCTAGACTCCATAATTCTCAACAAAGGGCCTAAAGCCCCCTCTTCAAACACGCATCTTCGGGACAGATCGCTATTAGTGGCGAGCATAGACACAGCCAGAACCGCTTGCTCGCGAATGAAAGAATTGACATTGATATCCAAAAGCGAAATCAAGTAATTAATCTCGCCTTCTTTGGCAACTAAACCGGCGGACTTGTCATCCTCGGAAAGCAATTGAATCAAGGAGTCAAGGGCTTTTTTCTTGAACTCTACGCCGCCGATCTGAAGCCTGGTGAAGAGGTCCTTGATGAAAAGGCACATATCTTCTTCGCAAGCATTTGCTGAGGGGCGAGAGAGGACAATGGCGGTGGACTGGCGAAGTACACCCGAACGGAGGAGGAGGTCCAAGTCATGGATTTGCTTGGAGATCCAATTAGTAGACATGTCGAGGTCGGATTGCATAAGAAGCTTGCCGGGAGTAAATGAAGGGTCGGAGCACTGGAGGCAGAGAGTGTGAACGCGGCGGAGGGTGGAAAGCAGATTGGGTAATAGAGTGTGAAGCAGAGGATTGTCAGACCAATGAGGCGAGTCGGAGAGTTCTGAGATCATGGATCTGAGGGTGGCGAGCTTTGAGCGGAGAAGCTGCCATCTAGAGGTAAAGGAAGTGATAGAAAGGGCGGAAGGCAGGAGTTGAGCGAGCAGCTGGGTTAGCTGGTCGAGGGTCTGGGCGGGAGATGGCGGCGTACTGGGGGGAGGTGGTGAGGGGTCGGTGGCGGTGGCGGGATGCATCATCACCTTTTTCAGAAATGCCGGGGAGGGAAGAGGTGGTGGAAGTTTTGCCTCCTTTTTTTCCTTTATTTTTTGGTGGGCTTTCCCGGCTTCGGTTCCGGGTTGGGTTAGGGTGGGAGACAATGCATGTGAAGGCTCTGTCTGTGTGGGAAAACGCGGAGGCGTAAAGAATAGAATACAATACTCTGACACAGGGAATGGTGAAAAGTCACGCAATCCAATCGAAAGGGAGAGATTATTCCCCATAAAAAAAAAACAAAAATCGAAAGGGAGAGAGGGCACAGGGGCCAGCTCGGGGCGGAAAGCTTGACTTTGTTGTGGGCCCCACTCAAGAAGAAGAAAAAACCTTCCAAGTTGTAGCCCAACATCCGTGAAATATTGGGCTCATGAAGAAGGTGCGTTCTCGAGAAAGGGAACGCTTTACTAATGCGTTCTGTCCATTTTCGGCCAATATCCAAAACCAGGCTATTTGCGGAGCTAGGTCTAGACGCACATTTCATCACTTTTCACCCTTTTGGCTGGAAAATCAAGGCCGGAAACAGAATGAGCTCGTCGGCGGCGATAGACGCGGACGGCGAGGCGCCGGATCTTGTGTGCCAGCTCGACAACGTCCAAGGCATTGTTGATGCTCTCGCCTCCGTCCGGTGGAAACGCCATCAGGTTTCTAACCCTGCCGAACTCAAATTTCGTGCTCCAGGAGTAGAACCAGAAGTTACTTTGATCCCTAGGTTTCAAACATTTGACTGTCCCTAGCTTTTTTCTTGCGGTTCGCACGACTAGGATGCAGTCTTGGAATTATCCGAACATGGAATTGTATTGATCGTTGAGGAAACTGGTTGTCTTCAGGCTAAAGTTTATCTACAAAAAGAGGTTACTGAAAAATATCTTTGTTTTTTTAAATCAATCATTATTTTAGATCTTTACTTATTAATCTATATCTTAATATTCCTCTGCTTCTTTGACTAGCTCTTTGCGAAATATGATTATAGCGCAGAAGGAAGGCCGCGATTTGGGTTGAGCTTAGGACTGTTTTTGGATTGTCTGAACGCATTTTCAGTGCCAGGGCATTCGTGTAGCACTGAAATCCGGTATCCGGGGCCTGACATGCAACTTCTTCTCAAGTAAAGCCCTCCCGACTTCTTCTCAAGTATATTATGTGTCTACTCGGTGGAAATTCGCGGTGGGTTGCCATTGCGTTATGCTCGTTAGAGGTTGATTAATCAAGTAAATTTTTAATTTTCATTAGTCGGTGGGCGAAAGCCTACTTATCTGAGTGTCTAGATGAACTGATCAATCTATCTTTAGGAAAAATTTACTTGTTATTAAGCTAGAGGAAATATGAATTCTAGTGTTTTTATAAATTTCAGTACTACCACTCCACTAAATTCAAAGGAAATTGATATAAATTTGATATGAGATGTCAGTCAATTATTTGGGTTTTGGCTAGGTATTGAATAAACTGAAAGGAAGGTGGGCTTTGAGGATTAGGCCAATCCTTATTCCTGGTTTAGATTGTGACTTCTCTAACAAATCTGCCTTTGTTTTGCCCTATTTTGATGGCTTCTTTTGGGTGACAGGTCAGTTGATTCATTACATGCTTGCATTTATGCGGAGGTACGGACCAGGATCCCTGACACAATTTCATGGGACTATAACTTTGAACCTGCTGGAAGCACTCCTCTCAGTTTCACTGTTAAGGTACTTGCTCTGTGTCTGAACCACCACTTACGCAGCAGTGGCATGCGAGAGTATGACTTTGTGACTTAGAATATTGGATGAGATGGTTTTTCTTTGTATAAATAATGTTGCTGCTTGTCAATTATCTTTGCAAGGCAATACCCAACACTATTGTGCCAGTGTTGGCAGTTGACCAGAACACAGCAGCGTTATATATATATAAGCCATTTGAACTTCTAATCCTATAGATAGGTGAATAGGCATTTATATATATGAGTTGGCTGGAAAGAATCATTAGTATGTGTTAGTCCGCCTGCAATCTGATCTTTAATTCCTATAAATTGGTAATCATTATGCTCAGCCACTATTGTGTTTCTGTGGCCAAGCATTCTTGTGTAACTTGATTTGGGCTTTGAAGTTGCTTCCACATCCTTGATATTTTCTTTATCAGAGTTGCAAGGGCATGACACTTGATGCTAATGCATGCCACTCCTTCAAAAAGTCCTGGTATGCCCTTTGCATTTCTTTCATCCCTCTCCTAAGGAAACTCATAAATAAGAAGTTATATAAGAATACGAAGACTAGTGCTGGTATTATCCATAATTTTCTTAATCCTTGACAAATTGAATGGTAGTTCTTCAATATGGGGTCCTAAAATTATCCATTAAGCATTCAATTCTTCATTCTTTTGCTTATGCAGGATACCTTTTGCTTGGATTTTCTTTTTTCATATCTTCCAAGGTTTATTTTGGACGTTTACTTAATTTCGAAGACGAGTACATATTTTTGCAATGTGTACTTAGTTTTTGATGATTTTTTAACAAGCATTAGTTTCACAATGCAAATAGACAGTGGAAATAATGTTGTTCTCCATGCTGGACCATAACCTTTAGTTGATGAGAATCAAACATGTTAAGGTTTTATTCACTTTGATTTGGTGCTCTAGCAAATTGGAATTTCTGCACTCTCCCACTTTTCACACCAAGTCACCTCCCACATTGTCTCCTGCTTGTTTACATGATCTGACGGCCACGTCTTACTTTTGCATATAATGGATGAGAATGCTTTTGTCCTAAATGCATTATATGCCTTGGCGGTGCTTAGAACTCCTGTGTATAGAACTGTTTTAGAAAACTGAATCATCATGTATACCTCAGCAAGTGATAAGGAGGGGAATGGATGTGTTTTCTCTGTCTAGTTTCATGTCTGAGAATTTGGGGCCTTCATCGAGATGGTCTGATATGTCTAATCTTACCCATTTTAGGCTGCCAGGTTCTTTGGTATCCTTGGACTTTCTGATATTTAGTTGTTTTTGTGTTACTATGTAACATATTTAATTATCTGGTCCAGTTTACTTTGATTTCCAATGACGACTATGGTATTTGTTTTCAACTGATAGTCTGCAGCTTTAAAGGAAGCTATCGATGATCTAGAGTGGCCAGGATCAAGCATTCAGATAACTCTACAGCCAACTGCTCCATCTGTCACCTTTAGAGGTGAAGGCCATGGTGACTTACAGGTTGAATGATAGAAATATAAGAAGCAAATGTCTCTTGGTGTGGTTTTATTGTTCAAACTTTAAGGGACTGCTCATTTTATTCTTGCAGATAGACTTCATGTACCATGCAAACACTGAGCTCCTGATTGCTTTTAGTTGTGATCGTCAAATCTCACACAGGTTTCTGTCATTACGACAAAATGAGTGATAAAAATTTCCCAATAATTGATAATTTTGCTCTTTTTCCTGCTTCCATTCCGTATGTACAAGTACAAATTTCTTTGTGCAACAACTTCGAACATACCTGGCAGCGTTATAAAAGATAATCGTGGAAGCAAGTTGACCATAGGACGAGGCGGATTACTGAAAGTTCAACACCTTGTTTCAGTTGCAAAACCGTCTGCTTCACATTCCCACATTGATTCTGCTGGCTATCAGCAACCCAGCCGCATTGCTTACATTGAGTTCTTTGTCAAGCCAGAAATAGAAAATGACTCTGTAAATGATGGATAGTACGTTTGAGAGTTGCTATAAGCTGATCATTCTACGTGGTGGTGGTCAGATATGAAAGAAATTGGACGTGGTATCATGTGTTAGTGTCAAAACCGATTTTGCTGAAATGTTATTAGGAAAAAAATTTAATTCACTTGCTTTCCCAGAATCTACGGCTATACCGTGGTAGTTGTCTAAAAATCTTGGCCTGAAATGTTCTGAACCTTCCTCTCTTTGCTACTTTGTTTGCTTTTTCAAATAGCGTACACTTCTGATATATAACTAGAACTAGAAACTTTTTTCTCATTATCATTTGTGGAGAACCACCTACTGAGGAGTCTGCCTTGTGAGCATGAAGAAAAGCATGTGTGGGCATTTGATTATCAGAGGCCAGACCAGATATGATTTGATTATCACCAATGAGAATCGGCCGGGAAAGATTTCACTTTGCAAATTCTATTAGAATAGGATCCATAGTCTCTCAAATTACAAAGAAAGCCAACTACTCTAAAGATAAAATATACTTCTGGCATCATTTGTTCCAGAAAGATCTAAACCGCCGAGTCTTTGAAAGTAATCATCTTCTAAAAAACAGAAGAGCAGTGCAGACTTCCTGCTTTTCTTGGTGAAAGAAACCCGGGAACAACCAAGTGCAGGGACAAAAAGGGGTATTCTATACCGTGTACTAAAGTACACGTAATTTCATTTATCCCATTCTGATTCCATGAGTAAAGCAGACTGTATTGGTTTGCCAGACACGCTTTGAGGAGACTGATTTGTATACTGGTCCCATCCTAGTATATGAGGCAACGCAAACTGCAAAAAAGGGGAAAGAAAACATAATAGGCCAATAATTCAAAGAAAAGAAATATGGAAATGAGCGAAAGGATCATATAAATGAAAATGCAAGTAATTTGTTTTCAATTGCACCACCAACCACAGATTTCAAGCATTAATTAACCTAATTATCCACCTTAAACTTGCTTCTTGATAACAATCCTACTTTTAGAAGGCCAACGGTTCAAATCTTCTTTGGCACATCACAATCACCAAATAGGATAGAAGGAAAAGATGACATTGTCAGACAAAATGGAGAGACACTTGACACAAATGTCTCCTCTTGTTGTGGTTCTTTCAGTGCTGCACCCTCTTTTATCATCAGACGGGAACTTTGCCACCTCAAGAAAAGAGATATTTCTTTTCTATTACTTAAGATTTTGTTTTCTGTGGAGGAGGCTGGGCAGCAAAAAAACATAATCTGATCTGCGGAACAACTTTTTTAGGCATTTGCGAAATATTCAAACCTATTATACCTTCCCAACAATCTATTCATACATTATGCAGGATGGCATATTGTTTTTTTTTTTCTTCTTAGATATAGACAGGAGAATGTACTTGACGCTTTAACCAATACGAAACTCTGATAAGTATTCAAATTCCTTGACCCACATCTCAAAACACCAGATTATTTGCAAGTAGAATCTGTATTTAGTACGTAATCCAGAAGTCGTCCAGTTTAACCAGAAATAGCGAGTGTGAACTAACAGACTTGCGAATCATGGCATACACTGAAAGCAGTTCGCATAACTTCAAACTCAGCAGCAGTGACAGGAACGACAAACCGTTCATTTGTCTGTAGAATATTGTTGACAACATCTGCAATGTACAACAAAAATATATTAGGAAAAATAATACCAGTGTGCAGAAAAGCATATTACTATTTGTGAACAATGAACTCTTAATTCTTAAAATTTCTAGAAAATAGCAGAAACAATGGCCTCAGCATTGTCATCTTCAGTATTTAGCAATTACTTTCTCATCAGAACAGAGAGCAAACCACATGCACATTTAGATGCCTGTTCATTAATGCATGCTGGTGTCCTTTGTAAGTTCAGCTATGGCCTCTCTATTTCTCCCCTTAATTTTGCCCTTTTCCTTTTAACTTTAAGCCTGACTTGGGAATATGACAATTTTACAACAAGTGACAAGTCTCTTGAAGGATAAAAAAATGAAACCTGTTTCTGAAGTGAAACTGAGGAGGTTTTTCTGCTATTTCTCTCAGTGATGCTGGTTAAGAACCAAAAACAATGGAGGGCGTGAAATGTAAACAATAGAGAGGGTGGTGATCAAATGTGCTTAAGAGATTGACCTGGAGTTCTCTAGGCCAAAACTACTGTAGTTATCTAGCATTCCCTTTCATCCAAAACCGAATGTCAATGTTTCTGCAGAAAGGAACCCCGTTGGGATTGGAAGTGCATAACAAGATGAAACTGGGTCACCGGTTCCGTTCTATTCTCACCCCCCCCTCGAAAACCAATCCCCTTACTTGCCCAACCTGTCTAAAAACTATCCATCTTGACAATAATACCATTCATGAGATATGTAGGAAAATCTTTGTAATTGACCATGTAGAAAATAAGAAAGTTTCCTAAGAGTAGAAAATAGGAAAGTTTCCTAAGATTGAAATTACCAGCTGTAACTTACGGCTGTCAAGACTAATATTTAGAAATAGGATATTTAACTGATATTGTTTTCAAAATTAGTTTAGGAAAACTTGGTTCTAATCATGTAATCAATAGGAAAAATATACAAAGAGAGACATTCTTTCTCTTCTTCTCAAATTTTGTCATGGTATCAGAGCAAGACTCAATCTGAAGTTTTATTCTTTTTCGGCTTTAATTGCTGATTACCCAAATTGTTTCCCGGTATTCATTGTTAATCTCGATCTTCATCGTCAGAATAATTGCTGCTGAAGCCACATCGTCACCGTTGCTGAAGTCACATCGATTTTTTACTGATTATTCTTTGCCCAAATCAATCGGAAAAGATGATTCAAAACGTGTCGTTTTCAAGCAATATGTCAGAAACGTCTGAAATTCACACCACTACCAGAGTCGATGAAGTAGTACCACACTCAACGCTTGGAGAATTGCAACAGATTCAATCGGCTTATAAATTGAACGGGAAGAACCACTTGAAGTGGTTACAACTTGTTCGAACTATACTAAAAAGAAAAGGAAAGATCGGCCATCTTCTAGGAACAGGACCGAAACTAGGAGATCCTCGTTTTGAAACATGGGATGAAGAGGACTCTATGGTTATGTCATTGTTGTGGAACTCTATGACTCCTGAAATTAGTGACACATGTATGTTCCTAACTATAGCAACAGACATTTGGGACGCGATTCAACAGACGTACTCAAAAGCTAGAGACGCAGCACAAGTTCATGAAGTCAAGGTGCAAACAATTGCTGCTAAACAAGACAATAAAACAATTACTGAATATGTCAATCAATTGCAGGCTCTATGGCAATAGCTTGATCACCATAGGGTGATAAAAACCAAATGTCCCGAAGATGCTGCAATTTTAAAGGAGTTCATTGAGCAAGATAAGGTTTATGACTTTCTCGTTGGGCTTAATCCAGAATTTAATCAAGTGAGAAATAAAATTCTTGGAAAGCAAGAAGTTCCATGCTTTAGTGAGGTGGTAGCACTGATTTGCGGAGAGGAAAGCAGAAGAGCCCTCATGCTTGAACCACAAACTACGAACAGCTCAACTATGGTAGCTAAAAGCAGGGGAAATACAATCATAAACATTGAAACTGGACAGTCAAAAGGACAGATAAAGGCTCAAAATTGTAACAATTTGTGGTGCACATATTGTAAGAAGTCTCGTCCTACTCGAGATCGCTGCTGGGGACAAAGAGGAGATCAGCCAAGAACTAATAGCCGAGCTAATACTACAACAGTCCAGCGAAGCGAAGCAAAGGAGCCAGGTTGTCTCAATCACGAGGAGATTGAAGGCTGAGATCTCTTATTGGCAATCTTAAAAAACCAACAGGTACTTGTTCTTTGGCATATTCAGGTAAGTTTTCTCTCTCTATTGGATTAAATGTTTCAGATATAACTCGTATCAATTTTTAGATTATGAATTCTTTACAACTGACCACATGACCCACTCATCCAAACATTTCTTAACCTATACCCCATGTCTGAGCAATAGAAAAATAGTCACAACCAATGGATCCATAACAACTGTTGTTGGAGTAGGAGATGTCAAAATAAGTCCATCACTAACCTTGAAAATTTTTCTTCATGTTCCTAAATTATCCATCAGTATTATCTCCATCCAAAAACTTACCCAAGATTTGTGTTACAATGTAATTTTTAAAAGTAATTATTGTGTATTTTAGAACAAGAATTTGGAGAGGATGATTAGACGTGTTAGGAACGGGATAGCCTCTATTGTCTTGAAATACCAAGTCAGTCGAAAGTTCCGTATTCCATTATGTCAGAATCTGTCCTATCTATAAAGAGAAAATTTTACTGCATCATTCCCGTTTGGGACATCCGTCATTTATAATTATTAAGACTTTGTTCCCTTATTATTTACAAATTTGAATATTGAGGATTTTCATTGTGAAATGTGTGAGTTTGCTACATAAACGTGCATCTTTCCCAATTAGCAATAAACGAAGTTATGTTCCCCTCTATCTCATAAATAGTGATATTTGGGGTCCGTCCAATATTCCTAATGTTTCTAGGGTAAGATGGTCCATTTCTTTTATTGATAATTGTACCCTTTCACTTGGCTATTTTTATTTAAACATAAGTCGAATGCTAATACCATACTTCTAAAATTTTGTTCCATGATCAAATCAATTTTGAGTAACCATCAAAAGGTCTAGGTCAGATAATGCCAAGGATTATTTCAATCAAATTCTTACTCCATGCTTTCAAAAAAGAATAGTTCATGAATCATCATGTGTAACGACCCACAACAAAATGGGGTAACTGAAAGAAAAAATTGCCATATTTTTGAAAAAATTCGAGCATTCTTGTTTCAAAAACCTTTTAGAGAGAAGCCGTTCTTACAGCAACTCACCTCATAAATCAATTGCCTTCTAAAATTTTAGATTTTAAAAGTCCTATGTATATCCTCTCATCTTTTTATCAGAACCTAAAGACTACGAACAATCTTACTCATAAGAATTTATGGGTGTAAAGCCTTTGTTCATGTCCATGGTCCAAATATAAAAAAACTAGATCCAAGGGCTCTAAAATGTGTTTTTGTAAGCTATTTATCAACTCATAAAGGATATAAATGTTATCATTCTTCCTCAAGAAAATTCTATGTCTCCATGGATGTCACATTTAATGAACATGAATCCTATTTTCCTAATCCTTATCTTCAGGGAAAGAACTTGACTAGAGAAGATAAGGATTAGGAAAGTTCTTTCCCTGAAGATAAGGAAAGTTTTCTGAAATTAGATTTGACAAAAAACCACGTACCTTCTAATTTTGAGTCTAATTCTAAATCCATGCATGAAATTGGTAACCAAAAGGATATACTCAGACTCATGCAATTGATTATTTAGAAACTTTTGCTCCAATTGCCAAAATGAATACCTTGCTATCAATAGCTGCTAACTACAGTTGGGAGGTACAACAGTTTGATATCAAGAATGCATTCTTGCATGAAAACCTAGAAGAGGAGACTTACATGGAAGTTCCACCTGGCTATGGAAAGAATTTAGCTACTCATTCTGTGTGTAAATTGAAGAAGTCATTATATAGCTTCAAGCAATCACCAAGGGCATAGTTTGGGAGATTTGCAAAGGTAATGTTGACTATGGGATATAAACATAGTCAAGAAAATCACTCTCCCTTTATTAAACATTCTTTGTCCGAAAAAATTACTATTCTCTTAGTATATGTTGATAACATAATAGTGACAAAAAATGATGATAAAGAAAAACAAGTTTTGAGTCAATGCTTGGCTAAGGAGTTCGAGATCAAGGCATTAGGAAGGTTGAAGTATTTTATTAGGAATGAAATTGCACACTCTAAGAAGGGAATTTTTATTTTTCAATAGAAATATGTTACAAATTTTCTGAAGGAAACAGGCATTGTAGATAGAAGACCAACCTCTGGTTACTGTACATTTCTTAGTGGGAACATTGTGACTTGGAGAAGTAAAAACAAAACGTGGTGGCGAGATCTAGTGCTGAGGCAGAATTTTGAATAATGGCTCAAAGCGTGTGTGAGTTACTTCAGTTGAAGATTATTCTACAAGATTTGAAGAATAAATGGGATGCCCTAATGAGACTCTATTGCGATAATAAGTCTGTAATCAACATAACACATAATCCAGTGCAACACAATAGAACTAAGCACATTGAAATTGATAGATACTTCATCAAGGAAAAGCTAAATAGTAATTTGATTTGCACGCTTATGTGCCTACACAGGGACAACTAGCTGATGCGCCGACAAAAGGATTGAATAGCTCGGTTTTTCAATCAATTGTTTCCAAGCTGAAAATGAAAAATTTTCTATTCTCCAACTTGAGATGAGTATAGAAAAATCTCTGTAATTGATCATGTAGAAAATAACAAAGTTTTCTAAGAGTAGAAAATAAGAAAGTTTTCTAAGATTGGAATTAATAGCTATAACTTATGACAATCAAAGGCTAATATTTAGAAATATGATATTTAATTAATATTGTTTCCAAAATTAGTCTAGAGAAACTTCTATATAAAGTCCTACTCATGTAATCAATAAGAAGAATATACAAAGAGAGACATTCTTTTTCTTCTTTTCAGATTTTGTCAAGATACAGACAAATACCATTTTTAGTAGTTGATCGTGGAGAAAATTTAGGGAAAAAAGTTATTCTTTGTGAGATATGAACAAATTGGAGGGCTTACTCAGTGAAAAGAGAAAACTGCTACCATCAGGTTGTGCCTTGATTGATAAGCTCTTCCTCACTTGACCAGCATTGCTGAATCATTGGATTCCATTTAATTTAATCAACTCGCAAAATCTTAATCACAAAATTGTGGTAAAACTTGAGTTTGAGAATTCGGTATTTGCAGTAGTAGGTATCTAAAAGATGTTAAACCAGAAAAACTGCAAAAGGTACAACATCGACCTGGATTTCATTGAAGGATCATGGAAGAATTCCACAGAACTGTGAGGACCCATATTAATCAGAGAACCAACCTCTGTTGCTGATAAAGCGAATGCCTAGAGTTAGTCAACAAAAACCAGTCAGGTCAAACTAATTAACTAGTATCTATAAAGGAAAAGGATTTGTCTATTCTGCACATAGAAGTGTAAGATTTTACGGTCTAGGTCACAGATTTGAAGAGTAAGAGCCGGAAAGGAAGGGAAGCAAGAGGTCAAAATATTTCAAGCAGCTCGTACACAATAAATTAATATCTAAACTATATATGTGTAATATTTTACCACAACATTTTTTTGGCACAGGAGAAAAAAGGGAAAAAGAAAAAATATTCTATCCTTCTTTACTTCCTAAGATTCAACAAAAGAAAACGAAACATATCCATGTTACCTGCTTCTTCTCCCAATTATACTTGCGTTCACCGATAGCAGGAAAGAATGTCAACATAATAGTGCCCCTACGATCAACTTTAAGACTTCCTGACTAAAAGGACATAAAGAAACACATTCCACTTACAGCAGATGTAAGTTTGAAGCAAAAAAACAAAAGATAAGAACTGCCATACGTTCGATTTACTAAATCTTGGGAGTACTGGTCGTGAAGAAAGTGCAGCTTTACCCTTGAAAATAGAATAGGAGGCAAATACTCGATCCCCAAATTTTCCTGATTGATCACAGGTAAAAGGATTAAGGAGTACATTCAACAAGATAAGTTAAAAAAGAGGAAAAGACATTAATTTATCCGGTAAAAAACATTTAATACCATCAGCCACAAAATTTTGGCCAGCAGTAGATTTTTCAGACTGGATGGTAGCAGATTGGAACCATAAAGAACTTCCAACAACTTCTGGAGAAGACCTCTTTAGAAACCATTGATTCCTATAAATTAAGAAAAGGATAAACGATTGATGACAGAAGTGTTAACTGAGTGCAAGTAAGAGAAGCTTCACCAGATTCTGATTGAACAGTGAAGATCCAAAGTACAGAAACAACCAAAAGCTTTTGGAACCACTATGAAAGAAGAAAACAAGACAGTAGAATACAAATAAAACTGATTAAGTCAGAATATTAAATAGTGTTGAACATTTATGCATCATCAGCAATAACAATGCATCAAAAAGAACGGATTTTTACACGATCTCTGAAAGAAGTAAGACATACTAAATGCCAGAAATACAGGCTGATAGGCACTATCAAGCAATGGTGAACCATTTTCTAATGCCATGTTGAAGCCCTAGATATTGATGTGCATCACAGCTCTGGAGAAAATTCTCCAGCTCTTAAAATCGAAGAAAAGCAGCTGCTAGGGTTTAAGGGTTGTTGAGTCTTAGGAGTTTCGAGAAAAATGCAGTACCCGCAAGTGGATTGCAAAAACTGATTGGAGAGCTTCCGAAACATCTTTTCTTTCCAGAGGAAGCCAAGTGAGAGAGGGAGGAACTGTTTGCTTCTGCACCAAAACCCAAACTCCACCACCACTGCTACGCCTTCTACCGCTGTATTAGCAGCTTCTGCTTCTCCCACGACCCAGACTCCCAGTCCCACCCGCGCTGCCTCCGTCTCCGGACTCCCCTCTTTATTTTGTTTGAAAAGAAAAAAGAAAATGAAATAATTCTTGCCCCGGTCTACTATGGTACGGACCCTCAAGTTTGGGCCAATTGATGGAGCGGCCCATTTCTATGTTCTCACTTTCTCAAGGCCCGTCCTATGAATGGCAACTTCTTGTCTTGAATATCATGATATATGATTGCACACTGGTGAAGAGTAACGTTGATTACGAAGTAATTTATATTTATTTTATAAATTATATAATTATTAATTATAATAAAATATGTAAAAAATTTATTTCATATAAAAATATAATTATTCACTAAATAATAAAATATTATTTTTTATATATATTTTGTTATAATTAATAAATATATAATTTATAGAATAAATATAAGATATAAGATATAGAGTGACAAAAATAAAAGTTCTGCTAGTGAGAGAAGGTAGACGACAGCCCGGATGAAGATTTTGGAAGTAGGCAGGCAGGCAGCCAGCCACACCATACTTCTCCTTTTAAAAGGTACAACTACTAGTTAAAATTTGTTATTTCTTGCACACCTGTAGCTCTACAGTGATCGTTTGCGGGTCCCATCCTTCTTTTTCAAGTCAATTTAATTTTCTGTTATCTCATAATCGTATAATTTCTTAATTTCTTTATAAGATCATCTTCTTAGAGGCAGCTTACTTTTAAATTGTGAATTGAGTATGTACATCCCTAACTTTTTGTTTTCTTCTTCTGTTGAGTTGTTTGCATCTTTATTCTATCATGAATGTATAGGACGCTTGTGCCGAGCTTGTCTCCCTCCTAAAATTTCCAAGAGCAACCCAACTTCCTTTTGTTGTTTGACTTGTCATCAGAGCGCTATAGGGGACTAGAATGTCCAGACAGCGCTATGATGCGATTTTAGGACCATCACCAAAAGAAAATGATTTTAGAGGACGTCAACGATGCTCAAACATTCAAAGGCAATGGCAAGCAATATTGCGCTGCTTCCAGAAGAAAAACATGTACAAGACATGTTTCGCTGTTGAGGTTAAAAGAAGCCAAGCGAATGAGTAAGATTGAGGGAACACTAGGCCCTGTCAACCTATATATATATAATTTACGTTCCAATTTTAGACCATTTGCAAGTTTTCCTTTATTCACGGATCACAGATGATAATAATAATAGCCCTTCTTTCACGACTCAGTGTACATTTGCTTTTAGGAGGGTATTCTTTTACTAGTTGAAGGACCAAAGCACAACCCCACCACTGAAATGGCTTCTTTCTTTCCACTAGAAAAGAGAGATCGACTTAGTAATAGTGCTAGGGGAGGCCCCCAAGATCATTCGCCGGTGGACTTGAAGAATGCGTTGAATCTTTGCTTTACCATGCCTGGGGATTTTGAAGGTGCCTCAACGTCTCCAACTCTACATGGTTAATGGCTATAAAAAGATGACTGCAACAGGAAAGCAAAGGGGAGAGCTAATTGTTGGTCCAGAGCGCTGCAAAAAGGACATAGCTAAGTTCTTATTCTATGGTTTCTGTTTCAGTAAATTAGGTACAGCTACGAGAGTCAAGTGGGTTTAGGCAAATAGTTATCACTAATAATCATAAAGCTATGCCAAAAGTACGGTGCTATAGTTGTTATTTGGCTCCATTTGCTTCCGAGAGTTGAAAGCCGGCTTCTCCGAGTCTTGTTGTTCGAGGGTTAGATCTCGCAATGAAGTTGAAGTAGCCCATAAAGATGGATTATAAGAATACCATTTGGACCAGAAAAGGTAATTGAAGAAGTTGATGAGGCTAAGAGCAGCTAGCAACCAATAAAACAGGTCTAGTCTGTCTTTGTTGAGGTCATTGTCACCGAGCCAGCCTCCTCCTCTACCCCACGATGATGAGGTAATTTTGTTAACTAATGAGACTAAGAGGGAGCTTAAGTAAAATCCGAACGAATACGAACAGTAGGTCATGGCAGTAAGGAAGGATTGCATGCCTTCTAAAGACTGTCTATAGAAGAACTCAACCAGTCCCACTGCCGTGAACATCTCCGAAAGACCAAAAATGAGGAACTGCGGAGCAATCCAGAAAATTGAGATATTTTTGCCAGATTCGAAAGCATACTTTCTTCTTTTGTTCTCAATTATTGCAGCCGAAACCATGGAGAAAGTTGCAAAAAAAAGTCCAATGCCAACCCTTTGTAGAGGGGATATTCCTGATTCCTTTCCCGTGATCTTCCGTGCCGTTGGAACGAATGCAAATTCATAAAGAGGAACCACAAAGATAAGCATGATGTAGGGGATGGATTGAAGAGACGCGGGAGGGATCCGGAAGTTGTTGGATATTCTTGTGTTCATTACGGTCCCTTGCTGAACTGAAAATGTCTGCAGCTGAGCTAATATGGTGTTGAAGATGATGGTGCAGGCAAATATGGGAACTACCGAGATGAGTATCTTCACTTGCTCAACTTGCGTGACGGTGCAAAGTCTCCACGGACTTTCGCTCGTTCCATTTCCGTTCTGTACTATTATGCACGCCTTGTCAAGGAACCTGTATATTTTCCGTACAATGGAATCGTGTTATGTAAAAATTTTATCAATTAAAAAAAATTAAGAACACAATAACTAAACTTTTATTAAGAAAAAATCTTTTTAACTTTCTCTATACATAATAATCATCTCACCACATATATTTATAACTTAAACTTAGCATAAAACAACTAGGATTTGATTTACTAAATCAAATCTTACTAGGAACCAAATTCAAAATTAGGAAATTAACAATCTTAAAAATCAATATAAATTAGAAAACTTAGTTTAGAATTCTACAAGTTATAATTTGCTCACAATAGATCATTGATCAAAGAAGAAATATGCTTGCTGTTTCCAGTCTTTCTTCTAATTAAGTAGAGTAGTAGTCTTTTTCTTATAAGGAAAAATCATTAGGTTTCGTATTTTAAGCAAATTTAATTAACATCGTCCTTTTCCTACCTGAACCTGTCTGTATGGAGGAGAGTGCTGACTCTTGATGAGGTGCCCGAAGCGCGTTGGGGCCCTGTGTCCTGGCTTCCGTGAAGCATCTCCGTGTGCGAAGGACAGATCTGCTTTCTCTTTGTGATGGCAGCGACAAGAACCTTAATATAATTAATCAAAAGCACAAAAAGAGGAGAGAGTGAGAGAAAGAAAGAATCCGTTGCCGTACGTAGATCTACACTGCATTTGCATGCAATTACGAGATTCAAAAAGAATTTAATTTGTGTATAGCACCCGCGAGAGCTTTCGTTAATATTTTCAAGGCATTAAAGACTTGAAAACGGTGTTGGGTTGAATAAGTATACTGCATGCTTACTTGTGCAATCGGGGTGAATATACTTCCACGGGGTGGCTTATTCATATAGAATACGGTACCAGAAATCAGAGAAAGCAATCCCACAGCCATAGCAGCAGCAGAAACTCCAAAACCTACATCCATTCCAGAATGGGTTTGAACCCAAACTAAAACCGTGAGCGCCACGAGCTCCCCGGAGCAGAAGGCAAAATATGCACAGTTGAAATAAGTTGAGAGCCTCTTGAATTGACTGCTGTCATTCTTTCTGAACTGATCTGCTCCGTGTGAGATTATGTTAGGCTTTAAACAGCCGCTTCCAAGAGCCACCAGGTATAGAGCCGAAAAGAATATCCAAGCCTCGAAGCCTTTAGCTTCCGAACAGCCGTGACCTCCGCTCGAAACCATGTTACAGATAGGTGGCCGCAGTTGTGGCAGATGGGCTTGCACCGCTAATAATATAAAACCCTATTATATAGAGTTAAGATTAATTAGATGTCTGAACATGAATATTCGCATAGTATGTATATGCATATAACATGACAAGCGTGAAGTGGGCAGGAGCGGGGGGAGGAGAACTTACGGAAAGCTCTACGAAGCCGAATAATAACATGATCCTGTGGCTGCCGAGATAGGAATCGGACAGGAAGCCTCCGAAGAGGGATAGCAAAAAAACAGTTCCTACGAAGTTCGTTACGATGTTAGCCGACTTTGGCAGAGGAAAGTGCATTTCGTTGAAGACGTAGGTTATCAGATTGTTCCCTACGGCAGCGATCGCCATCATTTCGAATGCCTGGAGGCCTGAATCGTGATCGCGAACAAACAAAAGAATTAGTAATATTATAAATACTGATAAATTAAGTTGTCAGATAGGACGAAATGGGCAAGCACCATCTGCAAAAGGCAAATTGCTGAGGCTCCATATATAATAATAATACCACTTCACCAGCGGAAGTGGAGATCCTACACTAAAGAATGCAAAGCGAACCTGTGGGCTTTCATCAATCTCTCTAATGGCTCACAGGTTACGGAGAGAAAGAAAGAGAGGAAGAATTACCAAGTACGAAAGCAGCAGCCGTCATTCCACCATGTTTGTTAGGTTGGCAAGGTCTGCCTCTCCAATCAACCAAAATCTCTTCCGAAAACTGAGAGACAGATTCTCCTTTGAAACTCTTTCTGATCTTTTCCCCGTCCATCAACGAACTTTTTTTTGGCTTCTCCAACTCTAAACACTGTATATGCGTCCTTTTATTTGTTACTTGAAGAAGAATCTGCGAATGACATTCTACGCACAAACTGAGGATATATGTATTTATAGTAGAAGCAGCACATGAAAAAGGAAGCAATTAAGTAGTAATTGGATTTGGATCACTCCTTTTCAAAGGTTTCTCCGATCCCATGAGAGTCACCATTAATGGACTTGCCCTGTATTTATATTGTCTTCCAATATTTGCAGTTCCGGGGGTCGCAGTTGACTATAGGGTATAGTGGTCTGCCCCACAATGCGCAAAATTCTGCTTCACACTCGGAGCGAGGCATCATCAATCATCCACCAGATGCTCGACTCAAGAGTATGGTATTCTACTAATTAATTAAAACAAGTAAATTTCGCGGCGGTTGTTTTAAATTTGTTAATATGGGGGAACCGTGGACCGTACTTTGTCCCCCAATATCATCATCATCAACCGTGCTCATTTTTCTTTTCTGTTTCATCTCGCTATCGTGGGGCATTAATCATATTCTTTAGCCATTGCCATTGTAGTTATCATAAACTTGTTGAAATTTTTTTTCAGATGCTGAAAATATTGATCTCTCAACCAAAAGTCAAGTGGACTAATATAATTTCCTTTCTCTTTTTGGATGAATATGCATTTGTATTCGTGTATCATCGTTCATCACGCATACATGACTTGAATAGTACTACAGGATAAAACGGGTTGGAGAAGTTGGTTGGTCAACTTAATTCCCTACTTCACTATCTTCTTCTTTTTTTTTTTTTTTGGTTGGTGAATACGTCACTATCTCATATTAATATGGCAGTATGGCAGTAGATGCGACAGCATAAGAGATAAATTGGCATTCGGAATTTGGCTTCCCCTATTGTTTAGGAAAAATGGGTCCTAATTTTGAACAGAAACCGTCTTGTCACAAACAGCCGTTGGGCGGAGCGAAGTAGCTATATATCAAGGGTGTGATTGGATAGAGTTAGTTTTGAGATTTTCTGTTTTGGGTTTCGAGAGAGAGAAATTTTTACGAGAGAAGAAATGAGATGTGAGATGAGAAATTTGTATTGTATTCCGTGTGAAACCCAAGTATATCCCAAGTGTAGCTTAAACTGTTTGCTGAGCTACGATGCTGTGGTAGTGGAAGACAGGTACGATGAGATGGGGGCTCAAAGAAGACTGACTATGTGTGGTTTCTGGAATATCTGGTCATGCAGGGAAATTCAAATGATTTAAAATGACTATACTGATTAATTACTAGTACTACAAGTACAAGTATTTGATTACTAGTCCGTATGTTTGAGCCTCGCTCAATCAAACTAATCCAGGACCAGAAGAAAAGGTCCTTGTAAGCCTGCAGTGTCAATTATCAATTCACAAGTCAAATTAGCATGAGTTGATGGTTATGGGCAGGGCAGAGAAATGAAGCTTATAAAATTGGTTGGCTCTGCTTTAGGCATGTTGCCATTCTTACCTTTGGGATTGCTATTGCAGAAGCCACATGTGACATGTTTAGTGCAACAACAGGTTGTCACCCTAAAATTTTAATATTGTAAGATTTATTATTGGGATAATTGGTAAATTAACTGTTATATCAAAGTAATATTACGAGTTTAACTCTTATGTCATGTTAAATTCAGATTTGTCTTACTAATTGTTAAAGTACTAAAAAAAAGAATACTAGAAGAGGCAAATCATTCGTTATTGAGAGTGTTTGGACAACAATCTGCTCTCTACTTGTGCAATTTCCCGATTTCTATGTTACAGAATCCCCATCAATCAGCATATAATGTAAAGTTAGTCAGCAAACAACAGATTTTGAATGCATTGGACCATTTACCAATGAGCGCATTACCCTTTGGTCCTTTTATTTTCAAGTACTATTTCTTTAAGATGGAAATTTATACTGAAGCGATAGTTGATATTTATAAATATTATTTTGGTATATAGTAATTGAAATAGATATGCTAGTAATTAACAAATGATGCACATCATCAAGGGCCAATTCTGATGAAGCAGTGTTGGTCCTAGTATTGGTACATGACTACTGTTTATTGATTCTTGGGGTGTTGTAGACTCATACTAGTAGTAGTAGTTGAGGGCACAACTTTCTTCCCTGGATATCTGAAACAATCATTACATCCAAAATGCAATTAGCCCAAGAAAGCATCATAATGAAGGTTGATTAGTGGTAAGGTTTGACATTATTATATTAATACTACTACTCCTCATCAATTTCATTTCTTTTGAATTCTCCTACTTAGTCATTATGATTACCAGTGCTAAGTACTAATTAGTAGTAAAACAGTAGTGTGTTCCAAAAACTAAGAAAGTCAATTGTTATGAGCACTTTCAGGGGCACTTGCAACTCCCCTCCCCGGGCATTTCAATTGTGATCCAAACGAGCGCAGCAGAGCCGACCGGGCGAGATGCATGGATAACCAATGACTACTTTTTCAAGTATACTTTAAAATAAAATACTAGTTGGTAATGTGAAGTGATGAAAAAGGATTAGTAATAGGGATAAGATGGAGGCGTTTCTTCATTAATAAGCCTGTATTGGGACTTTTAGGAGCAGCCACTGCTACAGAGGACACATTGAGACGCTCCTGATTTGCAGACCTATCTTTTTCTTTTTTATCTTTTTTGCCCTTTTTGGTTGGGGTGGGGGAAGCAGGGGAGTGTCAAAAAAGAAGCACTACGTGAAAAGAAGCACACGTAGATAGTGTAACACAAATGTCGCTTTGGCGGTTGATGTCGGCACATGCACCGTGGGATTCTCTTGATCAACGGCCAAATGAGCCCAGGGAGGAGAGGCGGTCCTTTTCAGAAGATGATAGTATATATTGAGCGCATTGCCAAATCTCCCTTACATATAGAATACTAGTATACTTACCACTAGGCACTAGATAGAGTAGGGATGCTAAACAAATTAAAGAGACCGTTGGATTTCAATCTTCCTTACATATATAATCCTACTACTTGCGAATAACCAACCGAGAGAGGTTTTCAGACAGCACAATCATTTGTCGACGGATTTTTTGTTTGTTGGCACTTCTCCAAGTTTTTGCCAAAAGAAAAAAGAAAGCATCATTCAAATGCCAATAATGGCAGTAGAGATTAGCAATTTTCATTGCCGATGTGTTTTCCAGTTCAAGTCACCGAAAGGATTAATGTAGTACCCGTGATGGTATAGTGTAGTAAAAGTATTACAGCGTAAAATATGCGTCCGTATGCTTGTGCTTTAGCTTTTTGTCTTGCAATGTGTACGGATTCGACCATTGCAAGATTGCCTGCCAAGAGAGTTTGATATGCCAACCCATAATCTATTATTAGTAATTTTGTTCGAGAAGCTGCCTGCGAAGAGCGTCCTTGGGTTACTTCTTTGTCGAGTTCTATTTCTTTTTTTGCGGTCAATTTATTTTTATAAAATTAAAACTCAATACAAATACATTTTACAAACTACATATATTGCAGTGAAAACTTAAGAATTCATACTTTAATTTGACATGGATCCTTACCAGAAAGAGAATGAGAAGATGCTCATATTTAGGGGCAACGAAAATGAGGGTTGTCGTCTCAAGGTAAGGGTATGGACTCGCGTCACAAGTTTGTTGCAACAACAGCCTGCACTATCGAACAAGAAAGAAGGTTGCAAAAACGGAAAAAGAAGAAACCAAATTCAGGAAACCAACAAATTCATGTGTTTTCTATCTTGCTTTGCTTACATAAACAAAATTACCATCACGTACGAAGCCGTTTCAAGAGATACACTCTACTGACCCTGCGCGTTGGTTCTCCCGCGATTTTCATTCCCATACATTCATGTTTCCTCAGCCATTCTTTTCTACTTTTTGCTTATTCAAAGGAAACGAATCAGCCACTTTCTCTTAATCTCTCTGCGACAAACACTAATTAATGCCCCGCTGCATGGCTGCAGGAAAGTTGTCGTTCGCCGTCGCGATCGTCGCAGCGATCCTAATTCAATGCTCGGACTGTCGTTCCGCGGGCAACCAGCAGGTCACTGCTCTGTGGGTGTTCGGAGATTCCTTGGTTGATAATGGCAACAACAACTACATCAACTCCTTTGCTAAGTCAAATTACTATCCTTACGGCATCGATTACAATAGAGGCCCAACTGGCAGATTTTCCAACGGAAAAAATTTTCTTGACTATTTGGGTAACTATTCCTGGTCCAGGAGTACATTTTAACTCTACCTTTCTACATTACTACGTAATAAGGACTATATATATAGAGTTGTGATCAATTTTGGCGTTGTTTTAATTCGACTAAACGCCGCCCCATTACCTTCCGAAAATTTTCAGCGGAACTACTAGGCGTGCCGTCTCCTCCTCCATTTGCGGATCCCTCCACTTCTGGTGCAAGAATCGTCGGAGGAGTTAACTATGCTTCTGCAGCCGGTGGAATCTTGGATGAAACCGGCCAACACTACGTACGTATGTCCATTCATACTATATATAAGAGCGGTAATCATATTAATTTGTCAAGCTCTGCTGGGATTCATGACTCCTTTATATATAGCACTCAAGTGATCATATCCTAACTTGCAAGTTCACGTGAGATTAATTCGAAGAAGAATTTTACTTGTTAGTTTCATGGTTCAGATAATATAATCAATCTATATGCAGGGCGATCGCTACACTTTGAGCCAACAGGTGATAAATTTTGAAACTACATTGAGCCAGTTGAGAGGTATGACTTCTGAAGCAAATCTCACCCGCTACCTATCAAAATCCATAGCTATAATGGTGTTTGGGAGCAACGACTACATCAACAACTATCTTCTGCCTACCCTTTACTCCTCCAGCTACAATTACAGTCCCTCGCAGTACGCCAACCTTCTTCTCAATCGTTACGCGCGACCACTCGTGGTAAGATGATCGATGATCATGAGCTACCTAAAAATTTTAATTAAGTTTCCCAGAAGACTAAATATATATAGCAGCGCTGATCGTACTGATTAAACAAAATTGACCCTCGATTGGTTGGGCTGTGAAATTAGTGCAGGCACTGTACAGCGTGGGGCTAAGAAAGTTCTTTCTAGCAGGAATAGGACCGCTGGGGTGCATCCCGAACCAACTTGCCACGGGTCAAGCCCTTCCGGGAAGATGCGTGGACTACGTTAACCAGATGCTCGGTTACTTTAACGAGGGGTTGAAAGGGCTGGTTGATATCATGAACAATGGCAGCCACCCCGGTGCCTTGTTTGTCTACGGAAATACCTACGCCGCCATAGGTGATATTCTAAACGAATCGGCCAAATATGGTAAATTAAATTTTCACTAGGGAGTAAAATCCAATTCCCTTTGCGTCGCATATGCATGCGATTACGAGGTCAAGGAGATTAGGAACTGATGACGATGATGATAGCTATTTTGTTTGGCATATTGCAGGTTTCAGCGTATGGGACAGAGCCTGCTGCGGGATAGGAAGAAACCAAGGACAGATCACATGTCTTCCGCTCGTGACACCATGCCCAAACAGAAATCAGTATATCTTCTGGGATGCCTTCCACCCGACCCAAGCTTGCGATGCCATCCTGGCTCAAAGGGCGTATTCAGGGTCGCCGTCAGATTGCCACCCTGTGAATCTTCAGCAGTTGGCTCTCATCAACTTCTAATCTTGATCCGTAAAACAAGAAATTGTACAAGGCCAAGTAAACATATGCCTCGTCCGAAGCCCCTCTCTCTGTCTGCTAGCTTGGCTTTTAAGTTTTATGAATGAATATTTGCACCAACAACCCATCTTGTCTCGCCTTTATGAAGGATTTGATGATCGACCACCTTCCTTAGTCGACCAATGAATAATTGAAGCAAATTTAGACTCTAACTTTCCTGCACATCTTCATTTCTCTGATTCAAAACTCCTTCTGATTAATTTAGAGCGAGGCATACATGGTATAGACATAGCTAAGGGAAAGAAAAAAGATATTGCGGTCTCCACGAAATATATAACAGTCTTTTCAGGGTGTATGTGGATTTATTTTGTTACAATAATATAAATTTTTCACTTTAAATTTTATCTTTTTTTTACAAAAAATATACTTTTTTAAAAATTTAATGAAAAAACTTTTAGATCTAAACTCTATTTAATCTCAGTTTAGATTTAATGATAACTTATTCCGTAAAAGCATAAAAATAGTAGCTTATTTATCTTGTCAAATGTTGACTTATCTTTTTGAATTTGATAATAATTAATTTAACAAAATGATAAATTATAGCCAGAAGGAAGGTAAATTTTAGACTCACTGCTGCTTTGCGTTGAAAATACTTGTTGCTTTCTTCATTAACGTTTTTTATCTAAATTTGTCTGCCCTTTTAATTGCCAAGGCAGGATTTATTATTATTATTATTATTATTATCAATTTTACTCTACTTAAACCACATTAACTAATTTTTCAATTTTAAAGATTGTTAAAATGTTTTTTCACACTCTATTGAACGCCTTCTTAATTCATACTGTGTAATAATATTTTTAAATTTTAAACAACAATTATTTTAAATTAAATGTAGTAGATAACGATAGTAAACTTTAGCTGCTTAGGTAAATACTACATTGTGTTTCTACTAAAAAATAATTTTTAAGAGGCAATTTGATATGATTTAGTGTCTGTTTGATAAAAACTGATTTTTAAAGGCTGAAATTTAAAATATTTAAGTTCTAAATATTAATTTGAATAATAAATTAATTAATATGTGATGATTATTTATCACTAAATTTTTAAATGTAAAAATTTTAATTTTGCTTTTTGGCTCAAAAAAATTTTGAAACAAAATATTTTGTTTGACTCTCATCATTTTTAGAAATATTATATTAGGAAAAATAAAATTTTAAAAGTTTTATTGTCGAGGATGCTAATTTTATTCAATACTACATGGTGTTTCTACTAAGAAATAATCTTTGAGAGGCAGCCTTGTATGATTCAGATTAATGAAGATCAAACTCTACGGACGCTACTAATCCATATTAATGTAACGTGGATTAAGCATTCCAATTGTCCTGGATATATGTCCAAGACAGAATGACCATTTTAAGAAAGGATCAAAACAAATTAATCTAAATTGAACGACAGTTCCCATTAGGACATTACGCAAATAACTTGTGCCCATGATTCCTTTTCTTTTTTTTCTTTTAGTCATCTTTCTCTACTTTTTTATTATTACGACAAAAGTGAAATTTATAGATTAAGTATGTATTTAGATTGAGTTTCATATCAAAATTTAATGTAATATTTTTACTTCAAATTTCACATATTCTTTCATAAAAAATTTATTTTTACGAAACTTAAAATAGAAAATTTTAAACTCAAATTATATCAATCCCACTCTAAATTTTAAATATCAGGGTTTTTACTCAAAATGGCCATATTTCTAAAAAAGTACACTAAAATGGTTGGGTTTTTGGAAGGATATTCCCTGTTTGGCCATAACACCATTTGGAATGACGTCATTGAATCTCCGATAGGAACAAATTAGCAAAAGTCAATAATGCCAGTGCAATTGGCCTTATTGCTTTGAAAAGTCAAGCCAATTGCTTATTTATTGGGTTATTGGCTTTTTAAATAAAACTTTACTTATTTGAATTTGATTTGTTGACATTTGTCCTTGATTCTCGTGTTAATTTTATTTTGTTGTTTTTTCTTTCCATTTTTTTTGTAAAGTTAATACAAACGATGTTATAACATATCTTATTTAAACTTAAAACTATTAAAAAACTTATGTAAAAGACTTTAAAAAAATTAATATGTCTATTTATGTAAGAAAAAAAAGTAACACAAGAAAGCTTATTAAAAGAAATTCTAAAAAAATTCAATGGTCTATTCATGCACGAGAAGAAGTAATGAAAGATAGGAACCGAATGAGGCAAGCTAATAGTTTTGGTGTTACAGAGTTTCAATTTCTTCAACAAGTTTTAATTCAGTTTTTTTTTCTTTTAAGTGAGTAAATTAATTGGTAACTGGATGAGAATGCTTTTAAGATAAGAAGCATACCGTTCGGCTAGTGGGGTGGTATAAAGCACCTTTGCTCAAGTGTATGAAGGAATTAACAAGAGAATCAATAACAATTGTCAGCAAATCAAATTCAAATAAAGAATTTTATTTAAAAAGTCAATAATCCAATAAATAAGCAATAGGTATTATTGCTTTGAAAAGCCAATAATGCCAATCCTATTGGCGTTATTGGCTTTTCAAAGCAATAAAGCCAATTGCACTAGCGTTATTGACATTTGCTAATTTGTTCTCTATTGGAGACTCAATGACGCCATTCTAAAAGGCGTTATGACCAAACAGGGAACATCCTTCCCAAAACTTGACCATTTTAGTATACTTTTTCAGAAATAGGATCATTTTGAGTAAAAATCCTAAATATCATGTATTATGAATTAAATACTCAAACATATACCTATAATTAGTTCAAGTTTTTATATTTATGATCTTAAGTATATTATGCCTTCCCACAAAAGTTGAGGGTTACTATGAGTTTACATTATGTATCCCCTATTTTCTTCAAGTACTAAGGGGAATTCCCCAAGAGAAACTAAAAAAGGAAAAGCGAAAATTCTTTTGCTGTCTTATTTAGAAAAGGTTTCTTTTTTATTAAAAAATAAAAATATTAACTTGCATTCATAGAAATAAGTGAATATTTAGACTTACAATAAAAAAAATTAAAATCACAAAACACGATGATCATGAGAGTCTACTCCTATTCCAAATGCTCTCATCATCTTTTGCTTGGAAATAGAGCGTTTAGCTCGAGTCCCTGCACTCGCTTTTTGCAAAGACGTGCGAGACTCGCCTAGGCCGTTGGATCTCTCTGCACTTGATCCAACGACCAGAGAACACCAGGGGCAAAGATGGAAACTAAAAAGAAAAAAAAATCCTGAAAATTTGGAAAAATTCAAATCTGCCCGCCATCAATATTGACCGTACAGGAGCCATCATGTCAAACAGTAAAAGTTGCAACAACGTCAGATCTCAAACTCAGAAAAGAAAAGGAGAGGCCAAGAAGAAATAACTTCGTTCTTCTTAAGATTTAGCTTCTCTCTCTCCTTCCGATTCCTTGTTTTCTTGTCTATCATTCTGCTTCTCCTTCGTGCTTCCTTGCGCCGAGCTTTCTGCTCAAGATGGGCAGTACAAAAACGCCAAGGGCTGAGGTAATGTCGTTGCTATTTTTTTTATTTTTTTGCACTGACTGCATTTCTGCTGAAAATGTTTTCCTTTTTTTGCACGGCCTCCTTCGTTGCAGGCATGCGTCCCTCCTCTGTCGCAGGCCTGCGGCAAAATAAAGTTAGTTTTTATTCAACTGTAACTAATGATCCCGTATTTATTTTGCACTACCTCTTTCGTTGCAGGTCTGTGTTCCTCCTTTGTTGTAAGCCAGCAAAATGAAGTGAGTTTTTCTCAAAATACTTGGCGCAACTGTAACTAATGATCCCGTGTTGTATTGAATGTCGTACGCGAAGATGCCGATGCTGAAAGCATGCAAGTAATAAATAATTGCGTTGATACTGCGGCTAGCGATACTGAGGAGAAAAGTATGGAGAACGACCCTCCTAAAGAAAGAAATGTGCACAGGAAAATGACTGGTGAACAACTGTTGAAGTTATTCAGTTGAATGCTTGAATTGTAACAAATGTTACCTTGAACAATTGTTCTTCTAGGTTGTATTGGTAGTGAACAATTGTTCTGCGCAGCGCGTGTTCTGTTGTTAGTTTATGTCACTTGTCAAGGTTGTGTTGGTAGTGAACAATTGTTCTGTGCAGCGCGTGTTCTGTTGTTAGTTTATGTCACTTGTCAAGGTTGTGTTGGTAGCGAACAATTGTTCCGTTGTTAGTCTAGTACATTTGTCAAGTATTTCTTTATCGTGAACAATTGTTCTGGTAAATACTTTAGTGTGAAGGATATAGATACTATCGCAAGCTATAATTGAGCGAGACATATTTGTAAATTCCTGCTTGAAATGGTTGCTGCATTTCGCCTAAAAGACAAGAAGAACACTGAAAGATAGCCGGAAGGAAACATGAACCTGTTGCTGATATGTGAACAATTGTTCTCTGGAATTTGGACATTTTTTGGTTTATTTTTTTTCTTATTTTGAGTTTAAACAATTGTCTAGTGAAAAATGAAGGCTTAATTGATTTCTGTATGTTGGTCGCGAATAATTTTTCGTTATTAATTTTGTGCATATGTCAAGTATCTATTTATCGCGAACAATTGTTCGTTATTAGTTTTGTGCATATGTCAAGTATCTATTTATCGCGAACAATTGTTCGTTATTAGTTTTGTGCATATGTCAAGTATCTATTTATCGTGAACAATTGTACCTTCTCCCTTAGATGTGTATTACTGAACAATTATTCACATGATCATGAATAACCAGTAACAATTGTTATGGAACATTTGTCCAACTCTTACTCCAGCAGTTAGTGTGGAAGGACAATTATTTCCTGTAAAGACCGTTAAATTGAGTGAGAACCCTAATCAGTCGCAGAAGCGGCTGAAGAGCCTTATGAAATAGGTCAGACAACGAAAGAAAACGCAAGTGCGAATGCATCGTGACGCTATAGCCTTCAACAATTTGTCAGACATGAACACTGAAAACTTGCATCTAACATTGTGATGAAGAATTGTACCGGTAGAATATAGAAATTTGACAGACAAGAATATTGCTATTTTTGGAGAACATTTGTGCACAAATAATTGTTCTGGGTGAACAGTGTTCTTTCAACAATATTCACTCATGTCTATTTTGTTAGTTTATACTTGGTAAGTAATTGTTATCGGTTTATACTTGGCACGGTATCAACCTAATAATTGTACAAACACTAAGAATATAGTACCGAACAATTGTTCGACAAAAATTTGTAAGACACACAACTCATAGCTTTTTCCTGAATGAAACATCTGAAAGTTTGATTGATTAGAAAATATACAAGAGAAAATAAATGTCCTGGAGCCTCTTGTTAATCTTTTCCAACTTTCTTTAATATTTGCGCCTCTTAGCTTCTAGCTCTTTCTGCTCCTTCAAATCTTGGCTTCAATATCCTGCAAGTCTTCAGATTCTCCCTGAACTAAACTGGCAAAAGGATGGGCAGCATAAACATCCACTACCCTAATATGATCCCACCACGAACAAGGCAACTGGTCGTTGACTCTTCCACCCACGGTCTCTAGATACTGAACCTGTATTTGTTCAGTACAATATTTTTTAGAAAAAACAGAATAATTGTTCACTACCAACACAACATAAAAGAACAATTGTTCAAGACAAGAGTTGTCACAACTCAAGTATTCAACTAAGTAACTCCAAAGATATAATGACACAACTGTTCACACTAAATTACTCACACTAAAGCATTTACCAGAACAATTATTCACGATAAACAAATACTTGACAAATGTATTAGACTAACAACGGAACAATTGTTCTCTACCAACACAACCTTAACAATTGACATAAACTAACAACAGAACACGTGCTGCGCAGAACAATTGTTCACTACCAATACAACCTAGAAGAACAATTGTTCAGGGCAACAGTTGTTACAATATTCACTCACTTTATTTTGCCGGCCTACAACAGAGGAGGAACACAGGCCTGCAACGAAGGAGGTAGTACAAAATAAAAATAAACTTTGAGTGGAAATGCTGACGGTGCAAAAAAATAAAAAAATTTATAGCAACAACATTACCTCAGCCGTTAGTTCAGACAGTGCAAAATAGAGAAAAAATGAGCAGAGAAGTCGATAGTGCAAAAAATAATAATAATTATAGCAACAATATTATCTGAGTTGTTGGTGGAGGCAGTGCAAATAAAGAAAAATTTTGAGCAGAAAAGTCAGTAGTGCAAAAAAAATAAAAAAATTGTAGCAACAACATTACCTCAACCGTTGGTGTTTCTACACTGGCCATTGTAAAAGCTCGTCGCGAGAACGCAAGGAGGAGAAGAAAAATGACAGAAAATGAGAAAGGAAAAGTGAAGTTAAATGTAAGAAGAATAAAGCTTCTTCTTATTTTTTTAGTCGTTCCTTTTTTGAATTTGAAAGCTGACATTTTGCAGCTTTAAAGTTTAACAAGATGGATTGAGGCGGACACTTTTAAATTTTGCTAATTTTTTAATATTTTTTTTATTTTTTAAATTGCCTTCTTTGCCCTTATCTTCTTTGGCCGTTGGATCAGAAATAATGTGATATAACGGCTTAGGACAGGTCCTGCACATGCTGCAAAAGTTGAGGGTTACTATGAGTTTACATTATGTATCCCCTATTTTCTTCAAGTACTAAGGGGAATTCCCCAAGAGAAACTAAAAAAGGAAAAGCGAAAATTCTTTTGATGTCTTATTTAGAAAAGGTTTCTTTTTTATTAAAAAATAAAAATATTAACTTGCATTCATAGAAATAAGTAAATATTTAGACTTACAATAAAAAAAATTAAAATCACAAAACACGATGATCATGAGAGTCTACTCCTATTCCAAATGCTCTCATCATCTTTTGCTTGGAAATAGACAATGCAAAAAGTTATGAAGAATCAAATTCCATATTAATTTGTATTTGCAATCCCAGGCGTCCGATTTTGAAAATCTGACAACAGAAGTTGTTCATTTCTAGATGCTGGTCTCCAGTGTCCAGTGGCACCTTCGCCAATTTGGCATCGGCCGAACCTTTAAATGTGTTCTTTCGTTTTATTTTATTTTTGGGTGGTATGTTTGGCTTTTTTTCTGCACAAAGATTGGGAAGCTGGGAGTTCAAATGTTAGTCTTAGCGCATTACGTTGCGTTAGCGCCCTGAGAGAACACGGTCTATTGCGTTCAAGTTCTTAACTTGCTCGACAAAACTTTCGGCACCCTCTCAACGCACTGTGGCCGTTTGCGGAGCTCAACCTCAAAACAGGTCAACCCCCGTCAAAATCGGAGGTAGAAGCAAGCAAACTGCAAAACAGGGGTTTGGGAGGGACGGAGCCGAAAAGCATGGCGGGTTCTTTGCAAAAAGTGCAGTCTTTGAGTTGGACGCTGTGTTGAGTTTCATTCTGCAATGTCTACTAACACATTGCAGAATAAGCCTGCAATATTGTTTAATGAACACAGCAAACAAACAGAATGAAAAACAGGACAAATCAGAAAGAAACAAATTCTAGATAGAGAAAGACAACTGAATGGGAAAAATTGGAATGATTTTATTAACCCAAAATATACACGAATGTGTGTATTTATATACAAAGAGGTCAACTGCATAAATAACAAGTAGACAAATTCAAATTCTCTTCCTCCTTTCTCTCAGTCAAACAGCAGACAAAATAAATTTTGCTTTCTCCTCTTGCAAAACAACACCGACTTCTCTGCTTGCCAATTTGTTCTAGCTGGCAATTTCATTTATCCAGTTGGCACAAGCCATGTCATCAATCCTTGCATCCTGTCCACAAGCCCCGTCATCAATCCTTGCAGCCTCTACTGATCATTGCAGAAGTGACTTGAACTTCACTGCATTATCACTGCATGACTTGAACTCCACTGACCTCCACTGATCATTGCAGAAGTTGAACTCCACTGCATGATACATTTTAACATCCCCCCTCAAGTTGGACTGGGAAATATATTGTGAACTCCAAGATGATTTAGCAAAAAATAAAACCGAGCCTTTGGCAAAGCCTTAGTAAATATATCTGCAACTTGTAAATGAGATGAAACAGGCAAAGGTTTTACCAATCCAACTTGATATTTTTCTCTAACAAAATGACAATCAAGCTCAATGTGTTTGGTTCTTTCATGAAAAATTGGATTTTCTACCATATGAAGTGCCGCTTGATTGTCACAATAAAGAGGGACAACTGCTGGAATTTGTATATGCAAATCCTGCAACACATAGGAAAGCCACTGCAATTCACAAACAGCATGAGCCAAAGCTCTATATTCTGCTTCAGCTGAACTTCTTGAGACAGTTGTTTGTTTCTTGGATTTCCAAGAAATCAAAGCTCCCCCTAACAAGAAACAATAACCTGTTACTGATCTTCTAGTTTCAGAACACCCTGCCCAATCTGAATCTGCAAAGGCTGTTAATTTCAGTTCTGAATTAGCAGGAAAAAATAACCCCTGACCAGGAGACTTCTTAACATATCTGAGTATACGATGAGCTGCTTTCATATGATGCTCTGTAGGCTTATCAAGAAATTGACTAAGTTGTTGGACAACAAAACTGATATCAGGTCTAGTAATTGTCAAGTATAATAACTTTCCAATTAAGCTTCTGTAAGTAGTGGTGTAAGGTAGTGGAGGAGAATCAGAATGCTCAAATTTAACACTGGCTTCCATAGGAGTAACAGAAGGTTTGCAGCCCAAAAAACTAAAAGTGGTAAGCAAATCAACTGCATACTTCCTTTGTGATAAATTCAAACCTGTCTTGTTTCTAGCCACTTCTAATCCCAAAAAATACTTCAATTCCCCTAAATCTTTGATCTTGAATTGGTCATGTAAAAATACTTTCACCTTTGTAATAGCTGCCAGATCATTACTGGCCAACACTACATCATCCACATAAACAAGCACAGCAATGAAAACATTGTCATCAGCCTTAACAAACAGAGAATAATCACTCTTAGATTGTTGAAAACCAAGCTGAGTTAAAGCTGCAGTCAACTTAGCATTCCATTGCCTACTGGCTTGCTTAAGTCCATAGAGGGATTTATTCAATTTGCAGACCAAAGACTGACTTTGGAAACCAGGAGGAGGAACCATGTAAACTTCTTCTTCCAAATCACCATGAAGAAAAGCATTATTCACATCACACTGATGTAGATACCACCCCTTAGCCACTGCAACAGCAAGGACTGTCCTAATGGTAGTCATCTTAGCTACTGGTGAGAAAGTATCAATATAATCCACTCCCAACTGCTGAGTGTAACCTTTGGCTACTAACCTAGCCTTGTACCGTTCCACAGTACCATCTGAATTATACTTCACTTTGTATACCCATTTGCATTCAATTGGTTGTTTTCCAGGTGGCAAAGGCACAAGAGACCATGTTTCAGTAGCTTCAAGAGCTTCTATTTCTTTCTTCATAGCTTCTTGCCAAGCAGGAATCCTGGCTGCCTCTTCATAACACCTTGGTTCAACATTTTGTGAAACATTCAAAGCAAAAGTTTTGTAAACAGGAGATAACAGGTCATATGAAAGTGCTTTGGTTAAAGTATGAGGAGTAGTTTGTATGGTGTTACAAATATAATCTGTGAGATAGGTTGGTGTAGTTCTGGCTCTAGAAGACTTCCTAGGTGGTGTAACTATTGATGAAGGAGGATCATTAACTGGAATTGAAACAGAAATAGGCAGGTTTGATACAGAACTAGCTGGATTTGAATCAATCTGAGTATTAAAATCCACTGACTGATTATCTTGAGAAAGAACAACTGGCTGTGTATTTGGAAGTAATGTACTGGAATGAACATTATCAGAATTAGAAGAAGTAGTAGCAAGATGAAAAGGAAACACTTCTTCATAACAAACAACATTTCTTGATATAAAAATATTCCTAGAGTTCCAATCTAATAAAATGTACCCTTTACTGGTTTGAGAAATTCCTAGCATCACAGCTTTTCTGGCTCTGGGATCAAATTTTGATCTCCCTTGTTCTAGAGTAGATGCAAAAACAAGGCATCCAAACACTCTTAGATTATTAAAAGAAGGATTTCTCCCATGAAGAACAGAATAGGGAGTTTGATTATGTAGAACAGGTGTAGGGATTCTATTTATCAGAAAAACAGCATGCTGAACACAATATCCCCAGTAAGAAATAGGAATATTAGACTGTAATTTTAAAGCTCTTCCTACATTAAGAATATGTTGATGTTTTCGTTCTACTATACCATTTTGCTGAGGAGTTTCAACACAAGAGGTTTCATGTACAATTCCTTTGGATTGATAGAAAGAAGGAAATTGAAATTCAGATCCATTGTCTGTTCTGATTTTCTGAATGGTTTTGGAGAACTGATTCTCAACAAAACAACAGAAATCTTGGATAAGTTTTCTAGCTTCTGTTTTGTCTTTCATCAAGAATATCCAAGTGTATCTACTGAAATCATCTACTATACTCAAGAAATATTTCTGATTATGAACAGTCAAATGCTTGTAAGGACCCCATATATCCATATGAACAAGCTCAAAACATCTGGAAGTAGTGGGACATGCTTCAAAGGGAAAGGAAGTTTCTTTTGTTTAGCTAATGGACGAGATAGTACATTTGCAATCGATAGGAACTTTAATATCGGGCCAAATGCCTTTGAGTAATCGCAATCTTTGATCGGAAAGATGTCCCTAATCTCATATGCCAATTGACATTGATCACGTAATGAAAAAGCAGATTTAGTACATGAAGGAGTATCAGCAGAGGAAAAACAAAGAATTTGATGTAGAGGCAGTATAGTCGAAGGAACATCAAGATGATAAAGGCCATGAAGGCGATTAGTCGATCCAATCCTCCTCAATGTTACACTCGTCCCTGTATTAAGCATCCAGTGAAGTGAAAATTACACTCGCAATGATTTTGCTGAATAAGCTTATCAACTGAAACAAGATTATAGCTGAATGAAGGTATGTAAAGAACTTCATGCAATTGAAGTTGGTCTGAAAGAATAACGTGTCCTTTATGAGTTACGGACATCTGTACTATTGTCCGGAAGTTCGAACAAAGATATTACTAACGAGAATAAAAGAAGTGAACAGGTTTAAAGAACACACAATATGATCGATTTGCTCCTCGAATCCAATATCCAATGCTTTGTTATTTCGGAAAAATGTATACCATGTAGTCCGAGGGAAAGTGTTAAATGTTGTCGATAAACTAGTTGTTTGATGCTTTGGAGTTGATTGAGCCACTCGCAGATCCCATTGCAAATCTCGAATTTCAATTTGTGAAGTTTGAAGCATTCTCATTAAATTGAAATATTGTTCTCGTGTTATTCCCTGCACTAGACATAAGCACTCTGCCGCATTGTTTGAATGTTGAGAACTCCGTACTTTCTTGGATCGAAGAATTATCGTGAGAATTTATAACCGAGTTTCCTCTTCTAACAGGCTGGAAACCTGTACTGCATTTATACTATCCATATAACCACCATCTCTATTTCTAAACTTGAAATTTGGTGGAAAACCATGTTTCTTGTAACATTTATCCACTGTGTGACCATTCTTACCACAAAAAGTACAGATCATATTCTTCTGACCAAATCTTCTTCTCTCGATTTCTGTTATTGCATTAATTGCATTTCTTCCCGATTGTGAACCGAATGCACTTCATTACTAGACATACTATGCATAACGTATATATCCATATTTGTCATCGGTTTAGTCATCATCACTTGCAAATCGAACTCTGATTTGAACTATAATTCAATTGTCTCTCATGTTTGATTGCCATGGAAAAAACCCCTCGATTAACTAAAGGCAAAGGAGTCATCATCAACACTTGAGATTTCACACTCGTTGAATTGTTCATTCGAGCCTTTCAAGAACAGAGATAACACAATCTTCATCATAATACTCCCTCATTTGCCTAATTGCTCCACATGTACAACTAGGATCACATGCACATTTAGGTAAAGGCCTTAACACCCTCAATTCATCCCAGAGAATTTTCAGTTGTGTGTAATATTCATTCACAGTTTTATGTCCCTGCTTTACTGTATGAATTTCCTCTATCAAATCTGAGAGGTGATAAGAATCACCACTGGAATATCGATCAAACAAATCATCCCACACTTCTTTTGCACTATCAAGCCACATTACACTTTGTGCTATAGTAGAATTCATAGAATTAATCATCCAGAAAAGAACAGTTGTGTTCACCTGTTGTCATAGAGTATAGTTCCTGGTACCTCTTTGTGGCGGTTCAATTGTTCCATCAACAAAGCCAATCTTATTCCTTGATATCAACACCATCTTCATTGCACGACTCCAGGAATGATAGTTCTTCTCTGTCAAAATTGGTTGTACTAAAGGTTGAACTGAGCAATCATTTGGATTCAAATGCAGTGGATTTGTAGGCACTAAATCAATCTGTGCTGCCATTGTCAGTTTGCAAACAAACTGAAATCTAGCTTCCAGAAAAAAACAACCAAGACTAAAAAATAAAAAAAAAACAATCAGAGTAAGCAATGAATATGCTCTGATACCATGTTGAGTTTCATTCTGCAATGTCTACTAACACATTGCAGAATAAGCCTGCAATATTGTTTAATGAACACAGCAAACAAACAGAATGAAAAACAGGACAAATCAGAAAGAAACAAATTCTAGATAGAGAAAGACAACTGAATGGGAAAAATTGGAATGATTTTATTAACCCAAAATATACACGAATGTGTGTATTTATATACAAAGAGGTCAACTGCATAAATAACAAGTAGACAAATTCAAATTCTCTTCCTCCTTTCTCTCAGTCAAACAGCAGACAAAATAAATTTTGCTTTCTCCTCTTGCAAAACAACACCGACTTCTCTGCTTGCCAATTTGTTCTAGCTGGCAATTTCATTTATCCAGTTGGCACAAGCCATGTCATCAATCCTTGCATCCTGTCCACAAGCCCCGTCATCAATCCTTGCAGCCTCTACTGATCATTGCAGAAGTGACTTGAACTTCACTGCATTATCACTGCATGACTTGAACTCCACTGACCTCCACTGATCATTGCAGAAGTTGAACTCCACTGCATGATACATTTTAACACGCTGAAAAGGGGCATTAATTTATGTTTCCAGCGCTGTTTTGCTGCCAAGAGTAGCAGGGAGCATTCGTCCGCTTCGGCAAATGATGCTGCTAATCACAAGCAAGCTGAAGATCATAGCGACGTCTCGGATGTGCCCACGTCGGGCATCTCCCGACCGCTCTCTGAAATCCTCAAAGAGCTCAACAAGAAAGTTCCAGATTCCCTCATTAGAGTGCGAACGGAGGCAGATGGCTTATCTGTCAAATATATCCCCTGGTCCGCTACGTTTGCCTTCTCTTACTTCTTCCATACACTTTTTTGCTAGTGGCATTATACTAAGTCATGCTTACAGTTTATATGTATTGAGAACTTGCGATTCATAGAACAAAGCGTAGATTTTGAAAATGGAATGCTGGACATTTCTGGCCTATGTTTCCGGTTTGCTAATGTTTGAATCCAAGGGGCTCTACAGCATAAGCAACCACTGCATATTGTACATTTTCATGCCAGAAGCAGTTCATATCAAGAAATTCACGTACATTTTGGCAAATTTCACATTGCAACATTTTAAAACTGAACTGAATGTGACTGGGGCTAAATTTAACTTTGGGTTGTCTGTGTTCTTTAGGTTAGATGACGGGCTAGGCTTTTCAATTCCCCTACATTGGCCTTCCAAGTGTTTAAATGTTCAGTGTCCGGCTGGACTGGTTAACTTGATTATTAACTTAGTACCCTCTGGAAAAGATGCAAAATAAATGTTGTCTGGCAACTAATTCGTATGTTCTTTCATCTTCTGATTCCTTTGCACCTTACTATTGAGATCGTAGTTTGCTGTTATTGGTCTATTTTGCTATGCTCATTTGAGGTCCAGCCTTGTAACGTTTTCCTGCCCTCCTTTTAGGCATATAGTGAACCGGATTATGAACTTACATGCTCCAGGTATGTCATAGTTGGACACTTTCTTTTTCTCAAATTAACAAGATCTTGTCTTTTTTTTTTAATTTATAAATTTATGAATTCACAAGCTGAATTTTCTTGATCATTTTGCTGTTGCAGAGTGGTCTGGGGAGGTGCGAAATATCACCTATTCAGCTGATGGGAAGTCAATTTCAGTTGTTTATCGTGTAACACTTTATGGGACTGATGCAGAGGTACTGCTTTTGCTTATTGTCTGAGGCAATCCTTGTCTAGGTTCTAAAATAATTCATTATGCCTGGTTTTGTGATCTGATAATAATTGCAACATACTTGTGAATTTATTTTTTGTTGATCTATTCCTCTGTCACATTGTGATCTTTTTCTGCTAAAGGGAACTAGTCTGTCGATTATTAGTTACAATTTCTGATATAGCTTCAAGTCATCAGGTAATGATGAGGATGCCATGCATCCTAATTATGAGAGAAGAACTTTTAGCGCAATGGATTGAGACAATAGGAGGAAGAGGTTTTGGGAGGCCACTTTAAAAATTTATGCTCATTAGAGAATCACTAAATGAGTGGGATACATTAACCAAGAGTGTTGATTTCTCTAAATTTTATTCATTTGTGTGCAAGTGTTTAATGTCTAATTCCTACTCTGTCATGTGTTCCTGGTGTAGGCTTGTGGATTTTAATATATCAATACTCTGTGAGGATCTACTTAAAGTTTCAAAAAAGATAGAACCAGCTTTCTAGAGGTTCTGAGAAGATTTCTAGATTCAAACTAATAGCTAGGATGATGTAGCAGTTAGAAGCTGTATTCTTGTGGTAATATTGGAGTGCTGCTGTGCTTGGAACTTGTTGATTAAAGAAGTCTCTTGTAGGATTTGTTACTGCATCTAAATCATAGAAGCTAAGTATTATGAGGCATTTCTTTCGTCCTTTTGTTTTGAGCTGGGGGAAGATTGGAGTTCTTGGATGCTGGGTTGAGTTACTTGAGTGGAATACTAATATAGAAAGAGATGCTATCAGGTGTTTTTTCAGCTGACCTTGGTGAATACTGTTTGTTTTATCTGCATATGCTACTAGGATGTGTATCTAATTTGTGAGTGAAAATTCATTGATGTTAGATAATAAGGTGCTGCGTTGTGTGATATTTCTCGTCTTCTTTTTGTCCTGTTAACGTTGCAATAATATAACGAGTTGATATGAATAGATGCCCTTTTCTCTTTCTATGCTGGTTTCCGGTGAAGTATTGACGATGGAAAGCCTTAGGTTTTATGCAATTCTGTGATGTTTTATTATCTCTTTTTTGTCCTCCATTCTAATTCCCACTAATGAGATAGTGGCTAACCTTCTTGTATTTGGTTATTTTTGTTGTGGAACTCTTGTTTCGATTAGATTTGTCGGGAGTCAACAGGTACTGCTTCAATCGATGAACCAGGGTATGGGGATCCCGTGCAGAAAGCAGAAGCAATGGCATTTCGTCGAGCTTGTGCTCGGTTTGGTCTAGGACTTCATCTTTATCATGAGAACTTGCTGTAAAATTGATTCGATTGAACTTGTCAGAGCCGGAATCTTTGGGCGGGGGAGTGATGTAACTGCGATGCTAAGTGAAGCAGACAAATGCATTTTGGGCCTTGTTATAGGTATTGGAATGTTATGGATCCTCTCGGAGAGTAGAGGACCAATTTGGTAGTACTTCGAAAGCTCTGAAACACAAGCGTGCTCTCGAAGTTGCGTTTCTTAGCATTTGGTTTGTGTGTTTGCCAAGTATTTTCAGTTGATTGTTTCTATTCTGACGTTTACCGCGAAAGATCTTCTTGCGTAGATTCTGGTTGGGGATGCAAATGCAATTGAATAGTATCGTAAACTGGTATTATGCTATTTGACATAGAGTAGTGGTGGATGGCTTTGTGATTGCGGAAGAAGTTGGGGTGGGGGGTGGGGGGGGCGGGGATGGAAAAAAAATGTGGTGCTTAGGATTGATTATAGACGTTGAGGGAGAAGTGGCAAATGGACCCAATTAAAGCAACTGCCAAAGTTGTGAGACAGAGAAGCAGACAGAGACGGACAGCAGTACAACAGAGGGCAATGGTTGAATGGCATGCATGTGTTGCAACAGCTACCACCGCATGCCTCTCATGTAAATTCCCAGACACACACACAGAAGAGAGAGAGAGAGAGTGAGAAGAAATGAGTACCATCAACATGGAGTAGTAGTAGTTGTATGGTGTATAGATAACATGGATAGATGGTGAGTTGGAATTGGGGTCGGCTTTGCTTTCTGGTCAAATCCAAGTTGGATACAGCTTGCGCAGTTGTATTTCGCCCTTTGTTTAACAGTCTTTCTAGTCTAACAGTTCCCTAAAGTCTCCAGTCCAGATTAGCACAACCGCCCTTGGTTTTTCATTTTTATTTGGGTTTCTACCACAAGCTACTACGACCTTTTTTTGGGTTAAGTATCGCAAAGCGACTACTTCACTTCCACATGGGATGAATGAAGTGATGTGAGTCGTATGACCCGAAGGACTTGAAGGAACTGCTGCCAGGCACTATGAGCAAGAAGGGAAATCCTCAAACGAAGAATAAACCAAAATCGTGAGTGCACGAGCAGACGCTAGCAGTTGACCAAGGGTTTGTAGTTTTCAATGCAATGGCGAACAGCAGTTGGAACAGTTGGAGAGACAACTCAGTCACAAGTCACGAGAGAGCGGACTGGAGGATCTAGAAATACTACTAATTAGTAGAATAATAGTAGTAGTAGTGTTTTTAAAAATAAAAAGGACAAATTATAAGTTATTTAAATTAAAAAACACTTTTTTATATTTTTAATAAATAAGAAGAAAGAGAAAAAAATAAATAAAATTTTCATCACATATTTTCTTTCTTAAAGAATTACATTTGAGTCAGAGGGAGTAATGTCTTGATAGTGATAATAGTATATTCCAGTAGAAATGCAGAATGGAAAGGCACGCGACGGCAGGGTGAGAGACCTACATCTCTGTAACTTTTTCGTTTCCTCCTGGTTTAACGACTTTCCTTCCTTCCAATTCTGCACTCATTCCTTCCCCTTTATCCCTAAAATGCCACTCGCTCTTCCTTACATCAAGCGGGAGATATGATGGCAACCTCAAACCAGACTTACGAGAATGATTGGGTTTAATAAACCTACTGCCGCTCAGAAGCTCCATCGCTTAAACAGAGTCTCGTAGACTAACCAATAATTTCATTTATTCATATGAAAGAAAGAGAATACACAATGCAAGTCTCAAACAGTTCTGACAATCAGAAAAAGAAAAAGCTCGGGACAGTCCGTGATACATGCTTGATGAAGGCTCAGACGGATATCAATTTTAATTCTTCTTTCTTCTGCCTACCTAAGCCGATGGAAGAGAGGGCGGAGGAGAAGAAGTTCGCTGCTTAGATGGATGATGAATAATCATCCTGGCCCCCGCGCTAGCTAATATACCACAAACTTGCATATTTATATATTCTTTTCCTGTGGTCGGTTCGCTTAAAAGTTTTCAATTCTAATATGGCAGCAGGCTGCAGCTCAGACGAAGGCTCAGAGAGATCTTTGAGTAAACAAATCAAGCTCTCTAATTTATTCTAATGCAAGCAAAGAGAAAGACATGAATATTCACAAGCAAAACCAAGCAGGCATGGAAGCTTATGACCTAAACAGCTGTTCCTGAAATTATTGTATAAACGAATTTGCTTCTTTTTTCCTCTTTTTTTTTTCCCCCTGCAGGCTGCAGCACCGATCCGCTCCTGTTCAAAAGACAGTACACTGTTGCCACAGCTAGCCAAGATTATAGTAAGAAGAAAAGAAGCCGGCGGATTTACTACTACGCAACAAAGTCAGAAGTCCTCCCGGGGCGGCGTTCAACTTACCACAAAAGATTACCATGCTCTTACTGAGAATTTTTTCTGGGATCATTTGCTATTTTTATTTACCCTTAACAACTTTTGCAACAGCCAGCATGTTCAACCTAAAATGAGAATTTTCCTCGAATTCTTTTTCACAAATTTCTACTGTGGCCACTTGATTCACAAATAGAGGAGGTTCCAATGGTGCCATAGATCTTTTCCCGGGTAAAGTCGTAAATGTACCCCCCTTACCAGACCCCATTTCCACTCCCCTCTCTTCCATTTAAACTAAAGCAAACCCCAACAATCCACGAGGGACATAATAATACTTACTTATCCACTCCCATCTTCACTTGCAACGCGTCCCCCAAACACCCTCTATTCTCTGAGCTCTCTCTCTCTGCTTAAGAAAGGAATGGATAGAGTAATTATTTTAGATTAAGAAAATAAAATTTCACTTGTACAGGGACTGGGAGCTTAGGACAAAGATGATCAAAGCCCATTAGTCGGACGGATGAAAAGACGATTCCCGTAGAGCGCGTAAAGGGTTTATTTAGCAGAGTGGATACAAGTGGGGGCTGCTGTGTATATAATTCATGTCCGTATTATGAGAGGCCCCCTCCTTTTACCTTTTTTGCTTTCTCTTCCCTCCCATCTCTCTCCCTCCAATCTTTTTCCCTCCCTCCCTCCGTCCCTGGATCTCTGACCTAATTGTCTGCTTCCTCCTCCTCCTGTCTTCATCGCCACCACACCTCAGACGCCTCCTCTTCATCTAACTCTGGCAGGATCCTCCTTCTTCCACAACCGGGGATTCTTCGTCTTTTCTGCTTCCTCAAGTAGATCCGTCTTTGAACATATATATACGTTGCCCGGTCCATCTTTGCGAGTTTCGGACCATTTGTCCAGCTTCTATATTTTCCTTTTCGTCTTACTATATATCCGTAGATCATCGCTTCGGAAGACCAAGGATCACTCAGAAGCAAAGAATATGACTCCGGCCAACTTAACAGGACAGTTTGGAGATACCACCTACACCAAGGTGTTTGTTGGCGGCTTGGCTTGGGAGACTCAGAAGGATACCATGAAGAAATACTTTGAACAATTTGGTGAGATCCTGGAGGCTGTGGTCATCACCGATAAGGCTACCGGAAGATCCAAAGGCTACGGATTTGTATGCTCCTACTTTCCCCCGTTCCTATTTTAACATCATCTTTCATCTATCCAGACTTCGTGATCGTATGTTCATAAATTTCATCAACCAACGGGATCCTCAAGCGAATAAGTTCTATCAGGCTTTGCCTTCCTTTTTCTCTTGTACATAAATGTTGGAGCGCGTCGCGAGCTAATTAAAAATGTCAAATTTAGGTAACTTTTCGGGAACCAGAAGCTGCCATGAGAGCTTGCGTTGATGCTGCTCCTGTAATTGATGGAAGGAGGGCTAATTGCAATCTTGCTTCCTTGGGTGTTCAAAGATCTAAACCTTCCACCCCAAAACATGGTAGTATACATCTAGTGTGATCACTTTTGCATTTTTGTTCATTTCTTTTTGTGTCTTCGTACATTACTACTTGATATCACATGCGATTAATATCAAATAGACTTCCATCTTCTTTTTTTTTTTAATCTCAAATACACAAATGGATTAAAAGCTCTTGGTTACAGAGAAATCAAATAGGCTTCCAACTAACAGTGAGAATGATTAGACATCAATTCTCCTTGACACCTTCTCCTTCATATGTGCATTATGGTCTTCACACTCTCTAATTAGCAAGAGTAAAATAAGCTCTTTGGGAGTTGTCATTTTAATTGATCCGCTTGAGAGAAAGCAAGTCCGTCCATCCCCAGCTTCGCCGCAGTATGAATATTCTTCCCATTATGAAAAAAAAATGTTGTATTATATTCTTTCGGTATTGGGTATGGATGAATGGTTTGAGTCGAGTCTACTTGATAATTACTTTGCGACAGGTACCACTAGTATGGATTTTGGAGGAGGGATGTGTTTTGAAAAAGCATGACAGCTCATTCTACAGTTCAAGAAACATTACTTTTGCTTTTGCATTGCTGTAATTTTCACTTTTTGTTTGCTTTGGTTTGAACGCATAGTTTAACCCATAGAATCTAGTAAAGGGGTATGATCAGCTAACCGAAGAAGATTAAGTTCTTCTCGAAGGCTGAACATTCCACGAGCAGTACTATGCTTCTTCTCTTATTTATAAGAAATCATCTTTAAAATGGAAGACCTATGCTTTTCCGGGGATTATAGAGCAAACGAAATTAGAAAAGAACGTGGGTACTGTGTATTTTTTTGCATGTATTTGTGATGGGCATCAACTCACTACTGGACCGGCACTGTATGTAGGAGGAGGAGGCAGGAACTTTAGGGTAATGAGCGCTTTCCAGGCAGCAGCAGCAGCAGGATTTCAAGCAGGTGGGGTGGGAACAGCTTTTCCTTCGGCAGCAACCTTCCCTCATTATGCCATCCAACAAGGCATTCCTTACAATCTCTATGGGTAAAGCCTGCTGTACATATGTTGCTTTATTCATGTTCATCTCTCCATCTCTCTCTCTTTCTCTCTCCCCCACCTTTGGAGAGCTGCACGTGCTTTGCCAACTCATGCACACCCATCTTCATTAAACTATCAGCTCTACATTTTACGCATGCTCATCCACCACAAGCAGCTCACAGTCGCTAACTCTTTCTCGCTTACGATCTGGGAGTCTTGAAGAATACAGGACGCACAATCAATGAAAATGGGAATTACATATTGGAAATGCCATTTCCCAAGCATACTTATGTTTTGCCATCATTATGCATCCTCCTCCTCATACCTGTAGCTACTAGTAGTTGCATGAAAATGTGTATGGGCCATTACAAGGCAGTACATGCAATCATAGAGCTTAGGTTAACCACGTAACAAAAAGGTCGAGAAACTGTCATCTTCCACATATGCACTAAACACTAAAGGTCTTTATTAATAATAATATTGAACAGGACATGACATTCATTTACGCATGCTTTAGCATTGTCATGCCCTAATGCTTGTGTACGAAGGTTAATGTTAACGCTTTTCCCTTTCTTTTCTCAGGTACTCCCCCTACTCGGCTGACTATACTTATCCAGCGGTTCGTATAAACTTCTGCTTACACTCTAATTGAAGTGATAAAGATGCACTATATACTATTCCCTTTTTCTTATTCTTTTTGAGCAAGCACCTTCTTTTCCTTTTTTTTTTCCTTTTAAAAAGGAGCACCGTCTTCCCTTGATGCTGGTATTACTACAATGCATGCTACATCTGGATTCTCAACTTGTCTGGACAAATAACTAACTGCACTACATTTTTGCCCAATGTTTTTTTTTTTTTTTTTGTTCTCTGGAACCCATGTTCCAAGTTAACTAACAAATAACTTCTCCACATTAATTAAGAGCCACCCTTCGTCCTCATGCACGAGTCTTCTCTAGTGAATGTGAATGTCGAGTCGTGTCAACCAGATGAGTCCAACATTTCATAATTTTTGTTTCGGTTTCATTTTGTCTTGTTGAACCCTTCTTCCAAGAATTTTGTACCTGTCCTCACTTAATTTGTCTTCATATTATTTCTCTAACAGCTAACTGTTGTCCTTTTACCAAAATAAAAAAAGAATCCTCACTATGATCCACAAGTGCAGTCAAATTCCAACATAGAGTACTTCACAACAATTGTCTTGCTTCTTTCGTTTTCCGCATTTTTTAACGGAATCTGTTACCTACTCCATATATATCACTCCCCTCTAATGGGTTCATATAGTTTGTTGCTACTGAAAGTATAGATGCACAATCGAAGCAATGATTGAACATGCAAATAGTGGAAGCAAGATGAAGAAGATGGCACTTTCCGACATGCGTGGCTTCATATATAGTAGTACCATACTAGGTTATTTGTCGTCAGCCGGCAACTTAATAATGTACTTAAGCACTAATGTTTTTCTTGCTTGTTCAGAGTTACTACAGCGTATATGGAGGGGCAACTGCTCAATATCCAATATATGGTACTGGGACTGGCGGAATGATAACCGGTGCTGCAGCAGCTGCCGCGGCTTTCTACCCCTATCTGAATTTTGGCGAAGGCAGTACCGGTGGCACAACCAGCTATACAGCAAGCCAGGGCTATGGCATTCAGTATCCGCATCACCTCTTCCAGTATTCAGCCATGAGTTCCGCAGGGGCTTATCCCCAACACTACGGTGCGGGTGCCCCAATATCTCTTGCTCCCGCCACTCCTCCGCTGCAATCAGGTTTGCACTTTAGACACTACTAGTATTTTTTTCTTGTTTCCCATTCTATAACTTACACGGGCGTGACTTGGGAACAGCAACTTTTGCATATTGAGGCCCACTGTGGGCTCTAGACTGGGATACAGACTACAGAGGGTCCGCAAGACTACTTAGGCGCACATCAACCATCCGACATTAAAATTTCTCGCTTAAATATTATTAAGATAGAATATGGATTGTCGGAAGAGAATTCGTAGTAACTGTTTCAAGTGAACAGTCATCCATGGATTTTATGCTTTCTTAGCTATTCTAATACTGCACATAAATACTATTACCTAACAATGGTACTAATATCTTTGACAGTTTGTTTTGCTGTGCCACAGGCGTGACCATGGCTCTCCGTGCAACAGTACCTCATCGTTAAGAGAAGGAATCCAATGTTCAGAGAGACATTCCTTTCAAGTTACTATATGCCACCAAGAAGATTCTGAACTACCTCTGGCCTAACCATGGTTCTTTTTCCCAGCTGCTCTCTCTCTGCTATGGAAACCCATGAATGGGGTTGGGTTTTTCCCATAGAAAGAGAACACACACCCCCCGTAGGGGTGGCCTCCGAATCCGGAGAAAACGTTTAAATGTGTCCACTGCTTCTCTTGGACGGAAAGGTTCCAACAAGAGAAAGAAAGCATGCATGTGCATTGCATCACCAACTCCAGCTATTTGGAACGGCAGAGTTGCTGGTGTTTTCTTTTCCCAGTTTAGCCCAGGGAAAGGCTAAGCAATGTAAAATCATTTTCAAATTCGATTGGCCCCAAAAAGGAGCTCATACAATAGGCAGCACAACTTATTTCTTCAATTTTGTAAATTCATCAGTGAGTAGTATCTAGTCTTGTAAGTCTTTGCAACAGCTAATCCCTCCAACCTTACTGTTGCTTTCTTTAAAAACTTTTTTCGAAAACTAGTGGTAGTTGTTTAGGGATATCATGGGGCAAGGCTTGGCCCTAAGTTTTTGTCCGTCTTACTACTGGTCTTAAGCTTTTAAAACTCTGACTAGTCAGTTTTTTCTTTCCAATTTTTTTTTTTTTTTTTTTTTGCATTTTCAGTTTTTAACTATCACAAGATCTGTGTTTTTAACACTTGGAGCATCAGTTCCCATGGTCGGGATGATGACGGACTCCAAAATCTTGAAATCGTTTTTTTTTGGTAAATTCATTGTGGCTTAGCTTCTGGTGAGTTTAGCCTCTTTTCCAGTAAACTAGTAGATGATGTAATAGGAGGGACAAATTTTAGAATTTGTAACTGTTAGAGGTTAGGTGTTTGATCAATCTTTAAGAACTCCACTCCACTGAAAGGGCGTGGAGTTCACGTTGCATCAGGAAGTTACCCTGCGGGAGGTATTTTGGTTCTCTCGGGTTCTTCTTTTCGAAGACAACCATGGTTAGGACTCAGGTCATCTTCATCATCCGCATCGTCGTCATCTTTGTCATTGCCTCTCTCTCTCTCTCTCTCTCTCTCTCTCTCTCTCTCTCTCTCTCTCATTAATACTCTTCGACTGTGGTTTGGAATATTGTAACTAGGAAGATAATAGTCCATTCTCTCCATCCACGTTGGTTGAGAATGGTTACTTTCACTTACTGCTTAATTTGTTTCGAGTAAGTTAGAGACTGCTTTTCCTAATCTGCTGATGCCAATTACGGCAGCCTACATATCTAAATTCCCTCCCTTTTAATCGTTAATTTCTCTCTGCTTTAGTTGGACAGATTGAGTGTGCAGGTTCTTGTTGTTGCCTTCCATTTTTTGACGAATTCTACTGCTTCCCATATGGTCACCCTGCAAACATATTCTTCAAAATTGGATGCGCACCGCACGAAGGTCCTCTATTTGCCAATAAGTTAAAAGCATATGTTTATAAGCAGAACACAATCCTGGTTCTACTGTTAATAACTCTTCCACGCCTTTCATTTTTTTTTTCCCGGTGAATACCTTTCTTTCTTAAGCTCCGTCTGTAGTGATGGATTCATTCTCGTTTCCTTTCTCTCATTGCTCTCGTTTCCTTTCTCTTCCTTCAATCCAAACGAGGCCTTAAACAAAAGTACATTTCTTGCAACTTTACCTAAACTGGAATATGAACGTTCTTGGAACTTCGAATATCGAGTCTTGAACCCGAATACCCCCTTTCGTTTCAGATTTTTGCCGTGATGTCGGACGGGCGAATTTGAAGCTCTAATTGTTGAGCAACGCTGCTGCCCAACCTGCCCAACTATACATCACTGGTGATTCAGAGAATGAGTTGGAACACATGTGCGTAAGGGCAAGATTAAATAAAATTTAAATTTTAAAATTTTTCTCTTAAATTTTATAAAAATAAATAAATTTATAAAAAAATAAAACTTAAAAATAAAAAATTTATCCATCCCAAATACACCCAAGTAAAAAGCGTTATCCCGGGCGCCCTCGGCACGTGGGCTTTTCGGCAGTCATCCATCCAGGGACAACATGGAGTATCACATTCCAGTTGAGACCTAAAGATCAGTTTCTTTTGCATTTCAAAGTGACCCAAGCAAGTTAATAATTGCAGTGTGGAAGATTTCGGAACAGCGCTCTTTCTGCGTCTCTCTCGAAAAGGGGCATCTTTTTCCTTTCCACCGTCCTACATTCCTACACAAAGCTATGAACCATCGGGAGGACAAACTCACAACAAGATCTTAACGCAAAGTTCGAATTCCCTAAGACAAGAACAAGTTAGCCCTCAAGGCATCTACCCCTTGTTACTCGCTCGACTGGAAAATGAGCCACTCAAAAAGTCCTCGAGTATTTCCTGATTTCGTACATTATAGAGGAGATGGAAACAAGATCTTTGTTAAGTGCAGAGGCCCCGGCAATCTTCTTTATACAATCTGAAAGCCTGGTATAATAGAGTAGTAGCTGAGTCAAAGCAGCTCGTAAGATCTCCATACCGCATAGGAAGTTGCTGAAAGATCTGATCACATCATTGTGCATCATCTCTATTGCATTTTTCCATCTACTTGCAAAGTCCTTGACAAGTGGCTCCACTTCCTCTACCGATACGGTTCTCTCCAATGCGGCCGTTGGGTCCTCCGCTGTAAATAAATCGTGTATCAGCACATCTTAATACTTACAAGGCTATTCATGACCAGTGCCCTGCATAAAAGATACTTACACGCTCTGGTCTTTACAAACTTTATCAGATCACTGAAATGCTCCAGAAGTAGCTCTTCCTGCAATAGAATGAACAAGCTATCAAAAAACTTATCTCCTGATGAAAAATCAGATAACATAAGAACTTCAGCTCAACTCCACAAGTTTCAACTGTCGAATTTCTAAATGGAATCTTACTCTACTGTTCTTAAGCAATACCATACAGACCCCCAAATACTCTCCTGCCCACAAAATTTCTAATCCTTCAACAGTGCAAAAGCATTTAGCTTGGACAAATTCAATCACCAGAGACTAGGGAACCAGCTTTATACTTCGCTAGTAAGAAGAATGAGCCCTAAAGCACTTCACCTTGATCTATTTTTTCAAACCAATCATCAGTTGAAGGAGGTGGAAAAAAACCCCTGGTTCAACTAAGGAGCCCATAGTCTTTATTTGTTACTACAGATGACCTCAATCTCTTTGCAAATCAAAGCAGGAGGACAGGGACAAAGGCAAAAGATCTTCCCTTAATCTACATACCACAAAAATTGCAGTATTATTCTTCAGCAAGTCTTCAAAGTATAACTGGATTTTCCCGCCCTCTGGACCAGCTTCCTGAAATTCATAGAGATGTTAAATGTATCCCGTAGAATAAAGGTTTCGTCTAACAGCACCGCACCTGAGATAAGGAAAACTCATGGACATCTTCCCCTGATAGAAAAACCAGTAAAATGTCACTAGTTTATCATACCAGAAGTACACATATAACTTTACCTTCAATATAGAAATTGTCATGTCATAATTATTTATAAGGAATACAGTTTGCAGCTTCACTTTCGGAAATGTTTTTGCAAGTTTGACTACCAAGTCATCAACAGCCATTCGCAGTCTTTCAAGGTTCAAATCAAGCTAAACAATTGACATCACGATTAGTTAATTAATACAAAATCAAATAACAAAAGAGACAAACTGGAAATACCAAAAGCTCTCTGACCTGACCATCTCCATATTCCACATTAAGATGAATAAGTGAGGCAGTAAACTCTGCATAGCGCCTCATCACGTAATGAGGATGAACATCATCTTCCCACAAACTCTTGATATTTGCATTCCGCAAGCTGCTTAAATGCATGTCAAATACCATCTTGAAACGAGGCCAGAGAGCAATATTAACCTGTTTACATAGTCAGAAATAGATTTGATTGATTATCACCAAGGAACTGATGCTCCAGGACCAAGGAACAGCAACTTCACAACAAAGGAAGTTAAATTGTTTGTAAGATTAGTTTTGCCACCCCATTGCAACTCCAATTAAATCTAGAGTTCCATAGAGCAAAGTTGCAACCAATAACAGATATTTACCCTCATTTTGCATTGCTCCTGAATAAAAATCGAAATAGTCATTTAATCCATGATATCCAAAAGGATTTCTACCTGCAATTATACAATTTATATGTATTATGAAATTTCCCACTTGAACTTAATTTGAATTGATTTTTCCAGATTGAAGAGTTGGAATGCAGGTTCACTATTGCAGAGAGAGAGAGAATCAGGATCACAAATTACACCATATTCTCGACAAATGACCTAGTAATAGAAGACCCAATTCCCCATTGATCTTATTTAATTTTACATGTCATCACAAAATGGTAGTCAGCAGTGGAAATTTTCATGGTTAAACTCCATCTTCCCTTGCCTTTAATCAGCTAATACAATTCTTCCTTGATATGAAAGGAGATAAGACTATTCATGTGGCTCATATAGCATATTCTATTAATTTCCTGGTGATTTCATGCAAAGGGCTTCATTATGATGTCTCCCAAAACATTACTGGAAAGAAAAAGGCTCTCCATCTTTTGTAGCTCCAGCAACAGAAAAGACAATTTAAATATAATTTATGTAGCCCCTTAACACAAGGACAAAAGACAATACATACCTTATCCAAGTAGGAATCCAGACACGGTATTCGGCGGCGAGACATTATGAGCTGAAGAAAATGACCAAAAGAAAATCACCTCTTGGATTTGAAGAATCTCGTATGATTAATCAATATTATTTACAGTAGTAAACTACAAATTCTTTTCATGTAGAGCTTCTTTAGGCCCATATCTAACTATGTTAAACAGAATAAGGATTGAATTTTCTAATAAGCAGTCAAAATGCAGCCACATTATTCCTGAACCCAAAGAAAACAATATTAAAGCTATACATCATCCAACAAAATGCTTTCAGAAGATCAAATTCTTGCTGTTGTACACTTTGGGGTTCCCATAAAAAGCTCCAAGGTTCACAATAACAGTTCCAAAATGAAGAGGCAGTCTCTTAAAAGGATCAGTCAGAGAAAAATGTAATATATTCAGAGACTAAAGAAAAATAGACAGCAAGGACTCATCGGTTCACTAAATTGTTAAGATGCATGGCATGCACTTCAACAAGAATCTGGGCAATACCTGGTGCTGGTGAATAATGCGAATCATAAGCATCAGGCCTATAGCGTCAAAAGAATTTGGAAGGATGGAATTGAAGTGTTCATCAATTACAGAAAAGGGACCTACAAAAATCAGAGTTGAAGTATTTTAATTCTATAAAAGATCCAAATAATCATTACTGCAACAGAAAAATAGCATCTGTTTCTTTTCTTCTTTATTAAACAGTATAATAGTATAGCATCCACTCTGCACATAATTTTAGCAGTTGCTTAGTTATTGTTGTTTTCATTGCTTGACTTGGAATCTAACACTCCATTGAACTTCCTCAAAGAAGGGAAATAGCACAAAGTTTAAGATCCTTAGCCTATGAGTAAAAAAAAAATAGTAAGATGGGTTATGAATTAATATATTGTGAACTAAGAATTAACTTTGAGAAACCCAAATATGAGAAATAGCCAGGAAAATAGTAAAATGATACATGCATTTTTACAATAAAAGACTTCATTGTTTGTTCCACTTAATGTTTGCATGGGACATGCTATTACCTGCAAATATATCATAAAAAATGGATTCTTCTCCAAAGAAATCATCGCAGAACAGGTACCTGGGTTATGCCATGACAAGTAAATATTGCTATTAAAGGATAGTTGTCACAATTTAACTGCTCAAATCATATAAAAAGATAGAGTAAAGTATGCAGAGTACTCAGAAGTTGCAGTATCCATAAGCAGCTTTTGCAAACTTCTAAAAAGGACTTCATAGGGGTACTTTCTGGAGCTAGCTTCAGCAATATGAGGTATCAATGCAGGTTCATCTATTTCCTGAGAGAGAGTGGAGAAGAATTATGAACTAAATCATTTTCCATACCTTCCGCCTTTTACCAATTTTTGGATTCAAAAAAACTGATTTTCCATAATATGTAACTGGAAAATTAATAGTAAAGAAAAAGACCAATAGATTGCCAACTCAATCTTTCACATTTCAACTTTGTTCTTGGTTTCTAGCAACCTTTATTGACCATAAAGTCATATAAATAGCACACTTGATATCTAGTTCTTCCTCCAAAGACTACTCTGTTTCTCTTTCCTAAATCTCAGGAGCCTAAGCCGTACACTGTAGCACAAGACTCAAGCTTGAAAAACGAGTTAGATGCCAAATGAGAGGAAATAAGATTTAGTTCCTCCACAGGAAGGAAGCATTTAAAATCAGTCAAAATCCGAGCTCAAATCCATCATTATATGGAAAACTTGACAAGACGAAGTCTAATGTCGTTATATTGGTATTACATACTCTCAAAAGGTAAAGATACGGCCTTCACACACTATATTTCTCTTCCCCCACCCCCGAACTATAGCAGGAAAAAGTAGATAATTTTAGCTATTAGAGTCACAAAAAGACCCCAAAAAGACCAAAAACACTAACTCAAAAATATATTTATAAACTGAAATTAAAAATGATAAAGAAACTACTAGTTATAGGACATGATCCAGGTGCTCATAAACCTTAAGAATGTTTATCCTCTCTCCTAAAGCAAAAACAGCAGATCGATTCTTCAGTGGTTCTCTTCCTCTAGAAAAAAGACCACTGCTTCTAGCCTCAACACCAATCAAATCACTTGAGGTAGCTATATCCAGCTGCAATTTCTCCAGGGCTTGAATATAAGCACGAAAATGTGCACTCAGGACCTAAAAAATAGACAAGAAGTGCAATTTAGTACTTGGAATATGGATATTTCATTTTTCTTTCTATAGGTAGGTAGGATATTTCCATTTCATATACAACTTAACCTTTTTGTTTATTCATCAAATTAAACAATATAAGATTGCATGCAAATGATTGTCTAATACATGTTTGCTTAAATCACAGTCCACAGCTCCATGATGAGTCTAAAAGCAATTACCCTGTTCATTGTGTCAATATAGGCAGCACGAACTTCAAGATATACTTCCTTCCCTTGTTCTTTGAGAAAGGAAATAACATATCTGCGTTACATTGAACAAAACTTGCATTAAAACCATAAATGAACCAAAAGTACAATGACTTAATAAACCTAGGCAAACATAAGACGAGGTAAAATATTAAATTATCTCTTGCTTTTCACACTGTGAAAGGTAAAAGCAGGCTGTAATTTTTCCAAGGAGGCACATATCAATATCAAGGAACTCTAGATAAGCCAGGAAAACTTATAAAAGAAAAAGTGCTAGTATGGATCGTAGAGCTGCTCAATAGTGGCTGAAAGACCAGCAGATGATCCAAATACTAAACAATGGGTTTTCAAATGATATATGTAAAATATCCAAGTTAACTTTCCAAAATATATTCGGAACACTCAATGAAAACTACATCCTCTCTTTATGCTAATAGATATAGTTGCATGAGGAAAGAGACGGAACAATAACATCACAAATTTCTTTCACAAACTTATATTTCATATTAAAGAAATTAGAGGCAAGTAGACAAGCCTAGACTACTTCGGCGAAAATGTGCAGAAGTTAATTATGCAGGCAGATTGGCCAGCAACATTTATGAGCAAACAGAAGTATGACCATATCCAGTTCTATCGAATAAGAGTCTACAATAAATTCACCAGCTTCAACAAGAGAAGTGATAAAAAATAATTCAATGACTTTGATAGAATAACACATTGCCAATTCATTGTCCTTCCCAGAACCTGCCTTCTGCTTATTGCATTTCTGTCATTCCTCTTGAATGATTTTGTCATACAATACAACACATACAGAGAAGCAATAACATGACAGTAAACTGAATAAACAAGTAAATAACCATATCCAGGAAATATTAAACCTCGAACCTTGAAATTTAACAGATTTTAGTTATGGTCAAATAAAATGTCATGTCAGAAAAAATTAAGCAATTAAGGTGGACACAAGAATACTGCATCAAAAGAAGATTAGATTTCATTCTAGTGACTGATGATGAGAAAGTTCATTCCAACAAGCGATAAGGATCACTTCAGTTTACCAAGATAGACAAACTTGAAAACCCTGCCATACTACTAAAAGCATCAGTAAAATTCGAAAGAGACATCTTACTTGTATTTTAAAAGAACGCTCTGTTGAAGAATCTGAATATTTGTTTTTGGTTTCCGCAAAGCATATAGTTTTTGAACCATGAACTCAAAGACCTTTATGAAGAGGAAACAAGAAGTGATCATCAATTACCCACAGAATAAACCCGACAATTATTAAGAACAATTTCAGTGGAAAATAGTAAAAATTCAAATGACTTTTGATGCACGACACTGAAACTGATAGCATAATTTGACAGAATATTGAAAGGAAATTTATCTAATGAAAACGGGACAAAAGTTTACATGAAATGTTATGAGACAGCCAGATAGTAAGCTGTGTTTCACTCTTTTCTCTTCTTTCTTTTCCCTCCCAAACTTGCTAACTTGCTATAAGTGAAATTCATAGTCTCTGGCATGAAGAGGAATAACTCCTTTTTCTAGATATCTTTCAACAGCTTGTTTTCATGGTGATAAACTTCAGTGATAACACAACTTCTGCTTAGGCTAATGTCTGATCAGCAATGTCATAATCCACATCTATGTATTTGGATTGCGTTTTTGTTTGAAATTTTTTGTCTTGGGAATTGTGAAAGTGAACTTTTCGTGAGAGAAGTGGGGCCCAAACTAAACAATGTGACAATTTTCTCACTCTTAGTTGCAACCCAAGTAAAGATATTGTCTAAGATTCATATAAACTTTTTTTATGTTCATAAAATTATGAGATTGGATAGTAGTATTCTTGAAGAAGTTTCCTTATATCTTACAAAAAAACTAACTATCAGTTAAGAAAGATGTCCTGTTCCAGAAAAGTCAAACAATACACCAGTATATAGAATGATAGTAACATATGCATTCAGGTTGATTCTAATTTAAAATACAGATGAGTTTCCAGTGGCTGTATATTTTAGGCATATACTAATTTCAACAATATAAGGCAGACCTTCTGAAGCTCAGAAACTCTGGACCAGAAAAGAAATCCCTCACAAGAAAAGGAGAAAAGTCATAAGAATAAGAGAGCTATAATGTCAAAATGACTAGCTTACCCAAATTAACTTTAATTTAAAAACCAGGCTTCTTCTTTATTTCTTAACCTTTTATTGCAAATGGAACCATCCACCAGCCTATCTTTTGGTTTGTATCTACTGAATTTCGCTTACAGAAGCAACCAGGACAAACCAAGTCATTAAAACCAAACATGTCGAATGCAACACTATGCTTAAGTCTATGACTGAAGTAGGATCACACAATTAGTTTAATCATTTTCTTTAAGTTGAACAAGCATCTAGATCTTGAAATTCTGATATACAATTACCTTTGAAACCGCTTTCTGCCGAAGTCTTTCTAGTTCAGGTTGAACATCTTTCAAGGCTTTTGAAGTTTTAACCATAGGATCCAATTCAACAAATTTAAGTTTGTTACTCAATACCTCAAGAGTTCTTAAATACTCCTCATTAACCTGTGGATAAAAATCATAGCAAGTTAGTGGATATGAAATAGCTGCGATGTGAAAGTACTTCAGTGCAATCTGTCAGAAGCACAAATTTCGAGGTATGGAATCTAAATGTATGCAAATTGCAGTGGGACAGGGCAAAAGGGAGGATCTAGTTCCTCTGGGATGAGGACGAAGGGCATGCACTTGCAAATGTAGTGTCAAACATAACAATTACAAACATCACATAAATACAAGACAGCTCTGTGAAACACACAGAGACTGGAAAGAGGAACATCAAGAAACAACACTGGTTTAAGAAAAAACCACACTGGAGAAACTCAAAAATATATATTATATTTATTCACTTAAATTGTCATCAAAATTGTTAAGATCATTTAAAAAGATATATTGCTCTTCCCTCTAACTCTTAGATGAGGTGTAAATTCAGCAAGGCTCTAGATTACCTCATCCAAAGGCCTGAGATACTAAAGAGGGGGGTGTTCTACTTAAAACACATCTTCCATTTCTGGGTTGGATTTTTTTCAGTAGGCCTAACACGCAAACTTTGCAGAGTTGGTAGTTGCAAGAATTGAAACACTGCCTGCATTATTATTATGCTGAATTACTACCTTATTGAAAAGCTACAGAAATAAGATCATAACAAGTGACCTCCTCTTAGCTCTAATTGGTGTCTTTCTAGTGTTTCTTTGACAAGTAATGCCTGGTCTCATCATTCAATACGCTTAACATGCAAACTTTACAGAGTTGGTAGTTGCAAGAATTGAAACACTGCCTGCACTATTATTATGCTGAATTACTACCTTATTGAAAAGCTACAGAAATAAGATCATAACAAGTGACCTCCTCTTAGTTCTAATTGGTGTCTGTCTAGTGTTTCTTTGTCAAGTAATGCCAGCTCTCATCATTCTCTATTGCTCAGTTGTTCTTCAAGAGAAAGGAAAACTAGGAGCAGGTCTCCAGTGCCACATAAAATAACATTTAATTCACCCATCTACCATTGCCTTCCAACCACTTATTCACTACTTCTTTAGAGGTAAAATGTACACAAGGTCAAACCATCAGCCTTATCAGCACAAGTTGAGGAAGGATCACACAGATTGAGAGGAAGCAATGTCCTGAGAAAACATGCATAAAAGATGAAGCTTGGACAAAACGTCGTTTGTGTCAAGCAGCTCCTGGATTAGACATTAAAGGGGTCTCTGCGTTAAAAGCAAAATAAAAGCACTGTGACGGAATACCTCTCCATCAACAATTATGTCTACCATCCTTGGGGGGACTATGATATCTTCAACAAATTTAGCCAACTTTGATTCTGCCACCTGTCAAAGATAACAAGCTGAATCTTGCTACAGCATTTAATTTCCAGATACAACTGAAAAGGCTAAAATAATGAAGATATAAGCAAAAAACACTCTAGTTGACTTCTTTCTGTTTGACAAACAACGTCTGGAGAATGTGAGGATATAATTTGATGCGCTAGAACAAGTTGTGCAGGAAACAGTGATGAAGTGACATGTTTAAAACCAAATTAAAAAGAAAACTAAGCATTCATCTCAATTCAGAGAAGCACTTCATAACTATATTAACATTATCTGCACTCATAATTGAGCAACTAAAATCATTTGAAAGCCCTCCTATAATTTGTTCAGGTGATCAAAAGGGGGACGAATTAGGAATTTTACAAAATCAATTTTGTGTGAGAAAGAAAGAAGTAAGTTAACAGAAGTATAAAGAAAATTAAATTACAGGCTACTCTTTCTTCTTAATTTATTTCCCAATTCCCCTACATACACATGATTTTCACCAACAATTACAGGAAAACAACTATCCTACATATTCACATTAAGCTAGCTATTTTGGAATGGTAACTAGAATGAGATGCCACAAAATGATCAGTGCCACTGCTCCATAAATCACATTTACAGCTCCTTGAAGAATTTTCCGCAAAGCAATTAGCCTAACAATCTTTTGGTAAATAAACTGAAAGCAATAAGCATGTTCAAAATTTTACTAGAAATTAGAACAAAACAAAGAGAGGTAAAGGAACATCCGGTCCTTAATGCATTGAATTTTACAATTAAATAAAAACAACACCAAGCATCAAAAGTGAGGTCCACTACCTTACGATTCTTCAACTTGAGTCCCATATCCATGGACTTCTCCTGAAGAATTTTAATGTCTGAACTTATAGAACCTATCTCAGACTGGAAGAATGTTAACAAGGAAAGAGAATAAGTAACAGGTTCTGACAAAACAAAAGCTTAGATAAGGCAAGGAATAGGCAAAAAGAGGAAGTTTCCATTCTCCCATGTCTAGGCAGAATTAGAAATGGGACTAAAACAAAAGCAGCCCAAACACAACAATAACTGCATATTGAACAATGTGAGTCTATTGAGAAAAAGACATTGAAAAGCTTAAAACTTCCACAGAACTGTAGCAACTTAAATCTCAGTGAAACAGTCTCTTTTCTCTTCTTAACCCAGAGACAGTAGAATTATATGAACGTATGGTTTTGCTGGATCTTCTAGTTCCTAGTTATTTAGTTTTATGCATTTCCATGGGCATTTCCAGAGATAGACTTCTTTATGGTTGAGGCATTTCTAGAGGTACACAGAGTCCAATAACAACAAATACTAATTTCTCGTAACCAGCAGTGTGAACGTCCTGGTTTCCCCTCCACAACATCTAACCAGCAATCTATGATTTTTCCGCCATCAAAATGCACATATTGCTGCATCTCTATCTATGAAAGACACACAAAAACATTTCAATCAATATTAGTTCAAGGTTTGTCAGATTTTATGATTACAATCTTTTCATTTCATTCTATACTTTTTCTTCAAAGCCCCTAGCAAGACATGTTTCTCCTCCCTTCTTCTCTTATGCCCAATTTCGTGTTATAAATACTCATCTTAGTGCCCCAGCATCACCTTGAAGCATGGAGCAAAATGCTGAGGCATAATCCAGCAGTCCAACACCATCCATGGTCAATATCTAATGTCAGAGGTTTGTTTCATACCTTTAAGTGCACAAATAATGTCCAGTAAAACCATAGCATTTCAAGTTTTGACTACCAAAGTACATTAGGAATATGGTAATAAATCTTCCACCATATTCATATTCTATTTGACATTGGAATATGGTAATAAAAGAAAAGATTGAAAAACAAATACAAATGCATAAAAGTAAAATACCTGAAATCCACTAAGGAGGGACTCCATTTGTGAGAGGATAATGTCACAATCCCGAATCTGATCGTGAAGTGAAACCAAATTGTCACTTTCTTTGATGTAATCCTGTTGAAGGGAAGGAGCATAAAGTAGCACCTTATTATGAAGACAATCTAGAAAAGATAACTAGATATATATTGTACAGGATTGAAAAAAAAGAAGGGACAAGGAAGAGTATCCTCCATCTACTTTAAAGGGAAAACACTCCAGAGTCAACAGATATAAAATTATAAGATATTGGCGGGAGCAGCAGGATCATTTAGAGCAAGATGAGCTCATCAGCTACTAAAGCAAGAGGTGGTTATGGTTTCTGAGGGCAACACAACGTCATGGAGTGCAGCACCAAGGTAGCTGATTTTTTATTTTTCTTTTGTGGCTGGGTAGGAAGCTGAAAATTTAAGACTTGAATATGGACTGCAACTTAGATCAGCAAATATATTTTGTACTTGTAGAATGTGTTTAGTGCAGGCAGTCATCCTTCCTTAACCTGCGCAGAAGGATATGAACTTCTTTGCTTTGTACTTTCAAGCTATATGATTGAAACAAAAATGTAACTGCAAAACGTTTCACCAGAATTCTACTCTATGGGAGATGCACAGTTTCAGAAAGAACCTCAATTGAGTCCAATTCAACTTGCCGCAGTTTGCTCTCTACTCCTTTTGTATACTCCCTCAGCTTTGCGCCTTTGGACAGAATATTTGCCACAACCTTGAAGACAAAAACGAAAACAGTCATAAATGTTATGCGTTCAACAAAACAGGAAGATAAAACGAACCCAAAAGAAGGAGCAAAGGAATCCACTTTCGATCTCCGCAAAAGAAAGAAAAAAAGAAAACGGAAATGAAGAAAATGGTAAGCAACTTACTTCATCATCCTGACATTCCTGAAGCTCTTGCTCGAGCCCTTCAAGTGATACATCTTCGCTATCATTGATAACCACAACACAAACATCAATCAGATCTTCTCGAAGTATGATGATCAATTTATTGGAAAAGGAAAACACCATAACCACATATTGAACATTTGTCTCCAACTAATGAAAAAAGTAAGCTTTCCAAAAAAGAAAGGGAAATCAAGAAAACCTGGCATCATCATCCTCGCCAAAGGCGCCAGTCAAGTCCCCCACAAATGAACCCAAATCCAGCACTGCCTTTTCCCCATAAGTTTCCTCGCCACCAAGAGACTGCACCTCCTTCATCATGCAACCAAATTTTACTCAAAAATATTTAAAGTGTGGCATACAGATATACAAATATAATTCAGTTAGAATCAATAGTAGTAAATATATAGCTCACCACTTTGTCGGGTGAGGCCTCTGCAGCCATAGGCTGTTCCTCACTTCACCAAGGGATTTAGCAGATCAGTATTTGCAGATTGGAAAGCGAAATTGTTGATGCTCCAGACTTGCGCTTCAGGTCTCTCAAGATCCCAGGGGCAGCGTGAAAGCAGAAGAAAGACTGATTTCTGGGCAATGTACAAGTATTCTAAGTGTAAGTACAACTTCTTGCATAATCCCTTAGTTTCACCAAACTGCGGTTTGGCCCTTTGTTTCTCATTGAACTACAAATTTACCCCTTCCACAGCCGAAAATACGATCATCAATTAGTCCTTTTTTAAAAAATTATTATTACTTGGTCAGCTGACAGCAATTTCTGTAAATCATGCTTCTTCAAGTTTGCGTGAATTAACACTTTGCTCCTTCAACTTTTTTGAGTATTAGTATGACATTAGTTCCTTAAGTTCATTCTTCCACAAATGACAATAGTACCATTATTTTCTTTTTTTTTAAGAGAATAATGAGACTGTATTTTAAAATTTTTTACACGTGATCCATTTTTAGCAATGTTATTACAAAAAAAAATACTTTATTCACATCATAAAAATTAAGTCTTTTTTTCAAAATAATTCCTTAAAAAATCAAAAAAATAACTAATGAAAAATATTTAATCTTTGTATTATTATCTCAATGCCAAAATCCAATAATTACTCGTGAATTATTTTAAAGCATACTAGCCGGTGGAAGAGCATTAAGAGAGAGCAGGAAGAAGAATAATGCCCACGATTTTCGCATCTCCCGCACCAGAAGTATTATTATAGTTAGTTGATGTGATGGTACTGATATTATTATGAAAAAGAAGGATTGAGATTTTGTAGTTCCTATGATGTGTCATGTCCTATTAATTCCATCATTACTTTCCAGTTTTAGAATGAATAGGTCTTGCATCCTTCCAGAAATTAATTACTTAATTTTTTAGCAAAACACACGAGAAAACATTCCTCTCAAGTGCCAAAGCACGTAAGCCATCCAGTAGAGATTTTGCAGTTACAAATTTTTCTTTGATCATGCCCTCTTTAAGGATTTCATAAAGTAATTCCTGATAAGCCAGTGAACGGGCTTGCATTATATGCACTGAAGGATTCAGAATTTGTGAGTGCTTCTGGGACTGTTCCAGATTGATCAACGAGCTTTGCACTCCTCTATTGGTTCTCCTTCCGAAAGTTCCACGTTGTGACACAACTCTTCCCGTTCTTCCATTCTATCTGATTTGATCTCGGGCTGTGTAGTTGGAGCTCTTATCTCCATCTTGGAAATTGACAAGCGTCTAACAGCTTTGCAGAGTATTGTATATTTGTTCACCACATCCTTGTACACGCCCAGCAGTCTCTCTATATCTCCAACACAGAGTTCGTTGGCTTCTGATTCCAGAAAAGGAAAGCTTGTTCCGCCTGATGTGTGAAAATGCTAATAAACATACTGTCGTAGAGATGCATACCACCAAGAAAGAAATAATTACATGAACAGATATAGTCCGTTTGTAGTCTAACAACACATTCCTTCATCTAAGTGTCGAATTGGTGGAGGACAACATGGGCTTACCACTAGGTTCAGACCAAGCTAAAGTCGTCATTTCATCCAACATTTTTGGCAATTCCATACGTGTTTCCCTTCTGTAAGCTATTCTTTCTGGAACTGGCACATTTTCAATCTCGTCCAGTGAAACAGAACGCTCCCCTTTTGCCCTTTCGATGGCTAGTTGTAGTCTAGCTGCATGCATGCTCTCCTGGAATTCAGCTTGGTCCATGGAAAGAGATTTTGCATCCAAATACATAATAAATGTTTTGGCCGATACCAGATTTGTAAAATGGTAAGCTGCCTCAGAAATTAGTGCTGCCTGCCTCCTGTATAACTGGACAAACTTCAGGTTGGAATGCATCTTAGCAGGATTGGCCTGTTTAGACATGTATAAATTCACAGATATTTCATTAAAATTCAGCATTAAGAGAATAGAAATATAGAGTTGGACAGTTATTGACTGACAGATCAGTCTGAAGCTGTCAAAGTCTTTCCAGGTCCTTTCTTCTCTTTCCATCATACTGTACTTATTTGTTAAAGGCCCTGTCAGTGCCTATCTTGGTCCCAAAAAGATTACTTCATTTAGCCTTTGGCAGTCCCAAGTTATCATGGAATCTCTTCCCAATCAAATTAACACCAAGTGCCTTGCAAGTCCACAAACTACAGCTGAAAACTATTGGGGGCAACTAGGAAATTCTTAAAGCAGATAGCAAATATTTGGACAAGTTTACTCGACAACCAAAGATCAGAGGCAGGAGCAGTGACGATTGGACTTTTGAACCTCGGACCTGAACCTCCCTTAAAATGAATAGAAGCTTAAACACACCTAAGTTCATATATTTGAACCTAGAGAAAAAAGGGGTAATGCTTATATAGTTTTCTATAGCTATGGTACACCTTTGTTTTGATTTCTGGAGTGTCAGTGATTCCACCTTCATTTTTTTGCAAAGTCTTACGATACAATTTGAGAATTTGCTGAAAATTATTTGCAATCAAAATCCATTGAATAAAAATCCAGTTGCAAACATGCTAAAGCCTAGTTGAAAACATATTGTGTACATAATCATATTATAATCCCTGTTCACTATAATTTAACTATTTAAGCAGCCTTTTTAAGCAAAAGGGGTCAGCTATTAGCACCCAATAAAAGCTTACCTCTATAGTGACATATATAAGTATGGGAAGAAAATCATCAGCCCCAAGAACCCGATTTTCTGTTATTGACGCATTATGCAGCGAATCACTGATGACTCTGCAACAATTCAGTATGCACAGAAGCTTATCTCTTGGAGCCCTGAAAGCATTAATGTTCTGCAGTTCTTTTTCTGCAAGCTAGAGGCAGAAAATACAAACACAAAAGTCACATTTTAAGAAAATGTATAATGGCAAAACTGACACACAGAGATGAAAAATCTGTTTAATCCATAAGAAGAGAAAACATTTGGTTTGTGCCTGAAGATAAGATCATTTCCTAAAGCTTACCAGAAAGTAGCTAAGCACATATGACACTACAAATGGAAGAATAGAATTAAACCAAATCCAAACACTACCATTACATAATACATGCAAACAACAGATAAACTCTGACAGTATGAAATCTGAAAAAGCTAGCTGGCCAGGGCAAATTTTCTTCTATTCGGACCTTTATATAACTTTAACTTGGCTATTCTGATTACACAAGATATATTGTTGATGTTGGATATGATCACGGAAACAGCTGATAAGATTAGAAAGAAGAAACAGTTTGGAGGAGCTTGAAAGTCACATGAGGCTATTTCCAGCCTATGATCTAAAGAAAGAAACCATAGCTGCTCACTGAAACCATTTCTTAGGAGAAAATGATAAGCTGTAGAAGTTCCCCACTCAAAGAATCAGATATTAAAAAATTATTTCCAACATATGGTGTGGCATATTTGCTGCTTGTTATCCGAAAACTTGTTGAGATGAGATAATAGAGCAAGAGGATGCCTACAGGATACATCCAAACAGAAGGTAGGACCAAACCATTGTCCTAGTCAGATCTGCGACTGTGTATTCAATCAAATCACTAAATGCAGAAGCCTAGGCAACCACTTTCGTCATGCCAATTGAAATAAAAGCTATGGATCCACCGGCCTACATGATCTACATGACACCTTGAAGGTTCTCATGGGAAGACTACAGCCATAAGTAATAACAAAGAAAACTGCAACAATGTCCCAGCGAAAGAAAAGTGCAACAGTGTACCAATAAACAATTGTTCTTTGTGTAGTCCATAGTATTTTCCCACTCATACTTTGTTGAGAGAGATTAAATCAAGAAGATATCTAGAGAAAGATTAAATCCATTATGGGCTCAAGCAAAACCCTATACTCCCAAAATAACCAAAATCTCCAAATTGCTCTTTTTCAATTTTATTTTGCACAAGTAGTTTCTAATATTGGATTCATCTGTCTCCTCCAAAACAATCATATTGTGGACATTGGGAACTAAAAGCCTATATTTTTCGATTTCATATTGCCAGATAAGAGAGAATGATCAAGAAAGCATAAAGGAAACTAATGTGGAAGCCATATCTCAAGATATGCCAATACAAACAGGAGCATACAGCTTGAGGCTGTAAATAATACACCAATCTTTTGCTCCTATTAAGCTACAAAAACCAGAGGTTGTGCCAAACAGAGTTCTCGAAAACCTCCACAGTAAACCAATGATCTTAGAACTAAGTGAACCAAAGGCCAAGCAAAGATAGCAACCAGATAAATTAGCTAGTGGAGAAAATATAGCCAGAGAATAAAGAAGCATAAAAAGGAGAAGATAGGTCTCCAATGATAAAGCGAACATCAAGATTATCTTCAATAATCTGAGGGCCAAAATAACCAACTACGCTTTTCCCTGAAGTTAGAGGAACCATTCTCATATATCGTTGGAGTGTAAAGCATTAATCTTCTTACCATAGGTTCGTGCCAAGAAGGTGTGAGAAAGCCTCCTTTAAGAAGAACATGTAAGAGCAAAATGCTAGGAAGAAATTATTCTTTTGTAGTGTTTTTGACGGCCTTAAGGAGATCTGATGGAGGGTAAGATTCAACAAGTACACAGGTGGCTCTTTTTCCATGATGTAATCCTAAATGTCTGGATGATCAAACCATGATTACTAGAGAAAGAGACTGGAAAATATCTACAGAAGGGAAGTCCTAATCTTGTTATAAACATTTAACTGTATGTCTCCATTATTCATTTTTAGAAATGTACTGTAAATAAAACATAACATAAAAATAAATATGTTACAATACCAGCCATGAAGATTTGTCATGTAATGTGGCAGGGATATCCAAATGCTCTGGCTTCAAAAAGTTTTGCAACAAATGTATTTTCTCTGAAATCTCTTCATCAACCTTGGAATCCTCAGAAGACAAAGCAAATGTTCGATTGAAAAGCTTCGTTATGACATACTTTTCCAAACCCTGGTAGTACACAGAAGAAGTTGCTATTCCAGTTTCACGAGCAAGAATACAAACACAAGATCAATGTTTACATTACATAATATATTTCAAGTACATTAATGTGTGTATCCAAAGTCCAACCAAATATTTATTTGTACCGCAAGAAACAGGAAACATACTCTTCTAATACTTTGACCACCCAAGTTGTATAAGATAGTCAACACGGCTATACTAGACATTGCATTATATACAACATTAGTCACATGAATTAATTAATACTGGCACATCTAAACTTGGTTTACCAATGAAGTAGGCGGGCTAGTCTAAGTTGTTTGAGTAGCTCTTTTATTTAATAGCTAAAAATAGGAAAAAAATTTTAAAATGCCACAATAAGTTTCGAGAAAGCTGAATAAGACAAGTGGCAGATATATGGATAAGTGCCCTGGTCACATCACTAGAATGCAGGTAGAACTTGCCTAAGGAAATGAGGCATCATTCTTTATTGAAGGAGAAAGACAACTGGCAAAACCATGAAAGATGCTTAATATACATCAATTTTACTTTATGACTTTCGCCGGGATTACTGTTGTAGTGTTAATCATAAAAAGAATAATTAACATATGGCTCAACCTATTCTTAGACTAAAGTCAGCAACATCACAATAAGAAGTTCAAAGATGAAGTGTGGCTAGCTTGTCGTTTGAAAGTCGGAATACAAATACAAAAATAGGCGATCTCTAAAATTGAATCAGCAATTAATTCCCGATATTAGACATATAATAAGTTAGATTGGCTCTTGCACAAACAAGTTTGATGTAGTTAGAATATGAACAATTGTAAAAGTTTGGACTTGTTTAAGATATCCTTTATAAGAGAAAATAATCAATAGCCAAGCAAGATTGGAATACTAAAAGTCCTCATCATGTTGCTATGTGGATTCTTTCATGCAACATGACAAGCTCACATCGGACATTGTAGAGAAGTTGAAATGACAATGGTTCGGACGGGAAAAGGGTTTCACAAGAACTAAAATGCAATAACCCGAAATTTTTTAACAGTTTGAATAGCATTTTGAATTCTGGTAAACTTTAGGTTGTTGATGATTGGGGATGCATTAGAGGAATAACATACATCTTAGGCTAATATGAATCCAGTGCTTCTTGATCAACCACCAGTCAGCCAACAATATAGCAAATACTTGTAAAATTTAAGTGGAGCTAAGGCCAGAGGAGCTGTCAATCATCAATTACCTCAAGAGCAGAGTCAAATTCCTCCTCTGTAGCACCAGACCAAAGGGGATGATCTCTAATAGCAGATTCCATTTTCAAAAGGAAATCTTGAAATCTTTTGCTATCATTTTCAGGATTGGGCGAGTAAAATGAAAAGGATACGATGAAGCTGAAGAGAGTAAAAGAGTTTATTCAGAGCTATAAAATAAACGCCTGAGTCCCACCGAACAGCAATTAAAAACGAAACAGAGTATCACCACTTGTACAGTTGCAAGTGCAGTTAGAACTAAAGCAGCCAAAGAATAACGGTAAGCATGTATGAGTAAAGAAGGTGTGGCAGTGAGAGTACGAGAAAGTAGGCTTCGGGCTACAAGAGTGTCTTCAATTGGATAAAGAAGTTACCCTTTGATAGCACGAACTAAGTCGAGAGAAGCAGGGTTTCGCATTCGGTCGAGAAAATTGTAAACCGAAACAGACTCTTCACGACTCCATAATCTTGACGACGACCCAGTTGTGGGCAAAGAAGATAACAAGACCGAACCATCCTTGGTAGCGGAGACAGCGTTATCCATTAATTAAGGTATTCAAAGGTAGCTCAACCTCAAGTGCAGCAGTTGAATCGTATACCGCCTTGTGGCTTATACAGCCGTTGTCAAGAGAAAGACCCGAACTTTTCAATCAAAGTACCTCGCTATCTCCCTACTTTACTCGACAACGTTGTTTTAACTTTGCTGTGCACATAGTAGTGTTGGGTATAGAAGCAGTTCACAATCTAAAACTCCATTATATAGCTGCTACCTAGCAACCTCCCAACGGAAAAGAGGAAAGAAGGCTCTAACTGACCGGTAGTTGACGTAGGACCGCATGGTCTTTTCTGAATTGAGATTTCGGATCTCTCTAACTTTAATTATATATATATATATATATATATATATATATATATATATATATATATATATATATATATATATATTCCACATATAAATAATTTTAAGTTAAATTGTGACAAAATTTACCAAGTGGTAAGGTTGACATTTATTGTCATATTGATTGATGTGTTCTATAAACTTATAAAAGAATCAAACAGCATAAATTTTGATAAAATTAATAAGTTTATAAAATTTATAAATTTATATAAGTGAATAAATATATATATTTAATAAATTTTTTTCAATTATTTATATTTAATGTTAAATAATATTAAAAAGATACATACTACATGTTCATTTTATTATTATTATCATTCATATTAAAAATACGCATATATATATAACTTAATAAAATATATTCAATTACTTATATTTAATGATTTATAAAATTAAGAAGAAAAATAATACATATTTTTATCTCATTACATATTTTATATTACATGTACATGTTACGTATTTTATATCTTTTAGCTCTTTTGTTTAGTTATATATATATATAACTAAATAAAAGAGCTAATAAGTATGTATCAAATGGAATTTAGATTAAATTGAAAGATTTCAAATTAAAAAATAAATGAAAAAATTAGGTAAATAAAAATACAAAAAAATTCAAAGCAACATTTTTAAAATTAGGTAAATAAAAATGCGAAGGAAATGCTCACTCGCGTCTTCACTATGTGGCCATTTTTGGCTCTTCCACCTCTGCTTCACAAGCTTCCTTTACGAGCCGGAAAAGTCAGAAGATATCTTCCAATTTGCTGTGAAAGCTTTTTCATTTTTGAGCTAATTGAATCATGTTTTGTTGATGATCTAGGACTTTGGCTGATTCTTTCCCTTTTTTCATAAAAATTCAATCCAAACCCTCCTTACCTTCTTCTTTGCTCGCTTTCTTTTGTTTCTCTCTGTGTAAACATAAAAGGTATTCTAAAAAAAAGATAAAATTATTTGAATAAACTATTTATTAAATTTGTTATATCTATCTATATATAAATGTAACCCTTTCTTTCTTGTGTTTTCAAATCTCTCATTCTAATTTCTTAGAGTTTTTACTTTTTGTAATTATTTTTCAAAAATTTAATTGGTTAAGATCATTTTCAATCTATTAAGATAACTATAAACTAAATTAAGATAACTATAAAGTAACTTATACATTAATTTTAATTTTGAATATATATATATATATATATATATATTAAGTTATTTTATAAAAGTAAGATACTTTAATTATTACTTAAAAAATTATGATTGGTTAGAATTATTTTTAATTTATTCAAATAATTTTAAACTAAATTATTTTCAATCTATTAAAATAATATTAAATTAACTTATACATGAATTATAATTTTAAATTTTATATTTTAAGTTATTTTTTAAAGTATGAGACTTTAATGGTTACTTTAAAATTTCAAATGGATAGAATTATTTTTAACCCATTAAAATAATTTTAAATGACTTATTTATTAACTTGAACTTTGAATTATCTTAATTTTTAGTTTTTTATTTTTTAATCAGTCTTCAAATTTTAATTTGTTGGAATTATTTTTAATATATTAAAATAACTTCAAACTAACTTATACATTAATTTTAATTTTAAATTTTGTATATTAAGTTATTGTGTAAAAGTATGAGACTTTAATTATTACTTTAAAAAATTTTAAATGGATAAAATCATTTTTAACCCATTAAAATAATTTTAAAATATTTATATATTAACTTAAATTTAGAATTTTGTATTTTTTGAAAATTAAATTCTATATTTTCAGTAACTTTATAAAAGTAAAACTTTAATTATTCAATAGTTGTAAATAAATATAATTTTTATTTTTATAATTTTTATTTAACTTAATTTTTTAATTTAAACTAAATTCATTAAAGCAAAACTTTGAATGTCTACCCATATTTTCTATACACAATACACATCATCATTATTTTCTTTCGCACATTCTTTTCTTTTTTCTTATTTTTCATAAAATGTAACCATCTTTTTCATTTTTTTTTTGTTTAATCATCACTCAAATCTCATCATATCCAGAAGCTCCAATTTTTATACTTTTTCATTTTATCGCCACTTATTAATGTAATTATTTTGCTTTCTTCATTTTTTTCATTTGATTTAGGTTTTTTATGAGTATTTGAGTGTTGTATTTTATAAATTCTTTTAGAATCATTTTATTATTTTCTTAAATAATGTCTTTACTTTAATTTGATTGAACTCCCTAGAACCTCATTTGATGTTTTTCTTTCTTGAGATTGATATCTATTACATGTTTTATTTTGTAATATAAAATTTAGTGATTTCTTTGGCATATTTTATTAGCGCATTATTAGGCAATGCAAATGAATCTTATTTATTTATTTGATTACATAAAAATATGTTTAAACTTTGAATCAAAGTTATTATCTACATGATAATTTTTTGAACTAGAATTTTATGTGTACTTCATAAGTAGATGTAAGAGCTCTAATTTTTTTTCTTTTCCTTTTTAAAATATTAGAGTTTTCTACTCCATTCACCTTTGATCATGGCTTTAAGATTTAAAATTTTACATTACATCTTCTATTCTATTATTTTATCCATTTTGTATTTTTTTAATATTACGTCTTCTTTTATCTAGTGTTATCATGGTATGATTCATAATATCTACTTCTGATATTTTTCTAATATCTTTACTTTTTATTCTCTTTCATAATTTTTTTTCTATTTTATGTTATATTTCGTTCTTGCATCTCCTGACATCTTTCTTCATTATATTTGTTAAGCTATTATACTAAAATACTTATCAACTTATTGGAAGAAAAAAACAAATAAACATTATATAATTTGCAGTGAAATAAATGAACTTTTATTTAAATCTCAATGTTAAACTTTGTTTCAATTTTCATTTGCTTTGATTTACCCCCAATAAAAAGCCTAAGAAATAGAAAAAGAAATCTTGATTAATGAAGCAAATAAGGGAGCCTCTCGAACTAAATAAGAGTTTGAATAAGTTCAACTCTTTTTAATCTAATAAATGGTACATGTTATTTATGTTTTACATAAAGACATTAGTGATATTTGTATGTGAATCAAAGATTTTAAAAAAGTTAAAAAGTAAATTATACGTAACCAATATTACTTTGAATTTTATATTGAAATGAATAAAAGAGGTAAAAATTCTATATTAAGAGCCTAATAAAATAGAAAAAATGCATTGGATCTTTTTTAAAAAATAAAATTAATATTTTATTTTGTTCGATTATTTTCTTAGATACAAACATTTTAAGAAGTAAAAATATTTTTTGAATATATTTTTTAAAAATTTAATTTTAATATTTTTATTTTAAAAATATATATATATGTATTGCACGTATTTAAGCTAGTAAATAGTAATAATATGTAATTCAATACATAACTATTATTAGATGAAGATTCCAACAAATTGACGACGTCCCAGTCAATGGAAGTTCAGATATCGCATCAAAATACAAAAAACGAGGACCTTGCGGTTGAAACAAGTGGATTCGACTCGCGGATTGGGTACAACAAGTTGATCATGTATTTGGATTGATTTATTTTAATTAAGATGTATTTAGAATTATAAAAATAAATTATTTATAAAATAATAATTAAGATCTAAATTTTTTTAAAAAAAGTGTGAACGAAAATTTAGTTTGAATTCTAAGCCTAGTAAGGCTTAAGATTCAGGCTTTCAGCAAATAGCTTCCTATCTATTTAGGATAATTTCTAACCGACTTTGTGGTTTCTTGTACACTCTGGATCAACAATTTTATCGAGTAACTTTCAAATTATAAATTTTGAAAATTTATTTTTATAAAAGTAGAATAATAATAATAATTTAAAAGTTCTATACATATTAAATAACTGCTCGGACGATATTATTTCTTTCTCTTCGGTTTATTATTTGTTGTACAGTGAGGAGTTTAGCTAGGAATCTCCGTACTAGGGAAATCTCTGTAAGAAACCCTCCGACAAAGGAGGGAGACATCGGTTGATGATGTGCGCCATTAATTGAATGTTTGCAAGACCTGTGGCTTAACATAGAGATGACATGCGTGACTTTTAGAGGATTTACCTTCAGAGAGCAGTCATTGATGACCAAAAGTTCATCTGAAACTTGGCCAAATAAATTATACTTGCTACTCTGCACTATATATCTTGTTACCTTCTTGTAGTTGTACAACATAATTGAAAAAAAAAAAAAGCTATATAGTGCATTCGGATTACTATATTTACAAGACGGGTATCAAGAAATCATTTCATTGTCTGCATACCATCAAGCTAACTTTCTCAAGAAATTACTACCTTCCTCGAAATCTCGAAACTACTTGTAATTCATCGTTTCCGACCTAACAAATTAATATCTACGCCTAGTGGTTTATACTTATACTGCATACACGAAGTAACTAGTCCCAGCTCCCACAACAGCGTTAAAGTTAGATTATCCATGCATATTGCAGCAACAGCCGCCCAAAAAGATGTTCAGAAAAATGGCCCTGTGCGCATATGATTGATAGAGATCGATCGGGTTTCATATTGTAGTGTTAACGCCAACTAAAGCGTGCATGCAAGGGCGAAGTTCGTGTGAAACTTAATTCATAACGGTCGGAGAAATTAAAGAAAGCGTAGAAAAGGGTCAAGCAAATTAATCTGAAACTTCCTCAAGGTCATCTCTACATGTGCAGAGCCCCAGCTGTGGCGACTCCGACTCCAACTTATGAGAGCGCCCTAAAGTCTTTCCAATTAAATAAAACCTAAAATTCATGTTAATCATGGATTAAAATATTGGCCGTCCAACGGAGGGTGAAAATCTCGAGAAGGATTAGCAGCTATTGGTGTATCGAATGAGCAGAAGAAGAACTCATCAGAGGAAGGGAACGGAAGAAGAACAATACTGTTGCTTCAAAAGCAATCCAATATCCCCATATTTCTAGCATCATATTCTATTATACACTTCTTTCTTAATACATCGGGATCGTTTATTCTTCTACTAAGACCTGTTGATTAGAATCGTACTCGCAAGAATAATCCGACGCGTTCCTGCAAGGACAAGTGGAGGGGGTCTATGGTAGAAAAATCATTCTATATTTTTTATATTTTATTAATATTAATATATCTTACCTGTTTAAGAATTGATATATTTTTATTTGTTCTGTAATAATCCTTAGGTTGTCCGAATTCCTCAATTTTTTTCCTTTGATATGTTGACAAAAAAGTTTAAAGATTATTTTACTTGTAATTATTCTATCTATTTTTATATCAAAAAATAATCTTCTATTCAGGTTTTTTTTAAAAAAAAATTACAAGATTGTTTTCCCAATCTTTTCCTTTAGTCGTTTATGTTATCACTTATTAGACCAACCTATTCTCGTTGATCCTTTTTATAATGTTTTTGAATAACTATTCTAGTTTACTTGTAACCCATATATTAATATATTATCTCTATTTAAAATTGAATGTCTATATTTTATTTTTCAAAATGTCCTAAATTAAATATTTTTCTTAAAATTGTCATTTATTATATTTATATTATTACTATTAACCTCTTTAATTTAAAAAATTTAAGTCTCAATAATACAATGGTCTACCATTAACCTATTTGTTTTTTAGATTTAAGATATTTAGATTTCGTTAACACATGGATCTCACTGTTAACATTTTTAGTTAATAAAAACGCTATAATAATTTATATATAGTCAAATTATTTTCTTTAAATTTTAAATCAAGTCAAAATTAAAATATTCAGTTTTATACATAAGGAATATATATCTATCCAACAATCAGAGCTGCATGTAATTTGTTAATCGCAATCCCGCACCTCTCTCATTAACTTTAGTTTTTTCTTTTTTTTTTCTGAATTTGAGCCGGTGATGTATCTTCAACTAGGAATACATAAATTTTACTCCATCTATTTAAAACTAGATATCTATATTTTAATTTGTTAAGAAATAAATACACACTTATATAGTTATATATATGGTACACACAACTTCTATTTTTAAATCTTCTATAATTACTTACATGAGTAACATAAAATTAATATTCAATAACTTTTATTCCTTCTGAATTGTAAGTTTTGATCATAGCCCAGGATTTCATCATCTTCAAACTATTAATTAATTTATTGCATTTGCAACCTATCTTAGGGTGTGATTTGATGAAATTTTATTTTGTGTTTTATACAAATTTTGTTGTTTATAAAAAGAAATTTAAATTTTAAACTTGAAATTTTGGGTTGAGTTTAGGATTAAAATGTTGTCTAAATAAATATTATATAATATCATTTTAAAAATTATTCTTCTTCATTGCACGAATCTTTACGCTAGTAATAAGTGGTTTTACGGTGCTAGCTGATAATTTTTTAGCACATCATAAGTTATACTTTACTTAATAATATTAAATTAAGTGTATTGTGGGTCTCAATATTAGTGAGTTAGTAAGTAAATATACTGAAATCTACAATACATTTGATTTAACATTATTGAATAAAGTATAACTTATGATGTGTTGAAAAATTACTCACCTAATATTATAAAACTAATCGCTAGTAATATATTTTTCGCTAAGCTCTTGGCTACTTTTCTGCTAAAACAGCTAAGGTATAATGTGATAATGCATGCATGATGCATGAGAAGTTGGTGCAATGTACTAGAAATTAGGAGGTCTAGTGTTTTTTTTTTTTTTTTTGGCCAAGTGAAAGAAAGGTTAGGCTCTTCGATTAGGCCGGGGTTTCATTTCATTAATAAGCGTAGGGGAAGCGCGTGTCGATATTCTCTAGCGTTTTCAGTGTCCGTAGGCGAATTCTTCATCCCGGTCTCATTCCTTTGACTTGCTTTTTACGTTAGCTTTAAGCTATCCCGCCGGCGGCGTCACCGGCCGTCAACTTTCTCTCACATCACAACACCTCGTTGACAGTTGACAATCCAGGAGATATATAAGCATCCGCGTGCAGAAACAAATGCTAATGATAGTTAAACTGCTCCCCGGAAAGCGCATTATAACACAATACTACGTGCAAATTCTCCTTCCACCGCGAGCTATATTACTACCGCCGGTCCTGATTCCCTAATCTGCTTCGCCATGGCTTCATCAAACGGCGGCGTTCCACCAGGCTTCCGTTTTCACCCGACGGACGAAGAGCTGCTTCACTACTACCTGAAGAAGAAGGTGTCCTTTCAAAAGTTCGACATGGAAGTCATCAGAGAAGTGGATTTGAACAAGATTGAGCCCTGGGATTTGCAAGGTACTACTTAATTCACTGCCTGAAATGAAATGAGAGACCCTATCGCTGAGCTTTGACAACTTTGATTCAAACTTTTATCTAGTTAATTTGAGTGAATATTTTTTTATCAATCCTAAACGAATTTTCAGCTCTAAACCTCAAGTCTGAAGAGATCACATTCAGCTCTTTCCCTTTTTTTAATTTCTTTTCTTTTAAATTACTCATCTTCATTTTTTATTTTTTCATCTGCTAATTACTAATGTTCAATCGCTTTTGGACAAGTTTAAGTTAGATTGGAAGTGGTTTTCTTGGAACCTTTATGGAATATATATATAGTTTCGCCATGAAGGAATTCAATGAACATTGTCTGGAATCATGTGACATTGCAAGAGGGAAGTTAAATAACACCTATATTAACTGTGACCTTATATTTCAAAATTTTCATGTACTGTATTTCTAAAACGTTAAATTCATAAAGAGGTTACAAAGATATAATATTAAATTGAAAAAGTAAAAAAAAATCTTTACTTTAGAAAAATCTTAAGTTAAAGAAAAGTTAAAAATTATTTAAAAGAAAAACATTCCTAAACCGTCATCTTGAACTCCAAACTTTCTGATCATGGATGATATTGAAAGTTATAACGATCTCTTGAGCAACCAAATGAAGTTACAATCAGAAAATGTATGTGTGTATGCGTATTTCTCTTTGGTTCTTTAAGGGGCTAGATTTTGTCTGTGGATGGATAAATCAACAGAGAGATGCAAGATTGGTTCCACCCCGCAGAATGAGTGGTACTTCTTCAGCCACAAGGATAGAAAGTACCCTACCGGCTCAAGAACAAACAGAGCCACGAATGCAGGCTTTTGGAAGGCCACAGGGAGAGACAAATGCATTAGAAACAGCTTCAAAAAGATTGGTATGAGGAAAACCTTAGTTTTCTACCGAGGCAGAGCTCCTCATGGCCAAAAGACTGACTGGATCATGCATGAATACCGACTGGAAGATGCTGATGACCCCCAAGGAAATCTCAGTGTAAGCAAATCGATCGATAGCCTTTCTCCCATGCACTACGTAATTAAGGAATTGGGGATTAAGGGTGTATTTGAATTGAATTGTATTGAAAATTGTAAAAATTAATTATTTATAAGAGAAGAAGTATAATTTAAAGTGAAAGAAGTAAAAAAAAAAAAATTGTGTGAAAGCCAATACAAAAACACCTTAAATTACTAAGGAGTAGTATCATTTCCATTAAGCCAAGGAAAAAAAAAAAAGAGAGCTAGCAGTATCATTTCCATTAAGCCAAGAAAAGAAAAAAAGAGTAGTATAATTTCACTTGATTATTAATGGGTGTGTATTTCCGGCCTAAAAAGTCAAATTAATTATATCCCCAATCCCCCATAACGGAGGGTTCCACATGCATACAGCTTTTCTGGGATATTCTTTGACTATTTGGAAATACTGATGAGTGTGTATATACTTGGACCGCACGCATTCATATCATTTGATATTCGACGCTTTTCCCCGAAGGAGTTGCCAAATTTTACTAATATGTTTATTGCATGTTGTAGGAGGACGGTTGGGTGGTTTGCCGGGTGTTCAAGAAGAAGAACTTGTTCAAAGTCGGAAATGAAGGAGGAGCAGCTGGCGGCAGTCATGTGGGATCCGATGAGCTTAACGGTGCTTCCACAATAAATCAATCCCGTGCGTTCATGCAGAGGGAGAATCAGTATTTGTTGCATTCGCGACAACATGCCCACGGCCTCCACTATTCTCACATCCCTGCTGCTGTCCCTCACTACTCCCACATTCAAGCTCAGGACTTTATACCCACGCACAAGCCCTTGAATTATAATGACTTTTCAGGTCTCCCGTCGGAGTCGCCCATAACGGTCAAGCAACTCATGGCCTCCAGCACCAGAGACTGCGAGAGTGGCAGCGATCAGAATCTTCGTTACCAAGCGTGCGAGTCGGGTTTGGAGGTGGGAACGTGTACAGAAGCTTCTCAAAATATGCTCACGGCTGGCAGGGAAGATCAGAATCTCAACGAATGGGGAATGATAGATCGTCTTGTCGTAACTCCGCCTAACGGTGAATCCTCCAAGGTGGTGAGGCCGTTTGAGGACGCCAATGCATCTTCCATGGCTCACATCAACCAACTCTCTCTGCGCAGCGAGATGAACTTCTGGGGTTACGGGAAATAGCCCTCCTTTTAACATTACTCAGTACTTCATAATTTAATTCATTCAAAGATTCAGAATTGATGGAGTAGAGCTTCCCCGAATTCAGGCTCTAATCCATTTAAAAGAGACCATCTGTATTAACGCCATTACTGCATAGTAGTATGCATTTTGCTTTGCTTCAATATATATAAGTTCTGCTTGTTTTACACTTTCTTCATTTCAAAATCAGGATCTCTATTTTCTTTCAGCAGATCTTTTGAAACGATGTCCACTTTCTCGAAATAATGACTCTCGTATCAAATTTTATCTAAAATTCTCACCATTATCCTCAAAAGAAAATAATTATAGTAAAGAATAAGAAATCATGTAAAATTTCTTCGAAGGCCCTTGACACCTTGAAAAAAATTGGGAAACATTAATTAGCCAAATATGAATATCCAATTTGGAAGAAGATAGTACTATAGGCTTTTAAGAGGATGGGAGAGGAACTTGATATGAGATCAGAGATAATCCAGACCGTCAATATTTATTCTTTATTTGTACAGACTAGATTAATCGATTATACCACCATTTTTTCCCAGGGAATTAAAATAAACTGCCACATTATCAAAACAAATAGAGGGTACCATATGCTCTCTTTGACTATAGGTATGCGTGTGACGAAAAAATTCTATTGAGAAGGACCTTTTTGTACTTTAATCTATTTGATTTTGTTTGTTCCAAATGAAAACCTCCAAAAGGGGATGATTTTTGGAATAGAAAATTAAGAAAAATACCTTCTTGGCGCAACTTCTTTTAATGGACGGGTCATGGGTGCGCCCTTTTCTTTGATCAATTATTAATCATCTAAAGGTTCTGTCAGGATATAAGAAATTTTTAAAGGTCCAATAGGGATAAGCGGCATAGTGCACTGGACTAGGCTAGGAATGCCCAAGGCCGTACATTGAGTCATTGTGATAACACTCTTAGAAGCCCAGTTCGGCACGGAGCTAACAGCAACCGGACGCATCACATCGTCGCCTGAGCAGGTAGACTGAGGGCACAGGGGACAATGGAGTTGCAGGGAGGTGCGGTTGTATTTTCAAGCGGTAGCATCGCTGGTCAGTTCCATGCTGATGAGCACCCTTTGGAATTGCAACTGCCATTGGAAGAAGATGAAGCAGAAGAAGATGAGGAGGAGAACGACGGCTCCGACATCCCAATCGAAACCAACACTGAAGGAGACGATGGAGAAGAAGAGGAGGAAGATGAAGATGAAGAAGAGGGCTACAGATTTAGGTTCGAAGGCGACATGGATCCTCTTGCTTTCACTCAAGTGGACGCTTCCGGACTCCAACCTTACCAGCAGTTTGAGCGACTCCAGCACCACTACGAAGCTTTGGCTGCAAAAAAGCGCAAGGCTCGAGCCGACCTCCAAACTAACCGGTGTCTGATGCTAAATTCTCTTTATTTCTCAATCTTCTAAATACTTGAATGACGTGAATGTTATTGTCACTTCTTTTCAAGCATATTTTAGTATATGAATCGCCATCTTCTATTAGTGAAGTATGCATTTTAGTTGCTATCTTTCTATGGAGAAATTTTGAAATCCTAATCTTCTTTATTTCTTGTTTGTGTTGATTGAGATGAGGCAGAGATGCACCATCTAAAAAGCCAAGACAGGAGGATGTTTCTGGAGCTACATTTGAAGAAATTATGGAAGCCATGAATTATGGCATGAGCAGAAGATCCAGGAAGGTACTATATCGACTAAGCGTTGCTCTTTAACGTTTTCATGGTCGTACACTGTAATATTGTTCTTAGGCTGCATTGCTTTTGCAATCGTTTATTTTCTTACTTTAAAGTCTCTAAGACTAGCTGACCTTTGATTCAACTTAAATTATTTTCGAGAAAAAGGAGATTTTTATTTTCGTTCATTAGTCTGTGAAGTCTACTGATTTTTGGTCTTTGTTCACTTGAAAAATAAGAATGATTTTTCTTTTTATTTTTATGATTTCATACACACACTTCATATGAAATATTTATGTATAGACTCTGTGACTCTCTCCAGCACCTTTCTCATTGCCATGCAATCATCAAATCATTTGATACAATAAAAAGACGCATTCAGGATAGCTGTCCTGACACTCTGTATATACTAAAATCAAATGGAGAAGCTCCTTGTGTAATTCACATGCTTCCTATAATTATGGAAGAGCATAGTCAGATTGAGGGCAGTCATTTCTATTTAGATATTTCCATGTCTGGTCTCTGGATTTATTGGGCACCGGTCCTCAACATGAAATCATGCTTGCCACTTTTGTTTCTCCCATTTTGTATGCAATCATGCTTCCTAATCTTCCTTATTCAGAGCAGATGTTAAATGGGAATTGGTATGGCCAGACCAAATCAGATATAGGAAACTCAAAAATAGTCCTCCAAGCATATTTATCTCGATAGCAATCTGCTTATAACAGATGTTGTAAGGACAAATATAGGTATATTGTATATACATGGGCTGCAGTCACAACTGTTATGGAGAAAATGTGGCAGGAAGCATACAGGCAACTCCATCTTTATCTGTTGTAAGGAGAAAATTTGGCACTACTTTTATACTCAGTTTATCCTTTTCTCTTCTTATTGCCTAAAATCAACGCTTGCCCAAGACAGTTTTTATTTCTTGCTGTTATGTCCTACTTCTCTTTTTAGTTTCTGTTGGTTTGATAACCTTTAATTGATTGTGATATATTGCATTTTTTTTTCTAATTTGTCCCGCATACTGCTTGTTTTTTACATTGTGCAGGCCAAAAAACGAGGGAGAAGGAAAGGTTCAAGGAATAGAGTCAGTCCAGAGGTTACTCGAAAACTTGGTGACGCTACCCTTCATTATGCCCATGGACGCTATGAAGACGTATGCTGTTACCATTGTGAATTTCTTGTTCTGTACTTGACCTCAACCTAGTGTTTGCATCCTGTTTAAATGTGATAATATGTTGCTTGACTCTGAATTTCATGGTTATGCATCGTCAGATGCAACAAATTTTGTTGAAGAATGTAGCCGAATAGCCAATGTAGTTATTGTCTGTTAGCCTGCCTTGGTTTCTAATGATTCTATTGCTTCATAAGCATGTTTCTTTCTAATTATTATTCCTTTTCATTTCAATCCAGATGTTCAAAATAACTGGATCTTGCTGTTCAAGTATTCTTTATGACTCTGGAATCTAGTTGCAAATGTTTGACTAACCTGCTGTTTTTATTAGTCATTGGAATATGAAGTATAACCAGTAATGTTAGAGGCATTTGGGATGAGGTTTAAGATGACACACGAGGAATAGAATTCCAGTAAAATGATAATCAACAAAAGTTATTTTCTGATTGGCCTGCTTTTGTTTGTAGTTATTTTACTACTTCATAAGCTAGTTTCATTTGACATAATATGCTCCCTGCTGCCAGAATGTGCACCATACTTTCCTTTTAGGATTTTCCCAAAAGAAATTGCACTTTATTTAAATAAACATACCTTGCAATGCTAGTCTTCACCATTGGTCTCACTTAAATGTAAAAGGATGGATGTTCTGTTCAAATTAGGACGGAGGCAGGACCTTTTAAGTTCTTTCTGGTTGTGGGGAACAGTTTGGATCTTGCAGCTTAATTGTGCTCTTTGAATCTGGAATCTTGTCATAATATTTGACAAACCAACTTATTTATTGAACTTGTGAGAATACCTATATCAGTAAAATCCTATGTATTTGGTATGAAGTGTTTTTTGTGATTTTCGGATTCTACTAAAGAATGTTTTAAGCATGTCCTACTTTTAACTTTTGGGAGGACTCTTTCATTTCTGGTTTGATTAGTGTACTTTTGGATTATTGATCTCCTATTATGACAGGCTCTTCATTCACTCGTGCTGCTGATATTTTTTTCTTCCTGATTTCGAATATTTGCTGTTGCAGGCCATTCATATATGTTATGAAGTGATTCGCCTGTCTCCAAATCTGCCCGATTCCTATCATAGGCTTGGACTTATTTATAATGAGATGGGTGATAAAAGGAGGGCCTTCAACTTTTACATGCTTGCAGCACATTTTACACCAAAGGATGCATCCCTATGGAAGCTCCTTGTGACATGGTCCTTAGAGCTAGGTAATAGAGGACAGTCCATGTATGTCATTTCTAAAGCGATACAGGTGGATCCAGAAGATATCAACCTCCGGTTTCATCGTGCTTTACTTTATGTTGAGTTGGGAGATTACCGTAAAGCTGCTGAGTCATATGAGCATATCCTGCGGCTCAGTCCTGACAACCTTGAGGTACTACAGACAGCTACACAACTACATAAGAAGTGTGGCCAACATGACCGTGCAATCAATATTCTGGAAGACTTTCTTGGAAATCACCCCAATGAAGTTGATTTGAGTGTGGTTGATCTGTTGGCTTCGCTGTACATGGAAGGCAAGGCACATTTTAAAGCTCTTGAACATATAGAGCATGCAGAGAAGGTCTATTGTGCTGGAAAAGATCTGCCTTTGTATCTAATTTCTAAAGCAGGGATATGTCATCTTCATCTTGGAAATGTGAAGAAAGCAGAGGCTCTCTTCAGCAATTTGCATCAAGGGAATATACATGATCTTCTTAAATTAGTTTTTGAGGTTGGAGATTCACTGATGGATCATGAGCATTACGACTCTGCCTTAAAGTACTATAAGATGTTGGAAGGTGATAGTAATGAACATAATGGCTACTTGCATCTGAAAATTGCCGAGTGTTATCTTGTACTGGGGAAGAGACTACAATCAATTGAGTACTTCTATAAAGCTGTGGATAAACTTGAAAAGAGTATTGATGCTCGGTTAACATTGTCGTCACTCCTCCTTGCAGAAAATAAAGCTGATGAAGCCATTTCTATTCTTTGTCCCCCAAAAGAAATAGACTCAACCGTTGACTCAACTTCTGGCACAGCAAAACTATGGTGGCTGAATGGGCAGATAAAATTAAAGCTCTCTCAGGTTTATAAAGCTAAAGGAATGGTAGAGGATTTTGTAGATGTAATTTTTCCTGTAGTTCGTGAAACGCTGTTCCTTGAGACTATTAAACAGAAGGTCAAAGCACGAAAAAGGCTATCAAAAAGAGTTCTCTCTGAAGGATTAAAGTACTTGATGAGGATCAGACAGATACCGTGTTTCATGGATTCAGACCTGTAGCTTCGGCTTCAGATCTATCTAGAGCTTCCAGAGCCAAAAAGTTGCTTAAAAAGAAAGAAGCTCTGAAGGAAGCGAAAAAAGCTGCAGCTTTGGCCGCTGGAATTGAGTGGGTAAGTGACGAAGATTCAGATGATGAGTCTGCTTGGGGAGCAGCAAGAGAGCCTCCTCTACCAGACCTTCTAAAAGACACAGAACACCGTCGTGTCATTGTAGATTTATGCAAAGGACTGTCATCCTTGCGAAGGTACTGGGAAGCATTAGAGATCATTAATCTGAGCCTGAAATTAGCATCCAACGCATTGTATGAATGGAAGGAGGAGCTTCAAACCCTTGGAGCTCAAATAGCATACAACATTGCCGATCCTGCACATGGATGGGAATATGTGCGTTATATTGTAAGTCAACGTCCTTACAGCTCTGCAGCATGGAATTGCTATTATAAAGTAATGTCAAAAATGGACAGTCGACATTCAAGGCATAGCAAGCTTTTGCATGCTATGCGAGCCAAGCACAAAGACTGTATTCCACCCATTCTTATTTCTGGGCATCAGTTTACCATGATCAGCCAGCATCAAGCAGCTGCTAGGGAATATCTAGAAGCTTACAAGCTGATGCCTGATAGTCCCTTGATTAATCTCTGTGCAGGAACTGCCTTGATAAACTTAGCTCTTGGGCTAAGACTTCAAAATAAACACCAGTGTGTAGTGCAAGGGCTGGCATTTCTTCACAATAATTTGCAGCTCTGTACAAATAACCAGGAGGCATTGTATAACATAGCTCGGGCTTATCATCATGTTGGTCTGGTATCTCTGGCTGCTGCAAATTATGAAAAAGTTCTCATAATGCATGTAAATGATTGCCCTCTTCCGAAACTTCCAAATGAGAATCGAGATGCTATGGACAGTCGAAAACCAGGTCATTGTGATCTTCGTAGAGAAGCTGCTTATAATTTACACATCATCTACAAAAAGAGTGGAGCGATTGATCTTGCCAGGCAGGTGTTGAAAGATCACTGTACTGTTTGATGAAAGAATCCATTTGATGGGTTCTGTTGTTTGTCGATAATCCTAGGAAACAAGGAATTGAATAAGCCTATCACATACTTTTGCAGTTTCACATGAACACTTCACCTTACAAATTGTTGCCAGTTCATTTTTCTTTTTAAATTTTATTTTATGGCCTTCGAGATCAAACAACAGTATCTCTGGAAATCAAGATGTGTTGAATTTAGTCGAGAATTTAGCTTGAAGACTCTCTAAGCTTAATCAAATAAGACTAGTTCCAAATTGAACCCGTGCTCAAATAGACAAGAAAAATCCTTGGCTGAATAAATGCAAAGGTCAACTCAAACCAGATACGACGGGCATACAAGGAGCAAAATGTATATGAGTTGAGCTACTTTAGAAGCCGAAGGCAGAGCCTAAACATTCGCGGTCGGCAATCAAGTCTCACATTACAGGTGACCGCAATCATATTTTGTGTGACCACCTTGATCGCTGAATAAAATGTTCATTAAGATTACAGCAATAAATCTCAACATTGGAGATGCGGCTTCCAATATGAGGCCAATAAGGTATGTTTGTGTGGACAAGCGCAACACTCGCATTCTCCTTTCTTCCACGTAATCATGAAATGCCTTCCCAATCTCTCGCCCTTCTCTTCCGTACTCATCTAAACCAACCTTCTCTACTACGTTCCTAGCAAGAACCACAGCGTCTTCTATGCCTGCCGACCCCCCCTGTCCCAGGAACGGACCCATGACATGCATTGCATCTCCGGCTACTGTTACTGGTCCTCTGCAAAACCTTCCCACTAGTATCTCCCATGGTGGGCGATATCTCAAGCGTGCAAATGACAGTGAATCTAGATCGCAACCGTCAATCATCTCCACCATATCAGCTGGGAAGCCGATTGTCGCTTGTAAGGTTAATTGTTTGATGAGTTCTGGATCATTTGGAAGGTTTGCATCTGCAGCAAAACTAGTAGGCGTAAGGGAAATAAGCCTTTTCAAGTCATTGCCCACTTTTTGGCAGAAATAATCAAGATAAGTCAGCATACTTAGATCATTTTCAAGTCAAAGAAATAAAATTGAATTATGTATTGCTTCACAGTGATATACATAGCCTGATTTGCAAACTTAGAGACTGGGATAGGGAGGTTTCTAAAGTTCCATCCTATTGTATGGTTGAAATATAAGTACAAACAACAAAGAGAAAATTTTAAAAATAAAAAATAAGGAAAAAGTGATCATTATTACCGAATGGAGTTGAAGGTTGAGCAACAAACCAATAGACCAAATTGTCATTAATAGGAATTCGTCCGAACAGAATTTTGTTTTTCCTCATTCGAACAAACTCATGAGAAAATGAGTGGCCGTCTGAGTAATTTGTCCATCCTCTAGTAGCACAAAGAGCAAATGACTTAGAAGGCTTCAGACCAAGGAAATCTGCCACTATTGATCTAGATCCGTCACAACCAATAAGATTCTGTCAACACAGTTAGATAAACAAGGAACAAAGATCATTAATTTCTCTTCCTTTGCCAAAATGTATCTATGCCCTGCAAAATAGAAATATAATTTTTGATTCTTTATTTCCCAATTGATTCTCCCCAGAATAAGTTTCATCTATGTTCCTGTAATTCTTGGTGTCATCATTTTTAGACTACTTCTGCTGTTCCAAGATGAAATTACTCACCGTTCAATTTGCAGATACTTTTCTAATTTGTGCTATCAATGTGAAACTAATAGCAAATCATACAATGCTAAATGGATCACTCAACAATTTCTGAGTCATAGAGTAACATTTGACCCCACAATGATAATGATGCTACTACTGCAGCTGCTACTCTAATAGATTACAGTACCTTGGTTCGGATGCATTTACCATCATACGAATGAAGAGTTGGTTGCACATTTGGAGGATCCATTTTCACGTTCACAATTTGGCATTGAAAACGGATTGTTCCGGATGGTAAAGCATTAGCAAGAGCATTGATCAGATCAACCCTTTTCAAGCAACGAGCTTCACCAGTCCTAGCATAATCGTTTAGACATTTCGCATGAGAGAAGTAATGCTTACAGGGAGAACTATTTAAAGCTTTTTCAAGTGCTACAGATACAAATTTTAATTAAGCAGTAGGAATTTGCAGGCATTAACGTAAAAGGCTAAAACCCTTTCTTATGGCAAAATGAGGTGGATCAGAGTGTGAAAAGGGGCTGAATCTAGATCCTCAAAATTACATGGCTGTAAACTAATTCTTGGACCTCAAACTAGAGGTAGTTGTTTATTCATACATCGAGAAAATACGAAGCTAAACTCAATAGCAGCTGCTGAAAACTAAAACTTTGGTCATTCTGACATATCCATTTTGCCCAAGACTAGAAATCTAGCCTGGATTAAAACTAGCTAAAACAATACAATTCCAGTGAAAAATAGTAGCATAATCTTAAGATGAAAAATTCATGTGATGTTAAAGAACATGTTAAAAAAGGTCGCCCTTCATGACTTCATTTTCACTAATACAGCACAGAGAATTCCAACACTCAAAAAATCAGATTAGCAGGAGGACTGCACATTCTAACAAAGTACTTCTCTAGGCTGCACAATAATTCAAAATCTGACTTTATAAATCTTGTCAACACCGGAAATTTAGATAAACAGGGAATATAAACAAGTAAAATTGTATCTGTAGGAGAACAATATTATTTGAATTGGACGCAACAGAAGAGAGGTGAACTTACAGGAATTGTAGGTCTTCTTGCTTTTCTTCCTCAATCCATATATCCCGTCCCCTGTGACGTGTTGCATGAGAAATTACGGAAGGAGGAGCGCAGAGTAAATTAAATACTTATCTTAGCGAGTAACGAAAGCAAGAAAGAGTTGAGCTACAGAGACTGACCCTTGAATGAGTACAGCTTTCTGTCTGAGCTCTGCTCCGACACCAAGCTGATCAAGTGCCCGCCAGCCATTAGCTAGGACGCCGATAGCAGCTCCGGTTTGTCGCAGACCGTCCGATTTTTCCAAAACTACACATTTTAAGCCTTTCCTGCATACGAGAATATTCGCGGAAGAAGAATCAATCTAAAATCGAACGCCGCAATCTTAAGAGGACCGTTGTTTTTCTAGAATGTCTTTGCGTGGAAATGCGTAGTATCAGCACAGAGAGAGAACCTGTGAAGAGCAAGCGCAGTTGCAAGGCCGCAAATCCCGCCGCCAACGATGACAATATCCTGATCTTCTTCGGCCGAATCCATTACTCACTGATCTCTGTTGCTCCCAGATAAAGTGCAGTAGAAGAAAGGAAGTGAATTGGATGGATCTTTTCACCTGGAATTGCCGGACATTACAATAAAAAACTTTTCTTCTTCAATCTGAGGTCCCAAACACTTCCAAGCAGGCGACATAAACATCCAAAACAAGATTTCATTGGCCAAATCTCATTAAAGGGTGGCCAATACTCCTATTTTGAACAAAGATGAGAAATTTATGTTAAGGATTACAACAACATCAAACTAAATTTATGTGAAGATAAAACATTATGGATTTGGCTAAAAGAAATTTTGAAGAAAAACTGTAATAGAAGCCACTGAAACAACTATTTTTGGAAACCAGCTCTTCAGTTAATGCTTCTCTTCAGGGTATCCTTCTCCCAAACTCCAAAGTACTTTGCCTCTCCTGGTCGAACTGGAGCTGTTATGGACTCTTAGCGGTCGTTCTTTTGCTCTCACCGCTTGTTTGCTTTCTTACGCTGATGTGAAGGAAGAGGTTGGTTTGAAATTCTCCACCATGATTAGAAGCTTCAGTAATTTTGTAGCAAGTGCAAATAGGAACTACAAAGTGGTTTCATAGCTGTGACGACGAGAGGAGGGGAAAGGGAACGTGAAGACGATCTAGGGTTTGTATTTAGCTTGTTTCTTCTTTATGAAATTCCAGGTCAACCACACAAAGCAGAGGCTGGACATTTTGTTGATGTGGAGAAATTGTGTGGCTGGCGGCACCACGGAAACACTGTTGATGTAATGCAGCGGGTGCAAATTCATTACAAGAAACACGAATCAAAATCATAAGAAGATAATAATTTAGTTGATAAATTTTTTTTAATTTAATATTTATTAAATGTAATAATAAGTTTTTTTTAAAAAAAATGTGTGTATTTATTGTAGAAGAAAAAAAATTCACAAGTAACATAATACTAGTTCTTATTCGCTGGAATCATCATAGTTTTGGCGCGGGCTCACACATAATCGTTTATTTGTAGTTTAAGCAGGGACAATGGAAAACAGAAGAGGATAGGATTCTCTTTTGAATGAGATTTGGAGTCTTTGGTTGAAAGATGATGAGAAACTCTATGAACTGAAAGTAGATGAGGGCCTCAAGTTACAGCGAACGTAAAATTAAAACACAATTGTCCGTTCCTTGGCATATAGATATAGTACATAGCATCCTCGATCAAATTGTACAATTCATCGTTTGGCTTTGTATTCCGCGGAGTTAAAGATTGGGCGCTCTTTCAGCAGCTCCGCCGATGACCGTGAGCAAGTTGTTACCGAAGGGATCGCTCAAATGGGCTGCGAGGTTTTCAACGGGTCCCTGTCCGGTCACGTAAGCTTGCAGGAAGAATCCAAGCATCGCAAACATCGCCAGTCTGCCGTTCTTGATCTCCTTCACCTTCAGGAGGGCGAACTGGTCCGGGTCGTTAGCAAGCCCCAGCGGATCAAATGGACCGCCCGGGTGAAGCTTGTCTTCCAGATCCTGTAATACCAATCAGTCGGCGGTCAAATAAAGAAAGATCTTGATAATAAATAGTTACGCTGCAGGCTTTAGCCAAGGCAGCAATTTTTAGTTTAATTTTGGGCATTAGCAGAGCAGAGCAGAGCAGTTACCAGTCCGTTGGTAATTCTGTAGTACTCGGCACCACCGACCAGAACAACCTCAGCAATCACAGCAGCAATAAGATTAATAGGAATGTTCTTTCCAAAGTAATTCAATGTGTTTCCGTCCAGGAGTAGAGCTCCGGTCTGCAAAAACGATTACAAAAATGACTTCCGCAAAAACGATTCTCCGATCACCATCAAGTCCGAGGATTCCCTACGGTATGTGTTTTCTACTGGAATACTTTCCTCAGACAAATAAGAGTAGCAAGAGATGCTAAAAGTTTACGTTTACTTCTGCCGGTAGTAGATAGTAGAAAGTAGAAACGCGATAGCGACCGTACCTTGAACCAAACTGCTTCAGGACCGCAGTTTGCCCCAAACTTGTTGAATGCTTCAGGGATGACGAAGCCAGCGGCTCCGAGCATGGCCCAGCGGGCATGGATAAGTTCATAAGCCTGATATCTGCATCAAAATTACTGCACTTTCATATACATTTTCTTCAGTTTCCGTAATTCCCGGCCTATGAACCTTTCGCGTGAGTTTTTCCATCCAGGTATTTGTAATTGTACATACAACACTTGAGAAAAATGCATGTACCAAATATGCAGTTAATTAACTTACTTGGCAAAGTCTTCTGGTTTCTTGCTGAGACCAAAAGGATCGTAACCGTAGCTGCATATATATTCAGACAAGGCAAAATATCACCTCGATTGACACTATCAATTTCTTAGTTAACAGCACATCTTCGCAGTTATTAAGATGAGGAGCTGCGCCAATTCAGAAGCAAAAGTTACACTTACTCTCCAGGTACTTCTCCTGTCAGGTACTCTGGGATTTCTGATCTGTCCAAGAGCCCCTCAGGCAAGAAAATTCTTCTGTCAGGTCCTGATGATGAGACCAGACGCGGATCACTCTTTCTTGAGCATATATATAGATTTTATTGAGGGAAGAAAAAGGAAAAAAAGAAAGTGCCGGAACGTAACCGAGATTTGAGAGAAGAAGCAGGGTGGAAGATGACTCACCGTACCACTTGGCGAGCTCCTCGGTTGCTGAGGAGACGGCAGAAGGCTTGGGCTTTGGAGCCGGAGCAGCGGGCTTCTTCTTAGAGAAAAGGGCGACAGTTTTGAAGGTGGCGGGGCTAGATGGAGAGGGAGCAGACCTTGATGAGCTGCTGAAGTTGAGAGGGTTGCCGAGCATCTCGGAGACGCCGAGAGAGGCAGCCGCGGTGGAGGCTGCAAGGGAAGCCATTTCAGCTGTTGCGGCCCTGAGTCGTAGAATGGAAACAAGTTACGACAGACGGATGGTTGGTTGATACGAAAATCCGACCCAAACTAAAAGCTTGTTCTGGTGGATGCAGACTTGCCAAGTAGGACCCCTTTAGTCTAGTTGTGATTGGCGGGCACGGAAGACGGGCAATCTGAAACAGCTCTTTGATAGGGTAAAATGGGATGATGTGGCTGACAATTTTGCTGACGTGGTGTGGTAATAGGACTTGCGGATTGCTGAGCCGGATAACGCACCTTATCCACAAATCAATTTCGTGCGTATTTGCTTACATAGATAGCTAGATAATAAGAAGATAGATTACGAGTCATTTCCATTCCTATTTGTAAATTGTAAATTTTAATTGGAGAGCAACCAAAACCTCTTCTCTCTTCTTCTATGGGCTTATGCCGAATGGCGGATTCTTCTGCACTTCTACCACTGGCTATTTCTCCATGTTACAGTGTCACTCATTCCCTCCGTTCATTTTCAATTAGTCTAAATATATGCAATACATGAATATATTTTAAAATAAACAAATATTAATAATAAATTTTCAAAGGAAGTATGCAAAGATAAATCTTTTTTACTTCTTAAAATATATATATTTAGAAAAAAATTGAATAACACATACATTAAAATTTTATTAGTTCAAAAATATCAAATATATTCATTCCTATTTTAAACTCTTAACATATGATTTTTATATTTTTTGTTCCTTCTAATACAAAAAAAATCAGAAGAAATTAGAATAATATAAAAATAAATATTATGAGTCATGCAATTGTGATAACACTAAACAGAAGAAGGCATAATATTTAAAAAATATATAAATGTAAAATAATATAGAGTAAGAAACTTAATATAAAATTTTATACCTTGAAATCTGTGGCCAAAGTACCAAAAAATAATTATATTCATATTTATTAAATAATTAAAATTTTATTTTTATAAAATAATTGAATATATAAAATTCAACTTCATAAAAAATATAGAATTCAAAATTCAAGTTAATATATAAATAGGTTTATAAAAAATTTATAATAATAATTAAAATTTTTTAATTTTATGAAATAACTTAATATAAGTTAGAAATTTAACTTTAATAAATTTAATTTTAATTAAGAAATTAAATTAAATAAAAATAATAAAGATAAATAGTTTAAAGTTATTTTAATAAATTAAAAAAATCATAACCAATTAAATTTTTAAAAATTAATAAAAATAAAAATTCTAAAAAATTAGAATGAGAAATTTAGAGTTATAAAAAAAATGTTACACTTGTAATTCTATATATATATTATCAAATTTATAAATTTAAAGATGTTCTTACAATTTAGTTTTAAAAATACTACTATTTAATCTCGAATATTGGTGAAAATTTTTATGGTATATTTAAATTAAATTTCATTACAAAACTCAATATAAATTTTTCATTTTAAATTTAACTCTCTCACACATAAACAATTCACTTTTAAGAAATTTAAAATAAAAAAATTCAAATATAAATTCTATCTAATCTCACTCTTATTACCCTTATTATATTTATAGAAGCTAACTACCTGTTCTGCTCATTCCAATTCAATGAAAAAGAATAGAAAGTGTAAGGAAGAAAGAAAAATAAGTTTTACATTTAAATCAATAAAAAAGGTAAAAAAATCTTTAGATCTTAATTTATTTGAAATTCAATAAATCTTTAATTTGTGTGCTTTGGTCTTTTTTTTTATAAGTAAAAATGAAGGGGCAGAGTACAATTTAACTTCAGGTTGATAAAAATATTAGCTTCCTCCTCTTTCTCTGGCGCACTAGGGTTTCTTGATCCTTCTTATACCCCATGGGTTTAAATATAAGACTTCCACAACTACATTCATGAGTAGTACCCGACACATAGAAGGGTGCCAATTTTCATCTCATTAATAATAAATGAGATCGCAGGGCTTTGAAACCATCCATAGTTGTGCAAAAAATCTTCAGCAAATTTGTCCAAACTCAGACTCGTCTCCATTTGTCCACCTCCTTCGAAGTTGCTTTGATTAGCTTTTTGGTGTTCGCAACAATCTCATCAAGGAGAGCACCGATCTCATCCCTGAAAGCAACAGGCAAATTACGCTCACTTTATAAATTTACACAAGAATGTATAAGCAGCATAACAAATCTTTCGTCTTCAATCAAACAGTTCAAATCTCATTAATAGCTCAAGACTGTTACGTCGTATGTGTCCAATTAGGTTGCATCTCTCAGGCCTGACTTGATATAAAGGATCAAGTGAAACATGAACAAACAGAGCCGGATCAAACATGAATGAAGGCACTTGCTATTCTATGAAATTGTAGTTGGTTTCGTAATCTTTTTATTACAAAATTAACAGACTTGAAGACGCCTAACAGACAAAGACGGTGTTTCAAGAACTAGTTATAAAATTTGAATTGCAAAACCGTTTAACATGAAGCTTCATCAACTAGCTCCAGAGTGTTAAAGTGTTGGCTGAAACTGCAAGAGAACGTGCTAAGTCATTGTGCCAGAAACATCTGTCTACATTATTACATACTAGCAGATATTAACTCGTAAAATGTTATGCATTGAAAACGTCAAACACTAAGAAACAAGTAATTAATTAGATCAGCAAGACAATGTTGAAATCAAAGATAAATATCAAAAGTAATACAATAATCTGGATCCGTTCAGCTGAGGCAATAAGTGCATCTTTAACAAGAAAGAAGAAATAATGTAGTGCTCAACATGCATAGCTGATGAGATTCAACGTTTTCAAATGTCGCTGGCATCAGCTGTACATACTTGGATATAAGCCCATGCATCATTTTGGGCCTCTGGGTCAGGTTTGAGACAAGATACCACTGTATGGTGTATCAAACTAGCCTTTTTCCACAACATACATCATTAGACTCACAAGACCAATTTGCCAATGGTTAAAAGCTCTGATGGAGGATACTACCAATGGGGGAAACATTGAACCCTGAGGTGCGTGGACTGATGCGACAAAGCAATTGAGGATCGATCCAAAAAATTGGTGCTTTTCTTGGGTTGGGGGAAGCAAGAATGTAATTTAGCCTTCAAAGGGATTCTTATAAAGACTTGTAAAATTATACTTGCAGAAATCTAGCTTTACACTTAGAATGCTAATGCTTTTGCAGGTAATGAGAGATTAAGGTTTCTTTCAAGTAGATAGAAATTTCAAATTCAATATATCAAATATTGAACAGAAATGTTTCTCTATTGACATAGTGGTGCAGAACTTGAACATAAGTGATACAAATGCATGAGGTCTTATAACAAAGAACACTTTCTTGGGACCACAGGTGCCTGAAAGTTAGCCAATCATTGTAGTCATTGAAGGTGATTAGGCCCATCAAATGCCCCTAATCTTGAACTACATACACAAAAAGATCAATTCAACCAAAATCGAAAAGTCAAATCATGCATATGGATTGCTTCATGTCTAATCTTTAGCAATTACACTTCAATTGCTGCAAATAGGTCAAGGCAAAAGCTAACGTCAAAATGACTTGTCCGCAAAGCTCCCTTTAGCCAAAGCTACAGCCACCTTTTTAAAGAGCAGAAAATCAAGGCTTGTGAAGCGTATGCGACCTATTTATGTCTTTCCTTTTCCTTTGTAAAAGTGCACAGGATAACCCTTTTGAAAAAGCAAGCATTTAAACACCGCAAATTGCAGGTATTATTATTACTGTTAGCTTTCTGGCTTGGAATATCTCTTGCTATCATCTGTCCCATTTTTTATTAAACAAAATGCAAAATATTTCACAGGATAGATTGAACAAGACAGTGAAAGCTAAACCCCCTATTTTTAGCTCCAAACTGAGAGAATTCTACCAGAAAAACTAATTCCTTACCGGATATATGAATGCAGAGGTCTTCTATTATTAGTATTACTTTTAAATGCTAGGAATTTACCGACTCATTATCCTTAAGGGTGACAAGCGCAGAACAACATAAAGGTCAAAATGAATAAACCCCCTATCTTTAGTTCCAAACTGAGAGAATTCTACCAGAAAAACTAATTCCTTACCCGATATACGAACGCAGAGGTCTTCTATTATTAGTATTACTTTTAAATGCTAGGAATTTACCGACTCATGTTCTAGTCTACCTTTGCCCATTATACTTATGGGTGACAAGTACAGAACAACATAAAGGTCAAAATGAATAAGACGGTCATAGTAATAGTAAAAGAAATACCAAAAGGTAACCTTCTCTTTGTTTTTTCTTTTTTTCTTTTTTTTTTTGGTTGTGGGGCGGAGCAGGGAAGTATGGCCAAACAGGCAACTTACTGAGAAGGAAGGCTGGACATAGAAAACTTGCCGACGTTGGAGTATTTGCGGCGGTCATCGTAGGCAATGCCCCTTCCAACACCGTAACCAAATCCGAAACCAATTCCGCATCCTGCTCCTACTCCAAGGCCCAGCTGTAACCCGGGCATCCCCGGACCAAAGCCCACACCTGATAGGAGAAGTGCAAAATGAGTTCAATTAGGGCAAGCGAAGGAGCTCGGGAGATTTTATTGATGGACATATAATTCCATAGTAAGGCAGCAGAATCAAGAATAATCATACGACAAATTAAGGATATAAATAAAATACGAAAACAACTAGAAGCATCAAACCTCCAATAAGACCAAAGGCAAAACCAAAACCACATCCGGCGCCGACTCCAAAAGCAGGGCCGAGCCTTCCCAAATGCTCAGATTTCAACACCGGCAGCTTCCAGAGTAAACCCTTTTCTTCTTCGCTCCTACCTCCATACCCACCGTTCATCTTTTTAGATTATTTTCTCCCACTACTTTCTGGGAGTCACAGGAAAGACGCAAGCAGTACTCTTCGGCCTTAACGGCTTTTCCACAGCATACAAGGTACTGGGATTGGGAGGTCAGAGTGAGCCCAAATTACAATTGAAACATCCACCTTTACGCTATTTCTGGATACGGCACAAGGAAAAGGCCGAAAGGAATATTTTCAAGGTTTTTTTTTTTTTTTGACTTAAAAAGTGGATTGCTGTGGTGATGAAAAATGAAAACATAACGTTGCATGATTCGAGTAATGCATTGCCTCAAGAAAAAAAAAAGGATTTTGGGTAATGCATAGTGTATTTTCAAGGGAAATATTTTTTTTTTATTAAAAAGTGTATTTTCTACAAAATTAGTCGAGCCATGTGATGGCAAAGATCGGGGTTTATGTATTTTGGGAAATGGTTTTGACTTTTGGGCCGGCGGAATTCGGATAATTACCGAGTAGTAGTAGTATTTAAAACAAAAAAAAAAAAGGAGTAGGAAAAGAAGTAAGCATAATATCTGGGTTTTTGTGTTGTTCGGCCTACACGATGTCTGTTTGCATAAACCTGAGCGCTTCAATAGCCATGGTGGTTTGGCCACGCACCACATTGAAGCCCAGTTGCGGCCATTTCAGGCGTAATTTTCACCGTTTGAGCGGTGATGCTACGACTCTCTGTCGCTGCTCTGCCCTCGCCTCTGCTTCTCCTGAGAACGGCAACAATAGTCTGCAGTTTGTTCCGGAAGGCGACATCCACGCGCTCCTGCGGGTCTTTCCTTTTTCGCTTGCTCTTAATTTTTACAACTATGAAAAATACTGATTCTTTCAGAAAATTCTTTTTTTTTTCTTCGGCAGGTTCTTCCTCGTGATCTGCACGATGCCCTTTTGAAAGACGCCAAACTGTCTCGGCTAGTAGAGGTAATGCTTTGCTTTATCTACTGCTCCTATCTAATCAGGGCTCCCTTGTTAATCTACCTGTATATTCATATGAATATAATTATTTGGAATTTCTATTTGCTTCTTCTATTCCATAACTTTTTGTTATCTGGAATTCTTTGTACTCAGTACGTTACTAACTTGCTACCAGTACTGAAGTCTCCTTGTGGAATGATTTTGTTCTTTTTGCAAATTTACGTTTTCTGGAGCAGCATTATATTTCCCTTCAGAACCCTGAAGTTTTTGTTTAATTAGCAACAGTGATCATATTCAAGTTTGCTGGGCATAATCACTACCGGAAATCTGACTTGCTTATTTTCTTTGCTTGGGAGTCTGAATCAACTGGAATGAGATTGTAACCAAGAATTATATCGAAAGTCCTTTCTGTTTACCTTGTCATCAGTTGAGTCTGGACTTAGGAAAGTTGCCGCAGGCGTGCTACCTTGGTGATTCTCAGAGGCAGGCAATTAGGAGCACTGAGGTAGACACAAAGTGAATTGCAGACTTCCTTTTGTGTTCATGAGCATGACTTATATTCAATTTCCTAGCATTGTATAAATGTATGCACAACGACTGTGCAATGCATAAGAGGAAAACATAAACTATCCAGGCAAAGAGTTAATCTAGTTGCTTGATTATAAATTCCACACTTATCTCTTAATCAGGTGACATTGGAAGAACTAGAGCAAGCTCAACATGCAATTGGGGAATTTGGAAGTGATAATAGAGCTGGCATTGCAGGCACCTTGCACCGAATATGTGCAATCAGGAATAGGAAAGGTGAAGTTATTGGTTTGACTTGCCGAGTTGGCAGGGCGGTCCATGGTCAAACTGGAATGGTCAAGGATTTGCTTGACTATGGTGAAAGCATCCTGTTTGTTGGAAGGTTAGCAGAATAATCTCCCCAACGGATGCATTCTTCACTACAATATGGAATGAGAATACATTACCTCTTCCTTAATGTTGTGATTGCATACTTTCTACGCACAATTTTCTAAGCACAATGCTTTGGCATTAGAAGTTTGAATTCCATCCCTTGCTAATTAGCAAATTTCTAAGCATTGATATGGCATCACCTAAGGAATTAAGAACTATGTAATGGAGAATCTATTGAAAAGACCCTGCAATAAGAAGGTTAAATGTTCAATTCATGTACAAACCTTATTCTGTCTTGGCAACAGAAGAGGAAAACATCCTGATCCCATTTGATATGTAAACTGCGATCCACTCACAACTGTCCTCTTCTGTCATTCCTGCCTTATACAACTATGATAATGCAAACCTCCCTACCATAAACCTCAGTAATCTTCCAGTTCTCTTGGTCTTTGAGGAGGTGATCATAGATTACACTTTGTCTGCTTGGAATTAGGTTGCTTAATAAGGCATGCTATCTTTTCCCCTTCTGATTATATTTGCCTTCTATTTAACAGGCCTGGTGTTGGTAAAACTACACTTTTGCGGGAGATATCTCATATATGTTCTGATGAACTTCAGAAAAGAGTGGTTAGTTAAGTTGGAAGACTGCTGCATTACACCCTTCCTTCAACTCTCTTCCAATTTAATCTCCACTTTCAGCAACCACCACCCCCCACCACCACCACCACCACCACCACCACCAAAAAAAAAAAAAAAATTTAATCCCCATTTTGTTTCAAAATTTTATATTCTGTTGATATTGGTAGTACAGAAAATGATATTTATGTATTATTTGCTGGAACTAGGTTATTGTTGACACTAGTAATGAAATAGGAGGTGATGGGGATATTCCACATGCTGCAATAGGGGGTGCACGAAGATTGCAGGTTCAAGAATCATCCATGCAGCACTTAGTAATGATTGAAGCAGTGGAGAATCACATGCCTGAAGTGATCATTGTTGATGAAATTGGTACAGAAGCTGAAGTTGATGCTTGTCGTACTATTGCAGAGAGAGGAGTTATGCTTATTGGTACTGCTCATGGTGAGCGGCTGGAGAATATCATGAAAAATCATGCTTTGTCAGACCTGGTTTGTTTTCATCTCTATTATAAATTCTTAACTAGGAGCCATCTTTTTCTTCCCACATTCTTCCAGATAGATCTATAACTCCTAACAACTTCCTACTCATCCTTTTCTGCACCACCGGTCTTGGTTGACATTATCAGCTTGGGCATGCAATTATTGTATTAAGGGCCTCACATTCCTCTAGTCAGGCCTGTGTGTCTTTAGAAGACAGTTTTCATTGCTTTAACATCAATATGACTTTAATCATCATTATCTGATGTTTTGAGGCACATATATTGCAAAGAAGCTCTGGAATGCTGACTTCATGTGATAGTATCTCAAATATGCTTTGCTATTCTTTAATATAGGTTTTTGAATGAAGTAAGTGAGGGAATATGATAGTCTGTGAATTTACTAAATATAAAGATGATGAATGGCTAAACAAGATGATTAAAGTTGTGGGCCCAAAATAATTTGTGTTCTATGGACTGAGTATGATTAAAGTGGGCCCAAAATAATTTGTGTTCTATGGACTGAATCTTACTGCTCTATATTAGTCTTAAATATTTTCATCTATTTCCCTAGAGTCGGTAAATTACTCTTTGATTATCACAGTTATGATTGCAGATGTTGTGACTGTAACATAAAAGACACCTTTTTCGGGTCTCCCGTTATGCCTACTTTTAACTACCTTCTTAACTGAATATCTAGTTGTATCCATTCTTTTCTAGTCTATATTAATTGGTGGTTCACATACAATCTCTAACCTGTGTGCACACTAAATTTTTATATTGTTTTCTCTAGGAGATGTACAGGATTGGTTTCTTGTATCTGTTATCTTTTGATCTTTCTTGGGAAGGATTGTATATAGAATGACAAAAGAAAAATTAAATCTTCGAATTTCATATGCTTGTTGCCACCCGCTGATTTGACTCTAAATGCAGGCATATAGATTGCTCCCATATTGTGGTCTTACATCACGATAACAACTCTGGTCCCTTCCCCTATAATTTTGAGGTCTCTGTTTACCATGAGGCTGAGCTTGCACTTTCATACTTTGTTGGTTTAGTATCATTTTCCACATTCTAAAGCATGCAAAAAGGAGTACTTTCTCTAAGCAAAATGCTCGTAGTTCATAGCAGTATTCTTCTAATGGAATTGAGTCAATAATTTCTGTCTGTGGTTTTCTTTCGCTTCATGGCGTCATAAGATTGCCTTTCCCTGAGTGCATTGTATCCTGGGAAATGTGGATTCCACATACAAGATGGTGGGTTCAGTCTCTTTTCTTTGATTCTAATTGCTCAAGAATTTCTAGTTCTTTGTTGTATCACAGAGTTGATATATAAATTGTTTTAAGATCTGTTTGGACATAATATGAAAATTGTGTTGAGTTCCAGAAATTTTGGAGCTGATGTTTATAACTTGTACCAACTCATGCCTGCATAATTTCATATTTTACCATCCTTATTTCTTTCTGTCCTTTGCATCTACAGATTGGAGGGATAGAAAGCATCACCGTAGGAGCTAATCTGAAAGTCCGAAAAAGAAACAGTAAGAAAATCATACTTGAGAGGAAGTCTCGTCCGACATTTCCTTTTCTGATTGAAATCAGTGAAAGGCACTATTGGATTGTCCATTGGGTTAGTTCTTGATAAAATGAAGTTACACGATGGCAAATAAGATTGCTTTCTTCTCTCTCCCTCTCTCTCTCTCACACTCTGATTGTTTTTACTTCTTATCTTCCTTCTTCTGTTTTTTGGGATGATGGTGGAGGTAGTCTGCGATCTTATATAAAATCTGCACCTGTTGTTAGCTATTTTATGTCTAAACCATCCCTCGTGTCATAGCCATAGAAGAGATTTGTACCACCATATTCTTGTGGGTTAAGCCAAGAATGGGCTGTAGACCTCCCAAATTGCTTCAGTTCTGCAATGCAATGATCAGTATTAGATTCTGTTGTTCAATGTTTCAGAACTGAAACTAGTATACAAAACCACTTCCTTTAGACCGCTAAATGACCCCAGGACCAAGAAGAAGAGTGCTTAAAATTATTTAGAATTTCAAGGCTATGCTAGATTACATGTTCCCTGATACATGAAAGAAACTTAAAAGGTTAATAATTTTGTGCACATGAAAGAAATTTAAAAGGCTAATAATTTCGTGCATTGCGCTTCTGGATCTGTGTTTGGTCTGCAGCCTAATATTTCTCTTTTCTTCTTTCATTCCTTAGACAGAAAGGAGTGTGGACACGTTACTTCTTGGGCAAAAGCCACTAGTTGAGGTAATTTTGTTTATACTTTTATGAACCTTTTCCTGTTTATACCTGAGAGCAAATGGTCAATAAGGTTGTAAACATTCCGTTCATTAAGACAGTAAAACGTCTGCTCTCCTAAGCAATTTATCTGGCGCATAAGAAGAAACAGCTTTCAACATTGTTACTTAAGAATGTTGCTTCGTAAGACATGTGCAAAACTCTCATACACGACCTATATATAGAACATGCTCAGTCTTCTTGTTTGGACAACCTACCTATATCTGGACAAATTGGTGATTGCGATGGGTTCTTCAGTCATTGGGCCAATTAGCTAGAAGCTTGCTTGCTGTAAAAAGTGTATAAAAAGATTTACAACTAAATTGTGATTATAGATAAGAAAATAAAAGGTGAATATGCTTGACACCGGGGCTTGCAAATGCAATTTTTTTCCCTTACCTTTTTCCTCTTTTGGGGTAGATGTGGATAGAAAACTATCCTGCTTGAGCTCCCACAACCTGCACCCACATTCATCAGTACCAAATGTATTTACAGTGTGCTCCCTTCAAAATGTTCTCTTTTGCAAGGGATGTATGAAACTGGCATGCATTGAATATCTTATTTTTGCAGATTAGGCGCAGAGATGAGCAGTTCAAAGTTGTGATTGAAAGATGGACAATGAAGGACTGAGTTATTACTCCTTTCCATGATTGCATAAGCAGCTTCAATTGTATAAACTGATGAAAACATAGAGGGCTTGATGTTGAAGGGCTTTATGGATCTTGTTACGAACTGAAAGGAAGAATGATGCTGCTGTTGACATACTTTTTATGGATGCTGTGTTTTGCGGGTTGAAAGGGACCCAAGATCGTATTAAATCAAAATCAAAGTAATACAATAACAGATTATACAACAGAGAATTGCTCAATCAAACAGCTATCCCACCAAAGCCTACGAAGTTCTATTACTTGGAAAATCTGAGCAGCAACCAAGACATAGGGAGAGAAACTATTCTGGTTGCTGTAACTCACCATGTTCCTGATCCGCCAGAGTATGCACTCCCTCACGGATGCTGTGCTTTGGGTGTAGAATCAGAATGCTGAGACACGATATTCATAGGATCCCGCTAAATAGATGGAGATAAAATACAAGTAGAGCTATAGAAATGGAGTCCTCAAAATCATAGAAATGGAGTCCTCAAAATCTTGAATCCCAAGAGATATTGATTTCAACAACTGTGCTACTGGATTTTACTTTCTGTGTGGAGGATTGTTCAATTCCTTGGCAGATAAAGGATACTCTGTTTTGCAACGAGATGGATTATCGAGATGGCAAAGGGGGGAAGAAGAAGACGAAGCCCAAGGTTAAAAATAATCAGCGTGCCAGCACAGATGCCAGATAGATAAGTAAGATTCAAGCTAGAGACTGCTAAGCTGGACAGGACGCGGTCACCTTCAGCGCATTTATATAAATTTTGTTATTTATTACTCCGCTGTAAATAATTTTTTGTAGTGGATCTGGGGCGTAGAAGAAAGGGTAGTTAGATTTGTTGACCTTTGTACAGGTACTGATTGTATGGTGAAAAAAGGTAGAATTTGATTTGCAACTCAAATCCAATCATTTTCTTTTTTTTCTTTTTTAATTTTTTTAATATTTCGAATCTTTTTTCATAAAAAATAAGTTAAATGTATACTTCACTAAAATACAAAAATTATAAAATTTTTCACTTTTACAATCTAAATAGAAGTAATGAAATGAGAGGGAATTTTTAAAAAGCCCTAATCTTCGATTTCTTGAAAGAATACCTATTTTTCTGTCTCCTTCCTTTCCCCCATGTTAAATTCTATTGAAATGAGAAAGAAGGAAAAATAAATGGGTGCCCAGTCCCTTTTTTAGCAGCCCAGTTGCGATAACCAGTTGTAGTGGGAGTAGAAGAACAGCGCAGGTTAACCGGGGTCCAACAGGGAAGACATTTACATAGAACGTGGTTAAAGTTTACTCAGTGATCTGTTTGAGAAATTTTCGATCTGCTTTCCAGCCTAACATTGTCCTGATCGATCGCTTCCATTGAAGCTGCGAATTGATATTCACACAGGGTTTTTCGGGAAAGTGATCCAAGTAGTGGCGCAAACCCTTTTATTTCCCGCTGCTAGAATGTCATTGTCTGTCCATGGTCTGAATCTATATATTTTTGACGCGTTTCAATGAGAAATAGGATGCTGTTCATGATGTTAAAGTGCTTAGCTGCGGCTGAGAAACTAATGGAAGACAATTGTCAGCATTTTGAGAAGATTCCTAACCAAAATTTGCTGAAACTGCGCACAATTTTTAATGCCATCAAAACGAGTTGAAACTGACGTACTCACTCAGGAACCAGAAACGATGGGGAGGTCTCGGAAGGATGAATGATTAACGATCGATAATGACAATTACAGGCATGCATGTAGGACAGTGGCAGGCCTCGTTTCTTGCTATTATTGGCCGGCTCATCACTTCTCTTTTTGTATCGGCCATCATATTTTTATGTTCGTCAAATCATACTGTATGTGTTGTATAGCTATGGATGATACACAACGACAAGAACCTCCCGGCGCTGTTATCTTTCATGTCCTGATCTCCTGAAAACCCACTAATTAATACCCTAAGTTGAGTAGTACTTAGCGTAACACTATATACACATATATATGTAATATATAGGCCGGCAACGACTAGGAGCAGCTGCTGCCATGTCCTTCTTGGAACTCTTCAACCTCGTCCCCTTTCGCCCTTGTTATTCTCCAAACTTGTTCATATAAATCAAGGGCGCTGCCGATATGCATGAGGATCCAAAGTCGAAAACTGAAGGAAGCCGTGCACCTGATGAAGTACTTCCGCTCCAGATGTGCGCTACCATTTCTCCTGCTAAGCGTCTTAATTACATCATTTCCGGCCCTTTCATTTTCCGCTGAAACCGTTGCCGCTTGTTTGGCTGATAACGGCGTCAACAACTTCACTTTGTTCCCGAATAATCATGAAGACCCCCTGGGGTACTTCGCTTTCCTTAATTTTTCCATCCAGAATCTGAGGTTTATAGAAACCTCAGTGCCCAAACCAATGGCCATTATCATGCCGGACACTAAAGAGAAGCTGGTAAAGAGTGTCCTGTGCTGCCGAAAAGGATCGTGGGAAATTAGAGTGCGGTGTGGCGGACACAGCTACGAAGGAACCTCGTCGGTTGCCACTGATGGCTCTCCGTTTGTGATCATCGACTTGATGAACCTGAACCGAGCTTCAGTGTATATGGAATCCCAAGTGGCATGGGTAGAAGGAGGTGCAACTCTCGGCCAAACCTACTATGCAATTTCCAAGGCAAGTAAAGTTCATGGTTTTTCGGCAGGCTCTTGCCCGACTGTGGGGATTGGCGGCCACATCTCGGGGGGTGGTTTCGGTTTGCTATCAAGAAAGTATGGACTTGCTGCTGACAATGTGGTGGATGCACTCCTCGTCGATGCCGATGGGAGGCTTCTAGACCGCGAAACCATGGGAGAGGAAGTGTTTTGGGCTATTCGCGGAGGTGGTGGGGGCATCTGGGGAATTGTTTATGCCTGGAAAATTAAGCTCTTGAACGTACCTCAAGTGGTGACGGGTTTCATAGTGTCCCGAAACGGAACCAAGAACCACGTTGCAAAGCTAGTTAACAAGTGGCAGCATGTTGCTCCAAAACTCCCCGACGACTTCTATCTGTCTGTTTTTGTCGGCGCTGGTTTACCAGAAGCGGAAGCTAGTGGGATTTCGGCAACGTTCAAAGGATTTTACCTGGGTACAAGAGGGAAAGCCCTGCCCGTGTTAAACAGGGTGTTTCCCGAGCTAAACGTAGCAGAAGAACATTGCAATGAAATGAGCTGGATTGAGTCTATAGTCTATTTCTCCGGACTGGGACCCGGAGGTTCAGTCACCCAGCTAAAAGATCGTTTGTCGCGCAACAAGTTGTTCTTCAAGGCTAAATCAGATTACGTGAGGAGCCCAATTTCAAGAACCGGAATACGGACGGCGATTGACATATTGGAGAAAGAGCCGAAAGGGTATGTGATCTTAGATCCCTACGGCGGAATGATGGAGAAAGTGAGCAGGGAATCCATAGCTTTTCCTCACAGAGAGGGAAATCTTTTCACGATCCAGTACTTGGTGGAGTGGAAAGAAGAGGACAGGCAGAAGAGCAACGATTACATGGAGTGGATAAGGGGACTCTACAAGGCAATGACGCCGTACGTTTCAGGGGGTCCTCGCGCGGCCTACGTCAATTACATGGATTTGGACTTGGGAGAGATGAGCCTGCCACTGCTGAAGTATCCATCGTCATCAGATGCGATGGAGAGGGCCAGAGTTTGGGGGGAGAAGTATTTCTTAAGTAACTACGATAGATTGGTGAGAGCTAAGACTCTGATTGATCCGCACAACATATTTAGGCACGAGCAGGGCATTCCTCCAATGTCCGCATTCGATGCGAAACCGCACTTATGATCTCTTAATTAACTATTGGCAATTCTTTTTAACACAGTATTTGTAATCCTTTTAGAAGTTTAACTTCGCCTTCATTTCATATTCCTCTTCTTCTTCTTTCTCTCTAGTGATTCTTTATGTTCAAAGTCAACTTTTAAATTTTGAAGAAGTGTATAAGAGTTTGTCAGATTCTAAAGGTGGCGAAATTTATTAATTTTTAAACAAAAATTATTTTAAGATTAAATTATGAAAATAATAATGTTTGGACTAAGTTAAACAAAGTAAATAATTTTGGGACTAATTTTGTCAATTTCACACATAGGTTCAAGCGTATAATTATGAGTTTTGTAAAATTAATGCATTTAATTATATAGTTTAGAATAGGAAGTAGAATTTAAAAAAATCACAAATGCCTCTTTTATTTAGAAATAAGATAATTAATTTGGAAAAGATTAAAAGGAAATTAGGATAGTCATTGTGAAAAAGGAGAGAGCATAAAGTACTGATTTGCACTGTCTAAACCCAAATCCGGTTAGATTCTTCCTCTACGTTAATGGGCTTGAATAGTTACTGAAATTTAGAGAAAAGATATATTTATTTTAAAAATAAGAATATAATTGCAAATGATGGAAACAGAAAAGATTTCAAAAGGATGAAAAAACAATTTCGTTGGCTGCCATTTACTACTAATATTCAATTGTAAAGGAGCGTCGGACTGACTTAGAGGGAAGTGAGCAACAAAAGCAGAAAATGGGAATTGTCTTCATTGCAGGATCCGTGGCATCCAGGAACGAATGCCATCTAATTCTCATTTCTAAAACCTCACTTATGGCCAGAGAGAGATGCTGATAAGGTGCGAGCGGACGAGAGAATATCGTCATCATGTGGATGGAGAAATATATCCGTCTTTCATAACTTTTCTTTACAAAAAAAAGGGTACATACAAATTCACAGAGCCGTTGCCCGAAGCATTTTCCATTATGTACGTTTTTTCATACCATAATTTGTCAGTGGCCAACGCCACGGCAGCTAATGTTGCCGCCGCTACTAAAACAACAACGTGTCCTTGGAGGACTTGTGGACGGGTCTCGATTCCTAGCCGGCCCAATAATATCAGCATCGCACCCAAACATCCCAATTTTTGTCGGCAACTCTCGGGAAGATTAAGCAGTAGTGGCCGCCGGGTTTTGTTGGTCACCAGAGCAGAAGCAGACACCATGACCGCTGTCGAGAAATCAGGAATCAAAATCATCAAAAATCCTCCCGAGTCTAAGCTCGCCGACCTCGGCGTCAGGTCTTGGCCCAAGTACGTTTATGCACTTTCCTCTTCTTTTTCATTTTCCTTTTTAAATCTAGTTGCTTCTTCTGCTGCTTGTTTTTAATCTTTTTGCTTGATTTGTTGCTCCGGAGGTATTTGCACACCTATGCTGCTTCTTTCTTTTGTTTCCTTTCGTTTTCCTAATTATTTTTGCGGGATACAAACATATTTTCATCTAAAGTCATGGCCTTTTGTCTTTTCCCTTTTCTAAGAATAGTGGCTTCGGCACCTTTGTTCTCCCCGCCTCCCGGGAGTGGCCTTTTACCAAAATAATAATAATAATACTTAGGGGTGACCGGATTCTTAAGTCAGAATTTCTGTTGCTTTTCCTTCGCATACATTTGTACTCACTGAAAGAAAGTGGGAGGGGAGAATATGCAATATGCTATTCAGTGAACTACTAAAGAAAAGGGTTCGAAACAACCTTGTATTTTGTCTTATGCATTGTATCGTGTTACTCCTCCACAGATGCACAAAGGCTTTCTTCTTTATCTATATTAGCAATCCACATCAGATAACCTCCCTAATGCACACTTCCAACTTCTTACTGCCCTCCGATGTATATTAAAGAAATCTCCTTAGGTGTCCTGTTTACCATTTGAATTCAGCAAGTTTTGGCGTATTGCGTTGCACAAATGTAAATGGAACAAAGACAGTGTTTACACAAGACAACCCTTAATGCTTGGCATTGAACGTTACCTGAGATCCGTGATAGTGAAGCGTGAAGAGTTACCCTTAATGAAGATGTGGTTTGAAGAAAGAAGTAATGGAGCAGAAATGTGGAGAGAAACGTATTGTCTGTCCTTGATTGTAAAACAGGAAGTACAACAGCATATATATACATCTACAAAGAGAAAGCCCTAGCTGAAGTCCTATACAAGCACAAAAACTAGAATACAAAGAATAATTACGATACAGTACACTCATGTGACAGTAATTAGAGTCCTTGAGATGCTTATCTTCAACATGGTTCTAGTGTCAAAGGAAGATAGAGATCTAGATGGATATATGAGCTAGTAAATCTGCATACCCCAAATAAACGGCTCGCGTGTGATAGACACAGCACATATGTATACCACACAGAGAGTGAGAAAGAAAAAGAGGGGGTGGGGGTTGAGTGTTATGCATCTTTATTAAATTTTTTGTTAAAGCCTGTCATCTTATAGATAGAAGTTGACTAAATTTTCTGTGGTAAAGGATTGCACCCTCTTGGTGCTTCTTAATGCATGAGAATACCTTACAAGGAGAACAAAATATTGTTTGAGATTTAACGATTGCACCCTCTTGGTGCTTCTTAATGCATGAGAATACCTTACAAGGAGAACAAAATATTGTTTGAGATTTAACATACTTCTTAGCTGCACATCTTTTTGTGTATGGCCGTGTTCACTAAATCCATTTTACTCAGTTCCACATTCATGCTTAGAGACAAAGATCTTTTAGCAGCTTGCAATGGCAGAATCACTGGTACTCTTATTTCTGTTACTAAATTGACTTTAAGACGACAATTAGATGAACATTTTAGTCTTGTGAGGCTCTATTTTTACAGCTTGTAAGTTCTTGGTCAAGCAGTCCTGCACTTCAATGCAAAATTGAGTGCCTACAATTACAGAGGATTTTGGAAAATCAAACAAATGCAAATTTGTATGTGACTCCAGTTCGTGATTCTAATTGGGTGGAACCCGCTGTTGGGTTACAAACTAAGTCTTATATAAAAAATTGAAGGAAGAATTGTTTAAAATATAAGAGTCAAGACAACTCCATTAGTATAAGACTTGTTGAGAGGTGTCTAAAAATAAATCTGTGAGGGCTCAATCTAAAGCAAAAAATATCATACTAATGTGGAGTTAGGACGATATCAGACAATTCCTAACAGTGGTATCAAAGCCGATGGTTCGATTGGGTGATGTAGGGCTGTGTGGGAAGTCCCTTGTATCGATTGGAGATCTGCGGTTGATGCTTTGTGTCAAAAGTTTTCTTGATAATGCGGTGGTTAGAAAAATATAAGGGTCAAGATAATTTAATTTGATTGGAAGATTGTTGAGTTACAAACTAAGTTTCATATGAAAAATTGAAGAAAGAGTTGTCTAAAATATATGAGTCACGATAACTTTATTAGTATGAGATCATATTTAAAAATAAATTTATTAGGTTTAACTTAAAACGAATAATGTCATACTGATATGAAGTTAGGACAACCGGTAACACTAGCTTTGTAACTTGTAAATCTCTAGCCTTCATGTTAGTACATGGATAGGATATGTGAAGTACAAGAAACTTAGGGTCTAGAAGAAATGATGTCTCCAATTTAATGCGATTAGAAAGTGTGTCTGAGACACGCACCTGATAAATTGGTGCCTCTGGGTATGAGCCTGTCTACTTCTCGGCTGTAAAGAAACAAGAACAGGCTACAAAACCATTCCATATAAATAAAAACACAATTTGTAATAGTATTTATCTGGGATCAAGCTTAACAAACGAGCAAAAGCAACCCCTTAAACTCAATATTACACAGTGGAAGATTGAAATCCAACCACTGAGTACACGTGGCTGAATATTTCACAAATGTAATTGTTTGCCTGTTTTCTTTTAAAGACATTGTTTCATTAATTTACCTACGGAATCCTTTGTTGTATTTTTCAAAATTCATCACCATTGGTCACAATGATTTAGAAGCATATGTTTGAATCTATAGGTGGGGTTGCGAGCCTAGCAAATTCCCCTGGACATATTCTTCAAAGGAGACATGTTTTCTACTGAAGGGGAAAGTGAAGGTCTACCCGGATGGATCTGATGAAGCTGTGGAAATTGGTGCTGGTGACTTGGTTGAATTCCCGGAGGGCATGAGTTGCACTTGGGAGGTCTCAGACGCTGTGGACAAGCATTACAAGTTTGACTGAATAGAGTCTTTAATGCCAATTATAAGTGGCTTTTTTTAATAAAAAATAATAATAAGACTAGCTATTACCAAGATAGTTTTCAGAAATTGTGGTCCAATATATCTGAATGTGCTTGTGTGCAAACTGCATTTTAGTATTGCATCTATAGTATGCTATTGGTAGAAACTGTCAAGGAATTAAGACTTGCACGTATGGGAACTACAATCTTCTTCTAGGAGTGTGACGAATATCAAAATTGCGGCGGCCTTATGTTTTTGAAGTTCAACGTTTACATATTACAATGACGTGTTTTTGGAACCATGACGCTGACAAATGTGACACCTATGCTATTACGATCAATCTCCATAGTTAGCCTCCAACTCGTACGCTTTATCTTGGCCTTCGCCATGCGGCCATACCACATAGTTAACCTTTGTGTAATTCCACCTCATTCCCTCCTTCTCGAGACATAACAAAATTCAAATGAATTATAAAATACTAAATGTTTAGATGTTTTTAGATAAATTGAGAATGCTTTGTGTTAAGTTTGTTAAAATTAATATCACAAAATAATAAGTATCATTAAAGTAAGTCGGACCTAGCTGTAAACGAATCGATTTTAAATTTTCAAACTTGGTTCGGTTGGAATTGGAACAACATTCGAGTTTGTTTTGAGTAATTGAAACTTAAATTTTTTTTAAAAAAAGTACTTCACAATGATCAATATAGATCTTGATTTAAAAAACCTAAAAAAGAAAATTACAGGTTTATTAAGGTTGGATTTTTTTTTTATAAAAACACAAGTAAAAGTATATTTTTGATAAATTGCAATGAATTTTTTAGGCACAATAATTATATTTTTATTTTGCTCCTTTATATAAATATAGTCCTCTGTCTCTCAATTCTCTCTCGACTCTTTTATTCAAAATATTAAATTAGAAACAAATTTGAAATATTTCTTGAATAAATTTTGGGTCCTAAGTTGGTAAATTCATAAGTATAATTAAATAAAAAATGCTTATATTATTAATTTGAATATTAAAACTTATAAAAAAATAAAAATAACATTTATTAAAAAAAGACTAGATAAAGCTTTGTTAGGTACTGGTAAAGCTCCAATTCACTAAGGACTACTGGTGAAGCTCCAAAGAGTGTTTCACCAAACTCTAGTAAAATCTACTGAATTTAATAAATTATTTTTTATTAAATTAAATTATTTTAAAACTTATTATTTTTAGATCAAATAGAGAATTTATTTTAAATTTTTAGATTTTAATAAATTTTAATTTAAAGTAAAATAAAAAAGTAAAAATATATTTTTATAGAAAGAAAAATATATAAATTTATGATAAGAATAAAAAAAATATATACTTGCTCACTTATTCATTCTAAAAATTTATACATCTCTAAAGAGTACTGAATAAATTTAGGATTTTTCTGGGGTTGAAGTGATAGGGGGTAAAAATGACGGAGGGCCTACTTTTAAGTTATATGAATTGTATTTACATACAAGGACCGATGACTTGGCAAATTTTCGTCATTGCAATAGCAAGGGCAACCGGGTCCAAGTTCATGATCCGCCAGATCTTCATATTTCTGGTTTGCGCCATCGTATATAACCGTACCATTAAGCAGCCGAAGCAGCAGATTGAGGCCACTGACGCTATTACGGAATCCATGGGGCCAACCAGCACCTCCGACTCTGGGGATGTGAGGGAGATATTCGGAGTCAAGATCGAAAGGAACCCTTCTCAATCCAAGCTTGATGACCTTGGTATCTCCTCTTGGCCCAAGTACGTTCTCTGCCTACCCTTCGTTTTGGTCCTACCTCTGCTGAAGAGAACTTGTCCCCGATGGAGTCATCTGCTGTGTTAGTATTTGACTTCAGTTTTTTTCCCCCCGTTTTCCATTTAGGCATAGATTCCTGTTGGTAGGAAGGAGGTTTTGATTATTCATCACAAATAATAATAATAATAATGAAGGAAGGAAGTTTTGATGGATAGAGAGAAGACGCAATACTATTAGGTTTCTTTTAATCGTTTTCTTAACTTTCTACCACAAACACAAAAGGGAAAAAAATGAAAAAGATATCCTTTCCCTGTCCTGTTCTTTATTAAGTTCTGCTATTCTTTCTCTGGGCTTGCTTTAGCAGGAAGATGAGAGATGCCTGTGGACAATTAAGCTGGAGACTTAATAATAATGCAGGGTTAAATTCTCTTCTACAAAACATGATATTGTTGCCGTAGTTTGCACCGGAAACTTCTATTTTCATAACAGACCTGTAAATCAAAATGGGAAGATTAATTGGACAATTCTTGGGAATCTCACCAGAGAGCAATGTGGACTGAAATCTTTTCTTCTGGGTGACGCCCTCTATCTTTCCTAGAAGGACATCTTTGAAAGAGTTAAATTGTCTTTGTTTGTGTTTACGGGGTTTCAATTGGTTTCATTTGTGCTCCTGCTGCTTGCCATAGTGCCTCTCAGTCACTCTTGTTTGAGGTTTGAGATTTTTCAGATATTTTGCGTAAGATTTTCAGATTACTAGACCAATTTGGATTAATAGCTGGAAATTTAATCAATGAAGTGACGAAGTGGATATAAGTAACCTATTTGACATTATAAATGTACCTAACCATGAAAAGATAATATACGGGAGTATTTGGTTGGGATCCGGAAGGAACAATTCTGAACTTCTTTGAGAAGTTGTTAGAGGAATAATAAAATAGATCTGTGAGAGTAATGAAGCCATAATCATAAAATTGTTTTAGTGTTTGATAATAATAGAGGAACAATCAAGTCAAGAAAGGCAACTTATCTTGGTGAACTAAAGTTTTCTCCATGCTTTGTTTACTTTGTAGATGTCAACAATGATGTATTTACAGTTTTCACTTGTTTGTATGGGATGTATTTATTTCACAGAGTTTGAAACAATAGAATATACCTAAACCCTCAATACCCATTTGTCAACCTAGAATATAATGGTCAACGGGACTCCAATAATCACCATGGATATTTGTTTTTCTGGTTAACGAATGTCCTGAACTGATACAGTTTTAATCCTAGGCCTCCAAACCTGTTGAGACTTCTAACCATGGAACCGTAGGTGCTTCAACAATGTAGTCAATTATTCAATAAACACCAAGTGGTTCTGTAAAATTTCCAGAACACCTGTCCTGTATGCAATGCAAGAGTTCCTCTGCTTATAGAGATCATGAATCACTGTGATGCACAAGTTTCACTCTAATTCCTCAATAGGTGATACACACAAAACAATTTTTATTTTGAGGGTCAGTTGAAGTGGGATTAGGAATTCTCTCATTTTGGGTCTGTCACACGACTCACCCCATTCAATTGCTCTCTTACACTTTTTCACAGAGGGGATCAGATTATGCTTCCCCTGCCCGTTTACATAGAGAAAGTTAGGCTATCTATGAACAGGATATTGCCTCTAGGAGATTCCCTGAACTCTCTTTTGCAATTTAAAGAAAAAAGGAGATCCTGCCTTTCATAAGAAATTCACCAAAAATTTTCTGCGATCAAGTTCCTGAAGTTTAAAGAACTAATGTCATCAGTGACGGAAGCAGCGGAGGTCTGTCTCTGTGATCGATGCACGGAAGCAAACACGACCATTTGCTCGTGGCCAAGAGGCTACCTTAAGTTGTCATTAACACGCTTTCATTTAATAGACTGCACTTGATACTGACCGTTCATGTAAAATGCTGACCGAAACATTCTATATGCATGATATGAACAGGTGGGGTTGTGGTCCTAGCAAATTTCCTTGGACATTTACTGCGACGGAGACTATGTATCTATTGGAGGGTAAGGTGAAGGTTTACTGTGATGGCCATGATGAGCATTTTGAAATAGCTGCTGGCGATCTTGTTCAGTTTCCGAAAGGCATGAAAATCACGTGGGACGTGATAGAAGCTGTGAACAAGCACTATAACTTGGAGAAATAATGTGTGCCGTTGATGTTAGATCTCATTACTAGTATTTAGCCGTTGACTGGTTGGCCTTGGTGATAGTTTTGAATTTCACATATCCTTCTCTCTTCGTTCAACTGGAGATTATGGCGTAGATAATGATTTCAGTACTGAGCGTAGACAATTAATATAGCAGAAGGTGTAAAAGGATGTAGTGGGATGTATGAAATGACACGAGGCTTCATTGAACATTACTACCTAGGCGACAAAACCAATCTTCAGCGGGAAATCAATTTTTCCCTTTTTAATTGGAAAATATTTACACCATTCGACTGAGGGTTTTTCAACTGCAAAGTAAATTCGGCAAACTTAAGCGGTAAAAAGGGGGGGAAAAAATCTGAATATTCTTTTCCTGTTGTTTTCCCTTCTACTCGACTTCTTATTCTATGTACTTTTTTAAAAGATAATCAGAGGTTTTGCTTGTTCCTGGCAGCCGCCTCCTACTGACTGTGGAAAGCTTCGAATTGGAGTTGTGGTTGGAAACCATTTCGGCATTTTCGATTATGATTTGGTGTAGGTAGTATTTTTTATTAGTATGTATAATTTAAAAATTAAAAATTTATACATTATAAATAATTATTTAAATTAAAATTAAATAATTATTTTATTAATAATAAATATTAATCGTTAAAATAAGATTTAATGATTGAAATGTATTCCTTTTGTATTGGAAAATTATACTCACTGCACCATAGTCCGATGCTGTCCAGTGTGGTAATTTCTCAGCTGAGAATGCAGAGCGTCTGGCTATCATGCAATGTTTTACGAGACGGGAGGTAGCTTGGGTTTGATTCTTTTATTATCGAGAGTGCCTCTTGAGCGGCGGCGGTTCATTTTTCTTGGGTCTGGAAGTCGTGCTATGACTAACCAAAGAAAAAAACAAAAAACGTCATACTATGAATCTTACTATTACTGTTCTTTCAAGTTTATTCATTTGCATTGGAAGTTTTGACGCAGAATCGAACTGATAATAAGGCAAACCAGCGTGCCGCCTGGAATATGATAATAGTTCAATTAATAAGGCAAATTAAGGATTTTTTTTCTTTTCACAAGTAATTTATTTTTATAAAATTTATAAATAAAAATTCTCTAGGCCTTCATTTTAATTTACATCTCATCCTGTATAAAGGAAAATTTATCTAAATAATATATCATACCAAGGTACTAATGATCAATGATTAATTCAGGAAAAAAAAACAAAAGAAGATAGATGATTAAAATATTAAATTAAACCTCATATTCTAAGCAACAACCAACTGATTTGTCAAACAAAGGAAATCGAAAAAGATCACATTAATCGGCAAAAATTAATTAGATTAGATAGTCGAGTCATATTTATCCCTAAACCCTAAGAGAAAAAAACTGAAAGATAGCAGAGACTTCATACACCCGATATATGTACACATATACATATAGATGTCAGTTGCAAAAATTATGATAACGCTCTACTTTGAACCCAGGAAAGTTTCAAATACACCTTTTTATCGTTCCTCTTTATCCTCTCCACATAACTCTATAAAATCCAGTAACAGCGTAATTCCATCTCACTATTACTTCCCAAGTTAACGCACAGTAGAAAAGCACCAACCTATCGAATCTCAATCCTCCTCCTCCTCCCTTCGGGATAGCCATGGCTAACTCTGCAAATCCACCGTTGATAGTCAGTTTCGGGGAAATGCTTATTGATTTTGTTCCTGATACTTCTGGCGTCTCGCTGGCCGAGTCTCAGGGTTTTCTCAAAGCTCCTGGTGGCGCCCCTGCCAATGTTGCCTGCGCTGTTAACAAGCTTGGTGGCTCTTGTGCTTTTATCGGCAAGGTTTTCGACTGATCTTCATTTTCCTTTGCAATCTTATAATATCTGCATTTGGTTAAGAATAAGAGATGTCGTAGCGTAGGTAGATAAGCAAAGAAGATAATGGTGCGTATATATACTTCCGGTCTCCTTAATACTTGTATAATTATGGAGTATATATACTTGAGTGGAAGAGCTGTCCTTTCGTCTTATTTTCATTTGTCATTCAGCCCGTGCCAAACTTGCAAACAGGTCGGAGATGACGAGTTTGGGCGCATGTTAGTGGATATTTTGAAGAGCAACGGGGTGAACAGCGAGGGGGTGTGCTTTGACCAGCATGCCAGAACGGCCTTGGCTTTTGTAACCCTGAAACACGATGGAGAGAGGGAGTTCATGTTCTACAGGAACCCCAGCGCAGACATGCTGCTAAAGGAATCGGATTTAAACACGGGCCTGATCAAGCGGGCCAGGATCTTTCACTACGGATCCATAAGCTTGATAGCAGAACCCTGTAGGTCTAGCCACTTGGCTGCCATGAAAGTTGCTAAGCAGGCCGGCGCTTTGCTTTCCTACGATCCCAATGTCCGGTTGCCTCTGTGGCCTTCGGCGCAAGCTGCAAGGGAAGGCATCAAGAGCATCTGGCTTGAAGCTGATTTCATCAAGGTAATTCACGAGCCTTACGTACGTACTGTGACAATCTAATCCCCTGCAGTGCGGAGACTAGCTGTAGCTGATCTCTGATGGACATTTAACTAATACTACTAGTAAGTATATCGTATATATGCAAGTAGAGTCTTCACACGAGAGCATCAGTGAGTTCTCATGTACTTTGATGGTCTTGATATTACGCGTTTAATTTGTCATACCTGTATCTATAATATTGATTGATGATTTGTCTTCTTACGTACCATGTCTGACTCCTCATCCTAATTCCGTGCTTATATATGTTTCTAAGTGACAGGTTAGTGATGATGAGGTAGAGTTCCTGACAGAAAAAGATGCCAGTAACGAAGACGCGGTGAAGTCTCTGTGGCATGATAATCTCAAGTTATTGGTCGTTACCGACGGGCCCAAGGGCTGCAGATATTACACCAAGGCAACTATAACTTTCTGATCAACTAAACATCATATATATTGCAGAATAATTTCATGTTTCCTTGGGCTAAATTAATTAATGTTATTAGCATCGTGATTTTGTTGTGGCATAATCTCTTCTGCAATGTACAGAATTTCAAAGGAAAAGTGGATGGATTCGCAGTGAAGGCTGTTGATACTACAGGTGCCGGCGATGCTTTTGTTGGGGCACTTTTGGTCTCCATCGCAAAAGATACTTCCATTTTTCAGGTTCCTACTCATAGTACATGGAGAGATTAATTTACTTTTCTCCTCGCAGGTTGCACTAATTGTACCTAAAATTTGTCCTAATTAGCTTTTTTTTCCTTTGAAATTCTGCACAGAACGAAGGGAATCTGAAAGAAGCTTTAAGATTTGCAAATGCATGCGGGGCAATCTGTACAACTAAAAAAGGGGCCATCCCGGCACTCCCTACCGTGGCCCAAGTCCAGGAAATGATTTCAAAGTCCAAAGCCTAATAGAGAAGAGATGATTCATAAGCTCTTCTTCCGGAGAACTCTAGTTCTAGTTACATATTAAGCTCCACCCTTAAGTTTTCTCTCCTTTTATTCTTCTTTCTCTTTCGACATTGTAATAACTTCGTGTTGGCATTGGAGATTGTTATTCTTAGAGTTTCATAGCTCCTGACTGGTAGTATTTGCATTATTTGGTGTATCAGCACTTTATTTTGCTTGCATAATAGGAGTCCTATTTAACTTAACTTCGCTGTTGCTTCTTTTCCCCTGTTTCTTCTTTCGCGGGAAACATTAACAACAAGAACCGCCTCCACCTACAGAGCGGACCTCTACAAACCGTCCTGCAAAACCTTAAAAAATTTAAGAAACACCGGGCACTGTCAAAATCGATCGACTTACACTAATAAGCCAGGTCCAACAACTTAAACCCTTGGCTTAGCCGTCCGTGAAAATCACATTATATCTTATTAACATGATAAAGAGTAAAACAAATTATATTTATGACAGAGAATTATAAAAAATAATTTTAAAATTCACAAAAAATTAAATATTTTATTAAAAATTATAATTAAAAATTTTTATATTTTAAAACAAACAAAATACCTATTTTTATTATTTACTACAAGACGTTTACACTTCCCAACAAATCCTGATATCTGTCGCACTGCAATGTAAAATCTTGAGTTCCTCTACCGATTATGCTTTTTCTGTTTATTTGCGCAGTGATGTCTAGAAATTTGGTGGTGCTAAAGACCATTTTTCAACTCTTCTCTCTCTCTCTCTATCTCTAATTTTTAATAATTATATTCTTTTTTTATTTAAAAAAGACAAACACAATATTTAACAGTATAAATTTATTTTCTAACAATATAAACAAACGTCAAAGAAAAAGAGAGTTATGAAACAACAGAACAAGAGTAACGATAGGAAGAGTGACGTATTTGGAATATTTTGGTGAACTATTTAAAACTGATTTTTTTATTGAGCGATTAATGATAATTGCCAATCAATCTTTGTTTTTACCTTAAAAAACAATAAACAGAGGAAATTAATATAATAATCCGTTCACCGCAAAAGAAGATGGAGAAACTCAACACACTTATTGTTCTGTTCATGAGGGACAAATGAAAGAATTTTTTACAAATCTATTAATATGTTATTTTTTAAAACGTTTGTACTGTCAGTCAATCACTTCGTTAAGGCCATGCACGGCCCATTTTGCGACATGCGTCGCTAGATATCACACATACGTTTGTGTGTGTGTGTGTGTGTGTATCATAACAAAGGCATAGAACGAAAGTCAGATTGGCTTTGAAACCAGTATTATATCCCTATGAGAATATTACAAATGCTTGTAAAATGAAAACTGAAAACATCCCTCAACAGGAAGAAACTCCTCCTACAGTATGCTGCTATATTTTTCTCTGTCCCTCTTTTAATTCCTATTTTCTGCAAATATTAGACCTCGATAATACGCACTTCTCCAAAGGTAACTACGCCAATTCAATAATGAATTTTGTACAACATATGGTCATCCTGCCAGTAGGCTTCTCCTGCTCTCTTGTCCGGCCCTTTGCACAGTGAAACATACAATTTATACAAATTAAGAATGTGCGAGCTAATAATGCTACATGCTCATTGCCCTGGATGAGGCTTCCGATTCTCCTTCTGGCGCCTCTACTTCAAACGTGCCGTCATTTTCCTACCCACATATCATGCATTTATCAGTACGGCCCACAATAATAAGTTACAAAAAAAATTGACATTGTTCTTACCACTTGATCTTTTAACTTGCTCTCTTCAAGATAACGCTCCAAAGCACCATCTCCACGAAGTATTTTCCCGCCACATCCAGGTACATTTTTTGTGCCCACCGAATCTTCATCAACCACTACAGCGTCTATTCTGTCATTTACTCTCTTAGTATCCGGAATCTAATAAAAACAGGCAATCATTCAATATAGCAAGATGCAGTGGAAAATGGTTCTAAGAATGTTTTAAGCATACCCACACTCGAAACGCTAGTTAATGATGATTTGGGACGTGGTTTACCTCATACATAGCATCAGTTAGGATACCTTCCAGGATCGCTCTTAAACCCCTCGCTCCGGTGTTTTTAGCCATTGCTTTTTTAGCAATCAACCTCAATGCTTTCTCTGTAAAATGTAACTTAACCTGTTGACAATTATCAAAATATAAGCACAATGTTAAATAAAGGGAATTGATGAGGAAAGAAAAACGCGGAGAAAGAGAGATCTGGGTTATGGCGGGAAGCTTTCTTACAGTGTTCATAATAAACAATTTCTTGTACTGCTTGCCAAGTGCATTTTTTGGTTCCATGAGCACCTAGAGGAAAGGTTAATGGATGAAATCATTATAATGAAAAGCCATGCTTCTTGAGCGACAAAAGAGTTGGTATTCCGTGTTTAGAAAATAACTACATGGACTTGAAAAGAAGGGAAAATTGCTCTTCAAGGAGACAACATGCCCTATCCATTTGTTATTGCCAATGCTGAAAATGATTCCCATCTCAAATTTCTTAAAAACCAAAATAAGAGCACTAAAAACATTCCCTCTTTTCTAAGAAAGACGCAGAACCTACTTGCCAGGAGAATAAGCATTTAACCACCAGGCAAGCTTCTAGTCTCTATCTTGCTTCCACCAAATCTAGCCTTAACCTTTTCCTTTTCACACTGTAAATGGAAGCGTCAGTCTAACTGTTTGAATCCTAACCTCCAGCACCATATAAATTGGCATTAAGACCACCGGAGGCAACAGCACCAGTGGCTCCAAATCTATTTTGACTCTGGTTGTTTATGCAACTAAACATGGCCATTTCCAAAATATCCACATAGCTGGAAAAAAATGCTAGCCAGGTTCATAGCAACTTACCAGTTAGAGAACACTTCCACTTTTCTGTAAGATGGCCATTTAAATGTACTACTCAAGTAACTGGACTGGATCAACCAAACTATTTTTATAATTTGGAATGTATTGGATTGAATTCATGTATACAGATTCTAATGTGATGGAAACTACTTTGGTGGCAAAGCAGATACACTTCTCGAGGTGGGTAGAAGGAAATTGAAATTTGCTTGTGGCACTCAGCTGGATCAGAAAGTGGAAATGAAAAACCTGTGTTGATGAACAGGATAAGAATTGTGGATGAGAGGCTAGTCCTTTCACAACACAGGATTGATAGTATTAAGTTAAAGAAGATAAACAGACAAATTGTGTATTATGTTCTATTGGAGTTTCTCTTTTCTTTTATTTTCTTTTTTCATTCAAGGGAAAACAGAAGTCACGTTGTGAGCCTTTAGACCAATAGGAGAAGCCTTTCATTTTCACTAGGACCACTTGCCATTCTCAAAGAAACTCCATATCCTACTGGCCAGGAACCGAAAACATTGCTAGTGACACAGAGCAAAGCTTTGAAACAAATCAAAGAGCAATTTTTTTATAGCCTTCAAAAGGGGAAGGATGAAACAACTACTCCCGCCATTCCTGAATAACAGCCACAGTGTGGCTCCGCATCAAGACCCAAGGAAATGCCAAATTCATGAAATTTCAAGTGAAAATGACTTCTCTATCCTTCATTTATTGGAGCTAAAACCAACCATCATTACATTTTTTTAGAAGTCTCACTAAAGGTATTATATTTTCAATGAGGTTATCCAACGCACTGCTGCATCAGTTGAGGAAGGGTGAGTTTGGAAGGAAAATAATAATTTTACCTGGAAATGATAAATGTGACCAAAATTGTTGCTATTATTTAGAAACAGAGGGAGTATTTAATTTTTTTAACCAATGAATTCAGACATTATGGAATGGACAACTTCCGTGTGATGATTGGAGAACACAAGGCGTCCATTTTACACTACTAACATATGGTGTTTTGGCAAGGAAGAAATTTGTCTGTCTGCCATGCTGAGAAATTAAGAAGATTTTACTGTCTGCCTCCCTCAATTCCACAACGAATGTATTTATCTTCTTTTGAGTTTTTTCTCAAATAACTCCAAGCTTTCCTAAATTAAACATTCTCACTGATGAAAATTATTGCGTTAATTATAGACCTTATAATCCAATACTTACCTATGCTTCTCATTTTTTCCATTAATTGGAGACCTCACAAGGAGTAAGTGGATGATGCATGTCCCCAAAAGAACCATACATGCGCCACTTGTTTGCTGCTTGCACTTCACACAAGAGCCACTTGTGTTTATATTGATTAACAACTTCACCACTTGCACTTCACATAACTGTCACTTGTATTTGTTAGCTGATTTTTAGCTACTTGCACCCTCTGCCACTAGATAGAGTGTATCTCATTTTTCCATTCCATTTATTGTTTACAGGGAAATTTATTATATTTTCTTCCACTGAATTTCTTCAAGTACTCCAGTAATCTACTTCTTTAACAACAAACTGCTATAGGACTAACAATATAAACTACCTAGCATATTTTTAATGGCCCTAACTGTCCCGTGCTTCTTTAAAGCTTTCGTCTTACTACTTCTTGAGTAAGAAAGTTTCTCACCAGGAACTGCCAAAAAGACTAAACCTGGCACCTATAACAACAGCTCATTCTACAACTTTGGACCGCATTTCTTAATCAATCTTGCCAGTAGTGGATCATATCAATTAGGAAAGTTCCTCAACTGAGACAGTTTTGGAAAAGAAAATTTGCCGTCAGAAGAGGAAGTGACAAAAGATACGGTTTTTCAATTTCTTTCACCACCTTTTCACAATGCCACATCAATAAGAGAATAGGAAGTACCGGTACAGAGCAAAAACAATTAGATAATAAAGCATCAAGATTGGATTAACTGAAAAACTTGGTCCTGAGTTAAAGCTGAGAACCAATTGAATGCAACTAGTTCCAGAATTTGATGCACATGTACTGTTAACCACATCGATGAGAGAGTAGGAAATAATGATATGGTGCAAAAAGGAATTCGTGGTAAAGCAGCAAGATAGAGTTACCTCAATAAGTTGGTCCTCTGTTAAAGCTGATAAATTAACTAAAATAGGGAAGCGCCCAACAAATTCTGGTATGAGCCCATAGGCAATAAGATCACTACTCTCAACCTGAAAAATTGGCATATCCCTAATTTTCACCACTACAAACGTACTAGAACCTGTATCCTGACAAAGCCAATAACAGATCTAGAAATGTCACGGTCGATATTCTTACAGATTCTAGCAAGGAAGATGTTACTGCAGCACTTGTTACTCCTCCAGATCTCATGTTAGCGCGAACAGGAGCTCCAAAACCAATTGACGAATCTTGCCGTCTGGCAGAAAATCAATGAAAAATTTAAATTCAACACTCCAAAAATGTAATTCAAGAGAACTTATTGACCAGAAAACCCAAAGTAGTTCTCTTATTTTCCTTCCTGGAGGAGAGTTCGAAGGAAACCATTGACAGAGAATTACCTTTCAGATATGGTCTTTTCCAAGTCAACAAATGCTCCACCACAAATAAATAGGATGTCTTTTGTATCAATCTGTAGAGAAATTCTTATAAAAATTTAGAGAAGCAGAATTCAATAATCTAAAGAAATTCCACCACAAAGAATAAGAATATGGCAGATGAACTTTCTGTTTAAACTCTGCAACAAAATTAAGTAGCCTACATAGAGCAATGACTTCTAATTTCATTCCGAAAGAGGAAGCAAAGAGAGAAATCCTGTCATTGTCAGCATGCTGATTTAATATTTCAATATTGTATCAATAAATTTAGCAAACAAGCCCATACAAATGCACCACAACATGAAACAAATGTATTTAAAAATGATTTGCTAATCCAGATACAACATAAACTAACAAAAACTGGAGGGCGCTATACCTGCAAAAGAAAATGGAGAACCATGGCAGGCGCGCGAGAGAGAGAGAGAGAGAGAGAGAGAGTAGTAGAAGGAAATGGAAAATCAAATAACCGTAGATCGAGAAGATTTTAAACAAAATTTTCATAAGTAAAATTGTCTTTAATTGAGGTTCAGGCATGGCAGGAAAGTGCTTATACATGCAGACATCAACCAACAAAAGCTGGAAAACTTGTGTTAGCAAGAAGGAATAATTGAGAACTACAAAACAAACATAATTTACAAAGCAAAAAGTTCAGCGAGAACAAGACCATTAAGATGGAAATTTGCCAAAAAAAATATACAAGAGTGAGTTTAACTAGGGGAAGAGGAGGAGGGAAAACCTAGCAAATGCAAGAGGTGAGATATCAGCCTTCAAACTATGGTCTAGGGACTAGGTACTAATTAACCACACCAACTTCGTTCTCAGTTCCCAAATTAGAATAGGTAAAAGTAATCTAAAACTCCTTAAATCATGTATACCATGTTTAGTTCTCTATTATGAAAAGAGATTATATTGAGAACTCATGTTGAGATGACGTATTTAATCGATTAGAGAGTGAGGACAAACCTCAATACCTAACATACCAAATTTGCATTGAGATGAAATGATTATTCAAAAGGAAATGCTCAGGCAATTAGGTCCGTCATACCTGAATATGATCACCACGAGGATGCTTCCTTGCCCCTTTCTCAGGAACATTAACAATCTGAATCAAATTTTAAAGAGAAGAATTTTAGTCAGCTTACCAAATGCAGCCTAAACTATTTAATGAATTCCCAGGCCAATGAAAAGACCACATGCATCAGTTCAAGTTGCCAGTATTAGCCAAATTGAGCAGAAACAAAATGTCAAATGTACATAGTTTCTTTCATCGTATACCAGAAGAGCTCAATAAAAATAGGGAATAAGATATACCAAAGAAACTATGTACATTTGACATTTTGTTTCTGCTCAATTTGGCTAATACTGGTAACTTGAACTGATGCATCACTAGCAAAGAATATGAAGATTACAAAATGCATCACTAGCAAAGAATATGAAGATTACAAAATGCATCACTAGCAACCCCTCTCCAATGTTCAAGGTCCATTTGATGAGGGACATGGAAAAGGTAAGGGAAAAGTACTATTTCAAGGGAAAGAATCCACATGCCAAAAGGGAAAACAAACCTGGAAAAAACGAAGAGAGATTCATTTGATCACACAACGTAAAGTGATCAGAACTAACTTTCTAAGGCTTCAAGCAAGGGCTAAAATTTCTCATTCCAAAACTTGTTAAGTGTCAGATCCACAATCACCATATGTTTACATACATTTAAGCTTTCATAAATTGAAACAAGAGCAACATTCTCTCTTGAACGCATCCAAGGCTCTTCCAACAAGAGCTTTTATATGTCCAGTTCCCTATGTAAATGTGTCCCCTTCTAAACCTGGTCTTGATTCCCCATAGTTGTCATTGTAGTAATTTGCTTTAACTCAACACATCATAGACACATATCCGAAAATACATCTTCAAGAGATCAAGAATAAAATGAATTATATTGTCTCAGAGATCATGAAGTTATTTTATCACATCCTATGGTTCTAGGATATTGGATGGAACAATCATGGTTGAAGAAATTTTGAAGTTATCACCTTTAGACCACTATTGCACCCCCAGCATTAACCCATATGCAAATGAAGGAAAAAAAAGAAGTGCAAGAAATGAAAACAATGAAACTCAAAAGCGCAAGGTAAGAGGAAAGAACAGTTAGATAAATACGTTGTGGCATATTGCCATTATCAAGTTAATTTGGTTTTCTACATATGTCCCCTGGTAACATTTACTTTCATATGGTAAGATTTTAATTTGCTTTTCTGCATATATATAGTTAGAGGCATATATGCTAATGGCCCTAGTTAGAGCACTCATTGAACAAGGGCAAAAGTTAAAGGAAGTAAGGATGTGAATGTTTTTTAGTTTTACCAAGGTTCTAAGCTTAATGCATCTAAAGACCAATAAAGGTGTGGGGTTTAGAATACATTCTTTGCTGCTAAAGCTAACACACTCACTTTGTGTGGAGTTCGATCCCAACTATGATCGGTTTACAGAAACTGAAGCAATATAAGAAACACTGTTGAAACATGGACAAAAGGTGTCTCTCAGCCACACATTTCGCCCCAAGTGGTGCAGAGTCAATTACTTGCTTCTTCAGCCATATTCAATCTAAAACCTAGGAAATCGCAGCGGGAGTTAAATATGGGAGGGGACCTATAACAGCCACCTGCTCCAGCTGTACCCACCCACTTGCACCGAAACCTATGATGGATGTCCCAACTGCCAACTAGTTTGAAAAACTAAACTGACATTAGGGCATGTCAAACCACAAAAGATAAGCATTCAAGTAACTTAATAAACACTTGAATAGAACTCTTAAAATGCTCATCTCCAAGCAGCGGGAGACTGTGACAACTCATATTACATTTGAAAGTTTATAGACGAAATTCTATTTTGAAATTTTAAATCATTATAACCAACATAGACACACGCTCATACTCTCGTATACAACTTTAAAGGAGCAACTATAAAGGAGGGAAAACTTCCAGAAAAATGAGCTTCTTTGTAATTTCTTAGCTGAGATGGAAGGAAGGAATAAAAGTGAGTATATGCTCAGTGAACTGCTTCAGAAAAGAGTTGATTTTCTTCCAGTCCTTGGGCAAATAGCATCTAGTGTTTCTGAAGGCGGGGGACAAACAGATTTATAAAGAGATATGTGTGTGATTGTGAATGTAATTTATTAGACCATAATATAATAAATAAAAACTTCAAATAGATACAAACAAATAGAGCATGCTATTAGATGTGTCATGTTTGGAATTTATCATGTGTTACAGGAAAATTAAATGGGGAAGGGGGCATCGTCCCACTAATTGCTAGGGAAACTCCCCCCCCCCGGTCCCACCCCATGAAGGTTGTGATGCAGCATTGAACTGATGGATACCTGCCTTATTTTTATTCTAATAATGTCTGCAAGCTCTAAGCCAGATACTTCCCAGTACTTGTATACTACAATGATACCTTCCAGATTTTGAGGCCTAAGCCCTGTCAATGTGGTTAAAATTACAGACTTGTCCTATTGCTAATTTGAATTAAATATACAACATTCTCACGTGATGGACATGAACAAGCTGTTAAACAACAAGTCATGCATTAGCACTCTGTTGCCGATAATATCCCATGGGCCAACTTTAATTACTTTCCGCTTATCACTACTGCCAAATCCACCTAGCCATTTGATGCCTTAAGTTCCACTCATGCACTCACACTTGAACCTGCCTAAGCACATAATTATCCATGCTTTATCTGCACCAAACACCCCCGAATGGACGGCCATCATAATATAGAATAAATGCTAATGTAGCCTCAAAAACCATCAGGATGTCCTCCAGAGGAACAATCTCGCAGTTAACTGAACAAAGTCAGAGACAAGAACCCGAGTTCGAAATAGTCAAAGAGCAATGCAACTCCAAATTACTTCACGTCCTAAAGTGCAAACAATAAACATTCATCTGAAGAAGTAAAACAAAATAAAGAAAACTTGAACTTTCTTGAGGGAAAACTTGTATACAAAGATACAGTCAAAAGTTCTTAAAACGTCCATGACTATCAAAAGCTCAACAGACTGCACAGCACACATGTATCAAGAGAACAAATAAGCAAATTAACAGGAGGGCAGTATTCTTACAGTTCCTTCCAGCATTTTCAGCAGGGCTTGCTGAACCCCTTCTCCAGAAACATCCCTGCTGATGTTTACGCTCTCCGCCTTGAAGATGTTGAAAAAAGAAAAGGAGAGAAAAGAGAAAAAAAAAGCAATATACTTTAGAATCCAGGAGCAGTTAACTGATAAAAGGGTAAATTCCATTCAGCCCGCTACAGTTTTCCTTAAAATCTCACTGGCCCCTTGATTATTCAAATGAAACAACATATCCCCTAATCAAATAAACTGTCCCACTAAAGGACAATTGTGCCAGATCCATATCCATTAGGTCAATCAACCCATTTAATCGGAAAAAAGTTAGACTGCCCTTGATTTTAAAAAGAGAGAAAAGATAACAGGCATCTTCCTTCTGTTGTTAATAGAGAGATCTGGTTGCATCATCGCTCTGCCATGGTGCAAGGAAGGCTGAGCACTGCTTTGTGGGAGGCAAGCTCCTGTTCTTAAGGATAATGGCACTCTCTGGCTTTGAGGAAATCAAAGCACCTTGACTCAGTGTCATTATCATACTACTATATTCTTATTGTAATACAATCTTTTGTTCTATTTCCATAATTATCATCAGAGGTGGAAATGGAGTTGGTATTAAAGGTTATATGGGGATGTATGTGGTGTGCATGCGGGGCGTTCTTTTGATGGCATTGTTAAGGATTGTAGTTGGAGAAGATATAAGGTCTGGCACAGGAGACACAGGAAGGGTGACGAGTGGTGAAGATCAGAGAGGAGGCGTAGAAAAATCAGGTAGGGGAAAAGGAGGAGAAGGTGGCTCCACCTCGGGGAGGTGGAGAAGAAGGTAAACCAGCAGCTTTTGGAGTTGGAGGATAAGATGGTAGCAACGACTGCAACGGGGACAAGAGATGAAGAAGAAGGGCAAAGAAGGAGATGGGAATTAACAACTTGACCCAAAACAAATGGCTTGGTTAAACCCCAATGGGTAAGAATTTGGTAAATATTTGACTTAATTTGTACAATTCGTAAGATCAGGGGGTACAAACAACCAACAGGAAATAAGTTTAGTGTTAGTGGAAATTACCCTTGGGACCAATTAAAATAGTACAAACCAAAAAAAACACAAAGAACCTTCTTAGTAATTTTATCAACTTCATCAATGTAGACCATCCCTTGTTGAGCAGCTTGAACATTGAAATCAGCAACCTTCATGCCAAATTGAAAGCTCAGATATCTGATAACAGATAAAAATACAAGCAAAAGGAAGACAAGATGACAAAATAACAACCAGAAGACATAGAACGCCCTACTTATCCACTTACTACTATTCACTTACCGCTTTCTTTCACTTTAAAAAGTAAAGAGAAAATCAGTAATAGGTCAAAACTTCCAGCATTGCATAAATATTTTGAGAAGGAAAGCAAAAGATTATCAAAAAAATGTTTCGCTGGGCGGGATTCTTCTGGTTTGCAAATCATTTAGGAAAATATAGCCCAATAGGCAATACTCAATGCTATGAAGAGGTGTCCCACATGTTAATTTGCCAAGCCATGACCCCAGAAACATATGATTGAAATGAGCTTTCTAATATCGCAGATCTAAAACTTCCAAGAGTAGGCTGGCTCCTGTTGAAGCCAACTTAGACATCAACATCGTGTTCAAGGTCAATAGTAAAGCATGTTGTAAAGGTGAAAGCAGTATCCAAAGGATAAGATCAAAATAGTGTTTTCATCCAGATATAAGAATCATTGCTTCACTTCTTTTAGTTGAATAAACTCCTTGAAATTATATTTTCCGTAAATAGTTTCCTTTTAGGGAAAGAAAAGGTTCAGCAGCAATAAATTCCATCATTAATAAATAAAAAATCTAAAAAGAAAACACACACACAGAAAAAATGGAAACCTTGTTACTTAAAAGCCTAAAAATCTCAAAACAGCAAAAAACAATAATAATAATCCAGAAAACCAAAATTTAACCAAGAAAAGCCTTGTCAAGACTATAGAAATGGAATGGAGGAGGTGGTGGTGGTTAAACAACAGCCCTGCTGAACCACCTCCAGCGCAGCTCCAAATGAAATGAAAAGACAAGAGCAAAAAGGCTGGAAAAGGTGAATCTCATAAACTCAAGATAAGCAAGCATAAAACCATGAAAGCTCATTGGAATTAAGACTACAAAACCTTTCAGAAGAAACTTAAAATGGAAAAAGCAAAAAGGGAAAACAAGACAGCACATTGATAATTATGAACATATATTTGGAAGACAGGATTAATACCGTAAGCAATTTGTACAATATCGATTCAACATCTTCTCCAACATATCCAGCCTGTCATAAAGCAAATTACTCAACAGTCCCAACAGCATACAAGTATATAAATCTTCACTTCTAAAAGGAAAATTTAAAAAAGGCACACTAACATTCTGAATATGTGGAGAATTATCTTTTTGGATCACAAAAGAGGGTAAAACTATATTGCGGATTACTTGCCTGCGTTAAAGTAGTTGCATCAGCAATAACAAAGGGGACATTCACAAAACGAGCTAAGGTTTTCGCAAGTAGTGTTTTTCCTGTTTCACAAAGAAGTCAATTATAAATAGGTAACTGCATAATTTCCAGATTATCTACGAGCTCATGTTCAATAGATAAACAAGATTATGAATAAGAGAACAATAGTTTAACAACCTGACCCAGTTGGACCCATCAAAAGCACATTGCTCTTTTCCAGTTCTACATTTTCTTCATTATCTTCTGATGTTGAGTCCGCTCCTGACCTAGTATTTTTATAGAATTCAATCAATAAAGTAGAAGGAAAAAGCAAGAGTAAAGTTGGTTCAACTGTTTCAAAAAGCAATGCATTTTGGTATTATTATGTTATGCATATAACTAGACACAGACACAAGAAGTCACCAACCCTTTTTGCAATGAGGCATGGTATATCCTTTTGTAGTGATTATAAACAGCCACAGAGAGCACCTGCACATGAAGAAACTCTAGTATACACATACAAATTTACATTTTGATGTAGAATCAAAAATCAAAAAGAGAAACTAGAGCTTCATCTGATTGTATCTAAAATTGTTCCAGCAAAATACTTTCAGTATTTCAGATTGTTGATTGCATTAACTTTTTGAAATTTTTCCATTTAAAAAGTAGCACAACGCTTTTCCTAAAGAGAATGCTGTGCCCTGTTCCGAGCATTGTAGGACAACCACCACCACTGTATAATCTTGCCACCATATAACTGCCGTTCTCACTTATCTTTATTGTAAACATATCCACATCCAAGTTCCAGTACCATTGGCAAGTGAGATGCTCATACCAGAGATGGATTACATATGAGACAACAATGGCGACAGTTGACTCCAAAAGAAGAAAGTCAATTGCATAACAGCTCGAAATGCAAGTAGTTATCCCCATGATGCACTCAGACGAAGACAGTGAAGATGCAAAAAATTTTACATAGCACAGGAAATGACACTTACAAACAGATCCCATGCAAGCAGGAATGTAATGTTTCAAATATCTTACAGAATTTTAAACCAAAACTCGAAAATGCACCATTATGAAGTTTTATAGCACAATGCACTATTATGCACCAAGCGCCTGTCTTTTTTTTTTTTTTTCCTCCTTAATGCAAACCGGAAAACAGATAATAAATGATGCAAAAGTAGAGACCTTCTTGGCACGTTCCTGGCCAATGACAAATTTATCAAGTCCCAAGCAGATCTCCTTTGGCGTTGGTAAATTCTTCCCTAAGTTAGACCCACCCCATCCACTCTTCTCAACCCTGTTGCCGGTGCCATGGGTGCCACCCCCATTGCCAGTGGGACCCACGGCCCGAATCACATTGACACCTGGAGCAAAAGGGGGGCCAGGAGGAGTATGAACTGAAATCCCATTTCCATTCCCATTGTCATTCCCAGGAGTAGGAGGATGGGGAGGGGGAGGGGAAGAAGGAGGCCAATTCTCTGGTGGCTCACTACCGTAAGACTTGAATGTTTCCCAAAACGATGCTCTAAGCCTCTTTCCCCAGTCCTCATCCATCATTGATCTCTTATCCGACAAATTCCTCCCGCTTCCATTAGTTTTAAGCCGCCCAATCTCAACAAAACTTCCTTGAAGGGGTGCCATCTTGTAAGGCCGGAAATAGTAAGCGGTCTTGCAAGTGGGACATAGATTGACCGCTTGGTATGGATTTGTTCCTCCTCCGGTCCCGGCAGCATTTTGGTACGAATTAAGAGAGGAGGATGAGCAACTCTGGTTGTCCTTAACGTTGTTGTTATTATGGCTATGGTTAATTTTATCATTGTTTGCATTACCACTGTTACCAGTAGCAGCAACTCCTGCATCCAAAATCGATCTCGAGGGAAGGATGAGGTGGGGGTGACGATTGGTGAAGATGAGATCCATTGGCTTAGAACAGCGAGGGCAATTGGCCTCTGCCTTAATTCTACGTACAGTAGGCTGGTACTCATCGAAACCGCCGCCGCCGTGATCCCACTTGTACCTTTCCTGGACCCCAATCAGCGACTCCCTCCGCTTAAGACAGGAGCCCACGTGCAAGCAATTCACAAAACTCCGACGGATATGCATCTGGTTGTGGCTTTGCTTCCATTTTCGTGCAGATGAAGCGGCAGTTGTAGCCAAGCAGTCTCTTACCTTGGTACATCTCCGAACGGCCCCGGACATCCTCTATCGTCTTTCGCTCCGTACCTGTTGCTCCCGCAACTGCTCCTCCGACAAAGCTTATCAATAACATGCACTTGGTTTGATTTGGATCGGATTGGATAGACTTAAGACAATCTCAACGAGAAGAGTGGCTGCTGAAATTGGGATCTGATGCAAATGGAGCGAATGCCATAAGGCTAAGCGGAATTTAGTAATGGACCGACTGTATTGTTCGCCTATCTATCTAGTGTTCTAATTTATTGCAAAGAAAGCGAGTATGAAGGCTCAAAGCTGAGAGAAATAGTAGGAAACAGTAGCAGGAAGAAGTCAGTAGTTGAGATAAAGCGTAGAGAAATTGAAGGAAAACCTCAAGTCCAGATTGTTTCAGTATTTGGAGAATGAAAAATGACGAAAAATGAAGATTTGCGTTCTTACTAGTTCTATCTATCTTCTCTTTGTCTTGGGTGTTAAATCATTGGCCGTTTGAGTCGGACCAAGGTCTCTCGTAAAGGAACTAGAAACGAGATAGAAAGGAAGCAACAAGAAAAAAGAGAAAGCAAAAAACACAAGACGCTGTTATTCCCCAAAAAAGGAAAATTTGCATTTTCGTTATTGGAGTCTTTTATTTGACCATTTTATTCCTTCATGCATATTTTTAATTATTTTGGTCTCTATAAAATTTTTCTTTGACCATACTGTTCCTTACCTATTTTAATTTCAATTTTTTCTTGAGCGTTTTGATAATGAAGTATTAATGTATGAAAATATGTATATTATTTGAAGATAATTGAAAAATTAAATTGAATTTTTTTTTGTTTGGACCTCTCCTACTTAACCAAACCGACAAAACAAATCACAACAAGTCAATGACCCATTCACAACCCAATTCTCCTACAATCTTCCGTATTCTTAATACATTTCAACTTTTTCCAAATTGAAGTAATTTAGACTTAGGACACAATTTGGTTTGATTCCGTTTCTCAAATAGATGTTACAAACTAAACTAAAACCGAATTTCTCTAAATCAAACAAACAAGATGTATATCCCAGTTTCTTAAATTTTTTACTTTTTTAGTTGGTTTTAAAAATTTTGATTAGTTAAAATTATTTTTAATATATTATAATTACTTTAAATTACTTATATTTATTATTTTTGTTTAATGCAATCTATTAATTTATTATATTTAGGTGTTGCATTTTATAAATTATTTTATTATTTTTTAAACAATACATCTACTTTAATCTTATTGAACTCCTTTAAATCTCATTTGAGGTTTTATTCCTTCAAATTGAACTCCTTCACTTGACGTTTAATATGTATTTTTCTTACCCCTTTAAAATATTATAATAATTAATAATTATAATTTATCTCAATTATTAATTAAGAGAATAGATTTGCCATTAAAAAAAATTTTCTCTTAAAAATGAAAAAAATCCTTATTAGTGAAGCAAATAAGAAAGCTTCTCTAAACTAAATAAAAATTTAGATAAAATCAACCATCTCTGAATTAATAAATAATATATATTATTTATGTCTTATAAAAAAATATCAGTAATATTTATATATAAATAGATATTTCAAAAAGGTAGAAAAGATATAAATTTAACGTAATTAATATTACTTTTAATTTTATATTAGTAAGAAGAAAAGAGATAAATGTTAAAAATTTAATAGGAAAAAAAATATTAGATATCTTTGAATTAACAAAATTTTAATATTCTATGTATTATTTAATTTTATTTTTTAAATATATACATTAGACTTAAAAAATTTTCTCTTTAATATTTTTTTAAAAATTATTTTTATTATTTTTAAAATTTAAAAATATATCTATAACCAAACGGTACTTTAAGTTAATAAAAAAATATAACTAACTAAAGTTAGTGCAGCTATAATAAAGTATATATAAACTTAAAAATTAGCTCCAACTTTTGAGAATTCACCTTACCGAAGGGGAAAATAAGAATAAAATAGAAAAAGGAGAGAGAAACATAAAAAAGTAATGAAAAAATTAAGTTAAACAGCTTTTATGGAAGGCCTTTATTTCTTTTTAATTGATCTTTTTTTCCTGTAGCGGGCGGGCGCTAACATCGTTTTGCAAGAGGAAGGTGAGCCTATAAATACTAGCAACTGCAAACTGGGTAACAAAAGAACACAGTAGCCAACAAAAGAAACCAGAACCCTGAAATTCTTCAGCCGCCGGTAGGGCAGGATATTTGTGCTTATATTAGCTTAGAGAGTAACATATAGCATACAGTATCCCAGAAGAGGAAAAACTTAGAGCTCCTCCTTAGCATGGCTCTTCAACTGGGACGAGGACGTTCCTTCTCCCTCGGTAATCGAAACCACCTTAGAACCCTTGATCCGATCAAGAGATAACTTGGCAAGAGAAATGGTGAGAACACCGTTTTGGAGGTTAGCATTAACTGAGTCAAGGTCGACATTCTCGGGCAGACGAAACTGCCTCCAAAACTTGCCGTAGCACCTCTCTACACGGTGCCAGTGTTCGCTTTTGTTCTCCTCTTCCTTGTTCCTCTGTCCACTGACACGGAGTACCCAGTTCTCCTCTACCTCGATCTTCAAGTCATTCTTCTTGAGTCCCGGCACGTCCAGCATGATCACATGTCCCTCGGGAGTTTCTTTCCAATCAACTCTTGCTGGAGAGAGTGCCAGGCTTTCATCCCTTTCTAGTGATAATGGCAATTGTTCCAGCACTCGGAATGGATCGGGAAGAGCGTCCGACCATGGGTCTGCCATCACATTTCCGATTGACGGACCACGTTCTAGAAACGGAAGCAATGATCCCTCCCTAGTCTGCATCTGCAGCATAATGCAGCAAAACCTAAATAGGAGAAGCATTGGGAGAGCAAATCTAATCATCCTTTGTTACTGTTACTTGGATGCGATCTCTTATTGTTTGGGAATGAGCATATAATAAGAGGATTTTTCTCTTTTTTCCTTTGCTGCGGGGAGCAGATCAAATCACCCTCTTATTTAAGCGGAAGAGCAACTGAAGAGATGGGAAAGGTATGTGTCTTCGTCTTGATTCTTGAAGGTTCTTGAGATTGAAATTGTTGCAGAACAGTGCAGGTAGATGACAGGAAAGTTCGAGGGCATTCAATAGTAGTTCATTAATCCAGTTGGGTGAGAAGAGGGCTGAGTACATTCGCGAGGCTTCAGGCAATAATTAAAATACTTCAATTATAAAAAAAATGATAGAAATTATATAAATAGATTATTAGAAATTTATATGTCATATTTTAATTTCGTTTGGTGAATAATTTATAATAGAGGATTAGAAATTATAATAATAAATAAAATATTACATTTTAATTCTAGATAGATATTTATAAAATGATAAAATAAATTTAGATTGTATTTAATTAAAAAATTATTTTAAATTTTATAAAAATAAAATTTTTTTGAAATAAAAAGTGAAAGATAATTCTCTGTTTAATTAGAATAAATATAATTTAAATAAAATTATTTTATTTTATTAATTTTTTTTTCATTTTTCTGGGAAACAGACCGCATTTTAATAATGCGTTGTCTATTTTTCATTTGCTCGAAAACAGAACGCATTTTAATCCTGCGTTGTTGATTTTTTTTTTTCATTTTCTGGGAAACAGAACGCATTTTTATAATGCGTTGTCTATTTTTTCATTTGCTCGAAAACAGAACGCATGTTAATCCTGCGTTGTTGATTTTTTCCATTTTCTTGGAAACCGAACGCATTTGCATAATGCGTTGTCTATTTTTCATTTGCTCGAAAACAGAACGCATTTTAATCCGGCGTTGTTGATTTTTTTTATTTTCTGGGAAACAGAACGCATTTTTATAATGCGTTGTCTATTTTTTCATTTGCTCGAAAACAGAACGCATTTTAATCCTGCGTTGTTTATTTTTTTTTCATTTTCTCGAATATCTAACGCATTTTCATAATGTGTTGTCTATTTTTTCTATTTTCTTGGAAACCGAACGCATTTGCATAATGCGTTGTCTGTGTTGTGGTTGTTCAACCGATGTTCATTATGCGTTGTTAATGTTTTTTTTCATTAAGAAAGCGCAAACATAATGCGTTTTCAACTTAATTTATCTCAAGTACGCATTTTTGTAAGCATGCGTTGTTAATCTCTTTTTCACGAAGAACTCTTGATTATCATGCGTTTTTTTATTTTATGTTTTTTCTGCTATCGCACCTTATTCATTATTCAAAGAGAATTGCTAATTCATTTATATTTTTTATTGAAAATACATGTCATGTTTTTTTTTTGGTAGACAAATTCTTAAATCAAATTTAGTTAAACAAAAATTATGATCATAACCACATGTACATTATATTACAAATTTTAATTTTTTGTCTTTTCATGTTTAATTAATTTAAAATTTTAATAGAAGTTGAACATAACTAATTTTCAAGTTTACAAAAGAAAATACTTAATTCTAGAATCTAAAAAACCAAATGACTAATCCAAAGATGACAATTGTAATGATATTTATGTTGTATCAAAGATATTTTTTACTTTTTAAGATAATTCTAGAATTCATTGAAAACTAAAAAATAATTAGAAGAAAGACAATGGTTGATTCTAGAATAAAAAAAAGAAAAGAAAAGACTAATCCAATTTGCTCATCCAATATAAAAAGAAATAAGCTTTCACTTATCATTCCACATAATCAGTTTTACATGCAATCTGCAGACCGAAACAGCAGAACAGCAAGAAGGAAACAGTAGAAGACCAAGAAAAACAGTTGACTATTGCACCTAAATTCTATAGCTAGCCGATATAAGTTGTTTGTGAAAAGCTGATCTGAAATTTTCTTGAAACAATTTCTTACTATGAAGATATACCAATATAGACTACTCTCTGGTTATCTTCTAATGGGAATAGAAAGACACCACGTCATATTGTAGCTTAAAGCTTTATAATCCCTCATACCGTCTCGCCTTCTGCAAAATGGAAATGAAATAACATTAGAAGTGTTTTCCTCATAAACTATATGAAAACATTCTAGTGAATATCAGAATCCAATCCTATATATTTCATACAATCATGCATGGACAACATGTGTGATTAGATCCCAATCCCTTGCTTGTATTACAAGCGTAAATAGAAAAAGAAAAGAAATTTTAGGAACACCATGCTGCTTGGAATGAACAAGTTGTCAAAAAACTCCAATATGCTATTTGTAATTCAACAAACATAACTACACAGATCATCTCACTTGCAGACCTCTAAATCTCTAATACAACAATCTCCAAAAGGCACATCAGGACATAAGCACATCTTGCTTTCTGCAAGCAAATATCCACCATAAATATATCTAGAGAAACAAAAATGTATTAACCTGGCTGCTTTAGTGGTTATTATGATAACGGCCATGAAACATGTCAACTGGTTCTTATAAAGTATCATGGCCGTCAAGTTAATATCAATCTTCGTGAATCATGTTTTACATTGATCAAGTGCAATACATGAAAACTCATCTGCCAGGAGACCAGAGGACCAGAATACCCTAAGGTATGGCTTTTCTTGAAAAAATTTAAAGTTCCTCATGTAGCTTTTCCTGATTTACTGGCTAACTGAAGATGCCACCAAAACAACATAACTCAAAGACATGCATTGTATCTGAAAGAAAATGTTCACAACCAGAAGCTTTAAGAATTGAACTTTAGTTAGCATATCTAATCTAAGACTATAAATTGAATGCACAAGGTGAAATGAAATCAAAAGCAAATAGTACCTGAGATATAAATTTTATTGGACACATCACTTGAGAGGCTTCAAACCCTGCAAAGTTTCATGCCAGGCTTATTTCCCTGGGTGAATTGGAATTTAAGAATATATAGTGTTGGAAAACTATTATCAACAAATTTCATGCTTTTTTCTCGGAAATGCTTATTTGTTTAAGTTATGATTAAGACATTGTCCATGCAAAGCCACAAACATATAAAATATGTAAAAATGAATATTACTGAACAGAAGATATATAAATAGAGGACCCATCAAAGTTCCAAATTTAGATTTATTAAATTGCTATATTTCATTCCTTAAGCCAATCCTAAAACTGTCTCCAACATTTCAGAGCAACTCATTGGATACTTTTTCTGGATTACCTGGGGCTCACTTACTTTCTAACTGAAACTATAACCGGCAAGACCTCAGTGAAAAATCACCAAAGCAATTGGGTAGGAAAACGGACTTAACATGATTCCAGGCAGGTAATAATTATGTTAAACTACATTGGTCAGTACTCCCATATTTCTAGCAAGCTAATCACTATGGCTACTATTCAAGTTTTCTTGCCAAAATTATATTGGAATGCATCTAATGCTAAAATTACACATCAAATATAAATGTTTATATGCAAGTGATAATTTGATTATATAGCATTCTGCAAATCAAAGCTATAACAGAATTCTATATCTTGTTCCCCTAATAGTAAATAAATCCAACATCTCCCACTGAATTCCAAACCCAACTTGCTTTTGCATTATGAGAAATTATTTTCCCCCAACCTCATTAAGCCTCGATGGTGCTTTAATATTTTTCATAATGTGGCCCAGAAGGCAAAATACAAGTTGGGGATGTTGGCTAATCTGCATCCCAAGTAAAGCAGCATTTGCTACCAGAATCTGTATCTCACCAGCCTGCCGTTACTGCAATCTATACAAATTCTATTAGCATCAGAATATCATGGTATCCTCTGCAAAAAGAAGGTGAGAAAATTTGTCTCCTTCCCCTTGGTCTGTGGAATCAAAGCGCCCTCTTCAATAGACATCGTCATCATTCTATAATAGGCCCTGAAAACTACAAGCAAAAGTTGGTGATGAAATGGTTTCCCTTGTCTAGGTCCTTAGTGTTTTCGCAGAAGTCTCAGGTGATCCAAGAGATTGTAATTGTCCTCCTATTCATCTTTCCTGAATCCCATCTGTTGCATGGATTCCAACTGAGAGTCTGACCTCATATTCTGTGAGCCTCTTAACATCAAGTTGTGTACTGAGGCAATGGTTGTTTTTTTCCTGGAATCCTTCATCTCATTTTCTAAGCTTTCCTACTAGTAGACATTTTGGATGCAGGAAGCGATATTCCACACTGCTTTCCTCACCGCATACAAAAATTTGCCAGAATGTTATAGAAACTACCTGGTGCATGTATGTGCCTTTACTCTTTAGCATCCAGCACTGCAACGAATAAATCGAATCAATCATGCATCGAAGCTCTTATTCTTCAAACCTCTCCTCAAAATATGGCTCTAATCTCTGGTAGAATTCTATAACGTGCTTTCCGGTCTTCAAAAGTTGGTCCAACCTTATTGCTTCTTTTGAGGTTCTTCAATTCTCCTCAATCTCCAGTTTTGTGCTAAAATTTTCCATCCACGCACGCTTGCTGTCTTTTGGAAAAATCTTGTGTGATAATCCTCCTCTTTAAGCCACTAGATTCTAGAGTTAGTTTTAGTTTGTCTCATAAGCAGTGTTGCTTACTTCTCCAATTATAGCTCTTCTATCTTAGATTATTGACCCATTTAAAGTTCAGCATTTCTTTCTTACCTTCTCTCAATGTGTTTTAGTTCCTCCAACAGCCTACAAATCTTGATTTCCACCTCTCTTAACTCCACTTGCTCATTTTATATCCTTTCTTCAACATCTTATATTTCATCCAATGTAATGCTGGTGGTTGATGGTGATAAACCATAGAGAAGTGTACACCTAGACAACCCAATCGCCATCCCATCTACTGGCCCATAAATCATAGACAAAACACCATTAAGCACTTTCGATAATCACTAAAGAACAACATAAAAATTGTTTCATGCAATCATATTTTCCTAATGTAAGATGAAAAACAATATCAATATATTATACACAAGAATATCCTATTTAATGCTAAGCACAAGTGCTTCACCTTTGATGCTCTGTACTCATTCACTGCTGTACGAAGTGAAGCATCAGACAGAATCAAGCGCGATAGAGCCCCTGTGCTTAACCTGTGCAGGGCATCGAGCAAAATCATAAATCAAAATGGTCAAATAGCTACAAGAATTTTGAAAAAAATCAATCCTTTTACAGAGTAGAAGTTTTTAATCGTCCAACTACAGTTGAGTACCCCAGCTTTCTTGCAGCATCTGAGACAGAGCCATTAAGTGCAAATAATAGATCAACCAAAGCTTGCATTCCCTGCAGATAAAGAGGGGCAAGGGAAGAAAAGATTAAACAGATTTCTTACAAAATTTCATGCTTATTAGATCAACCCCATCCCCCAAAAAGAAAAACAACAAGTAAAACAAAACAAAACAGAGTGGGAAAGGAGAAGTGTAGCACAGACTATGGCAAATTTTGGATTATTTGGTCCAATCTGAGGCCCACAGTCTGATCCCTTTATTATTGACCTTGCAGGTAGTATCTGAAGAAGCTCCTGAGGAGGTGCATAGGCATCAAGTTCAACAGGATTCCTAACTGACATTTTTTGACAATAAGGCCCTGTCAGTGCTGGTGCCCCATATCCTTGTGCACATCATGAAGTAAATTCAGCAATTCAGCAGATATCAAAGGTTGCAGGAGATTTGGTATCTCAAAAGAATTAAAATTAGCAGGCTTTACATGGCATAGACCATATGAACCGTTTAGCAAGACTCTATTTCATAATAGAAGCACTAAGGGCTTTTGTATAAACCCTTTTTGACATTTGGAGCATCCTGTGAGGTAGTTGCAATTTTACCGACTTTACTCCATATCTCATCAGCCAGCTTACAATAAATGACAGAAAATATTCTAGGCAAAATGATAACGAGGTAACTTGTGCACAAAAGATGAAAAAGATAACGAGGTAACTGTTGAAGGTCAAAGTCGTGCGACCCCCGTTAACTAATTGGAAATGTAATTCAGAATATAGAGGACATATGCGTAGGTCACCTTTAAGAGCTAGGAGTGTTCGCAAGCGAGCTAGGGCTGATGCACGGTTCTTGTGTTGTGATCTATCTTCAACCGCCTGGTTAATGTCCATATTGTTAGTGGATGGAATTATGTTATGATAAGTGACTAAATTTATTCTCTTAAAGCGACAAGCCTATCGGAATTGTGGAAAGATTAATGAATGATAATTAGCTCTAAATTGTGCAACAAAATCCGGAATAATTTATGAGGTCCACTTGAGCATCTTGCTCTTCCGACATCTGCAATTATACCAAAGCACAATCTTCAGGTGGCGCTTAAGAAATGGTGCTCCATGTTAAATCTGCGGCATACTATAGGATTCTAGCGAATTCTCAGATTTTTTAAGCTCTATATGAATAAATACTTAAAGAGGATGTAGAACAGATCGGTATATTATTTTGCAAGGGGGAAAAGAAAGATCTTGACGTATCAGATCCTTGAATAGTTTTGACAGTAAAGAAACCGAATGAACACCAATAAAGGTTTTATAGTTTTATGTTATTTTATTTCGAACAGCTGCATCCAAAAGATTTTATTAGCTGTTAAATACCTGGGCAACGATACCAGTAGGAAGATGCTTGAGACGCACAGCGGACTCGCGCTTGTTGCGGTGTTGCCCCCCAGGACCTGATGCTCTAAAAGTATCCATCTCGCATTGGCTCATTAACTGCTCGTCAGACATCATCAAGTAATACCGGCCATTAGCCACGCCGTCCATATTAGTAACGACATTCGTACAGCTGCTAGTGCATAAACCGGGAGAAAACTCTGCCCTGATTCCTCGAGTTACTTCTGCCCATCCTCTTGTATATTGGTTCTTCGCACTAGAGGCGTGCTTGGAAATAAAATAGCCTTGATAGCAATATTGCCGCCAGCGGGATTGAGAGGAATTGAGAACCTCGCTTGTAATTCTCCCCGATAAAATTGCTAACGGTCTGAGAACAGGATGAGCCATTCAGAGAAAGAACATTGATGACGGCAGCAAGCGATTCTCAGAACTTCACGCTCGATTAAACGATAAATGAATGCGACCACTTCTCCTCGGTAAAGAGGCGGCAGCTCGGCCTATGTCGTTTACATTTTTTACTTGTCTGGAGGACGCTCCGACATTTCACCCATTCCATTTGGGCCATAATTGGATTAGGTTTCACATAAATATTTATAACTGATTTTTTTTGAAGATGCATCATGAAAGGTTTAGGTTGAATTTTTTGAAGTCCTTTTACCAGATACGAAAGGGTTAATTACAATTCTTTTCTTTCGATAGCGAGTGTTAGACTATATAAAAATATTTTTAAATTAATAAAAAAGTGATAATTTGTGATTGCACCAACTTTTATCAATTTAAAATCTTCTAATACATTCTTTATTATTTAATATAATAATTAAATTATATTATATAAAATTATGTTATTAGTTTAAATTATTAATTTTTTAATTGAATAATATAATTATATTTAATATAATTTAATTAGTGTATTAAATAATATATTAAAATATTTAAAATTAATTTTATCGCATCATTAATTAGAATCTGTTTAACCTCTGTACCAATAAAGACTTGACATGTGGGATGACCATTTAAAGGACATATATCTCTCTATCTCTCACACACACACACACACGCGAAAGGAACGTGCGCGTTAATGGAACTAATTCTGAAGAAAAAGGTTCCACTGAAATTTTTGAAAAAGAAGGCCTTTTAAAATTCTCCAATTAAATACTCTTTCTTTCCGTTCAATAAAGACAGCTTACTTTTCTTTTTCTTTTTATTTATCACAAATTATGGACATATTTTCATTTATAAAGAGTAGTTAACTTGTTAATTTCTTTCAATACCTTACTTATTATATTTGAATATAAACTCCCTTGAACTCCATATTGAACTCGTAAAATTCCAAGACAGAAGAGTAAATGCAAAAATTTTAGGAAAACTCTTTTGCCTCCAAATTGAAAATTCGTATTGCCATGCCTGTAATCTGTATGTAATGATATGTAGATAACAATTAGATTATTATTGTTTTAGTTCTAACTTCAAATTTTTAATTACTATCCTCTCAACTTAGATGGATGAGAATTCAAGTTGGCAACCATCCCTACGTTCTTTAATGAATTTATCAGTTTCAATAATTGCAAAATGTAAATAGTTATAGTTTCAATTTATCTTCATATTAATAGGGGGTACGTATGGAAAACACTAAGTAAAAATCATAATTTTAACTAACTGATTAGAAATGGATATGTCTTTATGGGTCGGAGGGAATATTTCTTATTATAATTTTTTTTCATTTATCCAAGTTTTAAAACTCCTACATATAATTAATTGTTTATTGATTTCCACTCATAGTTTTTCATCAATTATCATAGTAATTGGAAAAACCATTAAAAATTCTAATATTTTAATTACTCATTTTGTTTCAATTTACGTGCCATTTTATAAATATTTATTCATCTAATATATTTATTAAATTAACTAGTTTGTCTCTAATTAAATATTTTATCTTTTCATAAAAAATTACAACATAGAAACCTATCATCATCTATTACACAAAAATGTTATTATGTTATCATGATGATGGATAATAAAAAATTTTGTTTAATAATACTTATTTTACAATAAAATAAAATTTTTGTTTAATAACACTTATTTTACAATAAAATAAAAATTTTTAACAACAATTTTGTGGAAACGGAAGAAATATTTTTTCCTTGACAATAAATAATTGTTGTTGATGCTAATTAAGAACATTGATTGATTATCATAATAAATACTTTTACATTTTAATGATAAACTTTAAGGTATGACAAAGTTGAACAAACAAATGTAAATTATTGAAGTCTTATTTTGTACTTTTTTTATGATAGACACAATTTTGACAAGAAGGGACATTTCTCATAGAAATATTATTTTATTTAAAAGATATAAAAATTATTTTTCCCTTCAAAGAAATTTTCTCTAAGGTCCTTATACCAAATATTAATTTTTTCATTTTGTTTTAATTATAGAGAAGTGGATCGGGCAAGGATGAGAAAATTCCATAAAAAATTAATCAATACTTCATATAGTATATCTTATAAATATGTAAAATGCAAGTGTTCATACCATTCACAAAAGAAATACGACATTTGACATTAAAATTAATAATTCATATAGTGTAATATATAAATAAAAAATACAATTTTTATTTTCATTATATTTTTAATATTTTATCTATTTTAAAATATAAGATATTTTGATAAATTTCTCTCTTCTCAAAATATTTAGCATTTTAAGAATTTTTAAAAATTATTTTTCTAAAATTAACTTTACTCTTAATATATTTTTTTATTTTCTATTATATTAATGAATTAATTAAGAATATATAGCAGAAAAAATATCTAGTATTTTATTATTTATTAATCAATACAAAAGAAAGTCAAAAATTTTATATTTTAAAATAAAAAAGTAATAAATAATAAAATAAATCTTGCATAGCATAAAGCATATTATTATAACCATCACTTTAAAATAATAATTATTTCTTAATCAAAATTTTACATATGCACAGGCCGGGTTGGGGATAATAACAGGAAGAATGGTCCAATTACGTCAGTTAAAGAGACGGATTGCTCAAACCGGATAACACGGTGGTCAGATTTTCCCGTAGCCGCTTAAAAAAAGCTCCGCCAATCAGAACACTCCATCTGATATGCTGTGAAGCTATTCATCAATTGAATAGCAGAGGGGAAAAAGAACAAGCATGGCTACTTTACTTGCTACTTCGTCGACAACTAGGTAAGTACAGACCCGGTACTTATAAATTCATAGACACGAAGTGAATTTGGATATATCTCGAGTCCTTTGTGGGCTTCTTGAGCACCTGGATACTTGGTTTCCGGTGACTGTTATAGTTGTGGTTGCTGATTAACAGTTATTACAATCTGCAATTTTTATTAGATAACAAAAATCTATTTGCTGACTTCTAATATTGACGGAAGCTGGAACTTTACTCCGCGGGTTTCACCGAATTGCTGATAATTTTGGAAGCTCAGTCCTTGGTCAATTGTACTGTCATTATTATCTTTTGTTTTATCCTGGAGACTAGTTCTTGCAATGTAGTATGTTATATTGGTGAATCAAAGCCAATTTGCTCGTTTATGCGATCCGGAAGTCTAGCGTTACTAGGGGTTTCACCTATTTCTTGAGCATTTGCTTGGTGTTATCAATCAGTAGTTCTGGTGTATCCTAAATTTTTGTCCAAGTGCTGGCAATCTGTTGTGTGTATTCCTAAATTGAAATCTACTTACTCGCACTATTATGATTCTGAAGTTAGAGCTTTATTCTGTGGGTTTCAACTCAATGTTGAAATTAGTAGTATGAGTTCTCTATCTGCTTTGTGTTGGCCGCAGTTTCAGGTCTCCTTTCATTGGTGTACCTGGAATCCGCATCCCTGATATTGCTATCAGTCATGTTGGTTTTGTGAGGAAGGCTGTGGAGTGTAAGGAGTCAAGAATTGGTAAGCAGCCAATTCCGGTACCCTCAAATGTCACAATAACAATGGACGGTCAGGATTTGAAAGTAAAGGGTCCTCTTGGCGAGCTTGCAATTACCTATCCCAGAGAGGTGATCCTTGGAAGGGAAGATTCTGGTACTCTTAAGGTTAAAAAGGCAATGGAGACAAGAAGAGCCAATCAAATGCATGGCTTATTTAGGTACTTACATTTCTCAGCTTCATCATCTTTTCCTTAATTAGTAAGTCTTTCCATTTCCGACACACAACTTTAGTTCAATGTGTTTAGACACAGCATGCCCATTGAAGGTTAACCAATAAAATTGCTCATTTTTCCTAACAATCAAGTTATATATGAATTACGCAATGCTATCTCTTGGTCTCAGCCAAATCCCTTGTTACCAATCAGATTCCATAATAATCTCTTGGTTTTCATAATGAGGAGACAAAGGGAAAAAAGTTATAATATGGTGCCTGGATGCTTAGAGAAACAAGATGAGATTGCTCTCTCTTATTTGAAAATTTGAGAAGAAATCCAAAGAAATGGCATTGAAATTCAATGCAGAAAGGACTTCCAAAGTGAACTAAAAGATGATTGTATTTGTGAACTAGCAACAATCATAAACCTGATAGTTTGGCCTGAGACTTGAAGTTCATTGACTTTCTCTGAACTGAAAGTTGGAAAAAGGACATGGAGCTTGATAAATCATATACCTGTCTTATTCGTCCCCAAAAATCTAGTAAAAAAAATCACCTTAGAAAGTCAGTCACAAATAGTGCAACACTCAATCTTTGCAGATCTGGTTTTTGAGTCCATTGATGTTACTTGTTATTTATGTTGTTATTTGCATATTAAAAAAGTTCATCATAATTCAAACATATGAGGGTGGCATCATTCTAATGCTGGATAAAATATATTTTTTTGATACTTGTAATCTGCTTAATTGATTGGACGTTCTAATATATTCAAGAATCTGTCAGATTTGTTACAATCAATAACTTTTAAGATAGATTATTCTTCTGATGTTAATGAGCTTGTAATGGCAGTCTGTATGGTTTTATTTATTTTGGGAGATTATAATGGTGAGAAGGTTGCCAAAAAAAGCAAAGTTTTGTAAGAAAGAAGTGATCAAGATGGCATCTCATAAAAGAAGGAAACTAAGAGATGATGCACGAGCTTAACTTTGCACTCTTTAGTTTTTACTTCTAAGTGAGGTTGCATCAAATTTGAAGCATATGAACACCGGAGACAAGACAGCACAACAAAAAGTTTTACTTGTCTTTAGTCAATATTACTTATGTATTTCAAAAAATGTCTTGAAGGCAAGGCAAACCTGAAGAAAATTTAAGGTCCAGGCCCTCCAGTGGCTATAGTGGACCTCAGCTACTGCCCGTTCTTTGAGGTTCATCTATAATTTGTCAAGGACACAATATACATTTCCTTCAAAACGTGCTTGGACATACAGATGTGAAGGGCTTTCCTAAAATAAGAGTTTGAATATTTAATCTCAATTACTGTAGCATTGGAGAGATTGGGAGCATCCAACTAAATTGGTCAAACTAGAAGGTTGAATATTGTTGAAATATTCTGGGTTGAACAACCTAAAGAGTCATAGAGAAGTGAAATTTTGGCAGGTTAAATGAGAAACTCCCTCCCTCACGCACAGACCAATGTGCACAACACCTTTGTCATATCATTGAATCATAATGGTTGTGGACTTATTTTCATATTTCATCTACCTGATTTTCCAGAATTATGCGCGAGATTTATGGGTCTGTCTCTATTTGCTGAAAATAAACTGATGTTAGTTTGGGTAAAAGCTAGTTTTTCTCGAAGGGTGTTTCTTTGCTCTCTTTTCGCATGTTTGTAATTTTTTAATGAAAGAAAGGAATGAAAAAATGGAAAAAATATGGTCTTAAAAAGCATTTGTACAAAACATTTTTTGCTTATCAAAATATTTATGATGAAATAATGCTTTTGGATTGGTCTTAAAATAGACAGCAAGTATGAGAAGGTTCTCTAACTTGGATTCATGGCAAATCAAGTCATCCTTGTTTGTGTGATTTGAAAGTCCTTAAGAATGTCAAATGGTGATAACTTGTGATTATTTGATACTCAGGGCTCAATCACGTTTAGGGTGGTATTGGTGTGACAATGGAGGGAGACCTTTATCTCCAGAAAAGTAACCAAATTCATCATTCAGCCACCAACCTATAACCCAACCCTCCTCTTATATCAAATCTATTTGCGGAATACCTTTTGCCCACTTCTTTGTTAATTGAAAGGATCTGAAGAAGAACAAACTTTGTTGAACTGGTTTGCTTGGTGCACTAACATAACCTTTCAAAAGCTGTCAGCAAGTGCTAAAATATTTTGAAGTTTAGCTTTCTTGTTCCTTTAGCTAATATTTACTGCAGCTCAGTCTCATGAATGGGTAAAAGGGTTGGTTGGAATTTTTGTTTGCTTGTTTGGAGCCCAATTCTCAAAATCACACTGAGGTTCTATAATTGTACTTGCTTTTGTGGTTAATAGCTTCTATTGCGGGGTATGTTCATAGGAAGTAACTCTATATACAGAAGGAATCTATATAGAACTCTATATTGAAGGTGGATTTCATTGGAAGTAACCCAACTTACTCCTTTGTACCAATAAAGAGGCTCTCAGTAACTTTGTTGAGATGGTGCGAGCTGTAAGCATGTTTACGTTTTAGTAGAAAATCTTGTACTTTTAAGAACAAAAACTTGGAGAAGTTACGGTGCATAGAGTCGATGAGCTAAAAACTTAGCCTTTTCCCTTCTCTTGAGTTCTTGATGCATTGTAATAAATTTTGCAAGCTTTAAGAACAGGATGATTGATTGGTCCAATGTCTTTTGGCACTAAGCAATGCCTGTAATCATATATTACATCTATATCTCGGTCATTCTTCCCTTTTTGGGTGGCTGTGCTGAAGATGCTCTAATGAAAGGATTGATTTACTGGGAAAGAATGTGAAAGAATTAGTTGAACATCTTGATGCAATTGAATATATCATCGTACCATCTAATCCATCGTTCCATAATTTTCTCATCTTTCAGGACCCTGACTGACAACATGGTTGTAGGTGTGTCTAAAGGTTTTGAGAAAAGACTTCAATTGGTAGGTGTAGGTTACCGTGCAACTATTGAAGGGAAAGATATCGTTCTTAGTCTTGGTTTCTCTCATCCTGTAAGGATGACGATCCCCAAAGGTCTGCAGGTTAAGGTTGAAGACAACACCAGAATCATTGTAAGTGGATATGACAAATCTGCCATTGGCCAGTTTGCTGCTTCAATCAGGAAGTGGAGGCCCCCAGAGCCCTATAAAGGTAAAGGTGTGAAATATGCTGATGAAGTAATAAGAAGAAAGGAGGGCAAGGCAGGCAAGAAAAAGTAATAGGTGTTCTCAATTTAGTCTTAGTCTTATCAAATCTTGTAATGCACTACGTGCTGCAATTTTTGCTGACTTACTGGACAATTGAGCAACTTACTGTGAGACAGGCTGTTTAGTTCTTTCTGTTGCTGTGGTGTTGTCAGCTCCAAAGTCATTATAAATGAGGAAAATCCTTCTAACTTTTTCTTTAAGGAGAGATAATATTTAATTTAAAATAAATTAATTAATTTAATTAGTATCTTAAATATGTATAAAAATTTCTAAAATAAGAATGAAATTAGAACGAAGGAAGTACATTAAAACAAGAAAGAAAATGCGCATTACTACAAAGCCATATACATCTGAATACTACAGTACCAAACTCCAATGAAGATGGTACCACTTCGAATTCTCTATAATATTTCTTGTAATATCTTCTTTAATTTTTTTTATAAAAATTGTATATTTAGAGTTTATTTTTTAAAATTTAAAATTTATCTTCGTAAATTATATAATAAGAATATTATATGAAAAGTGTTATCAAATTAGTTACGAAGAATCCGAACCTCACTTTATAATTTAGGACTTAAAATGAACGTGATATCCCAGTAACACAGAAGTCGCAAATGAAGAAAGGCAACATAGACAAAGCACCTGACCTAGCCGGTGTGGTTCCTTTTTACAATTAAACCTCAGTTCCTTCGCATCGTGTCATTACAGTTGAGTAAAATATGCATCCCAGAAAATTATCAAGGATTTGATCGGGACAAACGGCTAACAAAATTTCAAACAGGCAGCTGCGCTAGCCAAGGGAGGAGCCTCGCGTGGACTAACTCTGGTCTGTCATCATGAGGACAATGTCCAACTCCCTCCAAAACATAAAGACTTACGTTTTGTCGTTGGGTAGGTAACAATGAGAAGTATTTACCCACAGGCCCGTCAAGCGGGGTAAATGGATCTTGATTACCCCATAGAACCAGCACAGGCAGAGAGATTTTTGGAATCAACTGCACTGGATTTGGACCTGGTGGTCCTGTGACAATGGAAACAAAAGCATCAAGAGCCCCTTCCTTGCTTGCCGGTTCTACAATGATCTGTGATTGCAAAGAAACACTATAATTAATTTCACCAAATATACTTATATCAGAAACAAATAAATACAACATGAATATCAGTAAATCAAAACTTAATTCTCAATACAAATCAACTGCACTAGATTTGGACCTGACAGTCCCATGATAATGGAAATAAAAGCATCAAGTACCCCTTTTATCACTTGCCTGTTTTATAATGATCTGTGATTTTGGATAAACGTCATAATAACATAATCAAATATATTTATATATTTAGAAAAGCGGCTATTCATGTTTATAAGAGGTAGTATTTGAGTACCATAAACCGCCCCCAAAGCAGGGTTTGGCCCCTTGTAGTGGCTCGAGAAAGGAATTTAGGGATTATAAAGTTCGTAATAGAAAGAGGCTTGCTTTCAACTTAGTAGTGTGTACACAATACAGTCTCATATATTCAGGACGTGACGGGATTTGTATTTCCAAATTGGTTGATAAGTCCATAATCAAATTAATGCAAACATAGGAAGCAGTTACCTCCACCAGTTCTTCGTCCACCGATTCCTTATTTCCATAGATTGACATCAAGATGTTCTGAATGCTGTCTCTGCGCCGTCCATAAGAAAGATGTCAAAGTAGGGTAGCTTAAGCACAGGATATCGTAAATTATTAAACTCATAAGATAGAGGAAATGCCTCTCTTTGAGGTATTAAATTTAAAGTACTTATTAATCTTACCTCTGTTTGATGCGATCAAAGATAAAAGAGGCGATAACTCTTTGCTTCAGTAGGAAGTCAAAAAACAGAAGTAGTGGTGTCAGTAGCTTAATTCTCCAATCATCAACAATTGCCTTGTTGTTCATACCACCAGCACAGTTCAATAGAACAATCCCTCGGATCAAGGACTGCCCAGATTCTGTCAGACAATAGAAATAAAAAAAATAATTCCGTTTGCAAATAGCACAGTTGCTAAACAATAGCCGATACTTGGCTCTATACTTTTAACCCACTACAAGAAATAAGCATAAAGTACCAGCAGCTGCAATCAGGCAAGCAAGACTTCCGACAGAGTTCCCAATAAGTACTGTGGGCGTTCGAATAATTTCGTCCAAGAAATCTAATATCAACTGTGAAGATTAAGAAGGGGGTGCGGACACGGAAAAAAGAAAGTCTATAATAACTTAGTAGTTGAGCAAAACGTAGTCATCATTACATACTATTAAATTGCTTGCATATGCATTAAATAATAGGTAAACAAAATAAGGCTTTACCTGAGCCCAGTTCTCCATGGAGTATGCGAAGCCTCTTGGCTTATCAGAAGCACCAAATCCAAGGAGGTCAACAGCATAAACTGTATAACTTCGAGAAAGTGTTGATATATTTCTGAAAGGAACTCGAAGCTCAGGAACATAATACTTGACCAACTAGAGTGCTTTTACTTTCTGAAATAAGAAAATATTGGAGGTATACAACCAAGACTCTACAGAGCATTAATACACAATGAGAGGAATACAACCAAGTAAAAAATGTTCAATCCAAAAAAGAAAGGGAAATAGAAGTCTAACATGGAAACCAAATACAAATAACCAGACATCATTTATAAAAAATGCAGACACGAGTTTTTCGAAGAGTAGACGCCACTGGTTTCAAATTGTAGGTTCTCTGCGTTTCCTCATTTCCATCTAAGATTAAAAATAAGAAATTCATTTCCAAATGAAAATAGTACATGAATTCGTACTGAGTTATCAAAGGATGAAAAGGATATTGTTCTAAGCAAAAATATATCCTCATTTCGCTGTCAAAGATATCATCAATTCGTACTGAGCAAAACGATAGCATTAACGTACTGATAGAGAACCTATCGCTGTTAAATCAGAATATCATGCTCTGGAATTAACATGCAATGAGTTGATAACCAGTAGTCTAAAGAAGATATCAAGGAGGCTTCTGATTCAAAAATGAATCATCATTTTGATTCTAAGTCCAAAACTTTCAATGCCAATATAAGTAATAATTCAAATCCAAAGACCATTAAATAAAAATGAGATCAGTTTACAAACATAGATATGCTCCACAAAACGACTTCATCAACTTTCTTTCTTCCCACCATACATAAAATACCATTCTTTCCAACCCACTGAAATTAATGCCTCGTTACTTCAGAAATACTCACCGTCTTCTCTACCATATATGCTCATAATCGTGGAAGAAAATTAGTTCGTCAAGATCTTACAAAATTAGGAGTAAACTTATCAACTCAAAAAATCGGTAGATGAGAAGGTGACTGCTGATTTAAACAGTGTGTACCTGCGCCAATGGGCGACGGAGGCGCCGAAGCCATGAACCAAAAGCAAAGGATTAGGAGGAGGATTTAAAGTATCGTCACTGGATGCAGCAGGGTACATTAAGTAATTGATAGTGTGACCTCTCCATAACCAAGTTTTGCACCTCGCCTTGATCTCTCTTACGGGCAATGATAGCAATTTTTCTTCCGATGACACAGAAACGGTAACAGAAGAGGATGAGGAGAAACTAAAACACCGAATGGTTACAAAAGTTCCCTGCTTGTGACGAAAAGACCGGAGGCAATCAATCACACTACTGAACTTCTTCCTTGAACTACCGGAAGCCGCAGATAATGACGGTAAGGAATGGAATAGCAACGGGGCAGGATTTGTCGCCGCGCCCATGTGTCTTCCCCTGCCAAAACACAACACGTTTACCTTAGGATGGAAAGCAGAGCAGACGAATGGCAGACTGAGTAATGGATGAGCTAAGCCGCATACAACGATTATAAGGATCTCTCGATAATCTTTCAAAAAAAAAAAAAAGTCTCTTGATTTAAGAATATCATGATAACAATATTTTATAATTAAATTATTTTTAAATGTTTTTACACTTTAGAATTAATTTTGGCAGAGACAGTACTCAAAATTAAAGATAAAGTTTCAAAAAAAAGTTAAAAATATTTATAAGCTTAAATTATAAAAATTCAAAATGTTTGTGGGAGATGGTGTATTTAAAATAGAATTTTGTTTAAGTATCTAATACAAAATTTTAAATTTGAAAATTATATATCCATGTGTATGGCTTAAAGCAGTTTGGACTCATTTGATATAACCGTCTTAGTGAAAACTTATTAAAAATAGGATACAAAAATGATTCAATTTGTCCATGTATCTTCATTAAGAAGTATATTTTAGGATTTGTGATACTTGCTATATATGTTGACGATATTAATCTTATTGGAACTCCCAAAGAGCTTCAAGATGCGGTGAATTATTTGAAACAAGAGTTTGAGATAAAAGATTTTGGAAGGACTAAGTTTTGCCTTGGTTTACAAATTGACAATCTGAAAGATGGATATTTTATTCACCAATCAACATATACAACGAAAGTCCTAAAAAGATATTACATGGACAATGTACATCCATTGAGTACTTCAATGGTCATTAGATCACTAGATGTGAATAAAGATCATTTTTGACCTCGGGATGATAGTGAAGAACTACTTGATCCTGAAGTACCTTATCTTAGTGTAATTGGTGCACTGATATATCTTGCTAATAATACAAGACATGATATATCATTTTCGGTAAATTTATTTGCAAGATTTAGTTCTTCTCCCACAAGACGACATTGGAATGGGGTTAAGCATGTCCTTAGATATCTCCAAGGTACTATAGATCTCAAATTATTTTATTCAAATAAAACTAACATGAAGTTGATTGGTTATGCAGATGCTGGATATTTATCCGATCCACATAAAGTACGTTTTCAGAATGGTTATGTATTTACCTATAGTGGTACTGCTATTTCATGGCGTTCTACAAAATAATCCATAATAGCTACTTCATCTAACCATTCTGAAATTATATCCCTTCATGAGGCTAGTCGAGAATGTATATGGTTGAGATCTATGATCTATTATATTCAAGAGAATTATGGATTATCCTCTAGAAATAGAATTCAAACTCCTCAATTAAAAGGATGATATATTAAAGGAGATATGACAAAACATATTTCACAAAAATTTTTCTTAACTCATGAGCTCCTGAAGAGTGGTGACATTGATGTGCAACAAATTCAATTATGTGACAATGTGACAGATTTATTTACTAAGGCATTACCAGCCGCAACATTTTAGAAATTGGTGAACAAAATTAAAATACAGCGGTTAAGAAATCTTAAATGATTACCTCATCAGGGATAGTAAATATGGCATAAAAAGTAGTGTACTCTTTTTCTTTCACTAAAATTTTTTCCCACTAGATTTTTTTATCTGGTAAGGTTTTAACGAGATATACTCTTATGCAATGAACATCCAAGGGATAATGTATGAAATAATATGTTGATGTTCAAAGAACTCAACTACCAAAATATGTCAGTTTCCTAAATGGAGCTTGGCTTTCAAAATATAATTCCTAATCAGATTTGATTTCCTTTCTCTATTAGATTTTGAGTTTCCATAAGCTCTTATATTATGAGCCTATATATAGGGTCATATGATGACATTAATAAGATGATGAGGAATTAGTCTTGATTCTTGAGTTCTACTTTCTCTCTTTAGATTCTCTCTTTCCTTTAGATTTATATTATTCTCCAAACATATTGAGTGATGCTTTTACTTTAATTCTATGTTGTCAACACTTAAATTCATAACACAAAAATATTTATAAGCTTAAATTATAAAAATTCAAAATGTTTGTGGGAGATGGTGTATTTAAAATAGAATTTCGTTTAAGTATCCAATACAAAATTTTAAATTTGAAAATTATATTTTCTTTCACAAGTAATTTATTTTTTTTAAAATATTTCATCTGTATTCTATTTTAACTTAATATAAAATTTTTAAAAGTAAATTAATTTATAAAAATATATTTTTATTAAATAAATAAATTAATTGTATGACTCACATGTTAGTAAAATAAAAATATATTAAATTAAGAGAGTGAAAGATATCAGTGGTAGAATTTTTCTGTTAATGAAACTAGCTTCTTTTGAATTAATGAAGTTATTAACGAAAATTTAAATAAAATATATAATTATTTTTAGAAAAGAATAATTGACAAAAATAGTCTCAAAATTATTTATTTTGTATTACCTTAGTTCTACAAATTTTTTTCAACTTTTCTATTTCAAAACTACTTTTTCTCAATAATTTTGATCCTAATAACTCTTTTTTTCAACTTTCTAATCTTAAAAATATTTTTCTCAATAATTTTGATCTAATCACACCTCTCTCTCATAGTGATGTAGGGTGGAATCCGATAGTGCTGTCAAACGGCCTAACCCAACCCACAATAGGTAGTAGTGTTAAACGGGTCGATCCGTGTTGGTCGCCTCTAAAATGGAGTAGAGTGGGCTGGCCTGTTTTTTCGTGGGTTAAAAAATCCTAAGCCCGCGACCCGTTATAGCCAGCCCACGGATTAATACATTTTTAAAAAATTTTAAACGACATCGTTTTGAGAAAATATTTTTTAAATATTAAAAAAAAAAGAGTAAAATGACGTCGTTTTAAAAAAATATTTTTTAAAAAATTAAAAAATATGGGTTGGTCGGTGTTCAGCCCGCACTGGCCCACGTGTTAAACGAAGCGGGTAAAAAAAGTCCGTGTTAAAACGGGTTTAGACTTAATAAGTCCAAACCAGCCCATACGAGCTAGCCTGCAGGCTTCTGCCCGTATTGACACTATTAATGACAGGTAGGCCTTAAACGAGGTGGAGCGGGCTGAGCTATTTTTTCACCGGTTAGGAAAACCCATATCCGTCCTAAGTGGCCCACAGGCCAAGAATTTTTTAAAATAATATTATTTTTGTTATGAAATTAATATTATTATGGATGTCCATTATCAGAGTTATAAGGATACTCCAACTATCCAGAAGATAGATGGTAGAGTTCTATCATATCTTTGATTAGTGATAGGATTTGTCTTCTGATTACCCTATATCTATTCTGATTTGGATGTACCCCTGAACCCTATAAATAGGGCTCTAGACTGAGGTGTTATATACACTCATTCATTGATCAATTTACTCTCAGAGAATTAATAAAGATCTCTTGTTCTTTCTCTCTATTTTCTCTCTATAGTTTTCTCCTATTCTCTACATTCTAATTTCTTTATTAAGCTCTCTACATTAGTATTACTATTTTATTGTGTCGACAACGAATGCGCGTCAACAAATTCATAACACGTTATCAGCACGAGTCTCTGCCACCAAAGTTGAGAGTTTAATCAAGAGAAAAAGAGGTATTTTTCTATCTTTGAATACTCATGACAAACTTTTCAAAACTAATTTTTTTTTTACTCTTGATATTTATAAAAAGAATTATATGTCATAGACATTAGATGCTCAAATTTATTAAGATATAATGGAGTGCAGCGAGACACCATCTCAAAAATCTTATAAAATCCATGATTTTTCTCCCGCTATAATTTCCATGAGGATCTAAAGGCGGAGTATCTTATTGTAAAAGATCCATTTTTTTTATGGAAGGGTCTAAAAGAAAGATTTGACTACGGGAAGATGGTCATTCTACCAAAAAACACAGTTTTACTTTTTTATCCGTGAGTGAATGCATTAGAACCAATAGTTATGACCCCTGGAAGAGGTCGTAATCATGGTTAAAGCCGATCAACATAGATGCGAGATATGGTAAGAATAATCCATATAATCGTAGCGATTAGAATATATGCATCCGGATATTGTGGGTCCCGAAGACACCATTTAAGAAATACAAAGCATCAAAGCCCACTTAATTACTAGCAAATTGTGAATGAGATATACAATCACCGGAAGATGATTGTTATATAAATGTTAATTATGATTTGTTATAAGTGTGCTCGTAATATTTTATGTCTATCGAATGCAAAAAAATTTTATTGCTTTTAGAATTTCTCCTCAATTAAAGTTATAAGGAGAAATATCACTAATAATGTGATGGATAAAAGATTTTTCCTTTCTCATATTTCTAACATGCTCTCAGTAGTAGCAATATCTCGGAAAAAGTTTTCCAAAAGTATTTTGAATTTATATATTGTGAGACTAAATGAGTCATTGATAAAATATTTTGACGCTTTCGACCAAATATTTTTTATATCATTATCTGAAGTGAATGACATTAGAAATTATAATATATTTATATACGATATTTTGGTCGTGACTAGTAGAAATACATTTTGTTCTTATACTATAAGAATGACTCATTAAATCCCCACTAAATAGATACTCACCGAAGTGAGAAAATAATGAGAAGGAAAAAGGAAAGTAATAATTCTAACATGTTATTGATGCAATATGAAAGTTTGTCACGTACCTGTAGTACGTCAAGCATGTTATGAATCTCTATTAATTATTAATATTGCTTTAATTCCCTAAATCATGCTACTGATAGTAATGATGCTTATGTCGAAAATATTAATATGTCATATGTGAACGTAGCCAATTCTTTTGAATATCTAGAAAGATTTTTTTAGCATTTTGAATGTCAATCAAAATTTTAAATTTTGGAATTATACTTTCCTATGTTATTTTAAGTTTATTTTTGATCAAGAATGGTGAAGATACAATTTTTCAAAACAATATTTGTGTTTATTTGGACAAAATTTAAAATATATGTCCAAAGTATAAATGGTAGTGCAAGGTTCCTGAAGAACTAATTGATAAAATAACTCTAGAAGAGTTAATTGATTTAAAACTCTAGAAGAGCTACATTATCTTCACCCAATGGTCAATTCTGTAATGCATTGTTCTCATATAGTCTCGTAAAACTTTTTGAGCTTTGATTATATTATCGATATATCGAGACATTGGATGAATGAATTTTTGAGGCATATGCATTACCATTATGACATAAAATATACGTCAATTATATTTACTACTATTTATCTCTCTTGATTTATATTGCATAAAATTATAAAATTGAGATGCAATATTGAGTAAACTTGAAGTTTCTTGATAAATAATTTATTAGTTGGTATGATCTGGTTAGACCATCCCAAATCATTAAAATACAAAGAATGATTATGAATTTATTATGGAACCGAAGTTTCCTAATATGACGAATTTATATCTGCTACTTGTTTTATTTAAAAGTTGCAGGTATTACTTGGGGTTGAATGTGTTATTTTGGGATGAATATGGAGAAATTATTAGTTGATGCATCAACAAAGTCTTATGAATATTATTGTTTTTTGCAACTTTGTAGTTTGCACAATTCATTGATAATGAGCTCATGTTTTAAGATTCTCTCAAAGACATAATTTGTCCTAATAATACTTGGTTGTATTGAGATAAATATTGAACATCCCTGAGAATGTTTATGATCTGTGATATATTAGCACTTATTTCGTATTTTTGCCAACACATTGTAATTCTCCTCATAGTAGTTGGTTTGTGGTCAGAAACTAAATATTTCCCATCTTAAATTTAGAGATGCACTATGTATGTTGATCCACCACAAAAGTAATGAGATGGGTTCTCAAAGAGATTATTAAATATGTTGGGAGCAAATCTCAAGGGAGAGATTCGTATTTTGTTAATTTTGAATATGTTGCCCCAACATAAAGAGGAGAAATCATGATGCTGGATAAAGATATTAGTATGTGTCTCATCTTGATCTTCTATTTTATTCCTCATAGAAGATACCTTGAACCAGAAGTTCAAAGGATAATTTATATAGTCAGGTATATTAACTGACCAATATCCGGCAAAGAATGCTCCTATTTGATATCCCTGAAGGATAATCTACCACTACAAATAAATTTGAGACACAACTGAAATGTGGTAGATAAGTCGGTTCCAAAGATACAAACTCTTCACTGGAGCAAAGGCTTAAGATGGTCATATATGTTAAATCGAGAAGATTTAAATTCCAGCAGAATTTTTGTCCCAAAACATGATTGATAAATTATTTCCAGAATAAATTCAGGTACCTGAAAACTGTGATAAATGATGAGATCTCAACATGATTGGGAGCTATTGGAATCGCACAAGTATATGAATTTAAAGATATTAATGCGCATAATATATTGAGGATTTTCAAATCGAGGTCTGCAGACTCAAAATGATAAAGTTCGCATGAGAAATATGAAAAGTTTAAATTATTCACAAGTATTCCCAGCAGGAATTATACACTTGAAGTGTAATCCAAAGAGATAGCAATTAATATTTGCTTATAAAATGCGAACCACAAAAGTGAATATTGCCATGAGTTATGGTGTATGATTCTTCGTAAGACCTGGCACTGATAACGAAGAAATATATTTTTAGTGGTGGATATAATGGTGAATGATGACACTTAATATATGTTTATATTTGTTATCATTTAATAATAGAGCTTATATTTGAAGTCCCTGATGGACTCAATATGCTTGAAGCATATAATTGTTCCTGTAGAACATAATGAGATTGTCTTAGTGAATTTTTATTGAAAAAATGATTGAGTATGTCCATATATGAAGAAATTGTATACGTAGCTATACTTGCTATATGTATTTCTTTATTAGAAAATATCCTCATTGTACAATCTATTGATTGGCATGGTGTTCCCCACATTAGGGGGAGAAAAACTTCAATTAAAGAGGATATCATTTATGACTTTTATTATCTTGATTTATGCACAAGCATTAGTGAACTGGAAGTTCAAAATATTGTTTATTTGCATAATATTGCATATTAATTGTTTGTCTGACTCCTGTAGAGTTAGTCAATATAACATTATACTTATAGATAATCATATTTGGATAAATGTCCTAGCAGGACAAATATATGAATTCTATAGTCATATGATTTTGATACATGCTTGAAGCGTGATTGATCTATTGATTTTGAAAAGAGAAAATGATTTGATAATCAAGATATTTTTCCTGAAGAATTTAGAGGAGCAAGTATTGTGATCAATATTTTGTTTTTGATTGAACATCCCCGAAGATGTTTCACATGGACATAAAGACATCAATAGTTATTGGGTTATTATATATATAAGATCCTTTATATCTATTAAAGGATATTAAAGAACTCTTTGGTCCTGAAGTACCATAACTCTGCAATTTAGAGCATGAATACACTTGTCCACGTGCAAGTAGATATCTATTATAGTTCTTCTCTACCCAATAAATTTTGAGACGGCATTAAGCTTGCTTATGACATCTCCTTGAGATAACTTATCTCGAATATTGAGAAAATTCAACTCCTGTTGAGATGAATATGTAAGGTATAAATTACCTATATGATCCACATAAATCATGCATTTATAGGCATGTGTTGATTATAACAGCCACATCTTCAATTTATGTTGAAGTAATAGAAATTCATAATGTTGGTTGAGAATATATTTGATCATGATTAATGTATTCGAGATAAACCTATATCCTCTAAGGAGGAATTCCAACTATGTTGTTGGATGATAATAAAGTTTGGAATATATTTAAGGAGATATGATAAAATTTTTCTTTACTCATGAGCTCTCAAGAAAGTGGTGACATTGATGTGCAACAAATTCAATCATGTAACAATCTGCGATTTATTAACTAAGGCATTACCAGTACGCGTCATTTGATAAATTGGTGAACAAAATTGGAATGCGGCGGTTAAGAAACCTTAAAGGATTATCTCATCAGGGGGAGTAAATATAGCATAAAGAGTAGTGTACTCTTTTTCCTTCACTAGAGTTTTTCCCACTGGGTTTTTTTATCTAGTAAGGTTTTAACGAGGCATACTCTTATGCAATGGACATCCAAGGGGGAGTGTTATGAAATTAATATTATTATGGATGTCCATTATCAGAGTTATAAGGATACTCCAACTATCCAGAAGATAGATGGTAGAGTTCTATCATATCTTTGATTAGTGATAGGATTTGTCTTCTGATTACCCTATATCTATTCTGATTTGGATGTACCCCTGAACCCTATAAATAGGGCTCTAGACTGAGGTGTTATATACACTCATTCATTGATCAATTTACTCTCAGAGAATTAATAAAGATCTCTTGTTCTTTCTCTCTATTTTCTCTCTATAGTTTTCTCCTATTCTCTACATTCTAATTTCTTTATTAAGCTCTCTACATTAGTATTACTATTTTATTGTGTCGATAACGAATGCGCGTCAACAAATTCATAACAATTTTTTCTTTATCACATGTGATATCATATAAATTTATAATTGTGATAAAATAAATTTCAACCAATTATTAATATTTTTAAATATAAAATAATTATTGCATATATATAATTATTAATTAGATAAATTTGTATAAAAAAATATTTAAAATAATATAATAATTAATTTATAAAATTAAATCGATCAACTCTAATCTTATGCATACTTTTCATTTTCTACTATATCTCTAACATTTAAGAATATTTTCATCAAGACTTTATTAAATTCTTCAATTTTAAATTAAAAAATTATATCTTTAACTTAATGTTGAAACCTTTACATATTTAAAATTATATTGAATATTTGAACTAAAGTAAATTTTAAAATAGTAAATTAAAAGTTAATTTTAGCACTAAAAAAAAGGTCAGCCCACGACTAAATAGAACAGACCAAATAATACCTCATTTAAAAGGGTCTGGACAAATTATGTCCAAGTCCGTCTATTTATAAAGATAAACAGGTCAGTTCGCGGGCTATGACCCCATTTTGATAGTGCTAAAATCTGATAAAATCTACATTGGTAAAATTATCAATTGTTGGCTCAACTTCGTCTTCTTCATTTTCCTTCTCTTTTTATCACCATCTTCTACCACCAAGTAATTTTAGCAGCAATAGAAAAGCTATCCTGCCAAGGCAACCATCCCGCTTGGGATCTCAAATACCAAACAGTCTCCGAATCAAATAATTGCTCGTCGCGTCACCCACGTTGTCAAACTTATCTTATATATTGGCATGTTCAAGAGGTAATTCACACATTCAAAATAGAAAAGCCCATCAAGATACTCTTTTGAATGATTAAACTTGAACTTGTTATCATCATCCTCAATGTTATTGTTAATCAATAAAATGTAAAGCTCAATTTCATCATACCCCATATGTTATATGCTGTCCATTCATATGAGCTTGGGAGATTATAGGGCTCTTGTTTGACATCAGATTAGCATTCCAATTGTCTCTTATCTTTCAATGAGTGTCTTCTTTTTATAGATGAAACTATGTGCATCATTACTTTTACATAATCACAATTAATAATTTTGTTTCATATACCTGATCAAAATATCATTATTTAACCATGTAACTATAACTTATAACTCAAATGTTATTTATGTAATCCCTACTACAAGTAGAAATGTTGGTGAAACTGAATTAGAATTTATGACACTTCATAACTTAAGCGTGACAGGAAATATGGTCAATTTAATATTTTGATATACAACAATATAACACATTTAATTATTAAAGAGATTTAGTAATATATTGCTCAATTTATTTTTAAATTAAATGTTCATTTTATACTTATTACTAATTGTCTTATGGAGGATGTTGATTGTTTTTGTTTTGTCTTTATCTAGGGACAGAATCAAACTATTGGATCATAGAGTGGATGTTTGAGATTTCTCAATTGAACTACTGAGAACAGTGCCAATTCGATTTGTGAATGCAATATGGAGATGCGTTTCAAGTGTCTGATTGCAATATAAAGATACGTTCAAGTTGAAAAGTCACGAAAAAAATCAAAATGCAATTGGACATTATGTCCTTGTGGCAAAATGCAAGTTCATATTGCATTCCTTTGTGATCTTTGTACCATTTCATGAAAATGATTGTAAGATAATTATGTAGATTGTGCTGTAATTTTAATGTCAAAATAATATGTTATTATATTAAATTTAAATTTAATATTAATTTTAATATCAAAATAATATGTTATTGTATTAATTTAAATATAATGACTTTTTAAAAATAAATTTACTTCAATAATAATTACTTTGAGAACATTATAAAATTAAAAATCAAATTTAATTTTTAAAAATATGTATATGTATAAATAAATTTAAATAAAAAATATAATAAATATTTAGAAATAAATATTATTATAACAACATATTTAATTATTTTCTAACATATGTTTTTTTTGCGGAGTATTTTCTAGCATATGTCTAATATACAACACCATACAATAATTTTTTTGTGATAATTGTTTTAATTTTTCATGCCCTTAATGTTCAAATATATGACCTATTTATTTTTGTGTGTGTCAAGATTTTATTATATATTTTTAAAAGTACTTAATTTAATAGTTGTTGAATATTTTTTCCTAGTATAATACAGTGCAAAAATTTTTTGTGATAATTTTTTTGAATTTTTTTGCGTTTCAATTTAAAATATATTATTTTTATTTATATACATGTGTTAAAAATTTACCATATTTGTAAAAAATAATTTAATTTGCATGTAATTACGTAATTGTTCTATATATATAATTAATTATTATACACTGTGTGTATTATGATTTTAATAATTTTTTTAAAAAATTTTTATTTATGTATGTTGTGTAAAAATAATAAGTTACCATATCAATTTTAAATTTAATATTAAATATTGATGTTGCAAATAATTTGTTAAAAATTTGATGAATCTTGAAAAATAAAATTGTTTAAATAATAATTATTTTGAGAATATGATAAAATTAAAAATAAAATAAGAAATAAACAATTTTACTTTTAAAAATACACATATGCATAAATAAATAAAAATAAAAATTATAGGACATATTTTGAAATAATTATTATTATAATAACTCATTCAACTATTTTCTAACTTATATTAAGTATATAATGCATTATAAGAATTATTTTGTGATAAATATTTTGACATTTTGTGTTCTTAATTTCAAGATATGTGATCTATTTTTTTACTCGCGTGCCAATGTTTTATTATACATTTTAAAATATATTTAATTTATATATAAACCTACAATAATTTTTAAAGATTTTTATATGTGTGTCAATATTTTAAAAATAATTACATCTAACTATATAATTATTCCATGTATAAAATTAATTGCTATGCGCTATTTTGTATTATGATTTTAATAAATGTTATGAATTTTTTTGTGTGTTGTGTAAAAATAATAGGTTACTGTATTAAATTTAAATTTAATATTAAATATTTGTGTTAGATTAAATATCTAATATATTATAAAACATAATAAAAATATAATATAAATTACTTAAAATATAAAACTCAACAAAAAAATATTGCGCATCGTGCGGGCAGTCTAACTAGTCTTATACTAAACGAACAAGTATGACACGTGAAGAGAATATAGGTTTTATTACGACCTCATTACAAACAATCTACCATTTTTAGTTAATTATGCCTACATAATTCCAAAACCAATCCAATTATTTCAAAGTCCATAAATTCATCTAGAAGGAGGAGAAAATATTTTGAAATGACTGTTAAGCGCATGAAGTATATAATGATATTAATTGTACGCTGCACATTCCATTATAAATAGGAAATTACCTGATAGGACCAACATTTTCGTTTAATAATGTCATTAATAATTGATTTGATGTATTTCACATCCTTAAGGATATTTTTCTTTCCTCAAACATGTACTATGTTTTTTTTTTTTAGGAATCAAGCATGTACGATCTATCTAAATATGTTTAAAACACACATTGCCCCACTTTTCAAAATTCTGTAGGGAAAATAGTTCAATTCATCAATTGAATTACTTTTATTCATATTTTTAAGGTCCATAGGTTTTCTTTTCTTTTCTGGCCTTTTTATTCCAAAGATCATTCTTCTGTATTTGAAGATCCTTAAATGTTTTTGTGAGCCATTTTTGGCTCTAAAACTTGATTTTGGTATGCAACGTCATTGGTTTTTCTTTTTAAAATTTTTTATTTTATTTAGAGTGGTTAGTTGTGGGGATAAAAAGTATAGAGTTTAAAGTTAATTATTCAAAAAAAAGTTGATTTTTAAGAAAAAACGTAAAAAAAGTTATTTAAGTGGAACCAAGTGATACCTCCCCCCCCCCTATTTGACCACCTCATATTGATGACTTTAATAAAAGTTTACCCGAAATTTTAAAACATAACAAAAATTAAATACTTACTTTATCGAAAATTGAATATTTATATCTTATTTTTATGATGTCAAAATTAAATATCTATTTTCTTAAAATAATTAACATATTTTATTAAAAATTTTACTAATAACATCAATAATTTAAGAAAACTAAACTCTACTAATACAATTGCCGCACTACTAATCTCCTTGACTTCTTTAATGTAAAAAATTCAAACTCAACTAACATTTGTGTTCTATTAGTAGCTTTTTAAATTAATAAAGATATTATAATAATTTTTTATTAAAATAAGACATTTAATTACAAATGGAAGAAGTAATTTCTATTAATAGTATAACACTTACTTCGAACCACAAAAAGTCTTCCAATGTGGTTGTTTATCTAAAAATGGGAAGGAAAATCTGCACTATGTAGATATTAGTAGCAAAACAACCTGATAAAAAGTAGACTAGTAGTAGGAAAATCTTAAATAAATTTTGTAAAGATGAATCATTATATCATGGTAATCTACTACTGTAAAAGTAATATTTCGGCATGACCTCGGTGCAATCCTATCGCCGTTTTTCTCCCCAAGGTTAACACATTTTCCTCTAACATGTGCACTCATGGCAGAGGATTGAAACTTGCAAACTTCAATGTCCAAAATCACAAGAGTAAAATACGATAAAGCTAGAGAAGAGGAAAAATAATGAAAGAGCAGGAAAAAGAGTAGCAAAGAGAGAGTTGATTTTTTCTTGTCTCTTAAGTATTCCCCAAAGAAAGGTATTTATAGGTGAAAAATTGGGCGTTGGGAAAAAAATTAAATAAGTCATAAATGACAATAAACGGATGAAATGACTTTGCAATAAATAGCCTTATAATAAACTAAAATAAACTGTAAACTGTTACAATTGCCATTAAATGGAAATAAATAGCTAGCCGTTACCATTGCCCATAAATGACTAATTGTTATTGGGGAGTAAAATCAGAGGTTACAAGTTGCTATTTTTCCAACACACTATTCTTTGTTTTTTTTTAAATGAGAATTTGCACTATTCACTAATCCATTCTGCCATTATAGTGAATCAGTAGAACAAAAAAGAATTTGCACTATTCACTAATCCATTCTGCCATTATAGTGAATCAGTAGAACAAAAAAGAATTTGCACTATTCACTAATCCATTCTGCCATTATAGTGAATCAATAGAACAAAAAACAAAACTATGGCTGTGGTTTTTGTGTAACCACAAACTGAAAAAATGCAAAAGAAAAAAAGACGAGCACTTGGATGCTATTTTTGTTAAATCGATTGATGGCTTCTAACTTAGGCCTAGTTTGGTTCCTAGTTTGGTTCTCAAGGGGGAGAGAGAAGGGAAAGGGGAGTGGAAGAAACACTTTTATTTTCTTTAGGGAAAGTATTTATATTTTTAAAAGATTTTTTTTTGGTAGAAGGGGGAGTGAAGTAAATTAAAAATATTTCTCCTTGTTTGGTTGGACTGAAAAGTAGAAGGAGTAGGGAGGATATTTTGTTGTGTTTATAAATTTATCATTCTCTTGAAATATCTAGTTATGATAAAATTCTCATGTCCAATTGAACTTGATGTAGGAATTTTTTCTTTATTTTTTTATTTTGCTTACATTGTTTCTTTCTTTTGGTAGAAAGATCATGTGTTGTTGGTTCCTAACCAGAAGCCTTATGTGGCTATAATCTTATGGAGTTTGGAATGTTTTCTAAGGGCATAATGGTCTTTATAGACCAAAAACATCCCAATCCATCCAGGATTGGACAAATTAATTTTGCTAATATAGAAGGGGAGAGTTTTCCTTCTATATTTACTTCCCCCCCTCTTCCCCCTCCAACGAAGGAAGTAAAATACCAATTTACTTCATCTTTTATTCCCCTCCTCTCCCTTTTCCTCTATCTTTTCCTCCCAATCAAACTAGGCCTTAAGGGGTCGGGGATAGTAATTATCACAATTAATTGGAGAATCCTTTCATGAAACAATTACTTGGAGAGAGGAGAGGTTGAAATGGCTAGTCCCTCAATCACTTCCTTCTCTTCTATCTACCCACTGTCTCATCCTTCTCTCTATCGCCTTCTTCTTGTCTTAGCAGGATACTTTTGTTTCTTAATTTTTTTAGTTATCTCAATATTTATTTTAACTACACGGTAGATTTTTTCTATATAATTTTTATCAAAATTTAAGATGCAAAGAGATTGAACTTGAATTTTGCTTGGCTATGTGAATAGCGATGAAGATACTGCAAAAAAAATTTAAATATATTTATTTATTATCTTATTAATATTACTTTATATACTTTAAGTATTTAACTATTGTATAATTTTTATTATTTATTATTAATTTAATTATTTAATTTTTATTTTTAATATATTAGAACAAAATTCAAAAACTATTTTAATTATAATAATTTTCATTTTACTATTGATAAATAATTCTTTATTCACAAAAAAAACTTACAAGACCCGGGCAACACCGTCACGAACCCAGATTCGCTTCCTTGTATTTTCAATTATAGGGGAAATTTCGGTGCAAAGGGGTGCTCTGACCTAAAGGATTGACGCATTACGTGACTCGTTCACCTGCTGCTGTTTTTATTTGAGAATTTTTATTTCGATTTACTGCTATTGTTTACAAGTGAAAGAGTGAAGAGTAATAAATTTGTATTGGTTTTTGAAGCAGGGAAGGCAGTAGCCATTTTCGGACATCTCTCCAATCTGCGGAGCTTTGTATGAGAAAAAGAAAACCAACGAGGTCAACATCCGGATAAGGAGACCTTTCGATAAAGTTCGTGGAGGAGGAGAAGGAGGACGGTATGTCGAACGCCGTGGTGAATGGGCTCGCTGGAGCAGGTGGAGGTATCGTCGCTCAGATAATAACTTATCCTCTTCAAGCGGTTTTGCTCTTCACCTTCTTGGCATGCATTTTTTTGGGTTCTTTTGTAACATTGACACTTCAGAGCTTGAGCAAGCGATTTATCTACCATGCTCCTCTTGCAGGTAAATACCCGCCAGCAAACGGAGAGGGTTGCCAAGAAAGGTTCCAATTCACCTGTTCAGCTCCCAGCTACTGCTACTGCCGGGGGTACGCTTATTCAGATTTTGCAGGTTATCCTTCTACTAATCTGCATCTTCAAGTTTTGGTCCTGATTTGAACTGCTGGCTTGACATTTTCGATTGTTGCTTCGCCTCTTATTACCAGGTTATTAGGCACGAAGGCTTGGGAGGGCTTTACAGTGGCCTGAAGCCTTCACTACTCGGAACTGCTGCGTCACAGGTTGAATCTCCTTCTACGTTCCTTGTTCATTTCGAAATCGTATTTACGAAATCTCCTTTCCTTTTTTCCACCATCCGGTCAATAATGGCCATTTAGAATCGCGTGCTAGTTCAATTGCTTGTAGGTCTCCGAGCATCTATATACACGCGAGGACCTCAAATCATATGGATACGTTATGGTGCAGTTACTTAAATTGAGGTGGCAAATCTAAATGGTGTCAAACTTGAGGTTTCAAGTTGGCATTTCGTCAAGTATTTTCTGTAAATTTACTCCTGGGCATGCCAAGCAGTTTACTCCATTTATTTATTTTTTTGGAATTAATACGAAGCCATAATCTATTTATTTGTATGAGTATATGTGAAGGAGTTAAATAATCAAATCCTATTAGATTCTTAAACATTTACAGGCATTGTAAGCTGTGCAAAATTCCACTAGAGATCATGCAAGCAACTACTGTAGTCCTTCAGTTCAATGGCGTAAAATTAACTGTTGCTGATGCTTTTCAATATTTATGTCACGTCTGAGAAGCTGAAGCAGACATTTCTTAAGATGGTTCTGTATTCTATTTTAAACTTTGGAATTTCATCCTATGCTGTTTCCTTGTGCTGCCAGGGTGTCTATTACTACTTTTACCAAGTTTTCAAAAATAAGGCTGAGGCTATTGCAGCTGCAAATAAGAAAAAAGGTCGGGGGAATGGTTCGGTTGGCATGTTCTCTTGGCTTGTTGTTGCAGCTCTTGCCGGGTATTAGATAAACTTATTTATTTTCAAATGTTTGCATCTCTTTTTGACTATATCAGATCAGATTGTTTGTATCTTTATGTTTATCATTATTTCCATCGATTTTAGCTAGTGAGAGGTTAAATGCACATTCATCTTTCTATCTTCTTGTTTGTGATTCTGCTGGTACGTCATATCTTATCGGCACCAGGTGGATGTTTGTAGGTCTTTGAATGTGTTGCTAACAAACCCAATCTGGGTTCTCGTTACTCGCATGCAGGTATTTGCATTTAATTTTTCTTGCATACTGGTACATTAGTGATTGCAAAAGTAATCCTATTCTCTTGATTTTCTTTTTCCAACTATTTCCTGTGTTTTTAGTTTCTTGGAGGGAGATAAGTTCTCACAGTTCCGATGACAGTTTGACATTACTTTATTCTCCATCTATTTTTGGCTCTGGAGTCCATAATATGTTGGGTAACACTTGACTCTGTAATTTTGGTCCTTAATGTCCTTGGTTCTCTTTTCTTAAATGCGTAAATTAAATTCCGCATCTTACCGCTCAAGCTTTTAGGTGATGTGGTATTAACAGGGTATTAGAGCAGGATGTCTTGTCGAAATTCCTCTGCTACTCATTAATTAGAATAAGACGTGAAAAGCAGTATTAGGCCTACTAGTAGAAAGTCTATTTAGCCCATACATAAGGGGCATGTCAAGTTTGCCCAATTATTATGTGTCTCTCTCACAGGTAAGCTTTATGAGGTGTTAATTTAAGATCTTTCATCTCTTTCGAGGATGTAGAATGAAATGACCTATACTGTTAAATTCGATATTTCATTTTAATTTTAGACGTAAATTTTATTTCAAACCAACAAAATGTAGAGCTTCTATTTTCACATCCAAAGAAACCTTTGGAGGAATTTCTGAAAGATTTTTGGCGGAAGCATTGCAGACATTTGTATGCTGCCTTGTTTTTCAGGCAGTAACTAAAATTTGATCTCCATTACGAAGTCCACAGCAGATTTTCTTTGCTAGAAAATCCTCCACCCAAAAAGGAACAAAAAGAAAAACGAAAAAGTAGAAAGCTGAGTCAAATTATCATTTTGTTTTTCAGAGAAAGAACATCACCAGGTTTCTGGTCATCTTTTTTCCCTTTCTTTTGTTGCTTCAAAAGTAAGTTAAAGTGAAGCTCTGCATTTTGCTGGTCTCGGCCATTTTTGTTCATTGAAGCAATGGCCTCTCTTGGTCATTATTGGCTGACTCCGTTATGAACTTCCTCATTCTGACACTGCTTCTAGTTAGCTCACAGACGCATACTCAAGCAGAAAGAAAAATTTTGGAGGCAAAACTTAAGGAAGCTTGTGAAGACAGATCGTCATGTTCTTTGCAAGAGAAGTTGGTTGAGGTTGATTCATTGAAGCTTCGACCTTATGGAACATTTGATGCGGTTTGTGTTTTTTTACCTTGTACATTTTTATGTCCAAAACTCAAGGATAAGAAAGGAAAAAGGATAAATGGCTCTAATTATCATGCTCTTTTTCACCTTTTTTTTCTCTCTTTTCCATAATCCCCTAAATCATAAATCAACTCCAGAAGCCAACAGTGTCAAGATAGAAAACATAATAAAAGAGATGAAAGATAATGAATATGGCATGACAAGAACATGGAGGAACCTATCCTCATGGTATTGGAGATTAAAATGTTTATGCCTCTCTGTTGAAAGAGGAATTCAGACTTGATAGGCTCTTTGCAAAATAAGTGATTCTTATCTTCGGCTTGTTAAAAGTCTGTGCAACATTCTCTTCCTTGGTTATTTAATTGTTGAATCAATGTGAAAAGAAAGTGTGCGCCAACAACGGGAATATCAGTCTTATGTGTTTGATAGTCCTGAAATCATCCTTTTATTGTTCTATACCACTGTTTATGTGCCTATTCCTAGGATGAGCTCACCTTGATAACAGCAAACTTTTATTCTCATGGCTATGTATTCATGTTCTTCCACCGAAGTACTTGAAATGAATTCTCTCAGTTTTAGTTGCCTTTTTGCTTTTGGTTCTTTATTAACGTCTTTTTCTTGACTTTCTATTTTGGTTTTGGTCATTCACAAAATCATTGCTAGGCATGTGAAGTTTATAATGAATCGGGAATTACTGGCTTCTGGAAAGGCATTATTCCAACATTGATCATGGTGATTTCCTTTCTTTGGAAAATGTGTATAACTGAATTGGTTTTGGTTAGTGCTAAATGGTTTTCTGGTCTTTTGACTTGTCAGGTATGCAATCCCTCAATACAGTTCATGATTTATGAGACTTCACTAAAGCATCTGAAGAGTAAACGTAAAGAAGCTGTAAAAAACATTACTGCTTTTGAGGTAGCCATCTTGTTATGTCCTAGTTCCATGCAGACTTATTAACAACCAGATTTTCTTCTCTGGAAATTACTGTCAGCTATTCTTGATTGTACTAAGTAGATGCTTGTTTCAGCCGATGCATTTCAAAGCACAATATGAAACCCTCAAATATCTGTGTTTGGCCAGAAATTTCTGTTTTATTGTCTAGTATAATGGAGTGGAAATAAAGCCCTTCTCTGAGGCGGTGTATTCTATTTTTTAATTTGTATACTCAATTTTGTATAGGTTTTCATATTAGGGGCCTTGGCTAAACTTGGAGCAACTATCTCAACATATCCCTTGCTAGTTGTCAAGGTGAAATCCTTTCAATTCAATTCTTAATCTAGCAATTCAAAGTGGACATGTATCTCTCTGCGATAGATTCCACGCTTGAATATAAGATATCATATGGTTTATTTAAATGCTTACTTTTAGGCCCTTTTGGTTGGAGGGAAGATGTAAAGTATGAAGTCTATATACTAATAAACACCCAAAATTGCAGAACCGATTTATTTTTATTTCAGAGTCCTTTTTTATCTGGTTTGTAGGAGGCAGGTAAATAAGTCCAGAACCGGTAGGAGGCTAAGTGCAGTTCTGGACTTATTTACCTGCCTTCTACAAACCAGATAAAAAAGGACACTGAAATAAAAATAGATCCTAAACCTATGGGGTAAAGTAATTAGAGAGTGTTAGCTAGAATCATAATAGTCTGATAATCATGTTAACTTATCAAGTTGTAATAGAAATAGTAAGGTTGTTATCCTAGCACGAAAAAGATTCAACTTCTTTCTGCAGATGCACAACATAAGTTCACTTCCTGTTGCAGATATCTGAACTTGAGTCTTGTTCTTTGATATGTGGATGTCTTTAGGAGAACCACCATTCTTCCTATATCATATACTCAATTTGCAGAAAACAGTCAACATATGCAATAACCTTATAGAAACATTCTGCTACTGAAGGTTATACTGGCAAAAACAACTGTGCTGTCTTATTTTCATCATCCTGTGGACTTTCTTCCATAGAGGATACATTGGTTTGGTTTGCATGGGCTCTAGTTTCTATTTCTTTCATTGATGGCTATTTTCTCTAAAGAGGATATCCATATTCATAAAGTTTTGCTGCGAGATATAGTTCTATATTTTGGACTAATTGGTCTTCGAACATAGTAATGTATTTTCTTGGATAATTATGCAGTCAAGGCTTCAAGCAAAACAGGAAATAGGGAGTAATCTCTCACTACGATATTCAGGTTTGTAGCCAATTATCAATTCATTTTATATTATATAGTATCTCCTACATCCTTTTCAAGGATAAGTCGTACCTAAGATGTGTCCCAGCATGAGGGGGGAAGGACCTTCTAGGGATTCTGAATACAGATGTTATTATTGCTAAAGTATAGGAACACTAGATGCAATTATGAAGATGATCCGCTACGAAGGATTATGCAGCTTCTACAAGGGGATGAGCACGAAGATAGTGCAGAGTGTCTTAGCTGCCTCTATTCTGTTCATGATCAAGGAGGAGCTTGTAAAGGCTTTCACAGCATTGACTAAGTGGGAAAGATGAATTTGGCTAGTTTGGCCGTTAAGGAGCAAGTCTGTCTGCGTCTGCTGTACTTAGTATGCACAAGATTAATCTTTTGCAGCATCAGCTGAGAGTTAATTACCAAGCCAGAAGTATCTTAAGACGCCCAATTCTTTGTATCCACCATTTTCCTGATACAGAATCGGGATAGATTAATGATTAATTTACTGTCTAAAAAAATGAAAATCTCTTGAAATATAAGTAACATGCATTAATTTCATTCTAAGAAATATAAAAATATCAACATCAATTATGGGTGCATATAGATTTGGTTTCTTTCAAAATTTAATGCAATTGGGTTTAATTTTTCACTTCACGAAAATTTTAAATTCAAATTTAATATATATATATATATATATATATATATATATATATAACATAAATTAAGTTTTTGGAACGAATAATATGTTAGTAAGTTAAGTTTTTTGAAACGAATGATATGTTAATATAATCTTTAGAGATAGGTATTTTTTTTTTTTGTTTGAAAGTATCGAAATACATATGTATGGAGTTTTGTTTCAAAAAATTCTCATACAACCAGCATAAAATAAGCAAAGGTAGAGGGCGGTTTTGAATTGCGTTTTGTTGTATAATTTTATATAAATTTTTTATTTTTGATCAAATTTTTTTATAAATAATTTATATTTACAGAATATAAAATAAAAAATTTTAAATTATATATAATTTTATCAGTCAAATAAATACTCAGTTCATCAAATGAGTAATTAGTTTTGCTCATACTAAGAGTTTTATATGCGAATGGTACCCACACATACTATAGATTTATATTTAGTTAATATAATAATAAAAATTTTTATGCTGTTGACGGAAAGATTTATTGAGTTAATTTTTGAGTCATTTTGTGAAATAAAAAAATCCTCATTCATTTAGAGTTGAGCGTCGTTCGAGATGAAAACACGCGGCTTCCACCAAAAAGAGTAAACACGTGGTACTCGGCGCGCAAGGTGTTTGCGATGAAAATCGTCCTTTTATTTTGACAACAGCTACGGAAAAATAGGGATTTTTTTTTTGAGAAATGTAGAAAAACATTCTGGTCGTAAGTGTTCGGTAAGTTGGGATTGGTCGGATCCTGCCTTCAGAATCTGTTTCTCTCTAGGAGAAAAATGAGCGCGCCTGCAGCGTTTTCAGTAGCAGTAGCTGCCAATCCACTGGCGTTGCCTTCTCGGCCTTGTAGACGGAGGAGTACATTGAGAGTAAAGTCCCCAAGGCTGGCACTTGTGGAGGCGAGGCCTGCACCACCGGGTCCTTTAATCAGAGATGAGATTACCGGAAATGATGGTGACAAAGCCGCGGCGCTAGTTTTGCGCCCGGCTGCTGGAGAGGTTTACACCTTCAGAGACCGAACCGAGGATATGCAAGCGGAAGCGAGGGCTATGGCCCGTGCAGCCAATGCTTCAGTCTATAGCCCCAAACTTCTAGCTGCCAAATACGGCTCTCGTCCTATCAAGGTAAGCATCTGAGGCGGAAAATGAAAACATGGATGCTGTTTATTTTGGGTTTACCCTCAAACTCAAGACGTCAAGTCTTTCTTTCCCCCCTTATCTACAGGTGCTGAGCAGGGCGCTTGAGATATTAACTGGACTGGGATCATTTGCCTTAAATCTGTGGCTTGACCAATTGAACGGCCTAGCCGAGCGAAATAGAAGGCTACGGGCAATAGAGTTGAGGCAGACTTTCACGCGATTGGGGCCTACTTTTGTCAAAATTGGCCAGGGCTTGTCTACCAGGCCTGACCTGTGCCCGCCGGAGTATCTTGAAGAGCTCTCTGAGTTGCAGGTACCTAGATCTTTGCCCTATCCTGAATATTTTACTGGTGTGTAATGAATTTGATCTGTCCACTAAATGTTCGGGTATGGCTGTATCTTTTTAGCTTTATCGTTTGCATTCAATGAATATCTTCCCTCTTATTGAAGTACAGTGGAATTGCTCCTATTTTCCCGGTACGTGAGGTCTGTGATTTAGTACTATAGTTACCCTGTTATAGATGCAACGTGATTAATATGGTTGCGGAAGACAATCATCTCTCGGTGCTTGAAACTGACATATTATGAGGCGAATTTATCAGGACACACGGAAAGAACAAATAGCTATGGTCTTTGTGCTGGTAACAGAACCGATATACTTTCTCCATTCCAAAGTGGATGTCCTCATTTTTGTTTTTGGGGTTCAAAAGTAAACAGTCACTTTCCTGAAAAAGAAGGAAAAATAAAAAGGAGATACAGGGAGAGAAACATGTAGGGGTAACTTGAGAGGTACTCTTTAGGGTTAAAGATGTCCCTCTTACACATTCCCTACCAAATCAACTTTGATGTCTGAAAGAAATCCCTAGAGGCAGCTCAAGTAGGAGGAACATTTACATCGCACCACATACTGAGGTTAAGCATCAAAATTCGCTGTTTCACCAATTTGAAGAAGCTCCTCACCCTTGTGCAGATTGATTTTGGGGCGAAGACAGCTTCATAAGCAATTATTCGCTCTGTTTCATAATATAAGGCCTTTTGGCCCATTGCACAAAAACTAGGAGAAGTGAGAGAGAAAGAGATAGAAATAAAATGTTACAAGAGGGAGTACAGTGTTACAAGAAAAAGCAAGTTACTATTTCAATTTCAGGTTCACAGTTTGTTGATGTTACCATCAACAAACAAAAGCTGCATTACTTTCAGTGGTCTTCCCCTAGCCCCGGCCACTCTAGACTCCTTAGTTACTTATTTGAAAAGCTCTATTCAAAATTATGGTAAATGCTTTCATAACAAGGATAAACAGAATTGGAGATAGAGAATCTCGTGCTGTTAAACACTTGAGCTTCAGAAGCAACCACAGGGGATCCATGTATTGATTATGATGCTATTAAACTTTTTGGAGGCCTTTTCTTTAGATTATGATGTTATTGCTGGTCACAGCTTTATGTAATTGCTGCATGAAGTGGATTTCAAGAAGGTGCTCATGTGCAATTCCATGATTATTCAGGATGCATTGCCCACGTTTCCAGATGCAGAAGCATTCTTATGCATTGAGAAAGAATTGGGTCGTCCAATTGATTCAATCTTCTCGTTAATATCTTCATCTCCAATTGCTGCAGCAAGTTTGGGACAAGTTTACAAAGCTGAACTTAAGTACTCAGGCCAGATTGTTGCTGTGAAGGTTCAGCGGCCTGGCATTGAAGAGGCTATAGGTTTGGACTTCTACCTGATTAGGGGCCTAGGTTTTCTTGTAAACAAGTATGTGGATATCATTACAAGTGATGTTGTTGCTCTTATCGATGAATTTGCTCGCAGAGTATTCCAAGAGTTGAATTATGTCCAGGTTAGTTGGTTCATTCTATACAACTTCCTTAATCACATCGTTGATGTATTCTACACATTTGTGGAGGTTTATAACGCTCTTGGGATCTGGTAAATTGTATCATATTCTACTAGATTTGATGTTAAATTTGACAGGTCTGTGCAGGAAGGGCAGAATGCTAGAAGGTTTAGAAAGTTGTATGCTGACAAGGAAGATGTCCTAGTTCCTGATATCTTTTGGGACTATACAAGTGGCAAAGTTTTAACGATGGAATGGATTGAAGGTGTGAAATTAAATGAGCAGGATGCCATTGAGAGACAAGGGCTAAAGGTTTTGGATCTGGTGAACACAGGTATCCAGTGTAGTCTTAGACAGTTACTTGAATACGGGTATTTTCATGCAGATCCTCATCCTGGGAATCTATTGGCCACACCTGAGGGGAAGCTTGCATTTCTTGATTTTGGAATGATGAGTGAAACCCCCGAGGAAGCAAGGCTTGCTATAATTGGCCATGTTGTTCACCTAGTTAATCGAGACTATGAAGCCATGGCTCGTGATTACTATGCCTTAGATTTCTTATCGCCTGATGTAGATGTTTCCCCAATTGTACCAGCACTGAGAGTCTTCTTTGATGATGCATTGACTCTGACAGTGAGTGAACTGAACTTCAAAACGCTTGTGGATGGTCTAGGTGCTGTTTTATACCAATATCCATTTAACGGTAAGCAACTTCTGCTGCTCTGGTTTTTGATACCTGTACTGCCTGTCTTTTAAGAAACCACTTCAATATGTGGTTGCAATACTGAGATTTGTGACTAATTGGTTAATGATTTGTTCAATTATTCTTCTCTAGAGTAGAAATTGAACAAATGTACTTGTAAATATGTCTGTAACTTAAAGTGCACGATTATCTAAATCATTTCTTTGATGGATTGAAATGCTTGCAGTTCCAGCTTATTATGCATTGATTTTGAGGTCCCTTACTGTCTTAGAAGGTTTAGCTCTATATGCTGATCCTAATTTCAAAGTGCTGGCTGCTTCATATCCTTATTTCGCAAAAAGGCTTCTTACAGATCCAAACCCATATCTCAGAGATGCTCTTGTTGAGTTGCTTTTCAAGGATGGGAGGTTCAGGTATGCGCCTTTTTTGGTAGTTTCTCCATTAAATTGGTTGACAATCAGAATATTGAGTTGTATGTATAATAATTGCCCACTTCTACATACCAAAGTTAATAAGCTTTTTCCTGTTAAATGCTTCAGGTGGAATAGACTTGAAAACCTACTCGTACAGGGAAAGAAAGACAAGGATTTCTCTGCAAAAGATGCATTGCAACCTGTCCTAAAACTCTTACTAGGTCCAGATGGTGAAGCGCTACGGGTTTTAGTGGTTAAAGAGGCAGTTCGTGTTACTGAAGCTGTCATTTTGGGCACATTAATAGAATCATACAACTCTCTACCCACTTTTGCGAGGACCCTTATCCCTAGCAGCAATGCAGGCGGGCCTTTTGTAATGAGTGTTGCTGAACAAGAAAGCATGACCGAGCTTAGGGCACAAGTATTCCGGGTATGGGGACTTCTGAGGTCCTCACAGAACTTTGACCCTGCTCTGTTGCAGCCAATTGTACAAGTAAGAACTGTATCTCAATATGATTTCCATTTTGAATTGCCCGTTGTTATGCTGACTGTGCATAGTCTTATGAATTGAGTTTATAACTCGGACAGATCCTAGTTGGTCTATTTGTAGGTGTAGTACATTTGCAATGCTTAAACAGGATTGGCTATGGACATGAACGGATAAACAACTAACATTCAACTTTGTCCTCTTCACGTATAAGATGCTTAGAGATGCATGGGACAGAGCTGGGGCAAAAATTGGGTTGAATATCAGTAAAGAAGTTCATTTGGACACATATATTGTATTTTCCTATCCCACATATCTAGTTGAAAAGAAAAGAATATAGACAGATCTATTGAAATAACTTCTCCGGGGGTTGAAGAGGAATTGTGATACACTATTAAAAAGCATGCCATTTTGCTTAATGGAACGCATGCATAGAATGGAATGGAATGAAGGATTTTGTTGACAAGCCTAGACTATTAATAGGAAGGGCTGCCATTAGTTAGTTTGTCATTGTTGTGAAAGTAGTGTTTTACGGTTCATTTTGCATTTTTTACATACATATGCCTATGCAGACACACGTAAGAGTAAACTAAAAATGATGGTTATGTCAATCCCGCTGACGGTAGCAAATTACGATGACCAGGTACTTCAAGAACCTGAAGCTCGTAGTCTTGGAGGACGCGTATTTGGTGGGATCACCCAACGCCTTGCTGCACGCTTACTTCAACAAGTCCTTACAGCTCCTTCAGCACTTTCTACTCCGACTTCATAATTATTTTTCTTTTCCTATTCCAACACAGATGACATGCCTGATCATGAAGACATCTTTCAAACTGGTAAATACAAAAGAAAGTCGAAAGTAAATCACCGTATACCTGGCAATTTTTTTCCTAGTGTTTCAGCTTCCTTGTGATGATACTGGGTTTAAGCCCTAAATTCTACTGTTCCAAGGATCTTGAAGGTGTTCGTTAATAGATCGCCTGCACCTGTGCTTGTGACATACAAATATGTTATATGTAAGTTTCTAAAGCCTAGGAAATTGGGAATTCAGGTAATTTGCTCAGTTAACCGGTATTTTGGCATTTGAGTAAAAGCCCAGAATTATTTGCAAACAAAATGCAGATATTTTAAAGCCTAAATGAAATAACAATAAACAACTTCATCATTTACTCTAGAGAATTTTTCCCCTCTTTTGAAACCTTATGCTGTAGAGAATGGAAACCCTTAAACCTCCAATCTCAAAAGAAAAATGATAAAATGAAAAGATGAAAATTTCAGAAGAGAAATTGACATATTTGGTTCTAAATTTATATATTTTGTCTAAAAATACTCAGTTTTGTTTGATTATCAAGGATTATATACTTGGAAAAGTAATTTAATTTTTATTTAATAAATTTTAGTATTTAATAATTTATTTTTATTTTTTTTAAAAATTATATTTTTTAAATCAAGAAAAATAGTGACAAAATATTAAAAAAAATAATACTTAAATGAAGGAGGTATTCTGATGACTTACTTTGAAGATTATCCTGCTTGAATTAAATAAAGAAGCAAACTACTGGTAGAAGCTTTTCTCAATTTCATTTAAATTTTTTTGTTTGTAATTATTTTTATTCATTTGTCTTTGCTTTCTTTGCTTGGCATCTAATTACTATTAATAACTGAATTTGTCTAGCTATGTAAGTCTGACAAATGTATATCATTAGCATCCTCTATGATTAAGCTATAAAATTTAATATATTAAATTTTTAAAATTAAAAATAATAATTAATATTTATAATGTGATTGACTAATTAAAACTTTATATCATATATATCTAGGGTATTTTTGATATATTGATAAAAATATAAATTTCTTATCTAATTAAATTTTATTGAACCAAATATTTTATTTTTTATTTTTTACTTAATATTTTTTAACATTTCAAACAAGGTAAAATTTTTTTATAAATTTAAATTCTAAATAACCATATTGTTAACATTCAAGATAAATTTTTTTTTATAAATTTAAATTTTAAGTAACAATATTGTTAGTGCAACTTTCCTCACATCTTTTCTTTTCTACTTCTTAATTCTTCAACTATTTTTCAAAGCAAAATTAGTCCCTGCCACCTCGCTCATGGCGGAGAACGGCGGGGCTGTCACACGCAGCGCAGAGGATGTATTTCTCAAAGGGCGAACCGGGCTTCCCAATCATTTCCCTCCACAAAAAAGAGCCTGAACTATGAAAGCTGCTGTCTGCGGAGCTCGTAAAAAGTCCGCAAATTTCGAGATTGAATTGAGTCCAGTCAATTCAGCGGCAACGCCCCGACCTAAATCTAATGGTGAGATCGGATATAATATCCTAGATTTTTTAAAAGAGAATTGTTTTTTAAAGAAAATGAGAGTTTCACAGCTGAAATTTTACTTTCGATCCCGAAATGGAATGCTTCCAAATACACCCTCAATGAAATTGAAGAAATTGTGCGGAAATAAAAGGCCGATCCCCTTCCAATCCAACGAAGATCCAAAAGGATTTTCTGGTGGGTAGGAGAATCGTGTAACTGGAAATTGCAGATGTCTATGGATGAGGCTTTGCAAATCGTTGGAAGAGATTGATAAAGCTTATCAAATACAAAATGGTACGAAAGTTTATTAAACACAAAAAGGTACGAATTATCATATGCCCAGTGCTGAGTCTTTAGGACTTCACAATTACCATAAGATTGTAATGCGGCCGATGGATATAGAGAAGATGAAATCTAATTTTGGAAAAACTTTAGAATCCTATATCACTATTGATTTTGTTTAGATAAATCCATGAAAGGATTGATAATGAACTGAAGGACTTTTGGTTGGGTTGGCGGCAGTAGTGTTGGTGGCATTTTGGCAGAGGAATTGCAAGAGGGGGGAGTGTTTTAAAGGGTATCATGAGAGGATGAATTCATTGATCTCTGAGGAAGAAGCTGTTATTCAAGAAACATGCATTTTAATTTGGGCCAACCCAAAATGACCAGAGGGGCATGCATCATCTAGACGGAGGTCATTATATGCTCCACCAGGGCTCTCGAGCGTCGCCTTGGTGTTGCACTACTGCTTTGGCCTGGCTCACCCCACCAAAAATAGGGGTTTAGGGTTTAGGGTTTAGGGTTTAGGGTTTAGGGTTTAGGGTTTAGGGTTTAGGCTCAGGGTTTCTAGGCTTTAGGCCCTAGGCCCTAGGGCTTTGTAGGCTCCAGGCCCAGGCCTCAGGCCCAGGCTCCAGGCCTCAGGCCCAGGCTCAGGCCCAGGCCCAGGCCTCAGGCCCAGGGCCCAGGCCTCAGGCCCAGGCCCAGGCCCAGGCCTCAGGCCCCAGGCCCAGGCCCAGGCCCAGGCCTCCAGGCCCAGGCCCAGGCCCAGGCCCTAGGGCCTCAGGCCCAGGCCCAGGGCCTAGGCTCCAGGCCCTAGGCCCTAGGGCCCAGGCCTCAGGCCCTAGGGCCCAGGGCCTCAGGCCCAGGCCCAGGCCCAGGCCCAGGCCCAGGCCCAGGCCTCAGGCCCAGGCCTCAGGCCCAGGCCCAGGCCCAGGCCCAGGCCCAGGGCCCAGGCCCAGGCCCAGGCCCAGGCCCAGGCCCAGGGCCCCAGGCCCAGGCCCTAGGGCCCAGGCCCAGGCCCTAGGCCCAGGGCCCAGGCCCAGGCCCAGGGCCCAGGCCCAGGGCCCAGGCCCAGGCCCAGGCCCAGGCCCAGGCCCAGGGCCCAGGCCCAGGCCTCAGGCCCAGGCCCAGGCCCAGGCCCAGGCCTCAGGGCCCCAGGCCCAGGCCCAGGCCCAGGCCCAGGCCCAGGGCCCAGGCCTCAGGCCCAGGCCCAGGCCCTAGGGCCCAGGCCCAGGCCCAGGCCTCAGGCCCAGGCCCAGGCCTCAGGCCCAGGCCTCAGGCCCAGGCCCAGGCCTCAGGCCTCAGGCCCAGGCCTCAGGGCCCAGGCCCAGGCCCAGGCCCAGGCCCAGGCCTCAGGCCCTAGGCCCAGGCCCAGGCCCAGGCCCAGGCCCAGGCCCAGGCCCAGGCCTCAGGGCCCAGGCCCAGGCCCAGGCCTCAGGCCCTAGGCCCAGGCCCAGGCCCCAGGCCCTAGGGCCCAGGCCCAGGCCTCAGGCCCAGGGCCTCAGGCCCAGGCCCAGGCCCAGGCCCAGGCCCAGGCCCAGGCCCAGGCCTCAGGCCCAGGCCCTAGGCCCAGGCCCAGGCCCAGGCCCAGGCCCAGGGCCTCAGGCCCAGGCCCAGGCCCAGGCCCTAGGCCCAGGGCCTCAGGCCCAGGGCCTCAGGCCCCAGGCCCAGGCCCAGGCCCAGGCCCAGGCCCAGGCCCAGGCCCAGGCCCAGGGCCCAGGCCTCAGGCCCAGGCCCTAGGGCCCTAGGCCCAGGCCCAGGCCCAGGCCTCAGGCCCAGGCCCTAGGCCCAGGCCCAGGCCCAGGCCCAGGCCTAGGCCCAGGCCCAGGCCCAGGCCCAGGCCCAGGCCCTAGGCCCAGGCCCAGGCCTCAGGCCCTAGGCCCAGGCCCAGGCCCAGGCCCAGGGCCCAGGCCCAGGGCCCAGGCCCAGGCCCAGGCCCAGGGCCCAGGCCCAGGCCTCAGGCCCAGGCCCAGGCCCAGGCCCAGGCCCAGGCCCAGGCCTCCAGGCCCAGGCCCAGGCCCAGGGCCCAGGCCTCAGGCCCAGGGCCCAGGCCTCAGGCCCAGGCTCCCAGGCCCAGGCCCAGGCCCAGGCCCAGGCCTCAGGCCCAGGCCCAGGCCCAGGCCCCAGGCCCAGGGCCTAGGGCCCAGGCCCCAGGCCCAGGCCCAGGCCCAGGCCTCAGGCCCAGGGCCCAGGCCCAGGCCCAGGCCCAGGCCCAGGCCCTAGGCCCTAGGCCCAGGGCCCAGGCCCAGGGCCCAGGGCCCAGGCCCAGGCCTCAGGCCCAGGCCTCAGGCCCAGGCCCAGGGCCCAGGCCCAGGCCCAGGCCCAGGCCCAGGCCCAGGCCCAGGCCCAGGCCTCAGGCCCAGGCCTCAGGCCCAGGCCCAGGCCCAGGCCCAGGCCCAGGCCTAGGCCCAGGCCCAGGCCCAGGGCCCAGGCCTCAGGCCCAGGCCTCAGGGCCCAGGCCCAGGCCCAGGGCCCAGGCCCTAGGCCCAGGCCCAGGCCTCAGGCCCAGGCCCAGGCCCAGGCCTCAGGCCCAGGCCCAGGCCTCAGGCCCAGGCCCAGGCCCAGGCCTAGGGCCCAGGCCCAGGCCCAGGCCCAGGCCCAGGCCCAGGCCCAGGCCCTAGGCCCAGGCCCAGGGCCCCAGGCCCAGGCCCAGGCCTCCAGGGCCCAGGCCCAGGCCTCAGGGCCCAGGCCCCAGGCCTCAGGGCCCAGGCCCAGGGCCCAGGCCCAGGCCCAGGCCCAGGCCCAGGCCCAGGCCCAGGCCCAGGCCCTAGGCCCAGGCCTAGGGCCCAGGCCCAGGGCCCAGGCCCAGGCCCAGGCCCAGGCCCTAGGCCCTAGGCCCAGGCTCAGGCCCAGGGCCCAGGCCCAGGCCCTAGGCCCAGGCCCAGGCCTCAGGCCCAGGCTCCAGGGCCCAGGCCTCAGGCCCAGGCCCAGGCCTCAGGCCCAGGCCCAGGGCCCAGGCCTCAGGCCTCAGGCCTCAGGGCCCAGGCCCTAGGCCCTAGGCCCAGGCCCAGGCCCAGGGCCTCAGGCCCAGGCCCTAGGCCTCAGGCCCAGGGCCCAGGCCCAGGCCCAGGCCCAGGCCCAGGCCCTAGGCCCAGGCCCAGGGCCCAGGCCCAGGCCCAGGCCCAGGGCCCAGGCCCAGGCCCAGGCCCAGGCCCAGGGCCCAGGCCCAGGCCTCAGGCCCAGGCCTCAGGCCCAGGCCTCAGGCCCAGGCCCAGGCCCAGGCCCAGGGCCCAGGCCTCAGGCCCAGGCCCAGGCCCAGGCCCAGGCCCAGGCCCAGGGCCCCAGGCCCAGGCCCAGGCCCAGGCCTCAGGCCTCAGGCCCAGGCCCCAGGCCCAGGCCCAGGCCCAGGGCCCAGGGCCCAGGCCCAGGGCCCTAGGCTCAGGCCTCAGGCCCAGGCCCTAGGCCCAGGCCCAGGCCTCAGGCCCAGGCCCAGGCCCAGGCCCAGGCCCTAGGGCCCAGGCCCAGGCCCAGGCCCAGGCCCAGGCCCAGGCCCAGGGCCCAGGCCCTAGGCCCAGGCCCAGGCCCTAGGCCCAGGGCCTCAGGCCCTAGGCCCAGGCCCAGGCCCAGGCCCAGGCCCAGGCCTCAGGCCCAGGCCCAGGCCCAGGCCCAGGCCCAGGCCCAGGCCCAGGCCCAGGCCCAGGCTCAGGCCCAGGCCCAGGCCCAGGCCCAGGCCTCAGGGCCCAGGCCCAGGCCCAGGGCCTCAGGCCCAGGCCTCAGGCCCAGGCCCAGGGCCCAGGCCTCCAGGCCCAGGCCTCAGGCCCAGGGCCCAGGCCCAGGCCCCAGGGCCCTAGGCCCAGGCCTCAGGCCCAGGCCCAGGCCCTAGGCCCAGGCCCAGGCCCAGGCCCAGGGCCCAGGCCCAGGCCCAGGCCCAGGCCCTCAGGCCCAGGGCTCAGGCCCAGGGCCCTAGGGCCCAGGCCCAGGGCCCAGGCCCAGGCCCAGGGCCCAGGCCCAGGCCTCAGGCCCAGGCCCAGGCCCAGGCCCAGGCCCAGGCCCAGGCCCAGGCCTCAGGCCCAGGGCCTCAGGGCCCCAGGCCTCAGGCCCAGGCCCAGGCCCAGGCCCAGGCCCAGGCCCAGGCCCAGGCCCTAGGCCCAGGCCCAGGCCTCAGGCCCAGGCCTCAGGCCCAGGCCCAGGCCCAGGGCCCAGGGCCCAGGCCCAGGCCCAGGCCCAGGGCCCAGGCCCAGGCCCAGGGCCCTAGGCCCAGGCCCCAGGCCCAGGCCCAGGCCTCAGGCCCAGGCCCTAGGCCTCAGGGCCCAGGCCCAGGCCCAGGCCCAGGCCCAGGCCCAGGCCCAGGGCCCAGGGCCCTCAGGCCCAGGCCCAGGCCCAGGCCCAGGGCCCAGGCCCAGGGCCCAGGCCCAGGCCCAGGGCCCAGGCCCAGGCCCAGGGCCCAGGCCTCAGGCCCAGGGCCCAGGCCCAGGCCCAGGCCCAGGCCCAGGCCTCCAGGCCCAGGCCCTAGGCCCAGGCCCAGGCCCAGGCCCAGGGCCCAGGCCCAGGCCCAGGCCCAGGCCCAGGGCCCAGGCCCAGGCCCAGGCCCAGGCCCAGGCCCAGGCCCAGGCCCAGGGCCCAGGCCCAGGCCTAGGCCCAGGGCCCAGGCCCAGGGCCCAGGCCCAGGCCCAGGCCCAGGCCCAGGGCCCCAGGGCCCAGGCCCTAGGCCCAGGGCCCAGGCCTCAGGCCCAGGCCCAGGGCCCAGGCCCAGGCCCAGGGCCCAGGCCCAGGCCCAGGCCCAGGCCTCAGGGCCCAGGCCCAGGCCTAGGGCCCAGGCCCAGGCCCAGGCCTCAGGCCCAGGCCCAGGCCCAGGGCCCAGGCCCAGGGCCCTAGGCCCAGGGCCCAGGCCCAGGCCCAGGCCTCAGGCCCAGGCCCAGGGCCCAGGCCCAGGCCCAGGCCTCAGGCCCCAGGCCCAGGCCCAGGGCCCAGGCCCAGGCCCCAGGCCCTAGGCCCAGGCCCAGGCCCAGGCCTCAGGCCCAGGCCCAGGCCCAGGCCCAGGCCTCAGGGCCCAGGCCCAGGGCCCAGGCCCAGGCCCAGGCCCAGGCCCAGGCCCAGGGCCTAGGGCCCAGGCCCAGGCCCAGGCCTAGGGCCCAGGGCCCAGGCCCAGGCCTCAGGCCCAGGCCCTAGGCCCCAGGCCCAGGCCCAGGCCCAGGCCCAGGCCCAGGCCCAGGCCCAGGCCTCAGGCCCTAGGCCCCAGGCCCAGGCCCAGGCCCAGGCCCAGGCCTCCAGGCCCAGGGCCCAGGCCCAGGCCCAGGCCAGGCCCAGGGCCCAGGCCCAGGCCCAGGGCCCAGGCCCAGGCCCAGGGCCCAGGCGCCAGGGCCTCCAGGCCCAGGCTCAGGGCCTTGCCCAGGGCCCAGGGCTTCAGGCCCAGGCCCAGGGCTCAGGCTCGGGCTCAGGCCCAGGGCCTAGGGCCCAGGCCCAGTGGCCCAGGCCCAGCCAGGCCTAGGCCAGGCCCAGGCCCAGGCCTAGGCCTTGAGGCCCAGGCCCAGGCCCAGGCTCAGGCCTAGGGCCCAGGGCCCAGGGTTAGGCAGGGCTCAGGCCCAGGCTCAGGCCCAGGCTCAGGCCTCCAGGCCCAGGCCTCCAGGCCAGGCCCAGGCCCAGGCCAGGTCAGGCCCAGGCCAGGCTCAGGCCCCAGGCTCAGGCCCAGGCCCAGGCCCAGGCCCCAGGCCCAGGCCCAGGCCCAGGCCGAGGCCTAGGCTCAGGCCTAGGTCAGGATACCATGCAACTGAACCAGCACACTG